>OZ007589.1:182688444-184037302 GCA_963931845.1 Maratus michaelseni | reverse complement strand
GGTTTCGTATGGCGAGCCATTCTTACATTCAACATAAAATATCAACCAATGATGTAAATCAATTACTAACTATTGATAAAATCCAAAACTATTTTAACCAAATGTAACGTTTCAAATAAGTGAATAAAATACAGGGTGATTCATAATGAATGGGACAAAAAGAAAACATGATTGTGAACGTTGTAATTAATATATTTAGAAAATTCAAATTTACCTCAAAACTACATTTATTCAAGTTCCTACAGGTGTTCAATATATGCCCCTCCGGTGACACGACAAATGTCTATACGGTAATCAAGCTCCTGCCACACTCGTGATAGCATATCCCCTGTGATGGAGTTCAACACTGCAGTTATCCGCTGCTTCAGTTCCTCTAAGTCCTGAGGAAGTGGAGGCACAAACACCTTGTCTTTAACGAAACCCCAGAGAAAAAAATCACAGGGTGTTAGATCTGGTCAATTTTTCAGCAAAGAAAAATGGACCACAAACACAACTGTTTGATAAAGCGCAGAAAACCTTCACCTTGGGAGAATCACGCTGATGTTCAAATGTTACATGGGTATTTTCCGTGCCCCAAAATCGCAAATTATGGCGATTAACTTTACCACATAAGTGGAACGTGGCTTTCGCAGTATGCTTTCTCCTGCATGGACGACATTTTGTTTAACAGCGCCTCTAGCGGCGAGTTCGTCATTCGATGATTTTTCCTTGTTGCCAAATAAAACTTGTATAATTGTAGTTGCAGAATAAATTTGTTTCGGCTGAATAAATCCATTACGGCAGTCACACTGCGCTATTCTTTTTGGCCCATTCATTATGAATCACCCTGTATTTTAAATATATTCACTGATTTATAATTAAACAATGCACTTGCTTTTACAAATATAAAATGCAAGGCGGCTGGTCTTCACTCATACCTGCAATGAAAGCATTATGTATAAAAAATGTATTCTTATTGATTGAGCTTCGTCATCAGTCCACCAGCTTGTAACTTGAAAAAACTTTTTTTTAAATTCTTCTTCCAGTATTCGAAGGCTAGTTAAAAGAAATTTCATGTCCTACTTTCATTTTATTGTAACATCCACCATTACCCGTTTCGTTCTGTAAAGTAGACATTAAGGCAGTCGTTTCATACAGCAAAAACCAGAAACAGCAGCCATATTAGATAACACCTCCATCCCGTACCGTATATAATTCTTATTCAAAAGTAATTTAAAGTAATGTTGTAAAAATTTGCATGGATAATTAATGTTGTAAGATAAATTTCCCCAAAATTTAAATGTAGGTTTATTAAAATTAAAATCGTTATTGCAAATTTTATTGAATCTAATAATTTGATTAAGTATCGATGAAAAAAAAAATATTTAACTTATAAAACCAATGAGTTGCAAAATTTCTTGCAAAAGAATTAAAACTACTTATTTTATCATAAATATTTAAATTAATACTGATTGAAATATGCAAAGAAATATCTAGAAAATCTGTATTATTATCACCAATATTAGACTTAATTAATGTTAAAAATTCTGGAAAATGTATATAAATTCATTATAAAAATCAAAATCAAAATATCATCTGTATGTCCATAAAAATGCATACTTCTATTAAACTCGATTGTATATATAAAGGAAAACTCTATATTAAGAGAAACAAATTTGCCGCAGTATTTGAATAGTATGTACCCATGCCTATACCACACAACTGCTTAAAAACAATATTATTGAATGTGACGTATTTACTGTAAAAACAAAAGTGACATAAACTGAAGAAAATTTTGTCTCTATTAATATTTAGTTTATTATTAATGCAAAATAAATCAAAAATCTATTTTAAAACTGTATAGATTGAGTAAATCGGAATGTTATTAAAAAGGTTTTCGAAATAGAAAATCTGTAATCTATGAAGACTGAAGTACATTTTCTAAAAGGTGGATTAAAACTTTGTGCCGTTATATTAAAAATCAAACGTTTCAAACGTCTGGCTGCGTTTCGCTTAGTTCATTCTCTTCGTCCCCCCTCCTTTATTCGCCTCTACACTTAAACTTTCCCTGTCGGCGGAGTGTTCCTATTGGTCTCTCTGTCACGTGTGTTTCCTCGTCTCCGCTGTTGTTTTGAAAAATTCAACGCCATTTCATCTGGCCGCGGGGCGAGAGATGGCAGGCAAGCGGTCATGGCTTAGGAGTTTTTAATTCGTTTTTACCTTTTGAGTTGGCACTGAAGATGGAGCTTAAGGGCTCTGAAACAGCTGTTTGCCATTGGAAATGATTTTAATTTGTGCTAATTTAACGTTGCACATTTATTTTTAATGAAGTACATTTTGTCTAACACTTTCAAACTACTTTCAATTGGCCAGAAATGACTATTGTCTTTAAACTTGAATTTTAAAAAACCATATATATTTTTTTTCATTTTCCAATGCACCATGTTTATTTTGTACGTTATTTCACCCATCTCATAAAAAAATTCGAAGTTTCAGGGCTTTGTTAAAAATGCGTACATATGATACTGCCTGGAATGAATATAGGAAATCCTACTGAATTTTTACATTAAAAAAAAGTATTTCAATTTATGATACAAATTTAGGAGCTACAAATTTTATAAATTTAGAAAACTGAAAAACAAGTCACAACTTTTTGACAACAATCCTCTATCAACACCGTATAAAGTAGTGAAATATAGTAGATTGTGTTCTATAGTTTCTTCCGTGAAATCCACTATAGTGAGTTGCACTGAATGTAGATATGGATAGTAATTGTTTTTATCATAACATAATGCAACCTCTCTGGAAATTCTCGATACATGAAAATAAGCCTTCATGCATAGTTCTAGAAATTTTCTGAAACTTTCATTATTATTTTGTTATAATGCATATTTTATTAATGGTTTACATTATCTTGTATGACAGTAATTCCGAGCAGCAGTGTATCATAACAAGCATACTGAATAAAATAACATCAAGAACATTTCTCATTACACCAGACATATTGGTTAAGGCAAATTTAATTTTGAACTAATAAAAATTATATTATACTTAAAATTGGAATTTTTCGGTTAAAGTTACAATAACTGGATCGTATTAAAATTAAAATATTTATGTCGCCACAATCAAAACATAATGGTAAATAAAATTCCTGACTGTCATTTTCTACTCGAAATAAATTTACCACAATTTTAATAAAAGTTTTACAGAGTTATTTCAATTTTTCTTATAAGCGTTTTTAGGAGACTAACCAGAAAATGAATAAAGATAAAAACAAAAAATAAATAAACGTATGGAGAAGCAATAATTAAAACAAGCTAGAAAATAATTATCAGTGCGCTACATATGACATTTCTCCGAAATTTTATGTTGATTTAAAATATTAATAGACAGTGACATGGAATAAAATAAAACAAAACAATTTTGATTAAAATAATGGTGCAAATAGAAAACTGATTCTGGTTAACATATTTTTTGTATATACTTTAATTAAAATCTCATGTTACCCATGGAATGAGTTCAAATGGCAGTTTTTATTTATTCTTTATTTAATATTATTTAATAAAAATAATTTTCAGCCTAGCAAATTTTATCAGATTTTGAAAAAAATACCTGCAACGAAAAGTCCAGTATTACACGTAAAACAACATCTTAAACTTTTTTCTGAATGATTTTTTCCTATATTTATGAAAAGAATGGTGCAATCTGAGAGATAAATAAAAAGAGAAAAAAAAAATTTAAAAACTTACTTTCCATTTCCAGTCAAAATTTTGAATTATATTATCATGATATTTGCAATATAAAGCACAATTTACTGATTTATAGCAGTACGACAGATATAATACATAGCTAGTGTTGCCTGGTATCAAGATTTCCTTTAGCTGTCTGTATTTCAAAGGCTCCAAGACCCCGTCCCCCAGAAGCATTGCGCGAAGCTCAAAAAGTCTCGATTTTTCCTAATGCATATTTAAAAAAAAAAAAAAAAAAAAAAAAAAACTTTTGATCGTATAAAGATCGTTACTTTGCGTACAGTGGAACAAAATACAAAATATATTTTTTTAAACTGAGAGTAGGGTCAATTAAGGGTAATTATGAGCATAGGGTAATTTAGAACAAGCGCCACTAACTCTCGCGTGAGAGTAGCTGATACTAAAATGAAATAGAAATCAAAAGTTTACATCGTTGTTGACGGAATCAGTGCATTCCCGCGGCTTTTGCTTTACGGTTGGTACTTTTGATCGCTCTTATCAACTTCCTTAACAATTCAAAGTGCCAAACAGTTTCATAGTACTACCCGTAAATAGTCTTCGTTTCTATCAGATAAAATTAAGGTAAGTCGCAGTTCCTAATCAAAACTTATTAAGAAGATATAATTTCTCTAACAGAGTATCAATAAGTTTCTGTTCCAACTCATTTGCAAGGATATACAGAACCATGTTCATAATTAACCCATAGTTTTTGCGATATGGGGTAGTTATAAACAGTCTGAGTGTTTTTTTTCTATATTAGATCATATTAAACCACATATGAAATCATAACTGCTTCTACATTTGAAACTTTGGGTTTCAAATGTACAACTAACTACATATACATTTTTTCACAATTATAAGTTTAATATGTCTAAATAGCAGAAATTAAATCGGTAAATACCATAACGGGTCCCTTACTTCGCCTGGATAAATTTTCGTTTAAATATATAAGGCATTTGGGCTCCCAGCGTTATGCACGTTTGGAAAGCTTTTCGTTTAAAAATATAAAATCCTTCAAATCTAATTTTAGATAAATTTAGGGTTATTATCATGGCCGGGATACGCCGGGGGAGGTGGAGGGGATTAGGTAGTGGTAGAATAATGTGTGTATGAATGAACTTATCGTGAAACAAATGTTGTGCATGAACTTGATATTTTTGTAGTATACCATCCTAACACAAAAATAGATGTTCACAATTACCCCCTAATATTTGTTGCAATTTACATCCCACAGCGCCAATAAATAATTGTAATTGAAGTATAGGAGTGAATCAACAGCTTTGTTGTGGTTTTATAAGGTTTTACATGGATCAAGTGCAACTATTCTCTTTGTAGTTGAAACAAGCAAAATTTTTCTGAATTACACCCCCAATTGATCCTACTCATACAAAAGGACTTTCTTGGAAGGTACTTAACAGATTGTAAAACTTAAGAAAGTAGTTGTTTTTATCTCCTAAATAATTTGTTTAGTTTTCACGAATGATTATTAATTATGGTTAGACTCTCTAAAGACATTTTGATTCACTGCTAAATATATCAGTGACTTGCAATCGTGTTGAATATTTAAATAAAATTGTCGGGTTTTGTCTAAAGTAATATTTTGATTAGTAGCTTTTCTTTGGTCTCCTTTATTTTATTTATTTATTTATTTATTTTTATTTGTTTATTTATTTTTATTTATTTATTTATTTTTATTTTGTATGTATTTTTACTAAAAATACTACTACTTTTAAGTAATACTTTTGATGTTTTTATTCATTCTCTCTCTCTTTTTTTTTCACTTTCATTTTGGCTACACGTTTCTCTTCCACATGCGCTCCTCTATGATTGGTGTTTTCCTTTCAGCTAGTGTCACCTGCCGCATTCTTTGTAAGCTCTCCTCTTTGCTCTTCTGTTCATTTGTGACGTTCTCCCCTTACGGATACATGTTTACTTTAGCTGATAACAAGCTGTTAAAAAATTTCCAGATCGAAACGCGTCCTGTGTATTGTTTTGTTTTTATAGTGATTGATACAAAGTTTCATTATTTTATAGATAGACTAGCTTATCTTTAAGTAATAAGTGCAAACATTCGTAGTGTTTTGAACCACAATGTATGTTTCGATAGTTTGTGGATTTTATTTTAATTTAATTTTTTATTTTTTTTAAAAGTTTTAAGACAAGTACGTAAGAATTTTCTATCTATAAAGATTTGATCTCTATTGATTTTAAGGTGGAGTTTCTCTGATAAATTATTGATTAAATTGTAAATTCTTACGAAAAACATATATGTAATTTGTGATAAACATAAGTAAAACTAGGATAAATCAGAACGCATTTTATTGTTTGAAATTCCTAAAAAAATAATGAGTTTGATTTATTATAAAATTAGTTAATTAAAGGTTCGTCAACGTATATGTAAAACTTTTGAGTTTTGAAGTATATTACTAGAGTCGTGTGTCTATGTCTAATATTATTTTAATTTCATTTTTTTACGTTGATTGTCATGCAAATATTGTTCATAAATCAAAAGGTTTGACTAAAAAAGTGATTTGTATTTTTTATATCCCGATTTAAAAACCGCAGTCTTGGTCAATTAAAAACCGCGATCGCAAATTTCTTTCCCTAAACTTCTGCGATGGTGGACCTGGAAAACTGTGCATAGCCCACTCTAATTAGTAAAACGCCATGCATTTCTCCGATAACATTTTATTTATTATTAAAAAAATATTTATTTCTAATTTAAAAATATCTCACTATCTACGTCTCTATTATTTTGTAAAGCAAATTATTAGCGTAATAATGCCATCAAGTCCAGTTATTTGGTGCTATTTTCTAAATCTGATTGCTACAGATGTGTAAAAAGAATTGTATTATTAAATCAAACGCATATAGGGAAAAATCATTTATTAGTAGATATAAAATATTCTACACAGTGTAGAAAAGGGTTACCATTTTGTTGAAAGATGCAGATTTTCACAGTTTCAACTGCAATTTTGCACGTATGTCCATCAGCAACGATTTCATCAAAAGAAAAAAAAAGATTACTTCTAAAATGAAAATATAATATAAACACACTTAAAGCTGAATCCAATTAAAATGCATTTATATTTTCCCGAAGTAATTAATTCGCACTATTTACAAATCTACATTCGCGGAACGTCCTCATTTTCCGAAGGAACTCGCTTTTAAATATTCATGGCTGCACATTCAAGCATCCAAAAAAGTTAAAAGACATGAATATTATACATTGATATCTTGGTAAAATTTTCATTAAAGAGTATGAGGTAACATATTTTCTGTGAAAAGATAATAGCAAAAGAAAATTAGAAAAAAAAATCAAAAAGTTTTTTTTTTTTGTACGTTATTGTTCAAAATATGTATTATATAAATATGTATATATATGTGTGTGTCAAAACTAGATTTGCCTAATTAAAACTAATTTTAACTAATCCCCAGCAGTGATATAACTAATTTTAATTGATTAAAAATATTTTTAATCAAAGCGCTTTGTCAAAACCAGTATTTAATCATTCTCACCTAGTAAAAACTAGTTTTATCTAGAAAAAACTACTGTTTACTAAGATATTCAAAGATCGCACCGTACTATATCTTCTATATATACCCCACCATTATTTTCAAAATATAATTTTTGTTGTAGCCAATCATCGCACATGTTAAATTAATCTACCACGAAGATAATATTTTAGTAATAGTAATAGTAACTTTATAAAAAATATAAAACCCTTCGATATTTCACTTAAAAGTACAATTGTGAAATTTATGTTTAATAAACATTTTCACATTATAAGTTTTTAGTGCTTCCAGCGTCTCTAGGGGAAAATT
The DNA here is from genome assembly GCA_963931845.1 of Maratus michaelseni. NCBI lineage: Eukaryota > Metazoa > Arthropoda > Arachnida > Araneae > Salticidae > Maratus > Maratus michaelseni. The sequence goes on along the minus strand of OZ007589.1, from coordinate 184,029,749 downwards.
GCAGAACTGCGTTATTTAAATTCACTTCTCACTAACGAAATTCTCTAAAATCATTAATATAAGTCCTGCCATTGCCAAATTCTGCTTTAATAAAACATTTCCATTGTTAGGCTGGTAGCTACGCTGTTTGGAAATTGCATAAGCACGTAAACACACTTTCCACGAAAAAATTTTCCTTAATTCCCCAGAATAAGATACTGCCATGGCAAAATTTAAGTTTTCATACAATGTTTCACATAATAGTTTTTTTTAAAGCGGAAAATTGCATAAATACGCAAGATAAAGTATTTTAAATCGAACGAATTTTGCTCAAAATGTTCAGAATAAATATTCACCATAGATCAGAATAAATATCCGCCATGGTTAATCAAAATTATGTTTTTTGTTAAACTTCCACAGGATAAGTTTATATTTTTTGGGTCAGTAGCACTCCTGGTGGCGAAGTGCATAACTACGCAATTTAAACTAATAGTTACAACGTCAACTTCCGCCAAGGTTGTTATATGTTTTGTTAAAAATGTCCAGTTATAAGTTTTTTTTTTTATGCCAGTAGTGCTCCTGGTGGGAAATTGCATACTAACTACGCAATTGAAACTTATTTCCTGTATCAGGAATTTAGCTCAAAATTTTCGGAATAAGCTTCCACTATGCTCAATTTCATTGTTTGATAAATTTTTTCAAGATATAATTTTTTCATGCTAGTTGCCCCGCTGGTACGGAATTGCATAATCACGTAATTTAAACTCGCTTCCTACAAAACAATTTTATTCAGTTGTGCCCAGTTCAAGCTACTGACATAATTAAATTTATATTTGATAAAAAAATTACTCGTGATGTGTTTTTTATGTTGTAGCGCCCTAGATGTAAAATTGCATAATGAAAACTTTAAAATGTATTTTTAAGTATTTCCTTATACGATAAAGTTAACGAGATTTATAATTCAATAAAATAGCTTCGAGTCACCTTTCTTTTCTTCCACAACGTCCCCTAGCAAAAAATAGGTAAAATAAATTTAAATAAATAAAAAAAATTCTGCATAGTAGCCGTACTCAAGATAAAAATAAGTAGAACAGATTCAACACAACGTTCTTTTGTGTTTATAGTCCCTGTAGAAGGATATAGGGTTACTAATTGTATGAAGAAAATATGTTTTCCATAAGAGGATTCGATCTGAAGTTCCGTCAACATTAACAGCATTTTTTGAAAGATCCTCTGCCTTCCTCGGGAAATGGATGAAGACAGAGGATCTTAGGAATGAAGAAAATGCAATTCGATTTTTACAGAAGTATAGGGATTCTCTTTTCTCTATCAATATTTCTGCGATTCATTTAAAACATTGCGTGCTTTGTAACTTACCCCGAGCTAAACAATTCTTTTATAATTTATTTGCTTAAGTTAGATTATTACGCAGTAAATGACAACTTTTGAAATGTTTAAACAAACTTAGGGCTTCTTTTATATTTTTAATCCTTAACATAAAAAATGTACTTCCTGGAATTCAGGAAACATTGTTATGTGTCAGCTGCGGACATTATCATTATAATATATCTATGTTCCCACAAAAGTGCTGATTAAATAATATGGTTATATAAAATCAATAAAGTGATTTAAAGTTAAATTTAAGTGTAATTTTAACATCAGTTATATAAATCTGATAAACATTACGCAGATCAATGGTTTTACTTCGTTCACAAGCGTTAAACATACCGAAATTACGAATTAGAATAGATTGCAGACACTACCAGAAACAAGCCGTTTCCAAAATTCAAAGCTGGTATTTTTTTAATTTGATTAGAATATAACGTCTTAACTATAATAAATCTTACTTGAATAAAAATTATTAAATTATATAGCCTATTTTAAAAAAAGAAAAAAAAATGTAATAGTTTATTATATATTTCTAACAAAAGCCATTAGTAAACATTCTTAAAATTAAATTACGTATTACAATGGTTTCATTATTGCAAAAAAGTTTTCTAACAGATGGCTTTTGAAGTTTGATGCATAACTTGCATTAAAGTTAATGGGCATGACTGTAAAACTTTTCAAGTTAATGAGCAGTTATTTAAGAAAACATTAAAAGAGAGCTCACGCATTACTCAAGCTTTTGTTATAAAAGCCGCCTGCCAATAATGCTTGTTTCGTTTTAAAATAATGCATAAATTATTAGTATTATCCAGGATTTTGTTTTCTTTTATTGAATTCTAATATATATTTTTATTTTAAAAATTATTAATCTTTATGCGTAACTTACAAAGCATTCCTAAAAAAAGTTGATTAGTGGTTTTATTTTAAAGTATAAAGATTGATATTGATATCAAATACTGTGTGTATACTTAGAGCTTATGTTACTGGCTTCCAAATGATAGAACAAGTTATTTTACATTAATTGCATTTGGCAACAATCATTTGTAACTTCATGTTGAATTATCGTTACCGTCATTTGAAAAAAAATGTTTATATTTTTCTCTTAACACTTTTCAATACTGGTGTAAAAAGTACTTAAAAATCAAACTATAAATGTGAATTTGGATAGATGTTTAACATATGTGATAATTGTGCGAAATATATCATGTGAATTACTATTTGATTTATTATTGGAAATATCTATTTTTACCTTGTATGCCGCACCCAGGTGTAACATATTCACCCTCATTTTTAAGACCTCATGTTGAGGAAAATTTGAATTAAAAAGCAAATGAAAAAGCTCACACATATTTTATTTTTGTAAAATTAACCTGTTATAACTATCATTCTAATATCACAATACATACAAAGTGTTGGTTTTTCGTTTGGAATTACAAATATATATATATATTTCGAACTTACAGGAACTTATAGCAATGCTATCACTTTTTTCTGCAAACTGTACACCCAACTTCAAAGATAAACTTAAATGGGATAAGTGCGTAGTTCACATATTAAAACATTGTAAAGTTGTCTGAAAAATCATAAAAGCACGGTGCGACCTTTCTGTCCGCACTGTGGTGTTGTTGTTAGCACATGCGTGACTTAAAATAATTAACTAATAACGCTAATTTTAACTATATTTTCATTAAAAAAATAAATCAGAATGCGTTAGCTTGATTCTATTTCTTCGCGTTGAGTAAGAATATTATTAAAATATTACGTAGATACGAATATAAAACTTTCTTGAATGTGTCAGAAAGTAAAGAAGATTTGTCTTGTGTAAGAATTCATAATCGTCTTTTTAATCTTTTAAATAATTCAGTTAAAAAATACACTTATTGTATTTTAACTTACTTATTTCATTTATTAGCAAATGTAAAAGCTTCATAAATGTTTATTTTAATAATATTTTACAAATTCATAAACTTATTAATTCATGGGAAGTGGGTATTTTCCTTAACCTGTTTTTTAATGGTTAGTAGGGAAATATATAAAAAAATTTGCTATTTTAATTACCCATCATACGTAGTATAAAATCTTGTAAACGTTTTAAAACTCGATTTTTTTTTTTTTTTTTTTGACGGAGTAACACTTTTCAGACACTGAAGATTCCGAAAAACATATTTTTAGAAAAAAAAAAATGCCGTCCGTCTGTGTGTCTGTGTATCTGTAAACGCTTTATCTTCCGAACAAATTGAGATAGAGACTTGAAATTTGGTATGTACTTAGTATGTAATAATGAAAAGAAGTTTATTGAATTTCATTATCCTCGATTAACCGAAACTATTTTTTTCGGACTCTCGAAATATTCGTTCTGATAAAAGGTATATAAAAGTCTTCGAAATTATTATTTTTTTTAGGATTGAATATAAAAGACAATAAAAAAACATAAATTTTACATAAAGAATGAAGTCGATCGGATAATTAACTGCCGAGATGGTTGTAATCCTATTTTCTCCACTCTTCGATTTTTCATGACCCTGAATTTCATTCAAATTTCAATTCAAAGATATATTTTCATTGGAAATGAAACGCTTAATCCGACGCTATAAACTGTTAGTTAATATGATTATTATTTTTAGAGTTGTAAGGATGTTTCTTTTACGCAATTCAGTAATAGATCATTTAAAGTTTATGACGTCATCAAGCCCGATTTTATTCGAATTGCAATGCATTTTATAAGTAGTTTCCACATGTTTTATTTTCATATTTTATATTACGCATATCCATGATGGGTAAGTACTACGGTGGTCCCCAACGACTAATTTTACTATTTGGCAGAAAAAATCGCTCTCACCAGCGCTCGTTCTTTTTTCTTTCAAAATTGTCCCACACATACCAACGTATGGAACAATCATGTGCATCACTTTAATATATATGATATTCCATGCAAAATGTTTATTTACCTCTAAGACAGGTATGTCAAACTCGTTTACAGACGAGGGCCAAATTAAAGAGTATATACAAAGCCGGAACACATTAAAAAATAAGCAGATTTCTATTGTTAACATCACACATACAAAATTATTATGCATAGTTCATTTTACCTTATTTTTCGAAAAAATCCTTTGCAATACTTTTCAAGTAACAAATACATAAAATTTAGTTGCATTTTTTAAATTGAATTAAGTTTAAACTTTAATCGTATATGCTAGTCTGTTAATCTTGATCCTTTCACCCTTTTGTCTTTCTGTAAAGTTGAAAATAGCAAAAGCCTAGCTAAAAGTCTTTTAAAAAATATTTTTTTTAATTTTTTAATTTAATAAAATGTGCCTTATTTGTATGCGTTACTTATTTGATTTAATTTATTAAATATATTTCCTGGCTCAAATCATGCGTATTTGATTTGCAAACAGAACACGTAGAATTTAGCAGCTATGGAAAGATGTCGCGCGAATGTACGCTACCAATCATAGATAAATAACACCTAATTGAACAATGTACTTTATGAATTCAGTTTTCGGAAAAATAATTACAGAAATTTGGAAACCCCACATACATATAGTTTCGCTTCAGCATGAAATTACACTGAATTTCGAATAACTGCAAAAAAAATTCTAAGCAACAACTTCAACATCAATCATTAAAGGTAAATCAAATAGATCAAGTTGATTTTCGCATTTCTTCAAATAAAAACTATTATTTTGAACTTTTATTTTTGATATATTTATTAAAATTTAATGAACATATACTAAGCATTTCAATTACGAAAATTTTTGCAAAAATGTTTGGCAATTTTTAAAACCAAATATATATATATATATATATATATATATATATATAATTTTTAATTGAAAATAGTTTTACCTAAATAAACTATATATATAAATGAATGTCCTGACTGGGGATATCACCTACGAAGAGCCCAAACTACTAAACTTCCAAATAACCTACGTAACTACTAAACCTACTGAACCTGCTTGGAAAAATCATTCATAGGATATAGAGGCGCATTAAGAGCCTACGCTAGGTACGCGAAGGAACGCTCAAGCTAATATTATGTCTATGGGAAGGGTCTTGGCACATTTCTCGCTCGCATTTTAATATTTTTAAGTGATTTTTTTTGCATAGGATAGCTGGGGTCGATATCTAACGTTGTTAGTTTTTACTTTTTTAATTTTGGTTACAGTTTTTTTTATAAGCGGACATTTTCAATTTTGAAACCGGTTGGAACCGGTTCTGAAATTGAAAGTACCCTTATATAAAAAAAACTGGAACCAAAATCGAAAAGATAAAAACTAACACCCTTAGAGAAAAATCATTTAAAAATATTAAAATGCGAGCGAGAAAGCTGACAAGAACCTACCCATAGACTTCACATTAGCTTGAGCGTTTTTTCGCTCTTAAGAAAGGATTTTCTAAAATTCCGCCCCCCCCATAAGGCGGTAAAAAAGATAACAAACATTTAAATAATTCGTTAAAATCCTGGTATTATAATTATGTGACAAATGATAACATATTTTAATGTATTTTTGTATGCTGAATCGAATGGTACTAAATAAATTCTTCTAAATCAAATAGTTCGTGAGATATTGAACATTTTCTAATTTGGCGATGTCTTTTGCGCCAAAATCTCAAAATTCCTAACAATACAAATGATAATTTCTAAAAATACATCCGTTACTATAGCAACGAAAGAAATTCAAATTAAATCATTTTGTTATTTATTGGCTAAAGAATTCAAATTACTTATCATTTAGAAACACACACACACACACACAGTTGGAAAAAAACTGTAACCGGTTTTATTTAAAATACAAAAAAAAAAAGGTTTTTAACGAGAAATAATGTTATAAAACGAAAATAATATGAAAGTAATTAATATGAAAAGTAATTTAAATATGAAAGTAATGTTTGTACGTGTTGAAAAAGTTTTCATTGTCAAAGATTATACAATACTTGGCTACTTATCATTTGCACCTGGATTAGAAAAAATGTATCTGAAGTTTTGATTAGATAAAATATCAATGACGCCAATTACGTAATCGGATACCTCGCCAATTCGCGTATTAACTACAATATTGAAAACATCGTTTATGTTTGAAGCGACACCTTCATGATGAATCCTATTACAGAAAATCATATCATCATATACTATAAATATATACAGGGTGAATCTAAACTCTTGGGCAAAATTTTAAGTGGTGATAGTACACATCAAGACAAACAATATTAAATAGGAAACCAAGGGTCCCAAACGTCTTCCGAAGGAGATGGGCGCCATTAATGTTTAGGATCCAAAATTTCAAATGATTATAAAAAACGGAAAAATTGGTCGATTCGTTTGCTGTTTTCGCTAAAACTATTCTTTATGTCAGTATTTTCTTAAAAATAAATTTTAAAGATAAAGTTCAAAAAATGCCGATAGAGGGCGCTTTAGACTTTGGATTAACGAAAAACTATTTTTTACCGTTGTTTTTTGTATCTCATTAAATGCTTTCAAAAACTTAGATTTAAACTTAAATTTTGAGCTCAAAATATGAATCGCTGGGAGTGATTAAGTAGCGCAAACTGAACTGCGTTCAAGAGTTGAAATTTGAAATACCTCCCCCCAACCCCACTCCTGAACACAGTTCAGTTATTCCCGATCTCAGTGTCGTAGACCAGGCAGAAACAATATGAGTTGTAATTTTCCAACTGTACGAAAAATATCCGAGCCAGAATTTGAACCTGGGATCTCTTGCAGCTGCCATGCTCTACCATCTGAGCTATCACAGTTGAATCTGGAGGGCATAATTCAGCCACTTCATGCCGGGATAGCTCAGTTGGTAGAGCATGGCAGCTTCAGCCAAGAGATCACAGGTTCGAATCCTGGCCCGGACATTTTTCGTGCAGTTGGAAAATTACAACAGATATGATTTTTTTACCAATTTGGATAATTGTGTTAAAATTAATCCAGGCAGAAACTACTACCCCCTACACGTAAAATAAACGATAGAGTAATGGCAAAATTAAAAAGAAAATTTATTCATAACAGACATGAGCAATTTCTCCGCGCAAAATAAAAATAAACAATTTGATGTATGCATGAGTGCGCATTATGAGTGGAAGTTGACAAGTGGTAAATGGTACACGCATGATGTTCGTGAGGAATCACAAAAACTGCTCGAAAGAGTGCCCACTAGCAACGATTACAAAGGCCTCACGCCGCCGGCGGAGGGAGTTGCGAACATTCGTGAATACCCCGGGCATCTCCCGGATATCACCTGCTACAACGGCAATCCTCGCAACCAGGTTCTCGTCGGAGACGACGGTAAAAAATAGTTGTTCATTACTCCAAAGTCTAAAGCGCCCTCTATCGACATTTTTGAACTTTATCTTTAAAATTTATTTTTAAAATAAATTTTTTATTAAATTTTGTCATCCCTCTATCGTTTATTTTGCGTGTAGGGGGTAGTAGTTTCTGTCTGGTCTACGACACCAAGATCGGGAATAACTGAACTGTGTTCAGGGGGGGGGGGGGGGTTCAAATTTCAACTACTGAACACAGTTCAGTTTGTGCTACTTAACCACTCTCAACGATTCAGATTTTGAGCTCAAAATTTCAGTTTAAGTCTAAGCTTTAAAAAGCATTTAATCATATACAAAAAATAACGGTAAAAAATAGTTGTTCGTTACTCCAAAGTCTATAGCGCCCTCTATCGACATTTTTAAAACTTTATCTTTAAAATTTATTTTTAATAAAATGCTGACATAAAGAATAGTTCTAGCGAAAACCGCAAATGAATCGACCAATTTTTCCGTTTTTTATAATTATTTGAAATTTTGGACCCTAAACATTAATGGCGCCTATCTCCTTCGGAAGACGTTTGGGACCCTTAGTTTCCTATTTAATATTGTTTGTCCTGATGTGTACTATCACCCCTTAAAGTTTTGTCCAAGTGTTTAGATTCACTCTGTTATATAACACATATTCACATTTCAATACGATTATTCATGATGTTTTGGTAGAATTTACACTGTTTATTATGTAAAGTTTTCTGAAAGGTTTTAGTGTATAACTATTCTAAGTTGCTTTGTTATATAGAGCTAAAGAAGAAAGTTAGAAAATTAGGTGAGCCCGATTATTAAAGATTACCTTTAAAAAATTCTACTGATCGAATTTTTATGGAAGTGATTTTTTAGGGATGGTTTTAGTATAGAACATATCATTATATGTTGCTTAGTTACAGATGTATTGGTAAAGTAATTGGGAAAGGTGAACGCAATTACAGATTTATCTACTATAGGACTATATTATAAAGGACAAACGTGTGCTTAACGCAGGCGTCATTTTGCGAATGGTAACACTTTACGATAAAGTATCGGTTTTGAGATTTTTGCTACTGTTTTTTTTTTATTTATAAAATCGCATATTTTTTATTTTTACATCGATACATAGGGAAAAAATATACTTTCAAAAGCAATTTGTTTGAAAACTGTCTCGCAATTTACTCATTTATTATAACATTTAAATTATTTTTTTTATTTTATCAATCAACATTGCTTGCACACGATTACAAAATATTAATCCGTTTGCACATAGGCAAAGCTATTTAATTATGGCTATGTCATTGCTTGGAACAAATATTTATCTGAAGCATTAATCAATAATTATTAATTTCACCATTTTACATATCATTTTTTACATAGAATTTTTCATTAATACATCAATTGCTTTTCTTTAATGTAATTGAATAATTTATCAACATAATTTTATTTATTATTTAATTATATTTATTTATTATTTAACTATAAGTTATCATTCTTTAGACAGTGTTTGTTTTAATCTTTAACTAATAATATTAATAAAATGCTTTTATTAAATCATAAAATATTCACAATTTCGCCATAGATGGCAGCACCTTATTAATTCATTTGAAAACATGTCTGGGGTTCTATTTTAAATTTTCTACAGTGGGAGCTGATTCTATATTGGTTTGTGTCTGGCTTTGCTGTACAGTAATATCCCTTGGTCTATCATCTTTTAAAACTTATTTTGACTACATGTAATGATTTTCTCCAATTCATTGCCTGTATTATGCGTTGACTCCTCTTTGGATCATGTATTCTATCTGGTAACTGTTGTTTTCTTTTCCCTATATCCTTTTTAATCTTGTTGTATTTAGACCTTTATGATTATATTTCACAGTTTTTTTTTCTCTTTTTATGGGTAAGGTTTCTTTCCTTTTTAACCCTCTGAGCGTTTTGAAAAAGGGTAAAATTGTAATGTTGTTTTCTCTGCATTTTGTTTTAAATGCTAAAAAAATATGATTCTTCCAGCATTATAAATAAAACTTAATTACAAATATGAATGTAACCCTTGAGAGTATTAATCATTCTTCAATGTTTTAAAAATTCATTAAATCTATAGAATTATATTATCTTAAACATTGCATATATTGCAGTGAAACCTGGAGCTTAGTGAACGGAATATTACGTTCAAACAGCTTAGAGGGTTAATATTGTTTTTATTTTTTGAACTTTATGCTTATTTCTCTATTTTGGTGTGGTAGTCCCAAAATCATATTCTTTAGCAATGTTATGGCTAATATGATGATGAAACCACACATTTTATTTGCGGTAATTTAGGCATTTTGGACCTGAATATTCTGTCTAAATTCCACAAATTTCATTTTTTCAATTTTTAATTTAATTTCTTCTTCTTTTTAGGGTTTTGTTCATCTCACGAAACCCTATTACCCCCGCCCCGTTGTCTGTCCGTCACAGAGCCATTCTAAAAAAGTATGTAACTTACAGAGTTGAAACTTAGTGTATAAATCTGAATAGCAGCTGTAAAGAGCTCAAAATATTAAAATTTTAAAAATTCATATTATTTTAATAAATAGAGATAAAAAACAAAATTCTAACAGGCTTTTCCTATTAAATAGAACCATTTTTCGTTAGAGCAGATGCCAAAGATTTAAAATCCACAATAAAAAAAATTCTAAAATAATTAATTTTCTATCAGACGATTTTCACGTGAAAAATGAAAATGAAATAAAAAGGTTCACCAATTGAAAAAAGATAAATATGAAATGAAATTGATTGACGTCATAGTCGTATTAAAACAGAAAATGTCTAAGATTTCTCAATAATACAAGGAGTATGAGTATGTGTAAGTGGAAAAAACAGATTAATATCACGTCATTTAAAAAGAAAATCTGACGTCATATAGGAAGTTTAACTAATTTTTCAAATGTTTGAGAATAATACAAAGCGAGTATCAATATAAATAATAGAGAATAGTAAATATATGAGTTTGAGAAACATATTGAATCGTGATAAAAATCCGATTATGGAAATATTCGCATATTTTAACATTTTGAAGGTGTACAATTTGTTTAATTTTGAAATTATTTTTTTTAAATATTGCATTTAGTCCGTATGACGGATATTATTAAGACAGAATATAATAGCGGTCTTGGACCGCTATCCGGCTGGTTTATATATTCGAAAAAAGGAAAAAATAGACCGGTAAATTTTTACTTTATAAAAAACATGACTTTTTTTTGTTGTTGTTGCTAAATGAAATTTGTTTGAATTTATTAAAGAAAGGATAAAGTGTTTTGAAAGGAATATTAAGCGAAACCCTTTGAGCGATCATCGATCACACTTACCCACTTGTTTAGGGTTTCGTTCATCTCACGAAACCCTATTACTCCCGCTGCGTTGTCTGTCCGTCACAGAGCCATTCTCAAAAAGTATGTAACTTACAGAGTTGAAACTTCGTGTATAAATCTGAATAGCAGCTGTGAAGAGCTCAAAATATTAAAATTTGAAAAATTCGTATTATTTTAATAAATAGAGATAAAAAACCAAAATTCTAACAGCCTTTTCCTATTAAATTGAAACATTTTTTGTTATAGCAGATGCCAAAGATTTAAAATCGACAATGAAATTCTTTCTACAATAATTAATTTTCTATCAGACAATTTTCACGTGAAAAATGAAAATGAAATAAAAAGTTTCACCAATTGAAAAAAAAGATAAATATGAAATAAAATTGATTGACGTCATAGTGGTAAATAAAACGGAAAATGTCTAAGATTTCTCAATAATACAAGGAGTATGAGTATGTGTAAGTTGACAAAACAGATTAATATTACGTCATTAGAGAATTAAAAAGAAAATCTGACGTCATATAGGAAGTTTAACTAATTTTTCAAATGTTTGAGAATAATACAAAGCGAGTATCAATATAAATAATAGAGAATAGTAAATATATGAGTTTGAGGAATGTATTGAATCATGATAAAAACCCGATTATGGAAATATTCGCATATTTTAACATTTTGAAGGCGTCCAACATGTTTAATTTTGAAATTATATATTTTTTAAATATTGCATTTAGTCCGTATGACGGATATTATTATGACAGAATATAATAGCGGGTTTCGCCCGCTATCCAGCTGGTTTAGATTTTTGAAAAAACGGAAAAATTGACCAGTAAATTTTTACTTTATAAAAAACGACTTTTTTTTGTTGTTGTTGCTAAATTATATTTATTTGAATTTATTAAAGAAAGGATAAAGTGTTTTGAAAGGAATATTAAACGAAACCCTTTGCGCGATCTTCGATCACACTTACGCTTTTTTTTTACTATGTATATGAAATCTATATTTAAAGTGTTTGGGAACACTATTGTTGTCAATTAATTTTTACATTCTAATTCTTAATTTCATAGTTTATAGTTTTTGTTGGTGTTTCGGTAATATTTCATTAATGGTTATATATATATATATATATATATATATTATTTTTTTGCTTTTCTTATTATAATAGGTTAGAATAACATAAAACATTACAGGTGATCTGCTTCATTTTTTATTGATTATTAAATATTTTAAATTGTAGAATAGTATAAATATTAATCATCCGATTTTAAAATAGCTTTTGTAGGGTAAAAAGATAGTGTGTTATCTCTTTAATGCACCAAAGAACCAAGGAGGCTTAAACTTTCTATAATAAATCTGTAATAATAAATTTGCGCTTTTACTGAACATATCGTTTCGGATTTCCATTATACATTTGGAGATATATTTATGTGCAATGAATTGTGTTCATTTATTCTATCTTTCTAATAACACCATATTTTAGTTGTATTCAAAATTTTGAATTCAGCAAGTTTCTAATTTTATTGTCATGTAAATGATAGTGAAACATTCCTAATATATCTCACATATTTACATAAAGTATAATAGTATTGATTTGGAAGAGGTTTAACGGATTATTAAACAGGGTGTTTGATTTAAGTAAAAGTAGGTTTCAATGCGTCTTTGATATTCATCAATGCATGATCTAAATTATGATAAATTGAATTATACTGGCTATCACATTTTAATAGAAGAAACGTATGCTTGTTAAAACATTCTCAAGAGCATTAAAGTTGAATCAAATTTTAATTTAAAAATATGTACTTTTGTAAAGCGTAGGTGTATAATTTTGTGAAGCATTTTCTATTTAATATTTTGATTAATTATTGTGGGAACAGGTATACAGTATTGTTAAGCAAACAACATATTTTTGAACATTTGAAAAATATTAAAACTTTTCTATTTATTTTAGATTTTTGGTATATTTTAGCTTCAATTTATAATATTATTTGTACATTAAAGGTTTCTCTTTAAGATGTTTCAGAAACACGATTATATATATATACATGTACTGTTTCGTAATATTATACTTCTTAAATTTAAAATTATAGTTTCAAGATAATTATATTTCAATGAAAATTACAACGTGTATATTATTCATAATTGTTTTGCTGTAAGTTTTAGAACAATACTTCTGAAACTACATTTTGTTCTTTGTAAGATAACATAAATTTAATATATGTACAATATAGAAAAAATTAAAATTTTCCCGCGTTAGTATAATATATAAAATTGTTGGATTTTTTTTTTATTCCCGAGTTTAAAGATTCAGAACAATTTAGAGCTCGAAGAAAATAATTGGATGTGTCAGAACGTCTGTCAATTGAACTATTGCATGTCTCATGGGTGACTGTTGAATGATTTTTGGTTTCGTGAAATTTGTTTCACAGTCAATTTCAATTTAATTAATTTTTATGAGGGAAATTTTGTTGATACATTTCACGTTGTATAATATACATTCAAAATTAAATTTAATAGATGGAAAAAAATATAAAATGAAAGAAAATTGAGCAATTGGAATCTTTGAATGTATGCATTTTAGGTTTACGTATTTAGAAATCGACCTATTGAAATCGCTTCGTTTATCTATTTACTATTAGGGAAATCGATCCACGCTCCACAGTGTTTTTAATATTCAAACTGTATTTGAGTGAAGAAAAATGTTATTAATGATATCTACATAAAATATTCGTTCAGTTACTAAAAGTTTTAATAACAAATACTAAAAATTCGGGTTTTATATTCAGTTTTTCTATATCTATTACAATGTATCCCATTTTTCATGTTGTCGAGAAAACAATAAAAAGTTAAAATTTCAGTGCAAATTCACCTTGTTTAATAACTAAAATTCATAAAGATACACCTAAATGTAAATATATTGCTTGAAGGTGCGTAAAAACATACATAAAATATTTAAAAGCACATTAAAGTCCTTTTTAAAAAATCCAAAACGTTTTAAACCGAACTACTCGGTCATCATCAGTGAAAAACTAATTGTTGAGTTGAGTTGTTGTCTCTTCGCGTTTATTCCGGGCAAGCGAAAAGTTCAGTTGAAAACGTTTTGGAATTTTTTAAAAGGACTTTAATGTGCTTTTAAATGTTTTATGTATGTTTTTATGCACCTTCAAGCAATATATTTACATTTAGTTGTATCTTTATGAATTTTAGTCGAGAAAACAATTTTGATTTTTTTGTTACATAATTCCGCAGTATTTAAATACCAAATTAATTTTTTGCCGGTTTATACAAGGCTTCTTTTCATAACATTTTGAATGCGACGAGAATTTTCTGAAGGTACAAGTACTTTTTAACTGTTTTGCCGATAGAAAAAGCAACTTTACATACATAAAGAGAGATACATATAGCAATCAACATACCATAACAAAGATCAAATCGAATTGCTGCATTATGGTCTGAGGTACTTTGCAAGTTCTGAAAATGCTGTTATAATGATGCGAAAAGTTGAAAATGTTAAATGGCGTGCAAATGCTAAAAGACTAAAGCTTTGTGAAACTGCTGTTTACAATCAACGAAAACTTGAGTATAGAAAACACTTTGCCTCTTTAATCAACATAGTATGCTCTGTTTTATTGTGCAAGTTTTTAAAAATGCATAACAGAGTTTTTTCATAAAATTTTATTTTTCTTTTCTTTTTTTTTTTTTTGGCATTTAATGGGAAATTTTTTTTGCACCATATTAACATTAGGAAAATTGATTTTCGGTAGCATGTTTATTAATATGTTTTTTACGTGGGACAGATTAATATTCCATCACATGTTATCTACAAACACTTTATCTTTAAAAAAATTAAGCTCAATAATTTTTAACTCTATTGTATATGATATGTTATTACTGTCATTTCTAATCAAATATTGCTATATAACAAATGAGGATCCATCCACATGATGAACAAAAATCGTCATTCGTCAATTTGGGGTTATAACTATAAAAGTTTAGAAACTTTTAAGTACCTACTGTTTTAACTAATCGGAAAATTTGACAATTCTGATGATCTTTAAATGCAAGCACGACATATGAGTCGTCCGTATCTTACCCGACTTGAATTATCCTAATAAGTTGTTTTTAGACTTAAAATCGCTTATTACCTTTCGTCTGAAACAGTTATTATGAGTGGGGATTTATGCTAGATAAAATTCAACGTTTAAGGTTAAACATTATAGCATTTGAAATCTTTGTTTTTATTTCAACGCGCAGAGAAAAATTATTGTTGATATATCTAGTTTAACAATAAATTATGCAGAATATATTCATATCAAGGTCTCATAGTCTCAGAGCAGTCGGAAATTAATTCAGTAAAAATGATGCCACATTAAAGCAATAGCAATATATTTTTTTCAGTTTAATGAATGAAAAAGCTCGTTTTCTTTTAAATGTGGCGTCTTTTTCCTGCACAACATTTGATTCAGAAGTGAAAAAACTTCATTCTAGTACATAGAAAAACATTTTAGAAAGTTTAAAAAAAGATAGAGGAAATTTAAACTTTGTTCATAGCAGAAAATTTGAATTGTAATTCATAAAAAATAATGATTTTTTTTCTTTAAATTGGAATGCGATGTTATCAAACACACCCTTACTGTTTATTGCATTGCTTTATAAAAATCAAAATGATGCTTCTTACACAGTCAGTGTTCCTGTCAATATTTGACTACAATAAAACGCGATTTCGGCAACAATGTTTGACAGAAATTTATCTTGATTACAAACCGCTGTTATTTTTATATTTAATAGCAGATGCTTGACGCGAACTTACCCTTATTATGAGACAGCATCAAGCAAATTTATAAAAATGCAGAACAGAGTTGTTTCATACAATTTTGTTTTCTTTTCTTTCTTTTTTCTTTTTTTTTGGCATTTAATGGAAAATTTGTTTTTGCACCATATTAGCATTCATATAGAAAAATGGTTTTCGGTATCATGTTTATTGATATTTTTTTTACGTGGGACAGAATATTATTCCATCACATATGTCATCTACAAGCACTTTATCTGAAAACATTTAAGCTTAATAATTTTTAACTCTGTTGTGAATGATAGTATATCAGCAGCATACTAGTGTTAAGTTTGATTTATCCTGTCAAAATGAACTATGCTGTTGTCGATAACTATCTAATTATCAACTCGAGCTGGAATAAAAACAATCTTGTTTTGTGTACATTGTATTCCGGGAGATAACGATAAAAAATTATTTAAACGTATCAAAATGAATTTTTCTGAAGACGAGACCTAATTAACTGTTTTCTCATATTCGAATTAGTACATATTTTAATTCATGAAAATGATTGAACTTATTTTCATTTTATCGCAGCATTTTCAATGATGAGTATATGCTTTCATTGTCAAATAAAATTTTCTCGAAATTTTGACCTAAATAGAGTGTTTTCTCGTGGTCGAAATAGTATAGGAGGCATGTTGCGTAAACATCGTTACAGACGTTTTCAATCTAGGGTAGCATTTTAGTGCTGAATTTGTTTTAACCTGTTAAAACGAATTTTCTTGATTTCAGGTCGTAGCTAGATCGTTTTGACGTTCTGGAATAAGTTTAGTAGACACGTTTTGAATAGTTGGATCATTTTTGGATGTATAGCAAGCATCAGTCCTAATTTGTTTTAACATATAAAAACAATTTTTTCTAAATTCGGGACATAGACAGATCGTTTTATCGTGATCTATTTACTATAACAAGGCAAGTTTCTTGAAAATTTATTACAACCATTTTCGAGATCCTCCGGAGAAACAAAATTGTTTGCTTGTTTAATATATAGTACCTGCGAGACCGAGCCTTCCTTGGTAATTTATTTTATTTGCATATTACATTTAAGTAAAGACATAATTTTATTATTTTTGTCTTCATAAAAAAGTAATTTGTAGTTTCCGAAAGTAATAACAACAAATACTCATGATTCGTTCTTAGAATTTTTTCTTATATCTATTATTCTATACCCAAGTTCTCCAAGTTGGCAAGTTTACACGTATTTTTTTAGTATTAAACGTTTTTGCAGTAGTTAACTGCAAGTGGTTGATTGTCAGGGTTTTTAACAATATTGTCCATACAAAATTCGTTTGAGGAGGATATTCTGTAGGTAGAAATTCAATTAAACTCTTTCTCATATTGCAACATATTGCATTTAATACACAAAAATAGATTATTCGTAGACAGGCAACGGAAATTTTGAAGGTCTAGCCTTGTGCTTCTTATGTCGTGATTGCAAACAACAGTTTTATAGAAATTGATGTCTTGCATATTACATCCAATCTGAACATTACATGACTCGAGTTTTATTTTCGTTTTCATAGATATTGAAATCTTTCGTTAAAAGCATTTTAAAATCATAAAAAATATATCTGTCCATAGTGCAGTGGGTTGAATTCCCCTTCGTTGTTTTGTGTCCGATCTCGTTGGAAACTTTTCCGCCAGCGACAAAACTGTAAATACGCTGCTCAAAAAAATTAGGGGTGCAAGCAAAGAAGATAACAGTGCGACACTGCCATACATGGGTATAAAATGCCGAGTATACGTGTATAAATGTGCAATACAGAAAAAAAGATGCAAACAAATTGTAAGGGAGCTTTAATTCTTTGAAAGAATGGAAAAGATGAAAGAACATGAAAAGATGGTGTATAGTTTCAGAATTAAAGATTAAGAATATTTTTGCGTTTTTATTACTGAATAAAATAAATCAAAAGAATCTACGTACCTCTGATTTGAGTCGGGTGTTCGATTCCAGAATGAATTTTCTTGTACCAATTGCATTGAATCTAATAATGAATCATCACGTAGTAAATTAGGAATGATGAATTATTAGGGAATTTACGTAGAATTAATTAGCTGATATTCCATGACTTTAATTTTTCACCGATCAAAAACAGAACCCTTTCTTTGATTCCACGGCACTATTTGAAGAACAGAAGAATTTTTAATCTGTGCAAACCCAGAAGCATTTTATTAGAATTAACCATGTGAATTAAACTTGAAGAATTGAGGCATAATTTCACGATAATTAGAACTTGCGAATTTGATCCTTATCACATTTTTAATAAAATAGAATATAACTTCGAATGATAATTATAATCTTTACAAACAATAAGAATTTACGTTCCGAATAACACAGAATCATAACAAAATGAACTTTTTTACATTACTGTCCCGCAGAAAAAAGCAGGGTCGCAGACAGACAAAAAATCTAATAAAAAAGAATGAAAGAAAATTAATAACACATCTTACAGTAAAATAATAACAGAATATTTTAAACATAATAAGAATTAGAGTTCTAGAATAGTTTAAAGTTTATATAGAATGTTTTTTATTTATTTAATGTCTGACGAAAAGCTGGAATTCAAAGCAGTCTCTTTCAAACTGATCTTTGGTGCTGACATCTAGCGTAAAGACTTACAGTTAAAATCGTACATCCTCCGCCCCCGGCAGGAGAGGGGACACCTTTGATATAGGACGCTTGATGTCACTGTCAACTGTCTTAATCAGGACAACCCGCACAAGATCATCTGTTCCAGGATAAGTCTTTAGAATTCGACCCAATTTCCATTTCATGGGTTGTAATCCTTCGTGAACTATTACCAAATCGCCTTCTCGAAGATTTGCACGTGGAGTAGTCCATTTTGGACGCTGTTGAAGATATTGCAAATATTCGCTGGATCACCTGCCCCAAAATTGTTATTTGCTTTTTCTATTAAACGCCAGCGAGCATTTAACGATATTTTAGGATGATTTGATGATTCTGGAAGGTCAAGAATAGGTGCTCCTATTAGAAAATGACCCGGCGTTAAGGCACGAGGATCAGAAGGATCTGAAGACATCGGAGTTAACGGTCTGGAATTTATGCAGCTTTCTATTTGACAGAGTAAAATAGTGAGCTCTTCAAAATTGAGTACGCTTGATTTACAAGCTCTCACAAGATGAGTTTTTGTGAGTTTCACAGCTGCTTCCCATAGACCACCAAAGTGTGGTGCATATGGAGGGATGAAATTCCAATTAAATTTTTGGGTGGAAAGAAATTCTTGAAAGTCTCTTTCCTTCAAGTATTTGAATAATTGCTTCAATTGATTGGACAGACCAATAAAATTTTTTGCATTATCCGAAAAGACATCAGAGGGCAAACCTCTGCGTGCGATGAAGCGTTTGAAAGCTGCTAGCAAGGCTTGTACAGATATGTCAGATACAAGTTCAAGATGAACCGCTTTCGTGCACATGCAAACGAAAACTGCGATATAAGATTTAATCTTGATTTTTGTTCTTGGCATATTTGGTTTGGTCAAAAAGGGACCAGCAAAGTCTAAGCCCACCTTGAGAAATGAACGACTTGGAGTGATTCTTTCAACGGGAAGGTTTCCCATCATTTGTTGGTAGGCATGTCCCTTAAGGCGTTTACAAAGCACACATTTATGGAGCTCTTGTCGGACTGTTGAACGACCATATACAAACCAGAAATTCTGGCGAATTGTAGAAAGCACTAACTGTGTGCTTGCATGTAAATTTCTTTCGTGTACATCCTTTATTAACAATTTAGTAACAACACTGTTTTTAGGAAGAAGAATAGGATATTTTCTGTCGAAACTGAATGATTCATGTTGTGATAGACGACCGCCCACTCTTTATATATCAGCTGAATCTAAGAAGATATTCAACGATAGCAATTTGCTATTGCTTGGCAAAGATTTATTTTCTTTTAAAAATTTAATTTCTGCGTGAAATTCATAATTTTGAATTATTCTCACTATAGAAATGGTAGAACTAGATAATTCTTGTGCACTTAGATTTCCGATCTTTCTTGTAGAATTATGTCTTGAATTATGAATAAATCAGAAACACCATCCCATTACGCGTACTAATCTATTAAAGCTTGAAAATTTTTGAATAAAGTCTGGTAAGACATTTATTTTTGTTATGTTACTGACAGAGTTACCTTCTTGATCTAATTCAGCGATAGGACTGTATAAGGGGATTGGAATTGGTTCTTTTGACGACAGCCATGGAGGCCCAAGCCACCACATCTGATTATTGAGGAGTTTTCGCGGTGGAATACCCCTGAAGGCTACATCTGCAGGATTTAGCGTTCCTGGAACCTGGTTCCATTCGGCTGAAGGCAGTAATGTTTGCATTTGACGTACTCTATTTAATACAAACTGATTTCCCTTTAAAGGGGGCGATTTTAGCCAGCAGAGAACTATTTGGGAATCTGACCATAAAAATACAGTATTTATGCTCGTAGATAACGTATCGACGATAGTTGAGAATAGTTTTGCTAATAACAGAGGGGCGCAAAGTTCAATGCGTGGTAGAGTTTGTGGCTTTATGGGATTTACCTTTGTTTTTGCAGTAAGTAAATTGACGAATATTTCGTTAGGAGTGATAACTCGTAAATAAGTGACAGCAGCGTAAGCTTTTCCTGAACTGTCACAAAAACCATGTAACTGAATTTCAAAGTCCTTTTTATAGTATGAGTTAGTATACCGGGGAATTTCAATACATTCTAACAAATGAATTTCTGCCAAAAATTTATTCCAACTAATTAAGATTGAATTTGGGATTTCCTCATCCCAAGAGATTTTTTCCTTCCAGAGGTTTTGTAGCATTATTTTTAAACTAATAGTTATACGGGAGAGAAAACCTAGAGGATCGAAGATTGTTGATACCACTCATAGAAGATCTCGTTTATTTTTAACGTCTTTGAACGCACTAAACTTAATTTTGAGCATGTCATTTGATGAATCCCAGAGCAAACCCACAATTTTAACAGCTTTATCTTCTTTGATTTCAGTTTGTGCTGAAGCTTTAAGCTGATCTGGTAAATGAGTGAGTACTTCAGGATCATGAGTACTTCAGGATCATTTGAGGTCCATTTTCGCAAATTAAAGCCTCCGCCTTTCATCACGTTAATAAGTTCTGTGACTAGAGACTTAGCATTTTCTTGGGAATCTGAACCCGACAACAAATCATCGACGTAGATATTGTCGCGAATGATTTTTGAAGCCCTTTTAAAAGTTTGTTCGTTATCTATTGCTGACTGATTTAAAGTTCTAATTGCCAAAAATGGTGCACAAGCAGTGCCATAGGTTACTGTTAATAACCGATAGGTTTGAATGTTTTCTTTAGGATCGAACCACCATAAAATACGTTGATAATCTACATGTTTTGGATTGATAAGAATTTGCCTGAACATTTTTTCGATGTCCGCACTAAAGCCTATTGGATGCATTCTGAATTTTAATAATAACTAAAAAGTATCCAGTTGTAATTTCGGCACTATCTCCAAATAATCATTTAACGAGCGACATTCTGAACCAATTGCGGATGCATTGAATACTACCCGAAGTCGAATTGTACAACTATCCTCTCTTATTACCCCGTAGTGGGGGAGATAAACATGATCTGGATTTGAAATTTCTGAGGCTGGTACGAGCTCCATGTGTCCCAACTCAATATACTCTTTCATGAATGACGAATATTGTTCCTTAAGTACGAGATTTCCTTGAAGTTTATTTTCTAAGGAATTGAAACGCTTTAAAGCTTGAGATTTAGAATTTCCGAGAACAGGTTTAGATTTAAATGGAAGATCCACGATATATCTTCCTGATTCCGTGCGTGATACTGTTTTTACATAATTATCTTCTACTAGCGAAACTGGATCATAAAGAGAAACTGATTCGAGTTCCCAAAATTTTTGCAATTGAGAATTTATTTGCGTCGTAACATGACAACTAACAGAAGAATTATGATTTGAATGATTCGAATAAATTACTCCAGATAATACCCAACCCAGTTTCGTACTAACAGCACTCAGTGTTCCCTCATGACCTAGAATGGACTCTCCGATTATTATGTCAGCAAACAAATCCGCACCTATGAATATATCAATGGAATCGGACACATGGAAATTGGGATCTGCCAGATTTAATCCTTCAATATGAGGCCAATACTTATTAGTAATCAGAAAGTTCGGTAAATTTGTTGTGATCTGATTAACAACTAAAGCATCTAACTGACAAGTTTCGTTATTAATATGCGGAGAAAATGTTAAAGAAACTTCCTGAAGAGCTGTCTCTGCGACTAAATTGTTGATTCCTGATATTTTATAAATTGTAGTTCTCAAGGGAAGACCTAGCTTTCTACAACACGATTTTTAAATCAAACTCCTTTGAGAAGCATTGTCAACAAGTGCTCTGCATTGAATGACATTACCTGTGCTAGATTTCACATTAATCAGAGCGGTAGATAATAAGACGTTATAATTTTGCATAGATGACTGACACTGCTCGCTATCAGACACAGAAGTGCCTGGTACATTATTATTCCCTACATCCTGACTATTTTGAACAGTTGTATACACATGTAATAATGTATGATGTTTTTGTGAACAATTTTTACAGTTCACATTTATTCTAGAATTTTCCACTTTGTGATTTTGACGTAAACAATTTTGACATAATTTGTTTAATTCAACAATTTTCCACCTCTCCTTTACTGGTTTAGAATTAAAAACGGAACATTTGAATACCGCATGATTTTGATTGCATACTACACAATTATTACTATTCCTAACAAATGCGCTGTTTACTAGGTTAGTTTTAGTGGCTCCTCTGTTAGAATCTGGAGGCCTTTTTAAAAAATCGGATTTATTTTCTACTTTAATGAATTTTGATTCTTCTGCAAGTTCGATAAATTTTCGAAATGTATCTAGGTCCGGTAATTTATTATTGTCTAACATCAATTCCCATCGCTGTTGAATCGGCTGATCTAACTTAGTTAACATGAAATTTATAACCATCAAATCACTTAACGCATTAGACTCTAACCCCAATGTTTTCAAATTACGAATTGCCTCATTACAAGTATCTAGTAATTCTAATAAAGATTTTGAATTATTAGCTTTGAGAATTTTAACAGAAAATATTTTATTTATTTGACTTAATCCCAGTTGTCTTTTGTTGTCGAATCTCTCACATAACAACTCCCAACATTGATCCAAATTTTCCTCCTTTAATGCAAATCCGCGAATTAATTTTGCCGCACTTCCACGGACTGAAGAATGTAAATATTGCAATTTCTCAATATTTGACAAATTTTCATTCTCTAATATCGTAGACTTAAATAATCCTTTGAATGAAATCCAATGTTCTTTCTCGCCATAAAAATGCGGAAGATCAAACTTCGGCAATTTTACCAAAGAAGTCTGTTTAACTTGAGAATTCAAGTGAATTTCGTGCTGAGAATCGAACTTAGTTTTTTCTTCTAATTCCACTAACAAATCGCATATTATTTCTTGATATTTCAAATACGCTTCTAAATTATCATCATTTTCCTTTGGGCGATAGTTTTTCAAAAGCTTGCGTGAGAATATTTTCATACGGTATTACTTTCGATTTCAATATTTTAATTTTTGCCTGCTCATCAGAATTAGACTCGTTCACTTTATTTTAAAATAAATCTATTTCTTTACATATTCTTTCAAAATAAAGCTCTTGTTTCGATTGCTTCATCATATTTAATATTTACAAATAAACACCATAAAACTGAATCAGATTATGAAAATTCGGAATCAAAATACTACATACAAAATATAGTATAATACCACATTCAATAATATATAAAAGCATAAACCTAAATTGAATCAATACCTATAAGAATTTTACCCTTTTTTTTAACCTACCACTCTTTTAGGTAGCTTTCAATACAAAAAAGTATAAAGCTACCTATTATAAAGCTATTATAAAGCTATTATAAAGCTACCTGTAAAGCTACCCAAAACCACCCTCCGTTCAAATGATGTTGATTTATATATATATATATATATATATATATATAAATATATAAATATATAAATATATAAATAATAAATATATAAATATATAAATAAATAAATATATAAAGCTACCCAAAACCACCCTCCGTTCAAATGATGTTGATTTATATATATATATATATATATATATATATATATATATATATATATCCATATATATATATATATATATATATCTGACCTATGTCATACGATAACGCTCGTATTTATAAATCAATTTTGATGAAACTAATTGTGTATATTAAGCTCACCAATGTCTCGGCCGAGTTCGTTGGCCAGCTTGGTCCGATATTTTGTTTCAAGATGGTGGCCATTTAAAAACTTAAAACTAAAATAAATATACAAAAAAGTTAAAAATTCAAATTTATTTTTTAATTAAGTGTTAGGCCTTGATACGAGGATTCCAGAGCATTTTTTGGTTTACCTCTATCTTAAAAAATGGCTGAGATAGAGCAGTTTGAAATTCTAGGGTGGCTGACATTTTGAAACAAGACAGCACATTACAAAAATTTTAATTGTTGTAATAATTTTTCCAATCATACGCATAAAACTATATATTCATATCCGTTAGCACCAAATTCTTGCCAAACTTGGCGACATTTTGCGAAATATCGCCAAATTTGGCGACCAAAATAAGTCTTCATAAATGAAGCGAATTTGGCTATTGCTCAATAATTTGGCGAATTTCTTATTCAAATTCAGTATTAACGAATCTTTTGTAAACGTTTTCTTTGCATTTTAACTTGCTGTTTCCGTGTAACATTAGCTAAATTTTTAAACGAAGATATAGGAAAGCTACCTTTTCCTCCCGGTACAGGCCGGAAGGACTTTTTTTTTAAATCTAGCACAGATAGAAACTACGGTTTAAGAACAGATTCCACGTAGAAGCTCATGGCTACGACTTGACGGACCAGACATTTTATATAGTTTCGGAATTAAAGATTAAGATTATTTTTGCGTTTTTATTACTGAATAAAATAAACCAAAAGAATCTACGTACCTCTGATTTGAGTCGGGTGTTCGATTCCAGAATGAATTTTCTTGTACCAATTGCATTGAATCTAATAATGAATGATCACGTAGTAAATTAGGAATGATGAATTATTATGGAATTTACGTAGAATTAATTAGCTGATCTTCCATGACTTTAATTTTTCACCGATCAAAAACAGAACCCTTTCTTTTATTCCACGGCACTATTTGAAAAACAGAAGAATTTTTATTCTGTGCAAACCCAGAAGCATTTTTTTAGAATTAACCATGTGAATTAAACTTGAAGAATTGAGGCATAATTTCACGATAATTAGAACTTGAGAGTTTGATCCTTTTCACATTTTCAATAAAGTAGAATATAACTTCGAATGAGAATTATAATCTTTACAAACAATAGGAATTTACGTTCAGAATAACACAGAATCATAACAGAATGAACTTTTTTACATTACTGTCCCGCAGAAAAAAGCAGAGTCGCAGACAGATAAAAAATCTAATACAAAAGAATGAAAGAAAATTAATAACACATCTTACAGTAAAATAATAACAGAATATTTTAAACATAATAAGAATTAGAGTTTTATGAATAGTTTATAGTTTTATAGAATGTTTTTTATTTATTTAATGTCTGACGAGAAGTTGGAATTCAAAGCATAGTCTCTTTCAATGCTCTTTGGTGCTGACATCTAGCGGAAAGACATACAGTTAAAATCGTACAGATGGTTTAGGGAAACAATTTGTTTACATGTAAATGACAAAATAGTATTGTTTAGTAATGATGCAAGTTGTTTAATACGGCTTGTGGTCCCCTCGAACAGCTAATACTGCTGCACACCTGTTTTCCATGAATGCGAGGAGGTTATCGAACAGACTTTGAAGAATACTGTTCTACTCTTCAAGAATTGCAATCACCTTGTCCCACACAATAAAAGATAGCCTTCGTTTATCTGCAATGCGTTGTCCGAGTGTGTCTCAAAAATGCTCGATCGGATTCAGTTCAGGAAAACATGATGGCTATTCCATACGTTGGATTGTTTCATCTTCAACCATATTCTCCACCAGATGAGCTGTATCCAGTCTGGCATTATCATGCATGAAAACAAAGGAATCACCATTGGTGAAGCGTAAGGTACGACATGCAGTCTCAGTATCTCGTCTGCATACCTTTGTGCCGTCAAAGTGCTATTCCAAATGATATGCAGGCCCGTAGGCCACCTGTGCTGATTCCAGCCCATACCATCAATATACCTAGTCTCTACAGTGATCTTTCACGAACGAAGGGGGGCTATTTCGAGCGCTCCTTTCCCTCCATACCAAAACACGTTGAGTGCCACACTCCAGACTGAATAAGGACTCGTCTTAAAACAGCATTTGACTCCAATCCGTTGCCTTCAATCCTGATATTCAGCAGCCCACATTCTTCGGGTCGCACGGAGGCTTGAGGTCGACGGAATACAGACCATTGGCCTACATGTATAGAAACTTCCATGATGAACCATATTTCTCACTGTTTGGCTGGACACCCTTCGTCGTGTTGCCAAGTGCTACCGTCTTTTCAGCTGAGTAGCATCCCCTTTTCTATCTCGACGAGCTGTTAGCAGGATATATCGATCAGTTGCTGTAGTGCACGTGCTTGACCTTGTGCTTGTCGACATCTAACATTTCCTGTTTCTTGGAATGGATTCTACAGCCTTGCAAGGACATTTCTTGCAACTCCAACAGCGCTTCGCTACACTTCGTTGTGTTTGCCCGAATTCATGTCTCTCTCAAATACGCCAAGCCATGAATTCCGGTACATCACGTTGTTGTGACATTTTTAAATCACCTTTTCTCAAAACAAAAGGTGAGCAATTGAATTTCGCAACTGAGACAGTGAAAAAAACATTTCTGCGAAATCCCGATTTCTGCACTTATCTCCTTTTTCAGGTTTTTGAGTTTTATTTTTCTGTTTTCTGCTATGCTTTAAATTATGGATGTTCTGATTTAAGTTACATATTGGTGCAAGTATTTGTGTAATTTCGCTAAATCCATGTGCTTCTCTAATTGTTTTGTGCAGTGTACTATGGCTGTTAATCGTTCAATCATCGTAATGCTTAAATGAAGCCAAACCAAAATTCGAATTTTTGTGTGAAATTGTTAAGCAAATGAGTGGATATTTGAAAAGAGTAAGAACAATTCATTTGAAGATTGAACAGTTCAAGCTCATTCCATCAATGCAAGAAGCAGTAGTCAAATGAGTTATAGTTAATATGATTAGGCACGCGTTCTTAATGAAAGAATTTATATTTGCAATGAATACATTCAATATTAAAAGATTCCAAGTTTTGTACGTTGCATATTTGTCAGCAACACAATTCTACATTCACATTCAGTTCTGTTCTAAAACTCATGGTTAGCCCGTGTTACGACGTCTGTCTTCTTCAAAATGTAGAACACATTGCTTACCGGTTTCATTTGCTGTGTGCAGAATTGTACGTTAATACATATCACGTAAGTATGGAGATCGTTTTAACACTTTCTAACAAAGTTAAATAGGGTTTATGAATTTGGTTTTTCTGTCTGTCTGCCGTCTGTCTGTCTGTCTCTCCGTGTTCTAACACGCGTAAATGTATTCGAATTGTCATGCAATTCATACATGTTATTGAGATTTACTATGGCATGTTTGTATTGAAAATGAAGTGCAAATACAGTTTTTTTACAGAGACATTCAAAAGAATTCCGTTACATTATGTTCAATGTTGAAAAATCATTCGCGGTTTATTTTAATGATGTTACACAATTTCCAACATATTGAAATTAATATATATCACTTATATGCACTACAAGACGCTTACTATAGAATATTGTGTTTATAGCAATCATCGTTCATTTACAGGGACACACAAAAGAATACGGTACTCTGTTAAAAATAATTGCTGGAAGTGTGTTTTCAGTTGCTGGAAGCGTTTTTAAATTTAACTCACTTTTTGTCTGTTACTTGGTGTGTATAAATTCTACAGATCATGTAGAGGGCAGTACAAAAGTTTTCGAGTAGATTTCCGTTTATTGACGGAAATTCTAGATGGGGAATTTTAAACTGTGCTCCGTGTTTCCTAACTGAACTAAAAATTAGTATTCTATGTAGTATATATACAAGTCTATAGATCATATACAGGGCTCCACAAAAGAATTCGGATATTTTTTCAAATATTGTTGCTATTTCCTGAATTCGGGTTTAAATACGTCATGCGTTTTCCAAATGTTTTACTTAGATGTCATATTTCACCTTATTAAACGGTAAAGATTTGTAAAAGTATTTTTGTAGTGTTGGAGAGTGTTACATAATCTATTCTTGACGCATGATTTTTCATTCTTGTTTACTTCTTTCAACAGTTCGTTCCTGTCTAATTAATCTCTGCACTCATTAAAAAATTAATCATATCTGCGATTCTTTTCACGCGCCTTTCCTTAGCTACTCGTGCTGGTCCAGACGTTGTAGTCTGATTACACTTGCAATCGCTGGCTACTGATGGCAGACTATTAAGTCTTTCGGTTTCATTCTTTCGAAAAATGGTTCACGTATATTTCCATAAATTTGAAATTTGAATTTTGTTGGTGCGTTCTGACGACATAATAAATTTTACCAGTTACATTTACTAAAGTAACTGAAATAAATAAATAAAAACGAAGACATTAATTTTGCCCGCACAATATTTGCAATATTTGTTTATTTCCAGAAAAAATACCTTAGTAAAAGTTGGTAGCTTCAAAATATCAATGTGTAAAAAACGTATTTATTTCATAGTCCCGTCACCTCAGCAAGGTTGGAAAAGAAAACTCAGTGCAAGAGGTGTCATACTGACGCAATAGGAATGACACGTTTCAGTTTTATAAATGAAAATGCCTTTTTTCTTGTAAATATGAGATTTTTATTCAGGATAATGTTGATCTTAGATTCGGATCTCAGAAGCATTCGTTCAAGTGCGCAAAAGAAATATTCCTAAGTTTAAATAATGAGAGGGGGGTGCGAAGTTAAAATTTTGCACATAGTAAGAAATTTGCATTGTCATTCATAAAAAAGTGTTTTTTTTAATTGAATATGATGATGTCAAAGTATCTTCAACGCGATTGTCCATGCGTTTTGAAAATTTAAAATGATTCTTCCGGTCTGGATGTCTACATCAACATGTTTGTCAAGAAACATCAGGTATATATCTTTCTTTAATTAATTTATGATTTTTAAATCATTTTTAATGTTATTTACAATGTTTCTTATGTGTCAAAAAATGAAGAAGACTTTTTGTTTGTTCTTGGATTTATTGCATATATCAGTACATTGCATGGAAATGTCTTTTTTCAGACAATGATAAACTTTATTTGCACGGGATTGGCTTCTTAGAGTACTGAAAATTAAGGTAACTTTGACTTGTACCGCGGGTACAAACAACCCCAACTTAAAAGGCTCAATTTTCAATACAAAATTTTCGGCTTTAAGTTTCACCTAAACGAATAAAAAATGTCTTTAATCAGTCCTGGATCTACTGTGTTGAGCGTACTGATGTTATTTACCGATACTCTGGAGTTTACATTCCTAGCTAGTAATACAGTACACCAGGACTGATAGAAAACATCTTTATTTGAAGTTTAAAAGCCCTCTACTGGATCCAATAAACTTCAATCTACGGTGTACTCAAAGACACATGTATTTGTTTTCCATTTCAACTTAAATTTTGCTAATTAACAAATTATTTTGATTCGAAGGTTGGATTTCTCCAATTTATCAGTATACGCTCTATTGCGTAAATATATTTAGTGTATGTTTATTTGATGAAAATGAAAATATTGTGAACACGAAAGATAGTTGAAATTACTTTTTGTTTATATTTAATGAGTTTCTGCAAGTACCAGTTTCTCACGAAATAATTGGGTATCCTGTTTGATTGAAGTCAATCAATAATCTAAACAGTTTAAGAAAAATGCATTAAAAGTTGTAAATAGTTAAATTCGACATCTATTTTGACCATTTCTCTCGAGAAATCGTAATACCTCAGACACTATTGCAGAGTTAATATCATAAAATGAAATTCTTCAGATGTGTTTCAGTAAAAACAATTCACTTTGATGTTATATGCATTTAATAGTACAGACTTACAAATTGGTTTCTTGAAATGTCTTTGACACGTTTATCTGTTTTAACTACATACATGCATAAAATGTGATATGTTTGTTGACATTTCGACTTTTACATTAAAGTAATAATAAATTAAGATGTACAAAAGTATTTTTTCCAATTCATTGTGAAATTAATTTAAAGAATCCTATTTTCTTTATCGTGATCTTACAAGTTACGTTCATTTCATATCGTCATTAGTAGACACGAATTAATAATTTTATACATACCTGTCTATTAATAACAAAAACTGTTGCAGAAATAAATTTTCAGTATAAAACAATATCTCACAATATTCATATGTTTAGATTCATAATGTAAAATTTAAAAAAAAAATTCTTATTTATTAAATTTTCTTCTCTTTTCTTTATCTATTTTCGTAAGAAAATTACGTAAAGTGTTCAATATGAAAGTAATGCTATGCCTATAGAAGAGAGTAGGGTAAATCCGGGTAGGTGGGCCAAACCGGGTACCCTGTTTTTTTGCGGATGGGCGCTGCCCTGCGGACATCATCCGTCTTAACTAGATCCCTTAGCGTCCCTAGCAGTGTGCCATCGGCTTATGAAGTGAATTAATTATGTCCGGGCAATGCCATGAAATAAATTTCAGTTCAAAAGTTTTAATTTTGCCGTTTTTTCTGCTCGTCAAATAAATGCAGCCTGGCGGTACGATTTAGGTAAGTAAACAACTGCTTTCTATAGATTTCACACGATGTTTTTATGCCAAGTAGAATTGTATACGTATAGCTATCTAGGGGAACGACTTTGTTTATTTTTAATCGTCTGTTGTAGCAAAACCGGGTACCCAAATATTCGCATTGAATTCTGAAAGGAAGTGTTTCTTCACTCAACAGGTGCTGAAGGATGGATACAATTGTCAGTCTGCAAATGGTGGGTACATGGTACATGAGGAGTGCAGTGGATACAAGAAGTAAATGCTGAGGAAGATGTTAAATGGCAACATTAAAAATTGCTTGAAAACCTGAAATAAAAAGTTACTGACCTTTATAAATGTGTATATGTTTTAAAGTTTGATAAAAAATTTATTACAATAAAACTTTTTCTTACTGGAAATGTAAAAACTACCTTTTAGATTAGTACCTGATTTTACACTACCACCAAAATGCGGAGCTGTTTCTGATGGTAATAGAAAATGCCTTTTCCAAGTAGACAAGAATTTTCCTGAGGCAACTGGTGGGGTTTTTCAATATCCCAGATGTCACCAAACACTTTTGAGTGATGTTCCAATTTTTTCGTCCTTCTAGAGTTTTGTCAACAAAATAAAACCATTAGGTACCCGGTTTTACCCTACTTTTCCCTAAATATGAATCAGTAATTTCATGTATGTAAACATAGGTGCTTCTTTATGCTTGTATAGCATTAGTATTTAAACTTGAAGATGTCATTTACGTGACACACAAACTAACCTATGTTCTAGTCGACAACATGCAAACTAAATAATCTAAAATTAAATAATAAATAAAATATGTTATTATAAAAAAGCATAGAGACGTTTTAAAAACGAATTACGAAAAAAAGACTTTAGAGTTATTCATGCCTATCTTTCAAAATACAAACGTATCCTTCGTTAACACTAAGCTAAAAAAATAGAGTAGTCGCGTGACATGCGCAAGTTGGTTTTCATTACATGTATTTTCTTTTCTAAGCATGAGACAATTTCGACCTATTGTCCATAAAACAGAAATAAAATTATCTTACAATTAAAATTTATTCGAAAATTCTACCTTTATTTACAGATTTTCGAAAAAGTAATGAATTAATTTTCGAGCAATTTATTTTTGCAATAAACATTTGCTTGCAAGAATAATATAATATCGCATCAGCAGTAACATGAATAGATGTGAAAGACAAAGTATAAGCAGAAGCATTAAAAGAATGGACGCTTGATGGCCCAAGAATGATGGAGGCATTTTTTTCAAAAAATAAAAAAATTAATATTTAAACGAGCGATTCCTGACTGATGTTAAAACGTGTATCATGAACAAACTAAATAATATTTTGTTAATAACCTAATAAATGTTTCCTGCATATTATATAAACTTTACTTTTAAGTTCAAAGCAGCAATAATATTTCAAGGTCTTATAAAATACTAGCAAGCTACGCCCGCTACGCTGGTCAATTTCTCTTAACGAACCTTTAATCAAACAAAATATTGACATTTCATAATTCACTTTTATATTTTAACAGAATAATAAGGATACTATAATTTGTGACTCGTGCTATAGTCAATATACACGTAAGGTCACGTCGCCCTTGTCATTATCTTTTTACGCGTGAAGGTTTCGCTATGGTACTCTATTGTGAAATTTGGTAATTTTAGAAATTCAATAGTTGAAAAATCGCAGAATCATTAGATCATTTTTCTTTAGAAATTGTTCTTAGAGCGCATTTAGATCTTATAAATAACAATCATGCCGAACTTGAGGTTTCTAGCTCCTTCAGCATCGCAAAAATCGCAATTTTAGAACGTTTTTCGACCCCCCTCGGGGTAGTGGCACCGACATAAAATATAGCCTATGTTGGAGCAGGGATTGTCACCATCCATTTGCCACCATCACTTTTGAAATCGCTTTAGTAGTTGCAGACATTCCATACAAATTGTCATTTAGAATGTTTTTAGAAAATTTTTTGCTTATTTCAGCCTTTTAAATTTCGAATTTTTTTAGATTTTGTTCTTATAGAGCATTTAAATCTTGTAAGTAACGACCATACAAAATGTCAAGTTCCTAACTCCTTCATTATTGAAAATATCATAATTTTGGAACGTTTTTCGCTCCTGCACCCTCTGCGGGCAGTGGCACCGACAAAAAATTTAGCATATGTTGGAGCAGGGACTGTCACCATCCATTTGCCACCATCACTTTTGAAATCGGTTCTGTAGTTTCAGAGATTCCATAGAAATTGTAATTTAGAATGTTTTTAGAACGCTTCTTCCTCATCTCACCCTTTTAAATTGCGAATGTTTTTATAATTTGTTCTTAGAGAGCATTTACATCTTATAAGTAACTACCATACCAAATTTGATCCTTCTATCTCTTCAGTACACAAAAAATCGAAATTTTAGAACGTTTTTCGCTCCTGCACCCCCCTGGGTGTGGTGGAACCGACATAAAATATAGCCTATGTTGGAGCAGGGATTGTCACCATTAATTTGCCACCATCACTTTTAAAATCGCTTCAGTGGTTCCAGAGATTACCCCCTACAAACAAACAAACAAACAAACAAACAATCTTTACTACTTTATATATTAGTATAGATAAGGGGGAATTAGCCCCTTGTTCCCCCCCTTTATACTTAACCAATCAATCCCGAAAACTAATCAGAGATGCGCCTTAACACAGTGAACCTATAAATAAAATTTGAAGGAAATGGGATAATTCTGCATGAAACATTTACATAAATTAAGGGGGGTATTAGCCCCCCGTTCCCCCCCTTTATACTTAATCAATCAATCCCGAAAACTAATCAGGGAAGCGTCTTAACCCAATGAATCTATAAACAAATTTTGAAGCAAATAGAATAATTCTGCATGAAAAACCCATTTATATAAATTAAGGGGGGGATTATCCCCCCGTTCCTCCCCTTTATACTTAACCAATCAATCCCGAAAACTAATCAGGGAAGCGCCTTAACACAGTGAACCTATAAACAAAATTTGAAGGAAAACGGAATAATTCTGCATGAAAAACCCATTTATATAAATTAAGGGGGGATTAGCCTCCCGATCCCCCCCCCCTTTATACTTAACTAATCAATCCCGAAAACTAATCAGGGAAGCGCCTTAACACAGTGAACCTATAAACAAAATTTGAAGGAAAACGGAACAATTCTGCATGAAAAACCCATTTATATAAATTAAGGGGGGGGATTAGCCCCTTGTTCCCCCACTTTTATACTTAACCAATCAATCCCGAAAACTAATCAGGGAAGCGCCTTAACACAGTGAACCTATAAACAAAATTTGAAGGAAAACGGATATTTCTATTAAGAGTTATCGCATTACGTACGTACATACATACATACAGAACCGGCTGCCAAGCTCTCAGGGCTTAAAAGCCAGTGTGATGACTGAAAAATCGCAATTTTAGAACGTTTTTTGCTCCTGCACCCCCTGGGGTTAGTGGCACCGACATAAAATATAGCCTATGTTGGAGCAGGGGTTGTCACCATCAATTTGCCACCATCACTTTTGAAATCGGTTCGGTAGTTCCAGAGATTACCCCCTACAAACAAACAAACAAGATTTACTCCTTTATAATATTAGTATAGATTATAAGTAAAATAAATAAATATTTTTCCTGATACAAAAATCTATTTAATCGCTAAAACTTTTAATTAATTATTTGTTTGAATGAAAGGCCTCAGCTTAGATTTATGTCAAATGTTTTAACTAACATATTGTAGAGTTTGTGTTTTAAAAGGACCGTTAATGAAAGTTTGTTCAAAGGAATTGCGAAATACAAAACAGATCTAATAATCTGAGCATGTGCAATGATATGAAGCACGTAATGGATGTATTAGGGAAGCCTCATTATTTTACAAGAGAGTTGATTTTTATACTAAACAAAATGAGATGGCAAAACATTTTTAAACACGCAAGTTTTTTAGTTTAAGGGGACAGTGGACGTTGAAATTAATTTTTTTTATTTTTCATCACAGATGTATGAAATTTTGTGCATATATACATTTCACCATAAGTATATAAAATACCCTAAAAGAAATTTTAATCTTAATATAATTTTAAGACTTTTTCAAAAATTTATAAATACATTTTAAAATGCTCCTTGCGTCTTAATTTTTAAGATATTTCCTCTATTTTGCATTTGGATCACTTAAAACTATATTACAAACAAATATGAGTATCAGTTATTTAATCCTTTGAATAGTTAATTTTTGAGAGATTTTTTTCTGAATTCCAGTCCGATTTTCATCAAAATTTAGCATTTTAATAAGTTATAAATCAAATTTAACTATCTTACCGAAGTCTAATTGTAAAATGCATACACAGTTTCTTTGTAAACAAAATCAGGATTCTTCCCTATCAATTTCATGAATTTTGAACAAAAATTAAGACGCATGGAGCATTTCAAAAATCTAAAAAACGTGTGAAATCTGTATTGAGAAAAACAGGTCTAAAGTATACTAAAGCACCGAAAACTTGATTGTGCACATAATTCTAACGCTTATAACTTTGCGAATAATCATTGCAGATGCATGCAGTTTTTCTCAAATGGTTCAATACAAATTGAAGAATAATAATACACACAAAAATTTATTTCAATTTTT
Organism: Maratus michaelseni; assembly: GCA_963931845.1. Classification (NCBI taxonomy): domain Eukaryota; kingdom Metazoa; phylum Arthropoda; class Arachnida; order Araneae; family Salticidae; genus Maratus; species Maratus michaelseni. The sequence goes on along the minus strand of OZ007589.1, from coordinate 183,994,418 downwards.
GGGTCGATTTGAATAATCATATCCCCTTCCTGTTCCCACATTTACCAAGTAAATTCTATGTATATATTATTTAATTAACTTTTCACAAAATTCGAAAGAATCAATTGTAATAGTGTTCGTCGCCAGCAGGTTTTATCGTTTCTTTACGGAATTTAATATTTGACATATTTACCTCAAATAACTAAACAATCTTCAATATATATATATATATATGTTACATTATTAAATCTTCCTTCGCGATGTTTCTCTGTTTTAAAATAAATTATCACCACACCCACCCACCCACACACACACACACACACACACAGTTTCACTATTTCGTTATTCCTTAATAATATCTATCATTAATTCTATTTAATTCTATTAAATTCCCCTTAAATTCATTATTATTTTGCCCAACATACTTAAAAATAAAGCTCTCAGTTACTCTTAAATTATATAATAAATTCTGATCATTTCTGTGAATTCGAATGTTTTTTCGAAAGCCATTTTATTTTATTTTTACTTTTCCTCTTTCCGAGTTTTCTCGCGCTCGTTTCTTTTCACTATAAAATACGTCCGCTTAGAATATGGTAGAACAATTTATTTTATCATCCTCATTGGTCCATGGCGTAGATTTTACACGTATTCCTTATTCTCTCATTGGTTAGAACACGTGCTACGTCATGATCTAGTACCTTTCCGCTTATTCACAAAAAGAGAGTGTAACCGTGCTTCCCTCAGTTTTTTGGCCATTTTGCAAATGTTAACAGTTCCCTGACTGCATATTTTACTCATCTTATATTCTAAATAATTACACCTAATAGTTGTCGAGAAGTATGATCATATTCGATGTATTTTAATAACAGCTTGTGACAACTATTTTAGTGAGAGACGGCACTGCACATTTAATCATGTGAGGACTGCTTCCATGTCGATTTTTAAAATAAAACATAGAATTCTGAATAAGTTGTTTTTTCTCCATACTGGAGAAACACCCACGATGTCAATTCATTCCTGGATCCGCTACGACGACTGCCACTATATTTATTCTTCGGATAATCGACGACTGCGTCCAGCTTTATTCATCGAAAGAACAACTCACTTCACTTATATAATTCAACTGCAATTCCGTACAGCTCATCGCCAATCTTCTTCAACAATTTCATCGAATTATAACACAAGCCGGCAAGGATATGGAAAAATCTACGCATCACCAAAGTACGATTGCAGATAATCTACTATAAGAAAGGTGATGTAACAAAACCAAGACGGAAACTAAAATATCAACAAAAATGTGCTTGTGAAACAACAGTCTACCCCCAACGACGCCAGCCAGGATGAATTACTTGGAATACAGCCACAACAAAAATATGACAAAAAGTAATGTCTAAATAACAACAAAATTTGTTATCAAATGCATTTCAATTGCGTAAATTCTTTTTATTTATTTATTTGTTTTATACGAAAGAATGCGAGGTTTGATTATTTATTACTTGTTCGAATTAATATTTACATTTAATATTTGTTGAAACTTATTTGTTTTTAATATCTTAAAGTTGATTTTTATTATATTATTTATTCTTACATAAGCGAAATCAGTTGTGTTTATTTTTTACTGCAATTCTACAAAAAGTTACGATAATTGAAATGTATTTATTTAAATACTGGAAATGCTAGTAATTCGAAAATAGAGACTTAGGAAAAAAATGTGTTTTAATGAAATTTATATTGAATAATGGAAAAGTTATTATGGTGTAAATTAACTATGTCATTAAGAAAATATTTTTTTAAATTTTAAATACATTTTTAAAAAAGCATATTACCATTTGATAAAAATATTTTGTCTTATCTTAAGATTTTGAAAGTAATTAAATTATTAACTTCAAATATCACTAAAAAAAAAAAAAAAACCTTGAATTAAAAAAAATTACCTTGAATAAAGAACGGATTACAATTGAATGGTGACAGTGTGTTTGTATATTATGATATTTATTATTAAAGTATTCTTTGTATATTATTTTCATATTTTTATTCTGTTTGGAAGTAATATGTTAAAGATTTAAGAATATGTTACGTTGTGCTTTTACGATCGGGAAATAAAATTAGATATCCCAGTTTTATCTAGTTAAAATTGAAAGACAAAATGTCTGAAATTAATATTATACCTTTTGACCCGAATTTGGGAATGGACATACAAAGTTGGTTAACATATTTCGATAAATCTTGCAGTTCCAATAAGAAAGATGCTGATTGGAAATTTGAAAATATTTCAATATATGTAAAAGGAGAAGCTTTAACAATCTATATTAATGAATGTCAAAATTGTGAAGATTATACTCAAATTTCAGAAATTCTAATCGAAAAATTTATTGAAGTTGACATTCCTAGTTTTTCTGATTTTTCCTCTCTCAAATTAAATGACTTAAAAGATTTGTAAAATTATTTCCATAAAAAGGTTGAAATTGGCCGAAAGTTGAAACTTGGTGAAACCATCATTGTACAAGGTCTTACCGACGGATTAGCCCCACAATATCAGAATGCTTTGATTGTAAGCTCCCCAAATAACACCACCGATTGGTATAAATTGGTAAGACAACTTGTGGTCTCCCCAGATTCTAATGTAAATACTACAAGAAATAACCCCTCAAATAACAGATCTTATCAGCAAAATGCTAGAACTTTTCAGCCAAATGTTAGGTCTTTTCAGCAACATACTAGACCTTTTCAACCACAATATTATGCACCCAGAAATAGGATTCTCCAACCAAATTTCAACCCACCTAATTCTAACTTCAATGCACATAGTTCTAGATTTGAGAATTCTAGAATGGAAAATAATCATTTTCAGAGACGTTATCCATCTAAACCTTGCAGGATTTGCTTAAATCAAGGAATACTTAATGCTTTTCATTGGGAGAGTAATTGCGTGTTTAATGTTAACCCTTTACAGTCTGCTGGTCCTCCCACTCCCCCACAACAACCTAATAATAACATTTGACAACTATTTATTCCTGGTTATACAAATCAACATAAAATTCCTTATGTTATAGACTCTGGATCGACCATCTCAATTCTACCTCTTCAGTTTGTAAATTTATTAAATGTTAAAGTTAAGAATATTCATCCTGTTAATATTGGTCAAGCCAAGGGCTTTGTATAGGTTAAACAATCTTGTGATTTATTTCTTAGAATTGGTAAAATTGAACTATATGTTAATTTTCTTGTTTGTGATACAGATTTAGAATATGCAATTTTAGGATTGCCAGACTGTGCTCTTTTTGATCTAAAAATTGATTGTGCTGAGTGCAGTGTTACACAAGGGAATACTGTTTTAAATCAATGTATAACCAGAAGTAAATTAAGATCTCTTCATTTCAATATAAAAAATGAATATCAGTGTGTGCAACCCGATTATGGAAGGGTCATGACTCCTCAATCTTTCGCGCAACCTAATGATAATAATTCTAAATTACTTGGGGAAATAAATTCAATAGATAATGAAACTTTAAGGGATATTTTGAGGGATTATTTAGATATTTTTACTAAAAATAAATATGATGTCGGAAAGATAAACTTTGAACCTCAACAAATTTTTTTTAACTCTGACCTACCTGTATCTATGAGGCCTTATCGTACTTCCATGGTAGATGGAAAAGAAATCTCAAACCAAATTCAATGCTTGTTAAATGCTGATCTAATTCAGGAAAGTAATAGTCCTTACTCTTCCCCTGTCACTTTGGTAATGAAACGGTATGAGGGTAAAAAGACAAGATTATGTGTAGATTACCGTAAATTAAATTCAATAATGAAAAACGATGCAGAACCTCTACCCCGTACTGATGATATTCTATATAAATTGTGTAATGCCCAGTATTTTTCCACCTTGGACTTAGCCGCTGGCTACTTGCATATACCCATACATCCTGCAGATAAAGAAAAACTCGCTTTTACTACCAATTCTGGTTTATTTGAGTGGAATGTACTCCCCTTTGGTGTAAAAGTTGGACCATCTATATTTAATAGAACTCTTAGAAGAATCCTCACAAAATATAAAATTGATTTTGCATGCTATCATTATGATGATATAGTTATTTTTTTCTTACTCCTTAACAGAACATATCCAACATCTAATCAAAATTTTTGATTTATGTAGACTTGAGAACATTAAACTTAAATTATCTAAATGCAATTTGCTCACAATAAAATTAATTTTTTAGGGTATGAAATTAAAAATGGTACCCTCACCCCTGCTAATGCTAATATTGATGTCATTAAAAAATTAAAACCCCCTTAAAATGTTAAGAAACTTCAAAGATTTTTAGGATCCGTTAATGTGTACCATAAAGTTATTGATAAATATGCAGAAATTAGGTATCCTCTCAATAGACGTCTTAAGAAATTTTTTTGTGGGAATGGAATACAGAGTGTCAAAATTCCTTCCAAAAATTGAAAGAGGCACTAATTGCTAAACCTATCTTAAAAATTTATGACCCTAATCTACCCCTCCATATGTTTGTTGATGCCTCACAGGTAGCGGTAGGTGCAGTCATTAAACAGCCAGATAATAACAATTTCTTACATCCAATTGCTTTTTTCTCTAGAGGATTGAGAAGTTATGTACGAAACTACTTTATTACTGAGCCAGAGTGTCTTGCGATCATTGAAACATTAGATAAATTTTGTCACTATTTTCATGGTGTGAAATTTACTATTCACACCGACCATGCATCTCTTATGTGGCTTAAGAATGTAAAACATCTAAGAGGTAGACTCTAAATGGTCTTTGAAACTGAGTATGTTTGAGTATAAGATAGAATATTTAAAAGGATCTACAAATGTCGAAGCCGACATGTTGTCAAGAAACCCTATTTCTCATTTTACTCAACCACTTACGTTTCTTCTGGATGTTAAAGAGATACTTGATATGCAGGAAAGGGATAATGTATGTGGAAAAAATTACTTAAATGACAATGGACTGATGATCATTAAAAGAAATAGTTTTTGAAAAATAGTAGTTCCCATGTCCTTAAGAAATAAATTGCTTGGTATTGCTCATGAAATATTTGGTCACCTTGGAATTCAAAAAAGCAAAATTTAATCTCTCCTAATTATTATTGGCCCGATAGGACTCAGGATATAACTAATTTTGTTAAGCATTGTGATACTTGCCAGAAAAACAAAAAACCCAGACAGAAAGAATAATTTGGCTTATTACAAGCGATGCCAACCACAGATCAACCTTTTGAATGTCTTTCTGTTGATACTGTGGGAGGATTTAACTATTATAATTCAACCAAAAAATATCTTCATATAGTCATAGATCATGCAACCAGATATGTGTGGGCATTTCCTCAAAGAGTGTCACCACAGAAACGTATACCAATTGTTTGAAACAGATCTTCAATATTCAAACCCCTCGACAACTATACTATTTTAACAAAATTTCCAGTATTCAGACCCTCCAAAAAATAATAAGTGATAGGAATGCTGCATTTGCTTCTTCTAGATTAAAAAAAATTCTGCGGAACCATAGTATTAAACAGCGTTTAACCACAGCACACCATCCACAAACTAATGGAAAATGTGAACGAGTGAACCAGACAATAGTTACTAGGTTAAAGTGTAAGGTTAATTCTACCAGCTCCAAAGTCCCTTGGACAAGAATTTTGACAGAAGTAGTTAATAAGTACAATAATACACCTCACTCCATAACTAAATTCCCCCCTGCTTATTTACTCTTTGGCCAATTACCCTATGATTCCCCCCTTAAACAAGACTATTACCCCCCTGTAAATGAAGCCCTTAAAATTGCGAAAGCGCGTACTGATGAATTCCATTTGAAAAGTAAGAAATACTATGATCAAAATTATGTCAAACCAAATTTTGAAGTTGGTGATCTCGTCCTTTATGAAGAGTTTCATTACCCTAATACTAGAAAATTATCCCAGGTATTTTCAGGACCCTACCAAATACTTAGAAAAGTCTCTGAGGTAAATTTTGAAATTGATAGAAAAACCCAATTAAAAGATATTGAAATTGTACATGTATCAAAATTACGTCTATATTACCCTCCGGATAAATTAAGATAAGCACATGAGCAATTATCACTACTACCACCGCTACAGAAGCAAGGAACTCAAGTTAAGTCAATAGCTTAATCTTAAATTTTCTATAAATAGAATTTCAGTAATTAAATATTCAAATTAAAGATTAAAGGTAAAAATAATTAATTTCAACGTTACAGGTATATTCTTGGGTGTGCAACAAGAAAATATTTGTTTGAGATTTTTACTTAAATTTAGCTGGTTTATGTGGGATAAATTAGTTATTTTTAATCTAAGACTTCTAATTAATGTTGAAATATCAACTGTAACTAAAATCTTAATTTTAATTGATATATTTTATTTATTATTATGTAAATGGAACTAACTTAAAATTAAATTATATAAAAACAATATAAAAAAAATGATTGAATTCTATCAACCTTTTATTTAAAAAAAATATCATGTCTTTATTTTTTCCTTATCGAATGAAAATAAGAAGATTGCGTAACACTACAGAAATGAGGCATATCTATTTTCTTTCAAAAAATTTTTTTCCTTTTCCAAACAGCATTTTTACTTTTTTTTGTTGTTTGTTTTTCTTATTGAGTATATTTAATCCAGGTGTATGATCAGAAACTTATTTCAAGACTTTTCTGGTTACATGATAGGGAATTAAATTAAATAACTCAGATAAGATATAATTTATAATGAGATGTTTATTATTGTTAGATTATTATTATTATTGTTATTATTGATATTATTATGTGATAAAAGATTAATATATTTATTGAAATATTGAGATAAAGAGAGAAACTTATGATGAATTGGTTAACCAATGACTAAGAAACACGATTATTACGATGAAGTATTGTTGTTATTAACTAGAGTTTGATTGTTATTTTATTATTGTTATTAGATATATTATTTATATTCATTGTTATTTTATTGTTGAAACTTTATTATTGCAACTTTATATTGTTATCACAACTGTAGGACTGAATAACTAAATTAGGATTCTAAATAGATATTCACAAAGTGGACTTTCAGTAGGACTGAATCACTTATGGACATTAATAAGTGAATATTACTGAATTACTTGAATTATCGATAAAAAGTGAAAAGTTGCATATTATTGTTATATTTTATTATTATAATTTATATTGTTCTTCTATACTCATGCCTTATTCATTTGATTTAGCATTAGGACTCTAAATAGATATTCACATAGTGGACTTTCAGTAGGACTGAATCCCTTATCGACATTAATAAGTGAATATTACTGAATTACTTGAATCATCGATAAAAAGTGAAAGGTTGCATATAATTGTTATATTTTATTATTATACTTTATATTGTTCTCCTATACTCATACGTTATTAATTTGATCTAGCATTAGGAAGCTAAACTTATGCTAATAATTAGCAACAATTATTGTAACTCATTATTCTTAAAAGTGTACATATTTAATGCAGTTCCCACGTTTTTAAAATTAATTATTTAATTTTATTTTTTTAGGCTTAATAGTATTATGAGGTATTGAACATTTTGATATGTCGGCCAGGTGGCTGTATTGTAATTCGAGTGTCTTATTTTTCTCCCAATGAACTTGTAGGTCAGTTAGACCTACCGGTTCATACATTTTTTAGGGAGGGGGGGATATTGTTACATTATTAAATCTTCCTTCGCGATGTTTCTCTGTTTGTTTTATAATAAATTATCACCACACACAGTTTCACTATTTCCTTATTCCTTAATAATATCTATCATTAATTCTATTAAATTCTATTAAATTCCCCTTAATTCATTATTATTTTGCCCAATATACTTAAATATAAAGCTCTCAGTTACTCTTAAATTATATAATAAATTCTGATCATTTCTGTGAATTCGAATGTTTTTTCGAAAGCCATTTTATTTTATTTTTACTTTTCCTTTTTCCGAGTTTTCCCGCGCTCGTTTTTTTTTCACTATAAAATACGTCCGCTTAGAATATGTTAGAACTATTTATTTTATCATCCTTATTGGTCATGACGTAGATTATACACGTATCCCTTATTCTCTCATTGGTTAGAACACGCGCTACGTCATGATCTGGTACCTTTCCGCTTATTCACAAAAAGCGAGTGTAACCGTGCTTCCCTCAGTTTTTTGGCCGTTTTGCAAATGTTAACAGTCCCCTGGCTGCATCTTTTACTCATCTTGTATTCTAAATAATTAAACCTAATAGTTGTCGAGAAGTATGATCATATTCGATGTATTTTAATAACAGCTTGTGACAACTATTTTAGTGAGAGACGGCACTGCACATTTAATCATGTGAGGACTGCTTCCATGTCGATTTTTAAGATAAAACATGGAATTCTGAATAAGTTGTTTTTTCTGCATGCTGGAGAAACACCCATGATGTCAATTCATTCCTGGATCCGCTACGACGACTGAAACTATATTTATTCTTCGGATAATCGACGACTGCGTCCAGCTTTATTCATCGAAAGAACAACTCACTTTACTTATATAATTCATCTGCAATTCCGTACAGCTCATCGCCAATCTTCTTCAACAATTTCATAGAATTATAACACACGCTCACACACACACACACACACATATATATATACAGTGGAACCCGCTTAAGAAGTTTTCCAGGGGACCGGGTAAATAAAACGTCTTAAACGGGAAAACTTCTTAAACGGGAAAACTTCTCAGGGGAAAAATTGTAATGGCTAATTACATAATGAAGACATTCATAGCACAAAATTATACAAAGTGTTGAATTAGATATACGGAATAACGTTTTAAATTAAAAAATTAATTTTTTTAATGCATTAATATAATTAAAAGAAAGAAAGTACAGTAGTAAATAATAACAAACTGATTTACCTGTATTTTATTCAAAGCTTCACATTACTTATTTATTGCTAATACATATCATTATTACTGAAATAATCCTTAATACTTTTTTGTTTTTTCTTTTTTTGTAATAGTTGTAAATGAAAAGAGTCAAGTTGTCTTAAATTTTTATGTATTTCGTCTGGGACATTCTCTTGACTTTCTATATAACGTCGAAAAGTTTCTAGTCCTTTTATAGCATCTGAGTAGCTTGGAACTATTGGATCATCTTCAGTTTCACTTGATTCATTCCCATTTTCATCTGGCATCAAATCGCAAATGTCTTCCAATGATAAAATCTGTCTCAGTATTGCATCATTATCAACATTCACATATTCACAAAACGACGTTGTAAAGTTCAATTCTTTCTGCAGTATTTTCCAATCATCTTCATCAATCTCTGGTTCATACACATCTGTTATCTCTCCATTTGAAAACCCAGCTTTTTTAAAGCAATTGGCAATGACAGTTGGATTTACAGATTCCCTAGCAGATGTAATCATATGAATAGCTTCTAAAACATTAATCTTTTTCAATTTTTCTCCATTTTCCAGATTTAAAAGAATCCACTTGACTAACCGTTTTCTGAAGTGTTGCTTAAATGCCCTAATTACGCCTTGATCCATTGGCTGCAAAACTGCTGTAGAATTTGGTGGAAGGTAATGCATTTTAATGTGATCCAATTTCACATCTTTGGAATGTGCACTACAATTATCAACAAACAAAGTAATCTTTCTTTTTTCCTTTCTCATTTTAGTGTCCAATTTCTATAGATATTTTTCATAAATTGGAATTGTCATCCAAGATGCTTTATTGCTTTCATATTGACAAGGCAATGATTTCACATTTTTGAAGCACCGTGGTTGTTTTGCCTTTCCGATTACTAAAAGTGGAAGTTTCTCACTACCGTCCATGTTGCTACCTAGCAAAACCGTTAAACGCTCCTTGCTCGATTTCCCTCCATAGCAATTTTCTCCTTTAAATGCGAAAGTTTTATCAGGTAGTAGGTTATAGAATAGGCCACATTCATCCAAATTGAATATGTCTTTTTCTTTATATCCGGATATTAAGGTTGGTAAGATATTCGATTTCCATTCATCTGCTTCTTGCATATTGACACTTTTACTTTCTCCATTTATAGATTTATAAACTAATCCAGCTCTGTTTTTCATCCTGTCGATCCATCCGTTTGATGCATTAAATTCAACATTCATTTTCTTTGCTATTTCATCTGCTTTTTCTCTTAAAATTATTCCACTTATAGGGATGTTTGCTAACCTTGCTTGTTTAAACCAAATAATCAGCTTTTCTTCTATTTCTTCATATTTACCTTTTTTTATTTTTTTTGCATTTGAAGACTGCAATGAGGATATGGTTTCTCGTTTAGCAATGATGCCATTCAGCGTTGTCACTGGCATATCCAACTTTTTCGCAATTTGAATGCGTATTAGATTCACATTTTCATATACCTCTTTCAAAAATTTCAGTGTTTGCTCAACAGTTAAAGCCTTTCGTTTTATTCCTCTATTAGGCATGTTGAAATTTTAATCCAAGGAGAAGAGCAACACAGATGACTACTATTGACTGTAACATAAAAATAAACAACGAAAAAAATAAGCAAAACTAGTCATACGAATTGAGTTTCTTAGTGCAAGCTGAATATCTTTTGTGCTCAGGAGAACGTCTATAGAGCAGTGTCAGATGTCTAAATCCCGTATTCACCAGCTCATGCTGACGGCTGGCAACCCGAATTTCTGAGAAAAACCGGTAGAAAAACCAGTTCCAATCAACGGCGGGCATGAGGAAAACAGCTTTCTAGCCGCTTGCCAGAACAGGTTGGTGAATACGAAAAATGTCAGCGGAATAGTTGTTTCTGACTATTTCTGAAAGACCCCTCCCCCCACCGAGGACATTCCCCCTCAGGGCCTATATCCCTGATGTAGATAATCGGCCGTCATAAATAAACACAATAAACACTGACTATTTCTGCGAATGAAGCTTTTAAAATCACTCACAAATAACTCTATGAAAATGCTTCTTTTAGGAAGCAAACAAGCAAGCAAAAAACGAAAGAAAGTATTTCATTTCAAACTGTATTCTTTTGCAATATACCGCTTGCTTTCGCATATTTCATTTACATTCATCACAGCGATAATCCCCCTACCCCTGCTAAAATCCGGCATACAAAGAAAATAACCCTTTGCTTTACAAGAAATTCCCAAATGAGTTGTTTGAAGCCTCCTCCGATTCTGAACAATGGTTATCTATGAGGACAGGTGTTCCATTCCTTTACTTTTCTGCTTATAAATTCATTTCTTCATAGGTATATTTTGAATCTTTTTAATTCTTAGAAGAACGAACATTGTAAATGCAAAAAATGTCACCTCAAAGTGAAATTCGAAAAGACAATTTTCGGGGATTTTGAAACTTCTTAAGCGGGAAAAGTTCCAAAATCAAAACTTCTTAAACAGTGAATTTCAGCATTAAAGAAATAGAAAATCAAATGGGACCATGGATAGAAAACTTCTTAAGCGGGAAAACTTCTTAAACGAGAACTTCTTAAACGGGTTCCACTATATATATATATATATATATATTGCTTTGAAAGTGTTTTGTTTCATTCAACTGTAAGAGCAAAAGAAAAATAATTTTATTAAAAAAATCATGACATAGAATACTTTTTATCTCCTACGCACATATCTTTGATGGATAAGTATATTTAAAGAGAACTTTTTCTTTCAAAAATTTAAGCGCAATCAATTATCTAAAATCAATTTTCAAGTGTTAAGTATATTTTCTTATTCTCAAAGTAAAAAAAAAAATCAATTAACTAGCTCTTTTTAATTAAGGCAATTAGTTAGGAAATTGTTAAATATTTTAAATTAATAGGCATTTGTGGAATAACTTTTTTTTAATGTAGGCAACTTTTTTGGTCGAAACGGTAGCACACGCTGCGCCTGTCACGATTCATTCAAAATTATTTTTACCTAAGTAAGATTACCGGCTACGTCATTACCATATAAATAATGTCATTATCGGTGATGCATTTATTATTCATTATTTTGATTAGAAGGGGAAATTTTAAAGGCAGTAAGTGAAGATAATTGTAGAAGAAGATGTTATGTAACCATTAAATTTCCAGAAAATTGATGTGAAAGTTTTTAGTTGTACTTTTTATTGATTTACGAGTATTTTGTTTTTGGTACAATATGTTTAAACTGTTAACAATTGGTTCTATACTTGCTCAGAAAAAAGTATTCACATTAATATTACATAAGTTTTTTAAATATTAAAGTATTTAATATTAATAAATAATATCAGGAATTTTCGAGACTAATTAGAAACTCAGATTTTTAGATTTGTCATGTGATAGAATACTTCATATCACATACACTTATTAAATAAAAGTTTTTTAGAAAATGTATCATAACATGTTCTGTCACTAAATTTCTCAATTATTCTCTCTAATTTAATACAAGCAATACAAATATTGGGAATATTGAAGTAATGCAACTAAGAATCAGTGTATCTCAAGAGATTTCAACAATCTAAATCATTTGAAATACAACTTAACTTCACATTGTTCACTGATAAAATAAATGCCATGTACTGTGTTTCACATTTAGAAATAACTCACAGACTCAGTTAAGCACTAGATTTTTTTTGTAACACATTTATCAGAAAGATCTCTCCGAGTAAAATTTTACATGTCATCATATTTCATAGTACAATTCTTGATAAACTAAGTCATATTATTTTTATTTATCAATTACTTGAACTATCAATACCTGTACGATGTGACTACTTTCATTTAAAGTGCAGATATACCCGAAATAAATTCTTCTAATACTTTAAGTGGTTTGTGTGCGATCACTCGAAGCATGATCCATTTTCTAAAGAAACGTTTCTATTGAATCAAACGACTTAATTTCCCCCCCGCCACATTTAAAACAATTTTGTAATTGGAACTATATGTCTATAACTAACGGTTTAAGCCATTGGACATCGTTGATTGTGGATACCCTGTATATATATATATATATTATGTGTGTGTATATATATATATATTTAATTGAGACCAAATGAAACTTCCTGAAAATATATTAACCTTACTTACTCTAAATTAAATTCTTATGAGTTTTTTAGTGTGTATTTTATTGCATTAGATTAATCTTATTTTATTGTATAGTATGCATATAAGTGTATTAAGATCATTGTCTCATATATTAAAATTATGAGGAAATTGTGAAGGAATGATGAAAAACTTGTGACAATATCTTTATACAAACACTTTGGATTATTTTCAATTGCTAAATATGTTTTAAAACACATTTTCAATAGGATGTTAGCAGAAAAAGAAAATATTTATTGCTTTCATTAAATTTGTAACAGATGAGTGAATTATATGTAATAAAAATACTTAGTTTGATCTAATACTTGAAAGATATGTGTTAGCTATTGAAGATTGTTGTTGAGCAAAAAACAAGACAGTTTTATTGCTTTACTCCAATACAAACTATCCTGGATATTTATAATGCATATGCTGCAATTTACTGAGAAAATAAGGACACACTTATAGTAATGTGAGTGAATGATGTCAATACTAGAGACAAAGTATTGCAATAAGAAGTATCACAATTTCTTTCATTGTATAAAATATTAATATATTTAAGGGTCTAAATATTTATTTAAGTATCTTCAATGCATTTTATAAGTAAAACATTATAAACATACATGCCATAATGGCGGGGAAAGTATTTTGGTTCCTACATGTGTGAATGGAGCCTTAATTAGGGAATAATATTTAAACTAACTATGAGAAACGATGTTTTGTTGTTGTGGTTAAAGTTAGTACTGAAGAGGCTATGCAATGACATAGTGAAACGTAAACTTTGTATGTTTTTTTTTAATATGTTTAAGTATATATTTTAATTTACTTATTTTTTAAATGTATTCAAGTCTGTCTAATGTCTCATAGTTAGTTTAAATATTGATTTAATTCAGAAGTTAAAATATACGTATATCTTAAGGAATAATATTTGAATTTAAAACATACATTTATTATTATATTTCAATTTCAATAAGGAAATAATCACTATTTATATGTATAAATTGTTACATTTACTTACGAAAATCTTACCATTTCAACTGATTCAAATTCGTATATGTTTGTCATGCTTGTAATTATCACAAACATGCCATCCTATAAACTTACTTGAAGGTACTTTTAGGTGTGAACGTAATTATATAATAACGTAGCACCTACAGTCGTCGTCTGGTGCATCCTGCTGTCCATCTCTCCGCATGTAACAGCGCACAATATTGATAGTTTAAATCACCTTTTCTTTTTGAAATTATAAAAATACTTCCATAAAACCCATGGGACACAAATTACCACTTTTGTGAGAATTATTACTCATATATAACAATTATTTCACATTTTAAATCATAATTTTGAATTTCAATGTGCGTGACATAAGTGGTTTATTGAGCAGTATGACTACCTAAAGCAGGTGACAGATATGGTACACATCCCACTCTAATTAATAAAGATACGTATAGTAATTCGATAATATTTTAGAATTGATCTTTAAATGTATAATAATTACGAAAAATCTTACAATTTTACCTGATTCAAACTCGTATGTGTTTGTAAAACAAAGTAATCATCACAAACATTCCACCCTGTAAACTTATTTGAAGTTGCTTTTAGGTGTGTTGGTAATTATATAAACGAGCAGGGAAGACCGATTTAAACTCAGTCGAAATTATCTTTGAGTGCAAATATCATGATCCATGACCAAAATGTCCCACTAATCAAATTTTCTCGAACATGTCACCAAGACCAATTGTCTTCTCGTGCCCGAAACCCATAGGATATAAAATTTAGCCAAAATAGTCTGGCCCGTTTTTAGAAAAAATTAGCTTGACCCACAGTGGACCAAAAATGATCCACTAATCGGATTTCCTCGAGTATGTGACCTAGCCCAATGATTTTCTCGTGCCCAAAAACCGTAGGATACAAAATTTAGTTCAAATCGTCTGAGCCGTTTATAAGATAAAAATAGCTTGACCCATAATTACCCATGACCAAAATGACCCACTAATCGTTTCTCGAAAATGTGACCCAGCCCAACAGTCAAATAAAATATATAGTAATTCCATATAATGCGAACGACAAATTCACCCTCTCAAATTTATAAAACACAATGTAAACACATTGATAATTTGTTGTTACTACAGAGTTGCAATAAAACAAAACACAGTTTTAAAATTAAAACTATTAGATGTTAAAAATCCATAAGCTTTCGGCTAAACATTAGCCTTCCTCAGATGAACACAAGCCGTCGAGAAGACAACGCTCCGACGTCTTCTCGTGCCCGAAAATCATAGGATGCAAAATTTAGTGTAAACAGACTGAGGCTCTTTTTAGATAAAATTAGCTTGACACTCAGTGACCCAAAAATGACCCACTAATCGAATTTTATCGGACATGTGACCTAGCCCAATAATTTTCTCGTGCCCGAAACTGGAAAAATGCAAAGTTTAATCGAAATCGTTAGAGCCGTTTTTTAGAAAAATTAACTTGAATGTTAATCCAAAAATGATCCACTAATCGAAAGTTCTCGATCATGTAACCCAGCCCAATAGTCTTCTTGTGCCCGAAAATAGAGGATACAAAAGTTAGTCAAAATCATTTCAACAGTTTTTTAGATACATTTAGCTTCACCCTAACACATGGTGACCCAAAATGATCCACTAATCGAATTTTCTCGAACATGTGACCTAGCCCAGTGGTTTTCTGGAGCCCCAAAAACGGTAGGATAAAATATTTTTCAAAATCGTTAGAGCCATTTTTAAGAGAAAATTTGCATATATATATATATATATATATATATATATATATATATATATATATATATATATATATATATAACCACAGACACATACACAAGAATTGCTCATATTAGAATATATGATACGTAGCACCTATAGTCGTCGTCTGGTCCATCCTGCTGTCCATTGTTCGCATATAACATCGGAAAATTCTACCCAACCGAATGGTTGAAATTTAATAAACATAATCGTTGCAAAATTTTGTCGTCTCATTTCAAATTTTATGAAAATCGAATCAAAACTTAAAAATATGTTAATAGAAGGTTTTTTCATTCTATTAAATCCTATCATACGTATTTAAATCAATGATATACTATGATAGGTAATGGTGCTAGGTTACCATGATGACAACATCATATTTAAGATTAGTGAATACCATATTACTGAATTTAAAAACGCAATTTGTATACTAAAATTGTTTAATTATAGCAATTATATAATCTACCGACAGTTTTTTGGATACATATTTCCGGAGAAATAGATATTCAAAATAGAAAAAAGGGTCTAAATATTGTTTTCAAGTTCTGAAATTTTCAAAGTGAGGCCTACGTTTCCCATTGGAATTTTCAGTAAATGTCAACAAAAGATACAATATTTCCAACTTACAATGTACATATTTTATTACGGAAATTAATCACATCATAATAACAGACGATATAATTCATTTCACTAGAATAAGAACGATGATTTTTTTAGATTGTCTTTACAGGATATTTGGTCATAGTATAATTTTAATGTAATATAATTGGAATTAATTGTTTGAAAAAGAATATCGAAACTTCATTTTCTGAAATAAAATTAATATCAATAATATGAATATCTGCACATAAAATAACTTTTGTATTCATGCATTTTTTAATAAGAGTGCAACAGCTATTGCACCAAGATCTGGATATTTATAAAACTAGTTATAGTACGAACGCACTTCATTTGTCACGTTTGACGTGCAATTTCCAACTTGTTTAAATGTAATTGCGACAGATGTACAAAAAGAGCTATATTGTACAAATGAATTACTCATAAGTGAAAATGCATATATTGTCATGTAACATATACGTTACACTATGAAGTAAAGTTTATAGCTTCTATTAAATGATATGAATTCTCTTAGTCTCATCTCCATCTCAGCCATATGCTCACGGGCAACGTTGAGGCAAACAAACAAACAAATAATATATAGAAGAAATTAATAACACCAGAATAACGTATGAAAGAAAACATATATATAAGGAAATTTTAAATACATTTAAAGCAAAATCCAAAGAAAATGTATTTATATATTTCACGAGGCTGATTAATAACTGACTTCATTCACAAATTTACTTTTGTGAAACGTCCTCATATTTCTTTTTCAAAATTAACCACATTTCGATATTGAATACCTCACATTTCAGCGTGTAAAAAATTTTAGAAGTAATGAATATTACACATCGATATATCGCTGAACTTTAAAAAATATATATTATATGGTAATTTGTTTTAGTGAAGAAAATAAATTCTGAACAAAGTTACAATAAAATAGGAAATTTAAGGTAGAAAGTAATAGAATTAATTTTCATTTCAGAATACATTCGAAAACGAAAAACAGTAAAAATTCTTGTAACTTCTAATTGTTTGAGGGTACTTGGTACTCTCTATTGGCAAATACCTACCAAATTAATATCAAAGGAGAGAAATTATAAACAAATCTCTTTCAATATTGACAGGCCTATCGATAAGCTAGATATGTTTTAAAATTTGACAACTATTTAGGAAACTTAAACATAAATCCAGTACCTGATAATAGTTTCAATATTTACCTTCATTGTTTAAATATATATGTGACGAAATTTAAGTCAATAATCAGGCATTGATTTATAACTGAAAGTTTTATCAACAACATTTATTTCAAATTAATAAATTACATCCATGTTTAAGGATGGAAGGTACAAATGTTTTTAATTAATTTCAATTGCTTTTAAACACTATTTATTGATACTCTATATTTTATTAATCAACATTTTAATAGCATTTTAATCTCCAAATTTACACTCAGAATTAATCATTTGTAGGATTAAATATTTAACTTGAAAGCATTTTGTAAATCTCACAAATCTGTATGTTTTTAACTTCCACGCTTATTGCCGAAACGTCAGTGAAGGCTCACTATGGAGACGGGAAAAGTTTTTTGTTTCCGTCTGTTTGTTTGTCTGTCTGTCTGCCTATTCCTCTCTCTGTTCAGCGATAACTGCCGTAAACAGTGCCCAATTAGATTAATTTTTTGTGGGTATGTTGGTGAGGTACCCGGAATGAGCTGTATAGTTTTTAGTTACATATGGTTCATTCGTTCGAAAAATGTAGAACATTTCGTTTTAGGTCATAATGCTTTCCTATGGGAATGCAGACGATTTACAAATTTCATTTTTAAATGAAATGAAAATCAGATATTTGAATAAAGGATTTCAACGTAAAATTACTGATGCTAAATTTCCAATATGGAGGATTTAAATATATCCCACAGCTTTGAAACTTTGGCGATGCATTTATTAGAATTCAGAAATTAATTGTTTAAATTATTGGAACATTCTTTGTATCTGTTCGGAAAATTTAAAACAATTTATTTTCCTATTTTTTACAAATTTTAAAATGAATTACTTTTTACTATGCTCTTTAATTTATCAGATGCTTAGAAAACACATTTCAAAGAATATCAAAATAATAAAATTAAAATAACTCTCACTATTTTGCTGCAATATTTTATTTGCAAAATAAATTATTTTCGGGAGATTTTAGTATTCTATTGAATTCTATATCAGAAGTTATTTTGATACAAGTTTATTTTTTAACAAAAAAGTTACATGAATAAGTAGTTCATAAGAATTTCAGAATATCATTGAATAAACCGTGTTTAATTTAACGTTTCTAATTTCTGAAACTACCGAGATATTTTATATGCCTATAAATATGTATGTAATAAAAAAATGAATTAAATTGCCGATAGTAAGATGCTAAATAATATGAAATTGAGATTAAAAAACAATCACATTTAGAGCAGAAGTTGAGGCTCCTGATCTGCAGATTTACTAGTCTAGACCTCATATGAGGTCCCAAACTGACGTAACGAGGCAGGCCCCGCCTCGCGCCCGGGCCTGAGATAATTACAATATTAGAGAAAGGCGTTAACCCCCTCCCTCCCCATACCCGCAAATATAATGAATAATTTGTTCAAGAGAACCACCATCACCTACATTAACGCAATCATTAAAAAAAGAATTACATTTTTCTGATAATTAGAACGTAACAAACACGCTACGCTAAAATAGCCGGCAGATGACATCCCCTTCCCGACCTCAATTTCAAATCTATATCTTAATTAGTTACCTCAATTTTTGATCATTAGTAAAATTTGGCAATTATTTCCTTTCATTTTCGCAAACTAAATGAGAGGGATCGGCCAGAGAAACAGATCTCTTTGTAGTTCAGTTTTTAATGAAAGCAGATCCCTGTCTGAAACTTTCTCGGATCGTTTTCAATGGCGCTGGCAGATTTTTGGTAGTTTTTTGCATAAATTAAAAAAAAATTACCGACCGAATTTTTCAAAAATCACATGGTCAGATGCAGAATATTTTTTTACATATGCTCAGAAATTTTGAAATTGATATCTCAATTAGTTTTCTTAAAATTCGCTAATTAGTAAAATAATTTCGAATTTGTTCATTTCCGCTCGCAAATCCAACGCGCCAGTTCGTTTCATTCGCCATTTTTTTTAAAAGATGACATTTTAGAAGCGATGGTTAATAAGAATCTAATTAATAACTAGGCTAATTATCAAAATATTAAAATTCTGAGGCTCAGGTGCACATGGCCAGACCTTGGACTATCCACACCTAAATTTCCAGACTTCTAGGTGGGCGTGGGCTAGATTTTGCTAGCCATCGCCAACAGACACACACACACACACAGAGCGAAACTTTCTTTTATTAGTATAGATTTTGATCCGAGTGACTCTCTTCGTGTTTTTATTAATCCCCAATTATGATACTAAAGGAAGCTTGTAATATTTCGTTTTCTGTCTAAAGAGTGGTAATTAACAAATTACTTTGATGTTTAAAAGAAGCATTTTTCGCATTCTGAAGTGCAAGTTGTATTAAATTAATGCATTGAGAGTATCATATATAGACAGTTCATAATGTGAACACGGAGAAAATTTGAAATTAATTTAAATCTGCTAAAATTTAATGTATTTTTGGAATTTTTCGTTTCTCACGAAATACTTGCGCGTCCTGTTCGATGAAAATCAAGCATTTTTCTTAATAGTTTAAGAATAGTTTAGTACACTTAAAGTTGTAAACAGTTAATTTCGACCTTAATTTTCACCATTTCTCTGGAGTCATCAATACGGATGACACTATTTCAGTATTATTGTCATAAATTAAAACTCTTCAAACGGAAGTTTCAACATAAACAATTCACTTTGATGTTACATGCATATTTATCTAGTATTTTCATGGTCACATGCATATACACGTATACTATCACTTTTTATGTTCTACGTAGGTAGCAAGTTTACTTGCTTTACCTGTATCACTGTATAAAATGTGAAATGTTTGTTAATGTTTATTCATTATATAAATGAAATGATAAGCAATTCATAACAGTCATTTTTGCTATTTATCAAAACACAAATTTAAATACAGTGTTACACATGTTAATACATTTAAAATACAGTGTTTTAAAAATTGGTTTTCAACTAAACTATATTTCGAGTGAAATGTTCAATCAACCAGACATCATGTATGGTATAAATCACTTTTTTTACAATATACAATAAAAGTTTTTGACTATGTCAAATTAAAAAAAAAAACTTTTTCTTTCGGTTCTCGTGAACATTTGTAAACGACAAGTTTAAAAATCTCCAAGAATAGTGTCAAAGGTTAATATGGAAATAAAATTAGGCTATCTAAATAGAAACCTGTATATTTTCAGCTCTGGTGTTATTCAATAACATTTCTTAATGTCACTTTAAATATAAGTAAAAGCAATTACTTTTTTAATTTCAAAGGTAATAAAAAAATAGAATTAATATATTATACAAGAAATAACACTTTGCCGTTTACCTGTATGTTTATCTGTCCGTGCTCTAACTCGCGTAAATATATTCTGATTAACATGCAATTGTTATATGTTATTCAGATTTCCTATGGCACGTTCGTAATTGAAATTGAAATGTGTAACACTTATAGTTTTTTACAGGGACGCTTAAAAGTATTTTGTTACATTACGGTCTATGGAGAAAATTCATTTACGGTATATTTTAATGATGTTATAAAATTTCAAAAATAATGAAACTGATATATATCATTGAGGTACACTACAGCAGGCTTACTATAGAATATGGTGTGTATAGCACTTAAATTAGCTTTATAAGGACACTCAAAATAATTCCGTTGCATTACGGTCTATGGAGAAAATCGTTTGCGGTTTATTTTAAAAATGTTTAATGATGTTATACAATTTCAAACATATTGAAATTGATACATATCACTGAGGTGCACTACAAGCGGCTTACTATAGAATACGGTTTACATAGCGCTTATAGTTATAGCGCTTATAACGCGTTTGCTGGAATACCCAAAACAATTCCGTTACATTACGGACTATGGATGAAAATCGTTTGCGGCTTATTTTAACCATGTTACACAATTTAAAACATATTGAAATTGATATATATCACTTGGCTTCACTACAAGGGGCTTACTATAGAATATTTTGTGTGTAGCATTCATCGTTCATTTACAGGGATACATAAAAGAATTCGGTACTGTATGTTATCAATAATTGATGGAAGTGTTTTTTCAGTTGCTTAATGCGTTTTTAAATTTAACTTTGTCAATTACTTGGTGTATATAAATTCCATAGATGATATAGAGGGCATCACAAAAGTCCTTGAGTAGATTTCCGTTTACTGACGGAAATTCCAGAAGGGGAATTTCTGGAAGTGCTTTTTTAGTAGTGTTATGCATTTTTCACCCGAATTTAATTATAGAATTATATGCGGTATCTAAAATAAATCTGTAGATGATATACAGGGCTGTACAAAAATATTCGAGTACAGATTTGTCTGTGGGTGGAAATTGCTGATGGTGACTTTTCAACATTGTTATGTATTTTCTAACTGGACTGAATTATGAAGTAATACAAATCTACTGATGATATACAAGGCCGCACAAAAGAATTCAAATACCTTTTCGACAATGCACGGTAAACGATATAATTGTATTTTCATGTGTGTTATGTGTTTTTTAAATTGTTTACTTAAGATTGGGCGAGCTAGTTGAGCTCAAGCCGAAAGAAAGTCCTCCACACCCGGTTTGACTTTGACCTTGTGTACTTAAGATATCTTCTTTCACATTTTTAAACAGCGAAGTTTCGTAACAGTATTCTGAAAGTGTTTCATAACCTATGCTTGACTCCTGACTTTTCCTTTTTGTTTTTCCTTTGATAGAAAATTAGGGTATTCGATAAATATAAATTATTCGATAAATGTATTTCATCCGGTATCTTCAAAAGAGAATATCGGTGTTAGAAACAACGCTATGTAACTTAACTCATCATCTCTATATATAATGCATTTTTTATATAATTTATCTGGTAGCAGCTGGAATTGTTTTTACTTGCAGGCACAATTAATAGTGTCGTTACATATTTCCGCCTACTTCTAAAGACCTATGAACTTCTTCATATTTAATGCCTTTTTTAGGACAGTGAGAGGCTGTCTGAAAGAAAACGAATGTTGTGAAACGCGGAGCGCACTGTTTGTTTTGACCGAGAAGGAAATTGAAAATCATGTGTAATGCACTTTCGACCTCCGAGTTACGTACTTCCGCCTTCGCAGATACACATTTTCTGTCATTATTAATTAACCAGGCAGGGTTTTGCTATCGTAAAACAGATACAGGGAAGTTCACAGCTCTTATTTTAGCATCACTCGATAGTAAATCCAAATGTTTGGAAGAAAGCGTGCATAATGAAATAACTAAACTCGCGCGGTTCCTATTTTCTAGAACCACTATTTCCAAATAGTAATCTGCAGTTTATTTAATCGCAGTGTTTCTATAATTAAATAAGGCGAAGACTATTACTCGGATATTGTTGTACTCAAGAGAAGGAACCGTGCGACCCCTGTAAAAGGTCAAATAAACTTATCAGTAGTTAGTAATAGATAGATTAAAAGTTTTTGATAAATACATTTAAAAAATTCTAATTGCTATTGTTTATATTTTTTAAGGATGATTAAGGCATTAACCATGTACTAAAAATTAAGCATTTAGCATAGTTAACAATGTAATCAGTTTTTTTAAAGGGTGCTAGAATACAATGAAACGCGCTTATGGAGACCACCGACAAGACTAAAATATCTCCTTTTTCATAACCTAGCATGCATGTTTGCTGTAAACATATGTAAGCACATAAGATGTGTCTATGTATATACGATAGATGTAAGTACGTATATGATATGTGTAAAAAAAATGAATGAATGAAAATGTGATTATAAATATGGAGATAACGTAATAAGTGTGAAGTATTTAGTATAAAGATAACTTTAAAGAAATTAAAAGCATTGATTAATTTTTCCATATTCATAAATAATTACCTCACCCTGGCGGGTAAATACATTCTGCTAGAAAACGTTTTAATATTCTTATCTTTTCTTTTTTAATATCTTTGTACAATTAAGTTGTAATTTTTTTATTTATTAAATATTTTAATGTTATGGACTGTTTTCTAAATATTCAAATAAAACAAAATATTAGAAAACATTCTGTGAATATAATTTACTGGTTGGTGTTTCTGTTCGATTGATAGCATTTATAAGTTAATATCTTTGCCTGAAAATTTCATTTTCCAGGCAATGATAAATTTTTTGCAGGAAATATTTGTTTTTATTTCAGATATTGAAAATTATTGAGGTCTCTTAGACACCCCCCCCCCCAATATATATATATATATATATATATATATATATATAATTTAACAAATTACAATAACTATTGGGAAAATGCTCCGAAAGCTTTAAAAAAATGTACGGTACTTTCGTGTTATAGCGGCCCCCATACTTATGATTATGCCAAAGTTGCAGTTATGATTTTTCCTAGATCCTCGCAAAGCTTATATATGCATCGTATATACGCATATATATATATTCCAAACACTACTATATGTACCATATACGTCATTATACACATATTATTTACGTCTTATACGTCGTATGTACATCATATACACACGTCATATATCTACATCATATATGAATCACATATGACTATAACTTGGCCACATACGTCAAGAAATGTTATATATATATATCATATATTATTATAATGTCATACATGCTTTAAAATTTGGCGATAAATCTTGGTCGCTTGGTCATTCATCCTTGGAGGCCTCTATAACACACACTATCTCCACAATGCAAACACACTGATAAAAAAATTATTTGTTACTGTAACAATTGCATAATCAGAGAGTCCTAGGAAATTTCGAAAAGGGGCGACAATACATGTAATGATGTAATCAGATTCCGCATATTTGGTATAATTTGTTTGTTGTCGCGGGTGTATTTGATTTTGGATACCCTCCCCCCCCCCTCACCTTCCCTCACTGCCTCCATTTCATAGTTTGTTGGTTGCGCCCGTTTTCCACCTGTCCAGTGTACTTTTTCAGAGCTGTGTTTTTCGACTGGTTGAAAAAAATGCCATCATCCTCTTGATGACTAATGTTTAGCCGAAAGCGCTTAGGTATTTTGACGTCTGATTTTACATCATAAACAGTTTTTAATGGTTTAAAAGTATGTTTTTAGTATATGCATATATTACAGTAACAAATAAATTTTTGTCAATGTGTTTGCATTGGGTTTTTTCCAGAAAGATACAGTTGTGTTTTTAAAATATAAAAAAGCTACAAATAAACATTTGTTAGTTTCAGTGTAATCACAAGTCTCTCAAGTATAATTAAAAACGAAAACATTTATTTTATATGCAAAAATTCTTTGTAATCATGTGCGCAACATGTGATTCCAATTTTTGTCTCAACAAGTTTAAAAAATCCTCTAACAATTAATTTTCCCCATTATGATATACAAAAATATGAAATGAAAGAAAAAACATATATCTATTAAAACATTTAAAATTTTTGCGTTTGTAATGTATACGTTTTAAGATATAAAATGACAAATTGTCCTTTTTTTCACTTTTCAACATATATAAAGATGTATGACCCCTTAAATAAAAGGGCATAGAGACGGACAAAAAATGAGTAACAAATGATATTTTCTTGACATTTACCTAGAACTATATGATAAAATACAAAAGTATCTGTCGTTAACATTCAGCTAAAAACTAACAGTGATTTCGCGGAATGCGCTATTTGGTTTCAAATTTATATATTTTCGCTTCTAAACATCACATAATTTCTATTTTGTCCATAAAATCAATCTGAAAAGCCCTTTCAAATTAAGTTTGTACGGAAACTGCAACTTAATTTACCGATTTTCGAAGAATGTTTAATTAATTTTCAAGGAAATAACTTTCTAAATTTATGTGCAATAAACTTTTGTAATAATGTATAAATAAATGAGTCAAAAAGTTTAAACGAAAAATACATAAGTTTAAAATAATACGATTAATACTATTACATACCTGAAAACAATTCATTTTTTTGTAAGAAAATAAAATTTAATTCAAACCAGAAAAGATATTTAGTAAAAGCTTTCTTCCTTCTATGTAGTTTTTGATTAACTTATATTTTCTAATGATTTTCTGGCTTCAGTTTATTTTTTAAAAGACCGGAAGATTGGTAGCTATGCTATTAATTTCGAACAACCTGAAAATTATACATCTTTAAGTGCATTCCATTAAAAAAAAGATGTGAAAATATATAGCGGGAAGCCCCCCCCCCCCAAAAAAAAAAATATATATATATATAAATAAATAAAATAAAGAAATAAAATAAATAAATAAATAAAATAAATAAATAAATAAAGAAAATAAAGAAATAAAATAAATAAATAAATAAAATATTAATAATTAAAAAAAATCAATTTTCTTAATTCTTATATTCAGTAATTGACGACATAAAATTTATAAAATTAAACTTTTACTAGTTTGTGAAAAATAAACTTCGAAGCAATAGATTTGTTGCTTTGAAAAAAAAATAACTTTTAAAACTTACTTTAATTAACTTTAAAAAAATTCAGAAAAAGCGAAATTTTTAAAACCATTTATAATACTGCTATGTCTTTTTAAAATGCAAGTTATTTATAAAGAGACTTTTGTAATTAAGTCTTTCAGATCGACGTCTTTTTTAAAGTCATATTAATCTTTCTCGTACCAGACGGGTCCATTGGACCCGCAAGGTATATTCAAAATGACTATTCGAACCAGAATTTCTTTTATAAAATAGGTTAAATACTAGAAAATCTGCAGATCAGGAGCCTCAACGTCAGCTCTAAAAGTCATTGTTTTTCAATCTCACTTTTTATATTATTTAGCATCTTACAATCCTCTATTTAATTTTTTAGTGTTACATACATATTTATCTACCCTATATATATAAAATCCTAATGAAACGAATTTGTGAAACGATTTTATGAAACGAATTTATGAAACGATTTTATGAAACGACTGATTAAACAACTGATTATGTTTCAGGGCTATTTTTAATAAAATATTAAACTCTTGATGGTGAAATTAATACCAATTGTTCATAAAAATCCGCGGATGTCAAAACTGGTAATAGAATTTTGAAATTGGAATTAGTTTTCGAGATATTAATTTTTTTCTAATTTTAATGACATTTCTGTAATGATGGCAACTAATTACTCAGTTTTTTTGTGACAAAAAAGGGAAAAAAATTGAAAAGGATCCCGATAAGGATTATTGATTTCTTTTTATTCGTCATTTTCAAATTGAAATTGAATTTATCTTTTATTTCAATCGATAATGAAGACAAGATTATGATTAAATTATGTTTTTCAGGAAAATTTGAAAAAAAAATGACATTTCTATCGTCAGGATTCAATCGTCTGTCAGCATTTAATTTAATTTATAAACTGAAAATATTTTGAATAAATTCGTCCAAATGACGTCATTTAGGTAAACGCAAAAGAAAGGAGGGAAAAGGAATTAATAGTAATTATTATTTATTGATATCATTTTGTTATTTTTTTGTAAAATTTAACTAAACGAATTTATAAAATCATTAATTCGGATATTTGAAACTAATATATAAAATAATAATTGCCCAACTGAACGGAAGAATAAAATATCCTGCTTGGTTTTCTATCCTGCTTGGTTTTTTGCGCCAAGCTTTTTAAAAAAGCGTCAAGACCCCTATAATAGAAAAGCACCAAAAGTTCATTGGGTTTATTTTCATAACTTTTGGCAACAAATCTATGTATATTAACGAATCTATCCCTTTTTGAAGCTCGAATAAACTCCCAAACCTAAAAGCAAAGGATCCTATAATGGAAAAGTACCCGATTTTCTTATGGACAATATTCAAGTGACAGAACATGGTGTAAAATTACCGCGGATAGCAAATTTGTTTAAGTATCTCATCAATTGATGCCGAATAAATGCAGGCATGCATGCACAAAATATTTAATTCATTTTGTATGATAAATAATTATTAGAAAATTCGTATATACATATTAATTAAAAAAATAATTTACATATTTAAAATAACATGAAAATATGCATGATGGTGCACTAAAATAGAGAGAAAATTAAAACCTGTTACTGAAAATGTCTATAACATAGTACTTTTCAATACCGTGGTTCTTAATGTTATTCACAAGCAGATGGAATTTTTCTCATCCTTAAACGCGAAGGAAGAATAGAATAGAGATTGTTGTTATAAAAGTCCGAGAGGTAGTCACAATTTAAGCCTAACCATTTTATACAAGCTGGTTTTCAAGTAGTAATTGATTTTACTTATCAATCCCGAAAACAGTTGTCAGTTGTCGCAACAGCTGTGTATGAGGCCATGATAATCGAAAAATGTCCCATTAAAATGTTAAAAGCATGGCAACCCAATTACAGATTTACCAATATTTTTAAAATAAAGCACGCTGTCATGTTTTTAGAGGCCTCGAAGTCTGAGCGGGGGTTGGCGAGCGTAGCTCGCAGGGGGTAGGCCCCCTAGTAGGCATATAAAATACTTCGGAGGTTTCAGAAATTAGTTGGTCAGAAAAAAACATGGTTTATCCAATGATATTTTTAAATTCTTATGAACTTCTCATTCATGTAACTTTTTAGATAAAAAACAAACTTTTATTAAAATAAAATCTTCATTTATGTCAATAGAATAAAAAATAATTTATTTTGATAATAAAATATTGCAGCAAAACAATGAGAGTTACTTGAATTTTATTATTTTGATATTCTTTGAAATAGGGTTGCTAAGCAACTAATGAATTAAAGAGTAAAGTAAAAAAAAAAATGGATTTTAAAATTTTTAAAAAATATGAAAATAAAATGTTTTATATTTCCCGAACAGATGCAAAACATTTTCCAATAATTTAAACAATTAATTTCCTAATTCTAATGAACGTATCAGCAAATTTTCCAAGCTCTTGGATATACTTAAAACCTCCATATCGAAAATTTAGCATTAATAAATTTACTTTTAAATCCATTATTCAAATATGTGATTTTCTTTTCAGTTAATAATGAAATTTGTAAATCGTCTGCATTCCCATAGGAAAGCATTATGACCTAAAAAGAAAAGTTCTGTATTTTTCGAACGAATGAACCAAATGTAACTAAAAACTATACAGCTAATTCCGGGTACCGCACCAGCATACAACCAAAAATCAACCTAATCAAATCATTTTTGCGGCAGTTATCGCGGAACAGACAGACGGAAAGACAAACAGACAAACAGACGACAACCAAAAACTTTTCGGGTCTCAACAATGAGCCTCAACTGACGTTTTGGCAATAAACCACAGAACGATGCGACAATGGAACAATGTATTTAGCTGATTGGAATACCTAGTTGCGTACCAACTTTACTTTCAGTATATATTTAAGCGACTTAAGAGACAAATAGGGAGTCGTGAAAAAATAAATTGTTAATATGTTGTATACTACTTAAAGGAAAATAAAAGTATTTTAAATAGTTTAGAGAAATAAAAGTTTAATATTAAAATTAAAGATTTTCATTAGATCCAATAAAATGACAGACGAAACCTACCGAAAGTTGAAACCATCTCGCGCAAAAAAAAAAAAAAAAAAAAAAAAAAAAAAAAAGAACGAAAAATCATGCGTCAAGCATAGATTATCACTTTCCAACGCTTCCAAAATAATTTTACAAATCCTTACCGTTTAATAAGCTGAAAGATAATATCTAAGTAAACAATTTGGAAAACGCATAACATATTTAAAAACGTAATTTCAGGAATTTCCAACATATATTTCCAACATATAAACATATACAATATTCGGAAAAAATATCCGAATACTTTTATTCAGCCCTGTATATGATCTATGGATTTGTATATATACTACATAGGATACTAAATTTTAGTTTAGTTAGGAAACGCGTAGCACAATTTAAAATTCTCCTTCTAGAGTTTCTGTCAATAAATGGAAATGTGTTCGAGAACTTTTGTCGTGCCCTGTATATGATCTACAGAATTTGTACACACCAAGTAATAGACAAAAAGTGAGTTAAATGTAAAATTGCGTTCAACAACTTTAAACGCTCTTCCAGGAATTATTTTTAACAGACAGTAGAGAATTCTTTTGTGTGTCCCTGTAAATGAACGATGACTGCTATACACACAATATTCTGTAGTAAGCCTCTTGTAATGCACCTTAGTGATATATATAAATTTCAACGGGTTTAAAATAGTGAAACATTATTTAATTAAACCGCAGACGATTTTTCTCCATAGACGTAATGTAACGAAACTTTTTTGACTGTCCCTGTAAAGTAACTACAAGTGCTATACACACCCTATTCCATATTAAGCTTCTTGTAATGCACCTTAGTGATATATATCAATTACAATGTGTTTGAAATTGTGTAACATCATTAAAATAAACCGCATATGATTTTTCCCCATAGACCGTAATGTAACGGAATTCTTTTGAGTGACCTGTAAAAAAACTATAAGTGCTACACACTTCATTTGAAATAGGGAACATGCTATAGAGATAACGACAATAACATATAAAAATTGCAGAGCAATCCGAGCATATTTACGGGAGTTAGAGCACGGACAGACGGCAGACGGCCATACGGCCAGACAAACCGAAGTCATAAACACTTTTCAACTAGGTTGGAAAGTGTTAAAAAGACTCTTTACAGAGATCATACATTTAGTTTAAAAGTTACAAAATAACATTAAATTTAAGGATTATGAAATACACTGAGACAGACTAAATAGTGTTTATTATCATTATAATTATTATTAAATACAAAAAGATAAGAGAAGTTAAGTTTAATTGAAGAGAGCGGAAAACTCTGTCTTCATCATCAATTAACATAGCATATTTAGCTAGTTTACGATTAGCAGGGTTGGAGACCTTATATTCTGGTAATTCTGCTACGATAACATTAAAGATGTTGTAGGCAGTTTTATAAAAATTTTTGGAAAATTCACAGATGCGTTTTTTCAAGGAGGTTGGTGCAGAGATCTCTGCGGATATCAATAGTAGTATTTCTGAGTATTTTTGTATTACCATGTCTGATGATGCGAAGATTTTTAATGTGAGTTCTGTAGAGATAATTCAAACTGGTGTTACTTGCAAAGCCCCAGATTGGTCAAGCATAGGTGGGAATAAAGCGAATGTATACATTGTAAAGAGTAACTTTATTTTTGATAGAGAGAAAATTAATTTTGAGAAGAGGTGAGAGGGACTTAGAGATACCTTAGACGTTGCCTCTAATATTTGAAAAGTGTTTATTCCAAGTAAGTCTCCTGTGACGGATAACCCACAGATATTTAGTATCATTAGTCCAGAGAATAGTAGTATTGTTGATATTAATACGGTTAGAATAAGTAAATGTTTGAAAAAATTAGATTGTAGCAGTTTTTGTTCTTTAAGTTTAACTCACCATTGAGTACAACAGCTTGTGAAATCATCAATGTGTTTTGAAGAATTTTATAAAGAGTGTATGGGTGGCGTGCAGAAGCGTAAATTGGAGTATCGTCCGCGTACAGGGCAAGTAAGGTACGCAAAGTGCTAGGAATATCGGTAAAAATATGTTAGAGTGGGACCAAGACAGAGCCTACAAGAATGCCTGCGTGTATATGGTAGAATATTGTTAATGCGGACGCAAAAAAGCAATTGCTAAGATATGAATATATGAGGTAGATGACTCCGGCATGAACACCAAACTTAATTAATTTGAAAATAAGATCCTCATACTAGATTTTATCGGAAGTCTTAACGACATCAAGGAAAATAGCAGCAGCTTGAATGTTCATTTTGTGGTTTTCGCTAAGGAATTCCACAACTCGAAGGAGTTGATATTTAGTAGAATGTTTAGGCCTAAAGCTGAATTGTTCGGGTTAGAAAATGTTCTTTTTGTCTAAAATGTCGGGGAGCTGGGACCTGATGACGTGCTCAACAACTTTACTGATAGAGGTTAGAACTAAAATGGAGCGGAAGTTAACATAATCTTGTAAATTACATTTAGGTTTAAGAATGGGGGACATAACAGAGGTTTTTCAGGTTTAAGGAAATAAAAATATTTCAGAATAGCATTTGTGAGGTTGGTAAGATATAAAACACAACTTAATGTAAAGTTTAAGGCAATGTTAGTGATATTGTCATATCCGGGGCTTTGCGAATTTTGAGATTTTTGATAATATTAGAACTAGAATAAATAAATACCTTAAATAGTTTTAAATAAAAATTCTGATATAAAATGTTTTTATGAAGGTTAAGTAAATTTTCCGAACGTTCTAGGATTAAGTATACTAAATGCGTCCACAATCACCAGCAATGCATCACGCATTTTGCATGTATTCCGAAGGAGGACACGGTGAACATATTTAATGTGATTTTTAATAGAATAAATTGTAAGTTGTTTACACATATTTGTTTTATTAGTAAATGGGCATCTGCCTTAAAATAGCTGAATTCTGGTATTTCTGCATGCAAGTAGTTTTGTATTTAAACTCTCAATGGGACATATTAAATTAAATTAAAGGGTTTCTTATAAAGTTATTTTTGCTAGTAAGATATTATTTCCTAATATATCGAGGATGTT
The DNA here is from genome assembly GCA_963931845.1 of Maratus michaelseni. Classification (NCBI taxonomy): domain Eukaryota; kingdom Metazoa; phylum Arthropoda; class Arachnida; order Araneae; family Salticidae; genus Maratus; species Maratus michaelseni. The sequence continues at coordinate 183,962,340 of OZ007589.1, read as the reverse complement.
TTAGAATGTTGTCATTGAAACTTTGGCCGTATCACCAACATTTATCGAGATACGATCTCTAATTTCGAAATTTACCACTAGAGTCGCTTCAAGGTGCGCGTACTCATTGTAGTATAAATAGATACAACGTTCATACCTGTAGCTAACTCTATTCATTAGTTATTTCAGCAGAAACGGAATTAAGAAAGAATCACTCAGAATTTTTTTCATATAGAAATCACTTACAAATTTATTCTTATAAATCGCTTAATATGTAGACTGAGTCAGACAGGCAAAACCCTTTTTTTTTATTTAAAGCTTTCCAAATGTAAGATTCTAATTTTTCTTTTTAAAAAGTTCTTTGTACAATTTAAAGTTATAAGTTATGAGTTAAATTTTCTGTAATTTTAGCATTATCCACACAAGGAAGAAAAATCAAAAATAGTTTGAATTTAGAGTTTGAATTTCACCTTTTCTTTCAGTAGTAAGTGCACGTTTAATGATTGTGCCTAATTTAAACTAGAGATAGGATTTTAAATATTTAAATTAAAGAATTGCTAGTAAAGTTATTTTTACATGTGAGGTATCATTTTCTACTTAATAGAGGATGCTTTACAAGGTTGCTTTTTGAACGTTTAGTCTTAGAACGTACAATTTTCTATATACACCTATTAATTCCAAATTATCCCTTTATGGGCGCTACTAGGTGTATTATTATTGCTAGCAACTCCTTTTTTTATAACTAGACAGAACGTTCACAGCTGTAGCTAACTCAATTAACTAGTAATTTGAGGCAAAACGGAATTATGGAATAACCCTGTATATTGCTTTTTATAGAAATCGCTTAAAAACGGTACTCTAATAAATCATGTAGTGTTTAATATCGGGACTGAGATAGGCCCGAAATAACTTTTTTTAAATTTAAATCCGTCTAAATATACGATTTTAAAATTTTTTTGTTAATTCCTAGTTTGGATTTCAGCATTTTTTTCATAGTAAGTACAGGTTTTATACTCATTGTAATGTTTGCATTGATGACTTTATCAATTTCCACAGTAGGATTGAAGATATCGATATGTGAAATTATTTATTATATTTATTTATATTTTATTATTTATATTTTATTTATTTATTTTTATTTTTATTTATTTATTTATATTTTGGCTAGGAGTATAATAAATACACTTTAAAATCAAACTTTCAATTAACACATATTTTTCATAATAATAATAATTGACAGTTTCTCGTTTATATTCGTTCGTTTCCCCTCAATTCACATATATTTTTGAAATATATGCTAGAATTCAAAAACGAAATCTGAAATCTAAGCTATATTCCCATAAAATCAGGCAGGATCTACAGCAATATTTGTCTCAAATAATTTTGTTGTTTCTTAAAGGAATTCCTTTTTCGCATGTCTTTAATCAAAGCTAAAAAAAAACGAAAAACTAAGTTAAAATGAACCAGACATTCTTCATCACGAAAGTTCTGAGAAATCACGTAGGATTTCAGGCAACTCTGCTATTGGGGATTTTTCCTTTTCTGACGAAAGATTTTTACTGTGTAATCAGGAGTGTATGTATGGATACAGATTTTATATGCAGACGAAACAATTGTGAACTTCCATATAGCCGTGGAATTAAAGTAATTACATTATTATCTTTCTTTTAATGTGCTTAGAGTTCATATACTTTACATATTATTTTTTTTTTTGTTGGTATTTAGATATTTTGTTGTTGTGATTTTAGCGCAGTTTTTTTAACATTAAAAAAATATTTAAATTTTCAGGGCATCTTTAAATAGATTGTAAAATAAAATCTGATATTTAAAATTAGTTGCAGCTTTTACGGTTTTTTAAAATATTTTTTAACAATGCATCGGTTTGTATTTTGTGTTTTCGACTTCCGTTTTTCGATGGATTTATATGTCTCGGGATATCCTTAACACGACTTAATTTTTTTTTAACTGTCTGTCTTTCTGTCTGTTAGTCTGTATGATACGAAGCATATGGCTGCTATAGCTCAAGAACCACATAAATCATGTCATTATCGATGATCAACTTATTTTTACTATTTTTATCATAAGGCAAACTATTAAAGGTAATAATTGTTCTCTCAATTTTATTACCAGATATAAAACTTTCAGAAAAAAGTTGTTGATTTATGAACCACTGTATCTCGAAAGATTTCCATAAAAAATCATTTTCAAAATTCACATGCTTAGAAGAGCGAAGCCAAGTTCGTATTAATTAAAAATTTGTTAGTTACAACAAATATGGCCAGATTACTGAAGAGTGACAAGAACCCCGATTACTCATGACCCAGCGAAAAATATAGTGTTTCATAGTCACACTAATTTCTGGTATTTGGTTAGAAAAACGGAGTTTCATACTTTTTTTTAACTTTTTGGATTGAAATGACACTGAAGGATAAAAAAAAAATAATGGAATTGTATAAAATAAACACTTTTTATTTTCTGCAAAAAAGTTCTTTAAAAAAATTACACAAAACATAACTAAATACAGTAATTCTGACAATTTACTATAAGACTCATGTTTCAAGAAAATTGGGAAAGGGCACTTTTGAGCTGTCCCCGACAAAACTTCATTGTAAATTGGATCATTTGATCATTTTAATTTATCATTTGCTTAAATATACACCACAATTATTAATTCAAAATTTTGATTAAATTTTTAAAAATGCATACATTTTACTATTTTCACCATTTGAAATTCGTAATTAAATACTCAGCCAAAGAAAAACACTAATATATCACTATGCTGAAATTCCTAAATATATTAGTTCAACAAAGTTCACAATATCTGCTCTTAAACATAATTTAATTTAATATATGAAAATACCACATAAACTTTCCCTAGCGCATTTGATGAAAGCATCCCCGCATTTGTAGGATCCAATTTATTGCTAATAGGTCTGTCAAAAAATAAAACACCGAAATGCGATGAAAATTTTAGAAGAACTCTGGTTTAAAGCATATCGTCTTGTACCGTTTTCATTTCCGGTAGGTGATACAGACTTTCATTTTCATGACGTTGATGAGGTTATTTAACATTTAAAGGTAAAAATCGAATAATCTCTATTTTGGAATTACTCTCCGCAATTAGGAAATGTGGTCAGAATTTCCTATTTAACGTTGTATACTGCAATGGAAATTTCTTAAATAACAGATTAGTCTTTTCAGTAGTTCTTGAGTTTACGCTTAAAAACCTACCCTCGATACTATTTATTTTGCAACAATTACAAATGAATTTAACATTAGGATCCAAACTTTTAAACCTTCATAATTCCTAAATTACTTGAACTAATGTCTTCCCATTTGAGGTACAATTTATCTGAAATGCCAAATATGCTGTCAAAATTAGGTGCTCGTATTAAATTTTTCAGTTTTTGGTACAATTTCAGTATGAAGACGACTCCTAAGCCTAATTTTGTAACATACAGTTAAAGAAGACATAGTTTCTAGTAGAATGGCTATTTCCATTTTTATCCCGTGACATTAGGAAGATTTAAATTTATCGGGTGTTCACTTTTTGTGTGACCGAATGTACATACTGTATGTACAATATCCAAAAATATAAAATTATGCATGTTTAATATAATATATAAAATTAATGGTTTTACTATTTATTCTTCAATTTCAAGAATCAGAAGAACATAGAATATGTAGAATAAAATTGCATATGTCAATCAAATGTATTTTTGCATGTCGTGGAAACGCATGATTTGCATGCTTGATTTATATACGATTTTCTAGTTTTATGAATTTTTTCTTAGTCATTGTTTGTTAAATAAATTTTATTTGAAGCTTAGTGTACTAATCTATGACATACAATCCAAATTAAACTTAATATGCCGAAAAAAATATTTTTTTATAATTTATGCATTTGTTTTGCCTTAAAATAATTTAGAAACATTCGTTTTCAGTACCGAAACATCTGTCCCATTATGCTGACTTTTATACGATACGATTAGGATAATTACACGCATTGATGTTGTTTGTACAATTAAAATATGTTAACATTTAAAATTTCTGAAACTTATCGTTTTTCGTAAAATAATGGCAAAGTCTGGTCGTATGTGTCAAGCAGTAAGCTAAATATTGTTCTAAAAGTACACAGAAAGTTGAAAATAGTTAATTACTTCATCTTTGTTGACCAATTCTCCAGAGACAGCAATACGGATAACACAATTTCAAAGAAAAATGACACAAATTGAAAGTTTTCAGGCGTATGTTGCGGCACAAACAATTCAATTTATTGTTACACGTAGCTAAATGTATTGAACTACAAATTAGTTTTTGTACGGACTTTGAAAACCTTATCTGCCTGAAGTATATCACTACATAAAATGTAATAAGCTTCGTGACATTTATCTCCTCTTATAATGAAATAATGAAGGAGCTGTACGTAATAATGCTATGCGTAACTGTCATTCTCGAAATTAATTATATTTTCCCTTTAAAATGAACGTAGTAGTTATTCTAAATTTATATCGTCAGTAATTCACATGAATGACTAACTTGACATATACTACTTATTTATCAATAACAGATAACTTTTTTCAGAATTAAGCAACATTCATATGTTTACATTCAGAATGTAAAAGGAATCACTAATCATAAAAGTAAATTTTAATAAACTAAAAATCTGTACTATGCTAAAAGTAAATACATTGCATATAAAGGTTTAAAAAACCTTTTAATAAACATATTTACTGGCTTGGCGTACGCAATTGGTGAAATTCTCAAAATCAGTGAAATATGAACTTGATATGAAGTTCATATTTCAAATAATTTTGCGAAAATAGTTTATTTTATCATTACTGATTTTGAGAATGTCACCGATTGTGTGTACGAAACTAGTAGATCTGCTTATTTTAGCATTTATGTGTACTTTAATCATTTTCAGCATCATATAGATTTTTATTTTGATGATAATAAGTGATTTTTTTCTTATATAGTTCTATAAAGTTTTACATACAATTTCGAGGCATTTGCGTTTACTTCAATATGAAAGTTATGCTATATATATCAATATCAATGTATTAACTTTACAGGAATGTAATTGCGTTTTATGTTGTTGTAAGTATTTAAACTTATAGGATAGCGATTACATAATACACAACTAACCTATGCTTCAGCATACACAATGCAATGTACAAACTGTTAAATGGATAAAAAGCAAAAATTTAACTATTAGAAATGTTATCTATTTGACAGTTTATGTTTCCATATTCTCGTTTGTTTGTACAATAATTTTTTTTTCGGATGTCATCGCTTTAAGTGTTTAGATTTTTTATAAATTTTATCAAAATAATTCCGTATAAATTCCAAAGATACACCAACTTTTTTAAACATGAAAGATTATTTTTAAAATAAAATAGTAAGATAATGATGATATAAAACATGATCAAATCACCGCTCGCCAGTAGCAGGAGAGTTGACTTGATGAAGGGTTTCAAGGGGGGGGGGGGGGGTCGAGAAAAATTGTGTAGCATTTGGAGAAACTGATGCCAGTAGATGACGACATGTAAACGTGGCTCTAGTGAATGGCAGATTCTTGACATATGCTGGAATCGGAATCATGAACAAACTAAATCTTCTTTTGTAAATAATCTAACTCATAGATATTTTGCATGCTATCTAAATGTTACTTTTATGTTTAAACAGTAAGAATAAATGTATGTTTAATAAAAACAACGAAAGAAAGCAAATAAATACTGTTCGGATAAAATAAACATGTTTAAACATCAAAACCCTTAATCACATATTTTACAGCAATATGTATTTCACATAAGGTCCAACGTATAAGTTTATTACAAATGTTTGAACTAACAATAAATTTACTGGAAAGTTTGTGTTATTAAAGGCATGCTAATGAAAGTTTCGTAGCAAGAATAGAGAAATACAAACGAATTGACTAAGATATTTCAGTGAAATATTACGGAGCCCGTAATGAAAGCATCAGAGATATCACATAAGATAGTTGATTTTAAAAATAAATAGAAAGAGATGACAGAACAGGAATGTTTATGTTTTATGTTGCTGAATTACATGGTTTGTGAAATGTCATAGAACATATTCTGTTCCCATATATTTCAACTAAATTCTAAGCATATATTATTTAAAATAGTCATTATTTTACTGAAAGATGAATATGCATAAAGATAATATACTCGGTCAGATGAACAAACAATTTACTGAAAAAAATTTACTAAATGTAATTCGTACCAAAAAGATTAGACATATCTTTAATACTATTTCAAACTACGAAATATTAAAAGCAATTTTCGCTAATATGGAGATGTTTTATGTGCGCGAAACAGTTATCGAATATTAATACTTAAAGAGACTGATTTCAACTACTTTAGTAAAATATTTTACACTAGCACATTCCGAGGCTTTTTCCGGGTTGTTGTTGAAATATGCCAAGTGATATTTGTGTGCATACTAACAATAGGACGGAATTATACTGTTGCAAGTCACATTTTGAGGAAACGTCATTCTTGTACCGAATTAAGTCAATGTGAGATTTGAATTAATGAGAAAATCTTCATTCTGACTCGTTTTGAAGCCACCTTCATCCAAAAAAATAGATTCAATGCTGTGTACTGGGAAATTCTCTTTTTCAGCTAACGTACAGTGAAAGAATTTTGAAAATTGATTCAATAGTTCCAGGGTCTTTTTTATACAAACACACGAATGTTTTTTTTTTGTTTTTGTTTTTTACAGTATTAATATACCTTGAGTCACACTAAAAATCAAAATACTGTTAAGTAATAAGTTGTAATAGATTGGTTTAGTGTATTTTATTTCATTATTGTACGCCAAAAAAAACTAAATATGAAGTACTGCCATACGTAGTTTACAATCATGCATCTTTATTACTATCATTTTAATACATTAAAGCAGTTACTGATCGTTTTATTTCGTTGCTCAGAAAAGTTATATCTAACACGGACAAAACAAATAATTGCTTTTTCTTCTGTTTTCAGTTTTTTTAATTTAAATAAAAAATATTCGTACGCATTTGTAACTTAGTTATCTCTAGGCCGAATTTAAAGTTTTTAGGCTGACAGTTTCAGAGATTTTATAGTGAAATTATAACTGTAGAACGACTTCCTCCTATTTCAATCATTTCAAAAAAGATTTTGTTTCTTTAGGGGCATCACGTTCTAACAGATAGTTGCATATCAAACTTAAAATTTCTAGCCCCAATAGTTTCAGAATAAAATCATGATTATAGAGCGTTTTCGAAATTTTAGCAAATGTTCTTAGCGAGCATTTTCGTGTTAAAAGTGACCATCAGATAAATTGTCATGTTTTTAGCTATAACGGATTCACAGAATCAGAATTTTAGAACGTTTTCGCTCTTGCTATCCTTTCAGGACAGTTTTTACACAGATAAAATATAGCCTATATTAAAGCAGAGGATGTGATCATTATTATGATAAGAGAAGATCTGAAATCAGATTAGTTTCAAATTAATCCTGATTTTAGAATGTTTTTCGCTCATTTCAAAAATTTAAATTTCGAAATTTTGAAAACTGTTCTGAGCACGTATCTACGTCTTAAAAGTAAATACCATATCGAATTTCGCATTTCTAGCTGTAACATTTCCAAAGAAATCCTAATTTAGAAAAATGTTTGAACTTTTTCGGTTTATTTCACACTTTTAAATTTCCATTTTTTTAGAACCGATCTCAGCAACTATTTACATATTAAAGGTAACCACTATGTCAATTTTCATATCTCTAGCCTCAACATATTCCAAAACGTCAAAATTTTAGAATGTTTGTCACTCTTATAATCTTTTAAGATATAAAATATAGCCTAGTTTTAAGTGTAGCCTGTCACCAGTACTATCCTGAAAGAATTTTTGAAATTGGTTTAGTAGTTTCGAAACAACAATGATTTTAGAACGTTTTTCGTTCATTTAACGCTTTTAAAGTTCGAAATTTATAGAAACTGTTCTGTAAGAAAATTTATGTCTTAAAGGTAACAGTCTACCCAGTCAGTACTGTCATGTGAAAGTTAAAGCTTTTAGTCCTAAAAATAAAAAATAAATCATAAATTAGAACGTATTCATAACGTTTTTAAATTTCGAAATGTTTAGAAACCGTTCTTAGTGAGTATTTATATTTAAAAAGTAACCACTATGCAAATATATAAGCCCGGACAGTATTCCAGAAATCTCAATTTTAGAACGCTTTTTACTTCTGCACTTTTTAAAAATTAGATTTCTTTAAAACTGTTCTTGGCGAGTTTCTGAATCTTGAAATAAAAGCCATGTCAAAGATCAAGTTTTTTTCACTAACATTTCCATATAGACCATGATTTCGAATATTTTTAGTACGTTTTCCGCTCATTTCACCCATTTAAATTTCGAACATTTTAGAAACTGTTTATAATGAGCATTTACATTTTAAAAGTAATCACCATCCAAAATTAACAACTTTCAACAGCAACAGTATCACAGAAATCGCAGTTTTAGAACGAATTTTGCTGTTGCATCTTTTTAAATTCCTGGCACTCCACTTGTCGTATTTTAACAAATGCATTGATACATTTAATGGCATCCATGACATTTATTTTAATCAATACGCCAAAGTAGGCACGTGCGTGCTTACAAGGGTCACGGCCATATGTATGTGTATGTGCTTAAGTATATGTATCTGCATATATATACGTTCTGGGCTAGATCCACAATCTAATACATAGCCAATTCTCACATTTTAGTTTAGTTCATTGTTAACTTTATTGTTCTAACGCTCATACAGTTGTAACCATATTGTTATCAGCATCTTTATGATGTTAAAGCTTCTCACGCACATATTTGTCTTTTATAATGTAGATATACAGACTACATAATGAAATGAGATAAAAGGTAGCATATTTCCTATTCATGGAAACTTCCGTAATCGGGTCTATATTTAATTAGAGAACTTCAGCGAGCTTGGTTTGGAAAAAAAAAATAAATTGTTTCAACCAATTTTCCTTATTCATGTATTGAAGTATTAAAGTTAAAAACTACATGTGTCTAATCATGTTTATAATCTATTACTTTATACAAAGTTTACAAAAAAATAGTTCAGTTATTTTTTCTACTTCACTATAACTTCTACTACTACTATAACATTCATCTCATGTTATCATGTGAAAAGGCATGACAAAATGTCTCTCTACGATTGGTCTATCCACACCTTAGGACGCCCAGGCTTATCTAAGAGTGTTTTCAATGTAGACATCTAACATAATGAAGTTATTTGCAAGAACCATTATCCCTATTTTGATGATCCAGCATAGACTTTATCTCTAATGAAGACTATATATGTTCTTGTCAAATCTTCATTTAATTTTTATTACCTTTTTTTGTTTTTTAATTTAATTTTCATTGTTAATTTTATGTTACTAAATATTCTAGTGTATAATTCAACTTATTTAGCATAATATTTTTATCTATAATTTCACATACGTAATGAACATTTTAAACATTATGATTGTACCGATATATTGCCATACTTTGTATATATTATTTCAAGTACATATTATCGCAAACTATCATTTTGAGTTATTATTTGTTATATACGAATTCCTAGTGTTTCTTTCATTATTTGGAAGCATTGCATTTATTACACTAGTTTATAGTGCTCACTAACGGAAGTTTAATCACTTGATGTCAAAAAAATGTATCTGCAATACATCTAAAAATTGCATCACTGCACCCATTACTTTGTGTCTCACAATAATTAACAATAGTATATTATATTCAATGCCTTAAACAAAATTAAACGTATTGCGATTATATTCCATGTATTTAAGAAAATTAAAGACACTATGTACAAATAGTGTCTTCACATCAAATTGTTCTGTTTTAAACACAAAATTACTAGTACTCAACGTTGATGTTATGCTCAGATGTTGGTACTGTAAAGAAACTGCATGAAATAGTTTATAGCTTGTGTGCAGCACTTTCATTATGGTATCACTATTTTGTTTCTTGAATATTTTATTTGTTTATTAAACTCAGTTTTTCGACTTTCATAACCTTTTTTAACAATATGTAAATTGATCTGCTTTCTAGGTGTTCTGAGAAACATTTTTATTTAGTTTCTATCAATAATGAATTATACCTGTTAATAAACAGGATTAATATGTAAACAAGAAAATATGTTTTAATTTGTGTCGTTTTTGCTTTTACAGTAATAGCTATGTCACTTTAAACAATGTTGTTTTTAAACAACTGTGTGGCATTAGTGTAGGTACTAATGATTCTAGTAGTGCAGCTAACTTTATTTCTTTTTTGTTATTAATATAAATATATGGTTACATTACATTATATTAGTAAATTACATTAGAAAATTGCATATTTTTAGGTATATCGATAATATCCTTATTTTCGACTTTGATTTCCATAATGAATCCCACGAATTATATCCAGATTCTTTACAGTTAAACGAAGCAAACAATAATGATGATAAGGCATACTTTTTGGATATTTATACTATTTGTATTTTAAATCATAACATACTATATTTAGATCTATATAATAAGAAAAATAATTTTGATTTTTTACAGGATTAACTGATTTAATAAAGCTTATAATAACGATTTCAGTTTTAGTAAATTATTTTTTTAATTTTTTGTAACACTTTAACAATTGTTATTTTTTTAAAACTTTTTCGGCTAATACTTTTAGAAAAATAACAGTACACCAATTTTGGTTCGTAACATGATTTCATATAAATGTTAAAATCTGGAAAATTATGAATGACTACTATTTTTCACTAAAATCTGAACTCAGAACGTGTTGATATAGATGTCGAAACGGACAGAAACTACAGATATTGGGATGTCTGTCCCAGGTTCTGGATATGGGAACGGCAAGTGAATTTAATTTTTTCATTGTTCTTGATTAATTGACTGGGACTAACATTGGGATTTATATATTTGAATTTCCTTGAAGGTGTAAGTGAAGACAGGTTACCTTGCAGTTCATGTTTGAAAATTTATTGCATATAATTTTAATAAATGCAAAATAGTGTGAAGATATTTTCGGATAATATAAAAATGTTCTAAAAGATTTTTTTACGTTACAGAAGATTTATTTTTTTATTTTACTGACCTTTTTTCGAAAACACTTAGTTTTATATCAATGAAATTTAATTGTTTTTTTTAATGTAGGTGTTGCACGCATTTCGAAATCTGCCTGGGATTCTATTTATATAATTTGGTGGAGTTATTGAGCCTTTCCACGTACAGAAGAAATTGATTTTGTCGATCAACTGAGATAGTTAAAAATCTGGTTTTGGAAAACATAATCAATTCAGTATGATTTACATTCTGTTATTAATGTTTAAATTTCATAGCTCAGGTTTTTTTATCATTTGTATACAAATACCTGTTGAATTTTTTATAGTTTTGAGTTCATTTATTTATTAAAGACTATAGATATAAATGTAATTATCGTAGTATTATTAAAGAATTAAACTTTTAGCTTATATGCGAAGCTTTACAGAAAATAATGCTTTGTATAATTCTATTAGTGTTATAGTTTATTTTATTTGCTTCTATACTGTGAAAAAAAAAATAAGATTGTTGCTTAATTAGCATGATTGTTTACTTAACTAGAATATATTAATAGTTGCATAATATTTTACCATTATTTAATAAAATGCATTTGGTAGTTCCCATGATTTATTCCCATCATCAATTCCATGGAAGGTTTAAAAGAATCATTGTATACCAAATGAGACGTTTCAGTTTATATATATTTTTTATTCTTATTTTATTAATAACTAGCAAGCTACGCCCGCTACGCTGGTCAATTTCTTTTAACGAACCTTTAATCAAACAAAATATTGACATTTCATAAATAACTTTTATATTTTAACAGAATAATAAGGCTACTATAATTTGTGACTCGTGCTATAGCCAATATACACGTCAGGACACGTCGCCTTTATCATTATCTTTTTACGCATGAAGGTTTCGCTATGGTACTCCATTGGAAAATTTGGTAATTTTTTAAATTCAATATTTGAAAAACGGCATAATCATTAGATTTGAAATTTATATCAAGAAAAATACAATGTTTTACCTTTCAAATGCAGTTTGTCTAACAATTTTCTGACAAATACTTTTTGAGCTATTATTTTTTTCAGTAACTTCAAATGTTTCATTTTCCGAGATTAATCAGGTGCAACAATTAGCAAAAAACCCAGTTGTTAGCAACGCACAGTTTTTTATTAAAGAGGCTATTGGAGCAGGGATTGTCACCACCAATTTGCCACCATCACTTTTGAAATCGGTTCCGTGGTTCCAGAGATTCCATAGAAATTGTAATTTAGAATGACTTCAGAACGCTTTTCGCTCATTTCACCCATTTAAATTTCGATTTTTTTAAAAATTTATTCTTAGAGATCATTTACATCTTATAAGTAACTACAATGCTAAATTTCAAATTTCTTGCCCCTTCAGTATAAAAAAGTCGCAATTTTCGAACATTTTTCGATCCTGCACCCCATTGATGTTAGTGGCACCGACATAAATATAGCCTATGTTGGAGTAGGGATTGTCCCCATCAATTTGCCACCATTACCTTTGAAATCGGTTCTGTAGTTTCAGAGATTTCATAGAAATTGTAATTTAGACTGTTTTTAGAACGCTTTTCGCTCATTTAACCCTTTTAAATTTCAATTTCTTTTTAATTTTGTTCTTAGAGAGCATTTAAATCTTATAAGTAACTACAATGACAAATTTCAAATTTCTAGCTCCTTCAGTATAAAAAATAAAAATAAAACTGCCCAGTTAAACTGAGGGCATTGAGTTCACAGGCTATTCACACTAATTGTATATAATACACTTATTTCAAAGAATTTGAAATAAGCCCATCGAAAAAGAAAGAAATAAACATTATATTAGGGGGGGGGGTCATCCCCCCGTTACCCCCCCCCCATAGTTAACTAATGAACCCCTTAAACTAATCAGGTAAATATCTAATTACAATGAATATATATACAAAATTTGAAGAAAATCGGATAATTCTGCATGAAAAACCCATTTATATAAATTAAGGCGGGATTAGCCCCCTCCGTTCCCCCCCTTTATACTTAACCAATCAATCCCGAAAACTAATCAGGGAAGCGTCTTAACCCAATGAACCTATAAACAAATTTTGAAGCAAATGGGATAATTCTGCATGAAAAACCCATTTATATAAATTAAGGGGGAGGAGTAGCCCCCCGTTCCACCCCCCCCTTTATACTTAACCAATCAAACCCGAAAACTAATCAGGGAAGTGCCTTAAGACAGTGAACCTATAAACAAAATTTGAAGGAAAACGGAATAATTCTGCATGAAAAACCCATTTATATAAAATAAGGGGGGATTAGCCCTCCGTTCTCCCCTTTATACTTAACCAATCAATCCCGAAAACTAATCAGGGATGCGCCTTAACACAGTGAACCTATAAATAAAATTTGAAGGAAATGGGATAATTCTGCATGAAAAACCCATTTATATAAATTAAGGGGGGTATTAGCCCCCCGTTCCCACCCTTTATACTTAATCAATCAATCCCGAAAAATAATCAGGGAAGCGTCTTAACCCAATGAACCTATAAACAAATTTTGAAGCAAATAGAATAATTCTGCATGAAAAACCCATTTATATAAATTAAGGGGGGGGATTATCCCCCCGTTCCCTCCCTTTATACTTAACCAATCAATTCCGAAAACTAATCAGGGAAGCGCCTTAACACAGTGAACCTATAAACAAAATTTGAAGGAAAACGGAATAATTCTGCATGAAAAACCCATTTATATAAAATAAGGGGGGATATGCCCCCCGTTCCCTCCTTTATACTTAACCAATCAATCCCGAAAACTAATCAGGGAAACGCCTTAACACAATGAACCTATAAACAAAATTTGAAGGAAATGGGATAATTCAGCATGAAAAACCCATTTATATAAATTAAGGGGGGATTGTCCCCCCGTTCCCCCCTTTATACTTAACCAATCAATTCCGAAAACTAATCAGGGAAGCGCCTTAACACAGTGAACCTATAAACAAAATTTGAAGGAAAACGGAATAATTCTGCATGAAAAACCCATTTATATAAAATAAGGGGGAATTATCCCCCCGTTCCCCCCTTTATACTTAACCAATCAATCCCGAAAACTAATTAGGGAAGGGTCTTAACACAGTGAACCTTTAACCAAAATTTGAAGGAAATGGGATAAATCTGCATGAAAAACCCATTTATATAAATTAAGGGTGATATTAGCACCCCGTTAGTTAGTGGCACCGACATAAAATATAGCCTATGTTGGAGCAGGGGTTGTCACCATCAATTTGCCACCATCACTTTTGAAATCGGTTCGGTAGTTCCAGAGATTACCCCCTACAAACAAACAATCTTTACTCCTTTATAATATTAGTATAGATAAGTGATTGTGCAAAATCTTCAGCATACGTTGCTTTAAAAAAAATACTTAGCCCCTTAATCGTCGCGCCCGATAAGCGTAGGCTACTTTTTAAAAATTCAGATTGCTTGATTGCCATCATTTTTTTTAAGTAGAAATATTCGGATTACTTAATGGCAGATAAAATAATGCCAGCATAAAGTGAATTACACTATTTTAAAAAACTGGTGGGAATCAAACAATCTGAAATTTTTAAAAATTAGCCTATACTGCCCGTGAATGTATCGGGCGCGACGATTAAGGGGTTGATCTTTGTTTTGATTTGATAACGTGATTTTATAGATCGGTATTTCTTCCTGTGACTTTACTTTATAAAACAAAAATCCACGCATGCGTCACTATCACACAAAGCATGTAAATACGTTGCTACCCTTTTATGAAGGTAGTCTATTGTCTGGTCAGTGTTTAGTTTTTGCGTTCGATTGTGGTGGTGTCCAGAATTCTAACATCTGCGCGTTAATGAACTATGTATTGTGTGGTTTCTTTAAGTTTCGCAGAGTTTATCTGAATAGTTGGTAATCTTATTTTCGTTGTTATTTTGCGCAGTGATATGAATGCGCAATTATTATGCGCATATGAATGCGTTGTTATTATGCGCAGGTATCTGTGGTTGCGTAGCTGCTACACACACACACACACACACACACACACACACACATATATATATATATATATATATAGTGTGCTAGGAATTAGATTCGATGGATTTATAAGCACTCGTCCATAGTGGTTATCTAGTCGTGATTTTCTCGGCTTCTTGCTTTGAACGTCGAATTTGCCATATGCTGAGTAGTCAATGAAGTTTCCATTAAATGTTTTTAGATTAGAATCTTCGACTGTGAATTCATCCCCATGGTAAGGAGTTAAAATTTGGTATTTGAAAGAAAAAAGTATTGTAACCCACGGGGTTCTCTTCGATAGTAATATTGCCGTGTTTTTTATATTTATAAAGGTTATAGTGGCATTTTATTTTGAGCCGAAATTACTTCTTATGTTTCCTCAAAAAAATCGAGCAGCGCATCTTTGAGCCATGTTCTTGAATTAGTAAGTTTCTTGGAAAAGCGTCCCTTCTCACCGTTTTAGTGATTTGAACTTGTTTATTTCTGATTACCTTAGGTACATCTACTCACTCCACCGATAATAACTCTTATTATTAATTTTATATAGACTTTTGTTATATTAATCTTGAGATATCTCTACTTTTCAAATGCACTGAAATAAAGGATACGTAACACATGACACCCAAAAAATTTATGATTCATGCCCTCAGGCACCCGATAGATTATTTCAAGGACGTCACAGATACCATGATTAGAATATCAGACCATTAGATATTGTACCATTGGTTTGTTTTACTGGTGTGCGGTATGTCATTGACTTCAATTTACACCTTCAGAAATATTTTCTGTATAACAACAGTCCTGATAGAAGTAAATACTTATTGTTATTTTTTTAAAGAGCATGATCTCTTATGGTTAGAAAGCACCGGGAGATTTTTTTTTGTGAATGATGATTCCATAAGGTATGAACAAACAGTTGCAGAATTAAAAACCGCGTTTCCAGTTGTATGGGATAAAAGTATTTTATGCTGATAATTTTGCTGTAATAAGCAAAATGTATATAAGAAAGCTTCAAAGTTTTACTTGCATTAAGTAGAACTTAAAAACATTTAGAGCTAGACTTTACGTTTGATGAACTTATGGATATTCTATTACCTATTTTTTCATTTCTCGATAGAATACTTTATAGATGTGCGAGGACCTAAAATTTCATCAGAACTTTACGAGTTACAATTGGTAGTATCGGGTATCCCGCGACAAAGAGACAGTCGTACTATTGAGTAAAGCCCTTCACGTGAATTTAGAAATAAGGGTAATAAGAAGGGTTTTCGAACTGGCAGTAGAGAATTTGGAAGTGAAAATCGAAAGGTTATAGGAATGATGCAGGGAATTTTGAAAATGGTCTTATCAATGGTGATAATTATATACTTAATAGGAGTATTTTAAAAGGTAATAGAGAAAGTTGTGGTAGTGGCTGTACGGGCGAGCATAGAAATAATCTACCATTTTACAATTCATGAGATAGAAGTACAGGTTTTTGTCAAGATAGGAATTCCTTCCTTTCTGGTTTAAGACAGCTACGTGTATTTAAAGGTAATGTTAGTGGATATCAAATAGGAAGGCACTCTGGGAGGAAATCAGATCATTTAATCTAGTAAATGCTCGAAGTTTAGAAGAGCGGTTCCCAAACTTTGGTACTCGTACCAATACTGGTACGCGAAACTCTGACTACTGGTACGCAAAATTCCAAAACTGGTACGCGAAATTAAACACAGCATATTGTTATGAAATCTAAAAAAAGCTTAAATTATCACCCAAAAAAAATTCGAATTAATTTGGGGACTGTTATAGCAAAGTCTTTGAAATCCGCACACGTTGCGTATGGTAGAATCAGTTTTCCAGAATTAAAAATATATAATTGTTAGTTCTACATGGAAAAATTTTAAATTTGTAAATAAAGACTTAAATTTAAAATTAATGAATAAACACTTTTAAATAGTGAAGAAACAATTTTTAAAGATTTTTTGAAATTAAATTATTTGAAGGTAAAGTCTGGATGCGTGGAAGTAGTAGGAGGAGTTAAAACAAAATACAAAATATTAATCGATGATCATTTGTTTCTCAATCAACCTGATATTTTTCAGACTTATTTGAAAGAGTTTGTAGAGCAATAGACTAACTATTGGAAACTGTCCATCTATTTCTCTATCAACCCGATTTCTTTTTGAGGCTCATTGCTATGAGCCTAGTCAGGTTTAGATTAATTTGAAAATGATTACCTCTTTGTCCAAACAGTTCAGTTTCATCTAAGTTTAAAGCAAGGTTAAGTCCAAGGTAGTGAATGTTTATGGATAATTTTAGTATAAAAAATAGGAGCAAGAACTTAAGATGCTTATAAAAATGGGTATAAGAAAATTGTTATTGACAGATTTCCTTAACGTGAATTAAGATTAACGAATACATATATATATATATATTTTGGAGGGTATATATTTTTCGAAAAATTCTCGTGCAAAAGTACCAATAAAATCTGAAGATGAGGCAGTTCTTTCATGTTTTTTAGAATTACGTTCACAAGATAAATTGCTAATAAAAATATTCTTAAATAATATATAAGAAAATTTCTGCAATAATGAAGTATGTACGCGAGGCAGATATATAATGTTTTTTTTTTTTCTGCGTTACGTAGAGAAGTTGGGTTGCTGAATGAAAATAATTATAAGCTATATGTAAGAAAAATTGCTGTATCAATAAAATCTGCAGATGAGGCAGATTTTAATTTTCTCCCAGAATTACGTAGAGAACACAGGTTACTTAACATGTGTCATTTGTAGTGAGACTCTTACTAATCATGCAAAGAAACTCTCTGGTGAGACAATTAGAATCTAAACATAAGGTTTTAAAAATAAACCCATTGAGTTTTTTCAAAGGAAATTGACAGGGATATCTGGAAGCAAGCACAAAATAGCTTTATTGTTAGAATTGAATGATAAATTGTTACACATGTATTATAATGTAAGCTTTAAAACAGCCAAAGCACATAAACCGCACACTATTTGAGAATCTTTATTGTTGCCAGCTGCTGAAGACATGGATAATGCTGTTTTGGGAGACAATGCATCTAAACAACTTTACTATATTCCGACTAATAACATTGTACCACAAAGGATTGAAGATATGACATCAGACAAAAATTAATAGTTAATTTAAAAACTTAGGAACTGTCAATATCACTTCCCTCAGTTGGATGAGAGCACTGATATTACAAAAATAGTCCAGCTTATCACATAAGATATAAAGGTATGGGCTCAGTGCAGACGTTGTTCTTATTTTGTGAACACTTATAAGGTCAATATTTGAAAAAAATACATGTATTACTGAAGTTGCACAACTTATTTTGTGAAAGACAGTATTGCTGTATGTACAGATGGCGCACATTCAATAACGGGCAAGCATGATGAAGTCTTTGCAAAAATTTAAAAAGTTGCCCTGAAGCGAAATTGGTTCACTGAACTTTCATCGTGAAGCTCTAAAACTCGAAATATTTAATGTGAGATTGAAGAAAGTACTAAACGAAAGTGTAAATTGGTTGATCTCATTAAAATAAGAGCAAAAAATTCAAGTTTTTTTTTAATTAATATGCAGAAATAGCGAGTGCACACAACAAACCGCGGCTGTTGCATATTAAAGTACGATGATTATAGGATTAATGTTTTTACTTGCCTTTTTTAACTTCATTCAGAAGTTCTAATATTTCACACAAAAACTTTATCAAATTTTAAGCATCTTTTCATAGATGAATTATGATGTCTTTGTGGTTTAGCTTATTTAGAAGATATATTTTGTCTACCAAATGAACTAAGCAAGATTTTTCAAGGATTCCATACAGTACCTTTTCCAGAATATCAAACAAGAATTTTGAGAGCAGAAAAGCTGTCCATCGCCGTAAATGACATAAAAAGGGAAACTCTCTCAGCGTTAACTCGGTTCAAAAGCTGTATGGCTGAAAATGAATTTTGGAATATACCTTTAGAATTGTCAAGGGACTTCAGCGAAGCACTGGGAAGGTCTACTAACAGATATTAAAGAATATTTTCCTGAAATCTTTACTTTGGAGCTTTTGACCTTTGGATAAGAAATTCTGCCACTGTCTCTCAACAAACAGAAAATAAATCAGTTTATTCAGCTTTCCTGTGATAATCCAGATTGAAAAGGATAAATGTCACAAAATTTTGGTTGCCAAAAAACAGGAAAATATTCTGTAATTCTGTGAAGTCTCTAAAACTACTTCTTACATTGAAGAAACTAAACATTGAATCTGATTTACTACTAAAACTAATACTGAACCAGGCAAGAGGAAGTGTTTTATGAAGCAAGTCCATCTTTTCTCATTATGATACAAGGGATTGAGTGCAATCAACCTACTATATATGAATCAATGTACGCCAATATGTAATTAAATATAGTATTTTTCCCAAAAATACTGTATTGTGATAGTTTGTATAAAGCAGTCAATTTAAGTATCAATTTAGTAACGCAATCATATACTTTTAAACTGGGTAAAACGTGCTAAGACGAAAGCACGAATGACCGAACAAATATTTCGTCTTAGACAGGTTACGTTTTTACATGTTTTTCTTTATTAACTTTATGTTTGCTAATAGGTGATACGCTAAAGTCCGAACTTTGATTTAGTGGTGCGTCGGTCAAAAAGTTTGGGAACCCCTGGTTTAGAAGATATACAGTCACAGAATAAACAGCAAAAGCCATCTGTAGATTTAATTGTTGCTACTGTAAATCCGGTTGAGTTTCGTGGGTTGTTAATAGTTATGTGATTGTAGGGAAAAGTTATTTGATGCGTGAGCTGATCATTCTTCATTTTGTGTTGAATTTTTTAAACTGCAGATTTATATTTTAATATTTTATATACTAACGATAGCAATGCAATTCCGGAATTGTTTTTGAAAAATAAAAACATTTTATACGGATTACAGTGGTATTCAAATCTTTTATTTCGTATTCATATCTTTTATTTCGAACTTCATATTCTGCCCTATTCAATTTCTCATCACGTCATTTATCCCATGGTACCGGGATAAATCATACAATTCTATAAATAAACTTAATGTATATCGATTTATAACCTCGAATTGTAATGCGTTACATTTGTATGTACATGTACAAGCATGCACGAACGGATTAATGGA
The DNA here is from genome assembly GCA_963931845.1 of Maratus michaelseni. Classification (NCBI taxonomy): domain Eukaryota; kingdom Metazoa; phylum Arthropoda; class Arachnida; order Araneae; family Salticidae; genus Maratus; species Maratus michaelseni. Next base: position 183,942,087 of record OZ007589.1, on the reverse strand, counting down.
TGTAACACGATCTTATACGTGTAGTGCTACAGACGGTTAAAAATATATTGTTTTAATATCTTAAATAAAACTACACATGTGTAATTCGGTTTCAGAAAGATGAAAATAATTTTAGAAGTTAATCAAAAATACAAAAAGTCTAAGTATCACATTTGACATCGCCTTACATTTTATTTCTAAAATATAATATTTTCTTTTGTTTCAATAGCTTATAATTATCACTCTTAAGATAATTAGTCGTTTTTTTGCATGAATATTTATTAGTAAAGTGTTTCTGTGGAACTTTATTAATGAACAAGAGAAAGTTTCAGTCACGCTTAAATTATTTCTTGCGCCTTTAGGTATTTAATTACAACTAATTACAGTTGTTTCCGAATTCTGATATAGGTTATTAATGTTCTTGTAAATACTTTGACCTAAAGAATATCATGGATTACTACACTTTGTTGAAGTTTATGTGAACCAAGTCACTGCTTAATCTACACTTCTTACACATTTTCTTATCTTCTTCAAAAAAAATTAAAATGCGAAAAAACTCATAGTTAATTCAAAGCTTTAAATACATTTTAGAAACACTTCATTCTTAACATATGTTTAAGGCATATAAAGGAATGTATATAACTTTGTTTAAGCTTTTAATTTTTTAATGCGTTTCATCATTCATATGCTTCTAAATTTAGATATAAATCAGTTTCTCTGTTAGAATAATACATAGATTTTTAATGTTTTTTTTTTTAATTTTTAAAGCAGATAAGTAAATAATGTATAGCAAATATAAAAATTAAGGAGTTACAAAAATGAATAATATTTTAACTGCGTGTCTAAAAGTATTCAAATAAAAAATTTCTAATAAAGGGTATTTTGTATATGCAGAGGACAATCGATTTTAAATCCTAATATATTTAAAGCGGCATTACCACCATAAATACGTCCAACAAACCTTGGACGATGCTGTTTTATAAAGTTATATGTGTGGATACAAATCTTCTCTATCTCTATAAAACAGTAGGTGTCTGTCTGCCTGCCCGCGGATTTCTCCGTAATTATAACACCTAGGACTCTAAAATTTTTGTCATGTGTAGATGTTGTCACCGGAAAGTATACCTCGGCGCCGGATTTTTAAATTTTAATTTAGATTTTTAAAAAAATTAAAACGTGTATATGGAATTTTGGGTTCGAGGCTATTTCAAGCACCTCCCATGAAATAGCCTCGGACACGCCATCCGTGGCAACGAAACAGCCAGCCAATGAGAGCAGGTGTGATTATGTCATGATCCAGGATCTAGCGACCAGACGACAGTTAGTTCGTAGATTACGCGGCTGTTTAGCTACAAATTCAATTGTTTTGTTTATTTTTTAGATTTATTTTAAAGAAAAGGAATATATTTTTGACTGATTGAGATTAAAGTAGGTTAGTTTTGATTGTATTCATTCTTTGTATGTTTAGTTGCCCCCATATATTATGTTTTAGGTAAGAATATAACTTGCATTTTACTGAATGGTTTCATAGATCTGCTCATGTTCTGAAATGAAACAAACTGTTTTCAATAACAAATCTTAATGAATTAAATTAATCTTACACTTTACTATAAAATGTACAGTTCTGCAATTTATCGCATGTTACAACGTTCTCGGGAACTAAAAATGTAGTAAAAAACTCTTAACAGAAAGATTGTAAATTAACAAACTCATATATATAAGATATAACTTTAAACTGATATGTTCATGAACTGTTGTCGAAATCAATGTAATGTAAATATTTCTTAAATATTATGATTTTGTTTAAGAATTGGAAACATTCAATGAAGTGTAGATTGTATTTTTTCATCAAAACAATATGATTTGTAAGTATGAGGTAAAAAAAAAAAAATCAACGTTTTCTCACATGATGAGTTTCATCAGAAAGTAAAACAATAAATAAATATGAATGATTTGCGGAGCTGTTTCAAAATAATTATAAAGAATAAGTCTTTAAAAATGTAAAATCAATGTTATTTCTGGCTGAGTTTTTTTTTAAATAATTATAAACCATTTTAATTTGTAAGCATGTTGTAAAAAAATCACCATTTAGTGACAAATTTTGTGTTTTATAAAAACCGCCCAAGAACGTACATGCAATGTGATATAAAAATTTATGTTGTCATCGCACTCTTTATAATTATTTTTGTTGAGGGTTTTTGGGTGATGTTATTGAATTAGTGATAGAAACAGCTCCGAAAATCATTCATATTTACTTATTGTTTAACTTGCTGATAAAACTCATAATATGTGAGAAAACGGTAATTTTTTTTACGTCATATTTAAATATTAAATTGTTTTGCGGATTGTAAGTATGAGGTAAAAAAAAAATAACCGATTTCTCACATAATGAGTTTCATCAGAAAGTAAAACAATAAATAATTATGAATGATTTGAGGAGCTGTTTCAAAATAATTATAAAGAATAAGTCTTTAAAAATGTAAAATCAATGTTATTTCTGACAGAGTTTTTTTAAAAATAATTATAAACCATTTTAATTTGTAAGCATGTTGTAAAAAAATAACCATTTTGTGACAAATTTTGAGTTTTATAAGAATTGCCCAAGAACGGACATGGAATGTGGTATAAAATTTATGTTGTCATCACAGTCTTTATAATTATTTTTGTTGAGGGTTTATGGGCGATGTGATTGAATTTTTGATATAAACAGCTCCGCCAATCATTCATATTTACTTAATGTTTAACTTACTGATAAAACTCATAATATGTGAGAAAACGCTGATTTTTTTTTCTTTTTTTTTTACTTCATATTTAAAAATTAAATTGTTTTGATGATTGTAAGTATGAGGTAAAAAAAAAATCAACGTTTTCTCACATAATAAGTTTCATCAGAAAGTAAAACAATAAATAAATATGAATGATTTTCGGAGCTGTTTCAAAATAATTAAAAAGAATAAGTCTTTAAAAATGTATAATCAATGTTATTTCTGGCGGAGTTTTTTTTTTAAATAATTATAAACCATGTTAATTTGCAAGCATGTTGTAAAAAAATCAGCATTTTGTTTCAAATTGTGAGTTTTATAAGAATCGCCCAAGAACGGACATGCAATGTGGTATAAAATTTATGTTGTAATGCCACTCTTTATAATTATTTTTGTTGAGGGTTTTTGGGCGATGTTATTGAATTTTTGATAGAAACAGCTCCGCAAATCATTCATATTTACTTATTGTTTAACTTGCTGATAAAACTCATAATATGTGAGAAAACGGTGATTTTTTTTTTTTTACTTCATATTTACAAATTAAATTGTTTTGAGGAAAAAATACATCCTACACTGCAATGAATGTTTTAATTTCTTAGCAAACTCATAATGTTTAAGAATTATTTACATTATATTGATTTCGACAACAGTTGATGAGGCATATCAGTTTAAAGTTTTATCTTATATATGAGTTTGTTAATTCAATGATGTGAAATTTATGATTATTTATTTACTGTTATTTACAATTTTTCTTTCTGTTACTGTTATTGGACTACATTTTTAGTTCGCAAGAACGTTGTAATATGCGATAAATTGTAGAACTGTACATTTTATAGTAAAGTGTAAGATTAATTTGATTCATTAAGATTTGTTATTGAAAACAGTTTGTTTCATTTACGAACATGAGCTGATATGTCTAGCGCTATAAAAACATTCAGTAAAGTGCAAAATATATTCTTACCAAACACATAACATACGGGGGCAACTACGCATACAAAGAATGAATACAATTGAAACTAACTTATATGTACCTCAATTAGCCAAAAATATATAGCTTTTCTTTAAAATAAAACTCAAACATAAACAAAACAATGAAATCTGTGGCTAGCCGCTTTCAGCTGTGAACATGAACTGCCGTCGCTGGATCCTGGATCATCCCATATTCACACCTGCTCTCATTGGCTGTCTGCTTTGTTGCTGTGGATTGGCGGAGAGCATGGAATAGCCTCGAATCAAGAATTCCTTATGCATGTTTTAATTTTAAAAAAAAATCTAAATTGAAATTAAAAAATCAGGCCTAGGTGTTATAATTACGGTGCTTTCCTCAGGCAGGAAGACAGAATAGGTTTGTTTGTATAGAGGTTTGTGTGTGTGCTGTTTTTAATAAAGACAGTTGCATTTTTTCCGCGAACCTTTCAGTAAATCAGCATTTTTTCCACAATCCTTTGACGAATTTCGTATTTTTTCCGCGATCCTTTGATGAAATTCAAGTTTTTCCTGTAATCATTTGACGAAATTTGGCTTTGTGATCCTTTAACGAAATTCGTGCTTTTTCTGCATGCTTTTGTCGAGATTCATGTTTTTTCAGTGATCCTACGACGTAATTAGTGTTTTTTTCAGCGATCCTTTGACGAAATTCACGTTTTTCCTCTGATCCTTGGGTGAAATTTGCGCCTTTCCCGCAATCCTTTGATGACATTCGCATTTTTCTGTGATCCTTTGATGAAATTTGCTTTTTTAATAATTCTTTGACAATATTCGTGTTTTCTCTGTTGCCTTTTGACGAGATTCATGTTTTTTTAGCGATCCTTTGACAAAAATCGTGTTTTTTTAGCGATTATTTGATGAAATTCGTGTTTTTCTCGCGAACCTTTGACAAAATTAGTGTTTTTTAGCGATTATTTGATGAAATTCGTGTTTTTCTTGCGAACCTTTGACAAAATTCGCGTTTGCCAACGACTCTTTGATATAATATGCTTTTTTCTATTATGATAGGGAAAAGCGGATTAGGATAGGGAAACCCCGTTATCGGATCGGGACATTAGATGTAATTAAGAAACATTTGTATATTTGTAATAATTAGCGGGTATGGGATGTTTGTGTGTGTGCTGTTTTTAATAAAGACAGTTGCATTTTTTCTGCGAACCTTTCACAAAATCAGTATTTTTTCCACAATCCTTTGACGAATTTCGTACTTTTTCTGCGATCCTTTGACTGAATTCAAGTTTTTCCTGCAATCATTTGACGAAATTTGCTTTTTTGTGATCCTTTAACGAAATTCGTGTTTTTTCCACATATTTTTGTCGAGATTCATGTTTTTTCAGTGATCCTACGACGTAATTCGTGTTTTTTTTCAGCGATCCTTTGACAAAACTCACATTTTTCCTGTGATACTTTGGCGAAATTTGCGTTTTCCCCACGATCCTTTGATGAAATTCGCATTTTTCCGTTATCCTTTGATGAAATTTGCTTTTTTAATGATCCTTGGACAATATTCGTGTTTTCTCTGCTGTTTTTTGACGAGATTCGTGTTTTTTTAGCGATCCTTTCACAAAATTAGTGTTTTTTCAGCGATTATTTGATGAAATTCGTGTTTTTCTCGCGAACCTTTGACAAAATTCGCGTTTGCCAGCGATTCTTTGATAAAATATGCTTTTTTCTATTATGATAGGGAAAAGCGTATTAGGATACGTAGATAGGGAAACCCCATTATCGGATCGGGACATTAGATGTAATTAAGAAACATTTGTATATTTGTAATATATAATTAGCGAAAATGGCGAGATAAAAGGGGTGGGGGAGGAACGACTTTTTATTAAATATCGCATTTATTCTACATCAACTTCCTCTCACCACCAGGGGGTGCTTTCGTATCTCTGGTTCTATGGGCTGGATCATGACGGGGTATGCCTCATTCGACTCGACATCGATAACCTGTATGATTTCAGTTATGTTCGTATAGAACATATTGTGCCCCCTGGCGGTGGAAGGTGTAACTAAACGATTTTGCAGCTAACTCGGGTTCTATGGGTCACAGCACGACACGGTTTGGCTCATTCGACTCGGCATCAATAGAGCTTACCGATTTTAGTTCCGAGTTTCACCACCAAGGGGCGCTTTCGTATCTCTGGTTCTATGGGCTGGATCATGACGGGGTATGCCTCATTCGACTCGACATCGATAACCTTAATGATTTCAGTTATGTTCGTATAGAGCATATTGTGCCCCCTGGTGGTGGAAGGTGTAACTAAAGGATTTTGCAGCTAACTCGAGTTCTATGGGTCACATCACGACACGGTTTGGCTCATTCGACACAACATCAATAGTGCTTACCTATTTTAGTTCTGAATTTCACCACCAAGGGGTGCTTTCCTATCTCTGTTTGTATGGGCTGGATCACAATGGGGTATGGCTCTTCCACTTGACATCGATAGAGCTGACTGATTTTAGTTCGGATTTTCACTACCAGGGGTGCTTTTCTATATCTGGTTCTATGGGCTGGATCACGACGAGTATGGCTCATTCGACTCTACATAGATAGAGCTTATCGATTTTCACCACCAGGGGAGCTTTTCTATCTCTGGTTCTATGGGCTGGATCATGAAGGGGTATGGCTCTTTCGACTCGACTTACGGTAATATATGGAAGTGTGTATGGCACGCCCAGTGTTTGCTGTCTAAGGTAGTGGGGCCCCAACTGATTTCAGGTACATTTAAGGTTGTTGGCACGGGCAACGCCGGGCGGGTAAGCTAGTAAGATAATACAAACGAATTTCATATCATTCTTTGTTGGAAGACGTTTAAAAATTCATGGAAAATAATTTGAGAAGTGGATGAAATGTAAATATATTTTTAAATTGAAAAAAGGAAAAGTTAGATTTTCTCTTTTTAGTACATCTGAGTGCTAAAAACTGGTTGAATAATATTTCGAATGGCACAATAAGCTATACATCAGGAAGATTAATCTAATGTACTTCAAAATTCCTTAGGATGAAACTCTTGAAGTGAAACTTGATATCCTGGGCAAGAATATAAATTATCACTTTTGTCACTGTGTTATTGTTCTATGTTTTGACACATGACTGAGTTATTGTAGTAGCAATGACTGAATGATGTTTAAATATAATATTTTTAGAAATTATGTAAGCTAAGCCACTCAATTATGTTTTTTTTTCAGAAAGTACGAATGAATATTTTCGTTCAATTTAGAAAAAGCGAAAATAAGGGCCAGTGTTTTATAGACACCTATTATATTGGCATTAATTAATTCCTTTTCAGATCTCAAAGGTGTATATGAGTTGAGCGAAAAAATTCGATGGTTGAAAATTACCTTGATATTGCAATTCAATTGACGGGGGAGGGGCAAAAAAGTACGAAGCCTCATTTTTGGAGAAATAAATCTAACACTGTAATCTGTTGCTTAATATTGTAAATTATAACATCCAATATATAATTTGTTTCTAATGTCACTTGGTGGCAGCATATGTGACAGGCTTCGTTTTTGCCCCAGATGTTTATACCCCCAATGACGATAGCTAATTTACAAAGAACGTAATAGTAATATCATGAAAGTGATGCCACATTGTTACTCAGAATATCTCAAATATTACTAAGACATTAGCGATAAAACGTTACATTGTATATCTTGATATGAGTATTTGATCAAATTTTCAAATTGAAATTTCTCAGAAGTTCAAAAATGGTGCTTGGCACTCTCTTGCCCCGACTCCCTCAATTGTAGCATGTAATATAACAAAAAATGTAATACGTTAGACTCTAAATCTCTTCATGCACTATCTGTCATCAAGATATTTTGTATTGAAATGTATAGTGTAAAGTATATACAGTAATTTATACACTAAAAAAATCTAGTATCCACAATCCTTGAAAGTTGTGTACAAAATAATTACAAATATGTGGAACGATTGGCAACAATCGTCCTACTTTAAAGCTTTCCAGATATAGGCAACAGCATGTGAACTGAAACGACCGCAAATACATAGAAGGTAATGATGAAAAAATTCAAATATTTAGACATTTCATGTAATATTATGTACTAGGTTCAGCTTTAGTTTGCACAGTTTAATAATGATTGAAATCTTCAAATTTCATGGATGTTTAAGAATTTATTTTAAGTAATGACAACGCCAGAAGAATTTTGCCTTTAAAAAATATTCAACTTTTATAATCTTTAAAAGCATTATATTAAGACGTTAGGCTAAGAAAAATAACCCTTGCTCTTCATCAGACTAAATATTACATTTTTGACATAAAATAATACTATCTTATAACTCCCAATAAATATAACAATTTGTGAAATTTATGTGGCATAAACACGCAAACAAATTTTGAATTATGGCAAAGAGAAATATATCCATTTATTATTCTTAACATCATTACAAACAAAAATGCATAATTCTAATAATTATTTAAAATGTAGACATAACCACCCGTTTTCTTTAAGCACAACCCATCAATCACAGAAATATGAAAGACATTAAATTTCCATTTTATTTCATCCATCAAATCAGATTCATCATACATTAATCTTTTATGCACGTGTACATATTTGAAAAATGAACTTTATTAGTTTCTTTTTTTAGCATAAGTTTCAAAAGCTTACAAATAGCTTCGACGTTAAGTAGTTTCCTATTAAATGTTTCTTTAATAGAATTACATTATACTTTAATAGAATACATTTCGAAACAAAAATTAAAATAAAGAATTTATAATATTTTTTATAAAATGTAATATCTGCCGTAAATTAAAGACTTGTAGTAATTAACTAGATATAATTACATGTAATTTTCTTGCTTCATTTTAGCTCTATATCTTGCTCTTATAATAGTATGCTAATAAAGCTTACGTAGTACTTTTTATTTATTATGAGAGGGCCGGGAGTCAAATGAAGTGGAGGGTAAAATTAATAGCTACTGACCAAAAAATGTATCTCTAAAATTCGCATTTAACATGTAGACGATCGGATACAATGTTCTGTTCTACGGACAAATACATGGCAAAATTAAATTTTTCGCATGTCTCAATTTTATGAGACTGTGATGATTACAATAAAAGAATTATTCCCTATTTATTTATAATTTCAAGTGTATTTCTTAATGAAGTCCTTCCGGCCTGTACCGGGAGGAAAAGGTAGCTTTCCTATATCTTCGTTTTAAAATTTTAGCTAATGTTACTCGAATACAGCAGGCTAAAATGCAAAGAAACCGTTTACAAAAGATTCGTTAATACTGAATTTGAATAAGAAATTCGCCAAATTATTGAGCTATAGCCAAATTGGTTCATTTATAAAGACTTATTTCGGTCGCCAAATTTGGCAGTATTTCGCCAATTGTCGCCAAGTTTGGCGAGAAATTGGCACTAACGGATATGAATATATAATTTTATGCGTATGATTGGGAAAATGATTACAACAATGAAAAAAATAATAATTTGCGAGAAATCGCGTTCACTAAAACTTATAAATTAATCGTTGGTTTTAGGTAGCTTTCAATACAAAAAAATATAAAGCTACCTATTGCAGCCGTTCGGAGGAAAGCAGTTCCGGAAAATTTCGATATATTTTCACCGATCATGACCCCCAGACCCCAAAACCACCCTCCGTTCAAATGTTGATTTATATATATATATATATATGCTCGTATTTATAAATCAATTTTGATGAAACTAACTCAGTGTATTAAGCTTACCAATGTCTCGCCCGAGTTCGTTGGCCAGTTTGGTCCGCCAATTTGTTTCAAGATGGCGGCCATTTAAATATTTAAAACTAAAATAAATATACAAAAAAGTTAAAAATTCATATTTATTTTTTAATTACGTGTTAGGCCTTGATACAAGGATTCCAGAGCATTTTTTGGTTTACCTCTATCTTAAAAAATGGCTGAGATAGAGCACTTTGAAATTCTAGGGTGGCTGACATTTTGAAACAAAACAGCACATTAACGCGATTACTCGCAAATTATTTTCTTTCATTGTTGTAATAATTTTCCCAATCATACGCATAAAACTATATATTTATATCCGTTAGCGCCAAAATTGGCGACATGGGCGACAAAATTGGCAACATTTGGCGAAATATCGCCAAATTTGGCGACCAAAATAAGTCTTCATAAATGAAGCCAATTTGGCTATAGCTCAATAATTTGGCGAATTTCTTATTCAAATTCATTATTAACGAATGTTATGTAAACGTTTCTTTGCATTTTAGCTTGCTGTTTTCGAGTAACATTAGCTAAAATTTTAAAACGAAGATATAGGAAAGCTACCTTTTCCTCCCGGTACATGCCGGAAGGACTTTTTTGTATTGAAAGCTACCTAAAATTATACTTTGCTTAATTCACCGTGTCATTTAAAAGTATTTATGCAACTATTTCATTAAAATACTGATCGACCAAATATAAAATAGTGCTATTACACTTTAGCTACGATTTAATATTTGAGAAATTATAAAAAATGGGTTGAGGTATTTGAATTTAAGGTAGACTGGTAAATTTGATAAAATAATTATATGGGAAAATTATACAAAATAAGATGAAAAAAAGATAAATTTAAATTAAGATAATGAGATTAAAAGAGTGAATATAAAAAGTTATATATTACATGCTTAAATCAAAATTCAGCAGTCTTAACGATAAAAAATATTCACTGACGTCCAGAAATTAAGGTGCAGTGACCAATTTCATACGTTTCGTCGAATATCTACTGAAATTCGAGAGGAAATGCCCGAAATTCCCTTGAACTTTGAAGATGTAAAGAACATGTTTGACTTCATGTTTTTCAGTGAAGATTTTGTCGCGAGGACAATTAGTAGGACAATTATAATTTTAATAATAAAATAATATTTTCCATCACCCAAGTAATAGAAAATTCTAAAAATGGTCTGTCACGGTAGCAAATAACTATGTAGGTCCTGTTCAATATTTGTGTGCATTTGTGTAAGCATAGCACGTATATTCGTGAAGATATTAACGTTTCTGTGAAAAATTAAAAAGGGTTTTTTTATAGCATGCAGGGTTTTCAGCCATATTTAACACCGCTTTCCAAAAACTTGACCAACAATTGTAGAAATAGCATACTGTGAATAAAATATAAAAATATTGAATATTTGATGAGATAGAGGTATTTTTATGAAATAAAGTTCAACTGCGCATGTGCGAGCTACAGCAAAATTTTTTTGTCATGATTTGATAGACAATGCTATAAGGCAACTCATATAACCCTTTAAGACCCAGCTCGCACGATCGTGCGGGTTAGATATTCATTTACATTTTTGCTTCTGAAACAGTCGTAGTAATAAAAACCCGAATCGAACGATCGTTCTGGTTAGCAGAAAGAGTGAAGTATCATTTTTTATCAACAGATGGCGGTTGTAGTCCATGTTTTACTTTCAGCAGGCATGTCTAGCTTTGTTTACAAGTACAACGGATATAGCTCATCATTTTATCTGTCGTAAAAAGGTAATTATCAGTATATTTCTAATTGCTTAGATAAATATTTTTGCTTTAATGTCTAAATAAGTGTAATATAATAGAAAACATTAATTATACTCTATTTATGTTGCCCTTAGGACTCATGATTTCGTCACGCGCACGATCGTGCAACTTGGGCGTTACGTTAGTCAGTGCTACTGTAAAGGTAAGTGTTTTTCAATGTTCATTTTGTTTTCTGTATCAACAATTTTGATGATAGCCAAAATAAAATGAAGTATGCTGTTATATAATTAATGCCATATTATTTTCTTGGGTGTTGTCATGGATGAATCCCTTTTCTTTTTTTTTCCCAATTAATTTTTACTTTTTTTTTAATTAATAAAATTTTCTAATACTTTTTCTAATTTTTTATGAAATACTTTGTTAACTTTTAACAAAGCAAAATAAAATACTTTTTCAGATGTCTAAACGGAAAGGAATTCTCACTCAATAAGAAATATTTCAATTGATGAATAAATTACACTCTGAATTTAGTGATCTCTTGGATAATGACGACGTTGCAGACAAAACATTTGAAGCAAATTTATTAGAAGGACAGTCAAGTTCAGATGAGCTCGATGAAGAAAAAAATGACAATTTTGGATCATTCTTCCTCCTCAAAGTCCCTTGAACTCATCCCCCAAAGTTATACCTCCAAGCCAGTTTCGGCAAATACAAAGAGAATGACAAAAGAAGAAAAACAATACAAGTGGACTGTTAAAAAGTTCATTAACTGTATCTCATCCTGGACTTTTAGATATCACGCAATTGCAGGTATATTTTTCAATTCTTAAATTTTAATTAAAAAAGTTATAAACTTATAGAAACAATAAAATCGATATCATAAAAAATAAGCTTTAAAAATATGGCAAACATTTTTTAATTAATTAAAATATGAATTTTTTGAAGTCGATAAATACATCTACAATAATATATTTTTTCCTTCTTTTTTAGGCCTTAGAGCCAGTACGGACTCCATTACAGTATTTCAGCCAATACTTCCCAAATCCTTTTTTGAAGACGCTGCTATCTTTACTAATCAATACTCTGTCATTAAAACTGGAAAATCCCTGAAAACTAATGGATTGGAATTAAAATCATTTTTGGCTTCCAATTTAATTCTGGGATGTGTAACATTTTCACGATTACGAATGTATTGGCAAACAGAAAATAAGTATCCACCAGTAGCTGATTAAAAAATAATACATCAATAATTACCTTATTTGTAACAATTTTATTTGTTTGAGTTTGTCTCTTCTATCCACTTAGAGCCAGAAAATGTATAAATCTTAAAATATTATAGGAAATAATTTCACAGGAAAAGCCCAACCCGCACGATCGTGCAGGTGTGGCTTCCATAGAAAAAGCCCAACCCGCACGATCGTGCGGGTACTCTCCACGCTCTAGGGGGGGAGGAAATTTTTTTAAATTATTTTTTTAAGTGTCATTAGGGTCAGTATAGAGTTAATAACCAGTAGAATGTAATATTTGATGATGAAAATGTTTCGGGTCTTAAAGGGATAAAAGACCAGTGAAATATCGTGAAAACTCAAAAAGTTACAGCAATAATTGATAAATTGAGGAGGAAAACCCATTTGCCAATACTGAATAAATGACAGCTGAATTTGAGCTAAAACTCTTACCGAATCTTGACAAAAATGCGCATGGTGTTATGTTCTTTGTTTTAAAATTTTAAAACCCTGGAATTTTCTTAGATTTTTGTTGTATTTTTTATCTGACTGAAAACATACTAAAATATCACATGGAAATGTGTATTTTTTGCTTTTAAGATATTCCACACCGTTTAAAACACTAATTTTGGGTGAATATCACAATTTTATGAGTTGTAATTTTCGAACTGAGTGAAAAGTTTCCAGTCCAGGATTCGATACAGAGACATTTGGCATTGTTCTGCCAACTGAGCTATACTGGACGAATCTATCGAACACAATTCAACCAGCTAACTTTATTGTGGCATCTGGTCTGTTATTTTAAACAGCTCAGCAAAATAAATTGCAGATGATGGCTGCAGTAAACGCTAGAATTACACTTGATTAATTTAAACAGAATTATTCGATTTGGTAAATAAATTATATCTGTTGTAATTTTCCAGCGGAATGAAAAAGTGTCCAGGACAGGATTCGCATCAGTGAAACTCTTCACGTTACTGCAAATGGTCTGATAACTGAGCTGTAATTGGCAAGTGAGCTATCCTGGACGAATCTAGTGAAGACATTTCACACAGATAACCTTACTGATAATGGTATGGTGTGTTATTTTAAACAGTTCAACAAAATAAACTCTCCAGTAAATCCTGTATACACAATTACACATGATCAATTTTAACCCACGTATCCTAATTGGTAAATAAATCCTATATTCACAATTTTATTTTATTTTTGTTTGACAGAGTGTGCAATCATGCATCAAAGTAGATTCTGTTTTTTCATACAGATAATTAGAAGTATATTTACGGCTGCTTTTCTTTCAGTGAAATATCTTCTAAGATTTATATTAAAGAGTATACAACATGTGAATTTAAATATATTTAAGAATTTGAGGTGAATATTTCTAATAGGTTTACAGAATTAAATACTTTAAATGTGTTATACTGAAAAACATAGTTTTCATGAACAATCAGATACGAAAATATTTCTATCTAAAAATTTCTCTTTATGTTTATATAACAATGATTTCATGCACTTTAGGGGATGGTGTGAGTGTATTGTGTATTCGAATTAAATATATGAGAATCTCTTGAAATTTTAGAACTATTTTATACAATAACAGACAGAAAATATATTAAAATCATCAAAGTGATAATTTGATGGGGTATATTTCCGGGAGCTTTTAGTTTATGATTTAGATCGTAGTTCCATCACACTCTTACTAACACCAAATTGTATACTTATTAAAAAATATTTAATAATCTATAATTATTTTTGTCGTGAGGACAGTTTTGCTAAGTGTGAAATATTGCATTACTTTTCATTAAAAATAAAATAAATACAAGCGGGAAAGATTCTACCTCACGGTAGAATATAGATTGTCCACCCACAGCTTTTATCGTTCAGATTTTTTCAGCCAAGTCTAATTTGTCAAAAACAAAGTGTTTGTTAGATAAGCGAGCTTCTCGTGGTTCACGTGATCTTTTTGAATGGGTTCGCACTTCTTTTCTTTGGTAAACATTTTTTCGTTTTCAAATTCCTCCTTCGTCAAAATGTGATTGTCAACGTTTAAAGATAATGCCTGCATCAATTCTAACCATTGCAGCTCGGCCGCAGACAATGTGAATAATAGAGTCGGGAACCCCACTGTCGCATTGCGGCATACACACGTTTCTTCTTGTTTTCACAATGAGCCGGTGCATTTTTTATGTTTTTGAGTAATTTGCAGCCGTCGTCGTGCTGAATGAGGTCGTTCACAAAACTTTCATCGAACAAATTTTCGGCCGTGAGTCTTCCATCCAGTGATTTCTTTTCCCTAACGGAAATGTCGATAACATTCTTAAGACGAAAGTGATTAAATTCACTGAACGTGTACAGCAAATGATTGGCGATTTTAGTGTAGGTGTACTCCTTTTTCAGGTGCCTCACTTTCCCACAGCAAATTGTCGCAAAGGAAAATTCTTCGGAATTTTCATCAAAGATTAGCGACTTAGGTATTTGATTTTCACCGGGTGATAAGCATATACAGCGGTCGTCAGTGAGCACTGTATGTGTCGTACTCAGGTCTACTTCTGACTCGTCGACCTCCAACTTCTTCTTCAAATTTGACTATTAGTTTATCCACGTCAAAGTTTTGTCATATTATTCCCAATCTTCCGACAAACGCACTTCAAGGTGTTGATAGAGTTCTTGTCGAGTGAGGTACCGGGCTGCTGCATGGATTTTTTGCGGACTAACGATCGCGCTCATGTAGTCTAATTTGTAAGTCAAACCTCTTTTTAACTTGGCGTAGACCGTATAGCATTCATCTGGATTGCGTGGCAGGTGATCCACGGTGGAATATAATTTTATAGGCACGTTTACCACCTAACCCTTCAATTTGAATTGGCAGCCGTGAACGGTATATATTTGCATGTAAAGGATACGCAACGCCACCAGTCGTTCGTCTAACGAATTCAAACATTTTAAGCAGTCAGGTATTTCTGGAAATTCGAAACCGTTTGATATGGCGTATTCGGGAATTTTGAGTTTCATCATATCACCGTAACACGTTTTACAGAAAGAGCCGTCATCGCCTATGTTTTTATAAAATGTCAGGTTTAGAAATTCTTCGGTCGGTCCTTTATCGATTAATCTCGATTTCGAAAGATGTCGAATCGAAGTTTTAAACCACAGTCGATCGCAGCAGTAACATTTGTGGTACGGACCATCGGAAATAGTGTAAAAAAACCGATTGGCTATTATTTGAAATTCTGGGTGTTCGCATGCCCAGTTGAGATCGATGTTCCGTTTTTGTCGTTTGACATCGGGCGCATCGAGTGGAGATACTAATTTATTACGTTTATAAGCTCTTTGCAATGAGATAGCTTCTTGAGCGTGAAAATTGGGATCTTTTCGTTTAGTTTGCATAATTTTAAGCATTTTATTGCGATGAACCTCTTCAGAGGGAAATAAATTAGGCGGACGACCCATTTTAGGGCGCGGAACACCAGCTGTATCATTCTCGTGCTTCTTAATCCAATAGCGAGCAATAGCATGCGTAATATCCAGTGTACGTGCAATTTCAGAAATCGAATTATCGGCATAATAAAGACAGATAATCTGATTTTTAATATTGTCAGTAACAACCATTTGTATAGTAGCTATGTATAAAGGTTGTCGATAAGCTAACCAAATTAACTAGCTGTTTAACCCGTTCTTAACTTAGCATTAAAACGCAATGACAACAAACAATTTTAAAATATCTAAATAACAAATACGAATTCCTCTGTTAAAGTGTTGAGTTGTTCAATAACTATTCGATTTAGAAAAATATTTTCCTACTTACTGTGCAATTTTTTTAATGTAATTTAATTTATCATGTTGCTATGGCAGCAGACGATAAAACGATATCTTTGGAATTAGGGAATAAATAGAAGAAAAGTTTTGTTGATGTTTGTGATGTGTGTGATGGATGTGTTTTTTTAAAAAGATATATAAATAATTCACTTTTATATTTTATCAGAATACTTTTATATTTCAACAGAAAGATTTCGCTATGGTACTTCATTGTGAAGTTTGGTAATTTTGGAAATTCAGTATTTGAAAAACGGCATAATCATTAGATTTGAAATTTACATCAAGAAAAATACTTTTTACCTTTCTAAAGCAGTTTGTCTAAAACTTTTGTGACAAATACTTTTCAAGCTATTAATTTTTTCAGTAACTTCAAATGTTTCATTTTCCTAGATTAACCTGTGGCAACGAAGGATGGCTGTGACTTTTGATAAACATGAATTTTGCTGTTGCCTGAAAGAATAAGCCACCCTGTGTGTCGCTAAAAAATAAATAGTATCAAAATATTTTATTTTGCAAATGAAATTGTCTTTTTATATACTTATGCAATTGAAACATTCTATATTATACTCGTATTTTTTTAGTTTAAAAATTGCCTGTCAAACGTATTGAGATACCTGAATTAATATTATGTTTTAGAAAATTATAGTTTTACTTCATTTTACTACGGCAAATGTAATTATTTATTTATATCTTTATATGACTTATATATTTTATATCTGATTTAAAACCCATTCTTTTGCCGGTCGAACCTTAATCGTATGCTTGTGGTTTAGTAATAAATATTAGATTTATGAAATTGTTATCCAATGAATGATGTCGTTTTCCAACATTATAAATTAAATTATGTCAGTTCCATCTGCTCTAACTTGACCCAAACTTTATAAAAAATTATTTTAAATAATGTCACACCAGTAACGAAAACATAGTTTAGTTTAGTACTAACTTTTGCCACCATATGTATTTATTATATGTAAACTACACATCTGTACACATTAATATTTGTTAAATGTGTGTGGAATTAATATGTATATTAAAAAAATCATTTTACTTTGTCAATCATTTGCCATCAAAATAGTGCTCCTTTAAAGATTCAGATTCATTGTGCCGTATGAAAATGAAGAAAAAAGGGATTTATTTTTGAAATGTTAAGAGGGAGTACGGGAAAAACAATATTGCTTGGATCTTAAGCAACTTCATTTTCTCCTACAGACAACTAGAAGTAGCACAGGGTTCGTCGTTGTACAGTGGTATAGTTATAAGTTACAGTTGAAGCATAAATAAAAGATGGAATGCACAAAAGTGAGCTTAGTGACCACTCAAAAAGAGTAATTGACACTGTCATTCCTTTTTTCTAAATTGAGTGACATGAAAAAATAACATCTACAAATCTAGTTGTCTGAGTGCAACGAAGACTCATACACAGCGCAGTTTTACTTTGCCCCATATATAGCTACGATGGATATTAAAACCTTTCGTCAAGCATAACTCAAAAAATATTTAACGGATTTCGTTCAAATTTTTACAGCAGGTACCTATAAAGGTGACAACGACGTCTATTTATTACCAAGAATAAATGTCAAACCGTTTGGAAATTATAATAAAAAATAGATAAAAAAGCACAATTAAAGTACATACATCACGAAAATTTTGTGCGTACGTCATTTTCACTGGCGGGAGATTTTCGTAGACAATCGGAATTGAAAAGATCATGGAGTACATGGAGCGATAACGAAACTTTCACTTAACTTAATAACATGTAGCTAATATAGCCCTCAGGGTACTTTTCAGTTATACAGACCTTGTGGTTTTTTTTAAAAAGCTTGAGACAATTCAGGTTTAATAAGTTGAGATTTACTGTCAAATAATATAAACAACTATGAACACAAAACTGATGAATTATTATTCAGGTTTATGTATGTATTTTAAAAAAATTGCATCTGATTACACTTATTAGATAAATTACTTCTGTTTGCATTTAATAACTGATAAACGGCTTCTGTATATTAAATGAATTGTTTAAATATTAGGAAGAGGTGGCGAGAGGTAGAAAGACCAGTAAACAAACATGTAGACAGACGGGTAGAGAGACGAGTAGAGACATAGGTAGGCTGACGGGTAGCGAAACGAATAGACAGACGGCTAGAGAGAAAGGTCAAAAGTGGGTTGACAGAGGAGTAGCGAGATGGGTCACGAGACGGGTAGCGACACCGGCAGACAGGAATGTAGCGAGAAAGGTTACGAGACGCGTAGCGTGGTTGATAAAGAGACGAGTAGAGAGATGAGTACAGAGACGAGTTCACTGACGGGTAATGAGATTGGTAGCGAGTCGGGTACAAAAACAGACGGATAGTGAGACGGGTATACAGACGAGTAGAGAGACAGTAGATGGGTACGGAGATGGGTAAGAAGATGCGTAGAGAGGCGTATAGCCAGACGGATAGAGAGACAGATAGACAAGTTGTGAGACAGATAGACAAGTTGATAGCGAAGTGGATAGAGACACGGCTAGACATACAAGTAGTTAGACGGATCGACAGCCGGTTAGAGAAATAGATTGGCGGATAGCGAGACCGGTAGAGAAATATAGAGACAGGTAGATAGACGTGTAGAGATATAGACAATCGGTTAGAGAGACGGGCAGAAGAACGGATAGGGAAACAGACAGATTGTGGAGAGACAGACAGACAGGCAAAGAAAAGTCTGCGGATTGGTGCAGTAAAGATGCAGAAAAGGCGCAGGGGGCAGAACGAACCTCCTAGAGAATAATCAAGAAGTATCTGTTAAGCTTAACTTTGAAATATATATAATTTTTCAATTTTGCGATATGGAGATTTAATGTAAAAGTTATTTTACAGAAGTCATCGAAAGATTTTTTGTATATTGTAATAGTAATTTAGACTATAGTTTTGCAATCTGGTTTGTAGCAAAGCATGCTATCAATGTGGTTTGAAGTGTAAGAGTTTCTATAAACAGTTATACAAATAATAGATGTATAATAAAGGAAGGCAAACTTTTAAATTCACACACAAAAAAAGGAGCAACAATGAAATTAAATTTGCGGCATGCCACGCTTGATAGAATAATCTATTGGCTGCAAATCCAGTTACGTAACTTTAAAAAGCTTGGCGTTTTAAAAGATCAGGCTTTTTTTCCCAAATTTTGCGCAATACGCGCTTAAGAAAATGAGATTCTTTGCCACACGTTAAAAAAAAATTATGACAACACATCTGATGAACGGTACTTCTTTTCTATTTTTTTAAACAGTGTATATGAATTTATATATGGTATTTTGTAATTCTATCATTTAACTTGCTCTTTTTTCTTTATATTGTAATTGTTAACCCTATGTTATCAGCAATATCACTCAGACTAATCCCTTTGAGGGAAGTCCTAGTAAATCAGATATATTATCAGATTTGTTATTTAAAAAAAACTTTTTTATGAGTTTACTTTTTTATTACAAAATAGCTCTGTGGGCCGCTACAGACATCTGAATCCTTTCATGCGGTTCCGCAAATTGGGTACAAATATATATGTCATGTTTTCGACTCTCAGGTTTGCTCGATGCGTTGCAGTCGTAAATAGTTGTCGATAAAATTTCACAAAAAACAAACAGGGTCTCCTGTTTCAAACTGCATCAGGTTGGCCAGGTGAAAATAATCCTCATTTCACTCAAATTTGAGTTGAAAGAGAAATCTTTATTTACATTTTTGAAGACATAACTTCAGGGGGGGGGAGGGATGCTCGGCTGATCAAAATTATCTGGAAGAACCAATACACTATATTCATTGTTATAGTCTGCATGCTCCACAAGTCTCTTCTTTGAGAACCCACTAATTACATTTAGATTCGTTGGACATATCAATTTGGCACCGAGCACCCATAAAGATACTGCAGCACGCTGCCTCACTGCAATATAAAGGACGTTCTAGGATATTCGACGCCCAGAAAAAAACGTTGTCGCTTTCCTTCAGCCACCGCCTATCGTCTAAAAATCTCCCGGAATCAGAACGTGTGAGTCGTTTTAACCTCGCTTGCGTAAGAACAAAAAACACGTCAAGCAACTGACTTTCATCGAATCATAAGGTTTTTAAAAGAACTTAATTCGCATTTCCGGTGCAATTATTTTGAGGTAAATCAATTTCCTGGCGGTAAAAAATGTTCTACACGTTTCTATACTCTTGCTACCAGATGCATGACGTATCAACAAATCAAAGTTTCTGCTTTGAGAGTGTGGTTGAAACTAGCTCGAATTTAACACGCATAAAGAAAAAAAAAAGAAAATGAATCTTTGATGTAGAAAAAAAAGAACGAAAGCTTTTCGGAAATATTTTAATAGACATTTAATATTTAATAGTAGAAAAATTTTACGGAAATAAGGTTTTCTGAGCGGAATAATTTAAAAGGTATGATATTTTAGCATTTAAATAAAGAAGTTATAGCAATTTGACTACACGGGTATAATAATAATGAATTTTAATAATGGATTAAAAAATAAAGATGTTCTATTTAAAGAATAAATTTAAGAATTTATCGCCATTTATAGATCGAACTACTTTGGAATAAATATTATTAAGTGGATTATGATAAAATGGCTTTGCATATGGATAGTAAAGGACTATTTTAAGAATAAGAATTATTTTTATAAGCCGGGGTTGTATACGGAACCTTACTAAATGGAAAAATTTTATAGAATAATTTAGCAGATTTCGGAAAAAATACAATTTTGTAATATATATATATATATATATATATATATATACTGTATAATTTGTACAATTATTTTTTATGACTTCACGATAACTTTTAAAAAGTGATCAAAAAATTAAACAAAGTTTTTATAAAGTTTTCCACCTTAAAAATCCCGCAATATTAGATTAGAATATTGTTATTCTGATCACTTGCACTATTTGTGAATTGACCTTACCTGTGACACAGTTAATATTACATTATTGACGCAGGTTTTAAATAAGAATTATGTATTAATAACTAATAGGTATTAGTAACGTATTAGTATATATATGTGTATATATTAGTATGTTATAATACATGGACAGGACTGCAAAAATGTAAGTTCTGCCTTTAAACTTACTCCTCTAGTAGATACTGGTTTTCGTAGAAAGTTTAGTGATTATCACCGACTTACCATTACTGTTTTTTTTTTATCGTAATTTTTTCTCTGTTCCATTTTTATGATTAAAGCATGTAACATTTATATGCAGATTCAAAAATCGGATAGCTTCTGTCTAGAGAAGAACTATATCTTCTGTACATATGGACATTGACCTGTAGATTTTATTTCTTTCCTATTATTGGTAATTTACACGTCTACCACTCTTGTTAAACTACCGAGTTCCTTGAATTGTTTTCTAATACCGAAATAACCTTATTCCATTCATGATGAAAGGATTGTAAAAAAGTTCAATATTTGCGACAACATCTTATACAATTTTTTTACTTCAACCATGCAAATATGTGATAGTACTTATCTATATGAATGTTTTATATACCTATATCGCCTAGCTGTAATTTTGGAAACTATTTTTATTTTTGTGGTACTTTCTCCCTCGTCTTGTTGAATCAGTCTGCAAAATTTAGCTCCATTCTCGCAAAACTACAGAACACGCAATTATGGCCAATTTATCATATGAGTTGTATTTATCAATTATATTTATCATGCAAACTATATATTATAATTTAACATATCCATTGATATTATTTTATAATATCAATTTAATTATGGCCATAAATTTTAAATGGTGCAAAATTGATAATAAAAATCACCCAAGTTCCCCTTTAATAAAAATAAAACAAATAGAAACATAATGACTAATATATTATAAAAAGAAACAAACTCCTAACATACACTGTAAAAATTAAATGAATCGTTTCGAAAGAATTTATCTTTGTTTTTCAAGATGAGAAAGACGATATTGGATGCACACTTGCGTTTTAAAAAGAAAGATAAATTATTTCGAAATATGTTGTATTTTCTTAACTTTTTTGGTGAGATTAAAAACCTTCTTTGAAAGATATTTCATTTTAAAAAATGTGCTACATTTCAGATTAATAATCGAAACAATTCATAAGTTTGTACTAAATGACATATTAAGTGCATTTTTGGGCCTGAAAATGTGTTTTTATTTTTTACAGTATCGTAAATTTAGAAACCTAATGAGTTCTTCAAAGCAATAATTTTTTCATGACAAATATGAATATTTAAATTTCATTTTATACCACTGTTGAAAATTAATTTTTCTTTAAAAACAGCAAAAAGTTAATCGAAAATATTCGTCATAATAGATATAACAAACACAATTAAAAATATTGAGATAATAATCAATAAAAGAAAAACACAGTCTTGGTTCTTTTATAAAATAATAATATTTTATCTTTTATGATGTATTTTGTAATATTATTAGTCAATCGAAATCAGTCTTCATAATAGATATAACGAACACAATTAAAAATATTAATATAAATCGATAAAAGAAAAAAAACGTTCCTGGTTCTTTTATAAAATAATAATATTTTTTCTTTTATGATATATTTTGTAATTAAAAAATTTGGTGCTACAGTATTTGCAAACAAATGAAATTAAAATACGAAGAAGGATAAATAACAGTTTCAGGAAACCTCCTGTAGATAATACGTGAAGTAGTTTCATAAAAATAACTAATGTTATAACACTTTAGTTCATTATTTTTTCTCAGCATTTGTGATTATTTTACTTACATCTCTAACTGTGATTTTAGTCGTCTCAAATTTCACGTATTATCTAAATACTTTCTAAATTAAGTGAAAAAAAATTGTTACTCTGTTACTTAAAAAAAAATCTAAATTTGTAAGCATAAAATTGCAGCCTTTTAAATTTTTCATTTAGCTTTTTATTTGAAAAAACTCTTGTAATGAATATTAACCTAAAAATTCATTCTTGGGAATTTAATTTAATTTCAATGTGTAAATAAATTTCATTACAAAATATGTTAATTTGTGACTTCTTTTTTGAAATACAAATCTAAAAACTTATTCTTAAAATTAAAAGTTTACAATTCGTTAAATCTATTCTGAATAAATATTCATTATCTATGAAATTTTCGCCTTTAAGTTAAAAATTTGCTTAACTAATTTTGCAGTGTGACTTTTAATATTAAAAGTTGTTTTCCTTCAAACAGTGTTTGCAGTTTACGTGTTTAAAATAATATGCAAATTCTCTTTATAATTTATATAGAAATTTCATAATTAAGTAATTTTAATTCAACATTAAATTTAAATTATAACAAAACACATTTTATGAGAATAAAATCATTATTTATAAAATGTCATTATTTATAAAAGTTTGAAAAGCAATTTCATCTTTTTTCTTAAAATGATTGCAATAAATAAACTAATAATAACACATTTCGAACTAATGAATAAAATATTCAATCATTTAATATTACAAATGAATAAAAATTACAACGTTTACTTTTAGAAAAGCTCTTGAGAAATTTTAAGAATTAATAGAAACTTTAGAAAGAAGTTATTCCCATGGGATTGTTATAGGAGACATTAGAGATATTAAAATTACATACGTTATTGGAAATTATTTTTTTTTCATACAATCTCTTTCATAAAATACATTCTCCTTTGTAGTTTTATGCATGAAAAGAATTTTTCTTTCCAATTCTGCATTTGATACCTTTCTAAAACTACTGCCTATAGTGCAATTATAATTTAAGTCCTTCGCCCCGGATAATAATAATAATTTCTGTATATCAGTTATCCAGGCTTATTAACCTTTTTACCTCGAATGGGCGAATATGTCCCAGCAAGAACTTGCCACTGGCGACTATTTTTTAATTCATTTATACCACTTTCTGTAAATAAAAATTTTTAACGTATGTTTTGACAATATATGCAACACCACAAGCTTTACCTTTTGGAAATAGTAGTACGAATTGAAATATAAAAATAGTTGCCCGTGGCAAGCCTTACTGATAAAGAAATAAATTTAGTATGTATTGTACTTGTTTTCGTAGAAAATCTTTTTTTTTTATATTCTAATTCAGATTTTTTTTCATTTTTATAATATGCCATTTTTATGTTTTACTTCATATGTTTAGACACAGATAAAAACTTTATATATTTATAAAATATAAGTTTATGTGTTATTTCCTTTTTGTTTTGCATGTTTTGTAATATTATTGAATTCCTTTTGCGAAGAAATGTAATATTGTGAAAAAATGTACTATTGTTGAAAAATCGATTCATTTATTGTAAGCTTCAAAGAATCTCAGTGACAATTTGATTTACATTATATTCCTACAAAAAATATTGAAAAAAAAAATGCCGTACGAATAGATCCTCTAAAAGGTTTATTGACTACATATAATTGAATTAATAAATGAATATTCTTAGAATTTTTGAACTAAAAACACATTTAGTAGTATGAGAAGTCACGAAACTCTCAATTATTAACACAAAAAAGTTGTTTGTTCAGTCTAGATTTGATATGATAACTATTTTATTTCTCACAATTACAATTAGTGTTACCTTGGCTACATTTTGTTTATATTGTTTGGATTTTTAGATAACGTTTTATAATAAATATTGTAAATGTATTTTCCTGATTTGATTTTCCAAAATTGGAGGGTGAAATTTGGGAAATGAATTTCATTAAAAGAAAACTCAGAAAAAAATACCACACACAAAAGAATACAATTTAGCATAACAATAATAATTTGAATTTTAAGACTAAAATCAATAGATTTATTAATACGTTCTAAATATGTAACTCCCTATCAATAAAAGAAAAATATGCTTTGTACATTCTATAAAGAAAATAATTAAAAAAAAAATAAAAAACTTGTTCTTGGAAACAAACGGTATAATCATAAAGGTTATTGAAAATTTAAGTCTGCGTTTTTTGTTATATTTTGTAAACTGTAACAGCATGAAAAGTAAATTCATAGTTGTATACAGTTATATTTGTGTACCGAATTTTTGTATCCGACTATTTCTTATAAAAATATATTAAAAATTTGGGTGTGGTAAATTGCTTTGGGCAAGGTTCTCTATATATTTACATATATATATCATAAACAAAATTTCATCTGAAGATGTTTGTTTACATGTTTTGGATTTCATATTTTCAAATGTATTTTCATTTTCAAAACAGCATTAAACATACGAAACATGTCATTTAGTACTTACCCGGTGGTAAAATATACGCATCATTATTAATACTTTATTTTTTTATTTCTATATTCCATTTTATTTTGTTAGAATAGCACAAACTTGGCTGTTTTAGTTATAAAAAGTATAGTTTTAGTTATGCATATTAAATCCATTATCATTTCATTGTTTTGTTAATTAATATGTAATGGTTTTATTTATGAATATCAAATCCATTATCATTTCATTGTTTTGCTATTTGATATGTAATATTAAATAATGCTTTGAAAATGAAGAAATTTAGATACTAATACAAAATAGTAAATGAATTAGAATAGCAGAGTTTAAATTCTCTTTTGGTCATTTTTATAATTATATCATTTAAACAGCCATATGATTTTGGGTATGTATAATTAAAACCTGCTTTTATAAGATTCAGTTGGCTTACACATCCGTTATAGTAATTGATATTAAAATAATTTAAAGTGTATTTCTAATTTTCAGACTAGAGTATATTCAAAGATCAGTTATTAAAATCTTTTAGAATAATTAATCTGGTTTTTGGGAATTTACATATATATATATATATGTGTGTGTGTGTGTGTGTGTGTGTGTGTGTGTGTGTGTGTGTGTGTGAAATCCCATGTGGGAAAAACAAAGAAAAATATATTACAAAAAACAATTTAAAAGATACCGCAAGTCTTAAAATTAATAAAAATAAAAATAAAAAATGGAATACTATGAATATCTTATAGATTCTTCAGAGGAGCATCATAAGAATAATTCATAGTAAATATACGTTATTTCCTCAAATATTGTTGGCATTAAGCCTAAAAAATGACAATATTATGCTCCTTATAACATATAGAGAAACCAATATGAGATAGATATGTATAAAAATAACAAATGAGACCCAAAGATCAAATAACTACATAAATAAATAAATAAACCATAATAAAACAGCGATATATAAAATACAAATTAAGCAATGGTCACTATAAAAACAAAGTATGTTTGTGCTGCAACTTGATTAAAAATACTTATTATGTCATGCTTAAAAATGCATTATAAAAATACGATTTTTGCATTCTATAAAGAAAATAATTTAAAAGTTCGTTCTTTGAAACAAACGGTGTAAATAAAAAGTTTATTAAAAACATTAAAAACTTTTATAAACAGACTATATATACAAAAATGCAGAGAGAAATAGAAAGAGAGGCAGAGAAAATGAGATAGAGAGAAGTCTGTCTTACTGTTGACCAGAAGATAATTCTTAAATTGTTCTTAGAAGTATACTTTCTCTTGTAACAATATCTCGATTGTTCTTCTCGACCGTATTGGAAGCCACTTACGCAGGTGCGTAGCTTGAAATTTTTAGTTGGGGGCGCGGGGGGTGGAAGGACCTGACAATGGCGCCCTTTTATAATTTAAATTTTCACCCATTGCCTCCTTCACACACACACACACTTTCTCTCTCTCGCCACATTGTCACCAACTGTGGTAGAGGTCTACAGGTGTCGAAATTTCCAGAACCAAGCCCGGCCCAACTAAAAAACAAAAAGTTCTGTCCGGCATAAAAGCAAAAGGTTCCACCCTACCCATTCAAAAATTTATTTTGGCACAGCCCGGTATAAAAACAAAAAGTTTCGCCCGACCCGTTCAAAATTTCTTTTTGCCTGGACCGGTGTAAAAGCAAAAAATTCGGCCCGACCCATTTAAATATTTCTTTTGGCACGGCCCGGAATAAAAGTAAAAAATCCGGACCGGCCTGGCCCGACTGAATTTCTACAAAGCATACCAATATTTCTGAAACAACATTAACCTAAAATTAAAATTACATTATTTATTCAAAAAACACAGTTACTTATGTATAGATTTTTTCCCAGATTATTTCAAAATACATGGAAAGCAAAATATCAAAAAATGACTTAGACTAATACATTCAAATGAAGATTCAGTGAGAGAAGAAAAATCCGTTATAGGCAGGTTCCAATCTTAGCAAGTACCTCGTTATTGTATATATTATTTTCTTTTTGAACGGATCAAGACATTTTTCTGTTTAAGAAAGGTTTCCCTCATAGACTGTTTCTATTTCACAGGTTTTACTTGCACTTTATTTTTTTTGCTTATAACAGTATGTACTATTCTTTTAAAATGAATTTTAATTGTAAAGTAATGGCCATTTAAAAACATATGCATTTTTCGCAAAAATGTTTGTACCCGATTCAATTTTCTGATTTTTACACTGGCCTGCAAAACTCGGTCCATGAAGACTTCTAGGAAGTCTGGCCCGGTCCGGCCTAAGTCTGCAGAAACATGTTAAGCCCGGGACGTGTAGATCTCTAACTTGTGCGTCTTGAAGTGTTGTTTAAAATATCAGTTGGATTCTTAGAGACCTCATTAAAAATATATGAAATTCTATATGCTAACAGCTGATAATGATTTTATGACTGTGTCAAACGTAATAACGTTAAAACGAACTGGGCAGGACTAAGATAGCTTTTGTTCGTGCGTGGGCGGCACCCTAGAAATTTCCGCCCGTGGAGACCTCTAGACCCTCCTCCCTCTCTGAGACGTTCTGTTAAACCTCTCCAGTCTCTTTCATTTCTTTACACTTTCTTTCGATTACCAAAGATGACCAACAGCTACTGAGATAAGAAAATAGTTGTATTTATAAGGATAGAATTACACTGCTGCCCTGCAATTGATTGCAATTCCTGTTTTCAGAATTTTCTTTTCTGTAGGTATAAATTGTGTTTGTTAGGGAATAGAGATAGTAACAGTTTTAAAATTAAATGTCTTATACAAATTTTGTATGTTAAAAGTACCTTACTTTGTAATTTAATATTTAAAATAATGTTCTTGTATAATTACTTGTAACTACTATTTAAACACTTTCTTTATGGGTGCCTGACACCCCCGTTAAACCTTCTGTGGCGCCCTAGTATTTGAACGCATTGCAGAACCGTTCTAACCCCTTCCAGTTGCTTCCATTTCTTTGCACTTTTTTCCTACTGTCAAAAGTGACAAACAACTACTGAGATAAGAACGAAATGATTGTACTTCTAACGATCAAATTAAATTTACTGTTCCACAATTGATTACAATTCCTGTTTTCAGAATTTTCTCTCCCGCACGTATAAATTGTTTCCGTTAGGGAATAGAGGCAGTAACAGTTCTTAAATTAAATGTCTTATACAAATATAGTATGTGAAAAGTAACTTACTTTGTAACTTAACATTTAAAATAAAGCGCCTGTAAAATTACTTGTAACTACTGTTTAAACACTCTCTTATGGGATTTTGACCACGCCCTTAAACCTTCTGTGGCGCCCTACTATTTGAACGTATTGGAGAACCGTTCTAACCTCCACCAGTCAATTCCACTTCTTCACACTTTCTACTACAAAGGACGGCCAACAACTACTAAGATAAGAAGAAAAAAATCGTACTTCTAAGGATCGAATTACACTTGCCGTCCCGCAATCGTGGGACAGAAATAGTAACAAATCTAAAATTAAATGTCTTATGTACATTTTGTATGTTAAAAGTAACTTACTTCCTAATTTAAGATTTAAAGTAAAGTGTTTGTATAATTACTTATTTCTACTAATGAACACTTTCTTCATGGGCGAATAACGCAGCCCTTAAACCTTCTGTGGCGCCCTACTACTTGAACTTATTGGGGGGTGTGGCTCCCCCCAACATCCTCCCCTAAAGCTACGTCCTTGCACTTACGACAACAAAGTTATTTTTGAAAAAAAAAAGCCTTAATTTTATTTTTTTGTAAGGTCCCTGAATCTTATACTTTGCATTTAGAGAAATATTCTCCATGCTGTAATAAGTTTTAAAAAATCAAATTTGTATGACTAAAATTTACCATTTTGTAATGCTTAGAATTTTATAAATTTGTCAGCGTTTTGCAACACTAGTATTGGAAAGAGGGGTTTTTATTTCCAGAAAACCCTAAAAGTTCATAAAGAGCAACGTACTATAAAGCGGTAATTTTTTTGTGGAAAAAAATAAGCCTTTTTTATCTTTTTTACGGTATCTGCAGTATACAAGAGAAAGAGTAAATATTATAAAATTTAGAAAAGTAACAATTTTGATTTTAATGGCTTCTAAGATGATGAAGAAAATTAAAAAATGTATCGCAATGGTAAGTATACCTCTTAAATTAACAATTTAGTTATTGAACATCGATAGGAGCACATCGTATACACATGAGTGTGCATATGTATGATTTTATAGATGCACAATTTAAAACAAATAATACCATATATATTATTTCTGTTGTAAACATCCCTTTTTCTATGCATTTACAAAACGCACATTAGTGAATAGGGTATCATTCAAAAGATTTTTGAACCGGCTTCTGACATAGTACACTCACATCTCATTAAAACATTTTTTGATTAAAAAATGAAGTTAATTAAAAATACAATCAGCTTTGTTTTCATAAATGAAATAAAAGGTTTTTCTCAAATCATTGTTACCACAAAAATAAAATACCGCATTATATCCTACTCAACAAAGATTATAAAAAAAAATGGTACAAAAATATAAAGTGGGACGTCTCCGTACGAATTTATTTTATATTTAAGATTGAAATCGAAATTCAAATGCTTAGAAGAAAAAACACAATCGATCTATCGAAGCAGTTGTATTTCACGAGTAGCCTAAAATGTATATTAATACAATGTATAATTAAGTGTAATTAGCGTATATATATATAAATTAAGTATATATTATGTAAAAATTAATTAAATTGTATGAACTATGTATTCAATTTATTTCTCTTTGTCCCAAATTTTTACAGAAGTGGATGATGTCATCCTCTAATGCAGTAAAAATACGATTCTTACTTTTTTTTTCTGGTTGTGTCTTTTGCTATCTTCAATCTGTTCTTACTGTAATTTTGATGGAATAAATGAGATGATATTTTGGCCAAGGCACACAATATAAAAAAATATTTTGCTTATAATGAGTGAAGTCAATAACAATCCTTTCTGACCAATCGTCGAAACACTGCATCAAAACTGAAGTCTGACTCTGACCAATCAGCTATCTGGGCAGGGTAGAAACAACTGATTCAATGATAATTTGGGTTCTAAACCCGGCTACGCTTTTATGCACGGTTTTCGGCGACATGAATTGGCCTTTCTATAATTGCGTAGGCTACGTTCTGGCTTGACTAATATTGTTTGCAGATATTTTTATCCCCAATTTTTCTGTAGAAGTTTAAACTTGCATGTATAAAATATCAGATATTAGTAAAACGTATTAGACTTCAGTGCGAAATCCTTGCACAGGTCCACTAGTATATATTATTTCGGTTGTCAACATCTCTTTTCCTATGAGTTTACGAAATACATAACAACGAATGAGTTATCATTCAAAAGGCATTTGACACGACATTTGACATAGTACACTCACAATTTGTTAAAACATGTTTTTGATTAAAAATTGCTCTTAATTAAAAATTAAATCGACATTGTTTTCATAAAGGAAATGAAAGGTTTTTATCAAATTAAATTGCAGAAAAAAAAGAAAAAAAACCATTATATGATGTTCAATAAGGATTATAAAAAAATAAATAGCACAAAAAAGATAAAGTATGATTTCTCCGTACGTGTTTATTTTATATTTATCGTTAAAAAGCAAAAGTGAAATTGAAATGTTTATAGCAGAAAAAGACACAATCTATCGATCGAAGAAGTGGTATTTCAGATGTAGAAAAAAAGGTATGATTTGTTATATTAGATTAAATTTTATTTTAAATGCATTAAATTTATTTTTCTTTGCTTCATGTTTTTCAAGAAGTGGAAGACGTCATCTTAAATTGCGATTGTTATTTTTTTTTTCGCGCGCGTGCTTTTTGCTGTCTTCAATCCATTTTTACTGTAACTTTGATGGAATAAATGAGCTGATATTCTGGCTTGATTAATGCTGTTTACAGATATTTTATCCTTAAATTTTCAGTAGAAATTTAAACCTGCATCTTAAAAATATTAGATATTGCCAAAAATATTATATTACAGTGCGAAATCTTCTCACGGGCCCACTGGTATTACAGAGGGTATTTTCAGTAGCTCTTTTTTAGGAAAAAAGTATTTTAAAGGTAATTTAGATTTAAAATGAAATGCATATTGCTAGTGCACATATACACAAGTATACCTGAATTAACATATTTAATAATTTGTTTTTATAAATCTCACATTTTGTTCATTCGATATATCATACGTTTTTAATTAGAATATATTTTTTTTCTCCAACTGTGTTATAACCTATTAAGCAAGCATGTAAGGTAAAACTTAATTATTTGAAAGCCTCTTGTCCACTAGTTTTGAAGTAGTTTATAAAAACTATCCGCTTTGAGGTCAATAAAATTTCGGAAACGTTTAATTAAAAATTTTACCTAAATCAATATGAAGCGTTTGCTTATATAAACTAGATTATCTTTCTAAATGGATTGAATATGTTCTAACTTCCGAAAAAACCTTATGATTAAGGAAAGAAATACTATTTTTAAAATTTTTATTTTATTCTTTATTCGATTTCCAATAGCTTTTCTTAGAATACACTGCATTAATTCAATTCTAAAGCAACCGTATTGCATCTGAATATTCCCATTTAATACTAAATAAATAAGGTTCATTGTGCATTTTCAGAATAAAAATGTTCCAATACTTTTTCTTTTCAGAATCCGCTTATTTTATCATTCAGTCATGAATAAAATGTTGAAATAAAAGACCATCTAAGGAAATAAAATATGTGTAAAAGTGGATAGCTGTCAGTGATAAATCTGCGTAATTCAGTAAATCTTTCTCTTAACATACATTTAATATTATTTTAAAGGGAACATTCTTCTGAAAGATTTAAAAAATTCCTATAAATACTGCTTAAATTAAAAATTTAACTATTTATTTTTCAAGAAATAAGTAATGTTTTAATTTCCAGTGACAGACATATAGATTGTCCTCAAAGTTTATTTACAATTTCAAGCTTTTATTATGGACACAAATAAACAGATAATTGTATCGAAATTAGTAAAATATTAGGAGGATATATTGAAGTTTTTTTTGTAACAATTAATAAAGCACCATATGTGCACCATTGGTTACACTAAGCAAACCAAGACGATAATCGACGACTCTTTCCTCTGATACTCTTTTTTGTCTTCTCCTTGCTTTATCCACATCTTCAACTTTCTATGGGACTTTCCTCCCTCAATCCATCATTGAACCAGGGACTTGAGTTCCTCCTTATTGACTGCCCTTTGTAGGGTCGGAGCTTTGTATTCTCCGGCAGTGATATTATTTTGTATTATTGTCTGTTTTACAAATATTGTTACCTCTACATTCATATATTCATTTATCTATTGTTCATCACCCCGCCCTCTGTCGCGCTTACCGGCTTGATTTTGTATTTTTTTAGATCTCGATAAAGGATACCGGGGGGGGGGGGGTCATCTATGTTCTACAGACTTGGTTCCTATTCTGAGCAGTCCCTCTTAAACAGTAAAGTAAATACTTAGCCGCTCTAAAATAATTTATTGTGTCCATGTACAGAAAGGTATTTGCTAAAAAGCTTAATATACCTCAGAGAAAAGACAACAGATAAGAGGAAAAAAAATGTTTATTTTAATAGCAAATACATATATTTTGAACAACAAACTCGAAGCACCACACCACCTAAAAAATGAAATGTTTCAACATTGCCTAATAACTTAAAAAATACTATTTTTTTCGTTTCATTTAAGAAATTATCCTTTGTTGAAAATCAATATTATTTAGAAAAGACTAGTTTATAAATATAAAACAACTTTATTATTATCACAGGTGCAGCCAGGTATTTTGAAACATAATTATTTAAAAGTTCGACAACTAAGTATATGCAATGTTTTGTATATGTAGAATTAGTTTTATGATAAATATTTAAAGTATAAAAACCGACATTTTGAAAACAACAATCACATTAAAATTGGATCCCATGTGTTGACCCTGTTGCTTTTCATTCACATTTTCTCGTTAGCGAAAAAAAGGAGTTTAGTCCGCTTCGCTCCTATAAATCGTTAGTGCGGAGAACACTAACGGTGGCCCTTACAAAAATAGACTTTGTACGCTTCTCGCCTGCAAGCCGTTTATAACACAATCTATAATCGCTTATACGGTGATCACTATGACAGGGGCCGTCACTATAGCGTATTTTGTGCACCTCTTCCCCGTGAAATGTTTATACGGCAATATATAAAACCGTATATAGACTGTAAATCACTTAAACGAAGCCCTCGCTATAACGGAGCGTTTTTATGCTTCGTCCCCATAAATCTAGTTAATACGACAATCACTATAATTGTAGACTAAACCGAGGTACTGCATTATTCGTGAAATTGCTTCGTTAATTGACGTCATGTTTACCAGTAAGAACTTTGCATATGAAATTATTTTGCTCACCATGGGCAGCTTGGCTTTCATGTATTAATTTTAGTACCAGCAGAGTAAAAAGAAATCTGGAAGTTTAACTTATTTAGACGCATTCGTTTTGAAATATTTCAGTTTAATGAATGAAAATGCTTTCATCATGGTAAATATGGTGTCACTTTCACTTCGGTCCACTTTGAAATAAAACACCGCAAATGCAGAAAAGCAAACCCTTTTACTAATGTAAAATGATGTCATAAACATGCAATTTCATTGGTAAAACTGAAAACCCGTTACGTATAATCGCGTCAAAATTATGTAATTTATCGCTGACGTTCCATTTCTTCAATACAGGTTTACAGCTTTACAGTCTTGAAGAATGAAAAAATATAGAAAAACACTTCGACACGACTGTACTAAATTGTAATATCTTTATAATTGAAAACGTGTTTTATCTCATAAACATACGTCATTTCCAATGCTAGAAAATATCGCTTTTCAACGTTTAGGAACCTTTTTAGTGTAAAGTGATTTAAATCTTTTTCTAGTATTGGTACAGGTAGAATGAATAGCTAATAACAATTAGACACAATCGTAGCAAAACGTTGCAGTTTACTGAATGAAAATGCACATTTCTAGTCAGACTTCATTTAATAAATGACATGACTTGCAGAGGTAAAAGTATTTTATTCTATTGGAAATTTGACTATTAATTTCAGAGTAGGTGAAATTAAAAATATCTGAAATTGATGTCATTTTTTTAGTTAAGATAATGTTGCTATTTGATATTTTAAAAGCATGTTTTCTTTGATAAAAGATTCCATTTCATTTTTAACGCCCTTGATCCTTTGATGGTATTAAAAGTCATATATTCAAATTGAAAACATATTTTATTTTTAATTGTAATGAGAAATTGTCCTCAAAATGGTTATAATTCCAAATTTTTTCTTTTTTTCTGTAACAATGGAAGCAACACAATTACCAACATTTTAAAGAAACTTCAATACAATATTTTAAAATTAAAATAAACAATATATGAAAATGGAAATAGTTTATAAAAAAGCTAGTACTGGCAAATGATGGAGAAAATCACTCTGTATTTTAAATTTACAGAATATAGACAAAATTATATTTCATGAAACTAAACTGAATCTTAAAAGCTGCACAGAACTTCCTTTCTTCCAGCTTTGGCCAATCTCGCCATTGCATTACGCAAACTGGCTGATCATTTCGGGAAATGGCCTTTTTCGGGGTTTGGTAGTAACAAGTACAGACAGGTATTTTTAATGACCACACTACAATCAAAATGAATATATACATTTTTTAATTGAAAAAATAAGTGCATAAGTAATTAATCAAAAATATAACCAAATGTTCATTTGATCGATATGAAATATTAATTGGAATAACTTGCGGTGTTACCACATAGTTATTATATGAACATCTGTAAAAATTTGGAAGGGTAACAGGGAATAGATTTATATATTTAATTTCAGTTTCAATAGAAAAATATTTACCATAAAGAACAAAAGAATGTTACTTTGAATGCACCAGCAAAGAGTTTTAGTTGACAGGGAAAAAAACCCTTAAAAATTTAAAAAACAAAGAGCCATTCATAAAATAGGATTCACAATTACATTTCGATTGTCATAAATTGATAATATTATTTCAAATTTTTTTCTAATCTAAAATATAATACCAAAATAGAATTTCCAGTGTAATAGCAATGAAGCAGTATTTATTAAAACCCAAACAAGAAAGAAAAATAGAGAGTGTTTTGTGAGAACTGAGAATTGTATGATGTGTTAAAAAAAAAAAAAAAAAAAAAAAAAAAAACAGTATATCATAAATTTTTAACGAAATTTATATAAACCCAAATAAATTATATTTGTTTAGTTAAATTGGGATGCTTATCGATATTTCTTCAAATAATTTCGGCTGGAAAGAAGATAGAAAAAACAACACATAATTAAATAACACATAATATAATTTTTTGTCTCATAAAATTTGTGAGAATAGAGAAAAGAAACTTGAAGATCACTCTCTTCACTTCCACTTGAGAACAGTTTTTAAAATTGTGAAAGTTTATCAAAATGTTTTTTTTAATATTTTTAACTAAGCATTAAAGGATAAAAATATATGATGGAGGAAAATAGTGTTTTTAATTTATTATTATAAGACGTTGATTCATGAAACTCCTCACAAATGAATATTTTGTACAGACAGATATAAACATACTCTCTCGAAAATTCAGAAAACTGATCAAGAACATGAACATCTGAAGGTCAAGAGCGTGTGAAATTTTTCTAAGAATTTCTACTCAGATTCATTCATTTATGCCTTGTTATTGTCATTTGAACGCTACACCGACCGAACAGACAGTTGTTTAGACAGCGGTTTTTAGGAAGTACACTCAACCAAAAAAAAGTTCCCCACATTTTAATATTCAAATTGTCACAGGATAAAACGAAAATACCCAATCTATTTAAAATTGTGTTTAGTTGCAATTTATGTTAAATAATAAGCTTAGGGGTCGTCTGCATAATGCAATTGTACCAAACTCTGAAATTTTCAATAGGTAACCTAGTATTGACGTCCTATTTGTTTTATTTATGGCAAATTTCATCTTAGGATAAGAAACGGGATATGCATTCGACCAGGTGTTTAAAAATTATGAAGATTTAAAATTTGGAAAGCTTAACATTAAATTCATATATATTCCCTGCAAAAAAGATTGCAATGAGCAAGCATAATTCAACAACTGCGTACCAGATTTTTGGATTCGCTTATCTGAAGCTTCTAAAAAATCAATTCCTGTTAATACATTTATAGGTTACTATTCATATTTTTTCTAAAGTTAATGTCAAATAATAAAAAAGTTTTGACTTATATTTTCGAAAAATATGAGTTCTAGCACATAAATAAGTGTTAAAAAAGTTATTTGTAGAGGCATCAAATATGTGATTAAACATTTACAGCTCACACCGCTAAGTGATGTTTGAGTTATGCTTTGAACTACCCGCTATGCAATCCCTTTTCCAACGATTACAAATATAATTAATAACATTAAGAATCCCAAAATTTAAACCTTCATAATACCTTGACTACTTGACCGATTAACATCCCATGTAGTATCATGTAGTAACATTTGCTGAAAGAGCCAACTTTAATGTCAAAATTAGTTCGTATTGAAAATTTCAGAGTTTGGTAAATCTTCAGTATGGAAACGCTCCTCTAAGCTGATTTTTTTAACATACATTGTCAGAAGATATAGTTTTCAGTAGAAATCGACTGAAATTTCGGTTTCAATTTTGGTTTCGGCGCAAAATCGGAGTTTCGACGAATATTCGTTTTCGGCGAAACTGCTGCCAAAATTTCGGCCTGACCGAAACTATCCATACTTCAAAATCTTGTTCCTTCTTTCAGAATTTTTCAACTTTACTCATTGATGTGAGTTGTATCGGCTCAAATGAGACACTGTTTATTACTGTGAACTCCACTGTTTATCATTATCCGTCATGATTGATTCATGATGCGAGTGTAAATTATAAAGCAAGCAATGCATATATGACTAAACTTAGAAGACGCTTATCACGTTATCTTTAAAAGCTGCAAACTTAACAGTAATAGAAAATTTTTACTTTGAAACTCCAGATTGTTTCGTATGCTTTATGAGAAAAGTGTTGTTAAAACTATGAAGATTTACGAAATTTATTAAAAAAGATATATCGAGATATTCTAGTCGAGGTATTCTATCGATGTATGCTAGTTTTAAGCTATCTATCATTTTCGATGGCCGTTAATAGCGTGATTATGACAACTGTATATACTCACTGCCAGTTGTTATGCAACCTCATTGTAACCGGTGTGACGGCCGCTAAGGTCACTTTTAATAGGCCTTTATCAAACACTTATGGCCAAGGTTAGCGTAACAATCAGTGTGGCTCAATATTTCTGTGTATGTTGGAAATATGCTAATGAACAGCAACATGTCGGCGCAAAGCTCGTCCATGCTCACGAAATTTCTCATATTGTGTGTCATATATTTTATGAAAATATATAATTATTTAGAAATATAGAATTACTTTATTATGTTTGTAGAAGAACTAAACAAATGGGCAACATGCAATTTATTTACTTGATTAAAGTTTATTTATATAATTATATTCTGCCTAGTTAAAATAAGATTTGACATTGCTATTTTTCATTTTTAGCATAAGAAACAACTGTAGAGATAAAATAATTTTGGAGTTATGGAAACTGCAAATACATTTGTAGATAGTATGAAAATAATAAATTATGAAGTTGAAATAAGATTTATGTGGAAAGAAATGGATTTTATGTTTTTTATCGTCACACATTATTTGTAATAACACTGCTACACATTAAAACAAGACAAAAAAAAACGCATATAAACTTTCGTATTTTATTTGTTATTATTTATAATTATTGCGATATTATACCTCCAAAACAGAATTACATTTTTTATGTTTTCAAGAGTTCTCTAACCTCTGAATATTTGCAAATGTTTTAAAAGCACATATATAAGCAAGTATGATAGTTTGAGACTTAACAAAAAACAAA
Organism: Maratus michaelseni; assembly: GCA_963931845.1. Taxonomy (NCBI): domain Eukaryota; kingdom Metazoa; phylum Arthropoda; class Arachnida; order Araneae; family Salticidae; genus Maratus; species Maratus michaelseni. The sequence continues at coordinate 183,903,693 of OZ007589.1, read as the reverse complement.
CAGAAATGAATAAATAAAACTAATATTGTTCTAATTGTATTAGGCAAATGTTTACGAACCTTGTATTAAAAATAACAAAATTATAATTTAAGATACCCAGTGTGACTTGTCCATGTTAACTTTTACATTTATCATAATTAAAAACAGTATTAAAAGTAATAAGCGTGTTTTTAATACATTAAAAAGGTGAATAATATCGGATATTTCACAATTTGACAGAAAAATATAAAAAAATTTAATTTTATTAATAATACAGCAAGAAATAAACTAGACTTTTATAAATATCTAAGATAATAATAGTAACGACAGGCCTAACGATAGAAAGGCATTCTTTGTTTATACAATATAGTATGTATATAATCCTTTACTAAAGAACTATAAACAAATTCATCCTACATGTTTAGATAATGGCTTTTAGTGATCGTAATCTAAATGAACCAATAAAACAAACCATCTTCAGGAAATAAAGAAAAAAAGGCATTTTGTCCGAAGAATTAAAAGAGATATAGTTGAATAAGGCTAAATAAGAAGAAAGGTTGCAAGAAAAGTAAGTACTTATTATACTTTATCACGAAACCAAAGTCCGGGATTGCTGGACAATATTTCTGATAAAGTAAATATTTCTTAAGCTTTTCTTATAAACGAAATTAATATTGAAATTGTTTAGGTGTACAGGGTGTTTTATAAAGTTGTATTTAACATTTAAAAGAGATTACTTTCAAATAGTGATACTTAGACAGATACAAATGTTGTATATTTCATATTCAGGTTTGAAATATTAAATGAAACAGTTTTAAAATATCCTCAAAGCTCTTCAGTCAACATATGACTGTGCAGACTTGGAGCACTGTATTAAGTAGTGGGTAAAATTACCTCTTCGTAAACAACCGTCAAATCACATTACAATGGAATCGAAATGGCCATCATTCAAAACAATAATATTATGCATGTGAACGACTTAATTTGAAGCCATCTTCTGTAATATATTTGCTGATATGCATACGGCTGCCTCAAATATGAAACAGATTGAGGCTTTTAAAGAAGCTTATGATGAAAATGCCCTTCCTCAAGTCCCAATTAAAGAATTGATATGTTGATATATAGAAGAATTCACGACGCGGTCTGTTACTAGTGAATAATTCAGAGCAATGCATTTATGACTGAAGTATTTCTCAAGAATGTTGAACACAAGAAAAAAAAAGAGTCATCAGAAATCATTTACAGAAAAATCCGACACTGTTTCGCGCATCCTAGGATGTTGGAGTGTTTCGAGAAATTGCTGCAAAATCTCCGAGCTGAGTTTGTTGGTTCTGTCTTGAAGAATAGTCATATGCACTTTATACTTGATATAGCAGATCTAATAGAATTAAGACGTGGACTAATGTAGAATCATCCTGAATTCCCATAACTAGAAAATAGAGACTTCATGTTCAGCGATCAAAATACCAGTATATTGTTTAAAGAAAAGCTATGGACAATCACAATCATTGGAAACAATATTATTCTTCCGATTGAACAATAGTTGTGTTGTTTCATATCCTCCATGTCCAGCGACAGCTAAACTTGTTCCATGAGGTTATATACTTTCAAGAAATCCAGAAACAATATGAGATATCTATTTATGTCATCGTGGATGAATTGGAGGCAGTCCAAAATGTGGTCAAGAGAAGCTTTCCCGAAAGCACACTTATTGCAAACCTGGTAAACCTTTTGTCCACCATAAAAAGCAAGTCCCCTCAAATGACCACTAGCAAATCTGGATAAGGTTGTCTGAGATTTTCGGTCGCAAGTGAGGTCCAGGGATCCGCCTGAACTCTATCTTGTGTACCATTCATTTGCTAGAGGGACCTGTCACTGAACATTGTTTCTATTTTTAAATAGTTTTCCAATAGTTGTAATTACATAAATTGTAATATCTACAATTACTACAAACATATGAGATTTTTATAATTACATGAGTATATATGGAATACAATTTACAAAACTGCATTCTACAGAGGCTGCAGAAACAAAAGTACAATTTATAAGAATCATTTAAATTAATTGTATTTGTCCTGAAACAGATTTTTCGGTATCTAAAGATTGCCAGTTTTATTTATTGACAAAAAAGACACTTAAAAAGCATTACTTCTTCGTTTATCAAGTTTAAAATGATTCTTTAAAATTAATATTTGCATCGTAGAAGCCAGAAAAAAAGAATCCTTTTATTTCTAAAATTATATTCCACAAATTAAAAGAAGGATTGGGCTTTACAAAAACCAATTTTCTAAAGCAACAGAATATTTCGATGAATTTAGAATTTCTTAGAGAAATGAACATACAATTTAAAAAACGAGTTTGTCATTCAAGTGTCTAAAAGAACACGTACTAATTAAATTTAAAGAAATGCTTACAAGAAATGTAGAAAGACATATTAGATTTTGTTTATCATTTTCTTGTAAAGAGCCATTCTTATTAATATATCTTTTAAAACAAGTTCATGCAATTAATTACAATAAAAATGGACAAAAGTGTGAGTAAAATATTTATAGTTAATTTTTTTATTTTGTTACGTGTTTTTATGGCAAATATAACAATGATTTGGTTTTACATAAAATCGAAATTTAAAAAAATAAAAATATTTAATCATAACTAGGATTGACTATAAAAACTAATAAGCCATTTAAAATTCTAACGTATAATTAAACAGTAAAATAATAAAATAGTTTAAAATAGACGTTTCATGCTATACCCTTTGAAAACTGGTGTGGTTTTTTCGAAAGGATAAAATATAAATTTTTTAAAGCACGGTAAATTATTTTTTATATGTTCAACCTGTTTTATGTTTTGTATTTCAAAGCATCACAGTCCTTTAAGACTTGATGACTTGCCAAAAACTCATAAAAAGTCAACGAATTCGAATCAGCACGATCATGAGTATTATATCTTAAATTGTTACTAAATTAATTCCATTCGTAATGAAGGCGCCATTAAAATTAATATTTACATCATGGACGCAAATAAAAATCCCATTTATGTACAAAATTCAATTACACAAATTAAAGATAGAATGGGATTCATAAAAAATAAACTAAAACTTTTAAACGTGACCGAGCATTTCAAATGAATTCAAAAATCCTCATGAAAAGAAAATATAAAATTTAAGAAAACGAGCTTGTCTTTCAAACTTCTAATAAAACACGTACTAATTCAATTTAAAGAAATGATAGCTTGGAATGTACGAGAAATATTAGATTTTTTTTTTCATTTCCTTTTAAAAATCTATTATTTTAAACATGTATATCTTTAAAAGGAATCTAATGCTCTTCCATACCATAGAGCAATGCATATGAGTGAAATGGTGAAACAAATCTTTGTGTTAAAAATTATATTTTGATAGGCAGATTTTAATGTAGATGTCCCAATATGTTAATTTTACATCAAACTGAAATTTTGATAAAAGCTTAATTGATTAATATTCTTTTCCTGTTTATGTTTAATATAGAATCATATTAGTACGCCTTTGTTCTAAATGCAAAATGCTCTGTCATATAATGACCTAATTATAACAGAACATTGAAATTTTCCCATAACGAAGTTAATTTTAATAAATAAATAAATAAAATATTTAATGATTTACGTCTTAACGAGTATGCACGTTGTCGGTATCATAGAATGTTTTCGGAACTCTCGAAAAAAAAACGATCAGTATCTCATTCTTTTGAACGTGCCCATCCTTAAGGGACCATATATCTTTTAATATTTCTGAAAATATTTCGGCCATTTTCAAGAATGATAATATTAAGGCTGCTTTTGTGCCAATTAAATCCTATTGGTAATTACCTCAGTAACAACAAGTTGGCTGAATGTATAGGCGCGCAAAAAAAACGGTAATTTCTCTAAAATATATGTTGTCTGATGATATGTTTTATTCTAACAAATTAAAAATATAGCAAATAACAATATTTAAACTAACTGTTCAAAATGTCCACCATTCTTTTTTACAAAAGCTTCCAAACGAGGGATCACAGAATAGACTGTGCGCAGCAGGTAACTCTGATCTAAATCGCTCCAATCATTCATAAGTTTGAGCCGCATTCAGTCCAATTGGAGATTTTCTTGCTCTGTATCTTTTCGTCTAAATAGCCCCAAACACAGAAATCGAATGGGTTAAGATCCGACTGTTCGAAGGCCATTCAAACTTTGTTAAATGTCCAGGCAGTCGGGCGTCGAGGATGGCGAATGTCACTTTTGCTCCATGCGCAGCCACTAATTCTTCTGGAAGATTCTATTTGGGTTATTTTCCATGTGGTTACAATCTTACCCAAGGCTGTGTTTTACTACGTTTTAGCATTAATCTTTACGATTTTATCAATAAAAATTAAAGATGTTTTTTCGGTGGCGGTAACTGTAGCCCAAACCATTAATCCTGTCGGAAAAAGGTATTGTGTAACAAATTTTCTTTTGTTTGCACTTATCTGCTTTGAACTTATCCGTGGTCAATCATTTTGACAGTTGTGTGTCGTCTGGATGCTGCAGATTTTCTCATTTGACCACGAAACATTTTCAGTGCGGCATTGGAGCATCTTCTTTCATCTTGTTAGTCTCCTAATCTTGACAAATGTTTCCCGTGGTACAAACGATAAATATGGTGTCCGAAAGATAATTTAATATGTTTATGGACAGTTTGACGAGAAATGTTTAGACTCTGTTCCATGGAATTTAAGCTAACGACGTCGTACTGGGAAATTCTTCTTTTGATAGTATTGCGAATTCTTCGGGTATTGACAGTTGACGGTCGGCCTGATTTCTTATTTACGTAAGCATTTCTTATTGATTGCCAACGCTTAAATGACCGTCTGGACAGTCCGAAGTAGGACTTTCAGGTGAGATGCAATACTTGATGTCTTATCTCCATTTGTCGCTTTTTGAGCAATGGATAAACTATGAACACGGCGCTTTATAAGTACCTCGAAAGTAAATGAGTAATATATCACAAGAAAATCCATAAAAAATACTACAAAAACTTGAAAAAATATACATGATTTCTCCTATTTAAGTTCAACAAGAACGAAAAATCATGCGTCAAGCATAGATTATGTAACACTTTCCAATGATTCCAAAATAATTTTACAAATCATACCGTTTAATAAGGTGAGAGATAACACCTAAGTAAACAATTTAGAAAATGCAAAACATATTTAAAAACATAATTTCATGAATTTCCAACGTATACAATATTCGGAAAAATATCCGAATACTTTTATTCAGCCCTGTATATGATCTATAGATTTGTATATATACTACATAGGATGCTAAATTTTAGTTCAGTTAAGAAACGCGTAACACAGTTTAAAATTCTCCTTCTGGAGTTTCTGTCAATAAACGGAAATGTGCTCCCGAACTTTTGTGCTTCCCTGTATAGGATCTACAGAATTTATACACACCACGTAATAAACAAAAAGTGAGTTAAATTTAAAATCGCGTTCAGTAACTTAAAACGCACTTCCAAACCGCAAATGATTTTTACCCATAGACCGTAATGTAACGGAATACTTTTGAGTGTCCCTGTAAAAAAAAACTATAAGTGCTACACACTTCAGTTCAAATAGGGAATGTGCTATAGATAACGACAATAACATATAAAAATTGCAAGGCAATACGAGCTTTTTTACGGGAGTTAGAGCACGGACAGACGGCAGATGGACAGACTGCAGACGGCCATACGGCCAGACAAACCGAAGTCATACACATCTTTCAACTAGGTTGGAAAGTGTTAAAAACTTCAAACAAAGAGCCCATGCTTCCCAGCCACACTCTATAAACATAAGTATCCGAAATTTGAGCTTTGTAGTGTCAGAAATCGAATTATTTGCCAAAGCTGCACGTCTATCTACATTGGTGAAACTGGACGCTCTGTAAATTCAAGACTTAAGCGAGCATAAAAATTCTTTTAATAAAGGTACTTTAAACTCATGATTGGTTGCACATGCACATGTGCTTTAACCTTCTCATCACCGTAAACTGATATATTCGTTCGCTATGCTGTTGGTTTCACTACAATATTAGCATGATTTTAATTAATATATATCTACAAATATAATGTATAGCTTTAAAACTTTAAGTGATGATTAATAGTCTTAAGGATTATATCCGTATACGTAATTAAGTTTTTTACCTCATGTTTGAAATATCATGTTTTTTTTTTTTAGCATTTAAAAAATAAGAGAAAACAACATTACAATTTTACCCTTTTTCTTGGCGGTCAGGGTACCATGTCCCTGACTTTGATAAGGAACAAGTTGTTAATTCTAACTGCTGTTTATATACAGTAGCTGTGTTTTCCTGGAAGTTTGGCTGAAAGCTTTAGCTGAATCTCCAATTAACGAAGCTACCCAGGTCTCGGCTATGTATTATGTCCTAATTAAACTGTAGTTTTAACTATTTTCAATTTTTTCTTTCTTCGGTGTTTTGTAATTGTGTACGTATACTGATGAGGAGTACGAAGAGTATTCGAAACGTTTATATTACCTTGTATTTTAATATTTTTAGTGTATTTTATCTTTAAATATTAATAGATCAAAAATTGTGTTTAATATTTACTTTAATTGGTAAACAAAAGACAAAAATAATGCGTCAAGCATTGATTATGAAACACTTTCCAACACATTCAGAATACTGTAACAAAACTTCCACGTTTAAAAATGTGAAATATGATGTCTAAATAAACAATTTGAAAACACTTTTCAGCAATTACCTTCTATAGCCATAACATATCCAAATTCCAGCCCCGTATAACATCTATAGACTTTTATATGTGGTATACAAGTGGCAAAAATTTAGTTCAGTTTAGAAAAGCATAACACACTTGAAAATTCACGTTCCGCAATTATCGTCATTAAGCGGAAATGTACGTGAATTCTTTTCTGCAGCCATGTATAAGATCTGTATACACACCAAGTAATATCTAAGAAAAAAGTTAAATTTTAAAACAACGAATAACACAATTGAAAACACACTTCCAGAAACCGTTAGTCGTAGAAAGTACTGTAACCTAAGTAATTGGTGTGTCCCTGTAAATAAACGATAAATGCTATGCTGAACGTACTCTATAGTAAGCATTTTGTACTGCACTTTAGTGATTGTATCAATTTCAGTATGTTTGAAATAGTATAAAATCTTTAAACTACACCACAAACGATTTTTTTTTCAGTAGACCGTAATGTAGCAGAATTCTTTTGAGTGTCCCTGTAAATGGACTATAAATGCTACATACTTCATTATCAACATTTAACATACCATTATAAACCTCAATAACATATAGCAATTGCACGGAAATCAATGTATATTTAAGCGTGTTAGAGCACGGATAAACAGACACACACACCGAAATCATAAACAATTATGAACTATATTGGAATGTGTTCAAAATGACATTGGTTTATTAAAACTAAATGACACAGGGAGACTGGGAGCTGGGACATGTTTTACATTTCTTACTGCAGAAAGTGTAATTTATACAATTCACAGTTTTTTTTTCCACAGACAATTACTTTAAACAGTTTTCTATTAAAAGGTGAAATATTTTAGTCATAGATTTATTAGTGAAGACATCTTCAATTTGTGAAATGAAAGTTTTTTCCATTAGATTTTGACTCAGGAATCGTATGGTTCACATTAATAAAAATAAATGTTTCCTAAATAAATTCAAGATTTATATTAGCACTGTAATAAATGTAATGACCAAACTCTTACATTTAAAATTAAATTTTATTTCTTATTTTGTGTATAATTCTATGGTCTGTTCTAAATTGTCATACTTTTTTAAAAAGTTAATTTAGTATAGTGATATTAATTTCAACAGAAATACAAGATTAAATGATATCAAGGTTTTTGCACACAAAAGGTATCATATAACATAATTTTTAGATGCAATGTTATATATAATCACTTTAGTGGTCTTACAATTTGACCTGTCCCATAAGTCTACATTGCATTTTGAATTGCATTTATGCTTACTGCAAATCAAGTATTTACTAAAAATCAATACAAACATTGCATATGAATGAAAGAAATTGGAACATTGAATAAAAGCTTCATAATAATGTGTAATATTTTTAAAAGAAAAGCAAATACTTTATCAAAATGAGTATTTATTAAACAGTAAAATATCCCTCACAAATTGGCTTACAAATGTTTTGCTTCTAGCTTTGCAACCAGGTAATGGGGGAACAAAATGTGCAATATATGTACTTGTGTATTGATAGTATTGCTATATACTGGAAATAAGTTTCAACATTTATCCGATTTATTTTAAGGAAAAATAAACTTATTTCGTAAATTCCGTTTTTCCTGTTATTTTTAATTGACAAGTACCATCAATAGAAAGGTAACGTGAAGACCTAACGTTTATTTCTTTTCTTTCTATCTACATAGGGGACCATGTAATTGCACTTTCAAAATGCTGAAAAGCCGGTTACATTTAATACTTCTGTACTTGAAAAACCTCAGTTTCCCCTCGAAATGGAAGGAAGCGATCGAAAAGACCGCGGAAGATCGTTAATTAGCTTTTGATGGGGTTTTTTAATTGAAATCGCGGATAATTATATTCGGGTGCCTTTGCGAATTAGCAATATGATTTCCCCGGAATTTTCTGCATCAAAAGGTCTGCTCAATCTACTCGATAAATTTATGAAAGAGATAGCCTTAAAGTCAGATGTGATAGACGTGATAGGCACACACAGATTTTAATATAATACGAATATTATAGATGCGCGATAATATCACTCGTTTAAAAAAAGACTAGTAAAATTTATTGTTCTATTATATGATCTCTCAAAATATTTCAATTACATTATCGTCTGTTAACGTCAATTGCATAAAATGCGTTTTTAAATTGTGTTATTTTTTTATACCGCTAACCAGGCCCCTTCCTGCCGGGCATGAGTGTATAGCTTGACGAGTTAGTACCTGGGCGCGGGGCGATATTCACCTCATCACACCATGGCTGTGATCCACCTGACAGGAGCCTTGTTGGCATCGCTGCAGTCCTCTCTTGTGGTTTGCTAGAGTTTTCTTTATTTGCCGGTTCAAGGTTTCTATTTAACTTTGTTGATTGGCAGATTTTAAAAAAAATTAAAGAAGAGAAGGGAATTGGTCATGTAATTTAGAACCTTGATCAGGTGACCAGACCTTCACCTGACTAAGCACATTCATAGGGATATTGGAGGACTTTGCACCCACGACTGATTTTACATGCACCAGGCGCTATTAGCGTACATGGTTGTACATACTTGCCATGTCTGTTGACTTGTCACGTTTATGGTGGGTTGCAGGCCGCTTTTATGGTCTGATTCAATTTATGTTTTAATTGTCTCTATCAGTGTTTTTTGACGCTTTTATCGTCTGAGTGAACACGAAGACTCATACACAGCGCAGTATTACTTTGCCCCATATATAACTACGATGGATATTAAAACCTTTCGTCAAGCATAACTCAAAAAATATTTAACGGATTTCGTTCAAATTTTTACAGCAGGTACCTATAAAGGTGACAATGACGCCTATTTATCACAGAGAATAAATGTCAAACCGTTTGGAAATTATATTAAAAATAAATAAATAAGCACAATTAAAGTACATACGTCACGAAAATTTAGTGCACACGTCATTTTCACCGGCGGAGATTTTCGTAAATAGTAGGATTTCAAAAGTTCATGAAGTAACACGGAGCAAAAAAAAGCACGCACAGTGCATTACAATATCAGTACAATAAAGCATATTTCCATTTAATAAAAATGGAAAATTAATTTGGAATTTTTTCTGTTTGAAAGAAAAAAACCCGCAATAACTTAGTATTAGAGATTTGGCGCAAATCTCACCATTAGCCTAGCTTTTTTAATTCGCGTGTGTAAATCAGAAACATTTATTTGATGTTTAAATAAAAGGTTTTTTGTGGCATTATTTCTTCTTAATTTCTTTTCCTTTTTAGTATTTTAAATGGAATTAGTGAAAGCCATGCATTTTTAATTAAATGAGCAAAATACATGTATTTTAATGTATGTATTTCAAGTGAAATGAGTGAAAGGTTTATAGTTAAATGAAATTACTGAAATATTAAGATGTTATGAAAACAATATTTGCCGATTTATCAACTGCGCCAAGTTAACATGAAAGAACCAATACATATGTGAAATGAAAAAAAGGCACAGATGTCCCATACGCACCATTTTGGCGCGATTCCCCCCCCCCCCCGCCAATTTGGCGAAAACTTTATTTTTGAATATTAGTTACAAATTAGTGTGCAATAATAGCACATGAATTTTTATTTATATATAAAAATAAAATAACGTAATAAATGAAATAGCTTCTATTATTTTAAAAAAGGAAATAAAAATAAATAAATAATAGTTTGATATAAATAAATAGTGATATAGATATAAAAATAATCTGTAGAGTTAAAATAAAAAATAAAAGTAAATAAACATAACAAACAGTTTTCGCCAAATTGGCGAGGAAAAAAATCGCGCCAACGTGGTGAGTATATGACATCTGTGCTGGGATTTTTACCCTTTTATCTGTGCTTTCGGAAATATAAAAAAATACTTATATCAGGCGTATAATGTTTTGCATTTTTATATGGACCACTTCTCCATTTTAAAATTTTAAATGCTATTTATATCAGATATTTCTTTCCTGAGATTCCCACAAGTTATTTTCGGTAATTTTTTAGTTCGCTTATTAATTGTTTACAATTTGCACCCCTGACAATAACAATTATTTATCACAAAAATGTCTCTTAGTTTTGTTAAATATGTTTGTAATGCATTTTCATTACATGTTAAAATATCGAAAATGGCAATAAAATTTTATTTTAGCATCGCACTTAATTTTTTAAGATGGCGCAAAAACATGGTTTAATAAACGTATATTTGTAAATATTTGAAAAACATGTTTTTTCACTTTCTAGAAAAATTTGGTAAGATGCTAAAACTGCCTATTAGCACCATTTTTAATTTTTTTCCCAAAGGCGCCAACCAGCACATGAAACGGAACTTTTCCCCATTCAGATACACAGACAAAGGCTGTTCTCAAACAAGAGTAATGCTAGCAACAATATTTCTTATCACTCTACTAGGGGGCTCTGCCCCCTGCTCGGCTACGCTCACCAACCCCCGTTCTGATTTCACAGCCTCTTAAAACCTGGTAATATGTATCCTGTTTTAAAAAGATGATGATGATGATATCACGAACGGGGACTATCTTCTGTAATCAAGTTATAATGCTTTTACATTTAGCTGGTTATAATGCTTTTTCATTTAGCTGGTTATAATGCTTTTCCATTTAGCTGGTTATAATGCTTTTTCATTTAATTCATCTACTTTATTTTTAATGTTCATATGTAAACACAATTTTTATTATGTAATTTTATTTTTTTCCTGCTTTCAACACTTGATCATTTAATTATTATTTTAAACTTTCATTATTGTTTTAATAGTCTCGCGCAAATACATTTTTTATTTGAGATAAAACATAATCCTTTGCGCTTATTTAGAAATTGGCAACAATATAAAAAAATGACTTTTTCAATAAAAGATTTTTCACTCGATTTTTAAGGATTTTTTGAGTGTTTATTGTCCAACCGTGATAATTTTTTTAATTCCTGAAAGCTTGTTATATTTCGCGTCTGGTGGTAGGATTTTCGAATCCGTAGGATGGCTAGAAAAAAAGCAATCACTTCTCAAAAAAGTCCCTAGTAAAAAAGCGATGAGAAAAACGCGGAATATCTACGCAGAATTTGATTGGTCCATTTCTAAATCATTTTTGACTCAGTTCCAGATTACTTTTTTTTAATATAGAAGGATTTTTAAGGATTTTTTGAGTGTTTATTGTCCGACCGTGATAATTTTTTTAATTTCTGAAAGCTTGTTATATTTCGCGTCTGGTGGTATGATTTTCGAATCCGTAGGATGGCTAGAAAAAAAGTAATCACTTCTCAAAAAAGTCCCTAGTAAAAAAGCGATGAGAATAACCCGGAATATCTACGCAGAATTTGATTGGTCCATTTCTAAATCATTTTTGGCTCAGTTCCAGATTACTTTTTTTTAATATAGAAGGATAAAAGTTACAAACAATAATGACATTAAATTCTCCGATTAGCTTTGGGCCCGATTACGGATGTTTCTCCTAGAAAAAAACTGTATTAGAAGTCTTTTACATTTGTTTCGAATGAAGCTCTGTCACCAAAGTGTTAATTAATAATACAAACAACATTAATATTAACATGGGGGCAAAAGTTTGAATTTAAGTGTAAATATTTGGAACCTTCCTCCACCACCCCTCCCAAAAAAAAAAAAAAAGTTACAGAAATTAATTTAAAATGGCGTTAAGCCACGCTTTCTGACATAAGCAATTGGCTGCGAATCCGATTACGAAACTTTCACTTAACTTAATAAAATGTATCTAATAGCCCAGAGGGTACTTTTCCTTCCCATTTATACGGAGCTTGGGGCTTTTTTGAAAAGCTTGACGCAGTTCGAATTTAAGAAGTTGAGATTTACTACCAAATGACATAAACTACTATGAAAATAAACCTGATGAATTATTATGCTGGTTTATGTATGTATTTAAAAAGTTGCATCTGATTATTCTTATTAGATAAATTACTCCTGTTTGCATATAATAACAGATGAACGGCTTCTGTATACTAAATTGTTGAAATATTGGGGAGAGGTGTCGAGAGGTAGAGAGACGTGTAAACAAACGTGTAGACAGACAGGTAGAGAGAGAGATAGGTAGTGAAACGGGAAGCGAGACAGTTAGAGAGACGGATAGACAGATGGGTAGCGAGACGGTTAAAGAGTAGGGTAGTAAGACAGACGGATAGTGAGATGGGTATACAGGCGAGTAGAGAGACAGTAGACAGATGGGTACGGAGATAGACACGGTATAGAGACACGGCTAGACATACGGTTAGTTAGACGGGTAGTCAGACGGCTAGAGAAACAGCTAGGCGGGTAGCGATACCAGTAAAGAAATATACAGACATGTAGAGAGATGTGTAGAGAGAGAGTCAATCGGGTAGAGAGATGGGTAGAAGAACGGATAGGGAAACAAACAGATTGTAGAGAGAGACACACAGGCAGGCAGAATAAAAGTCTGGGGTTTGATGTAGTAAAGGCGCAGGGGGAGAGCCTCCTATAAAATAATCAAGAAGTATTATTTGAATTTTTTTTTTACAATTTCGCCGATATGGAGATTTAATGTAAAATTTATCTTTACAGAAGTCATCGAAAGATTTTTTATGTACTTTAGTAGGAATTTAGGCTACAATTTGATAATCAGGTTTGTAGCAAAGCATGTAATCAATGTGGTTTGAAGTGTACGAGTTTCTATAAATAGTTATTCAAATAAACAAGGAGGAATATTTTTAATTCAATTGTAAATATTTGCTACAAAGAAAATGTTGCATCAATGAAATTAAATTTGCGTTAAACTACGCTTGCTAAAATACGCTCTTTGCTGCAATTCCGATTACGAAACTTTACAAAGCTTGGCGTTTTAAAAAATCCGGCTTTTTTTTTTTTTTTTTAACTTTTGAGCAATACCCGCTTAAGAAAATCAGATGCTTTGCCAAATGTTATAAAAAAATATATACATGAAAACATAACAGTATATATGAATTTATATATGATATTTTGTAATTATATCATTTAATTTGCTCTTTTTCATATATTGTATCTTCTTTAATATCGTAATTGTTAACCCCATGTTCTCAGCAATATCACTCAGGCTAATCCCTTTAAGGGAAGTCCTAGTGAGTTCACCCCTGTTGTGGGTTGTTTCTTTCTATTATTATTGTTTGGGTTTCTGTCTCTATATTGATAATTTGATAACTCTAATTTGTGCTAGTGCTGTTTGTGGCATTTTGAAACTTGGTCTTCTTGCGAAAGTTTCACTGGTTATTATATAAATATCGTGATATTTGTCACATTGTAACTTTTGTTACTGGTGGTTGTCACATTTCTAGATGTTGCACACTCATTGTTGTTGGTTTTGTCACTTTAACTTCCCCGTGCATTATGATTGGGAGTTTTGATTTATATTTTTTCCTTCATGAATACGCTTAATGTGATCTGTCCATTGAATCCTAATGGCTGTTTTTATTTTCAAGCTTAACTAATCTTTAATATATTATGTGGGGTGCACACATTCAATAGACATATACAGAGCCGCCCAAAATAATTTGAATTAGTTAACTTATATCGTTTAGAACTCTTGAAAATGTATTTTGAACACCTTAAAAATTATTCCATATGAAGTGTAAATATGGTATAAATAAATACATATACAGGACTGCAAAGGAAAATATGAAAACAATGTCGTCTATGGATGATAATTGATAATTCTTGGAAAAGCGTTTTCACTTGTATTATGTGTTTTCTAGCTGAAACATTTTTTCGAACACTGTAAGTGGCATACAGTGTGATCCAAAGGTGCTTGACAGTTTTTAAAATACAACAGAAATGTATGTAATTGGAATACGAGAGTGCGGTTTGGACGAAATACTTTACATGATCGACAGTTTTACTTCAGCAAATAAAACGCAGCTCCAACACGCGACCGTAGGTGACGTTATATCTTCAAAGCTGAAACAAAAGTATGAAAAACACAAAAAGTATCTACAAAATACGTTAAACAAATCGTAAATTGTACGTCAAACGTGACAAACGATGTGCGTGCGTACTATAGCTAGCTATATAAATATTCAGATCCTGATAATTTTTTTATTCTGTGAAATGAATTATATCGTCTGCAGATTAATTTCTGTAGTAAAATAAGTATTTCGGTCGCTTGACGATTAAACCTCAAAAACCCCTATAACAAGAAAGCACCTATTTTTTTTAATGCAAATTTCTTAATAAATATTTTTATTAATATCTTCTAAAGTTTTCATTCGATTTTCATAAAATTTGAAGTGTCTCGACAAATTTCTGCAAAGATAATATATCTTAAATTTCAAACTATTTGGTTGGGTAGTTTTTGCGCTGTTATATGCGGATGGACGGACAGACAGACAGACGGATGGACGGACAGACAGACGGACGGATGGATAGACAGACAGACAGACAGACAGACAGACGGACGGACCAGACGACGACTATAGATGCTACGTATTTATATAATTACGAACGCACCTAAAAATAATTCTGCACCCTCCAACATGTAAACAAAACAGTACAATTTTCAAGATACATAGTTACAGATCGTTCATTTTGTCAAATATATTACGATATTACAATATGTGGGGAAAATTGGGAACTCTTTGGATAGGGTTTCGATCCAGAAAGTACGCATACGTTAAAATAACGTGGTAGATTTTACAAAATAAATGTCTATAACGTATCTTGAATCTTTTATGCCTTTTGTATAGCTTGAACATAATAGCGCAATTTTTGGACAGTTAAAAGACCTATTTTTTTAAATTAGCTTTAAAAGATCTTTCATTCATATGGAGAAATTTTGTCGAAACCGCAATCTCATTCGTCAATTACTTTATTTCCTCTTGAATTTCAAATTGTGTCAAGGACTTCTTAACCACCCTGTATATAAAAATGGAAAGATCATACAGAGATTTTCAAAGAATAATTCAAATATATTATCGTCTGTGCTCAGTAACTGCTGAAAATAAAATTTTTAAAATATTTTGTGTTTAAGAATTGATTTAACAATGTATCTCTTTTAAATGTATAAAAATGAAATTTCATAAAAATACAGTGTTCGAAAGTGTTTCATTAGCTATGCATGATGCGTGAATTTTCTCGCATGTATAACAAATTTGGACACATG
The DNA here is from genome assembly GCA_963931845.1 of Maratus michaelseni. Lineage (NCBI taxonomy): Eukaryota > Metazoa > Arthropoda > Arachnida > Araneae > Salticidae > Maratus > Maratus michaelseni. Next base: position 183,887,865 of record OZ007589.1, on the reverse strand, counting down.
TTAAGAATAATGTGAAACACTTGAAATGGATTTTGAATGCATTTTTATATGAATTTTTGTATGCATTTTATATGCACTTGTCATAAATTTTGTACCACTTGTCATGTACATAGCTGTACTACTGTTTCTAGAAATGTTATTCGAAAGTTGAATGCAATTTTCTATTCATAATCTTCGAGTTTTTTCAAATACTTAGAACACTGAATTTTAACATTCTAAATAGAAAAATATTATTCTACAGTTTTATATGTGCTTCCAATATAAGTTATTACGCTATATCGTTATTTATAAAACACTCTCTTTAAATCCAAGTAATAAATATCTAAAGCTTAGAAAAATTAATTCATAAGGGATTGAGCTATTTCTCAAACAGATTTAATAATAGTTTCCCTTTTCCTTTTTTCTGTTTCTTTTTTTGGCCAGAAATATTGAAGAGTTCTTTCCACAAAAAATATTTGCATTTAACTCGCTCTTTCACCTCAGGAGATATCCTATCACTTGGGAAGAAACAGTACACGTGAACACAAATATTTTTTTCTGCAAAGCTAAACTTGAATATAATTGTATTTGGAATAAATTCTAGTTTTTCTGAGAAATTTGAGTTAAAATATTTGCTTATTAAATATTAAAGTAATTTGCTTATTTAAATATTAAAGTAATTGGATAAATATCAGCAAAAAAGTTATTTGTTTGAAATAATCAAATTATTTTTGTTAAATAAATTGATTTTCATATACCATATTTTAGATAATACGAAAATTAAATAAAAGGAGTCTTAATTTTCTTTATCCTATGAAGGTAATTTTTTTACTGCCTGTTTCCTCTTTCAAGGAAGACAGTTTCATAAAAGTCTGACTAAACTATTAACTTTAGTTAAAATACGAGGGGTGTTCTTTAAGTAAGGGCCGTTTGAAAATAAAAACGAAACGAAAGAAAATTTTTCAAAACCAAATTTATTTTCAGATTCTACATACATTTCTCTATTTTTCAACATAGCTGCCAAGTTTGTTTAAACACTTATCATACCTTACAACAAGATTTTGAATACCCTCTTCATAGAAACTTGCCGCCTGCTCCGATAACCAAGAGGTCAATTCACGGCCGTTCTCACGTCTTTGTCATCGTTGTAGTGGTGCCGCCGAGATTATGTTTGAGATAGCGGAAAATATTGAAATCGGTCGCGCAAGGTCGGGGCTGTAGGGGATGGTGGTCCAAAACTTCCTAGCCAAGAGTCCAATAAAGCTCGGGTCTGAGCTGCAGTGTGAGACCTTGCATTGTCATAGAGTAGCAAAATTCCCTCTGTCAGAAATCCGCGTCTTTTGTTTTGAATCGCTCTGCGTAGCTTACGCAAGGCTTTGACCGTATCTCCCACGGGGCGGGCGATTCGATAATCTTGAACATTTTAAAGACACAGAACAGACCGTACAGGTTAACTACACAGCTGCAACTGGGCACAGGTGTTCCCAAGAAATGTCGGGAAACGGCGCAAACACTCGTCGCGGCGCCCGCGCCACCTATTAGTGTATACAACAAAACGGCCCTTACTTAAAAAACACGCTTCGTACATTTCTAATCAGTTTGTCAATAAAACTTAACCCTTTGTTGCGTACTTTAAAACTGACAAAGCTCCAATATTAAATTTGCTTTTTCTAACTAAAATGGTCACACAATGTGAGAAAAAATTATCTTATGCATAATATTTTTTTATTATTATTATTAATTACAGACTGTTCACTATAGTAAAAAAAATGAAAAATAAAGTGTTTTCATACTTGTGTTTCAAATATACATTAGGCCAAGAAGCTTAAAAACAATAATTGATAAACAAAATACGATTTAAATAACATAATTGTAGGTTTTGAAATATTTTAGTTCATTCGGAACAACTTTCCGGCATTCTCAAGGGAGATCCATATAGATGATACCTCAACAAGTAAGTTACCCGTTGTTGTGACTCTAACTCGAATTTTCTAATGAACGCATAAATGCCAAACAGTAGCATAAGCTTTTAATAGGAACTTTATATAAAATATGTTGTAAGTTGTTTTGGGAGAATAACGCCAGGGTGGGAAATAACGCCAAGTGCTAATATTACTCGTAGTTATGAAGGGATCTGGGACAAGACACTACGGGTTCTGCGCAGAAATGTTCTGAGTTATCTGAATTACAAATAACCGCTAAAAGTTACTTTGTTCCATTGCTAGACCTTATCGCTGGAAGAAGTACGTAAGAGTCAAAGCCCGATCTAAAATTTGCGAGGTAAGTTCTGTGATGTGAATACTATATATTTATTCGGAAATACTTTGTTTATTACATAAATTTGTACTGTGTTTCATGTACTTTCAAAATTTTGTGGCAAATTTCGGATGTGTTCGGGAGGTAGCTTGCAATTTAAAATATACTTCGCAATAAGTATACGGGGGTAATAACGCCATCCACTGGCGAGATTATCCCTGTCAATTCTTTTCAGTGGCAAAGCTACATCTGAAAAGGGTTTATTTTTTATTTTATTTTATTTTTATTTTATGTGTTGGTTTAATCAAAAAGAATAAAGAGAAATTTGAATGTCCTAAATGCTGCTAATTTGTTTATGTCAGAATAATAAAATATCAAATGATTATTACTGCATCCTGATATCGCAATTAACGGTAAGTAAGAGCAATTTGTCAATTTCTAGGGCTGTAGAGTTTGTATCTTTAGAATTGGACAATTTACGTGCCATTATTCCATCTTATTTTACAGTTTTGTTTGCACTGCGTTATTATCCACATAGGTGAGTATGGTAATAACTCCGTATTATGGTAATAACGCCAAATATAATTGGTCAAGAAATCACGACTCTTCATTTTATGAATACATATCTGCTAAAATATTCCTTCTTGTGTACATTTTCAATAAGATGTTGTATCAAATCCTATATTTGTTTGAAAAAAATCTAAAACTAAGCCTTAAAAATAGGTAGAACCTTAACGTGGCGTTATTACCCCATGACACTTTATAGAGAAAAAATAGCATTTATTTCCACTGTGGTTGACAGTATGAAACAAAAGGTTAACGATAATTTTTCAGCTTAAAGCAGTGATATTTACTTATTTATCATTAAATATCTTGATATCTAATTAGTATCTAATATGTTTCACATTTATATGTAATAATATATAATATTAATATGGGAAAGAAAGATATTAAGAGGAAAAAAACCTCAACTTAAACATATATGTATATAAACATTATATGTTAAAGTGCAGCCTTAATCTTTAAATTGTTAGTAAATATCTAAACAAGTTCTTGCACGTTAATAATTGCACGTAAAAAAATTGAACGTTAAACATGGCAAATGAGGAGCGTTCTTACTATAACTAGTTTTACAAAGTAACAAAACTTTGTTATTATTTCAGTGAACTGAACTATATCGTCTGTTATGAGCGAAATGAACATGTATTTCTTTTCTCTTATTACATATGCCACGTTTACAGATGCGATTTTTTTACACCAGATAGCACTGCAAAATTCACCATGGAGATCTTGCTTTGCGAATAATTACCTACATGGCTTAATATTTCTATGATTAACTATTAACGAATCTCTTGTGTTTATTTACTTTAATAGATATTAGAATAAATATTTGGCTGTTAACCTAATTTTAACTGAAGTTATCACAAAATCTATACATTTTGGAATGTAACTCATCTCTGAAAGAAACAATTTTTTTTAACGATCTTTCTAAAAATGTGACTTTTATGCAATTTTATTCGAAAAAATATTTTTTTAAATAAGAATGGCAGCCTGGCATATGAAAAAAGAAATGGTCAGACCGTATTTTGTTTTCCTCCGTCACATGACTTACGCTTTTTATATTTATATTATGTATCATATGTGTTAATAGAAAGAAGAAAACTTTTATTAAAATCTTTTTAAGTGTTGATTCAATTTTCATAAAATTTGAAATGACTCAACAAAATTCTGAAACGATTATATATATTAAATTTCAAACCATTCGGTTGGGTAATTTTTGAGTTGTTATATGCGGACAGACGGACGGACGGTGCTACGTATTTATATAAATACGAACGCCCCTAAAAACTGATTACCATGATTAATACATATATATATATATATATATATATATATATATATATATATATATATATATATATATATAATGTAAATAACTTTACTTTAACTACACATAATAATTCAAGACATTTTCACAATAAAAATTACGCTACGAAATTTCTTGTTTTCTGATCACATAGTTTTCGACTATGTGACAAACAACTTGGTGTCGGTCACCTATTCAGAGGGAGTATGTGAAAGAGTAAAATCACATGTTAAGAGAACTCGTCACCCTTCATTTGGAACAGATATCATGTTTTCATTTTTTTTACTTAAAATGTATTTATAGCAACTTCCCATATTCTGGTGCAGCTACAAAAATGTCTCATAAATATGTAAAAAACTGCTTTGTATTGCATACCTTTTAAATTATTTAGAGATACAATTTTCTCCGTTTGTGTTTTTTAATAAACCAAGACGTTCAAAATGATAAAATTTCAACATCCGTTTCTCAATTTACTTCATTTTTTATTGTCATTTCTTATGGCAGGTTAATAGAAATAATGTAATTAGTATGGGATTAGAAACAACATAAATATTTTTTTTTATAAAAATGTAAAAAAATAGTCATAATTGCTCTATTTTTACAAATGTATTGACGATTTTTCCTCTTAAATGAATTAACCTTTTTGTAATATGATCCTTAAAGTTTTAGGCTAAGAGAAGAAAAAATATTTTTTTTTTTAATCTGGGAAATATAACATACCACGAAATAAAATAGACATAATCTCCATCGAGTAACCCACGATTCCGTAAACTGTTCTTTATCTTTAGAAATTTCAGTAACCAATGTAATTTCGAAATTTAAAGAATAATTTATATAAAAATACAGAAAAGTTCCCTTTGCTGCCTCTGGTTTTTAGAAATGTTTTAATATAGTTTATTAATAACTTTTTTTAACACGGATTATAGGTTTTTCGGATCCTATAAATTCTCAAGAAAGCATTTTAATGTTCAACAAAAATGTTTTTGAAACGCACATGATAAATTAACAGCATTAACTTTAACATTCAAATTAATATTATTGTTTTGCTCCTCTATTATTTCAATTACGCAATTGAAAATGTGTAATTGAAAATTGATAGTATCCTAAAAACCGATATTCGAGTTTGAAAACCTGATTTTACACTCTACTATTCGGAAACGCTTCAGAAATTCAGTGGCAGCAACGATTATGTTGTTTTTATAAATGCGTCTTTAAATCTCGAAAATACGAGGGTCGATCCAGAAATAAGGTTCCCAAAGATCTCCAGCCTCACAGGAAGGTGCAAGGTGAAATATGGCAACAGCGCTGTGCGCGGCTGTTCCCGCACTCGCGATTCCCCCGGCCGCGCTTCGCTGAGCCGCTCTTTCTTGGCTCAGCAGCCGACCGAGATGGAGGTTCCCATTGTTGATCCCGCCAAGTGCGAGATTCGTCCAGTTATTGTGCAACACTAAGAAATCTCAGGAGAGCAATCCAGAACCGCCGGCGAGGACGACTGACAGCCGGTGTAACGCTGCTTCACGACAACGCCCGATCTCACACCCAGTTAACCCCCCCCCCCCGTGAAACCCAGGAACTTTTGACACAATTTGGGTTGACTGTCATGCCCCACGCACCTTACAGTTCGGACTTCGCACCTAGTGATTATATCTTGTTCCCTAAATTAAAGGAACACTTCCAACGCTTTCGGAGCGACGATGACATCAAAGAAGAGGTGAAATGCTTTTCAACGGGTTGGCGCCGGAGTTCTATGACATTGGGATGCAGAAATTGGAGCACCGTCTACAAAAATGCGTAGAAAAAGATGGCAATTATGTAGAGAAATAGAGCAAACTTTCTTCTTTCCAAGGATGTAAATTTCTATGAGAATAAACAATGTTGTCTATTTGTAAATTTGATGGGAACCTTATTTCTGGATCGACCCTCGTAAAATTGTTTCTGAGGTTTTAAAGATAAAGAACGCCTTTCGGGATGACACGTAACCCGGAAGATGCTATAGTATATTTTCGATCCGGTTTATATTACATTTTCGTAGATAAGAAACATTATTATTTTTTAATATTGAATCATTAAAAAATATTTGCGAAATATTTTTTTTGTGTAGGGGAGGAAAATTCTTTTATGTTGCGTTTAATTTTATATAAAAAATTATTTTTCCTAATGGTAATGAGAGAGTTGTCTACTTTGTTGATAAATTGATTTCCTTGACAGAATCAATTAGTAATATGCCAAAATGATATTGTAAAATACTTAAATTAAAAGAGTAGCAAGTCTCAAATAGTTACTTTAGATTAATTTTTGTCACAATTATTCAAATTGGTATATCAATCATATGAGTTGTAATTTTCCAACTTGACTAAAAATTTCCGGGCCAGGATTCGAACCTGGGATCTCTTCGCTGAAGCCGTCATGCCCGGACATTTTTTGTCCAGTTGGAAATTTACAACTCATATGATTTCTTTACCCATTTGAATAATTGTGACAAAAATTAATCTAGTGTAATCACGTATCCAGCGTTTACTGGAGTTCCAAATTACCTGCGAGTTATTCTGTTGACCTGATTCAGATATCAGACCAGATGATATGATCAATATGGTTAACTGGATGAATTAGGTCCTCCAGATTCGACCGGAATGTCTCAGTTGGTAGAGCATGGCAGCTTCAACCAAGAGATCCCAGGTTCGAATCTTGGACCGCACATTTTTCGTCCAGTTGGAAAAATACAACTCATATGATTTCTTTACCAATTTGAATAATTGATGAATAATTGTCAAAAATTAATCTAGTGTAATCACGTATCTAGCGTTTGCTGGAGTTCGAAATTACCTGCGATTTATTCTGTTGAGCTGATTCAGATATCAGACCAGATGCTATGGTCAATATGGTTAACTGGATGAATTAGGTCTTCCGGATTCGACCGGGATGACTCAGTTGGTACAGCAAGAAAGCTTCAGCCAAGAGATCCCAGGTTCGAATCCTGGTCCGGACGTTTTTCGTCCAGTTGAAAAATTACAACTCATATCAAATAATTACTGTTTGAGATTTAATTTCAACTTTTATCACCATTTTAACTATGCATTAGATGACCTAATGCGTACTGTTTTGTATTTTGTTGTATTCTTAAATGTATCATTATTCTTAATTCTGATGAACGTTTTCATAAAGATCAATTTGGTGAAATAGCATGTTTTAACAATAGAAAAATTCTATATACATTAGTAGGCAGTCTGTAACTTTTTTTATATCTCGGAATTTTTATCTTTTATAGTTTTACTAAATTTTCTCATTTGTCAAAGAATCATTGGGTTGATTCTGTGATTTATTATTAAATAATAAGGATTGAATGCAATAAATTATTACATTTACATCGTTAGGTAATATAGGATAATTATATTACGGTGAATGAAATAATGAAGTTAAGTTTCCACATAACATATTAAATGCAAGCTGGTATAGCTGACATTTGTAATTCATTTTGTAATATCATGCGTTCACAGGATATTACAATTTAATTATAAACTACAGATTCATAATTGACAATGCAGGTATTCTATAGTCCTGTTTTGAAGTTGCAGAGTCCTTGTTGGAGTAAATGTAGAAACCTGTAGAAATGTCAAGAGAAACCATAGCATTATCTCTGAAAATTATTTAAGAGACCTAACTTAGTAAAAAGTAACATGGTAGAAATTACAGTGTTTGTGTCTATAATGGAAGAATCCTTGTTTATATTTTTATTAATATCCATCTTTTGACTTTTAAGCACTCGCACTTGTGTTTTTCGCTGGTGAAGTTTAAGACGTTCATGTGTGTGATCTTAATAATTGTTTTTTATGTTTTTAATTCTTTTTTTTATGTTGTTGCTGCTAAATCTAAAAATGTTTAAACAATTTTCTTCAATGTTAATCAAATAATTTATTTTTATTCTTAAAATAAACTGATCAACTCTATATTATAATTTAAAAATCTTTTTCTGTTATATGCCGTTATATAAGATATTTTTGTTTTAGTTATAAAAAAATGTCGACATTCATTTATCAAATTAAAAACAAAATATTATTCTGTATCTTTGTTTCAACTAGCTTACTTTTGTACAAAAATTGAATACTGAAATGGCATTTGCCGCACACAAGTCCGTGTGTACATAAGGGTTTCAAAAACATGCTTGTTACTCCATGCCATGCGCCGAGATTGTTAATTGTGCAAAATTTCTCTTCCACGTCTTGTTGCATTCTAATATATTGTTTTATCTCCACCTGAGAGTGAATCAGGTGGAATTTAAAAAATATATAATTCCAATAAGGATTTTTATTTTCATTGCCTTAACAAACTTTATTTGTAAATCGGAAAGCAATTTTTCAAATTTTGTTATTGTTTTTCTAATAGCTTTTTTTTAAGACCGTTATTTGATTCATTCAATATGAATTAGTTCTTATCTCCAAACATTATATTTGGATTATATATAAAACAATTCTTTTGCTAACTTAAAAAATAGCTAAAAATATTCATTAGGTGATTTCTTCGGATGCCACAAACTTTCTTCGCCAGTGCTTCCCTATTTGTTCTATTTCGCACTATAATTAAAATGTCTCGTTTCATGCCTTATAATTATTACTTAAGGGGTTACATACGTTCTAGACGGCAAAAAATTGACATAATTTGGAAATTTCTGTTATGAAGGTATTAAAATTAATAGAAAAGCTGATAATTCCGTGTTGTTTTTTATTGCTTCAAGTACTTATTTATTTATTTATTTATTTATTTTGTTAAATGTGGTCACACATTATTTCGGTAACCTGCAGCCGCGTTGACCCGTACCAAAATATCTGGGCTCGATGTGCAGCATCCAACTTTCTTTAGAAACAAAAAAAAATTATTAAAATACCAGTTTCTTCTTGTAAAATATGGTTTTATCTAAGGGCAATAAGTTCAAGTTTGTGCTATTTTATTTAAAAAAAAATTAAAAAATCATATTTCGTCAGAAATTTTTATTTTTAAAATTATTGGAAAAATATAAAAAAGTAAAAATTTCAAAAATGGTTCAATGGCCCTTAGACAATTTAATTATGCGTAGATTAGCGCTAATTTTATACAAAAATGTTAAGAATTGTTCAAGTTATCATGCTGCCATGTAGTTTACAGAAAATCGCGTTTAAAGTTTTAGAAGAAAAAAATATACTGATATATATTTTTTTATACTTTCACTTAATTTGCTATTCCTGCGCTATACTGTGTACCCTCCTGTGCCTTAATCGGCTCATTTAAAATGTTTTTATTACACCATCGAATCTTTAGTAGAATCTTTTCGGCGAGGTCGGTTTTATGGATCGTGCGCGCGCTCACATTTTTTCTCATATATTTCTTAATAATTGAGATATCACTTAAAATCTTTTTTCCCATAATTCTACACTCTATAAGGGTTTAGTCTCCGTAAAACAAAATCGATATTTTGAATGTTGAGAACTTATGTAACCCCTTAAGTTTGCAGTTTTTGGGTAATCATTATTATCCTTTAATGTGTTTTATTTGTAACAGTATATAATAGTTTATCGTACTATTTTCCTTACCAGAGCTCATATACTTATGTTCTATTATGGAATTTTAGTTAATTTAAATATATCAAAATAAGTTTTGAGATATTCAACATAACTTATTATAAATACTTTCTACCTTAATACCTGTAGTCGTATTCTAATATATCAAACATATTTAGAAAATACTCTTTTACCAGCTTCTTGATTAAAGCTTTTAGACAACTCATTAATGTATGTTTAACGCCCAATTCACGGAAAAGTGGAAAACGGATAGGGAAATTTAAGCTTATTGAAAAAAAATCTGAATTAATTCTGATTATCTTTAATAATTCAACTTTTAATATTCTGCAGAAAATTAAATAAAAAGTATTTAACAAAAATTCATAATTACACTTGAAAATTTATGATATACGGACGATAAAATATTTCACACAACTCTGTGAAATTTCAAGTTTTAGTACAGTTGCAGATTTCATGTTATGAAATTCCACTTTTACATAGATAATTTGTTACTATTAGTAAAGAGAATTTCCCTTAGGGAGAAAACTGTACTCCATTAGCAAATGTAAACTTATTTAATTTCTATCAATCTTTGTTATACCCGCAAGACAAAAGTGATATTTATTTTTCTAACCAGAGTATGGCTGAACTATTTAAAATAATATTTCTGATCTAAAATTAGTTTAGTAAGTAGTATGCACGTTCAACAAAATACATTCTATACGTATTTTAAATGCTGCTATTTTAACTTGCGTGTATGACATTGAGGGGATTTATTTTGCCATATTAACTTTATAAAACGTTATAACTCATGCAATATTTGGGATAATTGCTCGCGGTTTTATTTTCTAAGAATTGTTTAATATATAAATTTTAATTTGCCCCTCTAGTTGTTGAAATTAAAATACAATTGATAATGGTACAGAGTGTCCACAAAGTCATGTTAAAATTACAGGACGTTATAACTCATGAAATTTTGAATGTAATAGCTCGCGATTTTTTAAAACTTTTCCGTAGCATTTAACATTTGAGCAGCAGCACTCACAACAAGTGCCTTTGGTTTCTGTAGAATATTTAAGCATTATTAATGTGTAATCGTAAACCCTGTACCTGTAGAATTAGCATCGTAATATCAATAACCATGAATACAAACTAAAATTCAGATACAGGAAAATACTTTACCCAAAATATTTTCCGAGTTTTGATGTTTTGGAATGGTAATGGGACTGATTGGACACCCTTGTGATCAATGAGAAAATGATCTGCATTAAGAAATAATATAGAGGGAAACAGCTTTAATTTTTGAGGGCCATTCAATAAAACAATAGTAACCAGAAGTAAAATAGCTTTCAAATTCTAAAGCAATTGCATCACCTACATGATTGAACCGGTAGCAGTCAAAATGATAAATAGGGGTATGAGTTATCGTTTCATATTCATTAATAATTGAAAAAGTAGGAGTGTTGCCCATCTGAACGGTTTGTAATAGGCTACAATGTTCCTTAATCAATGTGGTTTTACGAGAATCCATAGGTCTTTCTTGAAGTCATATTCTATGATTACAGGCTAAACCATTGGCCATTTTACAAATAAAGGATCCATCTATATCAGTTGTCGATTTAACCCATTTGTTTCATGATAAAATGGATAGTACACCGGTAGTGATACCGATTAAAGCGGTGCGAGAAATACCCCGAAAGCCAAAGTAGGATAAAGGGGTAATAGGATAAAGGGGGAAACAGTGATCGGTAGTCTACAAGTAATAGAACTAAACATTAATTTTAACTAATGTTGACAACGAAAAGGTAGCAGGTCAATAGGCTCACCAGTAGTGTTGCCATCTATCTACCTTAAGTTGACCTGTAATAGAAAATGCTTCTATATTTTGTAAGCTTTTTACTATGTCATGGTTCATCATAACAGAACGGGCATTTAAAGAAGAATCAGCTGTAGAAATCGCAATTGCGAATAAACTAATAGCAACAAAACCTTTAAAAATAAGGGGAATATGAGCCATTATATAGCTCCAAATTTCTGTTTTTGGTAAATCTGGTGCTCCTATACAAACAAATAGAACAATTAGATTGATAAAAGAAGTTATCACAAACATCAAAATAGTTGCATACGAAAAAGTTTTTTGAGCTTGAATTGGACGAGAAGCCATAATGAAGCACAAAAGAAGATTACGATGCAACCTCCAGAATGTTACTTAAAGGCTATGTAATAGTTTTAATTTCTGTCGAATGGTTGGATCAATGCGCTGTTTCAACACACCTTTAATCTGTTTAATCCCTCCATCTATTCCAGATACTACAACGCCTGGTGGCATATTAATGCAGTTATAGCCTATTCTTGACAATTTTCCTAACTTTAGTAAACATAACAAAGTACTTCACCACCAACATGGATTTTACGCATTTTTTTCCATCAAAATGCCTTTAGAGGTGGACAATATAGCTATTCCCAACCCATTGATATCACTGGGCATAGCAGAAACAGTACAGTATTTACGTAAGCCTGGCTTACTTATATGCTTCAATTTTACAATAGCAGATTGTTTTATAAAAGTATCATACTTGAGGGCAATTTTAAATTTGCTGAATGCTATTTGGTTTAGAGACAACCTTATATCCTCGAATTGGTCTCTTGATTGCCAGGAACTAGTGCTACATTCTCACTTTACCTGAGCTATTTTTGTCTTTCGAGGTATTCTCGCACCGCTTTAATTGGTATGGCTACGGGTGGACTAACTATTGTAATTTGGAATGGTACCTTCCCTGCTATGGTAGCCAATGGTTTGGCTATGCTTTGCCACTATTGCTTTGCGCGTGAAATTGATTGAAAAGCACACCCGCAACATTAAATAATAAACCAGGGCTCGCAGCGTTCCTAAAATTTTCTACCTTTGCTACCACTATTATGAAACAGTAAAATTTCTGGTTTACTTCTGTTGCGGATGTTAAAAGAATGTACAACGAAGATTTTTGTTTTAAAATAGTGGTAGTAAGGATGGAAAAATTTAGGAACGCTGCGAGCCCTGAATAAACGTATAAATAACCATTTCCAGAGAATGAACAATTTACTTGTTGATGAGGAAATAGTCTTGGAAATTGACTTTGCATAGAATTATTCTTTGTAATTCAGGATTAAATACAAGCAGCTCGCTGGTAACATACACGTATTTGCAGCTATAGCTTCATTCCCTGCATGTAATAATCAATCATATGTAGCTGTTTCAGTTAATTTGAACCTTGAGAAACATCCACTCATGTTGTACATGAATATCCTCTTGTAACACCTCAAAGAGACGTACAGCTATAAAAATATTCATTTGTTTAATTTTGGATGTAACTCTGAGGTTCGATATTCTATCTTAAAAATATTACGAAAATGGTTATATATATATATATATATATATATATATTAATTAGAACGACCATGAGAGGTCATTTTGACCGCTAACAAATCAATATATTCCGAATTAAACCAGAATTTTCTTTTTAAAATAAATTAAGTATAAACTAACAGATATATGTTAAATGAATAAGTTAAATAGTTTTAAATAAAAATTCTGGTGTGAATTAGTTTTACAAAACTTGAGTAAAATTTTCGGCCGTTCGAGTGTTAAATCACATGGACAGTAGGTTATAGATGATTACAGTCGACATTAAAAAAAAAAAAAAAAAAAAACAATGCTGTTCTTAAAAGTCTAGAAATAGAGCGATTGCTGTAAACAAGCGATTTTATACACTCCTGAAGCAAATTTCAAGATTCTTCTATTACATTGCTTGATAAATGTTATAATATATTAACACGCGTTCGAAGTATTCAAAGAATGCACTATATCTCGTAAATTAAAGTAGAAGTTGTTGATGTAGCAATTACATCGTCAATATAAAAATAAAGAATAAAACTTGCAAAATTAAAAGAAAAATATGAGTCAGATGAAACTTTTCAAGTAATCAGGGATTCTAGTGTAGGTTCTTTTTCACCATCGTCAAATAAACAAAATAAACGTTTCGCTTCTAAAATAATTAAGCTCGATGGTCAGAATATTGAGCTACACTACCTGAAGAAGGTATTTAAGAATGTAGATATTTGGCTGCAAGAATGAGATTTTTCACTGGTATAAAATGAATGTAAAATTATGAAAATCGTGTTTCCAAGCATCAAAAACCGAAAACAGGAAATAGCATTTACTTGAGTGATATATATATCTTTTAATATAATATTTACTACCATTTTAAAAATTATGCCCCGTGGAAAGCTGCTCTTTCAATCCATTCTTTATATAAAGGTAGCGTACAGGTCACGTCTGCAATAAATCTGTTACACCAGCAACGCGAAATAATGTATAAAAATAAATATAAGTAAAATTGTGTAAAAATTGTAATAACCTTTCTAGAATTATATGCTGTATGTTATTGTTTAATGACAAATGCATTCATTGTCTTACTGGTTCTTAATTTGTAACATATTTGTAATATATTTGTAATATATTTGAAAGTATGCTTTACAAAGAGAAAATCAATTATTTTTTTATGTGACACCTGCAACGTAAAAACTTATTTTTTAAATAGGACAAAATTGTTTAAAAGAAAAATTATACGATGTGAAAAGATAAATAAATGTTTCTTCTACAAAAAAGTCATGTGATATAAAAGCATAATCTTTAAATAATGTATGTATATCAGTAAATTAGTTGCATTAGTGTCACACACGTATCGATGAAAATAGTATTATAAACTGCATTAACATCACACTAAACTAAATCAACATAGTTTATAGTGATACAAATTTATAAATCTATTGAAATGTTGTTTGATATCATATACTATTCAATGTATTCTATAAATGTCTCCCTAGCAGATGAATATCATTAGTATTTGCAGTTCGTGTATTAGTAATTTCGATTCAATAATCTAGTCTAAATCACAGAATGCTGGAGAAAATGTAATTCAATAAAAGAAAAAGTAATAATAAATGATTGACAAAAGTACTGTAAATAATATAACACTTATTATATTAAAAAATATATTATGATTTTTTTTTTTTACAGTCATTATTGCTAATGTTTATATCGCTATTTTTTAAAAAAAGCACGAAAACTCTCCTATTTATATATTTAACTCAAACAAATTAATTCGAAGTATTAATATAGAAATATTTTTTTTCATATTCTAAAATTTAATTTTTAACATAAAAGTGGTTATAAAAAAATAAAATATTAATTAATTTACAAAAGTTAAATAAAAATAAGATTTGTGTCTAAAAAATAGTTTCTTTAAAACATTTAATGTACATGCATAACAATTAAAAATTAAAACAAAGTGTAATTTAATTTATACTGTAAATGACAAAAGAAACATATACACACAATATAATCAATATTTATTCATCTTCATGCAACATATCACGATTTAAATCACATAAAATAGCACATTTCGATTTCGGAATTCGTAGGCATTCTTATATAGATGCATCGGCAATATTTACTGCTTTTCGTTTTGGAAAACTCATCCTGTAAGATCGCATCCTATTCGTAGTCAATATGGACGTTCTAGCACCCAATGGATAGGATTTGTTGCCATCTATGTAAGTTCCTACTTCAGCAGGTTTTGAACGAATGCATATTACTTCTTGGAAATAACCCCTGAACCTGTAAATGAAATATAACTAATTATTAAAATTTTATATATAAAAGTCCTTCCGGACTGCACCGGGAAGGAAAGGTAGCTTTCATAGTCCATGTTTTTAAAAATTAAATTCATTTTACGCAATCACCCAAAGCTAAAATTTTTGTAACCCGATTATAGAAGATTCTATCCCGGTTATCGTTAATACTGAATTTGAATGCGCATTTCAGCATGAGAGTTTCAGCATAACAAAAATCGGATAGTTTCAAAATGTCAGCCAACCTAGAATTTTAAACTGCCATATCTCTGCTATTTTTAAAGATAAAACCAAAACAAAACATTTTCCAGATTCCTTGTATTGCGATCTAATACTTAAGGAAAACAACTTTTTCAATTCATAATTTTGTATATATTTTTTTAATTAAAAAAAATTAACTTGCTGCCATTTTGAAAGAAGATGGCGCATGAAGCTGGCCAACGAACTCGATCGAGACCTTGGTATGTTCTGTACATATGATCAATCACATTCATATCGGTTCATAAATACGAGAATTACAGCATAACATATATCATATTATTTCAAAATCTCAGCCACCCTAGAATTTCAAACTGCCATATCTCAGCCATTTTTTAAGATATAGCAATAACAAAAAATGTTCCAGAATCCTTGTACTGTCTAACACTTAACAGGAACGATTTTTTCAATTTTTAATTTTTCTGTACGTGTTTTGAATTTTTAAAAATTTAAAAATTTATAATTGACCGCCATTTTGAAACAAGATGGTGGATGAAGCTGACCAACGAACTCGGTCGAGACCGTGGTATGTCCTATACACATAACATCCAAATCGGTTCATAAATAAGAGAGTTACAGCATGACAGATATAAATTTATATATATATATATGGATATATATATATATATATATATATATATATATATATATCAACATTTGAACGGAGGGTGATTGGGGGTCTGGGGGTCATCTAAGATCATCTATTTCGTTACCTCTTTAAATTACACGGACGTATATGTAATAATAAAAAAATTTCGCCATTTTTCCTTTGTTAAATTATTCCAAATTCTTACAATTCTAATTTTTCCCTCTCTTTTAAAATATCTCTTAAATCTATTTTATATTTTATTCCATAACTTAATCAAAATATTCTTTTAATTATCATTCTAAACGTCTTAATCTGTTAAAAGCTACACGTATTTGTATAAACCTTAATTTATTTCTTCTTTTGAAACATTCAAATTTTATTTCTTTAGAACGTCTCTTAATATCATTTTTATTTTTATTAAAATTATCATTCGATATCCCAGAAATCCTTTCGGCTCCCGCGTCTTTCCGCTTCAACTCAAAATTATACCACTGACAGTATTAAATTCCCTGCTTTGCAAGCTTCCTATTGGCTCGCCCTGCCCCTGCATTGCGGAAATATTCATTCGCCTTTTACCAATTAAAACGGGCTACGCTGGCTTGGAGAACAGATTTTTGTACGTTTTTCTTCTGTCAACTAGACCCAGTCACTAGGGGGTCAAAATGCGTATGTCATCGGTAGAGAATTCTTCAAAAAACATAGATTTGTACCGTCATCTAATGCATTAAATAGCTTCCAGTTTTCGATGAGATTTAGTGGAGTTGTTAAATCGACGTAATTCTAATAAACTGTTGTCTCGTCAATACTGTTTGTTGTTCTTGAGTGGGAAACTGTCTGGATTGATTTACTTAGCCTGTTCTCCGGTTACGTGCGACTGCCTCTATGGAGTATAATTCGTGATCTTTCGTCATCATATAGCATGGAACAGCGTTAGTAACTTGTGGCGATGGAATAATAGTGCTATGATCTGGTGTAAAATTATAGAGATCGTGGCTGGCCTGTCAACGGTTGCTGGATCTAGAATATTTCATAACAATTAAAGCCGGCGATGAATAGAAACTTGACCTGCGAAGCAGCATTAAGTGAGCATGTTCCTCTATTCCAAGACTTCCTAGTGGCTGAAGATCTCTACATACCAATTTCTTCAGTTGAGGAGATTTTTATCATTCACAACGATGATTCCTTACGATGATGCAGTCTATTCTTCTTTAAAATAAAATTAAATGACTGTAAAGGAGATGTCACAATTTAGGACTGTTTGGTATAATTTTTATTTATTACTTCTTGACAGGCCAGCCACGATTTCTGTAATTTTACACCAGATCATAGCACTATTATTCCACCGCCACAAGTTACTAACGCTGTTCCATGCTATATGATGACGAAAGATCACGAATTATACTCCATAGAGGCAGTCGCACGTAACCGGAGAACAGGCTAAGTAAATCAATCCAGGCAGTTTCCCACTCAAGAACAACAAACAGTATTGACGAGACAACTGTTTATTAGAATTACGTCGATTTAACAACTCCACTAAATCTCATCAAAAACTCGAAGCTATTTAATGCATTAGATGACGGCATAAAGTTATGTTTTTTGAAGAATTCTCTACCGATGACATACGCATTTTGACCCCCTAGTGACTGGGTCTAGTTGACAGAAGAAAAACGTACAAAAATCTGTTCTCCAAGCCAGCGTAGCCCGTTTTAAAGGTAAAAGGCGAATGAATATTTCCGCAATGCAGGGGCAGGGCGAGGCTTGCAAAGCAGGGAACTTAATACTGTCAGTAGTATAATTTTGAGGTGAAACGGAAAGACGCGGGAGCCGAAAGCATTTCTGGGATATCGAATGATAATTTTAATAAAAATAAAAATAATATTAAGAGACGTTCTAAAGAAATAAAATTTGAATGTTTCAAAAGAAGAAATAAATAAAGGTTTTTACAGATACGTGTAGCTTTTAACAGATTAAGATTTTTAGAATGACAAATAAAAGAATATTTTGATTAAGTTATGGAATAAAATATAAAATAGTTTTAAGAGATATTTTAAAAGAGAGGGAAAAAATTAGAATTGTAAGAATTTGGAATAATTTAACTAAGGAAAAATGGCGAAAATTTTTTATTATTACATATATATACGTTTTAAGTGGTCGATACGTTAACTGTCATGAACATACACATACTAAATGAACATACACTTTTAGAAAATACATTTTGTACATTAGTAATTTCCAGTCGTAAAACTACGCCTCTGTCTTGGAGTGCAACAAATTAATTTTAAACAAGTACATAGCTGTCAACTGCTACGAGTTTTTGGCACTAGTATTTCTGCATAGTAATGTTTTAGTTATTTGATTGTGAAAATTTGTCTGGACGAAAAACTGTGGTACTGGGAAACGAATCGCGTCAAACTTTGTTGAAAGTTAAATGGTTTATTTAATACTTTGTATGGTACGCAAATTTCTAGTTCGTTTTTCTGCACTTTTTCCAATCACGCGGTTAAAACAGTATATATTTAAAACAATACATCTCATTTCTGTTTTCAACGGCGCCTTGCACGGCGTTTAATTGAAAAATCATCGGCGTTTTTACAAGTTTTTGATTCGTCGTTTTTCGAAGCGTCAAAATCACTTTGAAAGTTTTTAATGGGCTTTTCTCAAAATGGTGCTTTCCAACTCGTCAGTATTTTAGGAAAATTATTAATTAAGACAACGGCTTAAAATAGGGAGTAAAACGACATGAGACACGAACTTACCTTTCGGATAATTATATTTGTCTTTATAATAACTTATTTTTTTACAAACGTTACTTTTAGAAAAATCCTTTAAATATTTTTTCTAAAATTCCTCTTTAAAAAAAAATAATCACTTTTGTGAAAATGTAAGGTTTGACATATTTCTACGTTCAAATAAAAATTAAAAAAAATCTAAATCCTTGCTCGTGTACTTTACAACCACCGTCACCAAGCAGCAGTGTACGTTAGTCAGAAATGTCTTGCGGTGGAGAATAAGTATCATTATCTTGGTATGAGATTCAGGTTAATTTTATGGAATTTATTGTCTAAAGTTTATATAATCTAATAGCAATTTCAGTTTGAAAATAAACCTTTATTTTTTTTTTCCAAAACCGACAAAATTATCTTAAATAATGGGCGTTTTCCAAGTCTCCCAAAAATAATGGATTGTGCAAAGTTATTTGTATATCATAAAAATATTTAGCTGTGGCATTATTACGGGGTGCAAGTTATAACATAATTTTAAAAACTGTAAAATGAAACATGTTAATTTTTTTTTGTTTATTATTAAATCTAAACTTCTATTTGCCACTAATAAAACGAATGTGTAATTACAAGAAGATTAAAAACTGATGTCTAGAAACACACATTTTATCATAGTTTTTATACTTTATCTTTGACAACTCAAAATCAGATTGAAATAGTTTTTTAGAAAATAAATTAACACATCTACAAAATGAAAATGACGTTGATAAAAAGCTTCTACAAAGAGAGTTACAGAACTGTGTATGTGGATTTGGCGTGTAAGATTTGTATTACTTTTGTTACGAAGATTTCTAATTATGTGTTCAAAGCGACCTGCATTAAACGAACCCTAGTTGAAACAGATACTTTTGTGGAATTGATAGTTGATAATGAAACTGACAAGGGGAGGTTCCGAGGAAGGAAACAAAGGATGCGATGACCCTTTGTGTATCGATAGAATATAGTCAAGAGAAGAGAAAAGAAAGTCAATAGTTCATACGACAGCGATAAAGTCCAATAAACAGGTGCTCTTAAGAACACAGGTTCCTAAATCTAAGCTTCATTTGCGTATATAATCATATAAATTGTTTTTTTAGGGCGGTTATGTAGCGTGGAAGGTAGACCGCCGTACATTTTAGTTTAAGACTTTTTTGTGTGTGGGTTTGAACCTAGAACAAACAATTGTTTCCAGACAAAATGCTGATAAATAAATTTCGAATCACAATAAATATATATACATAACTATTTAAATTTGAGAAAAATATAAAAAATATGTTTTTTTGCATATATATCTTTATAGAGAGAGATAGTTTTAATTATGAAATATTTAATTTTTCTCGCTTTAATGAAAAGTAAATAAAGAAAAATGTACACATTTTTTATATGTGCAGTTGACAAAATTTTCCTTTTATTTAAAATTGTTTACAATTTTCTTAAGTATAAATACATATTTCTCTCAGCAAAATTGATTACAATACAGAATAGGAAATTAAATTAGAATATTTTAATTTTGTTTTCATTTCCCTAAAAATTAAAAATGTTATGAGTTTTAGCAATTTGCTGTTTAAATTTTGATTAAGTGAGTGTTTTAGTCTCGGAATCTCATGTTTATAACTAGAATAGATGTTTTTAAATTTATAAATTAATATGGTAATTGAAAAAAATTCCTCGAAAAATGGACCGTATTTTAATCCATCTCGCTGGAACAGTATAGGAGTTTATTTGTGTGAAAACTGTAGACAATTGTAAATAAAAGAAAACATTTCTCGATTGAATAAATAAAAATTGCGTACATGTTTTTAATTTTTATTTTCAGTTGAATAAAAAGAAATATATGAAAAATGAATAAGAAAAATAAAATAAAATAAAGAAAACTTCTTTTTTACGGATATAAATATATAAATAAATAAATTTGTAAAAACATATGTTTTAATTATTTGACTGAAATTTAAATAATTATGTATATATGTTTAATTTTGATTCGAAAACAACTTATTAATATTTTTTTCTGGAGATAATAGAATTTTCGTTGATCGAACTCACATCGAAACGAGTCACCGACTTACGAGGGTCCATTCAAAGTCGTAAAACGACTGCAAAAAGATTTTGTGGTTTCTATCGGGAACCAGGAAAAGATCATAAATATTGATCGTTTAAAACCTGCGTTTCTGTTGAATGAGGATGGTGAGCCTGATCTTACAACTTACATAACGAGATCGGGAAGGAAAGTTCGTTTTCGTCTCCCACGGGTTGTGTGAGACTGGCGGGGGAGTCATGTGGGGAGGTTAATTCGCCTTATATGAAAATGGAAGAGGAAGCATAATTTATTTAAGTTTCTCCTGCGGAGCAAAAAGAGCGTTCTCACATTTGGCGAAAGTTTGGCGGTTGGAAAGTTTTGCCAATTATAGACTGGCGATGGATTCGGGCAGAATTTTTGACATTTGCTCTTTGGCAGTCTCGAGTGATGCATCGTGATTTTAGAGCGACTGCTGGACGGCTATTAAACATTATATTTATTTATTTATTAATTATGTTTATTTGAATATGTTGAATTAATTATATATTTCGTTAAAGTAATAAAGTGGTAAATAGTCAATTATGCCGTCGTATAAATAACCACAGCGCAACCTTTACATACCTACAAGTGGTGACCCTTGTACACGCTTTTGGAGCTGTGGTTAAAAAGAGTTAAAGAAAGATTAATTCATAACGAGTTCTCGTCAAATCTATTAGGATGTCTTCCAAGGATTAAGGCATGAGATTCCGTACTGTTTATTCCCTTTTGCATGTATCCTCTGAGGACTTTTAAGATAATTTAAACTTGTTTTGGGTTCCAATGGTTGGATGGTTTCGAAGTTTATATTGCTGTTTTAGGTGTTAAGATGTTTTAACCTTCGTTCAGTTTGGAGTAAATTGTTGTTTAGTTCGGCTTTTTGAGATTTCTGTTTTTTTGTTTATAGTATACGGGATGCCGGACGACAATCCTAGTGAAACTGTGAAAGGGGGGAGTACAGGATGTAATAGAGTGTCGGTGAAAGTTCCAAATTTTTGGCCTAGTAATGCAAAGTTATTTTTTGTACAGCTAGAGGCTAGTTTTAGGTTAGCGGGAATCTCGGTCGAACAAACTAAATTTGATCATTTGGTGGCGTCTTTGGATGCGGAAACTTTATCTTTTGCTTCCGATATTGTGTGTAAACCCCCAGAAGAACCGTACAGTGCTCTTAAAGCGAGGTTATTATCGGAATTTGAAGTTTCTCAGAATTGGAAGGTTAAGACTTTGCTGGAAGATTTAGAGCTGGGTGATAGGTCCCCCTCAATGTTATTGCGTAAGATGAGAGAGTTAAGTGAGGGCCATGTTGACTATGACTTTTTGAAAAATATATGGCTTCGGAGGTTACCGGTATCGGTGCAAACAATTTTGTCAGTCAGCTCTGAGGGTTTAAATAAATTAGCGGAGATGGCGGATAAGATTTGTGAATGTACGCAGGTTGGTGTTAACTCTCTGGAATCGAGAGGGGCAGAACAAACTCAGTTTAGTCAGCAAAATAAACAGTTGGAGCAGCTACAATTTCAGGTTCAGGAACTTTCAAAGCTGGTTAAAGCGGGTTCTTGTCCCAAGTCGCCTAGGAAATCTTACCGGCGGAACTCATTTAACTCAGGGGATAGGTCACTCAGAGAGGGGTGGCTATGTTGGTATCATTTTCGATTTAAGGAAAAGGCTCGAAAATGCGTACCTCCGTGCGCTTACAAACCAAAAAAACGACATTCGCTCGCAGGAGTAGCGACGGCTACTGCACGTATGAGCTTGAGTCGTAGGCTTTATGTTACAGATAAGGTTACTCAATCCAGCTATTTGATAGATACAGGCAGTGATGTCTCATGTTTTCCGAAGTCCTTTTTAGTTAAAAGTACTAGAAAGAGGGATTTCACATTGTATGCCGCTAATGGTACAAAAATCTGCACTTACGGTACTAAACTATTGACACTGGATTTGGGACTGAAACGTAAATTCCAATGGCCATGTATCATAGCTGAAGTAACTAAACCAATTATAGGCGCTGAATTTCTACAACATTTTGGTTTATTGGTTGATTTGAAAGAGCGGCGTTTATTGGACCCTGTGACTAACTTTTCTGCTCGTGGTCGCGCCAGTCTGTGTGATGTACCAGTGGTTGAAACTATCACCGGAAACACTGCATATATAGAACTGCTAAAAAAGTATAAAGAGATTCCCCAGTTAAATAATACGAATAAACGAACTGTAAAACATGATACAATCCTTTTTATCCCTACTGTTGGCCCACCTGTGACAGCTAGAGCTCGGCGGTTACATCCAGCGCAGCTCCGGATAGCTAAGAAGGAATTTGACTACATGCTTGAGAAAGGTATCTGTAGGCGATCGAAAAGTAATTGGGCCAGTCCATTACATATGGTCCCTAAAGGCGTTTCGGATTGGAGACCAAATGGGGATTACAGGGCACTTAACCGAATTACTGTACAAGACAGATACCCCATTCCTCACATTCAAGATTTTACTTATATGTTAAAAGGTAAAAAAATATTTTCTAAAGTGGATTTAGTCCGTGCTTATCATCAAATTCCGGTTCATCCTCCCGATATCCCTAAAACTGCTATTATAACTTCTTTTGGTTTGTTTGAATTTCCATTTTTAAACTTTGGGTTATGCTCTGCAGCGCAAACGTTTCAACGCTTTATAAATGAGGTATTACGAGGTTTGGATTATTGCTTTCCTTATCTCGATGACATTTTAATAGCGAGTGAAACTCACGCTCAGCATATGCAGCATTTAGAGGAAGTTTTTAAGCGGTTTAGAGATTACGGGATTATAATTAATGAATCTAAATGTGAGTTTGGCAAAGAAACTATAGATTTTCTGGGTCATACTATAGATAGCCAGGGTTGTGTTCCACACAAAGATAAGGTGAAAGCTATACTTGAATTCCCAAAACCAAAAACTGTTAGCGATCTCAGGAGATTTTTGGGAATGGTGAACTACTATCATCGTTTTGTACCCCATATTGCAGAAATATTAAGGCCACTAAACGTGTTCTTAAATGGAGCAAAAAAGAGGGATAGAAGAGAAATTTAGTGGGATGCGGATGCAGGAAGCAGGTTTGAGCAAGTTAAGCAAGCTATAGCTAATGCGACTTTGCTTTATCACCCTTCTCAAGATGCGAAGCTTGCACTTATAACTGACTGCAGTAAATTTGCTATGGGTGGGGTGTTACAAGAAGTTACGCCCGATGGTCCAAAACCACTTGGATTTTTCTCTCATAAGTTGTCCCCTACACAGTGCAAATATTCAACATATGACCGGGAATTGTTGGCGGCATATTCTGCGATCCAATATTTTAGGCATATGTTGGAGGCTCGGGTATTTACATTGTACGTAGATCATAAACCCCTAATTTTTGCATTTCAGCAGAAACAAGAGAAATGTTCCCCTAGAAGGCTTCGGCAATTAGACTTTATATCTCAGTTTACTACGGATATACGTTATTTGCCAGGCAAGGGACATTTTGTTGCTGACAGTTTATCTAGAGTTTGTGAGATTCAATTTGCGTCACTTGCAGATTTTGAGTTGTGGGAAAGTTGCAAACAGAGGATGAGGAGCTAAAGGCTATTTTGGACGGAAGGGCTGAGTTTAGTGGAAAGTTAGCAAAAGTACAAATGCCGGATGCTAAGACATTATTGTATTGTGAAACTTCTGGTGAGGTGAACAGGTTTTATGTCCCCCAGACCTTGAGATATAAGGTGTTTGAGTCAATGCATGGGTTGTCGCATCCAGGAATACGGGCTTCTAGGCAGCTAATCTGTTCGAAATATATTTGGTCAGGGCTAAATAAAGATGTTGCTGTGTGAAGTAGAGCGTGTATACCCTGTCAAAGGACTAAGGTACACCTGCATACTAAGTCTCGTTTGGTGAAATTTTTGGATCCAGACGAGAGATTTGCGCATATACACATAGATATCATTGGTCCCTTACCTCTAGTACGTGGATTCAGATATTGCCTAACTATGATTGATAGGTTTACCCGGTGGCCAGAGGCTGTACCTATTATGGATATGACTGCTGAAACTGTTGCTCAGGCTTTTGTTCAGACGTGGGTTTGCCGTTTTGGTACGCCTCAGAGGATAACATGCGATAGGGGTAAATAATTTGAGTCCATACTTTTTGAAAGTCTGGCAAGAATGCTAGGCTCTGTTATAGCTAGAACTGCTTCGTATAGGCCCCAGACGAATGGTTTGGTGGAGCGACTTCATCGACCTTTAAAGCAGGCCTTAATGTGCTGTAAGGTGGATTGGTTGGAAGCTCTCCCCCTGGTTTTGCTGGGTCTACGGACAACAGTACGTGCGGACCTTGGTGAATCTACAACTGAGCTGACATATGGAACGACTCTACGGCTTCCAGGCCAGTTGTACGAGGATAGCCCCTTCTCAGACCCACCGACTTATATTTCAAAACTACAAAAAATTATGTGTGCTTTGAGACCTTGTCAACCTTTAAGACATGGGCAGCAAAAGATCTATGTTCCGAAAGAACTAAAGAACTGCACCCATGTATTTGTACGGAGAGGTCCTTTTAAGAGATCTTTACAACCGACTTACGAGGGTCCATTCAAAGTCGTAAAACGACTGCAAAAAGATTTTGTGGTTTCTATCGGGAACCAGGAAAAGATCATAAATATTGATCGTTTAAAACCTGCGTTTCTGTTGAATGAGGATGGTGAGCCTGATCTTACAACTTACATAACGAGATCGGGAAGGAAAGTTCGTTTTCGTCTCCCACGGGTTGTGTGAGACTGGCGGGGGAGTCATGTGGGGAGGTTAATTCGCCTTATATGAAAATGGAAGAGGAAGCATAATTTATTTAAGTTTCTCCAGCGGAGCAAAAAGAGCGTTCTCACATTTGGCGAAAGTTTGGCGGTTGGAAAGTTTTGCCAAGTATAGACTGGCGATGGATTCGGGCAGAATTTTTGACATTTGCTCTTCGGCAGTCTCGAGTGATGCATCGTGATTTTAGAGCGACTGCTGGACGGCTATTAAACATTATATTTTTTTATTAATTATGTTTATTTGAATATGTTGAATTAATTATATATTTCGTTAAAGTAATAAAGTGGTATATAGTCAATTATGCCGTCGTATAAATAACCACAGCGCAACCTTTACATACCTACAATATATATGAAGAGGGTCGCATTCGAAGCATGTAAATAAGCAATAATTTAATTATTTCAATTATATTCTGTTTCTGTGGCTCAGAATTGGTAAATATCCTTCCAAAAAGTGGTTCTTGTGGTAGAAATACCATAGAAAGAATCATTAAAAAAAGACCGAAGCATTCACGAAAAGTATTACGTGATATGAATTAGTCGAACAGTCTGCAAAATCGGCAAATTTTGTGCGCAGACTTGACCAAAAATTATTTTGTGGGTGATTTGATCACGTGGTTGGGGCTTCCGTTTGGAAAGTTGATTGAACACCCTTAACAGATCGATCAGAATTCTAACAATTTTCAACTTTTTAACTTTCTAAACTGATTTTTTAAACCTTCGTATTTCTTAATGAAACAGTATAAGAAATATAGCTATAGCGGAGTACGATTAATATATCAGTTTTAGTGACATATAAGTTGATGACAAACTAGACGTTCAGATTACCGATTTGTGTCAGGTTTGTCCTAACCATGAAGCTCTAATATAATTCTATATAGCTCAGTGGGCCTAACACAGAAAGCCTTAAGCGCAAGCTCTCAAAAATAAAAATTAAATAAAAATATATTATATACACTTACGATGTTTTGTCGCACTAAACAGATGAACCTGGATCATCAGCCTCTCCTATTATTTTATATTTTTCTTTTTTTCAGTTTTTATTAATATAAAAATGCTTCATCAGTTGCTTTATATTTTCATTAAAAATGGAATACTGTTAATATAACAAAACTGTGATATCAACATGTTACGAGATTCATTTGTAATAGTAAATTAAAATATTTGTCAAAAGTTGATAAAAAGAGGTTCTAATATTTTTATTAAAACATTTATTTCGATAACAACATGTTTGAAACCTAAATATTCAATTAACAAAATTAATTTTTTAATTTGAATAAAAAAAAATGTTAACGTTATACGTATAATTTTATTTTTATAATATTTTACACAATGAATTTTATATTGTAAAATATGCTTTGTATTTTATTTTTCGTAATAATAAACCAATAAGGTACTCCAGAAAAAAACACCCATCGTATGCGGACGGATATTTTCGCACAATTCTTATGTGTTAAAAAAATATTAACGCATTGGAAAGAAATATTAAATATTGTAAAGCGCTGTAAAGTAACATTTTAATCAGGAGATTTCCCATTTATCGTATTTAAATGCGTATTTTATAATAATAATAGAAATAAATCTGTAATTGTTATTAATATCAAAATTCACTTTTATTAAAAATATTCCATTTACCAGACGGACCCGTGCAAAGCTTTCGCACTGCAATATTTGAGATTGTTTCCTGATACTTCTTAGCATGAATTTTTAATTAACTATTTTTTTTTAATCCAACAACGCGTTTTAACGAATTGTGAGTGTTACTATGTCAGAAGCCTATTCAAAAACTTTTTGAATGATACCTCTTTCATCGTTGTATGTTTTGTATATACATAGAAAAAGGGATGTTGAAAACAGAAATAAGGTATGTGATGTGGATTGTTTTTTCATAAATGAAATGAAAACGTTTTTCAAATCCACAAAATAAAATACCGCATTATATGATACGCAACAGTGATTATAAAAAATAATAAATAGTACAAAACAGGTAAAATGTGACTTTTCGCACGGGTTATTTTATATTTATGATTAAAAACCGAAATTAAAACTGAAACGTTTAGAAGAAATTAAATATTATTGATTGATCGAAGCAGTGGTATTTTACACGTGTAGCATAAAAGGTATGATTTGTTATATTAGATTGAATTGTAATTTAAGTATATTTCAATTAATTTTTCTTTGTCCCGTATTTTTCCCGAAAAAGATGCCGTCATCCTCTAATGCAGTTAAAATACAACTGTTATTTTTTCCCCCCGCGCATGCCTTTTTCTATCTTCGATGGGATTTTATTGTTAGGAATAAATGAGATGATATTCTCGCTTGACTAATGTTGTTTGAAGATATTTTTATCCTTAATTTTTCTTTAGAAGTGTAAACCTGCATCTAAAAAATATTAGATATTTCTAAAAATTATTAGACTGCAGTGCGAAATCCTCGCACAGGTCCGCTGGTTAAATACATAACATTGTTAAAAATAGCAAATAATATAAAATAAATAAATAAATATATTAAAGTATATTGAACAAACCGGTGTGATATTATAAAAGCATAAAAAGCTCTCTCTCTCTATATATATATATATATATTTCACTGGCACCCGGCTAACCGAAATGTACTATAATTAAACTACATACTTAAAGAAAAATAAGGGTTACTATAATTAGTTAATTGGTGCCATGCTTGGCGCAATTATATTCGGGCTTACCGTATAATACGTAAGTACCCATTTTTTATTATCATAAAACACACTGAACAATTATTTTAATATAAAACGCACACAATGATCAATTTATTATAAAACATACAATATTTAATTTAATATAAAACACACGCAATGACGCAATCTCCTCTACCGGATTGCCATATGAAGCAAAATCTCGCCAAAATTGTCGTGTTGCCTAGGCATAAAATCGTCCTATTAGCGCCAAAAACATATCCCGGTGCGTCTGCGGCATCTGTACCAATATTATTTATATACAATTTAATTCTGCTTGTACATTTCAAAAAGGTACAGATGTCGCAGATGCGCCGGGGTATCTTTTGGGCGCCAAAAGGGCGATTTTCTGCCTATGCAACCCGACGATTTTGGCGAGATATTGCTTCGTATGACCCGGTAAAGCAGATTGCGTGTGTTTTATATTAAATTAAACATTGTATGTTTTATAATATATTGATCATTGTGTGTGTTTTATGATAAAATAATTTTTGTGAATAGGTTGTCAAAAAATATGTTGACAAATTTTCTTTTCTCGCCAATGTCATTTTCTTTACTTTGCTAAGATAATCATTAAATAAGTTAATGTACTATTACTCCGTTACAGTACGCATATACACAAACATGATAAATATAACAATAGATGACGCACGTATAAAAATTATAAAAACCCGATTAAAGGCTCGATATTTTTTTCAAAAAGCACGCGCGAGAAAAAAATTAACAATCGTATTTTAACTGCATTGGAAGATGACATCATCCGCTTATTCTTGAAAAACATGAAATAAATTGAATGCATTTCTAATATAATAAAGCATATCTTTTATTTTATTTCAATTTTTCTTTTTAAAAATAAATATTAAATTAACCGGGCGGAGCAAACATACTTTATCTTTTTTGTACTGTTTATTTCTTTTTATAATTATTGTTGAACATGATATAATGCGGTATTTTACTTTTGTGGCAACACAAATTTCAGGAAAACCTTTCATTTCATTTTTGAAAACAATGCCGATTTAATTTTTAATTAACAGCAGTTTTTAATCAAAAAACATGTTTTAACGAAATGTTAAGTGTGCTTTGTCAGAAGCCTGTTGAAAATCCTTTCATATGGTATCTCATTCGTCATTCTGCGTTTCGTATTTTCTGAGAAAAAGGGATGTTGACAGGAGAAATAATATATATATGATCATGAAAAACATAAAAAAACCAATAAACATTTTAAATTAAAAAAAATGATAAAAATCTGAAATACAATATTTAAATAAGTATTTTATTTTAATAACAAATATTAATCTGGAATTGTTATTAATGTCAAAATTTAGCATTTATCATGAAAAATATATATCAACCGACAAAACATTTTTAAATAAAAAAGCAGAACAAAATCTGAAGAAAAAAAAAGAAGAATTCGAATAGACTTCGTGGGATTCGAATTCATGCTATCTAGATGCAAGATCGGCGCTCGAACCATTCACTCACCAAGCAGCAACAAAATATTAATATAAGTAGGCAAATACATGATCTGAACATTTGGTTCTCAAGTTCACTGTAACTGTATGTTTAAATACCTACTCCATTTTCCAATCTCATTTGCTCATGGACGACCTCACACACATGTTTATCTATTGACTATATTCTAACTATAGACAAAACGTCACCGCATTCTCTATTACCGATCTCTGAAACTCTCCTTTTTGATTATGGTGTCAACCTATTTGGCAAAGACCTGGAGTGAAGGAAAACATATAGAAAATAAACATAAATACGCTTTTATTTTTATCAATAATGATAAAAATAATATAGCAGCGACGTCGATAAATTTGTTGTTTACGAATATGAAAAACGAATGCAATTTTTTATTGTTATTTCAAAGATGATTCTAATGGAGCATTTATTAAAAATTTCACAGATAACAAAAATGAAAAAAAATAGGATAATAATGCCGTTGCCTTTGGAATGGAAATTAAATTTTGTGTAGTAGAATGCATAGAATAGAAAAAAGTACATTTAAGTTACATTTAAGATAAAAGAAAAATGCCGTAAACAGAAAGAAAGAAAGAAAAGTAATTGGTAAATATTAAAAGGAAGAAGGTAAGTTTAATATAGAAAAAGTAAATTGGACCTATATCTTTCGTTCCTAATTTTAGCACAGTTCATGTCCGTAGGTATTATTTGTTCATTATTAAAGTATTAAAAAAAATGAAACTGTTCTTACTTTATTTTGAAATCGTAAAGACCTTTTATGAAAACCTTGAAATGTTTTGCAACATACATTATACAGACGAATGAAGTATATCAGTATGTTTGTATCGAACTAATATTCATGATTGTTCATTAACAAAGTATATATTGAAGCTCTTCAATTATGATTAAAATGTACATATTTTTTATTATTAGTTTTGGTACAGTGATTGAAGATTCCACACACACATATATATATATATATATATTATTTATTTATTTATTTATTTATTTGCCACGGGTCGTATTTTTTTCGCAAGTAACAATTAAAACAAAAAATAGCATTTTAACAATTTACATAACACTTGTATATTATACGGGAGCATGTAAAAGACAAATTTGATTTTAATATTTTTGTAAACATTCATAGTAAGCATTTATTATTAACATTTATTAAAAATTTTATAGATAACAAAAATGAAAAAGGAGGATAATAATGCCGTTGCCTTTGAAATGGAAATTAAATTTTGTATAGTAGAATGCATAGAATAGGAAAAAGATAAACACTGATAAGATAAAAGAAAAATGCCGTAAACAGAAAGAAAGAAAGAACAGTAATTATTAAATATTAAAAGAAAGGAGATAAGTTTAATATAGAAAAAGTCAATGAAACCTACATCTTTCGTTCCTAATTTTAGCACAGTTCATGTCCTTAGGTATTATTTGTTCATTATTAAAATATTTAAAAAAATAACTGTTCTTATTTTATTTTGAAATCGTAAGGATCTTTTATGAAAACCTTGAAATGTTTTGCAACATACATTACACAAACGAATAAAGAATATCAGTATGTTTGTATCGAACTAATATTCATGATTGTTCATTAATAAAGTAGATATTGCAGCTCTTCAATTATGATTAAAATGTACATATTTTTTATTATTAGTTTTAGTACAGTAATTAAATATTCCATTTTTTCCGCAAGTAACAATTAAAACACTGATAAGATAACAAAAAAGCGCCGTAAACAGAAAGAAAGGAAGAAAACTAATTATTAAATATTAAAAGAAAGGTTATAAATTTAATATAGAAAGAATAAATGAAACCTACGTCTTTTGTTCCTAATTTTTGCCCAGTTCATGTCCCTACGTATTATTTGTTCATTATCAAAATATTCAACAAACAAAAATACTGTTCTTACTTTATTTGGAAATCGCAAGGATATTTTATGAAAACCTTGAAATTTTTTGCAACAAATTTTATACAGACGAATAAAATATAGCAGTCTGCTTGTACTTTGAAACAATTGCATATTTTATGATGGAAAATCAAACATTTTATCGTCTCAGATAATTTGTCTTGCAAACTTTTTGTAAAAAGGAATTACTAAATGCAAAACATTTCTGCTATAAAATTCTTCTGAATTCTAAATATTCTCTTCTATGTAATCATTTCTACTATAATCTGAATACTAAATATTTCTTCTACAAAATATTTCTGAGAATGCCGCTATTTTTTTTTTCTTCTCATCATTTCAAAATGATTCAATAAATTCAATAAACAAGTAAATTACAAAATGGCAAATAGAAAGGCGTGAAAATTGCCGTTTTTCTCTTACCAGTATTTATCTCTTTTGCCTCATTCGCGAATGTGTAACATATTTTTCAAAATAAGAATGAATACACCTTAAAAATAGAGGATACAATTTAGGAATATAAAATGTATAAAATTATAAAAAGTATTTCACTAAAAGAAAGAATGAAATGCTCTCCAATGTGTATTAATGTTTAATAACTGGACATTTTTTATTGAAATGGGGTCTACCTAAATGTAATGTGTAACAAAATGATTCAATAAATTCAAAGAACACGTAAATTACAAAATGACAAATAGAAAGGAATGAAAATTACCACTTTATTTTCTTATCACTATTTATCTCCTTTGCCTCTTTCGCGAACTCATAACATGTTTTTCAAAATAGGTAATGAATAGAACTTAAAAATAGAGATTAAAAATTAGGAATATGAAATGTATAAAATTATAAAAAATATGTCATTAAGAGAAAGAAGGAAAAGTTCTCGAATGTTTATTAATGTTTAATAACTGGACATATCTTATGGAAATGGGGCCCACCTAAATATAATGTGTAACAAAAAGATTCAATAAATTCAAGGAACCAGTAAATTACAAAATGGCAAATAGAAAACCAGGGAAATTAAATATTCTTACGAATATGCAAATAACTTGCTATGTTATAAAAGAAGGAAAAGTTATTCTTTATATATATAAACGTTTAATAAATGAAAGCATCACCATAAAAATTTATTCATCTATATATATATAACATAATGATCCATTTGCGAAATATATTCATAAAAATGATACACAGGGACATTTGAAAATGAAATAATTAAAGTTAATAAAATAGTTTACTTATAACTCATGGTAAATTCTTAATAGGCTTTTTTATGAACGTGTGAAAGATGAGAACAGTTAGCGTTACTAGCAAATATAAATATTAGTATACAGATGAATTCATATTCCAAATAAATGGAGCATTCCCACTTTGACTCCAAAAATGTGGAAAGACCTTTAATAATGCATGTACACAGTTATGGATTGAACATATATGAGCTGCAAATCAACATTTTACCATTGTTAACCAAAACATAATATGTAAGTGAATCTCGGTGACTTTTCCCATAAGGATGCTCAGGGAAAAGCTTAAAGATGCTGTATAAACTCCACCTTTTTTCACATTAAAAGATAAATCACATAATATTGGTATTCGGCAGTAACAGAAGATACACATCTCGGATATGAATGAATCTGTCAATCATGGAGACACATGATGTGCATACGCAAAAGACACGTTTAGCATTTGTAACGATTGTGAAAAAAATTCATTTTCAGACCAAATGTAGTTTTTACTTCGTTTCAAGTCCTTTTATCCTTCATCCAAAAACATGGAGTTATTTAAATATACAAAGAATTCCGTTATAACAAACCGATTAAAATTAAATCTATTTATCTCACCTGGCATTCATATTGTAGTAAACAATGGGATTGTAGCAGGAGTTCGACATGGCTAACCAATAAATAGCCAGATATACGTGTTGAATAAAATGTGTGCGGAGAATTTCTCTGTTGTAGTATGTGTAAAGGAAATATACATGGTATGGTAACCAACAGATTGCAAATAAAAGCATAACAGCGATCAGCATGTGCACAACCTATTAAGAAAATAATCATAATTATAAAAAATATAACATGAAAAATTGAAAATAAATAATCTATTTCATAGAAATAAAATAATAATACAATTTATTTATTAAATAAAAAAGGAATTTGATATACAATTAAATTTATAAAATATATATAATATATTCGTATCGAAATTTTGAAGTGCACTGTAAATGTTTCTTAATCTACGAAAATATGATACAAGCACGGACAAAAATTTACAAAAACTCTTCCGAATTACATACATGATTCCAAAAACTGTTCTTTATCTTTAGTAACCTCAGAAATCAATATAATTTCTTGATTAGACGAATCATTTATAAAACAAAAAAAATTATTTGTTGCCACTGATTTTTTTAACGGTTCCGAGTAGTTTTCGCAGTGTTTTAATCATTTATCTCAAACCGGAAAATTCATGTCAAGAATGCTGTTTATTCTCAAATAAACATTTTTAGCTGCATAATTGAAATTACACTTGCAAGAGTAACAAATAACTATTAATTTTAATCTTAATGTTAATGCCGTTACTTTATCATGCTTGTCTGTAAAACATAGTTTGTTGAACATGAAAAAGTTTACATGAGAATTGATAGCATCAGAAAAACCTATATCCTTGTTTAATAAGATTTTTAAAAAACTGATTAATACACTATAAAAATTACTTGGAAAAATTTCCAAAAATCAGTGGCAGCAAAAGAAATTTTAAAAAATGCTTCTTCAAATCATGAAAATGTGTTTGTTTATGCGATTGCTAAAGATACATAATTGTTTTCTGAATCATAGGTAACTTAGATGAGGTTATTGTACATTTTTAACGTGTTTATATTATATTTTTCAAGATTAAGAAAGATGTGTCTTTGGTCAGAGTGCATAAATATAGTATATTAACCTCGATATATTATTCGCAATTAATTAGCTCGATTTGAAGAATGTCAAAAAGCAATTTTTTTAGGTAAAAGAAATCATTGGTGTTATTAAAATTAAACCTAAATGCTCTCTCATCTTAAAAAGGAATTTGCCCTGAAGTAAATGCGACAAAAAAAATTATAGTCCTATTGCAGCCCTAAATGGTTTCAAAAGAAAGAATTTAATTTTTTTTCCTTTAAATAAATTACAAGTATAATACGAAAAAAAAGAAAGCAAGAAAGATCCATTTCTTTATTTTTTCACAGTTCATGGATTGGCTCGCGCAAAAATTAATGAAATAATGCACGACGTTATTTCTAAAAAAAGGAATGACAGTTCTTAATCTACATTATCCTAGAATTAAAATTATTTTTGACGAATATTTCATACATATTATATGCAAAATGTACATTTTTTCAGCTATGTCCGCAAATAACAAAATACCAAATAACAACATTGTTGAATGAAAATTACATTCCGATGAAGATTAGTGACAAATAAAGTAGGGTCCGTATAGTACTTTATTTAGGATTTCAGTATGAAGGGAGATGAAAAAAAAATTGCAAGTCTTTAATTAACAAAATTAAATTTTTAAAAATATTTCTCTGTGATTTAATAAACTAAATTAAGTTTCTAAAGTTTCTGATAAACATGTATACATTATCACTTAATTTCTCCGAAACCGAAGAAAAGAATGGCGGCCCGACGCGTCTCGGAATTAATGAATGTCATTTCCAAGTCAAATCTTTAGAAAACAAAGATATGCCCGGGCCTGAACAGACCTCTATTTTTTCAATCAAAAGGTTAAATATTGTGAACTTTTTTCTCTTTCCCTTTAAACGCAGAACAAAAATAAAACCTTGTACATAATTTAGCTCTAACCTCGAAAAAAAAAAAAAAATATATATATATATAAACAGTTTGAAAAAACGGAGGTGTACAACAGTCTTTGCTGCGGCCACGAAGTAACGTATTTTCCCTTCAGGCATCAAGAAACAACTTACCACTATTTTCTGGTTTCCTCTCAAACCTCAATCTTCAACGAATAACTGCGATTGCAGAATCATCGTGTAATCGCCGTCACTACGATCAAATTTCCTGCGGAATAATTGCAAACTTTTGCGATTGCTGTCAATAGCTTTTCTGCGAAACAATCGATTGTAGAATATTTCCAATGTAGAATTTCGGAACGAATCGATGACTGCTATCTTCTTTGTTATTTTATATAATGGCGATTGTTATCGACTGTTGAATTAACAACAATCGGCCTTCACTATTTTTCAAAATGAAATTAAACCAAACTTTCAAATTTTCAGAGCGGACACTCGATTTTAACAGCATATTTGTTTTATCTCTGTAAATTGTACCTTACTTGAGGTAATTCGGTAAAACAGTTTTGTCATTATGAAGATATAAACTTTTGAACTCCAAATGTTAAGTTTATTGAAATCGATCCAAAAACATAATTCAATGAGATGATTCTGAGTCAATTCATCGCAGCGTCAATTTGTTGTGGTGTTAATTTGTCGCAACGTCAATTCGTCGCAACGAAAATATATTTGAAGGCTATGATGATAAAAATAAAGATAATTTAGTAAAATATTTAATGATGTAAATTGTTACTTATAATTCTCTATATCTAAAAAAACAAATTATCATTAAATAATTTTACTAAATTATCTTTATTTTTATCATCATAGACTTTAAAAACATTTTCGTTGCGACGATTTGACACCACGACGAATTGACGCTGCAACGAATTGACGCTGCGACGAATTGACGCTGCGATGAATTGTGCGCGATGAATTGTTCCGCGATGATTTGCGCGCGACGAATTGACGCGACACCCAATGGGAGTAGTTTGTAAAGGATAACTCTGAAACTAATTTGCGGAGTAAGCTGTATTTTTCATTCGCATATTTAAATTTTCTGGAAATCGATTTCTATTAAAAGTTTTATAGTTTACAACTGATATTGTTTTTGAAAATCAATTTCAAAATATGTATATTTCCGAAAATAAATTTGAATTGCGACCAACGATTTTTAAACATAAATCGATTTCTAGGTGTTTTAAATACGGAATCCAAAATTACAGTTCAATCGGTTAAGTAGTTTTTGAATTATGCTTTAAAAATTACCCTCATTGGAATCTGCTTCCCAACGATTACAGAAAAAAAAATATTAGGAATTCTATATATTAAACCTTCGTAATTACTGAATTATATGTCCGAAAGATTTTCCGTTTGATATCTTATGGTAAAAGGTACCGAAATAACCAAATATGCTGTCAAAATTGGATGTTTGTATTAAAAATTTTAGTACAATTTCTATATGAAAACAACTCTCTAAACGTATTTTTTAAACATAAATTGAAAAAGACAATTTTTCGTCGAATAACTATTACCATTTTTTTTCTTTTTTTTTTTAAACTCAATTTGGTGATTAATATTTAGGGGGTGGTCTCTTATTTTGGCCAACTCGTGAATGAAAAATCATTGTTGTTGCCTGAATTGAAATAATATAAATTCGTTATTTCATAGATATATTTACTATATATAACTGTAAAAACAATATATTAATAACGTAAAACTGCTATAATTAAATTTCATTTCTCGCTATTATAATTGAAAAAAGACAATAATCATAAATTTGCATTTTCGACATTTGATAATCAATTACTTTTGCTACAATTTTTAGATTGCCGTCTTTTTGTTTGTCTTTTTGCCGTAGTCGCATCATTCAATTCCTCCTACTTCAATTCCAAAGAAATATTAGTATAAGGAATTTATGGATGCGTTATTTTCTCACACTGAATCTTATTTTTCATACCCAACCTATACACATTTCATAATATGTGTACATTATTAAAATAGATGTAAACACTTTACATTATTTAAAAAGTTTGAAATTGTTATGATTAATTTTTTCAGGGGGTTGTTTTCACTTAATATTTTTAATTTATGTCTTTTATTAGCAAGAGTAAATCTTACAAGAAATAAAGGGAATATGAGTAAGTCAGCGATTGCTTGATATTCTGTTAATAGTGCTCTTTTCTTTATATATATAAATGTGTGTGATTTACAATCAAGCAGAGTTTTTACGTTAAAAGTACTTGTAAAAAATAAATATCTTAGATTTTTTTGTTGTTTTTAGGAATAAAATTAACTTTAGTTTTAATTTAAATTATCATTAAAGTTTAAAATCTTTTAAATGACCATAAACTGACGAAAACATTAAAATTAACTTTATTTTCTATTCACCATATAAAAAAGTAAATGGCTGAAATTTAATTTTTTTCATCCTTATTTTTTGTACGATTGAATAAATTTATTAAGCTAATCTATTACTGAAAATGTACTATCTATAGATTTCATGATTTTTTTTCTTTTGAAAACTCTTTGTTAAATATCCTACATGACATCCAGAATTTTTTTTTACTAAATAGTTAGAGCTCTCTGTATTTAGATCTCATTTAAATTTCTGAACATATATTTTTCTAGATTCTTTTATTTGGCTAGATAAGTCAAAGCATTAGTAGAAAGAGAAAAATATAAAAATTATTTTGGTAGTTTGAAAACTTTTTAAACATAATTTTATGCAGTGAAAAAAAAACATTAGTTAATATACACAGCTTTAAATAAAATAATCCATCTGGCAAGGAGAAAAACGTAATCTACTTTTTGAGAAATTTGACCTGGTAGAAAATCTCTTAGTTTGAGAGGCGAACTGTCGTTTGGCAACGATAGAAGCAATAAGTAGGGTAATCTTTTCAAAAACACAGTCCGAGGTTGGTAAAAAAGCTACAAGAACGATGAATATCTATCACCTAACTATATGTGAATATAATCGTTCCACATCCCTAAACATTCAATTGTTTGCATAACTTTAAAGATTTGGTTGTAATTTTATTTGTTATTTTCTGTGTAGAAGTAAATTATATTAATTAACATGGGTCATACTAATCAAAATATGTAAAATAAAAAAATACGACTCTTACTAGTTAAAGCAGGATTATAGTTTCTAAACCAGATGATAGTATAATTTTCATCACATATACATTTATAAATATAAGTAACTGTTCATGTTTATCATTTATTGTAAAATATGGCCTGTGTTAATTCTGATGAATCATTGTTATTGTCTGAAAAATCTGGCAGTACTTAACAATTTTATGCAAGCTGATCTTAAAATATGTATTTGACCTTACCTAATCACGAAAACAGATGTCAGCTATCGCGACAGCTGTGGATGCGGCCTCAAAAGCCCTAATATCCCACAGTTAAAGAGCAATTAACGGTAATCCGATTGCGGCAGATCGCCACTGGTCCCGGTAATATATTTCAAATTTCTGTAATCGGGTTGTTATTCATTTTGGTTTGACTGATGTTATGTTGCGGCCCCTCACAGTGTATCCATCGCTGTCGCGACAGCTAACTGCTGCTTTCGTGAAACTTTAAATATAATAAATAACATATATAAAGATCAGCATGTATAAAATTTTTAAATAAAAATTGTCTCTGCTTTTCGGAATTATATCATTAGTAGTATTGAAGGATTAGACATGATTGTTATACTTCAATTGAGAAGTTTCAATGTAAAAAGTAAAATTAAGTCACAATGCGAAATCATCTGTATTTATTCCTCGAAAATAACTTACTCGTTGTTTGGATTTCACGACTTGACTCTGTAGATCGGTAGTTTCTCCTATGACTTTACTACTCCAGAGTATAAAACCAATCCACGTATACGTCACTGTCATACACAGCATAGGCACAACATACGTAACGACAAGAAATACAATGTTGAATCTGTAAAAGTGAAATACAATATCTTTCAAAAATAAAATCAGAAAATGAAATCACTTAAAGCATTCAGGAGAAATTCTTTGTATAATATATTATCGATAGATCTGTTCTAATACAGTGATACGTATTAGTAATAGTGATACGTATTAATATAAAAGTAGTGAAGTAAAAGTTGAATACTTATATCACCCTTATTATGAAAAAAAATCTCTACCACTAAGGAGACATAATACAGGGACTCATACATAATAACTCATACATCAATCTAAGGACATAATAAAGGGACAGACAAAATGTATTTCCTGGATTACAAAATTTATTCATATCCGCTATATATAAAATACACGTGTCAAATTCGTGCCAAAATGCTGAAAAACTAACCAAGCGTTAGTGTTAAAGGTCTCTCTAACGTGGCTGTAGTATAGCAATATCAGTTTCCAAGAAACCGAAGTGTTCACAAATCAGGAAAACGCTCTGTGTTTCCTCTGGTATCACGAGGTCATCTGTAATTCACGTACGGTATCGATATATCACGTTATCGATAGATCTGTTGTAATAGTATATACGTATTAGATAAAAGTAGTGAAGCAAATGTTGAGTACTTATTATTAAAAAAAACTCTCTCACAAAAGATACATTATACAGTGTCTCCAAAAAGGCTTTCATTGATTACAAAATTTATTCATATCCGCTATATATAAGATAGACATTTGAAACTCGTTCCAAAATGTTGAAAAAATAACGAAGGTTTACTGTTGAAGGTTTCTGTAACGTGGCTAGTAGAGAAGCAGGATCAGTTTCCAAGAAACCGAAGTGTTTACAAATCAGGAAAAAGCTCAGTGTGTCCTCTGGTATCACGAGACCCTCCTGTCATCTGTAATTCACGTAAGGTCGTACTCACTGATTTCTTGGGACTTCGCACAAAGACTGTCCCTACTCTTTCAGCTGAGGTTGGTATTTGGCCTGTTCTAGATAAATTGATCATCCGGTTTCCCTGATACTGACAGTGCTACCCTACAGCCACTTTGCGGAAATCTGCAACAATAAAACTTCGATAGTTTCGCAATATCTTAGTACCAGTTCCATATGTCTATCTCTAGTATATAGTGTCTTTATATAGCGGATATAAATAGATTTTGTAATCAGGGAAAGACTTTTGGAACGCATTGTAAAATGCAAGGATGGATAACGTGAAATTTTCAACTGCAAATCGCTTGAATTATTTAATGTTGTACTGAAAAAAAAATACACATCAGAAGGCACATTAAAAAATATATATAAAGTTTAATTTAATTTTTTTTTTCAAAAAAAAAAAAACTTTTATTTGTAACATAACATAGAAATGTTTACAAAAATTTTGCCTTGAGATATTTTAAATTGTGTTGTCCTACATATCGATTTTATCGTTACGGCATTTATGCTGTGATATATGTGGAAACTAGACATAGAGTAAGAATAAGAAAGAAAGAAAGTTGAATTTGTAAAAGTAAAATAAAATATGTTTTATAAATTAAATAACGTATATATACGTATTATATAACGTATTATATACGTATTAGTATAAAAGTAGTGAAGAAAATGTTGAATATTTATATCACCCTTATTATTAAAAAAACCTCTATAACTAAATAAACATTATACAGGGTCTCCAAAAAGCCTTTCTTTGATTACAAAATTTATTCATATCCGTTATTATAAGATAGACATTTGAAACTCGTTCCAAAATGTTGAAAAACTAACCAATATTTACTGTGGAAGGTTTCTGTAACGTGGCTGTTCAAGCACTCAGGAGAAATTCTGAGGCTATCATTTTATCTATAAGTTTGTTTAATAACCATTGCCACATTATCTGCCACATTATTAAAAAAACACACCGCTAAAAATCGACAGAGAAGAAAATATGTTACGCAAGACTGGATTACGTGGACTTTTCAATTGCAGATCATTGCATTTTTTCAATGTTGTTTTAAATGACTATAGTAAAAATATTTAGTTATAGGATTCTGTATTTGTTTCTGGAAGAAACATTTTGTTTGACACTGATAAAAATGGTTCGAAACCTTTTTCTTTACATTTAGAATTCTGTTGTTCGCCAAATCGTGTTGTTCGCCTTATATCATTTATCCAGTCATGCCTAGATGATTCATACAATTACAAACAAGAACGAAAAATCATGCGTCAAGCATAGATTATGTAACACTTTCCAACGCTTCCAAAATAATTTTACAAATCATTACCGTTGAATAAGCTGAAAGATAACACCTAAGTAAATAATTTGGAAAACGCATAACATATTCAAAAACGTAATTTCAGGAATTTCCAACATATACAATATTCGGAAACTTATCCGAATACTTTTATTCAGCCCTGTATATGATCTATAGATTTGTATATATACTACATAGGATGCTAAATTGTAGTTTAGTTAGGAAACGCGTAGCACAGTTTAAAATTCTACTTCTGGAGTTTCTGTCAATAAACGAAAATGTGCTCGCAAACTTTTGTACTGCCCTGCATATGAAATACAAAATTTGTACACACCAAGTAATAGACAAAAAGTGAGTTAAATTTAAAATCGCGGTCAGCAACTTAAAACGCACTTCCAGGAATTATTTTTAACAGACAGTAGAGAATTCTTTTGTGTGTCCCTGTAACAATGGTGTGAAGAAATCGATATTAAAGATTAAATCGATTATCTTCATAACAACGGAATTCTTTGACTGTCACTGTAAAGTAACTATAAGTGCTATGCACAGCATATTCCATATTAAGCTTCCTGTAATGCACCTTAGTGATATATATCAATTACAATGTGTTTGAAATTGTGTAACATCATTAAAATAAACCGCACATGATTTTTCCCCATAGACCGTAATGTAACGAAATTCATTTGAGTGTCCCTGTAAAAAAAACTATAAGTGCTACACACTTCTGTTGAAATACGGAACATGCTACAGATAACGACAATAACATATCAAAATTGCAGGGCAATCCGATCATATTTACTGGAGTTAGAGCACGGCCAGACGGTCATACGGCAGACGGCCATTACGGCCAGACAAACCGAAGGCATAAACACTTTTCAACTAGGTTGGAAAGGTGTTAAAAAAGAACGTAGCTATGTATATCGATTAATAAACTTTATAAGTCTATTCCGTTACATATTAATATGTAGATTTACAAATGCATGTGATAAAGTGACATATTGGAGCTTGAAAACGCAGTTGAAATCTTTTTTAAGCGTCTGAGCGACGTCTAAGCGTCTACGTGTTTTAAGCGTCTTGTTGTCTACGCGAAATCTGTTTTAAGTTGCGTTTTCATGTATTAGCACACAGACATAAGGCTGAATGGTTGTATGACTCAGAAAATGGGTGTACTCCACAAGTAAGCAGTCGAAATTTGCGATTCAAAACTTTATTACATAATCAGTAACAATTAAGTTGGAGAAATGCTCTAGCAGTCGTGATTATAATGATTTTTTAATCATCTTTATGTGGCAGTCGAAGTTTCATATCTTTACATTATGAGGTCGTAGAATTACTATGATGATATTATAGAAGAAAAGATGTTGTCACCGGTACCACAGATCTTATTAGGTACGGAATAAATATCACTGGGTTCGAACATGGCAGTCTTTGTGGAAACTGGACATCTCAAAAAAGTTTCGAACTCTCCAACTTCCGAAAAACAACTCTATCTCGTTCAATGCTTCTCTGATTTTTGCTGCGCTTGCGTATTTAAATTATTCTTGCGCAAAGTGATAACCATGTCACCTGACTTCCCTTTCCCAATCATAACCGTCTTAAGAGGGACTTTATAAGAGGGGATTATTAACACTTCCGTTGAAATAATCTTGAGGTAAATTTACTTCCGTATCTCGAGAAGTCTCTTCTAGAACAATTTAATAACTTCGAACTCAGGTACACGTCGTGTAAACAAACAATACGCTCTGAATCAAGGGTGACGGCTAAAAGTAGATTTCAGACGATAATTTTTGTTTACGCTAGAAATAAACGGAAAAAAAATTAACTTATTCATGCGGAATAAAAATTAGAACATTAAAGTATTGAAATATTATAAGAGACATGTTGCTATTTTAATAAAATAATGATTTTAAATAAATAGGTTTTTTAGAATGGGATAATTTAGGAGTTATGACACTTTATCAATTAAGTAAAGAATTTAGAAAGGTTTGATATACACTGGAAATACAATGTCCTCACACTTCTACGCGATACACGGTAATTATTTTTCAGCACCAGTTTCTTTTTAAAGTAATTATCTCCTTATTT
Source organism: Maratus michaelseni (assembly GCA_963931845.1). Lineage (NCBI taxonomy): Eukaryota > Metazoa > Arthropoda > Arachnida > Araneae > Salticidae > Maratus > Maratus michaelseni. Next base: position 183,843,956 of record OZ007589.1, on the reverse strand, counting down.
AATCGCACTATTTACAAATCAAATTTTACTGATTTAAAATAATGGTACGAAAATGTAATTACCGAACATCGCGTATAAGTGAGAGGTCACTATAATAGTGAATTTTAATAGGGATTTAAATAATAAAAGTGTTTTAGTTAAAGAATATAAGTAGTTAGCGCCATTTTTAGATTTAAGCAATTTGGAATGTTTATTATAGGTGAACTAAGATCTTATACCTTTACATATGGAGATTGATAGATTAGTTTAAGAATAAGTTTTAATTTAATAAGCCGGTATAATATATGGAATATTAGGAAAATTTACATAGAATAATGTTAACCTTGGTGAAACAAAAATTTTATTTTTTGTGATATGCATATAGAGGATGCCCCCAAAAGTTTGAAGCGCACTTTAACTTTGTCTGTTTAAGGTAAGTAGGCAAGGGAATTTTCAAAAATCTTCCAAATAAAGATAGAAAATAAGATTATGTGAATTTAATACGGCTCCTAATTTTTTTAAGTTACGCTATTTTAAATTTTTGTACGACCCCTCAATTTCTTTCTTTTACTACAGCAAGTTTATTCGAAAAAACTGCATACCTGTACCTTTAAAAATGTAGTGCTTAAATAAAAAATGTCTATAGAGAGAATGGAACCATATATAAAATTAGAAATATAAATCTATGAGATATTTCAATAGAAGGTAAATACAGACGATAATATACCCTTAGAGTCACAATGACATTCACAATATTCTACCGTTATCCTATAAATCCGGTAGTGGTCTTATTCTGTAGAACTACACAGTGGATATCCAGAGCATAAAAAAACGAAGTATTCTACAATATTCTCAATAGAAAAGCTTGTGGATTTTCTAGTCAGACTCATATGCGTCCAAATACCCAGAAAATTCCGCAGTCATCCCAAAACTACAAATATTTTATAAATAATAATTCTCAAGATGTGAAATTTTGACACCCATAGGCTGTCAGGTATCATGAAATCTCACTTAATCCTGTCTTCTGGTTGCTTTTAAAATGCCAGTGTATTGTCTGGGCTATGAGCAGTTGACTTTAAACAAAAAAAATAATTGATGCTTTCAACAATATTAATTGGGGAAGAACTTTAAAATATTGACAGATGATTAATTAGAAGATCTCAGTAATATATTGGAAATAAGGGAATACATTTTAAAAATGCTTTGTGATTTTTTTTATTATAGGATTAATATATATATATATATATATATATATGTTACATTATTAAATCTTCCTGCGCAATGTTTCTCTGTTTTATAATAAATTATCACCACACACAGTTTCACTATTTCCTTATTCCTTAATAATATCTATCATTAATTCTATTTAATTCTATTAAATTCCCCTTAAATTCATTATTATTTTGCCCAATATACTTAAATATAAAGCTCTCAGTTACTCTTAAATTATATCATAAATTCTGATCATTTCGGTGAATTCGAATGTTTTCTCGAAAGCCATTTTATTTTATTTTTCCTTTTCCCCTTTCCGAGTTTTCCCGCGTTCGTTTCTTTTCACTATAAAATGCGTCCGCTAAGAATATATTACAACTATTTACTTTATCATCCTCATTGGTCATGACGTAGATTGTACACGTATTCCTTATAGTCCAGGGGAAATGTACCAAAAAAAAGGCGTTCCCTTACAAAACGTCGGGTAGAAGATTTTTTTTTCTGACTTGTATATACTGAGTCCAGCATGTAAAAACCGAATTATCCAAAAAACTTTCTCAATGGAGAATTTTCTGGGGCCAAAAAACAACAAAATTTTGAGACATTTTTTGTTGTTTTTTAAATATCTCAAGACTCGTTGTCGTAACGTATTATTTGTTTATTACAATCTTAAAGAAGATAAAATTCTCTCCAACTTTCATATTTAAAACTTTTTTATACACTCAATAGGAAATGGAGTACGACATTTCAAAATTAAGACAATTTTTTCAATTTCCTTAAAAACCGTGAAAAACGTAGTTTTGTCGATGTTTCTAATGTTCCCCACGGATTTAATCATGGATGTCAACTTCTACATATTGTTAGCTGTAAATTATCTGTTATTTGCACACCCTCTTTCTGAAGTGCTGTTCGGCCTTTCAAAAATGAGGCTATTTTTCCAACTTACGTACCCGCTGGTTACAGAGAGAGTGGGTGGGGAGGAACTGACGGGCGACAAACAACTGCCTGGGAAAAAGAAAAAATACCTCTAGAGCAGGGGTTGGTACAAAATATGGTACGCGTACCAGTGCATACCAGTACTGGTACGCGAAGCTCACACTACTGGTACGCAGAAGTCCGATACTGTTGCATTGAATAAAATACAGAATGCATCATATTACAGTAACAGTATATGAATCAGTGTGTTCCAATATGTCATTAAGTATTGTGTTTTTTTTCCTATACCAAAACACTGTATTTTAATATTATATGCATTGTTAAAATTTAATGGTGATAATACTTTTTACTTGAATGCTATTTTGAAGCAGTCAATCTTAGTACCAATTCAGTAATGTAATCATTCATTTTTAAATACAATAAAACCTGCTATGACGGAAACAAAAGACCGAAGATATATTTCGTTTTAGTCAGGTTCTTATATTAGAGGTTTTTCTATATTAGCTTTACGTTTGTTACCTAGGGGTACGCGGAAGTATGAACTTATTATTTAGTGGTACGTCCGTCTAAAAGTTTGGGAACCCCTGCTGTAGAGGAACGCGATCCTGATATATCTTCTATTCAGGATAACTGAATGCTAATAATCCTACAACAGTCCCCTCAAAGAGACAAAAATATTGTTAACTATCCCGTAGAAATTATTATTATTAAAATACATTTTTTCATCTAGCTTATGCAGTCATATAGCGTACCTTACTTTATTGTGTAGGGAAAGTGGACTTGAATGAGGTAGGAGATGGATGTAACAACAAAAATGTTTATATGATCTACAGTCATAAATAACTTGGTATTTCATTTGATAAATGATAGCACTGAGATCATTCAACAGATATAGTTTCAAAACAGTACATATTACAGAAGATTTGAATATTCCACAAAGTGTATTTTTCAACAACCAAAGTAAGTTTCTCTGTTTGAGCTTTAAGGCATTTAATAGATAAAATTTTGAAATTTTATATATTTTTGCACACTAAAATGTTATAATCTCTTGTTATATTTATATAATAAAAGTGGAAAAATATTAACAATATTTACTAAAACTAATATTTTGAACAATTTTATGAAAATTGTGATCTGAAATATTTTATTAATAGAATTTTTTTATTTTACAATAGATATAAATACATAATATTATTGTAGGTATTTTATGAGGTAAAAGTATTTGTTACATAAGATATATTTATTTTTTTGAGTTCCTTCTTTTATATGGAACTACAATTCAATGTTTGCTATACTTAAAACAGTAAAACATTAAAACATTTGTCATCAATAATTGGTAAATAAAATATACCATTGTACTACAGAATAAAATGTTTATAGAATAAAATGAACAATATGTATGCATTATAAAAATAATTATTAAAATTAAACAAGATTTTTTTCATTGAAACTGACGTACAAATAAGTTACTAAATGCTGAAATATTCTTTTAAACAATACTTTAAAAATAACAATTGTATATACTTAAAGTTACTGTCTAAATATGAAAATTGTCTCAGTCATCCACACTCTCCCCTACTTGCTAAATTATATTGATTTATTGAATATAAAATATCTCTGTTGTGATTAAAATGAAGAAAAGGGTGTGCAAATAATAGATACTTTTCTGCTGTCAATATGTAGAAGTTGACGAACATCATTATATCCGTGGGGAACATTGAATCATCAGGATTAAACTACGTTTTCCACGGTTTTTAAGGAAATCGAAAAAAAATTTCTTATTTTTGAAATGTTGTACTGCGCTTGCTATTGAATTTTGTCTTCTTTAACATTGTAATTAACAAATAATACGCTACGACAACGAGTCTCGAGATATTTAAAAAACAACAAAAAAAGTCGCAAAAATTTGTTGTTTTTTGGCCACAGAAAATTCTCCCTTAAGAAATTTTGTTGGATAATTCGGTTTTTCCATGCTGGCCTCATCATATATAAGTTGGAAAAATAAAATCTTCTACCCAACCTTTTGCAAGGTAACATGTACATTTCCCCTGGACTATTATATCTCATTTGTTAGAACACGCGTTACGTCATGATCTGGTACCTTTCCGCTTATTCACAAAAAGCGAGTGTAACCGTGCTACCCGCAGTTTTTTGGCCGTTTTGCAAATGTTAACAGTCCCCTGGCTGCGTCTTTTACTCATCCTGTATTCTAAATAATTAAATCTAATAGTTGTCGAGAAGTATGATCATATTCGATGTATTTTAATAACAGCTTGTGACAACTATTTCAGTGAGAGACGACACTGCACATTTGAATCATGTGAGAACTGTTTCCATGTCGATTTTTAAAATAAAACATGGAACTCTGAATAAGTAGTTTTTTCTTCATACTGGAGAAACACCCACGATGTCAATTCATTGCCTGGATCCGCTACGACGAGTGCCACTATATTTATTCTTCGGATAATCGACGACTGCGTCCAGCTTTATTTATCGAAAGAACAACTCACTTCACTTATATAATTCAACTGCAATTCCGTACAGCTTCTCGTCAATCTTCTTCAACTATTTCATCGAATTATAACATATATATATCGCATTACATGATTTCTGCCTGCTTAAAGCGGTGTCGTGTCAATTCATCTCACACAATTCATCGCGGAACAATTCATCGCGCACAATTCGTCGCAGCGTCAATTCGTCGCAGCGTCAATTCATCACGGCGACAATTCATCGCAGCGTCAATTCATCACGGCGACAATTCATCGCAGCGTCAATTAATCGCGGCTCAATTCGTCGCAGCGAAAACGCACAATTTATCGCGCACAATTCGTCGCAGCGTCAATTCGTCGCGGCGTCAATTCGTCGCGAGCTCAATTTGTCGCGACGTCAATTCGTCGCAGCGACAATTCATCGCGGCGAAAACATCTTTGAAGGCTATTATGATAAAAATAAAGATAATTCAGTAAAATTACTTAATGATAATTTGTTTTTTAGATTTAGAGAATTGTAACTAACATTTTACAGGCAATTTTGGAGGAATCTTTTTTCATATGTAATTTTTGTGAATTTCCCTGATGAGAACATGAAGGTTTAATGAATTAGAACAACTCATTTCTTATTTAAATTAGAGATCGAATAAATATTGCTTTAGATTACTGAAGAAATGGCGGAAGATTTAGGATAAAATCACCCAGAGCATGAAAAAATTACGAATACAAATGCTAGGGAAAAATTACATATGCGTACACAGGGTAAAAAAGAGGACCCCCCCCCCTCCTCCTTATATTTGAAAGAATTAGGAAGTAAAAAAAGTATTTAGAGATGTAAACATAAAAACTTTTTGTGATTGTGATTGAACTGATCGCTTCATGAATGCAATTTCATTATATGATATTTTGGCTTTAAAAGTTTTTTCATTCATTTCATCTATACTAATAAAAGAAAGTTGTTTGTTTTTCTGAGTTCTGTGTGTGTGTGTGTGTGTGTGAAATGACAAGCGAAATCTACCGCACGTAGAAGTCTGAAAATTTGGGTGCGGATAGTCCAAGGCAGTCCCTGAAGACCTGCGGCTCAGATTTTTCATATTTTAAGACCCGGGGTCCCTGGGGCTATTTTAAGGTTTTTGCATCTAAATTGTTAATAATTTGCCCCGGTTTTATACAATCTCCCTTGTTTTCGTGACCATTTCTCCATTAAGTTTTCCCCCCATTCCCACATTGCAGTTACGGCCCTGGAACTCTGTGGCCCGATGCGTTGTTCACTTGAACCTTTTGTGTGCCCAGCATTTTTCACCCTCTCTAATTGTGTCACTCTCTCAATGCGTGACTTTTAAGTTGAGTCTTAGACTCCTCTCAACGGGACACCACCCTCATATTTCTATTGAAGCCCTAGGGCCCTTTTTTAGCATTTCTTTCAAATTTTATTCTAACGATTAAAAATATTGCTTTAGATTACTGAAAAAATGGCGGAAGATTTAGGATAAAATCACCCAGAGCATGAAAAAATGACGAATACAAATGCTAGGAAAAAATTACATATGCGTATTCAGGGTAAAAAAGAGGACCCCCCCCCTCCTCCTCCTTATATTTGAAAGAATTAGGCTTGTGATGCAAATTTTCTCCACTTGTTAACATATTTTTTATCTAAAAAACACCATTATCGATTTGTTTATGGTCCTTATTTTTGCTCATGAAATAGTCTTTTAAATAGTATGAGAAAGTGGTATTCAGTCAGCTTTTCCCTTTTATTATAATTCAGTTAATTTCAAAGATACAAGTAGGCATTTATTGTAATAATTTTGTTGGAGCAAAAGGAAAAGTAAACTCTAATTGATTAATTTTGTGTAGGGGCAGGGGGATTTGTGCAAAAAACATTTTGCGTAACATTTTGAAAAAATAGGACCTTTTTATTAAAATAATCATATTTTATATGTTATGTCGAATACTTTTACAATTTACATTGCCTAATTATTTCCAAATGGTTGAAAATTAAAGTGCAGTTAAACCGTTTTGGGAAATCCTGTATATGTACATACATACACTAATAAACCAATATCAGTCATGTACGTGTCGTGCTGAAGAGACGTAAAAATTAATTGTTTTAAGTTCGCTAATAAAAATACAGATATTCTTAGTAAAAGGAAAATATTTTTAGAAAGTAATCGGAAGCAATAAGTACCACATTTTATCACGTCTTATATTTTATTTATAAAAACAAATGACTTTTTTTGTTCAATAGTTGGTAATTATCTCTCTTAAGATAATTAATAAGTTTTGTATTAATATTTTTTAGGAAAGTGTTTCTGTAGAACTTTATTAATGAACTAGAGAGAGTTTAAGTCGCGCTTAAATTATTTCTTGCGTCTTTAGGTATTTAATTACAACTAATTACAGTTGTTTGTGAGCTCTGGTAGGTTATTAGTGTTCTTAAAATAATTTGATCTACAATTCATCATTATTTGCTACACTTTGTTGAAGTGTATATGAAATAAGTCACCACTTAATCTACGCATTCATAAATTTGTTACACAGCATTGGAGAATTTTTTACTTTCTTGAAATACGAAACTACAAAAAATGCATAGTTAATTAAAATCGGTCAATATAAATTAACAAACATCTTAGAATTCTTAATACATATTTTATTTATATATAAGAATATACGACGGAAAGTCATTATGTAAGTCACAAAAGATAATTAACTAATAACTAACAATGATATTCACTTCAAAACTATTTTTATTTCTCAACTTATTCTCCACCAATATTTATGCACTTATATCACCGTTGCATCAGTGCCCCAACACCAGCTGCATACAATTTTTGGGTTGCTGTCTCAGCCACATTAGGACTTCAAGTTGAACCTTTTCATCATCTGTGAACGTCATCTTGCTTCCAAGATGGTTTTTTAGTGGACTAAACAGATGAAAATCGCTTGGGGCTAAGTCGAAGCTTTATGGTGGATGTTGAAGAAGTTGCAAGATGATGTTCACAAATGATGAAAAGGTTCAACTTGAAGTCCTAATGTGGCTGAGACAGCAACCCAAAGAATTGTATGCAGCTGGTGTTGGGTCACTGATAAAACGGTCATATAAGTGCATAATTATTGGGGGAGAATATGTTGAGAAACAAAAATAATTTTGAAGTGAATATCATTGTAAGTTATTATTTAAGGCGGTATAAAAAAAAAAATTCCACGCTCAACAACTCAAAATATTGAGACCCATTTTCAGATTCATTTTTAAAAGTAAAAACATGAAACCTGGCGGCGTGATTTATGAAGAGATTTATAAGGGACCCATGTTTTTATTTTTCGTTCAATTAATTAGAAATTGATTTACAAACAATTAATTTTACAGTACGATATTTTTTTTTGTTTCCAGCGCTATCGCTTCGGGAAATTCAGTTCAAAATGTCCACTTTGACAGCAATTTTTAAAATATATTCGCCTTTATCAAAAAATCGAGAAAATACGGACATTATAAAATTTCTGAATAAGAGAATCTGACAATTGGATGCATCTTAGAGCAAAAATGAATTTAAAAATGTGTCTCAAAATAAGCAGTTTGGATATGAATACACCTTTAATTAGCTTTTGTGACTTACTTAATGACTTTCCCTCGTACATACCATATTGTCCGGTGTATAAGTCGATTTGTAAAACCTCCAAAATTCAATGAAAATGCATGGGTCAATTTATACTCGGAAAATAAAATGAGACATTCGGTGATCGCGATTTCTAGCTGTTGCAATAGTTACCAGATAAACATCGATATTTTCCATACCATTATGATGATCACAAACTTCATAATTTCAGACTAATTTTGTAAAATATTTAAAAAATGTTAATCTTCTATAATTACAGTTATAAAAACATTAATTTCTTTTTGGAAAAATACAATAATCGACTTTTAGGAAGCTTTTTAATTTTTAAATAAACTATACAAAATGGTGTATAAATTATTGTATTTTCAAATATTTTAAGCAACAAATACCAATACAAACAGGGTTTGGTTCTAACAAACCATTAATCTTGAAAATCATTTATCTATAAAGTCTAAATCTTCTTCATTACTGTTAGAGTCCCGAAGTTTTGGTAATACTCCAACATTTATAGAATTGTCGTAGAGATATTTCTCACCTGAAGAGGTCGACTTATACACCGAATATTCATAAAATACGTCATTTAAGGGACTAAACAAATACGGTCGACCCATACACCGCAACAATACAGTAATTTTCTTCACGCTTTTTATGTGATATCTTTCATCATTTGCATGTATTTATAATTTTACATGAAAACGATCTTGTATTATAAAAATTTATAGTGATTTTTGATTTTTAAAATTAAAGCAGTGAAATTTTTAAATCGTATAGATAATTTCCACATAACACATTTAGGAAGCAAAAAAATACATTACATTCTTAATGGTGAATCTAAAAGTATTTCACTTAAGTATTTCAAATATAATTAAAAAATATCCCTGACGGCTCGGCCTACAGGCACAGGTAGATTTCGAAGACGCAGACCGTGGGGCGCCTGTTTGTCGGGAATTGCGGAAGAAATGACCTTTTTTACGATGATGCGGCAGTTTGACTATAACTACTTCGCCTACTTCGAAACCTAACTTGTTTGCAGGCGGATTCGGCAGGGATTTTTTTGTTTTTAATTTTTTTTTTTTGGTATAACGGTTGGTCCTATAAAAAACTTGTCAACATAAAAGTTTTAGATAATATTAAGAGGATTTATAGTAAATTTAAGCGGATTTGAAATCTTGGGAATTGACGAAGTTATGCATTTTTTTCTTCTACCCCCCCCCTCCCCCCCCTCTTAAGGCAATTTTTAATTATATCAAAAATCTGTCATACATAAATTTTCGGCCCTTCTCCTAGAAGTAATAATAACTTCAAACGGATTCGATACGTATCATAATTAAGAAATTATGGGGGTTTTTCTGTTTTCACAAAAAGCCCCCCCCCCATCCCCCCCCCCTGGTCCGATTTTGCCCATTAACAAACTTGACCGAGATTTTATGCCTCTTGATTTTATGTATCAGTTTCGAACAGATGCGGGAGTTGGAACCGCTTACTTCGAAAAATAACTTGTTTGCAGGCGGAGCCGGCAGGGGTTTTTTTGTTTTTAATTTTTTTTTTGGTATAACGGTTGGTCCTATAAAAAACTTGTCAACATAAAAGTTTTAGATAATATTAAGAGGATTTATAATAAATTTAAGCGGATTTGAAATCTTGGGAATTGACGAAGTTATGCATTTTTTTCTTCTACCCCCCCTCTTAAGGCAATTTTTAATTATATCAAAAATCTGTCATACATAAATTTTCGGCCCTTCTCCTAGAAGTAATAATAACTTCAAACGGATTCGATACGTATCATAATTAAGAAATTATGGGGTTTTTTCTGTTTTCACAAAAAGCCCCCCCCCCCATCCCCCCCCGGTTCGATTTTGCCCATTAACGAACTTGACCGAGATTTTATGCCCCTTGATTTTATGTATCAGTTTCGAAAAGATGCGGGAGTTGGAACCGCCTACTTCGAAAAATAACTTGTTTGCAGGCGGAGCCGGCAGGGATTTTTTTTTTGTTTTTAATTTTTTTGCTATAACGGTTGGTCCTATAAAAAACTTGTCAATATAAAAGTTTTAGATAATATTAAGAGGATTAATAATAAATTTACGCGGATTTGATATCTTGTGAATTGACGAAGCTATGATTTTTTTTCTTCTAAAACCACCCTTTTTTCCCCCCTTGGAGCCATTTTTAATTATATCAAAAATCTGTCATACATAAATTTTCGGCCCTTCTCCTAGAAGTAATAATAACTTCAAATGGATTCGATACATATAATAATTAAGAAATTATGGGGTTTTTTCTGTTTTCACAAAAAGCCCCCCCACCCTCCCCCCCTTGGTTCGATTTTGCCCATTAACGAACTTGACCGAGATTTTATACCCCTTGATTTTATGTATCAGTTTGTAAAAGATTAACGCAGAATTTTTCCAGTTATCGTGGTCAGAAAAAAGTGACATAGATAGATAGATAGATAGATAGATAGATAGATAGATAGATAGATAGATAGATATATAAAGTTTTGAACTGGGGGTGGTTTTGGGTTCTGGGAGTCATGATCGGCGTAGATCTGCAAAAATTTTTCAAAATTTCCAACTTAGGTGAGAATGTAATAGGTAGTATTTCTTACGAAATCTACCTAAAACATTCTTGCTTACAGAATATGCCCGGCTTAATTCGACATTATGAAACAAATCTAACCATGTCAATGAACTAAGATTACCTAAATCTTTAACCCTCTAAGTGTGTTGAACGTAATATTCCGTTCACTAAGCTCCAGGTTTCACTGCAATATATGCAAGGTTTAAGATAATATAATTCTATAGATTTAATGAATTTTCAAAACATTGAAGAATGATTAATACTCTCAAGGGTTAGATTCATATTTGTAATTAAGTTTTATTGATAATGCTGAAAGAATCGTATTTTTTTAGCATTTAAAACTAAATGCAGAGAAAACAACATTACAATTTTACCCTTTTTCAAAACGCTCAGAGGGTTTTAACGCTCTCATCCAGTTTTAATGTTTGAATTTAAGCAACATTTTTTAAAATATAGATAGATAGATAAAAAATATAAGGAAAATAAAAATAAGTACATTTATTATTCTTAGTATCATTATTAACAAAAACTCATAATGCTGATACAGTTTTAAATGCAGACATAAGCATCCACTTTCCTTATATACAACACAACGATCAGATAAATTTGTGAAACATTAAATTTCAAATTTATTTAATACATCAAAATAAATTAATCCGTGCATTATTATTTCTCACATGATAAAATACATATATTTGGAAAATGACCTTTCTTAATCTTTTCTCATAAATTCCGAAAGTATACGAATAGTTTAGACGCTAAACAATTTCCCATAAATTTTGATAGAAGGATTTAGAAAAAAATTACACAGTCTAATATATATTTTCTTGTAAATAGTATTATCGGCTGTAAATAAATAACTTGTATTAATTAATTGGAATAATGATATTTAATTATATAATTACTTTAATTTAATATTGCTCATATGGTTTACGTAGAACATTATAGGTAGGTTGAAGTGGGGCAAATATAATAGTGGGGCTAATGATAATAGCTATGGAATATAGATATGATGTTTATGAAACTGCGATTATCACTCCTGTAATGTATAAAATACTTATTTGACACACATGTTTAGTTTTAGGGACAAACACGTTTAAACACTTAAATTACCACATAGATGAATGTTATTAGACTGTGATATTTAGAATGGAACATTTAATATAATGTAAATTGAAATTCCAAGTTCCATCGATAATAGATGGTACATTGTTTCATTCACCCTGGCATCTAAATTAGTTACACATTTATTTCTTCAATATGCTATTGAACAAAATGTCAAATGCTGATATTACAATTGCACCAAAACACCCGTGACTGGGGCGTGCATAATAAATGTTCACTGGTAAATTTGATATGGCATTTAGATAGGAAAATTTTATAAAATAAAATGATAAAAATAAATGAACACAACATTGAAGATAAATTTAGATTTGGATCGCAGCGCTGTGAATGCTAGGCCTACATCTAAAAGCTATAATTCAATAGAAATAATATCAGCCATATATCAATAGTATTTTATTCAAAACATAGTGAATGACTGCCGAAAAATAAAATTTGAAAGATCCAAGTAAACGCTTTGTATTACGCTACTACTACATTACCTACGCTCTAACACAAAAATAGCGACTACCGTAGACGGATTTTTTTCAGCGTTAATATCATCAATCGTCTAAATGTCTTCTTTGCCTTATATTTCGAGATTGAATAAAGGAAGAGTACTTTAATAAAATACTGGTGTTCAAATTCAAGGTGCCATGCAATCGCTGAAAAACATCTGTCTACGGAAAGTGCCATTTTTGTGTCAGCGCGTAAGTCTAATATTCAGGGCTGTGTTGAAATACCGAGATCATAAAAGATAATAAAAAAAATTAAATAACGTATGCTATATTAGATTACATCATGTCTTACGGACGAAGTTAAAAAAAAAAAAAGGTAAATGGTAAATATTCCAGCCAGACAAAAATGCATCTAAAAGCTAGAATTCAATAGAAATAATATCAACCAATTATTAGTAGTATTTTATTCAAAACATAGTGAATGACTGCTAAAAAATAAATTTGAAAGATCCAAGTAAACGTTTTATATTAGTGTCAAATTCAAGAGAGTGATTAAAAATCCTGTATTGGCCCTAAAACAATTAACCATTTATGACAAAATATACACACCTTTCTTACTTTTTATTTTAACTTTAAAAGCACGAAAATTTCATCTGTCGTCTATTGTTTGTTTTATTCTGTTTCACTAGAACATACGTAAAATATCACTATAAGTACCGTATATTACGGAGTATAAAGCGCTCCGGCCCAAATACAAAATAAGCAAATTCGAAGATAGGACATATACTACTGCTAGATCAATCAGTCTGAATTATCACAAAGCGTTTAGAATCGTTTATTCAAATAATCACGTATTCTTCCACTTGTTGATTAGTATAGAATTGACAATTCTTTCTTTAACTCGGTGTATAACGCTCACATGGAAATATTGATGAAATTTACTGTTTTAAAAATAAGCTTTATACAGCGGAATATATGATATGTGTGTTCTGCAGATATTTGACTTTTAATTAAGGCTGCATTCTCATAAAATTATGTTCGAATTTTATCTTTTTTTCTGGGGTAATTAAAATTATTTGCTTATACATTTATATGATGTATATATAATGTTTGTGAAATAATTTAAAACATATTATTCTGCTTTTCAAACGCCTGTAGTATGCATATCGTTTAGCGGTACATATGAAATTTATAAAGTTATATCCAGTGAATGATACAACATTCAGTATTACAAAATAATTAAAGAAGTCACATTTTACAAACTTTCTAATTATATAACAATTCCCTCTACAAAAATATCACGCATTAGTATTAAAATCATATATTAAGTTATTACTATGTTTTTCAGCGAAATTTTTTATATACATGCCGGAAGAATTGTGTGCATTAATATATGCGTGGAGTGTATGTAACCATCATATATACTTGTATATTAAAAAAATGTCAAACTTTTCTCATCAAAACAGTTAATTTTCTCATAAGAATTTAGATTCAAATAAACTTTATTTATGTTTGATATTTTTAGTAAAGTACAGTAAAATCGAACTTACATGTGATCTAAATAAGAAACTCCATTTTCTCCATCAGGCCATTGCAAGTAACAGAGGGTTCTTTGTTGAACAGCAGAATATTTATAAGTTATCGTTGTAGCATAAAGAAAAGATGGTATGCACAAAAGTGAGCTTAGTGACCACACAAGGATAATAATTGACACTGCCACTCCCGTGGTCATACGTGGACGAAGTGGAAAAATGACTGCTACAAATCTAGAAAAAAAAAGATACACATCACTCAGAATTGTAATACAAAACACATTTTACATAAACTGTCGCTAATGAGAGCTTTCTGTTAAACTTTTATGTTTTAAAGTAACGTGTGTATGCGGATTCAAAAGTGAGATCTTCTTTCAAAATAATTTCTCTAAACTTTGCGATACCTGGGCATTGAACTATATTCTTTATTTCCTCCATATTATTGATCATTCATTGCATTCTCACTCCCTCAATCTTGTTAAAGTATCGAATAGCATTTTTTTTGTTGTTGTTGCCGGGATAGCTTCATGCCATTTATGGCCCCACCAGTGGCTGAGAGGTTGTGCTCTCGAAGCTGGTAGACGGGAGGTGCTGGGTTCGATCCCAATCGCGCCCGTCGGCCTAATCGTTCGGAGTTTTCGTGGTTTTCTTCGAGCCGTGGATTTCTCCATGCGTAAATACGTTTAGGTTCCCTTAGAAAGACCCCCACGAAGGGCACTCCCCCCGGGCCTATATCCCAAGTGCAGATAATTGGCCGTCAATAATCAACCAACCAACCATGCCATATATGATAAAAGTACTCAGATCGTCTAAAGAATCCATTATTATAGCGATTATTATGTTGTAGATTAGATTTGTCGCACTAATCTTCATTTGTCACTATTAATCTAGAAAAGTGATTGTTCTACCTATTGTATTAAACCTTACTATTAAAAGTTTCAGTAAAATAATTATATATTGACCACCATATGCCGTGTAAGTTTTAAGTAACTTACAACTTTGATATGAAATGATTTCTCAGAGACTCCCTAGTTGTCGCTAAGAATCGGTTCAATGTAAAAACCTGTAACTGAAAGAAACGTCATAAAAATAAGTATCCATGCTCAGTGGACAGAAGAAAATGGCGGATGGACGAAACTCATTCAAACTAGGGAAAACCTGATTTTCCACGCTTGGCGATGACTCGCGTTTTAACTATTAATTATTATTATTATAATTATTACAATTACTTTTGTTTATTATTATGAATACGTGTTCTTTAGAAACAAACGAGCATACATTTTGCATTATGCATAAAATTATGCATAAACATATTTTTTTTATATCCAATGGTTGGAGTATCATAGTTGAGATTTTTCCAACACAGCGAAAATATGCCGGGACCAGGATTCGAACCTGTGTACTTTGGTTTGCCATACCAACGCTCTCCCTCCAACCATTTGATATAATTTGGATAGTTGAATATACTTTCCTCTGTTCATTATGATCTAATTACATGGTATGCAGGAGTTTCCGTGCTATTTCAAGGTTCATCATGTAAATGCTATAGTTATAACTCAGATGAATGAAATTAGCGCTACAGTTCGCAGCCTTGTCACACAAATAAGAGTGAAATATGCCTGCCCAGGATATCGTCGGGATAGCTCAGTAGGGAGAGCGTTGGTACGGCAAACTAAAGTACCCAGGTTCGAGTCCTGGTCCCGGCATATTTTCGCTCTGTTGGAAAAATCTCAACTATGATATTCCAACCATTGAATATAATTTACCTAGTTTACCTACTTTCCTCTGTTCATTATGACATATTTTTTTAATTAACTTTTTATCAGAGAAAATTTACTAATGAAGAACAATCTCAATATAAGTCCGCATTCTTACAAATTGAATTTATTTATCGAACGTTTTAATAAATTTCATTACAGAATATGTTAATTTTCTATTTATTCACATATGAATTTGAAATTAGAAAAAAAAAGCTTTTTTTTAAAGTTCACGATAACAGTGCATTTAATATTCTGATTAAATATTTATGCTGTGTGAAATCGCCCAGTTTAATTGAAAAAAAGAATCTTAACATATCTTTGAAATATATGACTTCAGAATTCTAAAACATATTTTCCTTTGATCTATGTTTTCTGTTTACACATTTCAAAATAAATATTTTAATATATACGAATTTCTTTCATTATTTATCTAGAAATTTCGAAATTAAAAAACTTTAATTTATCCTTAAAAGTAAAACATAACAGAACACTTTTCTTAGTAATAAAAAAATATACTCATTTATTAATTGATGGTTTAAAGAGAAATAATTTTGAAAACTTTTTTTATTAAAATGAATACAATCAGTTGAATAATAATAATCTAGATAAAAGCAATAAATAAAATAAACAATACAATAAGATTACAAATCAATAAAACATAGAGTGTTTACCTTCAGAAAAGCTTTTTGAAGAATTTAAAAAAGAATGAGAACTTTAAAAATAAAAAATTAATATATGATTGAAAATATTAATCAAAAATTTAAATGGCATGTGTCATTGTAAAGTAAGTTTATATAAAGGAAGATCCAATGTTTTTAATCAAATATATTTTATCTTAATGCTTTATATATATAAATAAACGTTGTCAAATAGTTTTTAATACTTTCCAACATTGTTGAAAAGTGTTTAAGAATTCGATTTGTTTCTTTGACTGTATGGCTGTGCTCTAGAGTAAATATACTCGGATTGTCATGCAATTGGTATAGGTTATTGTGGTTTACCATGGCGTGTTCGGTTCTGAAAATGAAGTGTTTAGCATTTATAATTCATTTACAGGGGTTCTCAAAAGAATTTCGTTACATTATGTTCTAAGGGGGAAAATCGATTGCAGTGTGTTTTATTGATGCTACACTATTTCAAACATATTGAAATAGATATACATCATTGAGGTGCACTGTAAAATGCTTATGAAAGAATATGCTTTGCATGACATTTATCGTTCATCTACACACGCTCACAAAACAGTTCGGTTACAGTACTGTCTATGAGCTTACTAAAGAACATAGTTTGCATGACATTTATCGTTCATCTACATCAGAGGCTCACTGAGATTAATAAAGAATATGCTTTGCATGACATTTATCGTTCATCTACAGAGGCTCACAAAACAGTTCGGTTACAGTACTGTCTGTAAGCTTACTAAAGAATATGGTTTGCATGAAATTTATTGTTTATCTACAGAAGCTCACAAAACAATTCCATTACAGTACTGTCTATGAGCAATAATTTCTGCAAGTGCGTTTTTAATTGTGACATGCGTTAATACACTGGTGTCCAGAAATTAAGGGGCAGTGAGCAATATCAGACGTTTCGTCGGATATCTTATTGAAACTCGTGAGGAAATGCCCGGAATGCCCTTGAATTTTCACGATGTAAAGAACATGTTTGACTTCATGTTTTTCAGTAAAGATTTTGTCGCGTGGACAATTAGGGGGGGGGGTGCAATAATAATTTTAATAATAAAATAATATTTTCGACCACCCAAGTAACAAAAAATGCTAAAAATCGTCTGTGACTGAAGCAAATGAATATGTAGGTCCTATTCAATATATGTGTGCATTTGTGTAATCATAGCAAGTATATTCGTGAATATGTTAACGTTCTGTAAAACATTCAAAAGTTTTTTTATAGCATGCAGAGTTTTCAGCCGTATTTAACACCGCTTTCCAAAAACTTGACTAAAAACTGTAGAAATAGTATACTGTGACTAAAATATTAATATATTGAATATTTGATGAGTTATAGGTATTTTTATGAAATAAATTTTAATTGCGCATGCTCGAACTACAGAAAAGATTTTTTGCATGATTTGATAGTCAATACTATAGGGCAACATATAAAAAAAACAGCGAAATATCGTGAAAACTCAAAAAGTTACAGCAATAATTAAAAAATTGAGGAGGAAATCCCATATCCTAAATGATGATTCATCACTAAGACTAAAATTGTTTACACGGTTTCGACATATACACACATACGAACATATTTAAATTAATATTAATATTTTACATATACACTCATATATATATATATATATATATATATATATGTGTGTGTGTGTGTGTGTGTGTGTGTGTGTGTGTGTGTGCGCGTTGAAACTGTTCCCTACTTCTTTACTCCTTACCAAAATTTAAAAAATAAAATAACCTTTTTGTTGTCATGTACTCGCTGAAATACTTTCTTTCAGACAACATTAAAATTCTTAAGTGTGAAATAGATGATGATTGAATTTACTATATGGCTGATTCTACAAATATGGGAATATTTGTAACGTGTAAATTTCCAAAAATTAATTTTAAAAAATAAAGAAAAAAAATAAGCAAAGTACTTTAAATGTTATATAATTAAAATATTATATCCGCAGAGCTTAACTGTTTGTATTTTATTGTATTTTTGTTTATTTATTTTTTTTTTGAAAGCATGTGAATGTCATAAAAGGACTTGTAAATGACATATATGGGCATGTGAATGACACGATAATAAATATAAAAAAACACTTACCTTGAAATTAAAGTTAAACTTGCTACAAATCACAAAATATTTGAAGAACAGCAAAATACATCTTCAGTCAGGAAGAACAGGCTACCATGCTTCTTTTTAAGAAATGTTACAACTTTTTGAAATCAAAATTTACAGACAAAAATATCTATACATTTCAGCCATGTGGATGACTGATAATCATTGGGACAACGTTTAAATTCGTATTTTGAGGCGATATTTTCACATTAT
Organism: Maratus michaelseni; assembly: GCA_963931845.1. Lineage (NCBI taxonomy): Eukaryota > Metazoa > Arthropoda > Arachnida > Araneae > Salticidae > Maratus > Maratus michaelseni. The sequence continues at coordinate 183,825,283 of OZ007589.1, read as the reverse complement.
TTTAATTTTATTGTGATTTACATCCTCTACATATACACATTCAATAATAAAAAAATAATGAGAGAATATCACTTATTATTTTTTTATCTAGATTAATTAGATTGTGAAAATTATAGTATGGGACAGGGCATGTGGATGACATTTAAATGCAATATTTTATTTTTGATGGAATAAAAAATACTTTTTGACATAGTTAAAAATCAGAATTATAGTGCTAAAGAAGTGAAAAACATCCACAAAAAAGTTTTTTAAAGTATTCAAAATTTTAAAAAAATATCAGTATGGAACACAAATTTGCCCATTTTTGTAGAATCACCCATATATTGATATCTAGAGTAAAAAATGGAGGAACTTTTTCATCAACCCCATACAGTAATGTCAGTATTAAAATACTGTAATGGCCGCTTTTCATCCATAACTTTTATCCATGGATATATATTTCAACCCTTATCTGCTATAGGACTGTACAAGCCAAGTCAAATTTGAGATATCTGATTTTACTATATTTCTTTTCTTTACCATCTTTCTTGAAGAAATTTTAATTTTTAATTTCTATTTTTAGGCTTGAAAATTATTTTTCATGTTTGTAATTTGATATGTCAAAGTTTTATTTCCAATTTTTCAGAAAATAATACTTTAGCTTCGCTACAAAATATGGATTATTTAATTTGTATTGTGAGTTTCAAACATATAATATTACATTAAAATTTTAACATTTTACCAGAAAAAAAAATAAATTCTTTATTTATTTAAATTAATATTAATATTTTACGTATAAAAGTAATATTGCTAACAATAAATACATACTAATATATTTTTTACTAAGTTAGAAAATGGAAAATACTTTTCTAAATGTAAAAATCTTAGGAAAAAAATAAATTTTGTAATTTTTCGTAAAAAAAAATAAATAAATAAATAAATAAATAAATAAAAAATAAATAAATGTTTTCAATTTTTATTAAGAACATTCGACATTTTCTTAAAGTTGGAAAAAATACTCTCAAACGTAATGATTTAAGAATTGTCTACTGCCAAGTGATAGGAAAGGACACCCTGTATATATCATTCGGCGTATAAACGTTTTATAGATGCAGATTTAGAATAAAATGTATTACAAAAAAATACTTTTCAAAAATATTTCTTTTTTAATAAAAATAAATGTAAATAAGATTCAGAAGCGAACTTTTAATATATTACATAAAATACATATACACTAGCATACATGAATGGATTACCTAATATTTTGTTTTTATAAGTAACATATTTCGTCTGTTTTCTACATCACACATTCTTAAATAAAACATATTTTACTTGTAAGCAATGTATAACTTACAAGGAGAGAACAAAGATTGGTAGTCACAGATTTTCATTATTTTTATATACACTGCTGGACGATTGCTAAGGACGGATAAAACTATTACCCATAGCAACCACAAAATGAAAGGAAGCAAAATGTGGAAAATTAGAATAAGTGCGGGATATAGTAAGAAGAGGTGTGCGTATGCAAATTTTCTTTTCCACGTCTGTTCATCACGTGATAGTGCTTATAAGAGCTTTAAAGGATTTGATGCGTGTGGACAGTTGTTGTTCCAAGTCAAAGTTTTACAGGAATTATTAAATTGACGAACTTGAAATTTTTTGAATGTCTTCCCGATATCACTTGGATGATTTTATGCATGGCCGAATTATTGGAAAGATCGAAGAAAGGCGAAAAATAACAGATGTTGCCAGGGAATTCGTCATCGCCCACAGCGTTGTTTTACGGCTGTGGAAATCATTTAAAACTACTGGAATGTGTAGCAGGCGTCACGGGGGAGGTCGTGTTAGAAGTAAGACGCCTGCAGGAGATAGATACATTGTCCTATCGGCAAAAAGGAACCGACGCACCACAGCGCTGCAGGTTGCAAATCAGTTTCTTGCTGCCACAGAACAGCATATCTCCCGAAAAACTGTAGCCAGACGTTTGAGGGACGGAGGATTATATGCCCACAGACCTGTTGTGTGTGTCCCATTGACCAGACAGCAGCGTACTGCCCGTTTGCAATGGTGTAGTGAGCATCGCAACTGGACTGAAAAGGACTGGGTATGCATACTATTTTCAGATGAGAGTAGGTTCAGTCTGTCATTGGATTGTAGACACCAACATATCTGGCATGAGAGCGGTACTGCTTATTGTCCAAAAAATATCCAGGAAAGGGACCGATATCCGACGTGCAGTGTCATGGTATGGCCGGCAACATGATCAGTGGTCGCACGCGACTGCAAGTTGTTGTGACTGGGATTATGACGGGCCAACGATACATTGATGAAGTTCTACTTCCTCATGTTCGCCTTTTTCGTGGTGCTTTCTGTTATAAATTTGTTTTCATGGACGACAACGCACCTTGTCATCAAACACTCGCTGTTCAGGATTGTCTAGACAGCGAGGGTATTCAACGCCTCGTATGGCCAGCGCGTTCTACAGATCTAAACCTCATTGAAAATGTTTGGGATGCTTTGCGGATGCAACTTGCTAGTCAAAACTATCCTTCAACAAACAAGAACACCCTCATCCGTGCACTGACAGAGGAATGGGATAAATTGCCTCAACCGCTGTTGAATAATGTTGTGCAAAGTATGATACGACGTCTAGAATGTTGCATTACACTTCACGGTGGACATGTCCCGTACTGACACCTTTCTCCAAAGTGCCTGCTACTTTCATATGCATTGTTCCATTTCTCAGTATGCGTTATCAAATGAACATTTTTTTTCTTTCAGATGTTTCATAGCCTTTTGTATTTTCCAGAAAAATAAATGTCTGAACAGTGTGGCAACAATATTTTATCCTACTAGGCCTCATATCTCGCTTAATGTTATGCTACATTTCAATTTGTGATCCGTCCTTAGCAATTGTCCAGCAGTGAATGCTGTAGGGTAGAAGTCCCTTATTCTGTGGTTCAACGGATTTTATACAACGCTCCTTAGTTCTCGAGAAATAGGGCTCCTAATATTTTAACACAACTTAAATACTTACTTTGTAACGAAATTACTCCGTTGGTCGTAGGTCAGTTGTTATGGCGTCTGTTTGTTTATCCGCGGATTTTTTCTATTTTTTTGTTTTATAAATATACTTGTAATTATAATTTAATTATCTCAATTAAAAATTTTACTATCGTACATTAAATATAATGTTAACATATTTAAATTTAAATTTAGTTTATTTGATTTTTAAGCCATTATTAAACATTTATCATCATTGAAAGAGATTTATTAAAAAAAAAAAATAGATCCATTATTGACTAGTAAAAATTACAAAATCGTTTCAAAACCATATCTTATTTTATTAATTATAAATTAATTCACAGCGCAAGCATACATATTACAGATTTAAAAATCTTTAATATGCAAAAAAATATGTTGTAACTTAATTCTTATGCTAAATTTAATATAATTATGATGCTTCTTACTTTAAAAACAGGGTAGTATTATCATCGCATTAACATCCCTTGTTAAGGGAATATATAAATGATATCTCTTTAAAATCACTAATTGACACAATTGTTCAATATCATTGCATCGATAAAGCATATATGATAAACATTTTAAAAGTTATTAAAAAAATTAACTGTTTAATGATGTTTTATACAATGATGTAGTTACAAATAAAAAATAAATAGGTTAACATTTTACTTAAAACAATATTAAAATTTTTAATTAGGATTGTTAAATAATAATTACAAGTATATTTATAAAATAAAAAATGAGAAAAACAAACGTGGCTCGTCTCGGTCTCGAACCCGGGATGGCGGATCAACGAGCAGACGCTATAACAACTGATCCACGACCAACGGAGTAATTTCGTTACAAAGTAAGTATTTAAGTTGTGTTAAATTATTAGACTCCCTATTTCATGAGAACTAAGGAGCGTTGTATAAAATCAAATGAACCTGAGACTAAGAGACTTCTGCCCTAACATATATATATAATTAATCAAAATCTGTGATTACCAAGCTTTGTCCTCTCTGTGTTAGTAAATAATTCTCTCAGGTATTCCTGTTGTATAAATATTCCACAGTTTTTTTTAAATAGGTTATAAGAATTATTTTCTTTAAGATCAATGAAATTTCTTTAAAACTGGTTACAAAGTTTTATCTAATATCAATTTCAAGGGTTGAGTTATATAAACTTCATTAGCATACTGAATATATTCAAAGTGTTCTATCTTCAGAGCAAATTTTTGAGATTAAGAGAAAGCAAATATTAGTTTTAGAAGTATTTTCGTATTCGTATTCGATTTTCTATAGCAGTTCTTAGAATACATAGTATTAGTTCAATTCTAAAATAATTGAATTCCATCGGAATGTTTCCTTTTTTATATATTTAAAAATTGTACATTGTGCATCTGCCAAACAAAAGAGTTTCAATACATTTTTATTTTGATAATATCCATTTTTCATTTTATCATGGCCGATATGAAGGAATATCGAATCAGATCTTATTATAACAAATATTTTTAGAAGTAGAAAAGTGATGAAGTTGTTTAATTCAGTTAAGGAGAAATTTCACTTTTTACGGCCAGAACATAGGCATTTTCTGAGAATTGTTTAATACATGAATGATCAATAATACGAAGTCGGATTTTCCCTACACTACACATGTATTTATTTTTGTGTATTTTGACCATTTTGCGTGTGTAAAAAATGTAAAAACTGGTGTCTGTATCTTTGTGCGCAGCATGCACGACTATCCGTGGTGCAGGATTGTGCCTCCTAGCGTAATCTGAAACACAAAAACGATATCGGTTATGAAAGACGATTAAATTTTCGAAATCGTGAAACAATTTACATTGATTTTGACCCAAAATAATGGAGCTTGTTTGAAACTCAACTCACAAATTTTACGATAATTGTATACTGCATTGTTTTCACAAGCCAAGTAATACTACAGGATTTGACAGAGAGTGTCCAAAATGATTGGATCATATAAAAACCGGAGAACATTTGGATGACAGATGTTCTATTGAATATAATTTGAATTCAATAAAAACCTGTTTTATTTCTGGCTGGTAAACACCATAGTCGTCGTTCAGTGCATTTTGTTATAGTGGGACACACTTCGAACTTGATTTTATCACTAGAAAATTTTGTAACGAAAACGAGATTCATCCGCCTTATGACTGAAGAATATGCGATATTTAAAAAACGAGATTTAACGCGATATGTACGAAGAGTACGCCGTGAAAAAAATTCAGGGATGAGTTTTGAAAACTAACTTAAAAAGGTTTTTTGTATTCTGGAAATGACAAGCAGCTACTGATAATTCCACGAAGAGGAAAATACAAGGATGCTGACAGCTCATAAAAGAAGCGAATATTTCAGGAAGTCCAAACAAGTCCATAAATATTTATAAGTGATCAAACATAACTATCCTTCAGTATGGTGACTCCATGGATATTATAGCGATGAAAATTCTCTGTTTCAAATGTGGTATAAAAGAAAAAGTACTATTGAACCGGTTGACCAAACCGCATCCTCCAACAAAACTGAAGGCCCATCTAAAAGCGATTAAAACGCCGGAATCGAATAAAATACTCAGGCACCAAGGACCTCAAGAGCCTAGGAGGATCTGGATGGAAACCGAAGAGCAGCAAATAATAACGCTCCGTAGGCTTCACAAAAATCAAAGTCCCAACTAAATCAGATAATTTTTCTGGTGTATTTAAGGCAGTTTTAAGTCGACCAGGTATCAGCATACTAAGAAAGGATCATGTGAAACTATGTGATTGCAAAAGTTATCATCTCAAAAAAGTAGCAAAAATATTACCAAGACTGAAATAACAGAAGTTAGGAGAGTACAAAAAAGAAAGGAAAGAGCAAACAAAAAAAAATTGCAGGAGAGGGAACAAAAAATGTAAAAGAAAGGCGGATTTTAGACACTCTTTTACATCAACTTCTGATACTTTGTTTCATTGCATAAGCTCATTAATAAAGCACCAAATACATTTTGTTAGTAAAATGTCCATCCATTTGTATCTTGTTTTATCTTTCTTTCAAAATTCCAATATGTCTAGTATTGGATTTTATGTGCCATTACTGGAACATAAAATCATAAATTACCCGAAAAAATGTGTGAACAACTGTTTCAAGTAGTAAATTTTGCGGAGAGTTTCGTATGCAGAGAGAGCTAATTGAACTGTCGAAAACTTGCTGTTGCCACAGTCCCTAAAACTAAGAACGATACATTAAAAATAGGCTAAAAACGTTCTTAAAATGTCCACTACTGGTACAGTTACATTAATAAAACACCAAATTTGCACAAAAACTATTTTTTTTAAATACTGCGAAGTGAAAAGTCGGGCGGTTAATAGAAAAACAGCGACATTCCCAAAATTGAAAACAGTTTATTGTAAGTCCGACGTTTTTGCCAACTTACGCTGAAAGCTTTTAAGGATAGAGAATTTTTTGATAGCTCGCAGAAACCTCAGTAAATCAATATCAGAAACCAAGGTAATCGCTGAAAAATATTGCTAAAAATAACGGTCAGACTTTTAAATTGTAATAATTAGTCGAATTGTATTTCACAGTTATTTGTAGGAGTCAGTTGGAATATATAAAAAAAACCATCTCAAATATATGCTTATAGTTTCTTTTTAATTTAATTAAATTTGCTGACAATTTTCCACAAAATGTGACTTATAGTTTTGTGTCGAGGTGTTTAGAACAACAGCCTTTACCACCCATTTTCTAGGTGTTTTGATGATAATAAATGAAGAGGTTAGCTACAACCACTTTCAACCTTGCCTACTATTTAAATTTTAACTGTGGTAAAAAAATCTCATCAAAACTTACTTATCAGATTTATTAATGTTCCTTATTCTGTTACTTATTCTTATCGCGAGAAAAATGGTAACCTATATAAAAAATAGGTTTTTAGCCTAAATAATACATGATATAGATTCTGTAATCTCATTTTTAAAACAATGTTTGAGATTTCCAAGAAAATACTGAGAACGGTTTTCTTTCGGCCTACTGTGAAGCTGGGAGTCAAATAGTAATAATACAATCGAACTCGCATATAACGACGATGAAAGGATCAGTGTCTTTGTTTGTAGTACTGTGTTTTCGCAATGATTGAGTTCAAGCTCTCTTCAATTAATCTCAATAGATTTAAAGTAATAAACGAGTAAAGCAGCTGGAAACACATGTAGAGATAATTCCACGTCATTTAATTAAAATTGACAATAAAGTATTAATTATAACGTAATATTGATTTATATTTGTAATATTTGGCACGGTTAGTAAATGAATAAGAAAAAATGTAATGCAAAAAAATAACCACTTATCATATTTTTATTATCATATGCAGACTGAAATATAATTGAATAAATAAATGTTATTTTATTATAAACGTTATAGAGTCCTTTTCTACGTATGTTCGAGCTTTTTCTTAATTAAACACATTGCATGGGAAATATTATACTATTATTTTTTTAAGTTTGTGACGCAATCCAAAGCATCTACGTATGTTGTAAGATAATATACTGTTTTACATTAATTTTTATCACAGTGGTTCTTTTCAACATCTTTATTTTCAGAAATGGCATAGGTGCATTGTGCTTTTAATAAAAATGTGGATAAAAAAACGTGTTTTTTTGGTTTATTTTTTTAAATCGTTTTATCCTAGATTTATTCTTAATGACCAATTACAGCACAATGTATTTTCATACTGGACAAATTACTTGGTCATTAATTCCTTGTTTAAAACCGAGTTATCGTTAGGTAGAAGCTCGCTATAAGCGAGTTTGATTGAAGTATTATAGGAAAGGCTTTAAAAACTATGGTAATCCAATAATTGAAACAATTAATAGATTCAGAAATAAAAACTAATATTTGAGCTAAAGTTATTCTAGATCAAGACAAAAAAAAAGACAACATAAATACTTCAATATTAATTTAATAATATTTACTTTTGGTGAGATTTTCGTAAGAAAAACTACTTTCTTTTAGTTTTAAATAGTCAAAAAGAACTGTCTAAAATGCAAAAATCAATAGAAAGAAACAGAGCTAAAAAGAACAGAAATAAAATGCACAGATTTTAATTTAGTAATGCATTTTTTGCACAAATAGCTTTTACACCATTTGCGTCAAACTTAATATAATTTCAGTGACTTTTTTTCTACATCGCATAAAAAGCCTTCGTCTTCAAATTACCGTAAAGAGATAATTTTACAATAGTAGTAGCATATTGGAAATTTTAAATCTAAAAAAAAAAGGTAAATTTTTTCAAACAAAAATAATTTCATATTAATTACATAAAACATTAAAAGTGTATTTTAAAGTTTAAGAGATTAATTCAAAGATATTGTTGATTTAAAAACATTTTAATTTAAAAACTTAATTGGAAACTAGGGAACTTTAGCATAAAATGCAAAAATATCGTAAAAAGTTTAAAAATCAAAATATTTTCTTTAAACGATTTCTACATTATAACTGCTATAAAATATTTAAAACATTAAATATTCATTAAATTTTTCTCTTTTGAAAACATAAAAATGAAAAATTTATAAGCTTAACTATGCAGAAAAAATAGGTTACACATAAATGGTTTACGCATGTAATAAACATAGTATATGCGTTAAAATTTAATAGCTTGAAACGAAATTTTTCTTTAAACTCGTAAGTTATTTAGGGTTAGATGAAAAGCATTTAATGATCTTTTTACATGCTTAATTTATTACTTTGAGTGACTAGTTCTGAATAGCTGTAATTATGTTTCGAAAAAAGGAAACAATACTCCAATTACTTTTTTTAAGAAAAGGATATACTTATTTTCCTTCATTGATTTATAATTTGCGAATGCAAATTTTTGCATCTAAAAACTAAAGAGTTTTTTGGTTCAATCAATAATCTTTAAAGAACATTCAAACTCTGTGTTAAGTACAAATAAATATTTTGAGGGAGTGGAGGAGCTGGTGTAACGTCGGTTGAGTTTATATAGTTTTTGTAGAGTTTTGGAAAGCAAAATCGATATACAGGGCTACCAAAAGCACACATACAACGCAATAACAAATAACTGACGTACAGGAATGCGTCGCTCGCATGATCGATTGATGTTTTAAGTATATATAAAAAAAAATTCTAAAGCTTTTCATAGACGCTATACTTTTAAATCTGAAAATACCATAAAAATCTGAATAAAGACAGTTGCAAACCATTATTTATTCAATGTAAATTCAAAGAATATATTAATCTACACCGAATGGCTATTTCGCTTTTCGCTGCGAAAGTTTAGCTTTTAAAATGTATGGGTTCTTCATTTTTTTTAGATTTTTTGTACGACTGTGTAATATACTTTCCTATTTCAAAGTGTTTAAGGAAACTGGGTACCAGTGGATGAGATTCAATCTACAAAGAACACATGTGTTGAAATATTGTAGTAGATACAGTCTGTAGAAAATAAATTGTCGTAGCTCTGGACGTATAGTGCAATCTATGTGCAACTTTTTAACTAACTTTTTGTTTCAACAAAAGGTTTAATCATGAGAAGTATTTTCGTCCAAACCGCACACTCCTACACCTCCTACAAAAAGCATCAAAGACTGTTCGTGCACCCTGTATATTTTTATACGAGAATCACTGTTAGATTAGTCAATTTTAATATATATATATATATATATAAGGAATCTTAGAACAAGAAAATCATTCGTAATTTCCATTCCGTGTGATGGGCACTTCTGCTGGATACCTTGGCACTGATAGAACCAAACAAGAATTTTATAATTTTAATTACATTGTAGAATTCTGGGAGACAGTTATTTGTAACGGAAAAATCATATATATTTTTTAAGTCAATTTGTGGGAAAAAAAGGCAGAATAATTTTTAGAAAACACTTCTTTAAAAAGAAAAGGAATTATAATGGCAAGGTCAATGGTTCGTTAAATATGTACATGTGACAATTATCTTGGTTCAAGAATAGAAGTCGATACCTTAAATAATAAAGTTTCTGCAATAACTACCAGTTAAAAAAACATCACATGAGAAAAAAAAATGTTTTCGAAGAGATATTTGTTAGATCTATAGCGCTATAGGTTTTGTTTAATTAATGGTTGTAAATGTTGTTGGAAAAGGAAAGAAAGTAAAATTATTTAGGCTAAAAACTTGTTTTATTTTTTTAATATTTTATACAGGCATCTTTCCACTCTTATATCATCTACTGTTTTGTAATTTGGGACACAAAATTACATCCCGTAATTGTATACAGTTTACTGTACTATGGAAATTTTGATGTTGAATTTGTAATTGATCTTATTTTTATGTCTTACTATTAAATACGTGAATTATTTTTGTGAAATTCTGAAGTATAAAATTACGAAAAATATTTTCTTCTATTATTATGTCAGAGGGTGAATTTGTTATGATTAAACAGTAGAACAATAATGATAGTACATTTCACTCCCTTCTATAATGCTAGTACCAATAATTCTCATATTACAATTTTTAAAAAGAAAATCCACTACTCAAATCAGTTATCGGATATTGTAAATATACTGTAAAATATCTGTCTAATCGAATTTAAATATCATAAACGAGAGATAGCATCAGAATATCACAATTTTGTCTGTCATGTCAAAAATCATATTTAATAAAACTTGACTTCAAGTTTGTTAACGAAAACTTCGAAAATAAATTATGTACATGCTGTGATTGCTTTGTATTGGTTAGTGTGATGTCTGAACAAAGTAAATTAATCTTTACGTGGCCGCGCCTTTTGACCACTTGGATGCTTATAATGACATGAGATTCGGGAGGCATCCCTACTCCGTTCTTTGGCATTCAGCTAAAAACGTTTTTGCGTTCAATAATAGGCAATGAGTGGCTTTGTCACATTCATGTAGTAAAATGATTTATTTTATTGATAATCTCTCTCTTAGAGTAACACCCTTGCCCCGTCCAAAAACACAGGCAAACAATCACTGATAGAGAAATAAGTATTTAGTATATATTTAAACATTTACCGTATTTTATGAAAAGAAGCGCTCAGGCCGGTAAATGAACCAGCCGTCTTCTAAAGATTAATCTAATCAAAATTATGTGCCTAATAGATTTTGGATATATTTTAGTGGAAGTATATAGAACACTAATATAACAGATTGTGATTTTATGAATTGAGAATCCTTTTGTGAAATCTCGAAAAAATCCCTCATTTCAGCGTGCAAATGGTAGGTTAAAAGGGAGTGGAACTATGATCTAAGCTAGAATTTCCATTGGCAACCACATTGAACTTATTGTCCTCGCACCCTGGAATGGATAGAGAAATGAATATCTGATGTTTCAGCAATATAAGGATGAGATTCATTAACCTTTTGTTTTTCATTATCAATGTGTTATGAAATTATTTCGTAGGATGATAAACACAGGCCATGTCATGTTTCCATAACGAATTATACGAATATTTGGGCCTAATAACTAAATAAAACATATTTAGGACGTTTTAATAACTGCCAACACTGCTACTTTTTTTTTGCACCAATTTTTCTCTAAATTTTTGCTTTTTTAAATCGAAGATTTCTATGATTGCATAAAGCGAAGATGTCTTAAAGAAAAAGCGTTGCCCAAAAAACGTAGCCGTAGGTATGTATACATTCAGAGTCACATATGATGATCCTATGAGGTATTTATAAGTTTGTCGCTGCATTAATGATACGTTAAAAATTCATTAAATTAATTTCTTTATTGCAGTGTGTGTTACTTAATTGAACTTTTCGGAATAAAAATTTTATTAAATTAATGTCGTATTACGTTATACAGAAAAATTGGATTTTGATTTTTATTCTTTGTTATTTAATGCATAAAAGCGACGGACTCTGTTAACCAGTGTTCATTATAGACAGTATGTGTTGCAATATTTTTATGCAAAAGTTTGACAAATTACAATTTTGATATATGCTGTTTTTGAATTTTTAACACTTAAATAGATTCGTCATCCTTGCTCTACGTTCACAAATTGCTGACAGCTTATCGCTGACACAACTATTTCAAGGTCTCTATTGGATACGTCTGGTCAAAAATTCTAAATTCCCATCAATTATCCTGATGGACTTCTGCACCTCACTCGTGTTCAACGTCGTCCTTCATGGGACAACATAACCTTTTTTAAAGAGGATTTCCAACAAATCGCATTTTTGTTTTTCTAAATGCACAAATATTTTTTCTTTTTATTTCGTACCAAAAAAGTGCAATAAAATACATTATTTTTTCATCCGCGTGTCTCTTAGCTTACCACGTCTACCAATAATTTATCAACATTAAAATTATTACTTATGCATAAGTTTGTATCAAAAACACTGCAAAAAAGAGAAATGTTTCTTAATCTAGAAAATAGAATTTAACCACGTACGAAAATATACAATAACCTCCTCCGAGTTAAATACTATTCCAAAAACTGTTCTTCAACTTTTGAAACCTAAGACACCATTATAATTTAAATATATAAAGAAATATTTATTAAAAGTAAGTATCTTTCTCTGCCACGGATTTTCAGATGCGTTTCCCAGTAGATTATATTCTTTATTGACCAGTTTTCTAAAAACGAAATATCGATATTTAGGATGCTATAAATTCTCAATTAAACATTTTCATATTCAACAAAAATATTTTACAGACTAATTTAATAAATTTAGATCATTAACATTAATATTAAAATGTATATTTTTTTTGTTACTCTTTCAACTATAAATTCCGTTACGCAGCTGAATATGTTAAACAGAAAATTAATAGCATCCTAACAACCGATATTCTGTTTGATACTACTGATTAATGCATTATAATGAATGCTCGGAAACGTTTCCGAAAATTAGTGGCTGCAAAATAAACTTTGTTTTTATAAACGATTCTTTAAATTTAGAAAATATATTGGTTTCTGAGGATTCTAATGCTAAAGAAAGCTTTTCGAAATCGTAAGTGACTCGGAAGAGATTATTGTATATTTTCGCTCTTGGTTATTTATATTTTTGTAGCTTAAGTAACGGTTGTCCTTTTGTACACTGTAAAAAATGACGAATGTTTCTGAATCTATGAAAATATAATATAATGACGAATAAATTTATAATATAAACTCATCCTTGTTAACCATGATTCTGAACAGTGTTTCTTTATCTTTAGAAACCTCAGACATCAAAGACATTTCGAGATTTAAAGAATCATTTAGAAAAATAAAATTTTTCTAGCAGCCTGTAATTTTCCGAAACGTTTACGAGTAGCTTTTAAAGTGTATTAATCAGTTTTCTAAGCCCGGAATATAGTTTTTTTCGATGCTATCAATTCTCAAGTAAACATTTTCATGCTCAAAAAATATGTTTAACAGACAAACATGCAAAATTAACAGCATTAACAATAACATTAAAATTAAGATTATTTCTTTACTCTTTCTTGTATAAATTAACTTATGCGGTTGAAAACGTTTACTTGAGAATAGATGACATTCGAAAAACAGGTATTCCAGGCTGAGGACACTAATTAACACGCTATAAAAACCCTACGGAAACGTTTCTGAAAAATACGGGCAGCGAAAAATACTTTGTTTTTATAAATAATTATTTAAATTTTGGAAATGTATTGGTTTCTGGGGATTCAAAAGACAATGGAACACGCTATTCAGAATTTTGGATAACTCTGAAGATTATATTATATTTTTGATCGTAGTTATAGTATATTTTCATAAAATAAGAAACATTGGTCATTTTTTACAGTGTATATAGTCAAAGTAAAATAAACTTACGCACATTTTTTTGTACTTGTAGTCTAGAAATTATTACTAAATCTGTCGTCCTCTGTATAATATTCTGTGAAAAATCCTTAAGTGTCATAATTGTCCATGCACGTTTTGTTTAAATTAAGTATTTTCGCAGTTTTGAAAAGTGGATATTACAGATGATTGACCACATAACACCATAGAAACCGTAAAAGTAGCTTTAAACAGTATAACAGAAAATACTTTCAAAAATTCAACTGAAGTTTAAATATGTATTCTATGGTGATTCTTGTAGTTTTGTTAATCTGAAATACAATAAAGAATGAATTTTCGAAAACAAAATTTGTTTTTAATAGTTACAAAACGGAAAAATAAATGTCATTGTCATATGTATGCAAGTGATCGATTACCTTGATATAATCGAGTTTGACTAAGTGACATTCAAAGGATTTGAATTTTCGATTTTCATACATTAAACACTACTTTGCGGTAGGTAGTCGAAACTACATCAATCAATATTTATACTGTTATTTACACTATAGAATCATAGTAATGTTATTCGATTTGTATAATGTACTTGGAAATCGCACTTTCATTAATGGAAGTTTGGTTTTGTTTTGTTTTCAACAATGTTTTATAAGAGTGCAAAAATGTATAGTAAGAAATAGAAAGTAATAAATTATTAGGAAGGAAGAATGATTTACAATCATTTGTTGCATACTGAATTCAACATCCAAATGAAAATTGTTCTTTTTGGAAATCGAAAAAGAACTCCTTTTGACAATATCTTCATGGAAGATTACTTTTTTTTAGGAAACAAAAGTTTGTATTTGATTGAATAAATTGATTACTGTATTGTCAGTTAGGAAATTTCAAAGAAGTATATTAAAAATGTATGGGATGCTCTGATGTATTTTTTTAATAGACACATAGATAAAATTTATCATCAAAGTTTGCTTAATCAGTAAAGGTAATTTCTTTTATTAAATAATTTTAATAGTCAATGTGCGTATTTCAATTATTTATTTTTCCTTTTTAACATATATTTAAGAAACTGTAGAATTTTGTTTTACATTTTAAGTTTTATTGTTATTAAAATTTCTGATAGTTTGAAATAGGTCATGGTTATTTTCAATTACATCTCCCTTAAAAATAAATGGTGATGACGAGAAAATACCACACTTTCAGTGTTTATGAGATTCTTCATTAAGTATCATACATCTAATCAATTTCTCATCAATACAAATATTTTGTGTAATTTTAACTCAAAATATGACTTTCTTTTATTAAATATTTTCTAAAGATGTTTTATTTTAAATGTGATGTGCTAAAAAAACCCGCGCATTTTTATAATGATTATTTATTTAACATATATAAATCCAATAATATACGGTATAAAAAATTACTGATGGTGATACAAGCTAGCACATGAACTAATAAAATATATAAGAGAAACCTGGAAGATTTCATGCATTTGAGAAATTCATTTTATAAAGGCTTCGACCTTTGCAATAAAATTTTCAAAATTATAGTAATAAAATAATAATAGCAATAATAACAATAACACTTAATCATTTTATTTATTTCTGAATTATGTATTTATTAAAAGTGTTTGATTTCGCTTTATTATTATATTTTTAGATATAAATTTTTAATTTTATAATATACTATGGGGATGTATTATGACACCAGTAATTGACTAAATACCCAGTAATCACTGGGGTCGGATCAATTATTATTCCACTCATTTTGAGTTTAAATATGAAATTAAATTAAAATACGATTAAACATTGTTGAAACCTCTCTGGTATTTGTTTTCTTCTGTTTAAAGTAGAAAATAGTTTTTTACACCTTCCTATTATTTGTCATTTATTAGTTTTCAATTCATTAGGTTTAAAATATTGTATGTGTTTAAACCTTTTTGTTAGGCCTTCTGTTTTTCGAAATATGTGGCGCATTATTAGAAATTGTTCGAAATAAAAAGCCTTAAATGTTGTATCCTTAAATTTAAAAAATAATAATATCTAATAGTGAAATTTTACTTTAAAACACTACGCAAACTTTTTTCCCCTTTACGCACTGCGCCGTTAACCATTAATTTATTTTAGCACTGTCAGATTTAGCATAGTTTTCATATCCGCTACTAACCATTTAAATACTAATTGATATTTTCGACCAATAATTCCAATATCTATGGAAATTGGAAACGAAAACATTAAAAAAGTCTATGGTACTATAAAACTACTTTTCGAGTTTTTTGGTTCATCGGCGCATATCCCTCTTCATGGACGAATAAAAAGTTATGTCCATAAAAGAGCACTATTGTACTTCTTGTTCTATAGGCGTAAATTTTTATATAACAGTAGTTTAAAATAATAGAATGCACCCAAAGCCAATCAAGTATTATTTCATTTGATTTATTTAATTACAATATTGTTATGACGTTCAAGTTCATGTTATTGAATGCCAATATAAAAACAAGCCCTGGATGACATACTATATTTATTTTGACAATGTACCATAAATATGAGTTATTCTCAGCAGCTTAAAACAGTATTTGCAATAATCACATCGTAATTGAATAGAAATTGCATGAATAAATATTTCGAATGGACATCGTGTTACACGCTAAAAGAACATGTTCTTGCAAACTGAATCAAAGGTAGTCACTGTTATTTGCGTTAAGCATTCTCAAACCGCTGTTTGCGAAATGTAATATTCGTCTTATTTAATGAAAAATATTCTGTGATTAAATAAGATAAAGGTTACATTAGTAAAAAAGTTGTCATCTGTGGCCTGCGGGTCACGTAATAAATACTACTGGATTAAATGAGCATCTTCTAACACATTGTCAGGGAAATTAGTTTGAGTGAATACGATTCACTACACATAAATATCTGATAATGACAACAAAAATATTCTAATGACGATACTTCAGTTTGTCTGAAAACACGGCTAAGCAATATATAAATATTCACACCTGTATTTGTAAAGACAGGAGTTCGTGTTTTCCCTAAGAAGTAATGTAGCTGATAAATGGTATTTTAATATAATATTTTTTTATTAATTTAAATATCTCATATTTTTTGTGGAATTTTAAAATTTTCTGGACTTATATGTATCGTTTTTTTGTTCTTTTAATGATATTAATGTGATGCTTTTTCGTGAAAATATAAAAAAATAGTTGTCGAACAGATTCTACGGTAGCAGCACTAAATTTAAGCCTTTATAATTACCATAAAAATTAACAAAACTAATTACATTTTATGTACAGTTTCATGAACTAATTTATTCCAAAAATTCAAGTAAAAGTCCACAATAGGAGTTACTTATTCAAACAAATGATCTGGTGCACAATATAACATGTAGTGGATGTCCCAAGTGCTAAAAAGGTTTTCGCATTTTGATAGAACGCAAGACACTGAATGAAATCTAAATTTGTTAAGAAAAAAAATTAGAGTAATAAGTACTTCTTTTTCCATTTTCTCCGTGTTTACATGCAGTATTCAACTTTTATATTATTTATTTATTTATTTATTTATTTATATGTTTGTACTGGCTCATTGGAACTTTTAAGTGAAGAGGAAAAAAGATGGTTACCTCTCGCAGATTCTTGAAACATTTGCGATCATTTCACTTTTTATTTGGAACAATAGACAACCATTCGAAATGACATCCATCAATCAAACAATATACCCTTCTCAGGTTACTTTTCTGGACCACCCTTGTACTGGCCAATTTGATGTCAGATTTTCTGTTTGTTATTTTTATGAAGTGAAATTCAATGTTCCAAAATAAATCAATGAATATTTTCGCGCCTTGGCAAACTTCTTAGCAATATCTCTTTAACGGACCACACATATCTTTATTTTATGTGCTCCAAAAAAATTTTGATATTTGAAGGATTAAACAAGTTGCATTTACATGCATCGACTTATATGTATTACTTATTTGCATTGACTTATATGAAAATACCCAGCCTGACATATAAATTTGTTCAAATGACGGAATAGTTTCGGAAAAGTACGGTAAAATCGAATACCTTATTATCTGTTGCTTCTTGAACCTAGAATTTTCCACAAACTTTTATCAGTCTTTGTGTAAATACTCTGTACAATAATATAATTTTAAGTTTATAATTTGTTTATCCATTTTTATAAATAAATTATTTTCTAGAAAAGAAAATTAATTCACACTGTTTTATCCCACCATTGGGGTAAGATCACATGGATATGGTAATCTTACAAGAAACGAAACAATTTAAACTTTCTTATGAAAAGAGTTAAAAGTTATGTTTTAACCCTCTAAGCGTGTGGAACGCAACATTCCGTATACTAAGCTCCAGGTTTTACTGCAATATATGCAATGTTTAAGATAATATAATTCTATAGATTTAATGAATTTTCAAAACATTGAAGAATGATTAATACTCTCAAGGATTACATTCATATTTGTAATTAAGTTTTATTTATAATGCTGAAAGAATCATATTTTTTTAGCACTTAAAACAAAATGCAGAGAAAACAACATTACAATTTTACCCTTTTTCAAAACGCTCAGAGGGTTAAAAATTTAACTAAGGAACTTATGCAAGATCATATCAATTATAAGTCTAATTCTGATATTTAAAAACAAAAGGATAACTAGATTCATTACAAGTTGAGAAATTGCAGAAAAATATCTCACCTCTTATCAACTTTAGAAAATCAAAAACAGTGTTGTCCTTGTAATTTTGATTTATGAAAGATTTATTTTCCTGCTTTTTTCAAGCACGGTTTTAGCAATATCCGGTTTTATCCAACGTAGCGTATCCGATCACACCCCAAGAGAATGTGGATATAAAAACAAGCCGCAAAATTGCTCCTATAAATGCTAGCAACAGTTTTGAGTAGAAATATATCCTTATTAAATATGCTACCCAAAATAACATAAAACGTTTTAGGGATTTTAAATGTATTCATATTTAAGAATATTCTAATCTAGACAATATTAAGGAGAAAATACAAAATTAAGCCTTTCAACACAGAAGCTAAACTGGTACCAATATGAAAATACTGTAATGGCAGCTTCTTGTTCTTGCCTATAGCTAAGTATTCCAATCATTACCCGATATAGGGCTGTTCAAATTGAGTCAAAACTAAGATATGCTGTTTCCCCCCGACTATACGGTTTTATCCTACGTTCCCCAATGCGTGCAAACATTAAAAAACATTTATTGTTTATATTCACATTACTCAGAATGTTTTAATTAACAGCCTTTGATTTTTCCAATCACTTTGCGTTGTTATTCACCTCGACCTCAAGTGAGCCCGAGTAAAAGCTATAACAAATTATACTACAATGCATTTTAATTGATTTTCTCACAGCTGATCTGGTACAAAATAGACAGTTTTCTATCGCATACAATAGAACCAACAACGAATTTTAAGACTAATCCTAATTCGGACTACTTTGAAATAATTACTTATATAATGCATCTCCATGATTATGAAATGAAGTACAGATTAAATATATTCTCTACATATGTATATGCATAAGGGGTTTCTTTTTGTTTCTTTTTTGTTTTGTTTTGTTTTGTTTTCCTTAAGAATAAAAATATGTACATGTATATAAATAAAATTTATAGATGATATAATAGAATTTACAATGTATGATAAGAGAAATTCTATTCATTTTTATGATGAAAATTATTAAGATTTCTCTAGTGTATTAGTGTATTAATATTTAGGAATGCTATTTTAAATTATTATTATATTAACCAAACTACAAAACAACATTCAAAACTTACAAATAACTATGATAAATAAGTAATATAATATGTATATTTAAAATAGAAAGTGAAGATTTTTAGCCTAATTTTTCCCGAAAATAATTATCACATTAAGAAATATCTTAGATAAACATATTTATGTTATATGGTATATTTATTAAATTTCGCTTCCTAACAAATTTATCTGGTAAGGATTAAAAAATAGTATTCAAAGATTTTTAATGTTTATCATACGTATATAAATTACTCAGTAGATGGATTCAGTTTATTTTCATTCTGTGAATTGATTTAATGATACTCCAAGGTAACGACTTCATTAGCTGAATCGACCATCTAATCATGGCTTCTGCCGGAATGGGATTAACATAAGTAGTTTAGATTCATGCAGAATTTGAATGTTACAGCGCGTTTAGGTTTTCATGTACATCTTTGATATTTGTCATTCCATAGCTTAAGATTTCTAGAGGATTCATCTGCTTAGATTTACGATTTATCTAACAAAAAAAGATTCTGAATTACTTTTAGGGGTGAAAGTATCTGTTCTGTGGCTTGTTGACATTTTCAAAAATTAGTCGATGAATTGTTTTAAAATACATATTTACTGCTTTTCAATACAAACAGTTTTGCATAGATTTATACATTTCAAATTAATTGGACACCTAAATTTCAAATGCGATTTATTTTTTTCTTGGGACTGACAATGTGTTTTAATGTACTATATAGAATTTCCAGCTGCACTGGGTGTTAAAGTCATTTAAAAGATAGGTAGCATCATTCATAAATATTGCTACATCATTTTAACTATTGTAATGATTATATTATTTTTATTAATTTACTTTTCATTGAGATTTTGTTATTTGGTGTTATTAATGCTTGTGTAAATTCGGTGTATGTTTTAAATCTTATACTATATGAAGTTTTCTGGAATACAAATTCATGTAATTTTAGGAGATAGTAGGTTAATTTGGTATATTCGCTTATCTCTTTTTTTTTTTTGTGTAAATTTAAGAACGTGCTTCTAATAATAACCACCACTATCTTTCTGGGTGCTGCTGAATGTAGACCGTTTTAGAAAAAATACACTGGACATTAATTTTGAATTCTAGTGATATAATATTTTTATACATTTAATTTGTAGATTTCTTGAATTAAGAACTTTAGAATTGTAAAAATCGTAGGATATAGGGCACAGATTGTCAAGCTACGACACGCTTGGAAAAAGGAACACGCGGATGATGTATTTATATTTGTACGTAAGACTGGATTTTTTTTCCATTTCTCCTTTTTTCTGTCAGCTAGGCCAAACAATACTGGGACAAATTGAATGATAAATATTTAGAATTAAATAATAACATGGTTTGTTATTTTTCTTTTCAATTATTCTTTGTTTATCATTTTATATTGTTTTACACTAAAATAGTATGTTATTAATACTTCGGAATTTATTTTTTTTCAGTAAATTAGATTATTAATAAAATTATTGCTGGTTTGTTGTGCTTTAAATCTTTTCATTATTCGAACTATTTTGCATTCATCAAATATATCTCAGTTATGAATAATTTATCAATCTTACTCGTAAATATACATTGCGCACAGTACTTTTTGAATAACATACCTGTATTAGTTAGCTTTCAATGCAAACTCTCTTATTTATTATCCGATTTGAATGTAACTGAGTATGTGCATAGGACATGCCAAGGTCTCGACAGAGTTCATTGGCCAGCTTCATCCTCCATCTTGTTCCAAAATGGCAGCCAGTTAAAAAAATTTAAATTTTTAAAATTTCAAAAACATAAATATTATAAATTGAAAAAAATTGTTTTTGTTAGGTATTTATAAAAAAATATAAAATGAAAAAGTTGTTTCCATTAAGTATTAGATCTTGATACAAGGATTCCGGAACCTTTTTTCGTTTTGGCTTTATCTTAAAAAATGGCAAAGATATGGCAGTTTGAAATTCTAGATTGGCTGACATTTTGAAACAATCTGATTTTGTTATTCTGTAACTCTTATGCTGAAATGAGCATTCAAATTCAGTATTAACGAAAACTGGGATTGAATCTTTTATAATCAGGTTCCAAGCAATTTAGCATCGCGTGTTTGAGTAAATAAGTTCACCTTGTAAAAACATGGACTATGAAAGCTACCTGCTGCTCCCGGTAAAGGCTGCAAGGGCTTCTTAAAGTTCTTTGTGATAATAATATAATAGTACTATAACAAAAAATATCGATTGACTCTAATAATTGGTTTCAAGTGATGATAACCATTTTTTTCTTCAAAAAGGGATCATTTAAGTATATTTTACCATATTTTGCAAAGCTATTTGATTTGATTTTTATTAAATATAGATTTTTGTTTTCTTCTTCAACAAAATTAATAATGAATTTTCATAGTAAAGTCTTTTTCTTAAAAACAAAGTAAAAATATTTCACTGTGAATAAAATGGAAAAAAAAAGATTAAGACACGCTTTGATTAAACATAATTACTGTATAGACATAAGATGAACGTGAGCAATACAAATAATTTAATTAAGATACAAGAAAAATGCTTATCAGTTATTGTCACAGAACGATTGAAAAAATGCTTAGATACGAAACTGTGCCGGCCAATTTCTTCGAACATGTGTGCAGTTCTTTTGACTGTGGACAGTAATATTTTCACCAAATGGGAGCTCGGTTGAGGCCATCGCGAAAAGTAAACAGCTTTCATCTCTTACAAGCCTGATTTCAACATTCAAACACGTGACAGAACGCCAAAGAGAGGATCTGACTCTTCTTGTCTCGTTGTGCGCCATTTTTTATTATTTGGGTATTTCAGATAATTTTCTACTAAATATATTATGAAACAAAGAAGTTTAAATTGTGTTAATTTTGTCATTGATTATTCGTTTGATAAAAGATAATCATAAGAAGAGCAAGTACCCTTTTTATATCATTATTTAAAATGCAAAATACTGTTCTTATCGTTCACATGTGAATTGTGTGAACATATTGTATGTGGCGTGAATTGTATGCTTTCATTTTTACCAAGAGTGTAGTAAATACAATTTAGAGTCACATCTCATGGATAAAAGAGTAATAATACGAAATCCTTTTTTTTTTTTTTGTCATGTTCTGTGCCTAGAATTAGTGTTTTTAATACAATTTATGGAAATCGAAAACATTTTAAAAAGAGTAATACGAAATCCCCCTTTTATGTCATATTTTGTGTCTAGAATTACTGTTTTACATTTAAAACATTTAAAACATTGATTAATAATATTGAGTTCTTATGCATATCTTTTGAAACAACAAAACCAAACTCTTTTTGTAGAGGGTTGTTAAACTACTGCGTTATGTGAAAAGTAAAAGTTGTTTTGTATAATTTATTATATTTTTGTTTATATGCAGATGTAATAGTTTCCCTATTTATGTAACTTATACTATATATTATCCATGATTTAAACTAAGGCTAAAAGCAGTATAGTTTTTTATACAAGTAAATGAACATGAAAGAAAGTAGTGGGAGAAATGGGATTTGTCTCATTCCTCCTATTTTATAAGATGAATTAAATTGCTGCTAATATGCAATTTCACATGTAAATCGAGCAAACTATGGTATTTTTTTAATGGAATTTCCACTTCAATAGTGAAAGATGATTTTTTCATTTCATCTGTGATTTATCATCCTGAATCTTATCATGAGTGTTTTTCTGTGAACTTTCAAAGGGATTGATCAATCTAGAATCTGTTTTAGATTATATATGTAGTCTGCACTAGATTGTGTGTCTTATAATACTTTTTGCACCTGTCCCATACCTGCCTCTTAGTAGGGAGGTATGGGATATAGTTTGAAACTTACAATTTCTTTAATTTTAAAACTGATTTTGGATATGATGACTTTGTAGATGTTTGTGGACATTACAAAGTCATTTAACTTGTATTCTATAAATAAAAATTCTGATTCTAACTTTCTGATTTTTGTACAAAAGTGTCCCATTTATCCCCACTCTACCCTACAGAGTCTACCCTTAATTGCCATTATTTAAATGGGGAGGGCTTGAGCTCCACGAGCCCCTCATTTTCCTATGCCCTTAAACATCACTCTTTGCTTCATGATTGAGTGTTTGTTGCCACATTATAAAATATTAAAGGCACGGTTTTATACAAAAAATAATTTCATTAGTCTTAAAATTTTATCACTTACGTGAAATTAATAAAAACTGCTATTCATATGTAAACAAATGTTGTTATTACATTCTGGTAAGTGCAATTTAAAAATTAAGTTTTATTACTTAGTTTTTCAGTTAAATGAAACTATTTGAAAGTATATACACTGCTGGATGTACTTGAATGGAATTGCTTTTTTTATATTATTATTATTTTTTAATATTAATTTATTGAAATAACAACTTGCGAATCTATGTATTTGCTAGATGGGTGTGGTTTTTCTATTTAATTCATTTCCCCTTTTAAGTAAATGTTAATTTTATATTCGAAGTGAAACTTGTGTAGTGCCATTTTGTGTTGTCCTTTTTTTTTAACGTTGTTTAGATAAAGTTAGACTATTTATTTATGAGTCTGTTAATGTAATATCAATCTATTTATTAAATATTATAAAATTAGGCCTTGTTGAACATTTGTTGTTCATTTATTGTATGTATAATTAAGACAGATCTCAAATGAGCCAGAACTTACCCAAGAAAATATTACAATACGGAATTTTACAGCACTGTTTTTGAAGCACACATACGCGTATTCGATCTGGCTGGTTTGGTAGTCAGATCTCTTGTGCCACTGTATCCACGCATTGAAGCAGGTCCGTTAAGAGAAGAAAAATTCGCGATGGTCCCGACTCAGTCCAAAGCATAGTTTGTGCGCTACCGTGTTTACTCGCACGCATACATACATACATACGACATCATCGAAAAAACCCCAAAACTGAGCTCTGCAGACATGGAAATGAGAGAAAATTCTATTATAAACGATTGCATACACACATACGTATGGAATAGATTTTAAAGTAGTGAAAACAGATTCAAGCAATCTCAAAATGTAAAAATATACAAATATTTATTAAGTCCAGCACAACACTAGTAAAATGTTGTCGAACCCTGGTGGAGGACATGAAATTCATAGAGTACTTCGATCTGAAACTTTAGTTATTAAGTTACATTTTAACTCCATTACACGAAATGTAAAGTGCATGATACATTATAATATATAAAAGAAAATATTTCAATGGTGTTCTAAAAGGTTTCAGAAAATAAAAAGTACAAAATACATATGTTATGAATAAAAATAAACTATATAGCATGAAAAAATATTAAATGAGATTTTGTTACTTTTTTGAATATTTGTACATAAAACGTAAGTAAAAAAGAAAATTTGGATCTCTAAATACATGAGAAAATGAAAAGTGATAAAACAAATACATGTGAATGCAAATAAGCTTAATTAAAAGAAATAAAAAAAGCAAAAGATTTAGTAATAGCCCACATATATCTCGCATTTGTTGTGATAAGTATGAGGTTAAGCACACTAGGCGTGATAATTATTTTAAATTTTGTGGAGATAAACGTATAAAACGCATCTGATATCAGATTAAAAACAAATTCGTGACACTAATAATAGGAAAAAAAAAGAAAAAAAAAAGGAATTGAAGTATTCAAATTCATTAATACTGATATATGATACTGGATAGATTGGTAATTATTTAAATATAAGACTTAGCAAGCATAGAAGTTCTATAAATAAAATTAAGAAAACTGATGGGAAATATTTGAATAGAATAAAAATTTAACAACATAAATTTCTATAAATATTAAAATGTACTAAAATGCATTCTTAATATATTTCAAAGTATATAATAGTGATTATATCAAATTTTCTTAATAAAAAATACTAAAACCGCATGATAATGTATCGTATTTTAACAGATATTTTCCTAATACTATTAAAAATGAAAACATATGTATAGTGTATGTAATAATATCTAATAATACTGTTTAAACTAAATTAAAACTTAGGTATAAATAATCCTATAAAAAAATTCTTTAAATCATTAGAAATAACAAACATATGTATATAACAAAAGTATTTAACCATATAAAATTTAACATTTACAGAGAAAACAAATAAGATAAAACTGTATATATATAATGAAAACACATGTTAAAAACAAAGGGTGAGATATCGTAAAAACAATCGAAAGGATACTGCCGGAATTAAACTTAACAAAACGAAAAAATAAAAATTGGAAACTATGAATATCTTATGGAATTTTCAGACGAGCTTCAAAAGAATATTCATAGTAAATATATGTTATTTCATCAAATATTGTCAGCATTGTGCCTAAATTCGACATTATTAAGCCCCTAATAACATATATATGAAACAAGATATTAATAAAAAAACAACAGGAGTTTAAGTAACAAAATAAATAAATAAATAAATAAATTATTATTCAACATAAATAGAAATAAGAACATAAAACAATGTTCTAAACTCACCAATAAAAAAAAACTAGTATTACCGAACATTAAACAAGATGCAAAGTGTTTTACAAAGATCATATTATCATTGAGCTCTAAATGGCTTCTAAAAGCACAGTCATTGCAGTGAAAGAAATGATGAGAGTGTATAGATGAGAGTGTAGTTTAAATAAATTTTAAACAAAGTAGTAATTAATGTAAATAAAATTTAGAATATGATAGAAACAAAAGAAAGTAAATACAATTTAAATATTAATAAAGATGAAAGATGATATAGGAAGATAGTAGTACAGGGTGATTATAAAAAAACTATCCCGATATATGAGCCCATAACTTTCATACCGTTCACAGAAACAAAATAAAATTCTGCCCAAAGGTATTTTGAGGTATGCGCTGAAGAATCACGTGAAAAACAACAGTTAAATTCTAACAGTTACGGTTACAGTGACAAAATTTCGAAAATTTCAAATGGCAACACCTACTTTTTTTATTGGAATGTGATCTTCGTAGTGAAAAACCATAAAAAAGCGTTGGAACGGTACCTGTAGCACGAAATTCGCCGGCGCTAGACAGACTAACAAGGAGATCGCCAAACATGATGCGCACAGATTCTGATGATTTTAAAGTATGTTGTAGGGGTCATACCCCTAACTATTCAGGTCAAAGGTTTCCTTCAAATGGGCTTTAGTTTTCGAGAAATTCCGGGTTAAAGTTCAGCATGCATTTCAAATACCTATTAGATCGCAATCTTGAACGAGGTCTTCGTGGCTATGTGCTAGCGCGCGCGATTTGAGAGCGGGAGATGAGGGTTCTGTCCTCTCATGTGACTTTTACCTTTTTTTAAAATAAATTTTATATGTTTTTCGCGTTATAAGTTTTATGCAGATTTATGAATTCTGCATCGTTAAACTTTTTGATATTTTCCTAAAAATTCCATTTACATTTTCGAATTTTTCGTGAAAATTTATAGTTTTTGCGCAATTTTTATTCTAATATTTCTGTTGATGAAAATCCAAACTAATTTAAGTCTTGATATCTCGTCTTTTAAAAATGATTCTTGTTTACATTTATGTATATTTAATTATTTATTGATCGTATTTATGAAATAATGCAATTTTTTAGCTGCATTTTCTATTTAAAAAAATAAATGATTAAGAAAAAATTAACAAAATAATGTATCCTTTTAATATTTGATTTGTTCTAAATATATTGAAATATGTTGACTGCTGAAATACTAAAATATTTATCATTACCGACATCGACATTTTTAGTTTATTAAATATGGAACTAATTGTGTGATACATATCGCAAAAATATTCTAAACAAATTCCGCATTAAAAATCACCTTTAAATATATTATTTACGTAAATTGTTTTAACAATATTGGAAGAATGTATAAATTAGCATATTATATATTCTTTAAATGCTTAAATTGTGATAAATATATTTAAAAACGCATTAAATTTAGAAAAGAAATTATTTCAAACGTGGTAATTGTCTTTAAAAATACTTAAATTGTGATAAATATTAAAAAAAAGCATTAAATTTGGAAAAGAAATTATTTCAAAACGTGGTAATTGTCTGCAAAGGATTAAACGAAATGGATAAAAAGAAAATTTTATTTATTCTGGTATTACCGTAAAAGTCATTGCAGACGAGATTTTTTTTTCAGGTATTTTTTATATCTATTGTAATTTACAAACGATTTTTCATTTCTAGTTGAATTTTTCTGTATGGCATCGACTTGTTAGAATTTAAAAAAATTAATTGTAATAAATTATTTTTTATTTGTGCAAATCAAAAATGATGTTGAGTTTGAACTTAGTTAAATGTATTTAAATAACAATATATATATACATAACTGGCTAAAACTTGGATATAAGCGTTATTGTTTTAATATTTTATTACTCCTTTCAAGATATGTTGTTGAAATTACCTAATCATACATACCTTTAGAAGATTTGAAATAAAAATATTTTATATAAATTATAAAAGAATATAAAATTTTATTTAAAATTTCATAAAGTTAAAAAAAGTATTACTTTAGAACGGTTATTAAAATATAAAGGGTAAATAATAATAAACAAAATAAACAAAATCTAGACATAAATTAGTTTGGAATTTCGTGAAATATTAATTTCAAAACTGCACAAAAAAAAAAAAAAAAAAAAAAAATGTAAATTTTCACGAAAAATTCGAAAATGTTAATGGAATTTATTAGGAAAATATCAAAAAGTTCAAAGATGCACAATTCATAATTCTGCATAAAACTTATAACGCGACAAATATATTAAATTTATTTTTAGAAAATGTAAAAGTCACATTAGAGGACAGAACCCTCATCTCCGGCTTTCAAAACGCGCGCGCTAGCACAGAGCCACGAAGACCTCGTTCAAGATCGCGAACTAATGGGTATTTGAAATGCATGCTGAACTTTAACCCGAAATTTCTCGAAAACTAAAGCCCTTTTGAAGGAAACCTTTGACCTGAATACTTAGGGGTATGACCCCTACAACATACTTTAAAACCATCAGAATCTGTGCGCATCATGTTTGGCGGTCTCCTTGTAAGAAGAAAAGTGGAAACAACCAATAAAGGACAGAGAAGCAACAGAAAGTAAAACATTTTATTGTTCAGTGCTATCCACCATCTGCGCATGTAAAGTGTCGTCGTGTGTAAAATGGAAAATGTATGAAACACAATAAAACGTTTTGTTTTCTGTTGCTTCTCTGTCCTTATTGGTTGTTTTTACTATTCTTCTTAGTCTGTCTAGCGCCGGCGATTTTCGTGCTACAGGTACCGTTCCAACGCCTTTTATGGTTTTTCACTATCAAGATCACATTCCAATAAAAAAAAAAGTAGGTGTTGCCATTTGAAATTTTCGAAATTTTGTCACTGTAACCGTAACTTTTAGAATTTAACTATTGTCTTTCATATGATTCTTTAGCGCATACCTCAAAATACTTTAAACCAAAGTGTTTCATTCAGTTACTGTGTGATGATAGTTATAGACGGTATGATAGTTAGAGTCTCATATATCGGGATAGTGTTTTTTATAATCACCCTGTATATATTCGTAAAATAAAGGAAATTAATATTAACTTTAATTTATTTTGAGGATTAATGTATTTTGTTTTTGTAACGTTTAAATACAAAAGAGGTTAAGCTTCTTCTATATAAATTGCATCGCAAGAAAATCTAATAATGAGATAACTGAATTTAGCACTACAAAAATATCTAAAAAAATAAAATTATCATTTTTTTTTTTTTTTTTTTTTTTTTTACAGTAAACAAATTGAAACATGTAAATTTTTACATTTATAATGTTTGTATTGATATTTTGACATCTTTTAAGTAAATTAAAAGTGTTTTTAATATATATTTTAGATTTTTTTCTAGATATATTTGTAGTATTAATTTTAATGGACGTATTTTAGACTCTTCACTTTATATGCAATATAATAACATTTGAATTTAGCACTTTTTGAAAGATAATAGAATTAAGTAGAATGTATAATTATATGCGTTTTCGAAGATTGTAAAATTACAAACTTACTTAAATGATGTTTAATATTATTTATTTAACATTGTTTAGTAGAATATTTTAAAATAATAATAGGTAGACAGTTTCTTATTTTTACCGTCTGCATTTTACATATTCTTTTTCTTTTTAGCTTTGTTATTAGTATGAGTGGTTTACATCCATTACTGTGTTAAACAGAATTGGGAATTAATTTTGATTTAGCTTGTTTAACAATTAAAAAAAAAACCTTTTACGAAAGAATTTGTTAGGTGTCTAGAACTTTTAATTTCTTAATGCATAAATAGATTTTTTATTACTTACTTTTTTTTTAATTTTGAAATATTAGACTGGATTTTCCAGAAGGCGTGTATAGAAGTTTTCATTGTTTATACGTGTTCCTTTGCATAACACATTTTGTAAACACATTTAACCCATTTAACACACATTTAACACAATTTGTAAATAAAAAACATAAAAATAAGAGCTATTTGTAATAATTAACATTAAATATTTATTTAATTGCAATAATAATATCTCCGAAACTTCTACTTAAAAATTGTTTTATGTTACAACTTCAGTATAACATAAATATCTAATTAGTAGAATTATTGAGCAAAAAATATGAAAGTATTCATTTTCTAAAATTAAATATTATTATTCATATACAAATGACGTTAGTCAATGTAACTAATTATATTTCGTTTTTTTTTTCTCGTTTTTAAATATAGCAGTATCAATAGCCTAATATATACATGGTACAAACATCAGAAATGCCAAATAATATAGGATAAAATGTTTTGTACCTTCATTGTATAATACACAACCGAATTTTAAAAAAGCATTTTAAAGTTAAAAGGGTACGTTGTATGCACCGGGATATATGGTACTTTACAAAAGTGAAATAGTTTTTATACTTTTTGCAAAAATAATTAATTTTAAGTATATTTTTTCAGAATCGTACTTGGCCATGTGACTTTCTTTTTATTAGCTTCTGTGGATTTCATGAGATAAAAATTTATAATACCTTTTATAATATGCTAATGAATACAATGCTATACATTTTTATTTTTCTTACTTGTTCAAAAGTTCAAAATTACTTACATAAATATGTCTTTGAAATAATTTGGCATTGTACAATAAAATAAGAAAAGTATTGAATCAGGCGATTTCGAAGGGACAAAGCGTCACTTAACTCAAAATTTAAAGGAAAAAAATATATTGATTATAATAATAATCATAATAATAGTGATCATGTTAATAGAATGAGAAGAATTTTGAGAATTATGTAAATGTCTAAAATAAACTATTTTTTCATTATCGAATATTAGATGCAAATAATGCCTTGGTAAAAATATGAAAGCAAATTCATTCTACATACATATCTATATGACGACATTTAACGATCGTAATTTAATTGAAGCAAGAAAACAAAACGTTGTGAAAAAATAAAGAAAAAAAGTATGTTGTCTGAAATGTTGAAATTTGAATGATTGAATAGGGCTAAACAACAAGATCTGTATCAAGTAAGTAACTATGGTATTTAACATGTTTTTTTGTTAATATAAATGTTCAGAATTTCGAAACTTTATCGCCATAAAAGCAAGTTGATCTAAATCTGTCTTCATCTTATTTCACCTTAGAGTGTATGCATTGCCATATGAGAAAACACAAAAAAATCTAATTTAAAATTTTAATAATGCAATTTCCCTTCAGAATTGCAACCGAGAATTAATAAAAAAATTATTTAAATTTACTTAAACTATTTCCCATCAGGTGTCGCTACGGACAAAACTAAACATTTTTTGAATCTGTCTAAAACAGATTTTTAACTTGATTAGGGCTTCATATAGTAAACCCTAAAAAATCAATTTTATTTAAATATAGTTACCTTAGTTACACTCAGCGTTTACTATCGACGTGAAAGTGCTACATATTTTTAACTTCAGTACAGTTTTTATGCAGTGAGACATAAGAAAATCAATTTTATTTACATTTAGTTAATTTATTTCTCGCTAAGTGGCGTTATCGGCGGAACATAAAATTGAGGTGAATGTTTCTTACTAATGTTAGCTTGCGGTATATGCGTTACCATATCAAAGAACTAAACACTCCATAAAAAATTTTATTAAAGCAATTTTCCATCACCCCTACCAGAATAAAATAACCAATCATAAGAATATTTTTTATCAAAACATAAATTTGATTAGGGCGAAAGCTTATTCTGAAGATTTGAACGAATTTCATCCGTGTAAAATAGTACTAACTTGCGACCGAAATGTTTGATAAAATTATATACAGAGATACATTAAGTTTCATAAGTTAAGATATATAGAAAAGTGGAGTGCGCTTGAATTCTTTTGTGTCACCCTGTGAAAGAACTATAAATGTTTCATTCTGCAAACTCGTATTAAAACGTTTGATAAAATCGTTCCATTAGGATTTTATATATATAGGGTAGACAAAATATGCATACTAAAAATGCACACATGTAACAGTTTTTTTTTAGCATAGTAAGAATGCAGCAAATTTTGATCCAGTTCATGGAATTTATTTATTTGTAGAATTAGTTATTTGTTTTTGATGCTAGAGAATTTGAGAATTTTATTACAAATGTAAAAGATTTTTTGAAACCTTAAAATCTTAAAATTTTAATAATGGAATTTCCAAAGTATCTAAACATCACTTTCAAATAATGTTATCTCAAATAATAGTTGCATATATATATATATATATATATATATATATATATATATATATATATATATATATATATATATATATATATATATATATATGTGTGTGTGTGTGTGTGTGTGTGTGTGTGTGTTCAAATTTTTGTATAAATTTTCATACGTGAAAAATTGGAGAGCAAAGCCTGGGGGAAACCATTGCATTTTCACAAAACATTTGTTAATGTCACGTTCAAAGAGAAATGAAGAAAGATCAGCTGAAACAGAAAAAAACATTGTACCTTCTCTTTTGTCAACTGAAATTTTAATGCAGCATATTACATGCAGGCATGTTATATTCCTCATTGTATATCCACACTTGCAATTCCATTTGGAAAATATGAAACTACTTTAGGAATTTAAGTTATTTTCTGATAAGAATTTATCGAAAATAATTTTAGGTTAAACTAACTTCGTCTAATTTTTTAATGGATTTTTTTCGGCACTTGTTTTTATGCTTTGTTTAACATTACATATGAAATATTAAAATATAGCTGATCTCAACATTAGGTATATGCTACTATGTAACTTCGGAAATTTATTTTATCTGTATAAACCATAAAAATCACTTAAAACTGATTACATGCATAAGCTATATCATATTAAATATTCAAAAATAACAGTAATCTAATATTATAAATATCAATTATAAACTTGTAAATCTTCAAGTCATGTCTCTCAATGTCAATTTTGCAAGATATTTTAACTTTAAACTCACTTCTCACAATATCTGACATCCTGAAATCCACAATTTAATAATGTTAGATTATTTGTATGATTTCTAAGTGTAAAATATTTCCCAAAGACTAAGAAAATCTAACTTTTAAGAACTGTTATATTAAAAATGAATACATGCAATTGTACTCTTCAGCTGCAAAATTGTTAGAGTTCTTTAGAATAAAAATATACATCTCTTCAGGCTGGTTCTGTCCCCTGACAATCGTTGTCTCGCTGAATTTATGTTTACAATTCCCAAAAATTGTGCTATTTCAAGTTTATTGTTTATCTACGATTGCGTTTTAAACTGTATTATATTACTATAAGTTACTGTGATTGTATAATTTAAAGCCAGGAGAGATGGCGCGGTCGGAGAGATTGCGCACATAGAGGTTTGGGTGGAAGGAGTAGAGTGAGTGCGCAGCGACTCCATGTAGTTGTGCAACAGCAATAATGGAGTGTCTACTTGAAAGTGCACGTTGGTTATTTTGCGCGTCTAAGTAAAAGATTGCTATTTAGTTTTGTTTTCCCAAAGTAAGTGCTTGAATTGTCATAGCTATTCATGAAAATTTCTATACAATGTCAGTAGTACAAAATATCTTAATTTTAAACGATTTCTCATAAGATACTAATCTAGACTAACAATGTGAACATCAACGGTTCGTTTTAGTAGCGTCCATGTTTAAATAAAAGGCCGCGCAATCTCTCCTACCGAAATTGGAGAGTTTGCGCATCTGCTACTTAGGAGAGATGGCGCATTGTTCCCATTAGTTTCATGCTGGGAGCGATTACGCAGCTTATTGTTAAATTTCCTTAAAAAATGATAAATGAAAATGGGCTAATTTTAAGTTAAACGTATTATCATGTAACTTAATGTTCTTTTGTAATTTTATCTGGGCTTGCTTTTTCTGATTCTTTAATTTTTTTCCTTTAATTAAAATTTTTTATATCGTTTTTAAAATTATTTCTTTTTTCTGATTGTTTAATCATTAGGTTGAAATATTCACTTCTAATACAATAATGTTTGTTCACAAAAAAATTACAACAATGTCATTTAAGTGTAATTATTATTGTTAACAATTTAATTGTATTTATTATTAGTAATTATCTCTCTTACCCATGTGCGCAATCACACCAACCCTGTAAGGACAGATTGCGCAAAATAACTGTTTTGGTTTTATTACAACTGTTCTTGGAAATGCATAAAAACAAATGAAATAAAAATTATTCATGGATAGTTTAGCAAAAAATTAATATTTAGTTTTTTTATTGCTATTCTTTTGAATTGTGCGCAGACTCTCCTAGCTTTACCTTAATAGAAACGTTATGGGTCAAATTTTGATGAACGTTGTAAAAAAGATAAAAAAAGATTAATTTAAATGAAAAATATCTAATGTAACTTACAAATAATAAAACGTGTGAAATTTACGAATAACTTACTGTGATGTAACCACAGAACATCGGCATTTGTTCCAAAAGTTGGATGAAATCTCATGTAACAAAATGCATATAAAAACTTCATTTTCCCTTATGGGATTAATATCTAATTTAGAAATTCAATCTATTTCATAATTTGTTTTGGAAAAACAGCTTTGGTGGTTATTATAGAAAATTTAAAAAAAAGAGCTCATATCTAAATAATTCCAAATCTGTTTCGATGCAAGAAGCATGCCAAAATCATCTCTGAAAAATGCTTTTTTGAAAATAAAATGTTGCAATTTAGTTTATATATCCCCCTGAGGTGTTCGGCTTGAACACCTGTTAAAATACCAAATGCATTTCAACATGATATTTTCTCAGATCAATTTAGTTACTGTATCCTCGACAAACAAATAGCAATACAGAAGATACTTTATAATCACGGAAGCATTTCACACATTTTGTATCATTTTATACTTCTAGAACATTCCTGAAAAAAACTGCTTTACTTATTCACTTTGACAGTGACGCTTCTTAGCGTCAGGAAATTATCCATCAATCGATTACAGAAGACTAGACATTTTATATTTTATTTAAACTTTTTTTTTCTAAATCTTTCGTTGTCGGGAAAGTAACAATGAACAAATTATTTAAATTCATATTTAACACTTGGAGTTTTTTCCATAGAAAATAGAAAAAATTGCAAGTGTTAAATATGAATTTATTCAATTATCAATGCTGGACTTATTTGATTTCGTGTTTGCCCCAGAGTTGGTGGCTCACGAAAAGTATTCCATCTTGTGCTGCGTTTGCAGCCACGCCAACATATTATAGTGAGGAAGTTCCAAGCTGAGTATCGTTCCCAAGTGGTCCAGTTGGTATAACGTCAGTGCGCTCACTGATGACCCGGGTTCAAATCACGGCTTGTGTACTTTTTCACTATGTTGGCTTTACGCTTATTAAGCAATTAAAATTTTAATATTATTAATTATTTCTTTTTCTTTTTCTTTTTCTGACACGTTATGAAATAGAGTTGCTAGGCAACTGGTTGATTAAAAGAGCAAAAAAAAATACTTATGATAACAAAAATAGAAAATTTAACAGTTGAAATTCTCTATATTTTTTAAATAGATACAAAAAATTTCATCAAAAAATATATAGATAATTTAGAATATCTGATAAATGTATCGCTAGAATTTTAATCTAATCACAGTATTTTAAGACTTCCCTTTGGGAAATTTTAGCATCCGTAATTTAACATTTAAATCAATTATCAAAATGCGCCATTTTCTTTACAATGAATGGTTAACGTTGAAAACCGTCTGAATTCCCATAGAAAAGCATTATGACTTAAAATAAAATGGTCCCTATTTTCCGAACAAATTTACTAAATTAACCAATGTCTTTAACCCAAATTAAGCAAAGCTAACAGCTAATTACAGATACCTCACTAACTTAATTACAGACTAATCTGATGCCTTTTGCGACAGTTGACGCTAGACATACACACAGACATACACATCGACATAAAAAACTTTTCGGCCTCAACTCGTGTTTCGGTAATTAATTATAAACCTTATTTTTTAATAATTTATTAAAAATAATTATTGATCCAGCTTCAAATGGTTCTTAAAAATTGTGTTATATGATACAAGCAAAAAAGTTTACTTTTTTATAAAATTGCTTTTTCAGAAATGGAATTGCCTTCATAAAAAATAAAACAAAATTTTCAGACATAACAGAACATTTCTCCTGAATTCAAAATTTCTTACGAAAAAAAAAAAAAAGTTTTAGAAAATAAAGTTGCCATTCAAACTTCTAATAAAACAAGTACTAGTTCAATTTAAAAGAGAAAACATAACAAAATGTACGAGGAACGCGTTTTTTCATTTCCATTAAAAATTCACTATCTTAAATATGACTGTTTTTAAAAGGCATTTGATGAAATTAGATAGCTTAAATGTGAGTGAATTTGTAAAATAAATATTTTATATTAAAATTGTGATTTCACAAACTGTTTTTATGACAGATGTTACACTGTACTGGATTTACATAAAATCGCAAATTTAAGAAAAGTTTCAATGATTATACAGGTACAATTTGCTTGAATGAGTATTCATTTGCGAAAAGTGAAAGAAGAAAACGTGAGGGAAAAACCTTTGCATACTGACTGCATTTGCACAAGGTATTTATATTAGTAACGCGCAAAATGAAACGAAAATATGATGAAACATCGGCAGTAAACATTGGAGCTTCTCTTTTGATTGATTTGAAACTCAAAATTACACGCGATGTACAATATTCACTGTTTTATAGAAATCATTATCCATCATATTGTAATACGAACAAATTGTGTGTGTGTGTGTGTGTGTGCAAATATACATATTTTATCTAAAAAAGTCTGGCCATTTTGACTACATTTTGTAGTACGAGAAGACAATTGGGCTATGCCACATGTTGAAAAAAGATTTGATTAGTGGGTAAATTTGGTGTACTACGGGTCAATGCATTTCAATGGGAATGATGGTCGAAACAGTTATTAAGTTTTTGAACAGTTGGAAGTAAACAAAGTCGGTAACTTAGCAACATTTCGCCATATTTGGTGAATTGTTGGTGACGTTGGCGAGATTTGGCGGAAATTCTACATTCAAGATTACCAGTGCCAAAATACATGCTTGGAACTAAATAAAAGAATGACACCAAGTTTACGACTTTCGGCAAATGTTAGTAACATTTAGCGAAAAAATTAGCTTTTAGAATCTGAAAGTTTTTTTTTTCTTTTTTTTTGAAATTCTCAATAGTAGCTGAGATACATTATTACGATAATATAAGAAAATGTTTGAGATATATCTTGTACGTTGTGTTGGCTAATTTTAACCGAACGTAGCTTGGTCTTTCCCGCTGGTCTATTCTTATATGACTATACAGAAAATATGAAGATACTTTAGAAATTCAAGTTATTTTCTGGGAATAGCATGTTAACTATAGAGAATGACTCCTAGATATAAAAAAAAAAAACATCTCATGCTTACAATGGTAATGAATGTTTTTCAAGGGTGCACATGGTCTTTGCTTTAAAATAACACTTTTGCCGAGTAGTAATTATCGATTTATTTAACAACATAAAATTATAAGAAATTCTGCTGTTAAATAAGCCGAAAATTGCAATTTAAAAATAATGGTAGTCAAAATTAAAGAGAGTGATCCAACTGTTTTTAGCATCTGTTTTGATACATTAGTTAATATTACATAAAAAATAGTACAATTTATCTGATCTCATCATAGGTTATGCTCTGAAATTTGTTAAATCCATTTTATCTTTTTAAACTGAAAATGTTAATTTTCTATTTAAATCTGATAATATTATCGGTATAAACTTATATAATGTTAAATATTTATAAAAGTAATCTAAAATGTACATATAAAAAATACTCCTTGCATAAGTTATAAAATTTAAGCGGATTCTTTAAAATTAAGATTTACGCTGTAGAAGCACTATATATATATATATATATTACAATTAAAATTTGATCCGCCAAGGTTACTATTAGCCTATATAAATTTTCCTTTAAATAGAATTCCATATATTATATCGGCTTATTAAACTAAAACCTATGTTTAAACTAATCTATCAATCTTCATATGTAAAGATATAAGATCTTAATCCACCTAATAATATTTATTCCAAATTGCTTAAATCTAAAAATGGCGCTAACTATTTAAATTCCGTAAATAAAACCTTTTATTATATAAATCCCTATTAAATTTTACTACTATTTTCCGTATATATCAAATCCCCCTAAATTCTTTGCTTATTTGCTTAAATGTCATTATTCCTAAATTATCCCGTTCTAAAAAAACTTATTTATTTAAATTCATTCTTTTAATAAAATATCAAAATGTATCTTACAGTATTTCAATGTTTTAATATTCTAATTTTTATCCCGTATCAATAAGTTAATTTTTTTCTATAGCGGAATATAAAAGCACCATAGTCTGAAATCTATTTTTAGCAGCACTCACGGACTCAAGGCGTCATGCTTGTTTACATGACGTTTACCTGATTCGAGGCTATGAGAATGTTCTGGAAGGTTTTTTTCGCTCCCGGAAGTTCATTTACTTCAAAATGAATCCACCGGAACTGTTAATTAAGTCCCTCTTTAATCGATTATGATTGGTGTCGATATCAGGTGACTTGAATTGTCACTTTGGGCGTTATTACTGAAATACGGAAGCGTGTGTTAAGATTCAGAAAAACGAGACGCAAGAGAGCAGTGGAATTTTTTCGATGAGTTGTAATTGATATATTCTTCTGTAGAGAGTAATGAAATTTAACGATAGCTAAAGAGAACACTTCCCCGGAGTTGGATCATGTTCTAAAAAAAAGAATGTGACTGTCATCTTTGTGTTTCTTGAAATCAAGGTACACTACTCGAGCGCTGAGATGAGATATTAAATTTTATGACTTTTATTAAAATTATATTATTTATTAAAAAAGAAAAAGAAAAGAAAAAAAAAGCCATGATAGACAATACATCACGAATTCGAAATTTCTAATGAATGCAAAATATAAAGTTTAAGAAAACGAGGTTGTCAGTCAAACTTCTAATAAAACACATACTAATTCAGTTAAAAGAAAAGGGTTTTAAGAAATGTTTGAGAAATGTTAGTTTTTTCCCTTCATTTTCTTTGTAAAATCATATTCTTTGAAACGTATTTGTTGCTATTAGATGCCTTAAATATGAGTGGAATAGCGAAACAAACATTTGAAATTAAATTTGTACTTTGATTTGCTATTTTTATGTCACATATCACAATATACTTCTGTTATATAGAATCGAGATATTAATAAAAGCTCAAATGATCATATAAGTTTAATTTCTCATTCTCTATTAATAATTGAATTTTATTACAAACATTACGTTGTTCTAACTGCAAAATATATGTATGTTTTATGCAAACTAAAATAATATAATAATAATGCGAAATATCCAATGAAAGCCTATTTCCACAATTTAAAATTATTTCACACAAATCTCATTCTTCATATTGCAATTGCTATATATTATTTCTACTGCGTTTTGTCAAATTTTCTGAAAGTGTGTGAAATTTGTATCAAACTGTGCATGCAATTAAAGAAAACACATGTAGATTTATTTTAAATTTTTATTTATATATTTATGAATATATGTATAATTTTTACATAAATAAACTCAATTGCTGTACAAGATCCACTCAGCCATGTGCAACAGCCAACAGAAAGCTACAGTTCAATCCGAGTACTCTATTTTACAAAGTGACTGCAAATATTTTTCTTTAGTTAAATTTAATTTGGTCCATTAATAGCTCTCCTGAGGACTAAAACTTCGCTGAAAAATATGAGGTCAAACATGGCCTTTACATACCGTGTGGTTTTAGTTAAAGTTCTGGTTGCCGGCTTTCATTAAAAACTTAGTATATACATTATATTGACCATGATGAAAAGAAATATCTATTTTAAAAAGTTCAAATTTCGACCATAAGGGAAAAAAATGGCGCATAAAAAACCGAAAACACAAATGGGAAAAATAAAAATTATTTTCAATATGCATTTCATTTGTGTTAATGACATGTTCAAAGCGTGTTAAAACCTGTTCAACAGAAAGCAAGCATAACACGCCATATCGCTTCAATTCCTTAAGAATCACTTTCTGTCTCGGTTAAACATGTTTTAACACGCTTTTAACTTGTTATTGACACAAATGTAATGTACATTGAACAAATGCTGTGATCTAATTTGTGTTTCCGGTTCATTATCTTTTCACCTGGTGGTTGAAATTTGAACTATTTTTACTGGATATTTCTCTTCTCCATGGTCCATATAACATATACACGAAGTTTCAACGAAATCCGTCAATCCGTACTCCAGACTGGTCTGACAAGGGAAACACATTTGATGCAACTCGCACCTGTCATTGAGACCTGGTGAATTTTAAATCTCTATATTACGAAGTTTGATAATCGATAAAAATTTTCTGTTAAAATTATATATTTTTATTTTACAGCAGCCTAACTTTCGGAAAATGCAATTTTCGAGACCACTTATCAGACTATTAACATAACTTTTTTTTTTTTTTTTTTTTTTTTTTTTTTAACAGTTCAAAATACGAATTAGTTAGTAATAAATATAAAATATTGAAAAAAGTTCAAAAACTCCTTCAAAAACCTACGAATTTGATTTGGAAAAATTGCAATATTATAAATACATTTCTGACCGCGCGAAATTGGCTTTATTGTTGTTGTAGAATTTTCCACTGCAACATTGGTCGAATGTCAAAGTAGCTCGTGTGTGAATGAGAAATGGTTTCGATTCGTAGAGCCATATTTGGCTACTTAACTCGCTTTTGGCGTGAAATTAACAATTCAAAATCCAATAATAAAAAAATATATAATATATGATTTTAACAGAGAAATTTTATGGGTTCTATGGGGGGAACTTTTATTTATAGAGCTACAAAATGCACCAGGTCTCGATGCTAGGTGCGAGTTGCACCAAAAGTGGTTCCCTTGTAACTTTAATTATAACATTATATTGCACTTTCCAAAAAATTTCGTCAAGTACCTTATTAGACATAGACGAAACGTCTAAAAGCGAAACTATCCGGAGACTTTTGACCATATAGTGTATGTTGCAACAGAATATAATTGGAATTTAATTTAGTTGCTTTTACTAACTAATTTTTGTTGTATGCTTCCCTGCAAGTTATCGAAAAGAGTAATCCTGAATTATCATGTATACAATCTTATAAACAAAATTACAAGAAATTTAATTTTTTAGTTTTAGCTTTTCTCTCTTTAGGCATTATTTTAAAATGCGCTGTTTTTTTTTTCTTTTTAATAAAATTTTAAATAAGTATATAATTGAGTACATAAGTGTTATTTCACTTTTTAAATGTAATGTAAAATATTAATAAAATTAAATGTTCTAAAAGCAACATTTCATGTTTATATTTAAAATAAAAAATATTTCTTTTTATAAACGGAATTTGGAGAGTTCGATAAAAAAAAAGATTTTTTTAAAGAAACATAATTTGATTCTTAAACATTGCATTACATAACAAAATTGTAATATAGTATGGCTGAATTTTCAAAATTTGAAATTCTTTGTTTTTTCTAAGAATCATTAAAATAGATATCGCCAAGTGGTGGTCTCGAGAAAATTTTTTAGCATAAAAATGTTTATTTTTATGTTTTCTTACCCTCTAAGCGTGTCGAACGTAATATTCCGTTCACTAAGCTCCAGGTTTCACTGCAATGTATGCAATGTTTAAGATAATATAATTCTATAGATTTAATGAATTTTCAAACATTGAAGAATGATTAATACTCTCAAGGGTTACATTCATATTTGTAATTAAGTTTTATTTATAATGCTGAAAGAATCATATTTTTTTAACATTTAAAACAAAATGCAGAGAAAACAACATTACAATTTTACCCTTTTTCAAAACGCTCAGAGGGTTAAAAACAAAACAAGAAAAATGTTTTAGATTTAGAAAAATACAATTTATATTTAGTTTTGAAATTTTAAATTACAGCAGGTATGAATAATCATGGAAAAATATTTATTATTTGTTTTCAAAAAAGGTTATTAATTTTTTGGTTTCGTTTTCATAAAAACTGAATACCCATTAACGAGAGATAAAACAACGAAAATTTTTATTTAGGTCTAACGCCATATTTGCTCGAAAACGCATTTTCATTTGTCACAGAAATTAATACCTTCTATGGGACTAATTAATTTATTGTGAGTAATTAATACTTTCTAGCTTGAAGTACAAACGACTACTCACAAAAAAAATGTGATACTTAAATATACATTGAAGGTTTTGTAATAATAAAATGAACTTTAATAATTTTGTTACAATTAAACAATATTTAAAAAGATTTATAATATGTAAATAAGCATTTAAAAATTTTTGACAGTTAAATAAACATTTGTATTGTCGTTGTATGAAATAGGAGCACTTCACATTAATATGTTGAAAGTTCTTTTGCTATTCAAATGTATTTAAGTTAAGAAAAAAATATTAGTGTTCCGTGGGATTAAAAAAAATTAAATTAGTGGTCAGTGATGAAAAAAATAGTTGTGAGACTGCTGGCGTTAAAGCATGCTATATACAAAAGCACTACAAATAACTATTTATAATAATTTCAAAATTGCCTTTAAAATTTCGAATTGTAAAGGAAATAAAACGGTTTGAATATGTATTTTTTAGGTGTATATGCATCTCAAGAAACCTGCAGTGATGTACGTAAGACTGAGCTGACTCCCAATTTTAAAGCTATGATAATTTCACTTCTTATAACATTATCTTCTACAGATTATATAACTTTCAGCATTTAAAAGAATAAATTACATCGTTAGCGAACGTTCTCAAACTAAGGATGTGTTGGGTCAAATTAAGAATATGAATTGTTTATTCTTTGAATGGGTAGAAATGTGTGATATTCAATGAGACAACATATGGAATATAAACATAACGCTTACGTTATAGAGAAAAATTTGCAAGAAAATCTTTGAATATTGTACAATATTTTTGTTTGTGATTTTTAACCCATTTGCGCGGCACTTATTTTGTAAATTTTATGCACAAAATGTGCTTAAGCTACACAGTTTAACAAAAGTGCTGCGTTATTTTTGCATTGTTACATAATACATGCCATGTACAGCAAATCAACATCGAAAATTTCGTACCAAGTAAAAGTAGGAGAAACTGTTCTGAAATAACATACCCTAAGGAAAAATGCTTCTATTAATACAATTTTTTTCAGTTGACCGTTATTTTTACAAACCCAATTTGCAAAGTATACTAAATACAATGGTGCCTTTCAAACAGTAACAAATAAAATCACAACGTCATAATAACGATTTATATAAAATGCTGCACTATGTCATTTTATCTACAAAGCTGTCCTAAAACGACACACCCATATGATGCTATTAATTTTACTTGCATACATTACAAATAATGTTTTGCACACCTAGAAACACCGAAACATTTGCAATGCACCTGTTTTGAACGCTTAACATATTTTATCCTCTTTTCCTTCAATTTTGAGTGACTGAATAAATCATTGCACAAAAGGCAGGCTTCATCATCATCGCAGAAAGATCAATGTCTTTGTCGTCATCATTGGATGTAACAATGCTAATTTTATTCTTAGCCTGTAGAGCTGCATGTCTTGGGATCTTTCTCAGCTGATTTTGGATTCGCTTCGGCAATATTAAGATTGCTAGTCACAACTTTTGCACCTTCATGCTTTCTCTTTTTAGAGGATGATCTAACATGAGGTCCACATAGAAGTGGAGATACATAAAGTTGTCACATAAATGAAGATGATGAACTTGAAGATGCTGACGGTTAAAAAGATGCACATGGCTTCAGAGTATTGGAAATAGACGTTGTCGGCGGTGGGATTGGAGGAGGTCACATTTAAACTGTAAAAATAGACGGATTTGGTCAGGACAGGCTGTTATCCATAGAACTTGCGTTGCTGTCGTTGCTTTCCTTATTTTCCAGTGAACTTTCTGCCACAACTGAAGCACAGAAAACGTGATCAAGAAAGATGTCTGGCGGTATGTCATTATACCTACAATCATCATATGGTATACACAAAAGCAGTATTAGAGAACATGCATTTAAAAAATTTCGCATATACAAAGAATAATCTAAAAAGAAATAAGTCCTCACCTTATACTTCAGATATATAATCATGGAAATGAAAAAGACGTGAATTAGCACCATAACGTATTACCGAGAAATTTCTGACGAAGATGTAAACAGTTTCTTTGTAAACAACGAAAAATACAAACATGAAACCTTCGCCGTTAAAGGCTTATCGTTGTCGAGCGATTCCAGAACATAACTAAATATCGTTAAGTGCTGGCCTCCAGCGATATTATTAAGAAACACAATGTATGTCATTTTACCTAAGTATGTCATTTTGGGACAGTTTCCCAGATTAAGTAAAAAATTAATCAAGTCAATAAAACAGCTTATGCTTTTTCTTTGTAAGAGATTTTGGGGTTTGTTTTCGTGGCCGAGCACATTGCAATACGGCATAAATTATGCAACACCCAAATAAATAACGAGGAAAAATTA
Source organism: Maratus michaelseni (assembly GCA_963931845.1). Lineage (NCBI taxonomy): Eukaryota > Metazoa > Arthropoda > Arachnida > Araneae > Salticidae > Maratus > Maratus michaelseni. Next base: position 183,780,775 of record OZ007589.1, on the reverse strand, counting down.
TTTCTAAATTATATATAGTAAATATTATTTTGTAAGAAATCATAATGCAGTGTTAGTAAGACAATTAAATTGCACGAAAACTTATTGCAAGTAACTGTGGTTATTCGTTAGCACAAATTGCATCCACAAAATAAGACAAGAAGTCTGACTGATTTTTTTCCTCCAATGGGTAAAATCGAGGCTAACGAAAAAGAAAGGCTACAGCGGTGCTTTACGCGTATATTTTTTTACAGACCACCGGAGTCACGTGATGCTCGAATGCACCAATGCACGTGTACGAAAAGAGCATTTCGTCAATCTAGCGGTCTGTAAAAAAAGGTAAGTGGAATGCACCGCGGTAGCCTGTCTTTTTCGTTAGCCTCGGAATAAAATTGTAATGTTTAAGAAAAACACTATAGAAAGATTTTTGATTACTTGATTTTAATTTATCTTTCTTATATAAATTGCGATTACTCAGAAACTATGTTTTTATTTTAAATTACATTTTTATTTTAAAATTATTTTTGAAAATCATTCTTGATGTTTTAATGAAGTTTTAATGAAACGCAATCTACGTTTCAGTTCTAATAAAGTCGCGTACATTTACATACCATAATGACTACCAATGCGACACAAATATCCCAGAAATCATATATTTTTGAGAAATATGCGATTACACAATCTTGTTCCAAAACTTTCTGTAAGATTAAATTGTTTTACGATGTAAAATAAAAGATAAGAAGTTTAATTATATTTCTGGGTATACAAGAGTTATTAAGAATATTTAGTAATTTGTAACGTTGATTTTATAAAATTTTTATTTGCTTTTTGCAGATAAAAACGAAATTAAGTTTTAAGAAACCGATTCCAATCTGTATATATATACTAGCAAGCTACGCCCGCTACGCTGGTCAATTTCTTTTAACGAACCTTTAATCAAACAAAATATTGACATTTCATAAATAACTTTTATATTTTAACAGAATAATAAGGCTACTATAATTTGTGACTGGTGCTATAGCCAATATACACGTCAAGACACGTCGCCCTTATCATTATCTTTTTACGCATGAAGGTTTCGCTATGGTACTCCATTGGAAAATTTGGTAATTTTTGAAATTCAATATTTGAAAAACGGCATAATCATTAGATTTGAAATTTATATCAAGAAAAATACAATTTTTTACCTTTCAAACGCAGTTTGTCTAACAATTTTCTGACAAATACTTTTTGAGCTATCATTTTTTTCAGTAACTTCAAATGTTTCATTTTCCGAGATTAATCTGGTGCAACAATTAGCGAAAAACCCAGTCGTCAGCAACGCATAGTTTTTCATTAAAGAGGCTGTTGGAGCAGGGATTGTCACCACCAATTTGCCACCATCACTTTTGAAATCGGTTCCTTGGTTCCAGAGATTCCATAGAAATTGTAATTTAGAATGACTTCAGAACGCTTTTCGCTCATTTCATCCATTTAAATTTCGATTTTTTTTTAAATTTATTCTTATAGAGCATTTACATCTTATAAGTAACTACAATGCTAAATTTCAAATTTCTTGCCCCTTCAGTATAAAAAAGTCGCAATTTTCGAACGTTTTTCAATCCTGCACCCCATTGATGTTAGTGGCACCGACATAAAATATAGCCTATGTTGGAGTAGGGATTGTCCCCATCAATTTGTCACCATTACTTTTGAAATCGGTTCTGTAGTTCCAGAGATTTCATAGAAATTGAAATTTAGACAGTTTTTAGAACGCTTTTCGCTCATTTCACCCTTTTAAATTTAAATTTCTTTTTTATTTTGTTCTTAGAGAGCATTTACATCTTATAAGTAACTACAATGACAAATTTCAAATTTATAGCTCCTTCAGTATAAAAAATAAAAATAAAACTGCCCAGTTAAACTGAGGGCATTGAGTTCACAGGCTATTCACACTAATTGTATATTATACTCTTATTTCAAAGAATTTGAAATAAGCCCATCGATAAATAAAGAAATAAACAATATATTAAGGGGGGGGGCATCCCCCCGTTACCCCCCCATAGTTAACTAATGAACCCCTTAAACTAATCAGGTAAATCTCTAATTACAATGAATATATATACAAAATTTGAAGAAAATCGGATAATTCTGCATGAAAAACCCATTTATATAAATTAAGGCGGGATTAGCCCCCTCCGTTCCCCCCCTTTATAATAAACCAATCAATTCCGAAAACTAATCAGGGAAGCGTCTTAACCCAATGAACATATAAACAAATTTTGAAGCAAATGGGATAATTCTGCATGAAAAACCCATTTATATAAATTAAGGGGGGGGAATAGCCCCCCAGTCTCCCCCCCCTTTACACTTAACCAATCAATCCCGAAAACTAATCAGGGAAGTGCCTTAACACAGTGAACCTATAAACAAAATTTGAAGGAAAACGGAATAATTCTGCATGAAAAACCCATTTATATAAAATAAGGAGGTATTAGCCCTCCGTTCCCTCCTTTATACTTAACCAATCAAACCCGAAAAATAATCAGGGATGCGCCTTAACACAGTGAACCTATAAATAAAATTTGAAGGAAATGGTATAATTCTGCATGATAAACAAATTTATATAAATTAAGTGGGGTATTAGCCCCCCGTTCCCCCCCTTTATACTTAATCAATCAATCTCGAAAACTAATCAGGGAAGCGTCTTAACCCAATGAACCTATAAACAAATTTTCAAGCAAATAGAATAATTCTGCATGAAAAACCCATTTATATAAATTAAGGGGGGGATTATCCCCCCGTTCCCCCCTTTATACTTAACCAATCAATCAGGAAAACTAATCAGGGAAGCGCCTTAACACAGTGAACCTATAAACAAAATTTGAAGGAAAACGGAATAATTCTGCATGAAAAACCCATTTATATAAAATAAGGGGGGATATGCCCCCCGTTCCCTCCTTTATACTTAACCAATCAATCCCGAAAACTACTCAGGGAAACGCCTTAACAAAGTGAACCTATAAACAAAATTTGAAGGAAATGGGATAATTCTGCATGAAAAACCCATTTATATAAATTAAGGGGGGGATTAGCCACCCATTCCCCCCCCTTTGTACTTAACCAATCAATCCCGAAAACTAATTATGGAAGCGTCTTAACACAGTGAACCTTTAAACAAAATTTGAAGGAAATGGGATAATTCTGTATGAAAATCCCATTTATATAAATTAAGGGGGGAATTAGCCCCCCCCCCAGTTCCCCCCTTTATACTTAACCAATCAATCCCGAAAACTAATTAGAGAAGCGTCTTAACACAGTGAACCTTTAACCAAAATTTGAATGAAATGGGATAATTCTGCATGAAAAACCCATATATATAAATTAAGGGGGGATTAGCCCCCCCCCCCGTTCCCCCCCTTTATACTTAACCAATCAATCCCGAAAAACTAATCAGGAAAGCGCCTTAACACAGTGAACCTATAAACAAAATTTGAAGGAAAACGGAATAATTCTGCATGAAAAACCCATTTATATAAATTAAGGGGGGGATTAGCCCCCCGACCCCCCCCCCCCTTTATACTTAACTTATCAATCCCGGAAACTAATCAGGGAAGCGCCTTAACTCATTGAACCTATAAACAAAATTTGAAGGAAAACGGAATAATTCTGCATGAAAAACCCATTTATATAAATTAAGGGGGGGGAATTAGCCCCTTGTTCCCCCCTTATACTTAACCAATCAATCCCGAAAACTAATCAGGGAAGCGTCTTAACACAGTGAACCTATAAACAAAATTTGAAGGAAAACGGATATTTCTATGAAGAGTTATCGCATTACGTACGTACATACATACATACAGAACCGGCTGGCAAGCTCTCAGGGCTTGATAGCCAGTTTGATAGCTAATAAATCGCAATTTTAGAACGTTTTTTGCTCCTGCACCCCCTGGCGTTAGTGGCACCGACATGAAATATAGCCTATGTTGGAGCAGGGGTTGTCACCATCAATTTACCGCCATCACTTTTGAAATCGGTTCGGTAGTTCCAGAGATTACCCCCTACAAACAAACAAACAAACAAATAAACAATCTTTACTCCTTTATAATATTAGTATAGATATATATATATGAATTAAAAAATATAAACGAGATGTTTTCCAGTAATCGTCAGTTTCCTATAAAAACTAATTAACTATGAAGAAATTTAAGATTGCTTAACGTATTTCTTAAAAACGATTTTTTATTTTAATTCCAAATTATAGCTGTAGTTTTAATGAGAATATTCTGTGTTAATTGCGCCCACGGCATTTTCTAATCTTCTGAAATAAATGGGTTGAGCTTTGAGAAGCAAGTAAAATATATTGCAACTGTCATTACGTCCTGGAAAAACTGAAGGATTTTAAAAATTAAAAATACAAGAAATGAGAATATTTCAAGATATAGTTTAAAATTTGCAGAAAACTTCTTGTATAAATCATGAAAAAATACTACGCCAATGCGGTAAACAATATTCCGTTGATTTTATGACCTAATTCAATATTTTATATATGGCGATGATGGGAGAAGATGTCGATAAATTTAATTATGTTTGGATACATTTTTATTTCTTTATTTTTATTCAAAAAAGTAACTCACATGATTGAATTAAGATTGTGTATGCTGAAATAATTAATTAACTTGTTAATTTGTGTTACTTAAGTTATTAATCGCAATGTAATAAGCATCATTCAGATTAAAAAAATAAAAAACAATAAAGATCTGTAAAATCATTTATTTATTTCAATCGTTGAATTTTGTACGCTATTTTATCTCTGTATGCTCCTAAGTTAGTAACAAACATTTGTACGGTATATTAATATTCGTAAAACATGAAAATCTCAGTATTGTGGAAAATCCTGATATTTTAGCAAAATGCAGTTTCAGTGCAAATGACCTTAAATAGATTTAATCGGCTTTAAGAATGCCATGTAGAAAAATTTAAATGATTTGTGTGAATATTGTGTTTCTATTATAATGGTAATAATACTAATAGCATTATTCAGAAATGATATTATGAACTGAAGAGCAGATATCAAACTGCTGTCGAAATTATAATCCTGTAATTTATTCATTATATAGAGAAAAAAAAGAAGATCAATTCTATACTAATAAAAGAAAGTTTCGCTCTGTGTGTGTGTGTGTCTGTACGTGTCTGTCTGCGATGACTAGAGAAATCTATCCCATTTAGAAGTCTGAAAATTTGGGTGGGGATAGTACAAGGCAAAGCCTGACGCACCCGAAGGTCAGCTTTTTTATTTTTTGATTATTAGCGTTAATATTAATAAAAACTCATAAAAAAGGTGATTTCTTTTCAAAAATCGACAGACGCGCGCGCGCGTACGCCCAGAACTTCATTTCCCATCGGAAAAGAAGGAAGAACAAAATGATGGCTTTTGGATCTTCTGTTTTAACTTCCATCGACCAAACCATTCGTGTTATGGAAAAAGGGAAGATCGTTTCTTTATTTTTACGCCCTAAACACCGCAATCAGTTCCAAAAATTGTCACTGTTAACTCCTTGAAATAAAAATTTAAAAAGGTCATTTTCGTGATTGGCGTTTTTCCCTTTACAGAACCGCTTTCCCAGGCCTCAATTTTAGAGATACCGACAAACAAAAAAGATGTTCTTAAAGCTGAGACCCTTTTAATTTCGACGGTGCAATAGGTTTTCAAAATACGAATTTTAACTCTTTGAAAAACATTGGCGAACAGGGTCACTTTGCGTCTCACGGAGACGATCTTTTCTCTATGTTAATACTAACTAAAACTCCGTATTTCGACACAATCTTTTCAGAGTTTCTCGGCAGATCAGATTTACAACACCTACAAAAATTTTGAAACGTTCGGACGAGTAGAAATATTAAAGAAATAAAATAAAATCTGAGAAATTTTCCATGAAATTGTCTAAACGCGGGCTGTTTCAGCTCGTTTTCGGACTGCTTCGGCACGTGTTTTCGTTAATAAATATGCATATTCTGTCACGAAATTTTGAAGTGAGTTTGTATACAATTATATTTATAATCGATTATAATTTCATACATTTCGGAAGATGATAACTTTTTTATGTTCTTTTTATGTTAAAGAACCCGGCACGAAAACAACAACAACAACAACAACAAAATTAAATAAAGCGAAAAGAACACTTATATCTTTTACAAGTACTGCCTTGGCAAAAAATATTAGGCACTCTGACTTTTAATACATTTTTTTGATTTTAAGGCAAAAAATAAATGTCTTATTGTTTTATAATTTATTATATTAACGTAAAATTACAAAAATATCAATATTTAGTGTGTCTACCTCTGGTTTTAATAACAGCAGCAATCCTTTGAGACATACTGCTTACAAGGTTTCCATATTTTTTTTTTGTAACTATGGTATCTCAACTTTTGAATAAGATCATTTTTAAAGCTTTTTTTATATTATGCTGTGTTTTCTGATTTTAGGTTTTAATATGCCCAAAAAAGTTGCTTCATAGGATTATGATCTAAGAACTGCGCTGGCCAATCCAATAATACAATGTTACCGTCTTTAAACCAGCGCATCGTAGTGGCTGATTTATGACAAGGAGCATTGTCTTGTTAGATCTTATCGCCGCGTAAATTGGTGTCACCAAAAATGCGCGTTAACGAAGGCATCAGCACAGTTTCCAGCACATTTGTGTATTTTTGGCTGTTCATGCGTCCTTTGCAAATGAACATCAGAAGCCATGAACCATCAGAAGCCATGCAGCCCCAGATAATAATGCTTCCACCTCCGTGTTTTACAGTAGGTACCACGCAATGTGGATGATAATATTTGCCGATACGTCGTCTCACGGATGTTACACCGGGGTTCTAACTACATGAAAATAAAATAAAAATGACACATCTTAAAATATTCTCATTTTTATTACAAAAGCTGACTCTGGCTGTAGGATAGTTATTTTTTATTCTAAAAATGGTTAAAAAGCTTACCTTAAATTAGATTCATCGGACCAGAGAACATTTGACCAATCATCTTCTATAAAATGTTGATGTCGAAGAGCCCACTTCAAGCAATTCTTCTTGTTGTTTTCTGAAAGTCAGGGCTTCTTCATGACTTTGAATGCTTTTAACTCAGCTTCTGACAGTCTTCGTCTTGCTGTTCGAGCACTTATAGTCTGTTCAATGTCTTCTGACACAGCTGCAGCGAGCTCAAAAGAAGTTTTTTGATATCTCTAACAGACCATTGTATTCGTTTTCTGTCCTGGCGTTTCATTGTCATGCGTTTTCTGTCCGTTCTTGTCTTGTTTACGTGAGACAGAGTCTCCATAAACCTTTCAATACCAAAGTGCACTGCACATCGAGAACATATCACCCACTTTCTTATCTCTACTTGAGATTTGCCTTGTTCATGCAAGACCTGAATTCTCACTCATTTTTTAATAGACAGCCCACATTTTTTAGGCATTTTAGAATTAAATGATGTAAAATTAGCGACTAGAACACACAAGAAAGTTACTTTGTGCTGCGAATGTCAATTAAAAACTGGCAAAACATTCGAAGTATTTTTTCAAAAAATTGCATTCCCAAAAAATGCAATTGCCAGATGTACTCGTTCCAAAGGGATTATCTATGTTTTGATTAACGTTTGACAACACCACAACAAAATATTACTAATGTTGTTTATAATATTTTTTACGATCCAAGTGTTTTGTAGTGGGTGACTAATACTTTTGGCCAAGGCTGTAGATAGTTTTACACGGACTGTAAAACTGTTATATTTATAACCGATACAAAATTCAAAAAGTTCGGACAACAAAAACTTTAAAGAAAAAAAATTAAACGACCCTATGTGAAAAATCAAAAAAAGTCAATTTACGAGCACTTTCACCACAAAATATCTCCATCTTTTTTTAACTTTCCATTTAAAAATATAAATTCATACAAAATCTGGTTAAAGATATTAAGTCATACAAACTTGAGGTTTATTTAAGGTTATTTCTATGGGCCCGAGCAACGCCGGGCGCTTCAGCTAGCTATATATAAAATATCGTTCATATCGTATTTCATTAATAAGAGTAGTAATGATCTCAAATTTTCCTACTTAATATTTAAAAAAACACTATTTAGAAATAGAAAGGAATTAAAATAACAGCATAAAACATGTCTAATATTTCGAAACACGCTTTATATATTTGTATTTAAAGAATACTTAAAAATTAAATTAATGATTGAATTTATTTTTAAGTATGTTTCAAGTACAATAAAATCAAATGTAGAAAAAATAACTTGCATAAGTAAAATATCATTAAAAAGCATTTTACTCTCTGTGGCAAAAGATTAATTTAATATAAGTAATCTTCAGAAATACTTATATATTACCTCCGCTGGAAAATAAACATCACTTTCGAAAATTAATCTATTTTCTTCCGGTGCATTATGAGAAAATGTATAAGAACTCTTTTATAAATTTTAAAAATCTATACACAAGTAAAGATTATATACCGCGAATAAATTTATTTTTTCTCATAATATTGAAAGCAAAAAATCGATAATACACTTAAAGTAAACTAGATGGAACCTGTCAAAACTTGACGGAAAAAAATATTATAACAATATCATTAAAATAAGCTTCTTTATTATTGAAGAAGAGTGCAAATGAAACAGTCTTTCAAATATTTTATTTTAAAAGTTTTTTCCTCAGTGAAATACAGTACGATTTTCAATGCAAACTCCAAACAAACAATCCGTAAACAACTGTGTAATGCAAATCCGTTTGACATTACCGCCATATTCCCTACGACAAGAAAGAAAATTTCATGGACCTATGAAGTATCATACAAATAGTATATTCCGACGTTCATCTTATATTCAGTAAATAAAAGAACATAGTAAATAAAGCACACATCTCCCCCTCCCCCCCCTGTGATAATGCAACCGAATGATCTCCTATGAGCATGTGCATTGCATCTGCCCAAAAGCACCGTCGAGATTCGACGTTAAAAAAAGTTTTAAAATGTTTAAATTAAAATTTTTTAAATGTTTTCTTTAATCATTGTTCATTTCAAATCCATATCTTCTAAAACGCATCCATTGTTTTAAGGTAATCAAATGAAGAATTTTTTTTACAATAATAAATCAATCTTCAGATGAGGGAGATTTTTAATGTTTTCAAGTGTAATTTATTTGTATAGTTTCCTCCGTCCCTTTACATAATCTGGATGATTGCCCCTTTTCCATCACAGTCGGGGATCTTTTACCTCTTGTACAGTTAAATACCCAATAGATCTTTTACAAAAATACAATTCGTAGCATATTCTAATGCAACATATGCATCAGCAAATTCAACATATCAATTTTATGTTAAACGAAAACTCAAAATAGTTTTTTTTCTTTTTTGACAGATTTTAGTTTAGCGTCAAAATGCTCTATCTTATGGATAATCTGATCTTATGATTTATCAGGGTTTATTATTATTTTTTTTCACTTTTTATGATGGTTAGAGAAATCTATTTTCAATTGGGCAACTTTCCCAGGGGCTATTTTACATTATTGAAGCAAACTGATGGTCATTGTTAAGATAGAAATGAAAAAAAAAATCATGCTTGAAAATTATTTAAAAAGTCGTTAATTAAGCAGCAGTTTTCAAATAAATTTCAATCGAAAGCTAATTTTTTTTCTAATTGAGGATGTAAGAATTGAAATTGTAAAATGTAGTAAAAAAATTTTAATTTTTAGTATTTAGAAGTGATGTAAGCGCGATGAAAGCTAAAGCGATAATGCCGTTTGTTGTCACAACCGTTATACAATTCTAAATATTGCCACTGTGTTTTGGTTGGCGTCCAAAAGTAGACTACCATTTTTTGACATCGAAAGAGAAATTCACAGTGAAAGAAATATGACTTTGCCGCTAATATGGAACTGTTAAATGAACTCATAATAAACCTATCAAAATAATTCCTATAAAATATTAGCCTTGCACTGTTTATTCTAGCTAAAAATACAATCATTATTTCAAGTTATTTTTTTCTACCATAGCACTATTTTTAATAATTTTAATTTTCATAAACCCTTTACTTTTGGGAATTTTTTATATTAAAAAATGAAATCTTCTAACCTATAATAAAAAAAAGTAATTGGTAACATGCAATCAAGATGAAGAAATCAATAAAGACTCCAATTCTAATCATTATAATTAAGAATGGAAAAATCAGTTAAAATTACGTCATGCTGACACAATCATATAATTTTTTCTCTTTAGTTTTATCAATGTTAAAATGCATTTCATGCTAAACATAACGTCATTTTCACCGGCGCAAACTTTTCACACTTACTTTGTATATGTTACTTTTATGCGTAAATACCATGTATACAAATCAAAATATATTTGTATTTAACTGTAATGAAAAATAGCATCAACAAAGTTATAATGCATAATATTAGACGCTTTCAGTAGTGACGTCAATCATGACGTTTTGCTTGGGAACTGACTCCAAACAAACGGTTGCTATGTGGTATTTTCTATTATATTTTATATATGTAGCTATATCTTATTGCTATATCTCACGGTAAAGTGTTTCAATACATTATATGCAGCGTTAACATTTTTTTACGATTTATATTTAATAAGAAACGAAACATAGCAACCGTTTGTTTGGAGTATCCAACCAAAACGTCATCACTGACGTCACACTGAAAGCGTCTATAAAATAAACTCAATGAACAATATTCCCGTGACATCACAATAAATATGAATTTTTATTCGCTTATAAAACACGCGGATAAATATTTTTACCTAAATTTAACTTGCAAATTAAAAAATTCGGTCTAAAATCCACGTGCTTTTAATATTATTTCTCTATTATCTCGCAACCACAGAGTTCAGAAAATAAACTATGTACCTCGCAACAGTGGGCGTTAATCCGATTGCCGACTTTATGACGTCATAAGCAGAAGAAAAAGTTTAATTGAAAATTACGGCTAATTAATTAAATTTTCCAACAAACGAATGCACGATAACAAATCTGTGTCCAAATGTCTTTCATTTAAAAAAAGAATGGTGTAATTTGATGCAGTAGTTTGTTCTCACGGATTGTCGAAAGAAATCGCTTAGCGTTTTAAATATATAGATATTTATTTAAAAATTAATTTTTTATACAAGGTGGTATAGGAACATCTAAAGGAAAACCGTAAGCCTTTGAACTTTTTTTTATTACTTAAGTACTTTTAAATATCTCTTTGAAATAGTATTAAAAAAATTCTGAAGTAAAGTGATTTAATCACAAAATGCAAAAAAATTGTTATAATCAGAGACATTAGTTAAAAGATTTTAAGAAGAAATTAAACCACACTTCCCCACAATTTTTTAAACATTTTGTTACTTTTTTTTTTCGAAGGACCAGATTTCTAAAAATGTTAAATTGTGCAAGAAAGAATATATAAAATATCATGACACATGTAAAAATACAGTAAATGTTACTATTTATTTAACATTTTTATTTTTAAAAAGAACTATTTATATTATTAAAAACAATATCCTTAAAGATCATCTGTAAAAAATAGCAAATCAATTGAAAAGTATACTTTGAGGTTTTAGTCATTTGTTTTGAAGTTTTAGCATTTAGATCAAAAAATTCAAACTAAGAAAAATTCATTTAAGAATGCAACTTACAATCATTTAAAAAGAAATGGATGCAAGAAAATCCCCTTTATGCATAATTCTCTTTATGCATAATTCTCTTTATGAATATTTTTTATTATCTTATATTTAGCGCACTTTGTGAGTGCGGTGGATTTCAATTTTTTTAATATAAAAACTGTAAAGTTGATTGATTCGTCAATTTTTTGCAAAATGAAAGGTACCGTTGTCAAATAAAATAATAGACTGGCCCCCCTTGAGAAACTCAAAAAATGTATAAACATGTATAGAAATATATTTAAAACAAGAAATATATTTTACCATTAAAGAACTTCCTTGTAATTTTCTTTTACACGTAATATATATGTTACCGTGAAAAACCGAAACTGGAGAATGTTGATTTTCTTAGGTGAATGTGAACACATACCAAAATACGTCGGTGAAAGACCGAATATTTGGTTATATTTTTATACATTCGGATCATCAACGGTCTATGTCGATAAGCACAGATATACTCTGGCGAAGAATGGGGAGCCGATGTCGATAGAGAGCCGACAGTCTCTCATCAAATCCTTTGTTCTGCCGCGATTCAGGTCACGTGGCATACATTTGCTATACTCTGGAACACTGCTGTTTGTCAGTCTTATGGAAGGTTAGCTGGTGCGTGCAACGTTTCCTTAAATTTTATTTTATTATCCAATACCCTAATTTATATTGAATAATACTGCAATGAACCGTGATCTTTTTTTTTCAAGTTACTTGCATTAATTCCGAGTAAACGAGAAGACAATTATTTTTATTTTTCTCAAGAATAGCACTCTAAAATGCTTTCTGAAGTGATTATGCTAAAACTAAGACCAGCACATCTTTAGATTACAGTCGATTATAACGTTTTGACGTTTTAAAAAGACATTTTGGTGAATAGCAATTAATTGTAACATTAAAACAAAGGAAAACTAATATACAGTATTATGTTACCTATGATGCATTGTTCAGTATACTATCTGAAACTCACACCAGAACAGGCCATGGATGTTGAACACGTATGTTTAAAGAATTCTAAGTTAAATACAAAAAAGAAAATAGTACATATGAAGTTGTAATGAATTTAAATTTATGTAAAGAATGTCAAATGAAACACAGTGCATCTAAAAAAGGAACTGCTGTGAAACCAATAGTCAGTTCGGAGTTAAACTCAAGATGTCAAGTGGATCTGCTACACCGGCAGTCACAGAAGGATGGCGAATATAAGTTAATAATGGTGTATCAAGATCATTTAATGAAATTTGCCCAGCTACGACCTTTGAAAACTAAGACAGCTGAAGAAGTAGCATATCACCTTCTTCCAATATTTTTTAACATTTGGTGCTATATTGCAATCATATAATGGTAGATAATTTTGTAGTCTTGTCATATTAGAACTATGCGCTATGTGTAAAGATGTTAAGATAGTCCATGGAAAGCCTCGTCATAATCAAACAGAAGGCTCAGTTGAAAAGACCAACCAGGATATACAGACCATGTTAACTGCATGGATAAACTATAACGATAAAAATAAATGATCGGATAGTTTGCTCTTTGTTCAATTTGCCAAGAACACTACATACCACGAAAGAATACGCCGAAGTTCTTATGAAGCCATGTTTGGCGTTAAACCAAAATGAGGTATAGCATTCCCAACGAACACAGAACTTTCGGGCCACTGATGGCTACGTTAGCTTTGGCCCAAACTGTCAGATGGAGGGCCGCTATCATTGGCCGTAATGGCAACTTAAAAAAACTGTCACGCTGGCCACAATGAGGCCGCAACAGAATTGGCCAGAAATACAATAAGATCCCCATAATTAGGCCACTAACGGTTAATCATAAATGATAGATAGCCTAAAACTGGCCACAATTATACTTTAAATGGCAATTATTAATAGAAACTTGCCATAGCTAGGCCATTAAAAATCATAATGAATAAAAGCTAGCCACAAACTTGCCGTAGCAACGCCATTTGTGGTTTTCAAGAATTAAATCCAGCCCAAAACTGCCCATAAAAATGCCTTTTATGTCTTTTATAAATGTAAGCTAGCCAAAACCCAGCCATTGTCACCCAATAAAGGTTATTTAGGTATAAATCAAAATTTATTTTAGAAAATAAAATACTTTTTAGAAGTTTATTCAAATGATAAATTGTTTTTGCGTGAAAAAAGTACTAATAATCATTTAAGTACACTTTTCAACAAAATTATAAATTCACTTACCTTGATTTTTTTCAAAAATTTTAAAAATACAATGTTTGACATAGTGAATTAAGTATTTGTTTATTTTTTCTATTATATATTTTAAAAATTTATATCATATGCTATTTTTAAATTATTGCATTTCATACAAATTTTAAAAGTATATAATTAAAAGAAATAAACTAATTAATTCACTACGTCAAGTATTCTGTTTTGGAAAATTTTTGAAAAAAAAAATCAAGGTAAGTTGAACTTATAGTTTTCTTGAAATTTGTACCTAAATAATTCTTAGTACTTTTTTTTCACGTAAAAACACTTTATTGTTTAAATAAACTTCTAAAAAGCATTCTTTTTTCCAGAATAAAATTTGAATTGTTGCTTAAATAATCTTTTCTTTATGTGTATTATAGTAACATGATCCGTTATATATTTTATATTTGGCAAATGATAATTAATGTATGTTTTTTTTTTTTTTTTTTTTTTTTTTTTTTTTTTTTTTTTTACTGGTTTTTACAGTCTGTTACCAGTAATTTATGTTTATTCTTTTAAGTATTATTAAATCAATATAATCTGAAACATATTACATATATTTGCATCATAACATTTAGATTTTTCTCTCACAGTGTAATAGTCAAACTTTAGAAAAAATACATTATTTCAAACTTTACAAAATCCCTGAGAATTATTTTCAGTAATTTTAAATGTCAACAACATTTTTCTTAAATTTTATTACACTCTTTTCCATTAAAAATATAATAAATTATAACACCGTGTAATAATATACTTTTTTAAATGCTAAAAGGCATAAAATAAAGAGTAAAATAAGTTTTATTAGACTCTTGACATGTTTCGGATTCATTGGAGCCTTTATCAAAACAAATAAGAATATTCTACAATTGCACTATTTTTGAAGTTAACCTTTTGCTTACGGGGGGATTACCGTAATCCCAAGAAAAATAATGCTGAAAAATACGGGGTTGGGATAACCGTTATCCCGAAAATTTCCACCCCTCAAGCATAGCGTGCGGGAAGTAATCAAGAGCGTTTAGCTCTACAGGGGGTTTGACTGCGTATTGGAGAAGGGGAATTACATAGGGAAGATGTTACCTATCTTAAGGAAACGCGGGGAAATTTATGCCATAAAGAAAGTAAACATTCTGTACTCATTGACGTCTTGAAGCTATTTTTACCCCCACTTTTTCCACATTGGTTGAAGATAGTTCATGTTTGTAACATAATAATAAATACATTACTTTCAATAAATTTTTTTGGTATTGATGATTTTGATTAAGTTTTGCTCTTAGAATGTTAAGTGTCGCGTTTTCTTTTTTTATAGACAATAACATACTAGATATCTTAAAATTATTTAGGAAACTTTATTTATTGAACTGAAAAAAAAATCAAAGATTATACATATTAATATTTAAATAAATAAACAATTAATTTTGAAACATTTCTTAGTTTAAAATTAATCATATAAAAATAATTGTTTTTGCGCTGTACAAAAATATTATCGTCCTTTTGACATTTGTAAGCGTTTTTCCGCCCTAGGCGGTAACTAAAAAATGCCACGACATTTTTTTTTCACATCCAGATTCGGCCACAGAAACTGCGCGGTCGGGCGGTTGCCCGAGACACGAAGTACTAAAGGGTGGTAAATACACTAAATAATACGTAAAGTTTTCACATTCCCTGCTGAACAACGTGAAACTTTCTGACTCATTTTTAAACGTAAAGGCAAAAAATCGGAAGGCCTCAGTTGAAATCGAATAGCATTTTCCATTTTTTTAAATAAATTACTTATCGAATTATAAACAATTGTTGTCTCGTGACGACCACATTTTCTCCTTTCCTGCGATGTCTCGTCCGGAAATTCGGTTCAAAATACCAACTTTGACAGTATTTTCTAAAAATTATATCTATCTTCACCAAAAAATGAAAAATGGCATTCGATTACAAAGTTTCTGAATAAGAACACCTGACAATTTGATACGTTTCCGAATGAAAATGAATTCAGAAATGTGTCAGAAAGTAGTTCATTCGGATTTAAGAATAGCCTTCATAGTCTTTTTTTATTTTTATTTTTATTTTTATTTTTTTTTTTTTTGTGAGTCACACATAATTTAGAAAATTAGAGTTAAGTTCAGGAAAGTATCTAGACATCTCAATATATAAATAGGAAGAATGGTATAAGTCATAGTTCTAAGAAATAGTTGTTAGCACAAGGACATATTTTAAGGAGTTGAAATTCATTATTTTTCTATAACATATCCTGGTTTTTGAGTTCTTAAGACAATGTTCTTAAGACACTATGACTTTAAATGCCTGAATTGTATTAATTTGTAATACTACAACTAAAGTAAAACCTGGGAAAATGAAATATTTATTTAATGTAATCTTGTGTTAAATGACACTAGTCGGATGTGCCAATCCCAAAACTTTCTTCTATCTCAGTCATGTTAATACTTCAAAATTCGTTATCACATCGCCAATAAAATCAATATTTTTCGACATTCTGTTGTACGTCATCTGCTTGCGAATCGTCGGGTTACAGGGATGCGAACAACCGATGTATACTACGAAAAGTCCTTCTGGCCTGAACCGACAGGAACAGATAGCCTCCCTATTCCTTGGTTTTACTATTTTAGCTAATTGTCCTGGAAAACACGAAGGTAAAATGCGTGGAAGCTAAAAAAAGAAGATTCAATCCCAGTTCTCGTCAACATTGAATTTGAATGAGAATATCGCCAAATTAGTCCTCTACAGCCAAGTTGGCTTCATTTATGGCAACTTATTTTTGTCGCCAAATTTGGCGATATTCCGCCAACTGTCGCCAATTTTGGCGAGAATTCGACGTTGGCGAATATAAATATATAGTGATTAGCATGTAATAGGATGAATGGTTACAACAATGAAAGAAAAATTGCCGAAACCATGTTAACTAAAACTCATAAATTAAACCCGTTTATGGATGAAATTCCGCTGTCTTGTTTGAAAATGTCAGCCACCCTAAAATTTCAAACCGCTATATCTCAGCTATTTTTTAAGATAGAGGCAAAACAAAAATTGGTCCGGATTCTCCGGAACAAGGCCTAACATTTAAGTTTTAGGATTTCTAATTTTTTTGAATTTGCACATCTTTTTGAATTTGAAATCTTTAAATGGCTATCACAGCGCCCCCTTTCGTCGAAGTATCCCCAAATTCTAATAGAACCTGCTTGCCACAGCCAAAAACCTAGAAAAAAAATGTGGTTCAATTTGAAGCATAACTTCATACACTTTCAGATGGTACATTAGTGAAAATGGAACAAAAATATCGATCACAGCGCCCCCTTTCGTCAAAGTATCCGCAAATTCTGATAGAACCTGCTTGCCATAGCCAAAAACCTAGAAAAAAAATTGTGGTTTAATTTGAAGCATAACTTCATACACTTTTAGATGGTACAATGAAAAGACACACAGACGGACAGACAGACATTTTATAAAAACATGTTTTTCGGAATCTCTGACCCCTAAAACGTGTAAATCCGTCAAAAACCGGAAGTCGAAAAAAGTTTCGATTACAATACTTTCTTCTATTATAGATAAAATAAAGTAAAAAGTATGTGGTCCGAACAGAGAGATAATTATACCGGCTAAGACGGAAACCCGTATAAACCACTTTTTTTTTTTCATTTCCATTCCATTTTCACAGGTTTTAATGATAAATGTTTGACAAAGCTCATTACGTATTTCAATATTATGTATTTTGTAATTACATATTTTAAATTTTAAAATAAGTCGGTTATTAGAAACTTAGCATAATTCACTTCTCAGAGAAAAAGAGAGGAGGGCGTCAAAATCCATGTTTGCCCGGGTTTTAAAAAAGTTGTTCTCTGCTCTGTGTCAAACAATTGGTGTTTTGCCGTTTAAAACAATGTAAGCTACGGGTTCCGCTTTTGCAGGTATTTCTCTCTCTCTCTCTCTGTATATATATATATATATATATATATATATATATAACTTATGAATTTAAAACAAATAAAGGTGTAATGGCAAAGAAACGAAATAAATTGCGATTTAGAAAGTCTTTCGTCTTAGCAGATATGCTTCACTTTTACTTAAATGTAATGTATTAGTAAAACCTGTGAAAAAAAAAGAAAGTTAAAAGAATGTAATCTATACTATTATATAAAGAGGAAACGGTGACTGACTGACTGACTGGGTGACTTATCAACGCCCAGCCGAAACTACTAAAATCAGGGTCACGCAATTTGGACTGTAGATTGCTGTTATAGCCTAGGCAAGCAATAAGAAGGGATTTTTGAAAATTCCCACTCGAAGGGGGTTAAAGGGGGGTTCGAATGTTTTAGGTCATTTTGCCATATCTCAGCAGCAGTTATAGGTAGGAGCTTGAAATTCAAGAAAACAAATCTACTAAAAAAATGATTGAACACCTGTTTCAGCGATTTTAGAAATTCCCCCCAGAAGGGGGTTAAAGGGGGGGTTCGAATGTTTTAGGTCATGTTGCCATATCTCAGCAGCAGTTATAGGTAGGAGCTTGAAATTCCAGAAAACTAATATACTAAAAAATGATTAAACACCTGTTTCAGCGATTCTAGAAATTCCCCCCAGAAGGGGTTAAAGGGGGGTGGTCGAATGTTTTAAGTCATTTCGCCATATCTCAGCAGCAGTTATAGGTAGGAGAGCGAAAATCAGGAAAACAAAGCTACTAAAAAATGATTAAACACTTATTTCAGCGATTTCAGAAATTCCCTCCAGAAGGGGGTTAAAGGGGGTGGTCGAATGTTTTAGGTCATTTCGCCATATCTCAGCAGCAGTTATAGGTAGGAGATTGAAATTCCAGAAAACAAATCTACTAAAAAAATGATCAAACACCTGTTTCAGCGATTTTAAAAATTCCCCCCAGAAGGGGGTTAAAGGGGGGTTCGAATGTTTTAGGTCATGTTGCCATATCTCAGCAGTAGTTATATGTAGGAGCTTGAAATTCCAGAAAACAAATCTACTAAAAAATGATTAAACACCTGTTTCAGCGATTTTAGAAATTCCCCCAGAAGGGGGTTAAAGGGAGTTTCGAATGATTTAGGTCATTTTGCCATATCTCAGCAGCAGTTATATGTAGGAACTTGAAATTCCAGAAAACAAATCTACTAAAAAAATGATTAGACACCTGTTTCAGCGATTATAGAAATTCCCCCAGAATGGGGTTAAAGGGGGGGAAGGTTCGAATGTTTTAGGCCATTTTGCCATATCTCAGCAGCAGTTGTAGGTAGGAGCTTGAAATTTCAGTAAACAAATCTACTAAAAAAATGATTAAACACCTGTTTCAGCGATTTTAGAAATTACCCTCAGGAGGTGGTTAAAGGGGGGTGGTCGAATGTTTTAAATCATTTCGCCATATCTCAGCAGCAGTTATAAGTAGGAGCGCGAAAATCAGGAAAACAAAGCTACTAATATGATTAAACACTTATTTTAACGATTTCAGAAATTGCCCCAAGAAGGGGGTTAAAGGGGGTGGTCGAATGTTTTAGGTCATTTCGCCATATCTCAGCAGCAGTTATAGGTAGGAGCTTGAAATTCCAGAAAACAAATCTACTAAAAAAATGATTAGACACCTGTTTCAGCGATTTTAGAAATCCCCCTTCCCACGAAGGTGTTAAAGGAGGGGTTCAAATGTTTTAGGTCATTTTGCCATATCTCCGCAGCAGTTATAGGTAGGAGCTTGAAATTCCAGAAAACGAAGCTACTAAAAAAATGATTAAACACCTGTTTCAACGAATTTAGAAATTCCCCCCAGAAGGGGGTTAAAGGGGAGGTTCGAATATATTTTAGGTCATTTTGCCATATCTCAGCAGCAGTTATAGGTAGGAGCACTAAAATCAGGAAAACAAACCTATTTAAAACATGATTAAACATGTATTTCAGCAATTTTAGAAATTTCTGTCCCGGAGGGAGTTAAACGGTGGTGGTCAAATATTTTAGGTCATTTCGCCATATCTCAGCAGCAGTTATAGGTAGGAGCGCGAAAATCAGGAAACAAATCTACTAAAAATGAATAAAACATGTATTTCAGAAATTTTGGAAATTCCCCCCAGAAGGTGGTTAAATGGGGGGGGGTCGAAATTTTTAGGTCACTTCGCCATATCTCAGCTTTTATGTGGTAGGGCGAAATTAATTAAAACAAATCTACTAAACAAATGATTAAACACGTATTTCAGTGAATTTAGAACCCCCCCCCCCTGAAGGTGGTTAAAGGGGGGGTTCGAAAGTTTTAGGTTATTTCGCCATATCTCAGCAACAGTTTTGATAGGAGCGCGAAATTCAGGAAAACAAATGTACTAAAAAAATTACATTGCCTACCCGTGCAAAGCCGGGACGGACCGCTAGTAAGTTATAAACATAACTATACATAATCAATATCTATGAACAAAATTTGCTGAATTTTATTATACATATTTCTGTCAGTCATGCCAATTGGACGTGTTTTTATATTCAACTGATTAATTTACAGATTAAATTATAATCCTATTCATAAATACTACGTGTAAGTATATTTAAAAAATAAGCAGTCATAAGAATTTAATGACATTTACTTCACAGAAAAAGATAATTTTGATCGCAGTATACCCCTTAAAATTTATTTACAAAGAAATACTTCTGTCCGGTAAACAGCTTCTTTTTAGGGAAACGAAACTTTCCCCTGCTCTCCCACGACCTCTAATGATTAGCAGATGTGCAACTGTACGCCCATCACCTGCCGTGCAGAATCATTAAAGAAGGGGGGTGAAAAGTTCAGATTTCTCCCGTAGTGAAAGGCTATATAAGGATTTATTTTCCCGTAAGCTAAACGTTAAAAATTAAATGATGGCGTTTTAAATAATAACTTCAAAGAACGTGCAATTGTAGAATATTCTTATTTGTTTTGAAAATGGCTCCGATGGAACCGAAACATGTCAACAGTCTAATAAAACTTATTTTACTGTTAATTTTACGCCTTTTAGCAACTAAAAAAATGTAAGAAACTCTATTCCATTGTTACTGTCACTGAATTTTTCTTGAGTATAAACTGGTAAATTTCTTCACCCAGAAGGAGAAAACAAAATCATTTTCTTTTTAAAGCCATATTTCTTATATTTAAAGCTAGGCAAACTATTTTAAAGAATAAATTGATAGATATTTATAATGCTTAAAAATAATTTACGCAATAATAATAATAAACTACTGAATTGAATTTTACACTATTTTGCCGAAAATGAAAATATGTTTAAAGCATTCTTGTGTATTGTTAAAACGTAAAATATAAACATTCTAAATGATGCAAAATCAGATTATATTGAAATTAATAAACATGTAACGAATAAACATAAATAAGACTTACAGATGGACAGAATATTTTCATGCTACATTCAACATTGAAATGGAGCGTCTACTCACTGCTATCTGCTTTCCCAAAATGACACTCCGTATCGTACACCTGAATGACAGAGCAAAAAAGAGGCAGGAAATTCCAGGAAAAGTCTCCCTCTCTCTTATCGCAACCCTGAAATCGGCTTGACCTTGAGCCGCTTGCTGGTCTAAAAACTTGCTTACTTGTGACTGAAACAATTTGTTTCGGGAAGGGGGTGGGGGGGGGAGGGGGCTTTTATGAGCCAATGCCTTGTACAATAAATAAAAATAACTTTTTTTATTAAATCATATATTCTTCAGAATATATGATTCGATATGATATAATAGATATTCTCTTTTTTTTTTTAAGTCACTTGAAAAAAAAAAAATTTTTTTAAAGAAAAATTAAGATATACTGTGTGATTTTTTAAACAACTTGATACAATTTTCAGTTTTCACAAAAAACATCCATTTTTTTTCTTTTGTATTTATTTTCTTTTAACAATTATTATTTGATCACCATTACATGGAAAGTTCTTTTTCGCAATCGTATTTCATGTTAGAAACAAATTTAAAATATTATAATACGGGAAAACGGAGCTGTAATTGGGGGTGTATACAAAGGTAGCATATACTTTTCACTTGTTCTTTATGGGTGAATATTATTCTGTTGAAACTGAAAATAAATATATCAATAAATTGACATTTATCATTAAAAATTTTATTACATATCTATATAGTAAGTATGCTTAAACAGTGCAGTTTATTCCAATTTATTTCGTATCGTTTAAAAGGGCATATGGAAAATTAAGATATACTGTGTGATTTTTTAAACAACTTGATACAGTTTTCAGTTCTTACAAAAACACCCATTTTTTTCTGTTGTATTTATTTTCTTTTAACAATTATTATTTGATCACCATTACATGGAAGTTCTTTTTCGAAATCCTATTTCATGTTAAAAACAAATTAAAAATATTATAATACAGGAAAACGGAGCTGTAATTGGGGTGTATACAAAAGTAGCAAAAGTAGTAATATGTTTGTTATTAATTTTTATATCTATTTATCTTTGCAATTAAAAAAATATATGAATTGAAATTAACATATATTCAATTTCAGTGTAATGTGCTTATAAAAATTATTTATGTACATATACATATTTTAGACTCAAGACGCTTTTACTTGTAATTTATAGAAAATCCGTAAAAGTTAGAAAAAAAATTATCTTGCATCACATTTAAAACTTTCATCTAATCACAGATTTTAAATATCGAAAATTATGTTGAAAAGAGTGAAGGAAAAAATATTTTATATCTTATAACTAATGTATCAAATACATGGCATTAGCCCTTTTCTTTTTATTTGATGCCAGGCTTTTATACCCTTGCCAGAAACACATCTTCAATGGCTGCTGGACACTGATAATCAATTACTTTTACTTTCGCTCGCCCGTTATCAATGAAACAGTGGTCAGCGGATGTTGTGGTGTGTCATTTAAAATGCAACGGTGGCTGGGTACAAATGGCCCCAAGTCTCTTTGGCCTTAATGTTCACAGAAGGTGGCCACAGATCTTGTGTTTGTTGGGTTGTCATCTTTGCCTGGTGAACAAATAGCAAATATTAAAACCGAAGAACAATTGGAAGAAATTGTTAAAACTTTTGGGGAAATTTTGAGCAGTGGCCACACGTAAAACCACATTTCAAATGAAAATATTGAGCTGCAGCTCACCAAGTCTTCCTATCAAGCCCTGAACGAACAGCACGATTTATTTCTATAAAAAGAGCGTCCGTGAAAGAAAATCTTCTACTGCAAGCAAAGAAAATGTTACGTACCACAAAAAGAAAAATTTCCATGGCTCAAATTGATGATACCGTACGAATACAAGTCCCTGATGTCGACCGTGGCCGTATAGATGCCAGAAATGTGGTAGCGGTTGTTGTTGGAAAAGAAGACTATGACTTTTATAAATTAGCAAGCAAAAGAGTTACCCTCAAGCATCTTTATACCCGCAATAAGTTCGTAATTTGCAAAGAAAAGTTACTTTCCATGAATGAGATTTCTTCTCAAGAAATGTCGTTGAGAGAAGCAGCTGCAGATAATTCGAGAAGTGGAGGACAAGGCAATACACGTTGTCATTGCAAAAAGTCGTGTTCCACAACTAAATGCAGTTGTAAAAGCAAGGGACTCTTATGCAATTTAAAGTGTCAAAACAGTTTAAGTTGATGCAATAAATAAGATTGTATAACGTCAATCACATAATTAGGTAAATTTATTATTGGTATCATTTTCTTTTTTCATTTAGTTGTACTGTTCGTTTCATGTTCAACAGCTTATTTATATGTGCTGTTACTTAAGATTTCTCTTATTTTGACATATATCATAATAAGTTTTAATAATAAAATACGATTTAAAAACGTAACAAAAATATAAATCTATTTTTAGTATTATTTTATTTTCTAATTTAGAATGAACTGTTCGTTTTAAGTTCAAAATTTTATTTACATGTTCTGCTACTTAAGCTTTCTCAACTTTTGACATATATAATAATATGTTTTAATAATAAAATATGATTTAAAAACGTAACAAAAATATTTCTATTCAACATTAGTACAGCCATATGAAGTAGTTTGAATTGTACATTCATACTGAATGTTCATATTTGCCAGTGTAAATAAGAAATAAGGATATTTAGCAAATATTTCGAACATACACTAAGCGAATATTTGAATCTTGACATTTACCAGAGAAAGTCGACATTCACCATATTTTGGTCTTTCACGGTAACATATATACTGAGTGCGCCATAAATTCGTTAAAAATTAAAAATATGAACAAAAAATAATTGATGCAAAAAATATGTCATTTGCTCGAATTGGATTAGAGGCAAATCGGATTTTTTTAATAAGAAAAAAAAGTTGTGGTTCAAAAATTTACAAATAGATGGTGCTGACATGCATAATATGACAGATTTATGCAAATCAGGCTGTCTATAAAACAGCTCGATACATATAAATTCTTCATTAGATGCCAGCAGTATGCTATCGTTACCAGATCGACCATTGTGGGTTAAGTTCTTCTACAAAAACGGGTTATCAATAACCGGCGCATTGCGAAAATTCCACACGGCACAAGGACAGAAGACAAGAAAATGCCTGTTTCATGTGCTGAGACTGAAGCTTGTTAGACGCATCAAAGAAACGGGTCTTTTATTATAAGGCTAATTTGCATACATCTGTTTTATATTAAGTATGCCAGCTCCGTCTATCGGTAAATTTTTAAACTTTATATTTTTCTACTTTTATCTATCTATAATAGAAGAAAGTATTGTAATCGAAATTTTATTGACTTCCATTTTTCGACGGATTTACACATTTTAAGTGTCAGAAATTGCGAAAAATATGTCTTTACAAAATGTCCGTCTGTCCGTGTGTATGTACTCTTTGTATCATCTAAAAGTATATGATGCTATGCTACAAATTGAACCAAATTTCATTTATAGGTTTTTGGTTATGACCAGCAGGGCCCACTTGAAATTTGTGATATTATGACGAAAGGGGGCGATGAAAAAACGATTTTTGTTCCATTTTCACTATTGTATCATCGTAAAGTTTATGAAGTTATGCAGATAATTGAACCAAAATTTTTGTATATGTTTTTGACTATGGCTTACAGGTCCCAGTTGAATTTGGGGCTTATTGTGCCTAGGAGGGGGGCCGCTGTGATAGTCATTTAAATATTTAAAATTCAAAAAGATGTACAAAAAAAATTACAATGTCTAAACATTTTTCGCGTTAAATGTTCAGCCTATTTTATTGTTTTGATTGTTTCGACTCTAATTCAAAAAATGGCCGAGATATAGCAATTTGAAATATGAGGGTAGCTGACATTTTGAAAAAATGCAGCAGGTTTCTTCCATAAACGGATTTAATTTCTGAGTTCTAGTGAACATGGTTTCGGCAAATTTGCTTTCATTGTTGTAAACATCCTTTCGACTGTTAAACGCTTAACACTATATATTTATATTCGCCAAAGTCAAATTGTCGCCAAGCGTGGCGATAATTGGCGAAATATTGCCAAATTGGGCGGTAAAAATACTTTGCCATATATTAAGCCAATGGCTAAATCTGTCTAATTTGGCGATATTTTAATTCAAATTCAATATTGACGAGAACTGGGAATGAGTCTTCTGTAATCGTGTTCCACGAATTTTAGATTCGTGTTTTCGAATAACATTAGCTAAAATCTTAAAACCAAGCAATGAGAGGCTATTTTTTCCTGCCGGTACAGACCACAAGGACTTTTGGTAGTTTAGTTAAATACATCAGCTGCATCCAGGTAACCAGACGATTCGCAAGCAGCTGACGTACAGCAGAATCACGATAAATATCGATTTTTTTTGGCAGTGTGATAGCGAATTTGGAAGTATTAACATGTATGAGATAAAAGGAAGTTTTGGTATTGGAATATCTGACTAATTTATAATTATAAAAAAATTCGATCGCCATTCATGCAAACCGTAATTGTTTAGCATCAGTTGTTTAGTTTAATGAATTTTTAAAGTTTTAAAGAATGTAGCGCACATGCGGCATATATATTTTTTGTTTTGTGTATTTTAAGTGGAATGAACTGAGATTGAGAAAAAGTATCTTGTTTAAATTGAAGTTTATTATAATAACTTGGTTAGAAAGTGATTTACTCTTTGTGTCAAATCTAAATTTATTCCAATAAACCTCAGCAATACGGATGCAGGTATACTGGTGAAATCTAAAACCTTTGAAAATTGGATCTATTTTCTTCAGGAGCAGTATTAGAAATAATGTAAGAATTCATTTAGAAAATCTTAATAAACATATAATAAATAAAGGGTTTATAAAAATTGCGAAACATTTTTTATACACATTTTTCATAATATCAGTTTTTGTAAGCCATATTTATTATAGAAACATTTTTCACCAAAGCCGCTTTCAATGTTTTTTCTAAAACTTTTTTCTATCAATAATAGAAGAACGTATTGTAATCGAATGTTTTTTAGACTTCCGGTTTTCGACGGATTTACACGTTTTAGGGGTCATAGATTCTGAAAAAGTTTTTTTTACAAAATGTATGTCTGTCCGTGTGTATATGTTCTTTGTGTCATCGAAAAGTGTAGGAAGTTAGTAAGACAGTTAGTAAGAAAAGTGTAGGAAGACCTAGAATTGAACTAAATTTCATTTATAGGTTTTTGGATATGGCCAGCAGGTACCACTTTAATTTCAGGATATTCCGATGAAAGGGTGTGCTGTGATAGCGATTTCTGTTCCATTTTCATTATCAGGTAGTATTAAAAAGTGTATCAATTTATGCAGAGAATTGAACCAAATTTTTTGTATATATTTTTGACCACTGCCTGCAGGTCCCAGTTGAATGTGGTAATATGCCGTCAAAAGGGTGTGCTGTGATAGAAGTTTAAAACTTTCAAATAAAAAAAATGTACAAAAAATTTGAAATCCTCAAAGTATTTTCCGTTAAATATTTGGCCTTGATTCAAGGAATCCGGAACAATTTTTGTTTTGCCTCTATTTTAAAAAATGGCTGAGATATAGCTGTTTGAAATTTTAGGGTGACTGATATTTTGAAACAAGACAGCAGGATTCCTGCTTAAAAGGGTTTAATTTATGAGTTTTAGTGAACTTTCTCACAAATTCTCTTTCATTGTTGTAAACATCGTTCCAACTCACATGTTTAACACTAGTATATTCATGTTCGCCAGCATCAAATTGTCGCCATGTTTGTCGATATTTCATTAAATGTCGCCAAATTTTGCTATATTTGACAGATTATCGCGAAATTTGGCGACAGAAATAGGTTGCCATTAATCAATCCAACTGAGTAATTTGACGACATTCTCATTCAAATTCAATATTGATGAGAAGTGAGAATGAATCTTCTGTAATCGGGTTCCACTCATTTTATCTTCGTGTTTTCCAGTAAAATTAGCGAAAATAAAAAAACTAAGGAATAGGTAGGATATATATATTCCTTCCTGAACAGACCAGAAGGACTTTTCGTAGTTGTGTTGTACATCGTATGACGAACGGTGCTCGCATCCAAGTATCCCGACGATTCGCAAGAAGCTGACGTACAACAGAATGACGAAAATTATTGATTTTATTGACGCTGTAACAGCGAATTTTCAAGTATTAACTCGTATGGGATAGAAGAAAGTTTTGGGATTGGCACATCCGACTAGTTTTACTTAAAAATACAGTAGTTTTGTCCCAAATGTTTTAAGTAAGGTAAAGCCAGGAGAGATGACGCGGTCGGAGAAATTGCGCACATAGATGTTCGGGGGGGGGAAGAGTAGAGTGAGCGTGCAGTGACTTCCGGTATTTGTACAACAGCAGTAGTGGAGTGTCTACTTGAAAGTGCAGATTGATTGTTTTGAGCGTGTAAGATAAAGCATTGCTATTTTGTTTTGTTTTCCCAAATTAAGTGCTTTAATTTTCATAGCTATTCGTCAGAGTTTCTATACAAAGTCAGTAGTAGAAAAAATTTTTAACTTAAAAGATTTCTCATAAGCTACTAATCTAGACTAACAGTGTGAACACCAACGGATCGTTTTAAATAACACCAACGGATCGTTCAACGGCCATGTTTAAATAAAAGGCCTCCTACCGAAATTGGAGAGTTTGCACATCTGCTGCTTAGAAGATATGGCGCATTTTTCCTATTAGTTTCCATGCTAGGAGAGATTACGCAGCTTATTGGTAAATTTGAATAGAAAAAATGAAAAATTAAAATGGACTAATTTTAAGTTAAACGTGTTATCAAGTAACTTAATGTTATTTTGTAATCTTATCTGGACTTGCTTTTTCTGATTCTTTTATTTTTTTCCCCATTAATTAAAAATTTGTAATCGTATTATAAATTATTTCCTTTTTCTGATTCTTTATTCATTATGGTAAAATATTCACTCTAATACAATAATATTTGTTCCCAAAAACCTTACAACAATGTCATTTAAGTGTAATTATTATTGTTAACAATTTAATTGTAGTTATTATTAGTAGCAATCTCTCCTACCCATGTGCGCAATCACACCAACCCTGTAAGGACAGCTGTTCTATTAAATTACAATATAACAACAAAATAGCAATGGAAATGTATAAAAAACAAATTAAGTCAAAATTATTCATGGTTAGTTTAGCAAAAAATTAATATTTAGATTTTTTATTGTCATTCTTTTGAATTGTGCGCAGACTCTCTTTAGCTTTACCTTAAATAAAAATAACACAGACATTCTAAAAGTATGAATTAGATATTTTGCCAAAGGTTACTTCTTGTCATTTTTCTTAATATAAAAATTTCAAATTAAAAAAATGTACAGAAAATTGTACATCCTAAAAGTTTTCCGTTAAATATTCGGCCTTGATCCAAGGATTCCGGAGCAATTTTTGTTTTGACTATATCTTAAAAAATGGCTGAGATATAGCAGTTTGAAATTATAGAGTGGCTAACAAGTGGATAACATGTCAGTCCTGAGAGATACTGCAATTTCTCGGAAAAACCTTCTTCACAAAGTCCTATCTAAAATAATACTCAATGAGTATAATTTCAAAACCACTTAAATACTCTAGATTATTTTTTAACACAATTATTTCAAATTGGTAAAGTAATCATACAAGTTGTAAATTTCCAACTGGACGAAAAATGTCCGTGCCAGGATTCGAACCTGGCCTCCTCGGGCTGAAATCGAACCTGGCCGTCGATTTCACCCAAGCGATCCCAGGTTCGAATCCTGGCCCGGACATTTTTCGTCCAGTTGGAAATTTACAACTTGTATGATTACTTTACCAATTTGAAATAATTGTGTTAAAAAAATAATCTAGTGTATTCCGTATCCAGCGATTACTGGAGTTCCATTACCTGCGATCTTTTCTGTTGAGCTGATTAAAATATCCGACCAGATGCTTCGATCAATAAGGTTAACTGGATGAATTATGCCCTCCAGATTCGACCGGGATAGCTCAGTGGTAGAGCGTGTCGGCTTCAGCCAAGCGATCCCAGGTTCGAATCCTGGCCCGGACATTTTTCGTCCAGTTGGAAATTTACAACTTGTATGATTACTTTAGCAATTTGAAATAATTGTGTTAAAAAAATAATCTAGTGTATTCCGTATCCAGCGATTACTGGAGTTCCATTACCTGCGATCTTTTCTGTTGAGCTGATTAAAATATCAGACCAGATGCTTCGATCAATAAGGTTAACTGGATGAATTATGCCCTCCAGATTCGACCGGGATAGCGCAGATGTAGAGCGTGGCGGCTTCAGCCAAGCGATCCCAGGTTCGAATCCTGGCCCGGACATTTTTTGTCCAGTTGGATATTTACAACTTGTATCACTTAAATACTCTTCATCATACTTTTAAATTGTTTTTATATCATCTTAAACATTAAAACTGTTTTTTAATTCCAAAATTTAAAAACATAAAACTTCACCTTTTCTAAAACATATACACACATTAAAAACATCTTTTACTTAAGCAAGGTGTCAAATACATGTAAAATAAGATTTCCAAACTTGACATGTTTCGGTTTCAAAGTATAAAACCTATATATTCAAATGCCAATTTAAATAGAGGGAGGCACTTGAGTATACAGGCTTGATTTCATGTTTACTGTTTTCTGTTATTTTACTTTTTGTGTCTGACTATACATAGCATGTTTGGTGTGTTATATTTTGTATATATTGTATAGTCCAGTGTCATTCGGGTTTGGTTTTTAACGATGTTTGTTTGCTTATGATTATGGTTTTATACTTTGAAACCGTAACATGTCAAGTTTGGAAATTTTATTTTACATGTATTTGACATCTTGCTTAAGTAAAAGATTTTTTAATTTGTGTATATCATCTTAAACATTCTAATTCATTTTAAATTTTCATTTTTCGGATGTTTAAAAGTTATAATTATTATATGATTTAGAGAGTTATAAAAAATATAAAGGATAATTGATTTTAAATACTAAATTTATAAATAATAATGTATGATTAGAAAGTTAAATTTCAGTTATTAAGGAAAATACACCTCCATTAATCCTTTCTTCTAAAATAAAATATTATGTTCTCAAAAAACGGAAAACAGACCTGTTTCACTTAAATACCATTCAAATAAGTAGAAAAATGCGACCCGTTTCAAATTTTAAAAGATTTTAAATGATTTTGTTATTATTGAGAAAAAATATTACAATTTCTCGGTAAAACCTTCTTCGCAGAGTCTTATCTAAAGTAATATTCAATGAATATAATTTCAAAACCACTTAAATGCTCTCCATCATACTTTTAAATCGTTTTTATATCATATTAAACATTCTAAATCATTTTAAATTTCCATTTATAAATATTTAAGTATATTCATCACACTTAAATTTCGCTGAAATAAGAGACATAAAACGCTCTCTCTCTCTCTTTCAAGATGGCTAAAACGCGGCATTTATGTAACGCGAAAAGAAATACATGAAGATTTTGATAGTATTAATAAAAATATTTGATAAATATTGTAAAAATATGACTGAATCGATATACCGGAAATATATTTTTACTTACCCATCATACGTAGTATAGGGTAAGTATTGTAATCGTTTTGAAAATCGAAAAAAAAAATTGACTGATTTACACGTTTCAGACACTGGAGATTTCGAAAAACATATTTTTAGAAAATAAATTTGCCGTCCGTCTGTCTGTGTGTCTGTAAACGCTCTATCTCCTGAACAAATTGAGATAGACACTTGAAATTTGGTATGTTCGTAGTATGTAATAATGGGAAGAAGCTTATTGAATTTTAGTAACCTCAATTATACGGAAGTATTTTTTTCGGATTCTGGAAATATTTATTCTGATAAAAGGCATATAAGAAAATTTCCAAATTCTTTATTTTAAGGAGTGAATATAAAAGACAATAAAAAAGACAAATTTTGCATAAAGTATGAAGTTGATCTTATAATTAGTTGCCGAGATATTTGTAATCATATTTTCAACACTCTTCTAGTTTTCGTGACCCTGTATTTCTTTCAAATTTCAATTTAAAAATATATTTTAATTGGAAATGAGACGCTTAATCCGACGCAGTAAACCGTTAGTTAATATGATTAACATTTTTGGAGTTATAAGGATGTTTCTTTTACGCAATTCAGTAATCAGATCATTTAAAGTTCATGACGTCACCAAGCCACGATTCGAGGCTAAAGAAAAAGACAGGCTACCGCGGTGCATTCCATTTATCTTTTTTTACAGACCGCTAGAGTGACGTGATGCTCTTTTCGTACACCTGCATTGGTGCATTCGAGCATCACGTGACCCCGGCGGTCTGTAAAAAAAGATACGCGTAAAGCACCGCAGCAGCCTTTCTTTTTCGTTAGCCTCGCCACGATTTTATTTAAATTGCAATGCGTTTTACAAGTAGTTTACACATGTTTTATTTTCATGTTTTATATATGCATATCTATTATGGGTAAGTATTACGGTGGACCTCAATGACTAGTTTTGTCTAGTGCTAAAACATCTTCATTTTCATAACGTTATGTTTACAGTAGCGATATATCTATCCTATTTATATAAAATCAAAATCTAACGATTTATGGAATTCTTTAAATTTTTTTTTAGAACTCAGATGGTAGTGAAAAGGTACTGTGATGTTGTAGCGACATACATCAGGATTTTTGTTGAAGATGATGTGTACAGCACATAAACAGAGTGATTCCAAATTCGACTTGCAAACTTAAAAATTTGTCTTTAAGCAAACAATTTTTATACAAAAAAACAGGATGGCAATTCATTTATTCAGTCAAAAAGACGCTGTGTCTTATATCAATCCAAACTTGAGTTTTGGTTCATAACTTTAACTATAATGAAGGTATGCAGATAATATTTGTAATAACCGTGCTATCTGCAACATGCGATGGCATCATAAAAAGTGATAGATATGTATACTATTTCCGCAAATGAAACCATATGAACTGTCAATTACAATAAGGAACAAACACTTCAGCTCCCTTTGAATGTGGATGGTGGCCACTTTTAACATTTTTTGTCCTATTGTTACATTTCAAACAAAGAAGGATAAAAGTATTCAATATTTTGTTAAATATTCACTATATTTATGAAAAAAATCTGAATTCAGATTGGAGTGAAGCATCCTGTACTTTGCACTGAATAACTGAATTATTACTATAGCTTCGATTACAAATATTGTTCATTGTACTATGCTCTACTATACTTTAAAGTTTGTTAGTAGAATTTTGGATTAATATTTTGAATCCTGTAGTTTATTTTTTTTAGATGCCCCAGCAAAAAATGCAGATACATTAACATCTATAGGTGGTAATTCCTTGAAAGCATTTTAATGGAATTATATTACTTGAAACTTTGCAAAATTAGCGTTACAGTATAGTATACATTGAAAATATTGAATTTAACATTTATAGTCTTTTTATAGGGTATTTCAGCATCTGTGACTCAAACTTGTGTTAATTTATTGTTGATAATTCGAAGTGACGAAGTTAACACGATTGAGAACTTTTTTTTCTCAACTTCTGGACCACGTATTTTTTTAAGCACTTGTAATAAGATTATACATTTACATAAAAAAAAATATTTTAATGTTAATTTTTCGTTGCTACAGAAAAGTGATAAAGCTGTAGCTATTAATTAATATCTGTATTAAAATTTTATAACATAATAGTAAGTATAAAATTATCAATTCAATGTCAGTCTAACAGTTCAGTATATACATTAGAAATGTATTATCTTTCAAATTTTTTCTACTTTTCAAAAATAAAAATTTCCCCTTATTATCAAAAATAAAATAACTTTAATTTAAAAATCGTTATCATTATAATCACAAAAATTATTATCAATCAGCTAATTTCTCGCATTTTCATTAAAAACTTTTCTGTTT
This sequence comes from Maratus michaelseni, assembly GCA_963931845.1. Taxonomy (NCBI): domain Eukaryota; kingdom Metazoa; phylum Arthropoda; class Arachnida; order Araneae; family Salticidae; genus Maratus; species Maratus michaelseni. The sequence continues at coordinate 183,747,626 of OZ007589.1, read as the reverse complement.
TTCAGAAGACGAAAAATCGTTATTTTAATATCATAACACACTAAAACATCCTGAACATTCTTCTCAGTGTTAATGAAATTTTTGCTTTGTGTTATGTGCATACATTGATAAAATGCGTGAAAAATATTTTCCAGATAATTGATGGCCCGAAACGTTAAATGATCACTAGAAGAGGCAGACAGTTAATGGCGAGGATTTGAATTAAGGAAAATTAATTCCTTATGCTCAAGACATAACACACGAGCGGAGACAGAGAAAATATTTCGTTACGACCTTTATCTGAATCAGTGCCGTCGTTATAAGAGGAGATATCCTTCAACAGCATCGCTTTATAAGGAATTTAACGTCCAGTATCCAATAATTCGCTGAATGAAACATTACTAATGATCATTTTAATTTGTGTTAATTTAGTGAATGTGATATAAAATGTATTCTGAGTTACATTATAAAATTGCTAGTATACATTAAGGTCATACATATTTGAATACTCTTCTATCGAAATATCGGTTGCGCCGTTAATAAGTACATAATGAAAATATAAAATTTTTTGCAATTTTTCAAATGTATTTGAAACACATGTGAAATTACGACTATAGTACCAGCACTATAGATTAATAATACATTACTCACGACGCACAATATTCTTTCAAAAAATTCCTTTCATTGAAAACATTCTTTTATAAAAAAGTAACCTCCATCTAACTTAATAAAAACCTTTTAATCTACATAACGAGTGTCACGGTTTCATTCTTTTAAAAGTTAGCTAATTTCCCGCATTTTTCATTTAGAACTTATCCAGTGTTTTTATTTCCCAGAAGACAAAAACTTTTACTTTAATTTCATAGTCCAGTGAAGCATCCTAAAAAGTTCTCACATTTTTAATGAAATATATTTACCATGTATGTTAGAAACATTCATTGATAAAATGTAGGGAGAATATTTCCCAGATTCTTGATTCTACGAAACTGTTCGGAATGAAATTGAACATGATATATAATAAAATACATGGATATGGATTAAAGAAAATTAATTCCTTATGTCAGTAGGCAAAACACAAGAATTGGGCGTATATGGGTGGGAATGTAATAGAAAATAACCATCTAAAAGAGTATATTTTAATAAAAATACATAGATGACAAAATTATTACATAAAACTATACAAATCAACTCTGATATTATGAGTCTAGTTAAATGAAAATATCGAATAAATCCACTTTTTTCAAAATCCCCTGTAGCATCGTCTCTTGTTTTTATAACCTGCCTATAAGGAATACTGGCAAAGCTTAATTTTAGATATATTTTTCCAAAAATACAGTTTGATTAAAAAAAGAATGATTTGACAAACTTAAGGTAGTACTGTACATCAAATCAATCATCTGCTTTATACTAAACTAGGATCGAAATCTATTTTCTTTACACAAATATACAGGACTTTTTGTTCAATTTTTTCTTCAATTCAAATATTTGTTTTCCAGTTCAACATTAATTAAGGACATAATTCATAATCTTAACTAAAATAAGCATTATACGAGTTGTGTTATTTTTCCATCTGAATGAAAAAGTGCCCCGGTCGTGAATTAAAACCGCGACTTTAACTTAAGATGCCAAGGCTCTTCCAACTAAGCCTGGACGAAAACCGGCGGACACATTTCAGTCAGATAAAATTTTAACCTCAATAAACAAGAACGAATTAAAATTAAAAAATTAAAAAACCCGACTTCGTAAAAAGCGAACTAAATACGAAGCTTCTGACTGTAAAATAGTTTAGGAAACAACGTCTTCATTTTGAAAGACCTATCCAATGATATGTCACTCAATATGGTACATGGAATTTTTTTTCATCTAAACCGCCATTTTATATTTTACGGCCGCCATTTAGAATTTATGAAAACAATACGTAGCCTATAATTCTTCATTTTGAAAGACCTATCCAATGATATGCCACTCAATATGGTGGGTACATTTTTTTTTCTACCGCTATTTTGTATTTTACGGTCGCCATTTTGAATTTATGAAAACAAAACGTAGCCTATAAGTCTCCATTTTGAAAGACTTATCCAATGATATCCCACTCAATATGATGCGTAATTTGTTTTTCGTCTCTACCGCCATTTTGTATTTTACGGCCGCCATTTTGAATTTATGAAAACAAAACCTAGCCTATAAACCATAGGACTGTTAAGACGAATCGATAGAAACCTCATTCATTAAAATCCACCCAGCCGTTGAGATGTTTCGAGGGTATAAATGAATCCACATACATAGCCAGATACGCGTCAAAGACATCACCCTTCTTGGCAGTCGGGTAAAAAATACTGGATTCGAATCTCCACCAGGACACTTTTTCACTGAGTTGGAAAAATTACAACTTGTGTAATTTCTTTACCAATCAGTATGATTGTGTTAAAATAACTAAATGTAAAATAACGATTTTTGAAAGTAATTTATAACAGAGTTGTCTTTCTTTATATGAAATGCAATGATATAATGAAAAGTGATAATGTACAACATTTTAGTAAATTAAACTTTATGAACTATCAGTTATATTAGAAAAAATGAAGCGTCTATATCATCACGATTTAGATAATATTGATAGCAACTTGAAACATTTCTCGTGACACAATTTCATTTAACACAAAGAAAGAAAAGTGCATTTCGAAATTTCGTTAAAATATCTTCATTATTGTTAAAAGAAATTCAATAATGTAATGTGCAAAAATTCAAAATCAGGTTAGAGTCAGACATTCTCTATTTGTGACTGAATAAATAAATTTCGGCTCTTGTTTTCTATACAAAAATTGTTTGTTTTAGTGTATGCTACCGAGTCTTAAGATTTGTCTATTTTTCTTAATCATCCTGAGAACCACAAAATTTTTTCTCCATGATAATCTATTTGTAGACTGATGAGTTATTCTAAATCGAACAGTGATTCATATATCCGCATCAAAATAATCGATCAGGTACAACAAAAATCCAAAAATACTTAAATGCAGTAATAATGAAGAAATTATTTTCCAAAGCAGATTTTCCAAAATATACCACAGCAGAAAGTTTCAACATATATACAGGATATTCCATGTTATCGTTGACTAATATCTAATTTCTAAATCAATAATTTTACTAATATACAGTGTACCTAGGTTCTTCTATAGAATTGTTCGAATACTGAACCATTTTTTCCTATAGGAAATATTGAAAATACGATTAATTGATTCCAACCTTTCAAGTTAATCACTGTACTTGCCTGCTTCAAACAATACAGTATATAGCACAATACAATAAAAAAACGCATAATAGTTCTGTACACATTACATGAGACAAAAACAATTTTATAACAGTTTAATAAAAGTTTAACAAAGATTGTATCTGTACCATTATTGGTACAAATTTAGATGACTTGATTCCGAGAAAAAAAAGGTGGTTTTCCAATCTTATTTTTGTAGATCATTAGAGCCACTAAACTCGATGTTTTAAAATCTCAAAATGCGCGAAAATCGTTACCACTGGGAACAAATATTGTAAATATCGTATGTATATGAGCTTCCTAACCATTAAAAACTAAAAGGAAAAGAAGAAAAGAAAAAAATAAGAAAACTCAATGGAGTAATGGAACTTGCTAACAGGAATTTCAAAATACATCATTTTTTTAACGCTGAGATTACTGCATCTCATGTATGTGTGTTTTGCGTTCAACAAAAAATTAATTCCATCGTTTTCGCTATGTTTATTTATTCAGAAGATTAGGCGACGGGACTTTCACTTTTTGAAAGCGAATTAAAAATTCAGTCAAATTTCTTGTTCGAGAACCGACTTATTCCAGAACTGCGGCATTCTAGGTTACACTGTAGTTCTAATTGCAAAAGTTTTTCAAATATTGATTTTCATCATATGGAAGTCCATGTACTTCACATTTAAATTTTCAAACTTTGTAATTGATGTTTTAACAGTTACTTTGTTAAACTAATGTTATACTTAGAAAAATCTTTTTTTATTCTCCAGCAATCAAAACAGGAAAAAAATCCTATTCTTCTAAAAACAAAACGCACCTAGTTTTGACATGCTTTCTATTTTTCTTATGTTTCGGCATATTCTGGCATTAAAAATGGAAACAAGATCTTTCGAGTCTATTGTCCATCTAATTAACATAAAACTGGATTTTGTTTCTATTTCTATTTTTTTTTTGTTTTAGCTTTAACAAAACAACAAAAGAATACTTTTATTTTCAATAGAAGACATAAGTAGTTCATCTCCATTCACCATATGCTCGGCGCTCGGGTAAGGCCAGACAGCTACGACACCGGCACTGAAGGAAATAATCGAGTCAACAAGTTGACGTCGAAGAGAAACAAGAACTTTACTGTTTGCGTTCTGAGCTATGTCTGAGCTTAGTTAATAAATTCAAGAATAACACAAGCGCAAACAACAATTTAACGCGCTGAAACGTAATGTTGTTTCGGGAACATGTTTTTGCAGAAATGCGAAGGGTTTATAAAAATCCATTTAAAGTAAACTATTTAACATATGTTAAAGCAAAAATCTGTTTTTTTTTAAATTTATTTCTTTAAAAAATAGCCATTTGATAGCAGATGTGTGGGAACATTTCAAAAAATAGAAGTCAAATGATGGACACGATAAATTCGCAGGTTTAACCAAGAAAAACCAAACCAAACATAAATTACTTTTTTTAATCCAAAAGTTAGTAAAATGAGTACCCCTTTAAAATATATGCATTTTTAGGGAAATAGCCATAATTTCAAATTTAAATGTAAAATTTAAAAAAATTTAAAAATTTAAAAAAAATGTGTTACTTGAAATCATATCATATATTCTAATCTTGTGTGTGTGTGTGTGTGTGGTTATGCAAATTTTATCTTCAAAACGGCTCTAACGATTTTGGCGAAATTTTGTATCCTACCGTTTTGGGACACCAGAAAACCATTGGGCTAGCTCAAGTGTTCAAGAAAATTCGATTAGTGGGTCATTTTGGGTCAGGGTCAAGCTAATTGTATCTAAAAAACGGTTCAAACGATTTTGACTAAATTTTGTATTCTACCATTTTAAAACACGAGAAGACTATTGGGCTGAGTCACATGTTCGAGAACTTCCGATTAGTGGGTCATTTTTGGGTCAATGCGGGTCAAGTTAATTTTATCTAAAAAACGGCTCTAACGATTTGATTAAATTTTGTATCCTACGAGTTTCGGGCACTAGAAAATCATTGGGCTAGGTCCCATGTTGGAGAAAATTCGATTAGCGGGTCATTTTTGGGTCACTGTGGGCTAAGCTAATTTTATTTAAAAAACGTCTGACTATTTAGACTAAATTTTGCATCCTACGGTTTTCGGGCACGAGAAAACTGTTGGACTAGGTCACATGTTCGAGAAATTTCGAATAGTGGGTCATTTTGGTCATGGGTCATTATGGGTCCAGCTATTTTTATTTTAAGAACGTCTGAGATGATTTGAATTAAATTTTGTATTTGTGGTTTTGTATTTGTGGTTTTGTGGTTGTGTTTGTGGTTTCTAGGCACGAGAAAATGATTAGGCTAGGTCACATGCTCGAGGAAATTCGATTAGTGGGTCATTTTGGTCATGGGTCATTGTGAGTCAAGCTATTTTTATCTTAAAATGTGTTGGTGACATTGGCGAGATTTGGCGAGAAAATTGACTTTTATGATTACCAATGCCAAAACACTTAGCGCCAAATAAAAAAGTTCGCCAAATGTGGCGAATTTGGCGAAAAAAATTGCTTATAGAATCTGAAGGAATTTTCTAGAAATTCCAAATAGGAGCCGAGATACATGATTCAACCAATCAGAGTCCATAGAACGTTCTCGAAAACAGAATTGAACCAATCAGGGTACATAGAACTTTCTCAACTCATGCTTGGCACTAAATGAATTTAACCAATCAGGGTACATATGATAGGGAAGATTTACTTTGAAGATTACCAATGCCAAAACACTTGCTTGATGCCAAATGAAAAAATATCGCTCAAAGCTAATTTTGACCGAGCTTAGCTCGGTCTTCCCTGCTCGTATTCTAATACGCGCCAATCTTGTGTGTGTTTGTATATATATATATATGTAAATTTTATCTTAAAAACGGCTCTAACGATTTTGATAAAATTTTGTATCCTGCCGTTTTGGGGCACTAGAAGACTTGGCTAGGTCACATGTTCGAGAAAATTCAATTAGTGGGTCATTTTGGGTCACAACAGCTCAGGTTCAAGCTTATTTTATCTAAAAAACGGCTCAAATGGTTTTGATTAAATTTTGTATCCTACCATTTTGGATTACGAGAAAAGAATTGGGATAGGTCCCATGTTCGAGGAAATTTGATTAGTGGATCATTTTTGTGTCATTACGGGTCAAGCTAATTATATCTAAAAAGGGGCTCTAACCATTTTGACTCAATTTTATATCCTACGACTTTCGGGCACTAGAAAATCATTGGGCTAGGTCACGTGTCCGTGAAAATTCGATTAGTGGGTCTATTTTGGGTCACTGTGAGTCAAGCTAATATTATCTAAAAAACAGCTCAGTCTATTTAGACTAAATTTTGCATTCTACGGTTTTCGGGCACGAGGAGACTATTAGGCTAGGTCACACGCTCGATAAAATTTGATTAGAAGGTCATTTTGGTCATATGTCATTATGGGTCAAGCAATTTTTATCTTAAAAACGGCTCAGAAGATTTGAACTAAATTTAGTATCCTACAGTTTTCAGGAACGAGAAGGCTATTTGGCTGGGTCACATGTTCGAGAAAATTCGATTAGTGTGTTATTTTGGTCATGGGTCATTGTGGGTCAAGCTATTTTTATCTTAAAAACGGCTCAGACGATTTGAAATAAATTTTGTATCCTACAGTTTTAGGGGACGAGAACTCTATTGGGCTAGATTTACATGTTCGAGAAATTTTGATTAGTGGGTCATTTTGATCATGGATTGTGATATTTGAACTCAAAGCTAATTATTTTGACCGGGCATAGCTCGGTCTTTTCTGCTTGTTACACATAAAATCGGTATATCAATATTTCGAAAAAAAAATCAACGTTGTTCTCTAGCAAATATGTGATGATTAATTTTCAAAAACATTAAATTAATCGATTAGTAAATGGCACTGTTAGAGTGTCCACTGATTTGGAAGATGCTGTTCTGAAAGAAAAAATTACCATTTGAAGTTTCTCTTTTTATTTACGTTTTATGGCGTGCTCCGATTCTGTAGCTCCAAATTGGACGTTTCATGTTCGACATTGATTCCTAACTAAAATAAATATGATTTTCGTGTGTATAAAAAGTTCTTTATGCGATAAAAAAATCTAAATTTTGAGCCAGTGATGTTATCCTTTAATACCTCTCAAAAGTACATAGTAAACTTCCGTAATATAAATCAGTATACCTGTTTTGCGATTCGGTTTTAATAACAGATGGCTATTGGATTTTTTCAATGTCCCAAAATTATCCAACTCTCTTATTTCGCTCGCTCTACTTAATTTTATGATAAGGTAAGTGAAAACGCAATTAATACATAAAAAAAATTAAACAAGGTGTTGATTTTGAATCAAATGATATATATATATATATATATGTATGTATTCTTTGAAATAAAAATAAAAAATTTGAAAAATTATGAAATATTAACTAGTTTCTTTGATGTGGGACTTGGATATTTTAATAGTACCAATGGACCTGAGAGAAAATTTCGCACTGCAGTCTAATATCTTTTAACAATATCTATTTTTTTAGATGCAGGCTTAATTTCGTAAAGTAAAAGTAAGGAATAAAAATAACTGAAATGAACATTAATCAAGCTAGAATATCAGCTAATTTATTCGATCAAAGTTACACAAAAAAATAATGAAAGATAGCAAAAGCAAAAAATATATATATCAGTCGTATTTTAACTGCATTAGAGGATGACATGACCTGTTTCGAAAAAGAAAAAAACATGGGACAAAAAAAAAATAAATTGAACATTTGAATTTGAATTCTGCTTTTTAATCATAAATATAAAATAAACGTGTGCAGCAACAGTCTACCACTTTATATTTATTGCACTATTTACTTTTTTTATAAACATTGTTAAGCATCGTATAATGTGTGCTGTTGAGAAATAACGCATTGTATATTTATGGAAACTATACAACAGATTTATAACTCTCGTCGAGAAGATACAATGATTTCAGTAATTTATGAGCCATAAAAAATTTAAACTTCCTTCAATACTCAGCGAAAGAGGTGCCTGAGAAATCGAGGCGACCGGTGGTCACAGCCAACGTAAGTGGTTGAGTTTGGGTTAGCTCTGGTCCTATAGAAATATTCTGTGGTTACCAGATTTATGGTAGGGTGGTGCAAGTGTTAAAGAACCAACGAATAGCGAGCAAGTGGGAGGTCACACTTTGCACTACTACTGGCAAACATTTTTTTCGGACAGTAGTGTCGATTTATATCTATTCATTCATGTTCGGTCTCTAAAAGAATAAGGTCTCAAACTTGTAAAAATGGATCAGAAGAAAGCCCGATATATAAAAAATGATGATGTGGTGCATGAACCGACTGATGCAAGCCCTCTGATTCTGACGGTTCTAACTGACCAACGCCCTGCTTGAGACCATACTGCCCACACCATTAGAGGTATATTTTGCGTGCGATGTATTGTTGTTTTTTTAGTAGGGACACCAACATCAGACCAAATGTTAACACTCTGAGATAAAATTATTAACAAATCAACTAAATGAAATAATTTTGAATTTCTGATAAGCGTTAAATTACAAGTTCATTTTGAGGATACTTATATCCTATGTTTTCTCTATTAATGTTTATAATTTGTAAATTTGTAAATAAAAACTCTTTATGCCATTTTAATTTTCTCTCTCTATTTAGGTATTAATGTCTTGTATTTATTTTCTTTAAGTGAATGTTTACAATAATTACTAAGTGGGTATAAATAAGAATTGAAATATCTAAATAGATGTTTTTTATATAGACTGTTATTGCTCTAGTATTATCATATTTAAATTCCCTTCACTAGACAGTCTAATTTCCTGAGGCTAATTGGTCATCAAAAATATTCACAACATCAATTTTCTAATTTGAGTAATTAATTTTACTGCTACAATTTTACCCTTAGCTAGGATATAATTTACGATCAAGCTCTTTTCACGAACATTTTTTACAAACATTTATGACAGATAACAGCAACTTAGGAATTTTTTTTTTCCTTTTACCCACTGGTTATTGTCTAGGTGATCGCAAAAGTGAGTGGTAACCTGGTTACAATAGTAGCCTGCTCAGATCACACCAGCAATGTGGTATTTTATTTTTGTGGCAACACTGACTTGAGGAAAACCTTTCATTTCATTTACGAAAACAATGCTGATTTAATTTTTAATCAAAACATGTTTTAACGAAATGTGAGTATACTATTTCAGGAGCATGTTTAAAATCTTTTCATATGGTATCTGATTTATAGTTCTGTGTTTTGTATTTGCTTAGAAAAAGGGGTGCTGACAACAGAAATAATATACAGGGTGCACCTGAAAAAGTGGGCAAAACTTTACGGGGTGATAGAACGCAGCTTCACGAGCAAATTTCGTCATAGAATGTATGGTCCGAACGCAAGTGATGAGAAGTTAAGAGGTAGTTTTCCACTGTCGCAGTCAAATAATTAACACAAGAATGAGAAGAGTTACTTCAGAAAAATTTTATTAACAGCAATATAATTAATGTAACTAAGTGGTAAATGTAACTTTAAAATCTTTTCATATGGTATCTGATTTATAGTTCTGTGTTTTGTATTTGCTTAGAAAAAGGGGTGCTGACAACAGAAATAATATACAGGGTGCACCTGAAAAAGTGGGCAAAACTTTACGGGGTGATAGAACGCAGCTTCACGAGCAAATTTCGTTATAGCATGTATGGTCCGAACGCAAGTGACGAGAAGTTAAAAGGTAGTTTTCCACTGTCGCAGTCAAATAATTAACACAAGAATGAGAAGAATTAGTTCAGAAAAATTTTATTAACAGCAATGTAATTAATGTACTTGTTCAAAGAAATTGCTCGAAGAAATTGCTCAAAAGATCCGCCAGTTTTATGCACGCTTCACACCTGCGGGATAGGGACAGACACACATTTGCGAAGATACAAGGCATTTCCCGAATATCCCCGGCAACAACGGCAATCCTGGCGACTAGATCCATATCAGTTTCAATGGGGCACTAGTAGATTGTTTTCATAAACATATGTTATATTTTTCATAGACATGTCAGTATGTTTTCATAAACACATTTATATTTAAAAACATTCACTATATATTTTTAGTTTCGGAAGAAAAGGCAATAGTACTTACATAATGCTTATATATTATTACCTTTACTATTGAAACTAAAATGATATTGTGAATGTTTTTAAGTGTACATATTTTAGCGAAACTAACTGTATCAAAAATATTGGGAATAAATCTGGTAATCAAGATAAATCTTCCATGAGTGAGTAAAGATTCACGATATATACTCGGGAGAATGCGCAGATGATAGATTTCGACATACCTAATGATGGCATCCTAAAAGCCCGCGCATTGGCATTATGAACCCCGCCACAAGGTAGCGCAGTTGTTTCAATTTTGCGACACTATTCTAGTATTAAGTTGGAATGCTTAATATGTATGCAGTTTTGTCCGGCATCTTTGGAACGCATGGAACTCCTTGGAATTGCATAGCGATTTCACTCACTGCTTATTTCATTCAAAAGTATAATTTTAACTATGTTTTATCACATTAGCATTACTCACTTTTTATTACATTTTTCATCGCTGAATCTTACTTAGGTGACAAGTAATACAAAGTCCTGTGTCAGCAAATTAATGTGACTTTTGTAAAAAATTTCAATATATATTTGTAAATTTAATCTAGTTATTATTTCTTTTCAACATCGCACATTCACGAACAGTAGTTATTGCATTTATTTCGGACTATAACTTGTTTTTGTGCATCAAATAGACTCTGCGAAAATTACAATGGGGAAATTTCACACGGGAGGAATACGTTTTCTTTTGTGTTTAACTGATCAAGTTTATCTTGAAATCCTCAAAAATTCATTCAGAATCGTTAAAATAATAGAAAATAACTTTGAATTACTGTTTTTAATAATGCAAAAACATAAACAAAACCACATGATACAAAAACGCGACGTGATTGGTTGTGACGTCATTTGCCGCTAAACTGAAATGTTCACGCTTTGCGCGTATACTTTTTACCATTGCTTTTCCCATTTGCAATCTTGTTTCATCTGTTTCTTAAAATTCATTTAACGTTATCAACTTCAAATTTGTGAAAAAGTAAGATCTAACTTATCTTAATGTAAAATATATCGTTTATTTTTGATTTTCATTAAAATTTTGATTAGAAAATGTCGATTTCGGCCGGATATGTGAAAGGGCAATCGGACAATCTCCCAAAAATATATACTCTTTCCATGTTTGCTTTTTTAGGAAAGAATTTTGATTTCATGGATGCAGAAATGCGAGGAGTTAAATCTAAAAGGTATATATTTCTGTTCTACATTTACTTTGATTTATTAAATACTAATAATGATTAAAAGCTAAAAAAATAGTACGCGATTCTAGATTGTTGTTCTTGAAATGAATTATTTTCTTATTTCATCATATTTCAGTTTAAATGAAATTTTAATTATTTTACAATACTGATAAAGTATATTTGTTATAAAATAAAATATTGAGAAATAAGAAAGGCCTTTTATTTAGTTAGTACTTAATATATATTTTCAGAGTAAAAATTTTCTCTGTAAACTTTAAAATATTGCATTCATTCTTTGACATTCCTTTTTGCTCTATCTTTCAAAAGTTTCCATGAAATTAAAGTTTTTTTGTCATGGCCTTCTTTTTCTTATCCTAAAGCATTTATATGTTTACTTATTCATATTTCTCACCCCCCAAAAGTTCAAGTTTTTTTTTTTTTTTTTTTTTTTTTTTTTTTTTAAGCCACCAATTTTTGCTTTATATATATATATATATATATATATATATATATGTTTAAAAAAAAAAAACTATTTTTACTTTCTTCTATCTTACAAGAAACAAGTATTGGATTCATTAAAATTTGTTTTCATAAGTGATTGCATTTTTTTTCATTAATAAAATTATACATTAAGGATGGATATAAAAATTAGGGGTTTCCAAAAAATTGCATTATGACTACTGAATGATGAATATATACATTTCAAATATGAACTATCGAATGCTTGAAGACACTTCTTAATGTGCATAAATAAAATGAATGACTATATGTATGATACATAAATATTTCTTTCTGTTTCATATGTGATTATTCTCATTCATATATTCCAAAAAAGAAAAAAAAATACATTTATTAAAATTTTATTTAGATTCAATCAATAAATAAATATACAAATGAAGAATAGCAGATTATAAGTTTACAAAAACATTTCTATCATGTTAACATCACATCATAATAAAATAAATTCGCAGACCCTCACAATTTCATATATGCTAAAAGTTGGATACTATATTCAGGAAGATTAATCATTTCAGAAAAAGTTAACAGTTCTGTTTTTTTTTTCGGAAACAATGAATGCAACAATTCATTATTCAAGAAAACAATACAAAACAAATAAAAAAAATACATGTAAGCTTTCAGATTACAATGAACTTAAAAAAAAGACAAATCCAATTTTTTCAGATCTGATAAATACGTAGCACCTTTGCATTGAAATATTGTACAAAAAAAAAAAAAAAAAAAAAAAAAGTATACCTTATTCTATAAAATACAATATTGTAGTGCGATTATTAACTTGTACCGATACTTTATTTCTACACCGAGATCTAAAAATGAAAATTATTAGAAACACGATGGAATAAAAATCTCACATGGAATTCACAGTAATACTTTTAATTTGTTATACTAATCAGTTTTAAGAAAAGAAAAAAGCGTAAAGCAAGCCATCCCCCATAGAAAATAACAGGGAGAAATACAGCAAGTGTTTGTTTCATGGGGAGGCTAGCGAAAAAGAAAGGCTACCGCGGTGCTTTACGCGTATCTTTTTTTACAGACCGCGGGAATCACGTGAGGCTCGAATCCACCAATGCAGGTGTACGAAAAGAGCATCACGTCACTCTAGCGGTCTGTAAAAAAAGATAAGTGGAACGCACCGCGGTAGCCTGTCTTTTTCGTTAGCCTCGGTTTCATGGCTAGTGACGTCAGAACGGCTTTTATCACGTGACGCGGCTTTTTTCCGCGACGACAAAAAATGCGTTTTAAAAGTTAATTTAATGAATTATACAAGTTTCAAATATAGGTAAAAATGGTATCAAAATGTTCGTATTTTTATACTCTATCAGATGCAAGGTAAATTGAAAAACGTGAAATTTCCCCATTGCAAATTACCACGCTTCAGGATGGAGACTTTAACTAAAATATCTTGCTTTTGTTTCTGGGAATCATAATATTTCCATGGTTCAAAAACTAAACTTATGCAAAATAATGATATATATATATATATATATATATATATATATATATTTAGCTCACAGGCTATCAAAGCCTGAGAGCTTATGTGCCCGCCGGTTCTGTATGTATGTATGTATGTATGTATGTACGTATGTATGTACGTAACGCGATAACTCTTAATAGAACTAACCGTTTTACTTTAAATTTTGTTTATAGGTTCCTTGTGATAATGCGCTACCCTGATTAATTTTGGAGGTTCATTGGCTAAGCATAAAGGGGGAAAACGGGGGGGGCTAACCCCCCATAATTTAGATAAATGGGTTTTTCATGCAGAATTATCCCATTTTCTTCAAATTTTGTATATAGGTTCATTTTGATAATGCGCTTTTGTCAATAGTTTTGGGGGTTCATTGGTTAAGTATAAAGGTGGAAAGGGGGGGGGGGATACCCCCCCCCCTAATTTAGATAAATGAGTTTTTCATGCAGAATTATCCTATTTTCTTCAAATTTTGTATATAGGTTCATTGTGATAATGCGCCTCTCTGAATAGTTTTGGGGGTTCATTGGTTAAGTATAAAGGGGGAAAGGGGGGCTAATCCCCCTTAATTTAGATAAATGGGTTTTTCATGCAGAATTATCCAATTTTCTTCAAATTTTGTATATATATTCATTGTAATTAGAGACTTACTTGATTAGTTTAAGGGGTTCATTAGTTAACTATGAGGGGGGTAACGGGTGATGACCCCCCTTAATATATTGTTGATTTCTTTATTTTTCGAGGGGCTTATTTCAAATTCTTTGAAATAAGAGTATAATCATATTTATTATTTCGCCTGTCAATATCCCCTTTTCTATGAAAATATAAAACGCAGAACGACGAATGAGATAGCATATGAAAGGATTTTGAACAGGCTTCTGACATAGCACACTTAACTCTTCGTTAAAACATGCTTTTTGATTAAAAATTGGTGTTAATTAAAAACTAAATTGGCATTGTTTTCATAAAAAAATGAAAGTTTTTCCTCAAATTATTGTTGCCAAAAAAATAAAACTTCCGCACGGGTTTATTTTATATTTATGATTAAAAAGCGAAATTGAAATTGAAATATTTAGATTTATATTTCTATGTCCCATGTTTTTCCCGAAGCGAATGACGTCATTTTCTAATGCAGTTAAAATACGAGTGTTAATTTATTTTTTTCTCGCGCATGCCTTTTGCAATCTTGGATCAGTTTTTACTCTAACTTTAATGCAATAAATTAGATGATATTCTGGCTTGACTAAAAACTAAATGTTGTTTGCTAATATTTTTGTCCTTACTTTTTCTGTAGAAGTTCAAACCTGCATCTAATAAATATTACATATTGATAAAAAAAGGTACTTCTCTATTATCCCGTCGACCACTTTCCATAACAAAAAACTATCGCCAAATAAACGGTAGAACGTTTTCATTGGAATATAAAAATAAATAAATAAATAAAATATAAGAATTTAAGGACACAATTGTTATTTTAATTAATGAAATAACTAATAAATCAGTAAAACATAATGAAAAAAACACGCAAATGTCCAATTAAAAACCACTTGATGACGTAACAAACACGTATAATGCTTCTGACGTCAAGTAAATGGGACTGCATTTTTGGAGTTTAATCTTACAGTTTGTCGATAGTTTTTTGTTATGAAAGTGGTCGACGGGATAATAGTGAAATACCTAGAAAATATTAGATTTCAGTGCGAAATCCTCGCACGGGCCCTCTGGTATACAATTAGTGTGCATAGCCTGTGAGCTCAGTGCCCTCAGTTTAACTGGGCAGTTTACTTTTTTTATTTACTTTATCATTTAGATTTTTGAAATATTCATAAAAGAAGCCATGAATTCGAAGACACATTGAGCGCAGATAAATTTAATGAAAGATAAACCTTTTTTTTGAGCGAAGGCTTTAACCACTATCGGCGGGGTCATCAACTGGAATTCTAAAATCTTGCATCGTGAAAAAACATGGACTGCATGACATTTCATAAAAAATCACGCGTCATTTCCGAAAACTGTTTATTAAAGCACAGTCATTACTGATATTAAAACTGCTTACATGTCAAGATTAAAAGGGAAAAAAATCCAGAGTACTGAAAGGTCTTATCTATTTTTTCAACAGAATCATTTTGTGCTTGATGATTACACATGTAGAAGAAAGTAGAATCTCAGTGAATGAAAAATAGTAAATCGACTTTAATTCAGAATGTACAGCAATTTTAGAGATACCTTTTTTTTCTTTACTGTTTATGTAGACGAGCGATAATTTTTAATTCTTTTTTTTTTTAAAGTGGTAACTATACCATCAAAATTCGTGTTTTCAATTAATAAAGTTACAAAAATCTTAAATTTTAATCCAAACGAATATAAATTTAAAATCCGCATACATTTTGAAATTTTTTTGATATTTTCACATTTTACTTTTCGTTGTTCCTTATTTTCTTGTTCTTTATTTTTCTTTCTTCTTTTTTTTTTTGTCGCGTAGATTTTGGTTGTTAATAAATATGTTTAAAAAAGAAAAAAAATAATCTTTATACATTTGTCAATGATATCGCTATCTGTTTTGACACCGCTTTGGGCTCTTTATTTAGTAATATAATTTTTGTGTAATTTTTCGAAATTTTGAAGGTTTTTCTTTTTTTTTCTTTTTTAAAAATACATATGAATCCGTCATTTCAAAAACCCCATAAGTCAAGTTTTTTTCCAAATGTACTTTTCTTGTCGCAAATGCTTCCTTAAAGGTACGGGCAGGATTTGGGTAATAACCACATAAGTCAGGGTATTCCTTTCCTTTTAAACAATACCTTGTAATTTCCGTTTATTTCTTATACGACATAAAGACTTAAATAGTTTTTGCATTCAATACCAGATTACATGCGGGTACCATATTACATTACCATATTACCATTTGCATGCAGTACCATATAAATTAAACACAAAAATGTTTCTGTATAAGTGAGATCTTCGTTATTTTGATTCAAAATATTTAATATGACAGTTTTGTTCAAATGAAATACCGCTTAACCTTGTTTCTTGCTAAAACAACATAAGACAGGAACTGTTTTTTTTTTAATTCTTCTTTTTATTATTCATAAATTATAAAAATCATTCAATATTTACAAACTTTGAAGCCCAAACTCTTTAATCAGCGCAAAAATACCCTTAGAAATTCGTTTACTTGTGAATAAGTTTTTTGTACAGTTTTTTTTAAATTTCTGAAAAGTTCTGATTCTGTAACTTATGTGCTTTTTGAAATGACCGATTCATATATATATACAGGGTGTACCTGAAAAAGTGGGCAAAACTTTACGGGGTGATAGAACGCATCTATACGAGCAAATTTCGTCATAGAATGTATGGTCGGAACGCAAGCGGTGAGAAGTGAAAAGGTAGTTTGCGACTGTCGCAGTTAAAGTATTAACACAAGAATAAGAGGAATTACTTCAGAAAAAAAAATATTAACCACAATGAATTAATGCACATGCTCAAAGAAATTGCTCAAAAGATCTTCCGCCAGCTGTAATGCACGCTGCACACCTGCAGGATAGGGACAGACGCACATTTGCGAAGACACCAGGCCTTTCCCAAATATCCCCGGCAACAACGACAATTCTGGAGACTAGATACATGTCGGTTTCAGTGGGGTACTCGTAAATTAGGCTTTTCATATTGCTCCATAGGAAAAAGTCCAAACACGAGAGATCCAGCGAACTTGGTGGTTAAGCTATGTGACCACCTCGACCAATACATCGCCCTGGGAACGTTGCACCTAAAGTGTTCCGCACATCCAAGGCAAAGTGTGCAGGCGCACCGTCGTGTTGAAACCACATTCTCGACCTGATGGGGGTTGGAATTTGACGCAGCAGCTCCGGCAACACCTCTCGTAGGGATAGGAATGTGACATACCATTTACAACGCCACCTAGCGGCTTGCGCGGTCATACATTTTATGACGAAATATGCTCGTATAGCTGCGTTCTATCACTCCGTAAAGTTTTGCTGCCTTTTTCAGATACACCCTGTATATGATTGGAGAAATTCGGAATTAAGGAAGTGTGATATGCTGACAAATGATATACAGATCTATGAAAAACTGTTGAAGTATTATTGTTTTTATGTGTAAATTAAAAAGAAATATTTTAATTTTGTATCGTAAATAAACTGCTCATTTTCTTTTATATTAGACTAGCAAGCTACGCCCGCTACGCTGGTCAATTTCTTTTAACGAACCTTTAATCAAACAAAATATTGACATTTCATAAATAACTTTTATATTTTAACAGAATAATAAGGCTACTATAATTTGTGACTCGTGCTATAGCCAATATACACGTCAGGACACGTCGCCCTTATCATTATCTTTTTACGTATGAAGGTTTCGCTATGGTACACCATTGGAAAATTTGGTAATTTTTGAAATTCAATATTTGAAAAACGGCATAATCATTAGATTTGAAATTTATATCAAGAAAAATACAATTTTTTACCTTTCAAACGCAGTTTGTCTAACAATTTTCGGAAAAATACTTTTTGAGCTATCATTTTTTTCAGTAACTTCAAATGTTTCATTTTCCGAGATTAATCTGTTGCAACAATTAGCGAAAAACCCAGTCGTCAACAAGGCATAGTTTTTTTATTAAAAAGGCTGTTGGAGCAGGGATTGTCACCTCCAATTTGCCACCATCACTTTTGAAATCGGTTCCGTGGTTCCAGAGATTCCATAGAAATTGTAATTTAGAATGACTTCAGAACGCTTTTCGCTCATTTCACCCATTTAAATTTCGATTTTTTTTAAAATTTATTCTTAGAGAGCATTTACATGTTATAAGTAACTACAATGCTAAATTTCAAATTTCTTGCCCCTTCAGTATAAAAAAGTCGCAATTTTCGAACATTTTTCGATCCTGCACCGCATTGATGTTAGTGGCACCGACATAAAATATAGCCTATGTTGGAGTAGGATTTGCCACCATTACTTTTGAAATCGGTTCTGTAGTTCCAGAGATTTCATAGAAATTGTAATTTAGACTGTTTTTAGAACGCTTTTCGCTCATTTCACCCTTTTAAATTTAAATTTCTTTTTTATTTTGTTCTTAGAGAGCATTTACATCTTATAAGTAACTACAATGACAAATTTCAAATTTCTAGCTCCTTCAGTATAAAAAATAAAAATAAAACTTCCCAGTTAAACTGAGGGCATTGAGTTCACAGGCTATTCACAATAATTGTATATTATACTCTTATTTCAAAGAATTTGAAATAAGCCCATCGAAAAATAAAGAAATAAACAATATATTAAGGGGGGGTCATCCCCCCGTTACCCCCCTCATAGTTAACTAATGAACCCCTTAAACTAATCACGTAAATCTCTAATTAAATGAATATATATACAAAATTTGAAAAAAATCGGATAATTCTGCATGAAAAACCCATTTATATAAATTAAGGCGGGATTAGCCCCCTCCGTTCCCCCCTTTATACTTAACCAATCAATCCCGAAAACTAATCAGGGATGCGTCCTAACCCATTGAACCTATAAACAAATTATGAAGCAAATGGGATAATTCTGCATGAAAAACCCATTTATATAAATTAAGGGGGGATTAGCCCCCCGTCCCCCCCTTTATACTTAACCAATCAATCCCGAAAACTAATCAGGGAAGTGCCTTAACACAGTGAACCTATAAACAAAATTTGAAGGAAAACGGAATAATTCTGCATGAAAAACCCATTTATATAAATTAAGGGTGTATTAGCCCCCCGTTCCCCCCCTTTATACTTAATCAATCAATCCCGAAAACTAATCAGGGAAGCTTCTTAACCCAATGAACCTATAAACAAATTTTGAAGCAAATGGGATAATTCTGCATGAAAAACCCATTTATATAAAATAAGGGGGGATTAGCCCTACGTTCCCCCCTTTATACTTAACCAATCAATCCCGAAAACTAATCAGGGAAGTGCCTTAACACAGTGAACATATAAATAAAATTTGAAAGAAATGGGATAATTCTGCATGAAAAACCCATTTATATAAATTAAGGGGTGTATTAGCCCCCGTTCCCCCCTTTATACTTAATCAATCAATCCCGAAAACTAATCACAGGGAAGCGTCTTAACCCAATGAACCTATAAACAAATTTTGAAGCAAATGGGATAATTCTGCATGAAAAACCCATTTAAATAAATTAAGGAGGGATTAGCCCCCGTTCCCCCCACCCCTTTATACTTAACCAATCAATCCCGAAAACTAATCAGGGAAGCGCCTTAACACAGTGAACCTATAAACAAAATTTGAAGGAAAACAGAATAATTCTGCATGAAAAACCCATTTATATAAAATAAGGGGGGATATGCCCCCCGTTCCCTCCTTTATACTTAACCAATCAATCCCGAAAACTAATCA
This sequence comes from Maratus michaelseni, assembly GCA_963931845.1. Lineage (NCBI taxonomy): Eukaryota > Metazoa > Arthropoda > Arachnida > Araneae > Salticidae > Maratus > Maratus michaelseni. The sequence continues at coordinate 183,727,701 of OZ007589.1, read as the reverse complement.
GGGAAACGCCTTAACACAGTGAACCTATAAACAAAATTTGAAGGAAATGGGATAATTCTGCATGAAAATCCCATTTATATAAATTAAGGGGGGATTAGCCCCCCCCCGTTCCACCCTTTATACTTAACCAATCAATCCCGAAAACTAATCAGGGAAGCGCTTTAACTCAGTGAACCTATAAACAAAATTTGAAGGAAAACGGAACAATTCTGCATGAAAAACCCATTTATATAAATTAAGGGGGGGGGGAATTAGCCCCTTGTTCCCCCCCTTTGTACTTAACCAATCAATCCCAAAAACTAATCAGTGAAGCGCCTTAACACAGTGAACCTATAAACAAAATTTGAAGGAAAACTGATATTTCTATGAAGAGTTATCGCATTACGTACGTACATACATGCAGAACCGGGTGGCAAGCTCTCAGGGTTTGATAGCTAAAAAATGGCAATTTTAGAACGTTTTTTGCTCCTGCACCCCCTGGGGTTAGTGGCACCGACATAAAATATAGCCTATGTTGGAGCAGGGGTTGTCACCATCAATTTGCCACCATCACTTTTGAAATCGGTTCGGTAGTTCCAGAGATTACCCCCTACAAACAAACAAACAAACAATCTTTACTCCTTTATAATATTAGTATAGATAAACTATTTCTGATTGTATATATAAAGTAAAGGATCTAAAAATTAAACAAATAGTTTCTGTGCATGAAACTGGGAATAAGTTTGGAAAATTTGCCCTCTAAATCAAGGTAATTTTCTGTATTTCGCTATGACCCTATAAAATTGAAGAACTTTTTCTAAGAAAAAAAAAAACTAATGCTGTTGTTGCCGCCGCCGCCGTATTTAAATAATTGTAACCTTTTAACAATTTCGGTTCATAATAATAATAGCAAAAAAATCTATTGCATATAAAGACATGAAAAACAGTATTGGTTTTATTAAATGAACGATAAACACGTTGAAGAAAATAATTTTTAAATCCAAGAATTGTTTTAAGAGATATTTAATGTCAAAATCGGACAAAATGGTTCAGTTAAAAATGTTTTATACGACCAAAAACTATACATAGCAATTTAATCATATTTCGTACACACATACTTGACTAGATTGTCGTGTACAGTGTGCAATCATTTTTTAATATATTTTTTTTTTCTTCAATCTATCATTATCTGAATAGAGATTTAATTCATAGTTTGAAATAACCAGTTTTTACCTACTGTTGTCAGATTTCAAAAAGTCCCTAAAATAATATTTATGAACACTTTACAATTAGAATTTATATTTACTCGTGAATAAAAAAAAATAATGAAACTTTAATGTAATTAAGCTATCAATTACAGTGATGGAACAGTGACGCAACATTTGGATGAATGTCACCGCTAACTTAAAAAAAAATATTTTCCCACTTAATGAAAAAAAAATCGCAGAAATTCTGCCCGTAAATAGGATATAGTATACTATTTATATTTAGATGGTGCATCACTGTTCCAAATTACGTGCAAAAGAAATTGAATAGTAAAAATTACATAATACTTAAAACAATACATTTAAAACGTCATTTTTAAAACCATCTTCTTGTAATACTTCTTTAAACTGAATTTTTAATTGAAATATATATTTATACGTGAATATTGAAAAACAAACAAAATCTTAAAATACTTAAATTATTATGTAAGAAAATCATTTAATGATGGAAATAACATCATATTTAAAACGATCAGAGTACGTAAATATCATAATTTCGAATATATCAAAAATATGCAATATTTTAATAAACATCGGATATTTTTTATATATACCTAAATATATTTTTTAAATTCTAAATTATATTTATATACTAGCTAACCCGCCCGCCGTTGACCGGGCCCGAGATAATAATAATCTGTTCTATACGAATATTACTGAAATCTGTAAAGCTATAGATATCAAGTCGAATGAGCCAAAACCCCGTCGTAATCGGGCCCATAGAACCAAGATACTCCTATAGTTCCACATTCCACCGCCAAGGGGTGCAATCTGTCTTGGAAGAGGCATTTTCAGAACACTCCACCCAACAAAATTTCCTAGTAGAATTTAAATTTAATCACGGGTAAACATTGACAAAATAGCGGAAATTGCGAAGGTGGGTTACGTAAACCATCGGTTTCGAAAGGGTTAATGTAGATATTTTTTTATACCCAACGGTGCGTTTTGAAGAAAATGAACGTGACTATATGATATGGAGTCTACTGTTAGCCCGTATTCGCATTTCCCGAGTCGATGCTGATTTTTAAATCTGAACCGGAAAACGAAAATTGCGTGAGTGAGTTTTGGAAAGGATTTTTTTTTTTTTCGGCAGGTTAAGATTAAAATTTTTCAAAACGGATACCAGATTTGAAAAAGCAAAAGGGTGTAGCCGCGGTATTTTTAGTTTTTCGTATCTTGTTTATAAACGCCGATTAAAAATTTTAAATATAGGAATAATAGTTAAAAAAGCAAAATTGACTTACGGTAAAAAACGTTTTCGAAAAGGTTAATGTGATGTGATCTTTTTTTAAACTAAAGGTTCTTGCCTGAACCCGATAAAATGTAGATTTCTTTAGGTGTGTTTGTTTTTTGTTTGGTTATTTTAGAGAGCCGATACCAGATTTTATATATCGCAGAAAATCACAAAAGTGAGTCCTGCGCGCGAATTTTTTTCGAAGAGTTAATATTCGTATTTTTCAAAAACAAATACAGATGTCCAAAAAAAAATAAGTGTAAATATTGTCTGGTATTTTTAGTTTTTCGTACCTTGCTCTGAACCACCAATGCGAATTTTTAAATATCGCCAAAATCACAAAAAACGCGAAAGGGCATACAAAAAATGTAGTTTTTTGAAGGGTTGGTTAACTTTTGTATTTTTTAAAACCAAAGGTGGCTTTAAAAAGATCGAAGTCAGTTCTTTAATTTGGTGACATTCGTTTTTCTGTATCTTTTGTAGTGCGGTGGATGCAAGGTTCGGAAAACGGGAGAAAATAAAAAACATGAATTCGATGCTTTTTGATTATGTTTTTTGAAAGGGTTAAATGTGAATTTTTTTCGAACCAACCAGATCGTTCGAGACGTAATAATATGTTCTTTGCGAATATGTAGACGGTTTTTTCGTATTTTCAGCCGTTCGCTAATTGCTAATTTAGAAAAACGTAAAACGAAACGGTGTGACTCTTACTTTGTTTCTTCTATTTACGGAGGAACGGATAAAGGGCTTCGGAGCATGCGCGCGAATTTCGGAAGAGTGATTTTTTATTTGTGATCTTTGATCAGTTTTTAGTTAATAACTACTCTAATTTTGAAAATATTAAAATTTTGATGCTCAGGTGCACCAGGAGAGGGTTTGGACTACCTAAATCCAAATTTTCAGGCTTCTAGGTGGGCTGGATTTTGTTAGCCATCGCAGATAGACAGGCAAACAAACCTTCTTTTATTAGTATATATATATAAATATATATATATATAGTAAATAGTCAACATAATAAATATTGTCAAACATAATTTTAATTAGAAACTAAAACGTATGCATTTAACATGAAAACTTAATAAAACAGTATTGTAAATGTATTTTCTTTTTCTTTATTTTTTTCACATAAACAAGATTGAAGAGAACTAATTGAAAACAGAAAAAAATTTCTTTATACACTCATGAAAAAAAAACTATAGGTTTCAGTATCATCAAGAAAATTTCATGTTTTATACAAAAAAAAAAAAAAAAAAAAAAAAAAAAAAAGATAGTTATAATTGAAAATTTTGAACATAAGTACAAGCTTGTCTGCATTTTTATTCCCTTACACGTTGTGCAGCTTAAACTGAACTAATCCAAACCTAGAAAATAATAATTTGTAATAATCTGTAAATAATTGATCATCTAAATTAGACAGTTTGTCTTTCAATGGCAGATTTAATTAGTATAGATTTAATTCAGAGTTAATTAATGCTCCACTTAATTATTGGTTTTACATTTAAAATTTGTCTTTCGAATACAAATTCAGTTTGGAAAAAATATATGTTTTCTTCCACGGCTAAAAAAATCATTGAAAGAGACAAATGCTTTTGTCAATTGGACTAACAGTTGAAAAATTCATTTACATTTATTTGACTGAAAATATCAAAAATATAATGCACATTGATATTTTGAAAATAAATATAAAAAAATGCATATAAAAATGTTGAAAATATGACACATCTTGATATTTTGAAAATAAATGTTGGATATACATCATGATTTATATCACGATATAGTATATATATTGATATATATCCTCAAACCCTGAAAGCGATATGTTTAAAATGGTATATTTAGAACGATTGTCTTTTACATCTAAAATTAAACTTTTCTTCTAAACGTTATAAAAGTCCGTAAGACAGCTCCTTTTATTTTTACTGAATCATTTTATACAAGCTGATTTTCAAATCTGTAATTGATCTTTCTCAATCAATTTCGAAAACAGCCGCCAGATATCGCGACAACGGTGGATATGACCTTGGGCCCTTGAAAATCCACAGTCAAAGATAAATGAATAGCAACCCGATTGCTGAAGATAGCCCATTGGTTATGATAATATCATTTAATCTTCGATAAACGGATAATAATTTCTAAAAAGAAACTATCGTTTTTTTTTTGTGCCTGGGGGATCTGGACGGAAGTTGGTGAACGTAATTGTTAGGTGCAATGACCCTAGTATTTTAAGAAAAAATATTACTTAATTATTTAGCTTTTTTGTCTTTTTATGAAAGTAAATTATATGACTATGTTTATAATTGCATATATATATATATATATATATATATATATATATATATATATGACTGTTATTTAGATTTAAAGGATGCCGATCTGAACATTTAAACAAACATTCACAAAATAACATAATTCTATGATATACATTTATGGCATTACACTAAGCTTTTATTAAAATAAATGGGCTGAATATTAAGCTTTTTGGTATTTCTGTATAATTTGAAATTAATGATGGAAATCGGGTGGCTAAACAAATCAAAGCCTGATATTGTAAATGAGACTTCGCATCACAAATGTCTTAGTTAGATGATAAAGTGAATTAGTAATTCTGTTATACATTGCATATCTTTCCTACAGAAATAACTGTAGTACTTCAGAATGGGTGGACTCAAAACTTTGGAAAGTCCCACCATTAATGTCACAGGTATAATTGAATACAGCGATTAAATGTATCAGAAACTGTGGTTAAGAAAATAAGATGTACAGGGTGCTTCTTCTTACCGTTGATCAATAAATAATTCCTAATCCGTTGGTTTGAGAGACATAATTTTAATTGCAAAAATGTCTCAAACGTTGTTCTTTATCAACGTCAGATACTTATAACGTCAAAATATAGTTTTTTTTAAAGTTATGAAATTAAAGTTTTTTATAATCCCTATGTTCTATAAGTTATAGCTAGAAAAAAGTTTCTTCATGTAAAACAGTAAAAATTCATTTTTTTCACTACAAAAACACATTGGATTATGAAACTCTGGATTTTATGAATTTTCGGCGTGTTTTAGGACTAAGCACGCGTTTTCCCGTCATTTTGTAACGGAAAAAGGCGAATAGTGATTGAATTTAAAATATGAAACTTTTGTGTATGTTTTGGTCGTAGAAGAATGGGTTATTTTACCATTTTACTTCTTAAAGCATCAAATCAGATTTTCGAAATATAACTTAGAACCCATCGACCATATAAAAATTTAAATTTGTATCTTTTTAAAGATATATTATTTTGAAGTAACTGGATCTTCATAGAATAAGGAAAACAACCAAAATATATTTGCAACTGACACTATCTAAAACTAACGTTTTAGGAATTAGCTTTTACAAAAAAACATATAGTTCTATTATACACATTCATGACATTATACAATACTTATCATACTCTCAAAATCAATTTTACTGTCAAAATCATGAATACCCATAAAATTCAAATAACCAAAACGCGGCTAGTTTGGAGCAAAACCCAATGGCATTTTCCAACGTATATCTTAGATGCAATGCAGCATATCTCTAAATACAGTAAAAATTCCATAACGTACACCACCGAATAGTGGACATGTCTATTTAACGAACACTTTTTTAATTTCCACTCACAAGTTTATATTTCTGTACACTTTTACCTCTGAATAATGGACAGTAATTGCGGTAAGAGAAAATGAAAAATGATCTTTTTCACGAGAAAACAAAATATAAAGAAAACAAAATAATCACTGAGGCCAATGTGAGTTCTGTTATCTGCTTGTAGCTCAAATTATAAAAAATTTTTTGCACAGATATTTTTTGATACAAATTGTGAGTAGAGTATTGTGATTGGTGAATATTTCCAAAATACATTTTAAGCAGTATATGCATATACAAAGGGTGTTCGCACATTTTTTAGACGATTTCGGCGTTGTTTTTTTAACGTTTAAAATATGAATATTGCTTTCTGAAATAATCTATATGATAATTTTGTTTCTTGATTCTAATTCTGAGTAATGCTTTCGATGAAGAAGGTTTTTTTGGAACATTTACAGGGTTATTGCTTCCCATGCCTCTTTAAAAACTTTCCATATTCGATCAATCGTGGTGGTTTTGCGCTTTGAAAGAGCTCTTTTCAGCTGACCAAATGCACAATAAATCTTAAGAGAAACGTCAGGTGACTTCTTAGGAATATGGTGAAAGGTATAAATACAATTTCTGTATGAAGTTTTAATGTTTTCAACGAATACAGCGGTAGTTTTTGAAGTATGAGCGGTAGCTTTGCTTTGAATCAGTTTCACCCTTTAAAAGTCATTGAAATAAAGAAAATAGCATTTTTTCTGTAAATATCGGATGTAACACATTCTCGAAATAATATAATGAATTGATTGTAACATTTTTGTCCAATAATCTTATTTTTATTTTCCCATTGTAAGATAAATTTGCGGCAGTCATAAATCCTTACCTGAAACTTCATTTTCAGCGATGAAATGGGCTCTTTTTTTAATGCATTTTTTTTTTTCATTTTGAGTCTTTTTTACTAAGAATAAGTACTGATTTTCGGGATATCTCTTTCCAATTAATACTGATGTTTATTTTGCACTTAGAAATTGTTATACTATGCGCTTTACAATAATTGTAAACTTCCGAATAAGAATATTTCTTTTCGGAAAACAAAAAAAAAAGTATCCTCTGATTCACAGCTTGTTTGAATGCGCCATCTTGATAGACGAATAAATTTGAAAGCATCAGACAATAATATGAATTACAAATAATAAGTTGTTGAAAGAAAGTTTTCCTCTAAAATAATTCCATTTTTTTAAAATCATTTATCAAATTTGTCTAAAAAATGTGCGAACAGCCTCTGTATATAATTTTCTTACACTTTATCAATAGGTAAACGTTTTGTAACATTTAATGTAAATTTTTATGTTTAAAATTGTATTATAAACTATGCGCGACACATGATATTTCTTTCGTATTTTATGTATGCGTCTGATAACCTCATTTACAACTGGCGTAATTTTTCACAACGAATAATATGCTGCCTAGTGAGTACAAGTGTGTTGTGTATGGGACAAAAGTTGCTGTAAAATTTTATTTTCAATTACATGAGAAGATTTTCGATTAATATTTAAAAATATCTGAAGGTAGTAATTGTCCTTGAAAACAGATCACGTTTTCAAATTCCAAACATTAAGTAACTGGATTATACATCGCATATAAGCAAGAACAGAAGCAGCTAATGTCACATGGTGCTACATTATGCCACAGCTCCTACTGATAGCGGATGTTGATGCATAGTAAATAAGGAATAAATTACTCTACCATTCAAATTCAGACATGCAATTTTTAATGAAATAAAGAAAATACATTTTAATAACTCTAATTTAATTTATTTTTGTTTGAAGTAGCATGCGGACTTTTTGGAGATTTATAATAAAAAAGCGACCAGAAATTGTTAAGCACCACATAAGGTACCACATTTTATGATGCACTTTGTATCATTTGCTGTTCGATTCGTAGGACTTAATTCATATACAAGCTAATTTTTTTTTAAACGTCATAATATGTATGTTGTATTTTCTTCATTCTTAGAGAATACGGAGGTCTACGTATTCTGAATTTAGTTTCTGGATAGAAAGAATGGAGAATTTTTGCGACTAATTTAGAAGAATTGATTTCAATTAGTATACTCCACGAATGGTGCATTTTACACATAGATTAGTGGTTTAAAAAGCTACTAATTTAAGATTTTGTATTGCAAATGAATATTCAGAATTTATAGAAGGTTACTTACCCTAGTTCCCTTGTAAATGACACAGGCAAGCATAGATAATAATTCCATGGAAAAGCGAGCACATATTTTTTTAACGCAACCCCTGGAAAAAACTTCCTAATATATACAACACACTGCTGGCTTTCACAACAAGTACGAATGCTTGATTTAGAAATATTATTTGTGAAATTTTATGTTAGCGACGTTTTATATTGCAAACTGAACTCCGAAGTAAATGCGTAAAATATTGAGAGAATGTTGCAGTCTTTGAAATAGAAGATTTGTCTAAAGCACATTTTAAATTGCTTTTTTTCGACTTAAAATTAGAATAAATAATCTCCACATCACCCTTGTACTTGACTTGTAATTATTGAAACTGGATATAAAAGGCTTAAATAGCAGTATTTGACGAATATCGGTTTTTCTTTTACCAAAACACAGCATCAGAATAAATTGTATGTAGACTTGAGACTCGAACGTAAAAATGATTTCGGCAGACTATGACTTAATGAATAATAATTTGTCGACATTGCCTTTTGAAACCCGAATCATAATCAGAATGAATATATGTTTTCTCGTTGAGATTTGCTTTGTACGTCACTCTTGTTACGTCAGCATACCACTTGGTTCACACTGTTCCTGTCATGGCTAAACCGAAACTTTTCATCCAGTGTTTTGTTGTGTGTGTGTGTGCTTCAGGTTTCAATAAAGGCTACAGAAACAGAAATAAAGCGATTAATTGTTTAAGGAAAAGGTGAAGAATCTAAATCTTTCAGAAAAAAAATGAGTCTATGGATACTTGTCAAACGCTTCAAAATTAGAAAAACAGATAAACAAATGTGTAAGATATCTTCGGAAATAATAATAAATACGTATATTACTAATGACAACAGCAAAAATGTGAATATGGGGAAGAGCAATATCTGCAAATATGATTCTATAATTCTGAACAGGTCTGAATAACACGTATTAAAGGATTTTGTGGTTGGAATGTTCAGGTTTTGGCATAAGATATGCTTCAAAACAATATTTGGAGAAGCAAAATATGTATCGATTAAAGAAGTAGAAAACTGAAATGGAAATTTAAGGTATCCGCAACATCTTCGGAGGTGATTTTTTGAAATTTTTGAAATTATCTCTTTATACCATTTTTTTCTAATGACATTTGAGTTAAAACTTTGAAAAATATATGAACATTTTAGAAATTACTCAGAAATAAATTTTTTAAAGTGAAAAATAGTCAAAATTATGTGAAAAATTGACGTTTGTGGAAAACATGATAACTCAAAATCAAATCAATGCATTCACATTTTGTAAAATGCATAATAAAGAGAATAACTTTCTCTAGGACATAGACTAGCCGCATTATAATAGCATCTCTATCGCAGAAGCTATGGCACTTAAAGTACTAATGTAATGAAAATTCGTAAAATTTCTTGCAACTTTTTAACTTATACCAAGTGTAAGTAACGACAGTAGATGAACTAGTTGTTTCCTCCTTCCCTAGGTCTCGATATTCAGACGCCGTGGAAAAGCAAGAGTCGTCGGAAGAACTCGACATATGGCCTAGGGACCGGTTCCTTTCAGGGGGCTCCGGCGACTAAGCCGGCGGGTGTCTTCCGGTGGTTCATCAGGTATCTTCGTGTAGGTCTCCTGTGATTATGGGATCCTCCGCGTGTCGAAGTAACCTACGGCTTCTAAACTTGGTAGAATCGGAGTGATGCGCAGGTAGCGGTGCTCCGACTACAGTAACGCAGACAGAGAGCAGCCTCTGGTCGTGCGTGTTATATGTCCCTCAGGACATGGGTACGGTGGTTGGGACGCTGACGGGCGCCCCTCAGACGTTTGGCGGCGCGGCCTAGTTTTATACCAAGTGTAAATATAAAACCAATTAATATATCATCATGATTGTAGTCTATTCCCTCAATAAACATTTGCAAAATAAGTTAAAAAAAATCAAGTTATTTCATGCATAATTTTTTTTGCTATAGAATATTTTGCGTACAGTAAAAATCTAAAATATTTTATTTTGAGAAAAAGGTAAAAATAACTTTTAAAGACGGGTCTAGCTATAAAAATAATTGTTTTTCTTTAAAGGTTTAATTATATACTCCATGTATTTTCTTGAACATATAACCCTATTTAAGTTTTAAATCTCGAAAAAGAAGAATGTAAACATACATTTCAGCTTACTTTCGGTTTGCAGAACGATATTTCCGGTTGTAAAATTCTTCGTCAAGCTGTAATAGATGTAAATTTAAACGGCTGTAACTCGGGTTCTAATTCAGATACAGACACAATTAAAACAGAATTCGATAGATAAAAGATCGGATTTTAATATTATTGCAAAAATGAACGTTTTATTAAGATTGATGATGGGTTAAGAATTGAAGAAAAATTATCTGAAATATGTGATACTGTCTTGTTAGGAATATCCAACAAAATCAAACTGTGATAATTAAGGATATGACACTGAAAGTGAAGTTATATCCAGTAATATTGGAGATTTCTGGAAGGCAGCAAAGTACATTGATAAGTTGCACAAGTATTTTCTTTTTAAAATATGATCAGAATAACTAAAATTGTTGGCAGATTTCACACCTCACATTGACAAACAAGTTATTTGTAATCGTAAAAGAAAAACAAAAAGTTTGCAACAGACTGTTTGGACATCTAAAAATTTTAACAAATTTGAGTAAGAATGAATAAAAAGTTTAAAAATACACTGCTGTCCACAAATTAAGGGGCAGTGTTCGGACGCTTTCGCTTTTTACAAGGTTTGTCGAATATCTACTAAATTCTTGACCAATTGTCCTTGAAATTCGAGGATGAAAAACACATGTTTGATTTCACGAACAGTAGAAACAGTACACTGCAATTAATAAACAAATACATTGAATATTTGATGAGATATTGGCATTTGTATGAAATAATAACTGAGCATGCGCGAACTAAACCAAAGATTTTTTTTTCAAGATATGGTAGTCAAATCTATAGAGTAACTCATAAAAAGACCAGTCAAATATCGTGAAAACTCAGAAAGATACCACCAATACAGTGAGCTAATTAACAAATTGGGAAGGAAAATCCATATAACCAATGGGATCTTCTTCCGCATTTGTCAATTAGCTCACTGTATTGCTGGTATCTTTCTGAGTTTTCACGATATTTTACTGGTCTTTTAATATGAGTTACTCTATAGAATTGACTACGCAATTATGAAGAAAGAAATCTATCATTTGTCAATTCAAATTAATCATAACCTGTTTAAGCTAAAAATCAATTATCTCGCCAAAAACTACTGTGAGATAAATTTGTTAATATCTACTAATTTATCTCACTGTTTTTCTTCACGGAATACTTATGTGCATCTCATTCTTCCTTTATTAGAACATCTACTATTATTTTTCTTTTACGTAATTAGGATTTTATGTGTTTGAAATACATTATTAGAAAAAGAAGCATTACAGCAAACTATGTCGAGAATTTTTGTGCCAGCATTTTTTGCTGTGAAAATTTGTACAATTTACAGCTATTTATCCTATAAACATGTGAAGGAAAAATGATTCAAAGATGCATTTTGGCTGTTAATTTCGAGCATAAAAAAAGATAGCATCTAAATTTCCAGGAGATTTTACTACGCATATATTTTTTTCTTACATTGTATAAAAAATATTTCACAGATATAATACAGTTATTTGTGTAAAATTTATGAAACCTTAAGAATTTCAGTGTCAGTTTGTAAATATCTCTAAATATATTCCAATAGTGGACAAATTCTGCGCTGCCGAGTTGTCCGTTATTTACTGTATGAGTTACAAGAAAATGGGGCCCCCAGAAATTAAATTTCGTATTTTAATATATGTACAGTCCCTTAAAAAATAAATGCTATAAATGAAATCTATACTTGACTTTGTATATTTTTGTAGTTGAAACTATTTTCGACAGTTTAAGTCATAAAGGTCATTAGATCAATTCTGAATTAAACTGTATATAAATTTGTATGTGTGTGTATGCATAATTAGCCTGTTTGTTTCTTGCTGCCTTCAGCGCTGACCTCAGGTCTAATGCTTTATTTGTCTCTTCATCTTAATTTTGTAAAATTTAAAATTACTCTACATTTACATATACATATACCTTTTTATTAAAGTAAAGTATGAGATAAACAGTAACGTAAGTAATATAGCAAAGTAAAATTATTTGGTAGTAGAAACACACAAACAAACTGTGACTACCACGTAAAATTAAAAAATTTAAGAATGTGGCTTTAAAAATAAACAGACACGTATTTCAATTGAAATAAATCGCTGAAATATATTGTTACAAACAAAATAAGAGATAAAAATGTAACACAATATATAATGAAATTCTGACGAACAAAATAAGATAGAGACAAGCACGACAGTTTGATACGGGCATTTGTTATTAAAAGTTTCTTAAGCAAGCAATGATCTCCCAAGCCTGCCTTATCAAGTATAACGAGAGTTGTTTAAAATATAGCAGGCTGTTTAAATAACAATAGTGATGATAGATAAAACATGCCATAATTTATAGATAGAAGTTTATAATATAAAATAATAATAATAATAATATATGTATTATTTCATTTATCTACATTTTCTTTTAGTTACAATTCTTTATTTGAATTTAATGTAATTTCAATTCTTGAAGATCATCATTAAAATTCAACGAGAGAGCCTTTACCAAAATCTCAAGTCACATTATATCGTATTCTTATTGACGCTGTCGGCTTATTTTAAGCAAAAGTGTTTATCCATGTTATCCGTTTTCTGGACATAATGATCTCTAATTACTTTGGATAATGTATGTTCTATTGCTTACAGGAATATCTAATTTGCTTTAATAGGTCAGGGACTTTAAATTGACGAGAAACTCGAAAGCGGTCATAATCATTCATTTCAAAATCAGTTTATTTGCAATCTTTTAAACAAAAGATCTCAATTAGTGTCATTTTTTGTATAAAATAAACTTCCACAGTGGCCATTTATGGCATACAGCAATTTCCTTTTATTGTAATTTTATTAAAAATGGTTATTTTGCATATTATAAGCATGAATTCTCGAAAATTTCTAACCAGACTTTCAGAACTGTTTAGCATTTTCTGTAGTAAATTCACAAACATGAAATAAACTAAATATTTCTATTTGTCAGTTAATATTAAAATATTTATGTTTATTTATATTTTTTAAATGTTTACGAAATTTCGGATTTTTCTGAATTGTTTGTTTATTATTCTTCAAACAATACGAGTATTTTATCAGTAGTAGTATTTATTTACACACTATGTATCTATGTATTAAAAAATGATATAATTGATTAACTTATGATAGTTTTATTCTGCGAGCAGTTGAAAAATATAGATAAGTTGGGTTGCCTTAAAATTTACGAAAAGAATAATTATATTTAATATCTAAACAAAGCAAATTCAAAAGAGTAAGGGTGCTTAAATATTCTCTTAAACAGTACTCGTTTTGTACAAGTGGGTCTAAAACATTTTTAAGATAACGACTTTTACACGTCCAATAACCTTTAACATTTTAAATGTACCGGTATTTTATTTTTTTATTGGATTCAAATAGTACTTACCTATCAAGACTCATAGCCAAAATGGTGAACACCGAAGTAGAAACAGTCATATTAGCTACAACGTTGCTGATCACGCAAAATACGCTTCCAAAAGGCCAGTGGCTGTTCAACATAAAGACAAAATTGAATGCAGCATTGCCACTTGCTAAAAGAAAATCAGCAAGTGCCAGGTTCAGAAGAAACAAGTTTGTTACCGTCCTCATGCGTCTGTGAGCAACAATTATCCACATCACTATCAAATTTCCAATAATAGCAACAAGTATCATCACTGCAAATACCGATGTCCAGGCCAGTTGGCCATACCAAGGCAATATGTATGGTTGAGTTGTTATTTCATCAAATAGTGTTTTATTGAGGCACTTATCAAAGAAATTTGTTAAGTTATCATCATTATCAATTTTTTGTTGATGGTGAGAAGAATTTTTATTCAAAACTTGTCTCCATATTTCTTCGCACATTGAGGAATTGTATTCCGGTAATCCAACTTGCATATCTATAAACGCTTCCAGAAGGTCTATTTCTTTTTCCTGAGCGTTTCCCATTTTCAGTTACAAATGTTGTTTCTCAAATGATTATAGCATATGTCTTTAAATTACATATTCAACAGATTTCATTTTAAATGAATATAAAATTTGTCTATGTATAATTTACATATATAGAGTTTATTACGAAGTTTTCGTGTTTCCATTAATCTTACCTTCAAGGATGAAAAAAAACTGATTTAGAACTATCAATAAAATTAATTTTCAGAACTTTCAAAAGTTTGATATATAATATACTATTTAATCGTTTTCTGATGTATAATATAAAGTAAAAAGAACCGCCAATTTATACACTGTTAAAAATTCAAAATTATGGTAATACTTAAATGTATCCGAAGCATGTGCATTTAAAAATATGATTTATTTACTTATTTGTTTGATTGTTTTTAATTTTCTCAATATTGCAAAACTAACATACCATCTATAAATTTTGTTAAACCTATGTAACTCAGTAAATTAGCCATACTTTCTTAAAATATATATACCACATGCATTTAAAAAATTTACCCCCAAAAAATTATAATCATGAATGTTTTCGAATAATTGTTTCCAAAAAGAGTAGTTGTAATTATACATAGAAAATGAATTTTCTGATAAAATACATATTGTATTTTATATATGGAAATAGAATTTAGAATTTTATTCTGAAGAACTATTTAGATAACTGAACATTTAATATTTTTCTTATTAACAAACAATTTTGCATTAACAGGCGCTTCATATTTACTTTTAACCACATTATTTAAAGATTGTAAATTATTTTTCTCATTACTAATGTTATTCACAAAACCAACAATCTGAAATTTTAGAATAACTTTGTTACTTTCTGTATTACAACATAAAATGGTTTATTCTTTAATACATTATAAAAAGTAAATACATACCTTTGATTATTTTTATTATTTTATAAAACTCTGTTATTTTTTCAGTATAATTTAGAAATATTCTTACTGATTAATAAAAATTAATTACTTATGTAATTACCTATACTTGAAAATACTCTTATTATTCTTTTATTTTTATGTATTTACAAAATAATTTTGCTTGGGCTTATACATGACGGCTGCTTATTTTACACAAACTGCTCAAACTAATTTAGTCTATAGTAATATTTCAGTTTGTGTGTGTGATTTTTTAATTAAAACTTAATCATCGAAAACCACTTATTTAGAAAACTAATTCTTCCTTTAAACATTCTGCAAATAAAAATAAAGCTGAACGGAAAATTTTCAGAATAAAGAATTAATTACCGTTTTGTTTCATTGCATATTTTTATATTTTTTATCTAATCCTTATTCTAAGTTCTTCGTTTTATCTTCCAGTAAATTCCTGATTATTAAAATTTTTCTGTAAAACTTTTCTGTAAGTTATTAATTTTCCTATTTTTGATTTTCAAACTTTTCTTCATTTATTTTATGCAATCTCTTTATGCGACAGATAATTGTTAGTAAAAATCTGTTTTCTAACTTGTAACTAAATATATTGATGAATGGAAAATAGTTGTCAAAATTATTTGTTCAGTTCTTCTCTTTTAAATATACGCCAAAAATATGTTACACAAAAATGTCTTTGTCTTCCACTAAAATCAAATCAAATTTCAAATAAAACACTCATTAAAAATCCGGTAACTTATGTAATTAAAACAGTCCACCTGTGGAGTTTGATCCGTTAATTCAATTTCTGAGCATTATTAATTCACACAAAAATCTTCAGAAAAATGCCCACATGCTTGAATTATTTACGATAACCCAAAATACGTAACTTTACGATTTCGTAGAGATAAGAACTTCTGATAAAGTTTAAAACTGCAGGAGACCAAATAAACATCAACCGCACTCGACGCAAGTTCAGATGCGAATGAGAAGTTCCGCTCAGTTCACCTCCTACAGCACCGCTCCCTCTATCGACCTCATCCGATTCCCGCTTTTATTCCGTATTTTCTGATACTATACACCAGAACTCTAAAAGGTTAGTATCTCATGTTGTGCTGTACCATGTTCGTAAAAAAGCTATAAAAGATGGGATTTTGCGATAAATTTAAAGGAGAAAAACCTAGCGGCGGGATTATTAATGTTTCGGAATAATTAGATTGCAGTAACATTAAAGCTGTTAAATAACGCTCAGGTGTCTGGAAAGTTGGTAATTTAAAGTTAGTAATAGCTTTTGAATAAAAGTATGATGTGTTTTAACAGCTTGTATAATGCCGGAATAGTAACATGAGATTTATACTGATGGTCAAAAATTATTTATAAAAATTAAATTGAATATCACACAGTTAAATATATATATATATATTATGATAAATTTTAGTAGAAAAAGAAAAAAATAGGAGCAGAATTAAAAGTAGAATTTTAGTTTAGCTTCAGAAAGTTTTACTATCCTCTATATTTTTACTGGTTATCGATGTAGCACAATTTTATTGTTTTTCGTTAAATTCAAATAAGAAAAATTTATTACATGTTATTTCTAAATGAAACAAAAGGATATGGGAAATATTTTTTTTTGTTTCATTCATGTGTTTTATCCTTTACGTAAATAGTTTTTGAAAAGTGAAGAATTTCTGTTTTTACTTATTATATATATATATATATATATATATATATATGTATGTATAATTTATATTAGTATAGTATATTGTATGTTGGTTTAATGCACTATATTTGATGTACAATGGTAAAACTTTAACGTTTAGCTAAATTATTCAACTAATAAATGTATGTAAATTAGATCTTAATATATAGGATTGCAGCAGTTTTATTAATTTTACTGAGTTCATTAACTATACAGAATTACATAAAGCCTAATCAAAGTCTTGCCTACTTTTATTATTAAGAGAAAGTCCCCCCCCCCCCCCAAAAAAAAAAATAAAAATAAATAAATAAATAAATAACATAATAAAATAAAATAAAAATAAAAATAAATAAATCCATAAATATTTTGGGGGTATTTTTTTTTAATTAAAGTATATAGGATATACAATAAAACCGTTTTTGTTAAACACAATATCGTGACAATTAGCAAACGGACCGGTCTCAAGGCTGACAAAAAGGATCATAAAAGTGTATAAACGCGTTTTTAATAAAAGTTTAATCAGTGTAGCTTTTCATACTTAAACGTTTCAACTTATTGACGCTTTATTTTATTTATTTTTTTCAAATTAAACCAGACTTTTTTATTTGGAGTGAAATTTTTTCCCTTAATTTCGAGTTTTTAATGTTTTGAAAATGGCAAATCAGTGTCAAACATTAATTTCAAAATTTTAACAGTCGTCATTTTGTGAAATATCGATTTATCTGATTAATTTAATATATTTTAAGAAAAGGATTGATTGTTTTTTTTTTTTCAGATGATTATTTAGAGAGCAAGCGCCTACACCAATTTACTGTAGGCGTTGTGCATTGTGAACTTTGGATGAATTAAGATTGAAATATCAACGTTTTTCTATAAAGATATTCACACACTTACGTGAAAGTAAAATAACTTTAATGGCGAAATCCATTATTAAAGAAAAACAAATTCTAGAAAATGCCCTAAAAAAAAAGCCGTAACGGTGGAATTCCCCCTCACCAAAAACAACAGTACTCTCAGCAGGTTTCGTATGGCGAGCCATTCTTAAATTCAACATAAAATATCAACCAATGATGTAAATCAATTACTAACTATTGATAAAATCCAAAACTATTTTAACCAAATGTAACGTTTCAAATAAGTGAATAAAATATTTTAAATATATTCACTGATTTATAATTAAACAATGCACTTGCTTTTACAAATATAAAATGCAAGGCGGCTGGTCTTCACTCATACCTGCAATGAAAGCATTATGTATAAAAAATGTATTCTTATTGATTGAGCTTCGTCATCAGTCCACCAGCTTGTAACTTGAAAAAACTTTTTTTTAATTCTTCTTCCAGTATTCGAAGGCTAGTTAAAAGAAATTTCATGTCCTACTTTCATTTTATTGTAACATCCACCATTACCCGTTTCGTTCTATAAAGTAGGCATTAAGACAGTCGTTTTATACAGCAAAAACCAGAAACAGCAGCCATATTAGATAACACCTCCAGCCCGTACCGTATATAATTCTTATTCAAAAGTAATGTTGTAAAAATTTGCATGGATAATTAATGTTGTAAGATAAATTTCCCCAAAATTTAAATGTAGGTTTATTAAAATTAAAATCGTTATTGCAAATTTTATTGAATCTAATAATTTGATTAAGTATCGATGAAAAAAAAAAAATATTTAACTTATAAAACCAATGAGTTGCAAAATTTCTTGCAAAAGAATTAAAACTACTTATTTTATCATAAATATTTAAATTAATACTGATTGAAATATGCAAAGAAATATCTAGAAAATCTGTATTATTATCACCAATATTAGCATTACTTAATGTTAAAAATTCTGGAAAATTTATATAAATTCATTATAAAAATCCAAAATCAAAATATCATCTGTATGTCCATAAAAATGCATACTTCTATTGAACTCGATTGTATATTTAAAGGAAAACTCTATATTAAGAGAAACAAATTTGCCGCAGTATTTGAATAGTATGTACCCATGCCTATACCACACAACTGCTTAAAAACAATATTATTGAATGTGACGTATTTACTGTAAAAACAAAAGTGACATAAACTGAAGAAAATTTTGTCTCTATTAATATTTAGTTTATTATTAATGCAAAATAAATCAAAAATCTATTTTAAAACTGTATAGATTGAGTAAATCGGAATGCTATTAAAAAGGTTTTCGAAATAGAAAATCTGTAATCTATGAAGACTGAAGTACATTTTCTAAAAGGTGGATTAAAACTTTGTGCCGTTATATTAAAAATCAAACGTTTCAAACGTCTGGCTGCGTTTCGCTTAGTTCATTCTCTTCGTCCCCCCTCCTTTATTCGCCTCCACACTTAAACTTTCCCGGTCGGCGGAGTGTTCCTATTGGTCTCTCTGTCACGTGTGTTTCCTCGTCTCCGCTGTTGTTTTGAAAAATTCAACGCCATTTCATCTGGCCGCGGGGCGAGAGATGGCAGGCAAGCGGTCATGGCTTAGGAGTTTTTAATTCGTTTTTACCTTTTGAGTTGCCACTGAAGATGGAGCTTAAGGGCTCTGAAACAGCTGTTTGCCATTGGAAATGATTTTAATTTGTGCTAATTTAACGTTGCACATTTATTTTTAATGAAGTACATTTTGTCTAACACTTTCAAACTACTTTCAATTGGCCAGAAATGACTATTGTCTTTAAACTTGAATTTTAAAAAACCATATATATTTTTTTCATTTTCCAATGCACCATGTTTATTTTGTACGTTATTTCACCCATCTCATAAAAAAAATCGAAGTTTCAGGGCTTTGTTAAAAATGCGTACATATGATACTGCCTGGAATGAATATAGGAAATCCTACTGAATTTTTACATTAAAAAAAAAGTATTTCAATTTATGATACAAATTTAGGAGCTACAAATTTTATAAATTTAGAAAACTGAAAAACAAGTCACAACTTTTTGACAACCATCCTCTAACAACACCGTATAAAGTAGTGAAATTAGTAGATTGTGTTCTATAGTTTCTTCCGTGAAATTCACTATAGTGAGTTGCACTGAATGTAGATATGGATAGTAATTGTTTTTATCATAACATAATGCAACCTCTCTGGAAATTCGCGATACATGAAAAAAAGCCTTCATACATAGTTCTAGAAATTTTCTGAAACTTTCATTATTATTTTGTTATAATGCATATTTTATTAATGGTTTACATTATCTTGTATGACAGTAATTCCGAGCAGCAGTGTGTCATAACAAACATACTGAATAAAATAACATCAAGAACATTTCTCATTACACCTGACATATTGGTTAAGGCAAATTTAATTTTGAACTAATAAAAATTATATTATACTTAAAATTGGAATTTTTCGGTTAAAGTTACAATAACTGGATCGTATTAAAATTAAAATATTTATATCGCCACAATCAAAACATAATGGCAAATAAAATTCCTGACTGTCATTTTCTACTCGAAATAAATTTACCACAATTTTAATAAAAGTTTTACAGAGTTATTTCAATTTTTCTTATCAAGCGTTTTTAGGAGACTAACCAGAAAATGAATAAAGATAAAAACAAAAAATAAATAAACGTATGGAGAAGCAGTAATTAAAACAAGCTAGAAAATAATTATCAGTGCGCTACATATGACATTTCTCCGAAATTTTATGCTGATTTAAAATATTAATAGACAGTGACATGGAATAAAATAAAACATAAAATAATTTTGATTAAAATAATGGTGCAAATAGAAAACTGATTCTGGTTAAAAAAAAAATTTGTGTATACTTTAATTAAAATCTCATGTTACCTATGGAATGAGTTCAAATGGCAGTTTTTATTTATTCTTTATTTAATATTATTTAATAAAAATAATTTTCAACCTAGCAAATTTTATCAGATTTTGAAAAAAATACCTGCAACGAAAAGTACGGTATTACACGTAAAACAACATCTTAAACTTTTTTCTGAATGATTTTTTCCTATATTTATGAAAAGAATGGTGCAATCTGAGAGATAAATAAAAAGAGAAAAAAAAAATTAAAAAACTTACTTTCCATTTCCAGTCAAAATTTTGAATTATATTATCATGATATTTGCAATATAAAGCACAATTTACTGATTTATAGCAGTACGAGAGATATAATACATAGCTAGTGTTGCCTGGTATCAAGATTTCCTTGAGCTGTCTGTATTTCAAAGGCTCCAAGACCCCGTCACCCAGAAGCATTGGGCGAAGCTCAAAAAGTCTCGATTTTTTCTAATGCATATTTAAAAAAAAAAAAAAAAATGATGGTATAAAGATCGCTACTTTGCGTACAGTGGAACAAAATACAAAAAATATATTTTTTAAACTGTGATTAGGGTCAATTAAGGGTAATTATGAGCATAGGGTAATTTAGAACAAGGGCCACTAACTCTCGCGTGAGAGTAGCTGATACTAAAATGAAATAGAAATCAAAAGTTTACATCGTTGTTGACGGAATCAGTGCATTCCCGTGGCTTTTGCTTTACGGTTGGTACTTTTGATCGCTCTTATCAACTTCCTTAACAATTCAAAGTGCCAAACAGTTTCATAGTACTACCCGTAAATAGTCTTCGTTTCTATCAGATAAAATTAAGGTAAGTCGCAGTTCCTAATCAAAACTTATTAAGAAGATATAATTACTCTAACAGAGTATCAATAAATTTCTGTTACAACTCATTTGCAAGGATATACAGAACCATGTTCACAGTTAACCCATAGTTTTTGCGATATGGGGTAGTTATAAACAGTCTGAGTGTTTTTTTTCTATGTTAGATCATATTAAACCACATATGAAATCATAACTGCTTGTACATTTGAAACTTTGGGTTTCAAATGTACAACTAACTACATATACATTTTTTCAGAATTATAAGTTTAATATGTCTAAATAGCAGAAATTAAATCGGTAAATACCATAACAGGCCCCTTACTTCGCCTGGATAAATTTTCGTTTAAATATATAATTCATTTGGGCTCTCATCGTTATGCGCGTTTGAAAAGCTTTTCGTTTAAAAATATAAAATCATTCAAATCTAATTTTAGATATATTTAGGGTTATTATCATGGCCGGGATGCGCCGGGGGAGGGGGAGGGGATTAGGTAGTGGTAGAATAATGTGTGTATGAATGAACTTATCGTGAAACAAATGTTGTGCATGAACTTGATATTTTTGTAGTATACCATCCTAACACAAAAATAGATGTTCACAATTACCCCCTAATATTTGTTGCAATTTACATCCCACAGCGCCAATAAATAATTGTAATTGAAGTATAGGAGTGAATCAACAGCTTTGTTGTGGTATTATAAGGTTTTACATGGATCAAGTGCAACTATTCTGTTTCTAGTTGAAACAAGCAAAATTTTTCTGAATTACCCCCCAATTGATCCTACTCATACAAAAGGACTTTCTTGGAAGGTACTTAACAGATTGTAAAACTTAAGAAAGTAGTTGTTTTTATCTCCTAAATAATTTGTTTAGTTTTCACGAACGATTATTAATTATGGTTAGACTCTCTAAAGACATTTTGATTCACTGCTAAATATATCAGTATCTACCCATGACTTGCAATAGTGTTGAATATTTAAATAAAATTGTTGGGTTTTGTCTAAAGTAATATTTTGATTAGTAGCTTTTCTTTGGTCTCCTTTATTTTATTTATTTATTTATTTATTTTTATTTGTTTATTTATTTATTTTTATTTTGTATGTACTTTTACTAAAAATAATACTACTTTTAAGTAATACTTTTGATATTTTTATTCATTCTCTCTCTCTTTTTTTTTCACTTTCATTTTGGCTACACTTTTCTCTTCCACATGCGCTCCTCTATGATTGGTGTTTTCCTTTCAGCTAGCGTCACCTGCCGCATTCTTTGTAAGCTCTCCTCTTTGCTCTTCTGTACATTTGTGATGTTCTCCCCTTACGGATACATGTTTACTTTAGCTGATAACAAGCTATTAAAAAATTTCCAGATCGAAACGCGTCCTGTGTATTGTTTTGTTTTTATAGTGATTGATACAAAGTTTCATTATTTTATAGATAGACTAGCTTATCTTTAAGTAATAAGTGCAAGCATTCGTAGTGTTTTGCACCACAATGTATGTTTCGATAATTTGTGGATTTTATTTTAATTTAATTTTTAAATTCTTTTTAAGTTTTAAGACAAGTACGTAAGAATTTTCCATCTATAAAGATTTGATCTCTATTGATTTTAAGGTGGAGTTTCTCTGATAAATTATTGATTAAATTGTAAATTCTTACGAAAAACATATATGTAATTTGTGATAAACATAAGTAAAACTAGGATAAATCAGAACGCATTTTAATGTTTGAAATTCCTAAAAAATAATGAGTTTGATTTATTATAAAATTAGTTAATTAAAGGTTATGTCAACGTATATGTAAAACTTTTGAGTTTTGAAGTATATTACTAGAGTCGTGTGTCTATGTCTAATATTATTTTAATTTCATTTTTGTACGTTGATTGTCATGCAAATATTGTTCATAAATCAAAAGGTTTGACTAGAAAAGAGATTTGTATTTTTTATATCCCGATTTAAAAACCGCATTCTTGGTCAATTAAAAACCGCGATCGCAAATTTCTTTCCTAAACTTCTGCGATGGTGGACCTGGAAAACTGTGCATAGCCCACTCTAATTAGTAAAACGCCATGCATTTCTCCGATAACATTTTATTTATTATTAAAAAAATATTTATTTCTAATTTAAACTAGTCGGATGTGCCAATCCCAAAACTTTCTTCTATTTCAGTCATGTTAATACTTCAAAATTCGTTATCATATCCCCAATAAAATCAATATTTTTCGTTATTCCGTTGTACGTCAGCTGCTTTCGAATCGTCGGGTTACCGGGATGCGATCAACTGATGTATAATACTGAACTACGAAAAGTCCTTCAGGTCTGAACCGACAGGAACAGATAGCCTCCCTATTTCTTGGTTTTTCGATTTTAGCTAATTTTACTGGAAAACACGAAGGTAAAATGCGTGGAACCTAATTAAAGAAGATTCAATCCCAGTTCTCGTCAACATTGAATTTGAATGAGAATATCGCCAAATTAGTCCTCTACAGCCAAGTTGGCTTCATTTATGACAACCTATTTTGGTCGCCAAATTCGGCGATATTTCGCCAACTGTCGTCAAGTTTGGCGAGAATTTGACGTTGGCGAATATAAATATATAGTGATAAGCATATAATAGGATTAATTGTTACAACAATGAAAGAAAATTTGCCAAAACCATGTTAACTATAACTCATAAGTTAAACCCGTTTATGGATGAATTTTGCTGTCTTGTTTGAAAATGTCAGCCACCCTAAAATTTCAAACCGCTATATCTCAGACATTTTTGAATTTGAAATTGAATTTGGCTATTTTGACCTTTTGAATCTGGCTATCACAGCACCCCCTTTCGTCGAAATATCCCCAAATTCTGATAGAACCTGCTTGCCATAGCCAAAAACATAGAAAAAAAATGTGGTTGAATTTGAAGCATAACTTCATACACTTTTCGATGATACAATAGTGAAAATGGAACAAAAATATCGATCGCAGCGCGCCCTTTCGTCGAAATATCCCCAAATTCTGATAGAACCTGCTTGCCATAGCCAAAAACATAGAAAAAAAATCTGGTTTAATTTGAAGTATAATTTCATACACTTTTAGATGGTACAATAGTGAAAATGGAACAAAAATATCGATCGCAGCGCCCCCTTTTGTCGAAATATCCCCAAATTCTGATAGAACCTGCTTGCCATAGTTAAAAACATAAAAAAAAATCTGGTTCAATTTGAAGCATAACTTCATACACTCTTAGATGGTACAATAGTGAAAATGGAACAAAAATCACTATCACAGCGCCCCCTTTCGTCGTAATATCATCAAATTCAAGTGGGCCCTGCTGGTCATAACCAAAAACTTATAAATGAAATGTGGTTCAATTTGAAGCATAACTTCATATACTTTTAGATGGTACAATAGTGAAAATGGAACAAAAATATCGATCGCAGCGCCCCCTTTCGTCAAAATATCCCCACATTCTGATAGAATCTGCTTGCCATAGCCAAAAACATAGAAAAAAAATTAGGTTCAATTTGAAGCATAACTTCATCCACTTTTCGATGGGATAAAAAAGACCCACACAGACGGACAGACGGACAGACAGACATTTTGTGAAAACATGTTTTTCGGAATCTCTGACCCCTAAAACGTGTAAATCCGTCGAAAACCGGGAGTCGAAAAAAATTTCGATTACAATACTTTCTTCTATTATAGATAGAAGTAAAAAATCTCACTATCTACGTCTCTATTATTTTGTAAAGCAAAATAATTAGCGTAATAATGCCATCAAGTCCAGTTATTTGGTGCTATTTTCTAAATCTGATTGCTACAGATGTGTAAAAAGAATTGTATTATTAAATCAAACGCATATAGGAAAGAATCATTTATTAGTAGATATAAAATATTCTACACAGTGCAGAAAAGGGTTACCATTTTGTTGAAAGATGCAGATTTTCACAGTTTCAACTACAATTTTGCACGTATGTCCATCAGCAACGATTTCATCAAAAGAAAAAAAAAGATTACTTATAAAATGAAAATATAATATAAACACACTTAAAGCTGAATCCAATTAAAATGCATTTATATTTTCCCGAAGTAATTAATTCGCATTATTTACAAATCTACATTCGTGGAACGTCCTCATTTTCCGAAGGAACTCGCTTTTAAATATTCATGGCTGCACATTCAAGCATCCAAAAAAGTTGAAAGACATGAATATTATACATTGATATCTTGGTAAAATTTTCATTAAAGAGTATGAGGTAACATATTTTCTTTTAAAAGATAATAGGAAAAGAAAATTAGAAAAAAAAAATCATTTTTTTTGTACGTTATTGTTCAAAATATGTATTATATAAATATGTATATATATATGTGTGTGTCAAAACTAGATTTGCCTAATTAAAACTAATTTTAACTAATCCCCAGCAGTGATATAACTAATTTTAATTGATTAAAAATATTTTTAATCAAAGCGCCTTGTCAAAACCAGTATTTAATCATTCTCACCTAGTAAAAACTAGTTTTATCTAGAAAAAACTACTGTTTTCTAAGATATTCAAAGATCGCACGGTACTATATCTTCTATATATACCCCACCACTATTTTCAAAATATAATTTTTGTTGTAGCCAATCATCGCACATGTTAAATTAATCTACCACGAAGATAATATTTTAGTAATAGTAATAGTAACTTTATAAAAAATATAAAACCCTTAGATATTTCACTTAAAAGTACAATTGTGAAATTTATGTTTAATAAACATTTTCACATTATAAGTTTTTAGTGCTTCCAGCGTCTCTAGTGGAAAATTGCAGAACTGCGTTATTTATATTCATTTCTCACGAACGAAATTCTCTAAAATCATTAATATAAGTCCTGCCATTGCCAAATTCTGCTTTAATAAAACATTTCCATTGTTAGGCTGGTAGCTACGCTATTTGGAAATTTCATAAGCACGTAAACACACTTTCTACGAAAAAATGTCCTTAATTCCCCAGAATAAGATACTGCCATGGCAAAATTTAAGTTTTCATACAATGTTTCACATAATAGTTTTTTTAAAGCGGAAAATTGCATAAATACGCAAGATAAAGTATTTTAAATCGAACGAATTTTGCTCAAAATGTTCAGAATAAATATTCGCCATAAATCAGAATAAATATCTGCCATGGTTAGTCAAAATTATGTTTTTTGTTAAACTTCCACAGGATAAGTTTATATTTTTTGTGTCAGTAGCACTCCTGGTGGCGAAGTGCATAACTACGCAATTTAAACTAATAGTTACAACGTCAACTTCCGCCAAGGTTGTTATATGTTTTGTTAAAAATGTCCAGTTATAAGTTTTTTTTTTTTATGCCAGTAGTGCTCCTGGTGGGAAATTGCATACTAACTACGCAATTGAAACTTATTTCCTGTATCAGGAATTTAGCTCAAAATTTTCGGAATAAGCTTCCACTATGCTCAATTTCATTGTTTGATAAATTTTTTCAAGATATAATTTTTTCATGCTAGTTGCCCCGCTGGTACGGAATTGCATAATCACGTAATTTAAACTCGCTTCCTACAAAACAATTTTATTCAGTTGTGCCCAGTACAAGCTACTGACATAATTAAATTTATATTTGATAAAAAAATTACTCGTGATGTGTTTTTTATGTTGTAGCGCCCTAGATGTAAAATTGCATAATGAAAACTTTAAAATGTATTTTTAAGTATTTCCTTATACGATAAAGTTAACGAGATTTATAATTCAATAAGATAGCTTCGAGTCACCTTTCTTTTCTTCCACAACGTCCCCTAGCAAAAAATAGGTAAAATAAATTTAAATAAAAAAAAATTTCTGCATAGTAGCCGTACTCAAGAGAAAAATAAGTAGAACAGATTCAACACAACGTTCTTTTGTGTTTATAGTCCTTGTAGAAGGATATAGGGTTACTAATTGTATGAAGAAAATATGTTTTCCATAAGAGGATTCGATCTCAAGTTCCGTCAACATTAACAGCATTTTTTGAAAGATCCTCTGCCTTCCTCGGGAAATGGATGAAGACAGAGGATCTTAGGAATGAAGAAGATGCAATTCGATTTTTACAGAAGTATAGGGATTCCCTTTTCTCTATCAATATTTCTGCGATTCATTTAAAACATTGCGTGCTTTGTAACTTACCCCGAGCTAAACAATTCTTTTATAATTTATTTGCTTAAGTTAGATTATTACGCAGTAAATGGCAACTTTTGAAATGTTTAAACAAACTTAGGGCTTCTTTTATATTTTTAATCCTTAACATAAAAAATGTACTTCCTGGAATTCAGGAAACATTGTTATGTGTCAGCTGCGGACATTATCATTATAATATATCTATGTTCCCACAAAAGTGCTGATTAAATAAAATGGTTATATAAAATATAGTGCTTTAAAGTTAAATTTAAGTGTACTTTTCACATCAGTTATATAAATCTGATAAACATTACGCAGATCAACGGTTTTACTTCGTTCAGAAGCGTTAAACATACCGAAATTACGAATTAGAATAGATTGCAGACACTACCAGAAACAAGCCGTTTCCAAAATTCAAAGCTGGTATTTTTTTAATTTGATTAGAATACAACGTCTTAACTATAATAAATCTTACTTGAATAAAAATTATTAAATTATATAGCCTATTTAAAAAAAAAGAAAAAAATGTAATAGTTTATTATATATTTCTAACAAAAGCCATTAGTAAACATTCTTAAAATTAAATTACGTATTACAATGGTTTCATTATTGCAAAAAAGTTTTCTAACAGATGGCTTTTGAAGTTTGATGCATAACTTGCATTAAAGTTAATGGGCATGACTGTAAAACTTTTCAAGTTAATGATCAGTTATTTAAGAAAACATTAGAAGAGAGCTCACGCATTACTCAAGCTTTTGTTATAAAAGCCGCCTGCCAATAATGCTTGTTTCGTTTTAAAATAATTCATAAATTATTAGTATTATCCAGGATTTTGTTTTCTTTTATTGAATTCTAATATATATTTTTATTTTAAAAATTATTAATCTTTATGCGTAACTTAATATCCTTACAAAGCATTCATAAAAAAAGTTGATTAGTGGTTTTATTTTAAAATATAAAGATTCATATTGATATCAAATACTGTGTGTATACTTACAGCTTATGTTACTGGCTTCCAAATGATAGAACAAGTTATTTTACATTAATTGCATTTGGCAACAATCATTTGTAGCTTCATGTTGAATTATCGTTACCTTCATTTAAAAAAAAATGTTTATATTTTTCTCTCAACACTTGTCAATACTGGTGTAAAAAGTACTTAAAAACCAAACTATAAATGTGCATTTGGATAGATGTTTAACATATGTGATAATTATGCGAAATATATCATGTGAATTACTATTTGATTTATTATTGGAAATATCTATTTTTACATTGTATGCCGCACCCAGGTGTAACATATTCACCCTCATTTTTAAGACCTCATGTTGAGGAAAATTTGAATTAAAAAGTAAATGAAAAAGCTCACACATATTTTATTTTTGTAAAATTAACCTGTTATAACTATCATTCTAATATCACAATACATACAAAGTGTTGGTTTTTCGTTTGGAATTACAAAAAAATATATATATTTCGAACTTACAGGAACTTATAACAATGCTATCACTTTTTTCTGCAAACTGTACAGCCAACTTCAAAGATAAACTTAAATGGGATAAGTGCGTAGTTTGCATATTAAAACATTGTAAAGTTGTCTGAAAAATCATAAAAGCACGGTGCGACCTTTCTGTCCGCACTGTGGTGTTGTTGTTAGCACATGCACGACTTAAAGTTGTTAACTAATAACGCTAATTTTAACTATATTTTCATTTAAAAAAAATAAATCAGAAAGCGTTAGCTTGATTCTATTTCTTCGCGTTGAGTATAAGAATATTATTAAAATATTACGTAGATACGAATATAAAACTTTCTTGAATGTGTCAGAAAGTAAAGAAGATTTGTCTTGTGTAAGAATTCATAATCGTCTTTTTAATCTTTTAAATAATTCAGTTAAAAAATACACTTATTGTATTTTAACTTACTTATTTCATTTATTAGCAAATGTAAAAGCTTCATAAATGTTTATTTTAAGAATATTTTACAAATTCATAAACTTATTAATTCATGGGAAGTGGGTATTTTCGTTAACCTGTTTTTTAATGGTTAGTAGGGAAATATATAAAAAATTTTGCTATTTTACTTACCCATCATACGTAGTATAAAATCTTGTAAACGTTTTAAAACTCGATTTTTTTTTGACGGGTTTTGTTGGGTTGATTATTGACGGCCAATTATCTACACTAGTGATATAGGCCCGGGGGGGAGTGCCCTTCGTGGGGGTCTTTCTAAGGGAACCTAATCCGTATTTACGCAAGGATAAATCCACGGCTCGAAGAAAACCACGAAAACTCCGAACGATTAGGCCGACGGGCGCGATTGGGATCGAACCCAGCACCTCCCGTCTACCAGCTTCGAGAGCACAACCTCTCAGCCACTGGTTGGGCTCTTTTTTTTTTTTTTTTAGTTACACCTTAAAGAGTTTAAGAGTTACACCTTTCAGACACTGAGGATTCCGAAAAACATATTTTTAGAAAAAAAAAATGCCGTCCGTCTGTGTGTCTGTGTATCTGTAAACGCTTTATCTTCCGAACAAATTGAGATAGGGACTTGAAATTTGGTATGTACTTAGTATGTAATAATGAAAAGAATATTATTGAATTTCATTATCCTCGATTATCCGCAACTATTTTTTTCGGACTCTCGAAATATTCGTTCTGATAAAAGGTACATAAAAGTTTTCAAAATTATTATTTTTTAGGATTGAATATAAAAGACAATAAAAAAACATAAATTTTGCATAAAGAATGAAGTCGATCGGATAATTAACTGCCGAGATGTTTGTGATCCTACTTTCCCCACTCCTCAATTTTTCATGACCCTGAATTTCATTCAAATTTCAATTCAAAGATATATTTTCATTAGAAATGAAACGCTTAATCTGACGCTATAAACTGTTAGTTAATATTATTATTATTTTTAGAGTTGTAAGGATGTTTCTTTTACGCAATTCAGTAATAGAGCATTTAAAGTTTATGACGTCATCAAGCCCGATTTTACTCGAATTGCAATGCATTTTATAAGTAGTATACACATGTTTTATTTTCATATTTTATATTACGCATATCCATGATGGATAAGTACTACGGTGGCCCCAACGACTAGTTTTACTATTTGGCAGAAAAAATCGGTCTCACCAGCGCTCGTTCTTTTTTCTTTCAAAATTGTCCCACACATACCAACGTATGGAACAATCATGTGCATCACTTTAATATATATGATATTCCATGAAAAATGTTTATTTACCTCTAAGACAGGTATGTCAAACTCGTTTACAGACGAGGGCCAAATTAAAGAGTATATACAAAGCCGGAACACATTAAAAAATAAATAGATTTCTATTGTTAACATCACACATACAAAATTATTATGCATAGTTCATTTTACCTTATTTTTCGAAAAAATACTTTGCAATACTCTTCAAGTAACAAATACATAAAATTTGGTTGCATTTTTAAAATTGAATTAAGTTTAAACTTTAATCGTATATGCTAGTCTGTTAATCTTGATCCTTTCACCCTTTTGTCTTTCTGTAAAGTTGAAAATAGCAAAAGCCTAGCTGAAAGTCTAAAAAATATATTTTTTTAATTTTGTAATTTATTTAATAAAATGGGCCTTATTTCTATGCGTTACGTATTTGATTTAATTTATTAAATATATTTCCTGGCTCAAATCATCCGTATTTGATTTGCAAACAGAACGCGTAGAATTTAGCAGCTATGGAAAGATGTCGTGCGAATGTACGCTACCAATCATAGATAAATAACGCCTAATTGAACAATGTACTTTATGAATTCAGTTGACGGAAAAATAATTACAGAAATTTTAAAACCCCACATACATATAGTTTCGCTTCAGCATGAAATCACACTGAATTTCGAATAACTGCAAAAAAATTCTAAGCAACAACTTCAACATCAATCATTAAAGGTAAATCAAATAGTTCAAGTTGATTTTCTAATTTCTTCAAATTAAAACTATTATTTTGAACTTTTATTTTTGATATATTTATTAAAATTTAATGAACATATACTAAGCATTTCAATTACGAAAATTTTTGCAAAAATGTTTGGCAATTTTTAAAACCAAATATATATATGTATATATTTTTTAATTGAAAATAGTTTTACCTAAGTAATCTATATATATAAATGAATGTCCTGACTGGGGATATCACCAACAAAGAGCCCAAACTACTAAACTTCCAAATAACCTACCTAACTACTAAACCTACTGAACCTGCTTGGAAAAATCATTCTTAGGATATAGAGGCGCATTAAGAGCCTACGCTAGGTACGCGAAGGAACGCTCAAGCTAATGTTATGTCTATGGGAAGGGTCTTGGCACATTTCTCGCTCGCATTTTAATATTTTTAAATGATTTTTTTTTAATAGGATAGCTGGGGTCGATATCTAACGTTGTTAGTTTTTACTTTTTTAATTTTGGTTACAGTTTTTTTTTATAAGCGGACATTTTCAATTTTGAAACCGGTTGGAACCGTTTCTGAAATTAAAAGTATCCTTATATAAAAAAAAACTGGAATCAAAATCGAAAAGGTAAAAACTAACACCCTTAGAGATAGACCTCAGCTATCCTATGCAAAAAAAAATCATTTAAAAATATTAAAATGCGAGCGAGAAATCTGACAAGAACCTACCCATAGACTTCACATTAGCTTGAGCGTTTTTTCGCATGACTGATTTACGCTCTTAAGAAAGGATTTTCTAAAATTCCGCCCCCTCCCCATAAGGCGGTAAAAAAGATAAACATTTAAAAAATTCGTTAAAAACCTGGTATTATAATTATGTGTCAAATGACAACTATTTTAATGTATTTGTTTATGTTGAATCGAATGGTACCAAATAAATTCTTCTAAATCAAATAGTTCGTGAGATATTGAACATTTTCTAATTTGGCGATGTCTTTTGCGCCAAAATCTCAAAATTCCTAACAATACAAATAATAATTTCTAAAAATACATCCGTTACTATAGCAACGAAAGAAATTCAAATTAAATCATTTTGTTATTTATTGGCTAAAGAATTCAAATTACTATATCATTTAGAAACACACACACACACACACACACACACACACACACACACACACACACAGTTGGAAAAAAACTGTAACCGGTTTTATTTAAAATACAAAAAAAAAAGGTTTTTAACGAGAAATAATGTTATAAAACGAAAATAATGTGAAAGGTAATTAATATGAAAAGTAATTTAAATATGAAAGTAATGTTTGTACGGGTTGAAAAAGTTTTCATTGTCAAAGATTATACAATACTTGGCTACTTATCATTTGCACCTGGATAAGAAAAAATGTATCTGAAGTTTTGATTAGATAAAATATCAATGACGCCAATTACGTAATCGGATACCTCGCAAATTCGCGTATTAACTACAATATTGAAAACATCATTTACGTTTGAAGCGACACCTTCATGATGAATCCTATTACAGAAAATCATATCATCATATACTATAAATATATAGTATATATAACACATATTCACATTTCAATACGATTATTCATGATGTTTTCGTAGAATTTACACTGTTTATTATGTAAAGTTTTCTGAAAGGTTTTAGTGTATAACTATTCTAAGTTGCTTTGTTATATAGAGCTAAAGAAGAAAGTTAGAAAATTAGGTGAGCCCGATTATTAAAGATTACTTTTAAAAAAGTCTACTGATCGAATTTTGATGGAAGTGATTTTTTAGGAATGGTTTTAGTACAGAACATATCATTATATGTTGCTTAGTTACAGATGTATTGGTAAAGTAATTGGGAAAGGTGAACGCAATTAAAGATTTTCTACTGTCTATATTATAAAGGACAAACGTGTGCGTAACGCAGGCGTCATTTTGCGAATGGTAACACTTTACGATAAAGTCTGGGTTTTGAGATTTTTGCTACTGATTTTTTTTTTTTTATAAAATCGCATATTTTTAATTTTTACATCGATAGATAGGGAAAAAATATACTTTCAAAACCAATTTGTTTGAAAACTGTATCGCAATTTACTCATTTATTATAACATTTAAATTATTTTTTTTATTTTATCAATCAACATCGCTTGCACACGATTACAAAATATTAATCCGTTTGCACATAGGCAAAGCTATTTAATTGTGGCTATGTCATTGCTTGGAACAAATATTTATCTGAAGCATTAATCAATAATTATTAATTTCACCATTTTACATATCATTTTTTACATAGAATTTTTCATTAATACATCAATTGCCTTTTTTTAATGTAATTGAATAATTTATCAACATAATTTTATTTATTATTTAATTATATTTATTTATTATTTAACTATCAGTTATCATTCTTTAGACAGTGTTTGTTTTAATCTTTAACTAATAATAGTAATAAAATGCTTTTATTAAATCATAAAATATTCACAATTTTGCCATAGATGGCAGCACCTTATTAATTCATTTGAAAACATGTTTGGGGTTCTATTTTAAATTTTCTACAGAGGGAGCTGGTTCTATATTGGTTTGTGTCTGGCTTTGCTGTACACTAATATTCCTTGGTCTATCATCTTTTAAAACTTATTTTGACTACATGTAATGATTTTCTCCAATTCATTGCCTGTATTATGTGTTGACTCCTCTTTGGATCATGTATTCTATCTGGTAACTGTTGTTTTCTTTTCCCTATATCCTTTTTAATCTTGTTGTATTTAGAACTTTATGATTATATTTCACAGTTTTTTTTCTCTTTTTATGGGTAAGGTTTCTTTCCTTTTTAATATTGTTTTTATTTTTTGAACTTTATGATTATTTCTCTATTTTGGTGTGGTAGTCCTAAAATCATATTCTTTAGCAATGTTATGGCTAATATGATGATGAAACCACACATTTTATTTGCGGTAATTTAGGCATTTTGGACCTGAATATTCTGTCTAAATTCCACAAATTTCATTTTTTCAATTTTTAATTTAATTTCTTCTTCTTTTTAGGGTTTTGTTCATCTCACGAAACCCTATTACCCCCGCTCCGTTGCCTGTCCGTCACAGAGCCATTCTAAAAAGTATTTAACTTACAAAGTTGAAACTTAGTGTATAAATCTGAATAGCAGCTGTGAAGAGCTCAAAATATTAAAATTTGAAGAAATCGTATTATTTTAATAAATAGAGATAAAAAACCAAAATTCTAACAGGCTTTTCCTATTAAATGGAACCATTTTTCGTTAGAGCAGATGCCAAAGATTTAAAATCCACAATAAAATTCTTTCTAAAATAATTAATTTTCTATCAGACGATTTTCACGTGAAAAATGAAAATGAAATAAAAAGTTTCACCAATTGAAAAAAAGATAAATATGAAATGAAATTGATTGACGTCATAGTCGTATTAAAACGGAAAATGTCTAAGATTTCTCAATAATACAAAGAGTATGATTATGTGTAAGTGGAAAAAGCAGATTAATATCATGTCATTTAAAAAGAAAATCTGACGTCATATAGGAAGTTTAACTAATTTTTCAAATGTTTGAGAATAATACAAAGCGAGTATCAATATAAATAATAGAGAATAGTAAATATATGAGTTTGAGAAACATATTGAATCGTGATAAAAATCCGATTATGGAAATATTCGCATATTTTAACATTTTGAAGGTGTACAATTTGTTTAATTTTGAAATTATTTTTTTAAATATTGCATTTAGTCCATATGACGGATATTATTATGACAGAATATAATAGCGGGCTTGGACCGCCATCCGGCTGATTTATATATTCGAAAAAAGGAAAAAATAGACCGGTAATTTTTTACTTTATAAAAAACATGACTTTTTTTGGTTGTTGTTGCTAAATGAAATTTGTTTGAATTTATTAAAGAAAGGATAAATTGTTTTGAAAGGAATATTAAACGAAACCCTTTGAGCGATCTTCGATCACACTTACCCACTTGTTTAGGGTTTCGTTCATCTCACGAAACCCTATTACCCCCGCTGCGTTGTCTGTCCGTCACAGAGCCATTCTCAAAAAGTATGTGACTTACAGAGTTGAAACTTCTTGTATAAATCTGAATAGCAGTTGTGAAGAGCTCAAAATATTAAAATTTGAAAAATTCGTATTATTTTAATAAATAGAGATAAAAAACCAAAATTCTTACAGCCTTTTCCTATTAAATTGAAACATTTTTTGTTATATCAGATGCCAAAGATTTAAAATCGACAATGAAATTCTTTCTACAATATTTAATTTTCTATCAGACGATTTTCACGTGAAAAATGAAAATGAAATAAAAAGTTTCATGACGTCATAAAGGTAAATAAAACGGAAAATGTCTAAGATTTCTCAATAATACAAGGAGTATGAATATGTGTAAGTGGACAAAGCAGATTAATATTACGTCATTAGAGAATTAAAAAGAAAATCTGACGTCATATAGGAAGTTTAACTAATTTTTCAAATGTTTGAGAATAATACAAAGCGAGTATCAATATAAATAATAGAGAATAGTAAATATATGAGTTTGAGGAATGTATTGAATCATGATAAAAACCCGATTATGGAAATATTCGCATATTTTAACATTTTGAAGGCGTCCAACATGTTTAATTTTGAAATTATATATTTTTTAAATATTGCATTTAGTCCGTATGACGGATATTATTATGACAGAATATAATAGCGGGTTTCGCTCGCTATCCGGCTGGTTTAGATTTTCGAAAAAACGGAAAAATTGACCGGTAAATTTTTACTTTATAAAAAACGACTTTTTTGTTGTTGTTGTTTCTAAATTATATTTATTTGAATTTATTAAAGATAGGATAAAGTGTTTTGAAAGGAATATTAAACGAAACCCTTTGTGCGATCTTCGATCACACTTACCCACTTGTTTTTTTTTACTATGTATATGAAATCTATATTTAAAGTGTTTGGGAACACTATTGTTGTCAATTAATTTTTACATTCTAATTCTTAAATTTATAGTTTTTGTTGGTGTTTCGGTAATATTTCATTAATGGTTATCTACCCTATATATATAAAATCCTAATGAAACGAATTTGTGAAACGATTTTATGAAACGAATTTATGAAACGATTTTATGAAACGACTGATTAAACGACTGATTATGTTTCAGGGCTATTTTTAATAAAATATTAAACGCTTGATGGTGAAATTAATACCAATTGTCCATAAAAATCCGCGGATGTCAAAACTGGTAATAGAATTTTGAAATTGGAATTAGTTTTCGAGATATTAATTTTTTTCTAATTTTAATGACATTTCTGTAGTGATGGCAACTAATTACTCAGTTTTTTGTGACAAAAAAGGGAAAAAATTGAAAAGGATCCCGATAGGGATTATTGATTTCTTTATATTCGTCATTTTCAAATTGAAATTGAATTTATCTTTTATTTCAATCGATAATGAAGACAAGATTCTGATTAAATTATGTTTTTCAGGAAAATTTGAAAAAAAAAATCACATTTCTATCGTCAGGATTCAATCGTCTGTCAGCATTTAATTTAATTTATAAACTGAAAATATTTTGAATAAATTCGTCCAAATGACGTCATTCATGTAAACGCAAAAGAATTAATAATAATAAAGGAATTAATAGTAATTATTATTTATTGATATCATTTTGTTATTTTTTTGTAAAATTTAATTACACGAATTTATAAAATCACTAATTCGGATATTTGAAAAGAATATATAAAATAATAATTGCCCAACTGAACGGAAGAAGAATAAAATATCCTGCTTGGTTTTCTATCCTGCTTGGTTTTTTCCGCCAAGCTTTTTAAAAAAGCGTCAAGACCCCTATAATAGAAAAGCACCAATAGTTCATTGGGTTTGTTTTCATAACTTTTGGCAACAAATCTATGTATTTTAACGAATCTATCCCTTTTTGAAGCTCGAATTACGCCAAACCTAAAAGCAAAGGATCCTATACTGGAAAAGTACCCGATTTTCTTATGGACAATATTCAAGTGACATAACATGGTGTAAAATTATCGTGGATAGCAAATTTGTTTAAATATCTCATCAATTGATGCCGAATAAATGCAGGCATGCATGCACAAAATATTTAATTAATTTTGTATGATAAATAATTATTAGAAAATTCGTATATACATATTAATTAAAATAAATAATTTACATATTTAAAATAACATGAAAATGTGCATGATGGTGCACTAAAATAGAGAGAAAATTAAAACCTGTTACTGAAAATGTCTGTAACATAGTACATTTCAATACCGTGGTTCTTAATGTTATTCACAAGCATATGGATTTTTCTCATCCTTAAATGCAACGGAAGAATAGAATACAGATCGTTGTTATAAAAGTCCGAGAGGTAGCCACAATTTAAACCTAACCATTTTATACAAGATGGTTTTCAAGTTGTAATTGATTTTACTTATCAATTCCGAAAACAGTCGTCAGTTGTCGCAACAGCTGTGTATGAGGCCATGGTAATCAAAAAATGCCCCATTAAAACGATAAAAGCATGGCAACCCAATTACAGATTTACCAATATTTTTTAAATAAAGCACGCTGTCATGTTTTTAGAGGCCTCGAAGTCTGAGCGGGGGTTGGCGAGCGTAGCTCGCAGGGGGTAGGCCCCCTAGAATACATATATATATATTTTTCCTTTTCTTATTATAATAGGTTAGAATAACATAAAATATTACAGGTGATCTGCTTCATTTTTTATTGATTATTAAATCTTTTAAATTGTAGAATAGTATAAATATTAATCATCCGATTTTAAAATAGCTTTTATAGGGTAAAAAGATAGTGTGTTATCTCTTTAAGGCACCAAAGAACCAAGGAGGCTTAAACTTTCTATTATAAATCTGTAATAATAAATTTGCGCTTTTACTGAACATATCGTTTCGGATTTCCATTATACATTTAGAGATATATTTATGTGCAATGAATTGTGTTCATTTATTCTATCTTTCTAATAACACCAGATTTTAGTTGTATTCAAAATTTTGAATTCAGCAAGTTTCTAATTTTATTGTCATGTAAATGATAGTGAAACATTCCTAATATATCTCACATATTTACATAAAGTATAATAGTATTGATTTGGAAGAGGTTTAACGGATTATTAAACAGGGTGTTTGATTTAAGTAAAAGTAGGTTTTAATGCGTCTTTGATATTCATCAATGCATGATCTAAATTATGATAAATTAAATTATACCGGCTATCACATTTTAATAGAAGAAACGTATGCTTGTCAAAACATTCTCAAGAGCATTAAAGTTGAATCAAATTTTAATTTAAAAATATGTACTTTTGTAAAGCGTAGGTGCATAATTTTGTGAAGCCTTTTCTATTTAATATTTTGATTCATTCTTGTGGGAACAGGTATACAGTATTGTTAAGCAAACAACATATTTTTGAACATTTGAAAAATATTAAAACTTTTCTATTTATTTTAGATTTTTGGTATATTTTAGCTTCAATTTATAATATTATTTGTACATTAAAGGTTTCCCTTTAAGATGTTTCAGTAACAAGATTTTGTATATATATATATATATATATGTACATGTACTGTTTCGTAATATTATACTTCTTAAATTTAAAATGATAGTTTCAAGATAATTATATTTCAATGAAAATTACAACGTGTATATTCTTCATAATTGTTTTGCTGTAAGTTTTAGAACAATACTTCTAAAACTACATTTTGTTCTTTGTAAGATAACATAAATTTAATATATGTACAATATAGAAAAAATTACATGTTTCCCGCGTTAGTATAATATATAAAATTGTTGGATTTTTTTAATTCCGGAGTTTAAAGATTCAGAACAGTTTAGAGCACGAAGAAAATAATTGGATGTATCAGAACGTCTGTCAATTGAACTATTGCATGTCTCATGGGTGACTGTTGAATGATTTTTGGTTTCGTGAAATTTGTTTCACAGTCAATTTCAATTTAATTAATTTTTTATGAGGGAAATTTTGTTGATACATTTCGCGTTGTATAATATACATTCAAAATTAAATTTAATAGATGGAAGAAATATAAAATGAAAGAAAATTGAGCAATTGGAATCTTTGAATGTATGCATTTTAGGTTTACGTATTTAGAAATCGACCTATTGAAATCGCTTCGTTTATCTATTTACTATTAGGGAAATCGATCCACGCTCCACAGTGTCTTTAATATTCAAACTGTATTTGAGTGAAGAAAAATGTTATTAATGATATCTACATAAAATATTCGTTCAGTTACTAAAAGTTTTAATAACAAATACTAAAAATTCGGGTTTTATTTTCAGTTTTTCTATATCTATTACAATGTATCCCATTTTTCATGTTGTCGAGAAAACAATAAAAAGTTAAAATTTCAGTGCAAATTCACCTTGTTTAATAACTAAAATTCATAAAGATACACCTAAATGTAAATAGGTGTAAGGTGCGTAAAAACATACATAAGGTGCGTAAAAACATACATAAAACATTTAAAAGCACATTAAAGTCCTTTTTAAAAAATCCAAAACGTTTTCAACCGAACTACTCGGTCATCATCAGTGAAAAACTAATTGTTGAGTTGAGTTGTTGTCTCTTCGCGTTTATTCCGGGCAAGCAAAAAGTTCAGTTGAAAACGTTTTGGAATTTTTTAAAAGGACTTTAATGTGCTTTTAAATGTTTTATGTATGTTTTTATGCACCTTCAAGCAATATATTTACATTTAGTTGTATCTTTATGAATTTTATGTCGAGAAAACAATTTTGATTTTTTTGCTACATAATTCCGCAGTATTTAAATACCAACATAATTCCGCAGTATTTAAATACCAAATAATTTTTTTGCCGGGTTATCCAAGGCTTCTTTTCATAACATTTTGAATCCGACGAGAATTTTCTGAAGGTACAAGTACTTTTTAACTGTTTTGCCGATAGAAAAATCAACTTTACATACATAAAGAGAGATACATATAGCAATCAACATACAATAACAAAGATCAAATCGAATTGCTGCATTATGGTCTGAGGTACTTTGCAAGTTCTGAAAATGCTGTTATAATGATGCGAAAAGTTGAAAATGTTAAATGGCGTGCAAATGCTAAAAGACTAAAGCTTTGTGAAACTGCTGTTTACAATCAACGAAAACTTGAGTATAGTCTTTAATCAACATAGTATGTTCTGTTTTATTGTGCAAGTTTTTAAAAATGCATAACAGAGTTTTTTCATAAAATTTTATTTTTCTTTTCTTTTTTTTTGGCATTTAATGGGAAATTTGTTTTTGCACCATATTAGCATTAGGAAAATGGATTTTCGGTAGCATGTTTATTAATATGTTTTTTACGTGGGACAGATTAATATTCCATCACATGTCATGTACAAACACTTTATCTTTAAAAAAAATTAAGCTCAATAATTTTTAACTCTATTGTATATGATATATTAATACTGTCATTTCTAATCAAATATTACTATATAACAAATGAGGATCCATCCACATGATGAACAAAAATCGTCATTCGTCAATTTGGGGTTATAACTATAAAAGTGTAGAAACTTTTAAGTACCTACTGTTTTAACTAATCGGAAAATTTGACAATTCTGATGATCTTTAAATGCAAGCACGACATATGAGTCGTCCGTATCTTAACCGACTTGAATTATCCTAATAAGTTGTTTTTAGACTTAAAATCGCTTATTACCTTTCGTCTGAAACAGTTATTATGAGTGGGGATTTATGCTAGATAAAATTCAACGTTGAAGGTTAAACATTATAGCATTTGAAATATTTGTTTTTATTCCAATGCGCAGAGAAAAATTATTGTTGATATATCTAGTTTAACAATAAATTATGCAGAAGATATTCATATCAAGGTCTCATAGTCTCAGAGCAGTCGGAAATTAATTCAGTAAAAATGATGCCACATTAAAGCAATAGCAATATATTTTTTTCAGTTTAATGAATGAAAAAGCTCGTTTTCTTTTAAATGTGGCGTCTTTTTCCTGCACAACATTTGATTCAGAAGTCAAAACAACTTCATTCTAGTACATAGAAAAATATTTTAGAAAGTTTAAAAAAAGATAGAGGAAATTTAAACTTTGTTCATAGCAGAAAATTTGAATTGTAATCCATAAAAAATAATGATTTTTTTTCTTTAAATTGGAATGCGATGTTATCAAACACACCCTTACTGTTTATTGTATTGCTTTATAAAAATCAAAATGATGCTTCTTACATAGTCAGTGTTCCCGTCAATATTTGGCTACAATAAAACGCGATTTGGGCAGCAATGTTTGACAGAAATTTATCTTGATTACAAAACCACTGTTATTTTTATATTTAATAGCAGATGCTTGACGCGAACTTACCCTTATTATGAGACTGCATCAAGCAAATTTATAAAAATGCATAACAGAGTTGTTTCATACAATTTTCTTTTCTTTTCTTTCTTTTTTCTTTTCTTTTTTTTTTTTTTTTTTTTTTTTGCCATTTAATGGAAAATTTGTTTTTGCACCATATTAGCATTCATATAGAAAAATGGTTTTCGGTATCATGTTTATTGATATTTTTTTTACGTGGGACAGAATATTATTCCATCACATATGTCATCTACAAGCTATTTATCTGAAAACATTTAAGCTTAATAATTTTTAACTCTGTTGTGAATGATAGTATATCAGCAGCATATTAGTTTTAAGTTTGATTTATCCTGTCAAAATGAACTATGCTGTTGTCGATACCTATCTAATTATCAACTCGAGCCGGAATAAGAACAATCTTGTTTTGTGTACTTTGTATTCCGGGAGATAAACGATAAAAATTATTGAAACGTATCAAAATGAATTTTTCTGAAGACGAGACCTAATTAACTGTTTTCTCATATTCGAATTAGTACATATTTTAATTCATGAAAATGATTGAACTTATTTTCGTTTTATCGCAGCATTTTCAATGATGAGTATATGCTTTCACTGTCAAATAAAATTTTCTCGAAATTTTGACCTAAATAGATTGTTTTCTCGTCCTCGAAATAGTATAGGAGGCATGTTGCGTTAACATCGTTACAGACGTTTTCAATCTAGGGTAGCATTTTAATGCTGAATTTGTTTTAACCTGTTAAAACGAATTTTCTTGATTTCGGATCGTAGCTAGATCGTTTTCACGTTCTGGAATTAGTTTAGTAGACACGTTTTAAATCGTTGGATCATTTTTTGATGTATAGCGAGAATCAGTCCTAATTTGTTTTAACATATAAAAACAATTTTTTCTAAATTCGGGACATAGACAGATCGTTTTATCGTGATCTATTTACTATAACAAGGCAAGTTTCTTGAAAATTTATTACAACCATTTTCGAGATCCTCCGGACATCCAAAATTGTTTGCTTGTTTAATATATAGTACCTGCGAGACCGAGCCTTCCTTGGTAATTTATTTTATTTGCATATTACATTTAAGTAAAGACATAATTTTATTATTTTTGTCTTCATAAAAAAGTAATTTGTAGTTTCCGAAAGTAATAACAACAAATACTCATGATTCGTTCTTTGAATTTTTTCTTATATCTATTATTCTATACCCAAGTTCTCCAAGTTGGCAAGATTGCACGTATTTTTTTAGTATTAAACGTTTTTGCAGTC
Organism: Maratus michaelseni; assembly: GCA_963931845.1. Lineage (NCBI taxonomy): Eukaryota > Metazoa > Arthropoda > Arachnida > Araneae > Salticidae > Maratus > Maratus michaelseni. Next base: position 183,684,350 of record OZ007589.1, on the reverse strand, counting down.
GTTAACTGCAAGTGGTTGATTGTCAGGGTTTTTAACAATATTGTCCATACAAAATTCGTTTGAGGAGGATATTCTGTAGGTAGAAATTCAATTAAACTCTTTCTCATATTGCAACATATTGCATTTAATACACAAAAATAGATTATTCGTAGACAGGCAACGGAAATTTTGAAGGTCTAGCCTTGTGCTTCTTATGTCGTGATTGCAAACAATAGTTTTATAGAAATTGATGTCTTGCATATTACATCCAAGCTGAACATTACATGACTCGAGTTTTATTTTCGTTTTCATAGATGTTGAAATCTTTCGTTAAAAGCATTTTAAAAACATAAAAAATATATCTGTCCATAGTGCAGTGGATTGAATTCCCCTTCGTTGCTTTGTGTCCGATCTCGTTGTAATCTTTTCCGCCAGCGACAAAACTGAAAATATGCTGCTCAAAAAAATTAGGGGTGCAAGCAAAGAAGATAACAGTGCGAGACTGCCATACATGGGTATAAAATGCCGAGTATACGTGTATAAATGTGCAATACAGAAAAAAAGACGCAAAAAAATTGTAAGGGAGCTTTAATTCTTTGAAAGAATGGAAAAGATGAAAGAACATGAAAAGATGGTGTATAGTTTCAGAATTAAAGATTAAGAATATTTTTGCGTTTTTATTACTGAATAAAATAAATCAAAAGAATCTACGTACCTCTGATTTGAGTCGGGTGTTCGATTCCAGAATGCATTTTCTTGTACCAATTGCATTGAATCTAATAATGAATCATCACGTAGTAAATTAGGAATGATGAATTACTTTGGAATTTACGTAGAATTAATTAGCTTATATTCCATGGCTTTAATTTTTCACCAATCAAAAACAGAACCCTTTCTTTGATTCCACGGCACTATTTGAAGAACAGAAGAATTTTTATTCTATGCAAACCCAGAAGCATTTTATTAGAATTAACCATGTGAATTAAACTTGAAGAATTGAGGCATAATTTCACGATAATTAGAACTTGAGAATTTGATCCTTTACACATTTTTAATAAAGTAGAATATAACTTCGAATGAGAATTATAATCTTTAAAAACAATAAGAATTTACGTTCAGAATAACACAGAATCATAACAGAATGAACTTTTTTACATTACTGTCCCGCAGAAAACTAGTCGTTGGGGGCCACCGTAATACTTACCCATCATGGATATGCATAATGTAAAATATTAAAACAAAAATGTGTAAACTACTTATAAAATGCATAGCAATTCAAATAAAATCGTGGCTTGATGACGTCATAACTTTATAGGCTCGATTACTGAATTGCTTGAAAGAGGTTTTTCCTTATAACTCCAAAAATAATAATCCTATTAACTAGCGGTTTATTGCATCTGATTAAGCGTCAAATTTCCAATTAAAATATATCTTTGAAGTGAAATTTGGATGAAATACAGGGTCATGAAAAATCGAAGAGTGTGGAAAATAGGATTACAAATATCTCGGCAACTAATTATCCGATAGACTTCATGCTTTATGCAAAATTTATGTTTTTTTGTTGTCTTTTATATTCATGTCTTAAAATAAACAATTTCGAAAATTTTTATATACCTTTTATCAGAACGATTATTTCGAGAGTCCGAAAAAAATAGATCCGGTTAATCGAGGTTATTGAAATGAAATAGGCTTCTTCCCATTATTACATACTAAGTACATACCAAATTGCAAGTGTCTATCTCAATTTTTTCGGGAGATAGAGCGTTTACAGACACACAGACACACACACACACAGACACACAGACGGACGGCAAATTTTTTTTTCTAAAAATATGTTTTTTGGAATCTCCAGTGTCTGAAACGTGTAAATCCGTCAAAAAAAAATTTCGATTTTCAAAACGATTACAAGACTTACCCTATACTACGTATGATGGGTAAGTAATACCCTATACTACGTATGATAGGTAAGTAATACCCTATACTACGTATGATGGGTAAGTAATACCCTATACTACGTATGATGGGTAAGTAAAAGCAGGGTCGCAGACAGACAAAAAATCTAATAAAAAAGAATGAAAGAAAATTAATAACACATCTTACAGTAAAATAATAACAGAATATTTTAAACATAATAAGAATTAGTGTTTTATGAATAGTTTATAGTTTTATAGAATGTTTTTAATTTATTTAACCCTCTGAGCGTTTTGAAAAAGGGTAAAATTGTAATGTTGTTTTCTCTGCATTTTGTTTTAAATGCTATAAAAATATGATTCTTTCAGCATCAGAAATAAAACTTAATTACAAATATGAATGTAACCCTTGGGAGTATTAATCATTCTTCAATGCTTTGAAAATTCATTAAATCTATAAAATTATATTACCTTAAACATTGCACACATTGCAGTGAAACCTGGTGCTTAGTGAACGGAATATTACGTTCTACACGCTTAGAGGGTTAATGTCTGACGAGAAGTTGGAATTCAAAGCATAGTCTCTTTCAATGCTCTTTGTTGCTGACATCTAGCGTAAAGACTTACAGTTAAAATCGTACATCCTCCGCCCCCGGCAGGAGAGGGGACACCTTTAATATAGGACGCTTGATGTCACCGTCAACTGTCTTAATCAGGACAACCCGCACAAGATTATCTGCTCCAGGAGAAGTCTTTAGAATTCGACCCAATTTCCATTTCATGGACTGTAATCGTTCGTGAACTATTACCAAATCACCTTCTCGAAGATTTGCACGTGGAGTAGTCCATTTTGGATGCTGTTGAAGATATTGCAAATATTCGCTGGATCACCTGCCCCAAAATTGATTTTTTGCTTTTTCTATCAAACGCCAGCGAGCATTTATCGATATTTTAGGATGATTTAATAAATTCTGGAATGTCAAGAAGAGGTGCTCCTATTAGAAAATGACCCGGCGTTAAGGCACGAGGATCAGAAGAATCTGAAGACATCGGAGTTAATGGTCTGGAATTTATGCAGCTTTCTATTTGACAGAGTAAAGTAGTGAGCTCTTCAAAATTGAGTACGCTTGATTTACAAGCTCTCACAAGATGAGTTTTTGTGAATTTCACAGCTGCTTCCCATAGACCACCAAAGTGTAGTGCATATGGAGGGATGAAATTCCAATTAATTTTTTGGGTGGAAAGAAATTCTTGAAAGTCTCTTTCCTTCAAGTATTTGAATAATTGCTTCAATTGATTGGACAGACCAATAAAATTTTTTGCATTATCCGAAAAGACATCAGAGGGCAAACCTCTGCGTGCGATGAAGCGTTTGAAAGCTGCTAGCAAGGCTTGTACAGATATGTCAGATACAAGTTCAAGATGAACCGCTTTCGTGCACATGCAAACGAAAACTGCGATATAAGATTTAATCTTGATTTTTGTTCTTGGCATATTTGGTTTGGTCAAAAAGGGACCAGCAAAGTCTAAGCCCACCTTGAGAAATGAACGAATTGGAGTGACCCTTTCAACGGGAAGGTTTCCAATCATTTGTTGGCAGGCTTGTCCCTTAAGGTGTTTACAAAGCACACATTTATGGAGCTCTTGTCGGACTGTTGAACGACCATCTACAAACCAGTAGAAAGCACTAACTGTGTGCCTGCATGTAAATTTCTTTCGTGTACATCCTTTATTAACAATTTAGTAACAACACTGTTTTAGGAAGAAGAATAGGATACTTTCTGTCGAAATTGAATGATTCATCTTGTGATAGACGCTCAATATATCAGCTGATCCCACTCTTAATATATCAGCTGAATCTAAGAAGATATTCAACGATAGCAATTTGCTATTGCTTGGCAAAGATTTATTTTCTTTTAAAAATTTAATTTCTGCATGAAATTCGTAATTTTGAATTATTCTCACTATAGAAATGGTAGAACTAGATAATTCTTGTGCACTTAGATTTCCGATCTTTCTTGTAGAATTATGTCTAGAATTATGAATAAATCGGAAACACCATCCCATTACGCGTACTATTAAAGCTTGAAAATTTTTGAATAAAGTCTGGTAAGACATTTATTTTTGTTATGTTACTGACAGAGTTAGCTTCTTGATCTAATTCAGCGATAGGACTGTATAAGGGGATTGGAATTGGTTTATTTGACGACAGCCATGGAGGTCCAAGCCACCACATCTGATTATTGAGGAGTTTTCGCGGTGGAATACCCCTGGAGGCTACATCTGCAGGATTTAGCGTTCCTAGAACATGGTTCCATTCGGCTGAAGGCAGTAGTGTTTGCACTTGACGTACTCTATTTAATACAAATTGATTTCCCTTTAAAGGGGGCGATTTTAGCCAGCAGAGAACTATTTGGGAATCTGACCATAAAAATACAGTATTTATGCTCGTAGATAACGTATCGACGATAGTTGAGCATAGTTTTGCTAATAACAGAGCGGCGCAAAGTTCAATACGTGGTAGAGTTTGTGGCTTTATGGGATTTACCTTTGTTTTTGCAGCAAGTAAATTGACGAATATTTCGTTAGGAGTGATAACTCGTAAATAAGCGACAGCGGCGTAAGCTTTTCCTGAACCCTCACAAAAACCATGTAACTGAATTTCAAAGTCCTTTTTATAGTATGAGTTAGTATACCGGGGAATTTCAATACATTCTAACAAATGAATTTCTGCCAAAAATTGATTCCAACTAATTAAGATTGAATTTGGGATTTCCTCATCCCAAGAGATTTTTTCCTTCCAGAGGTTTTGTAGCATTATTTTTAAACTAATAGTTATACGGGAGAGAAAACCTAGAGGATCGAAGATTGTTGATACCACTCATAGAAGATCTCGTTTATTTTTAACGTCTTTGAACTCACTAAACTTAATTTTGAGCATGTCATTTGATGAATCCCAGAGCAAACCCAGAATTTTAACAGCTTCATCTTCTTTGATTTCAGTTTGTGCTGAAGATTTAAGCTCATCTGGTAAATGAGCGAGTACTTCAGGATCATTTGAGGTTCATTTTCGCAAATTAAAGCCTCCGCCTTTCATCACGTTAATAAGTTCTGTGACTAGAGATTTAGCATTTTCTTTGGAATCTGAACCCGACAACAAATCATCGACGTAGATATTGTCGCGAATGATTTTTGAAGCCCTTTTAAAAGTTTGTTCGTTATCTATTGCTAACTGATTTAAAGTTCTAATTGCCAAAAATGGTGCACAAGCAGTGCCATAGGTTACTGTTAACAACCGATAGGTTTGAATGTTTTCTTTAGGATCGAACCGCCATAAAATACGTTGATAATCTACATGTTTTGGATTGATAAGAATTTGCCTGAACATTTTTTTCGATATCCGCACTAAAGCCTATTGGATGCATTCTGAATTTTAATAATAACTGAAAAATATCCGGTTGTAATTTCGGCACTATCTCCAAATAATCATTTAACGAGCGACCTTCTGAACCAATTGCGGATGCATTGAATACTACCCGAAGTCCAGTTGTACAACTATCCTCTCTTATTACCCCGTGGTGGGGGAGATAAAAATGATCTGGATTTGAAATTTCTGAGGCTGGTACGAGTTCCATGTGTCCCAACTCAATATACTCTTTCATGAATGACGAATATTGTTCCTTAAGTACGGGATTTCCTTGAAGTTTATTTTCTAAGGAATTGAAACGCTTTAAAGCTTGAGATTTAGAATTTCCGAGAACAGGTTTAGATTTAAATGGAAGATCCACGATATATCTTACTGATTCCGTGCGTGATACTGTTTTTAGATAATTATCTTCTACTAGCGAAACTGGATCATAACTAGGAACTGATTCGAGTTCCCAAAATTTTTGCAATTGAGAATTTATTTGCGTCGTAACATGACAACTAACAGAAGAATTGTGATTTGAATGATTCGAATAAATTACTCCAGATAATACCCAACCCAGTTTCGTATTAACAGCACTCAGTGTTCCCTCAGGACCTAGAATGGACTCTCCGATTATTATATTAGCAAACAAATCCGCACCTATGAGTATATCAATGGAATCGGACACATAGAAATTGGGATCTGCCAAATTTAATCCTTCAATATGAGGCCAATACTTATTAGTAATCAGAAAGTTCGGTAAATTTGTTGTGATCTGATTAACAACTAAAGCATCTAACTGAAAAGTTTCGTTATTAATGTGCGGAGAAAATGTTAAAGAAACTTCCTGAAGAGCTGTCTCTGCGACTAAATTGTTGATTCCTGATATTTTATAAATTGTAGTTCTCAAGGGAAGACCTAGCTTTCTACAACACGATTTTGAAATCAAACTCCTTTGAGAAGCATTGTCAACAAGTGCTCTGTATTGAATGACATTACCTGTGCTAGATTTCACATTAATCAGAGCGGTAGATAATAAGACGTTATAATTTTGCATAGATGACTGACACTGCGCGCTAGTAGACACAGAAGTGTCTGGTACATTATTATTCCCTACCTCCTGACTATTTTGAACAGTTGTATACACATGTAATAATGTATGATGTTTTTGTGAACAATTTTTACAGTTCATATTTATTCTACAATTTTCCACTTTGTGATTTTGACGTAAACAATTTTGACATAATTTGTTTAATTCAACAATTTTCCACCTCTCCTTTACTGGTTTAGAATTAAAAACGGAACATTTGAATACCGCATGATTTTGATTGCATACTACACAATTATTACTATTCCTAACAAATGCGCTGTTTACTAGGTTAGTTTTAGTGGCTCCTCTGTTAGAATCTGGAGGCCTTTTTACAAAATTGGATTTATTTTCTACTTTAATGAATTTTGATTCTTCTACACTCCTAGCTGCACGTTCGATAAATTTTCGAAATGTATCTAGGTCCGGTAATTTATTATTGTCTAACATCAATTCCCATCGCTGTTGAATCGGCTGATCTAACTTAGTTAACATGAAATTTATAACCATCAAATCACTTAACGCATTAGACTCTAACCCCAATGTTTTCAAATTACGAATTGCCTCATTACAAGTATCTAGTAATTCTAATAAAGATTTTGAATTATTAGCTTTGAGAATTTTAACAGAAAATATTTTATTTATTTGGCTTAATCCCAGTTGTCTTTTGTTGTCGAATCTCTCACATAACAACTCCCAACATTGATCCAAATTTTCCTCCTTTAATGCAAATCCGCGAATTAATTTTGCCGCACTTACACGGACTGAAGAATGTAAATATTGCAATTTCTCAATATTTGACAAATTTTCATTCTCTAATATCGTCGACTTAAATCATTCGTTGAATGAAATCCAATGTTCTTTCTCGCCATAAAAATGCGGAAGATCAAACTTCGGCAATTTTACCACAGAAGTCTGTTTAACTTGGGAATTCAAATGAATTTCGTGCTGAGAATCGACTTTAGTTTTTTCTTCTAATTCCACTAAAAAATCGCATATTATTTCTTGATACTTCAAATACGCATCTAAGTTATCATCATTTTCTTTGGGCGATAGTTTTTCAAAAGCTTGCGCGAGAATATTTTCATACGGTGTTACTTTCGATTTCAATATTTTAATTTTTGCCTGCTCATCAGAATTAGACTTGTTCATTTTTAAATAAATCTATTTCTTTACATATTCTTTCAAAATAAAGCTCTTGTTTCGATTGATTAGTCATATTTAATATTTACAAATAAACACCATAAAACTGAATCAGATTATGAAAATTCGGAATCAAAATACTACATATAAAATTTACTATAATACCACATTCAATAATATATAAAAGCATAAACCTAAATTGAATCAATACCTATAAGAATTTTACACTTTTTTTTACCTACCACTCTTTTTTTTTAATCTAGCACAGATAGAAACTACGGTTTAAGAACAGATTCCACGTAGAAGCTCGTGGCTACGACTCGACGGACCAGACATTTTATATAGTTTCGGAATTAAAGATTAAGAATATTTTTGCGTTTTTATTACTGAATAAAATAAATCAAAAGAATCTACGTACCTCTGATTTGAGTCGGGTGTTCGATTCCAGAATGAATTTTCTTGTACCAATTGCATTGAATCTAATAATGAATCATCACGTAGTAAATTAGGAATGATGAATTATTATGGAATTTACGTAGAATTAATTAGCTGATATTCCATGACTTTAATTTTTCACCGATCAAAAACAGAACCCTTTCTTTGATTCCACGGCACTATTTGAAGAACAGAAGAATTTTTATTCTGTGTAAACCCAGAAGCATTTTTTTAGAATTAACCATGTGAATTAAACTTGAAGAATTGAGGAATAATTTCACGATAATTAGAACTTGAGACTTTGATCCTTTTCACATTTTTAATAAAGTAGAATATAACTTCGAATGAGAATTATAATATTTACAAACAATAAGAATATACGTTCAGAATAACACAGAATCATAACAGAAGGAACTTTTTTACATTACTGTCCCGCAGAAAAAAGCAGGGTCGCAGACAGATAAAAAATCTAATAAAAAAGAATGAAAAAAATTAATAACACATCTTACAGTAAAATAATAACAGAATATTTTAAACATAATAAGAATTAAGGTTTTATGAATAGTTTATAGTTTTATAGAATGTTTTTTTATTTATTTAATGTCTGACGAGAAGTTGGAATTCAAAGCATAGTCTCTTTTAATGCTCTTTGGTGCTGACATCTAGCGGAAAGACTTACAGTTAAAATCGTACAGATGGTTTAGGGAAACAATTTGTTTACATGTAAATGACGAAATAGTATTGTTTAGTAATGATGCAAGTTGTTTAATACGGCTTGTGGTCCCCTCGAACAGCTAATACTGCTGCACACCTGTTTTCCATGAATGCGAGGAGGTTATCGAACAGACTTTGAAGAATACTGTTCTACTCTTCAAGAATTGCAATCACCTTGTCCCACACAATAAAAGATAGCCTTCGTTTCTCTGCAATGCGTCGTCCGAGTGTGTCTCAAAAATGCTCGATCGGATTCAGTTCAGGAAAACATGATGGCTATTCCATACGTTGGATTGTTTCAGCTTCAACCATGTTCTCCACCAGATGAGCTGTATCCAGTCTGGCATTATCATGCATGATAACAAAGGAATCACCATTGGTGAAACGTAAGGTACGACATGCGGTCTCAGTATCTCGTCTGCATACCTTTGTGCCATCAAAGTGCTATTCCAAATGATATGCAGGCCCGTAGGCCACCTGTGCTGATTCCAGCCCATACCATCAATCCACCTAGTCTCTACAGTGATCTTTTACGAACGAAGGGGGGCTATTTCGAGTGCTCATTTCCCTCCATACCAAAACACGTTGAGTGCCACACTCCAGATTGAATAAGGACTCGTCTTAAAACAGCATTTGACTCCAATCCGTTGCCTTCAATCCTGATGTTCAGCAGCCCACATTCTTCGGGTCACACGGAGGCTTGAGGTCGACGGAATACAGACCATTGGCCTACATGTATAGAAACCTCCATGATGAACCACATTTCTAACTGTTTGGCTGGACACCCTTCGTCGTGTTGCCAAGTGCTACCGTCTTTGCAGCTGAGTAGCATCCCCTTTTCTGTCTCGACGAGCTGTTAACAGGATATATCGATCAGATGCTGTAGTGCACGTGCTTGACCTTGCGCTTGTCGACATCTAACATTTCCTGTTTCTTGGAATCGATTCTACAGCCTTGCAAGGACATTTCTTGCAACTCCAACAGCGTCCGCTACACTTCGTTGTGTTTGCCCGAATTCAAGTCTCTCTCAAATACGCCAAGCCATGAATTCCGGTACATCACGTTGTTGTGACATTTTTAAATCACCTTTTCTCAAAACAAAAGGTGAGCAATTGAATTTCGCAACTGAGACAGTGAAAAAAACATTTCTGCGAAATCCCGATTTCTGCACTTATCTCCTTTTTCAGGTTTTTAACGTCGTAAAATTTGATTTGCATATGAAGTTTTATTTTTCTGTTTTCTGCTATGCTTTAAATTATGGATGTTCTGATTTAAGTTACATATTGGTGAAAGTATTTGTGTAATTTCGCTAAATCCATGTGCTTCTCTAATTGTTTTGTGCAGTGTACTATGGCTGTTAATCGTTCAATCATCGTAATGCTTAAATGAAGCCAAACCAAAATTCGAATTTTTGTGTGAATTTGTTAAGCAAATGAGTGGATATTTGAAAAGAGTAAGAACAATTCATTTGAAGATTGAACAGTTCAAGCTCATTCCATCAATGCAAGAAGCAGTAATCAAATGAGTTATAGTTAATATGATTAGGCACGCGTTTTCAATGAAAGAATTTAGATTTGCAATGAATACATTCAATATTAAAAGATACCAAGTTTTGTACGTTGCATATTTGTCAGCAACACAATTCTACATTCACATTCAGTTCTGTTCTAAAACTCATGGTTAGCCCGTGTTACGACGTCTGTCTTCTTCAAAATGTAGAACACATTGCTTACCGGTTTCATTTGCTGTGTGCAGAATTGTACGTTAATACATATCACGTAAGTATGGAGATCGTTTTAACACTTTCTAACAAAGTTAAATAGGGTTTATGAATTTGGTTTTTCTGTCTGTCTGCCGTCTGTCTGTCTGTCTGTCCGTGTTCTAACACGCGTAAATGTATTCGAATTGTCATGCAATTCATACATGTTATTGAGATTTACTATGGCATGTTCGGTATTGAAAATGAAGTGCACATACAGTTTTTTTACAGAGACACTCAAAAGAATTCGGTTACATTATGTTCTATGTTGAAAAATCATTCGCGGTTTATTTTAATGATGTTACACAATCTCCAACATATTGAAATTAATATATATCACTGATATGCACTACAAGACGCTTACTATAGAATATTGTGTTTATAGCAATCATCGTTCATTTACAGGGACACACAAAAGAATACGGTACTCTGTTAAAAATAATTGCTGGAAGTGTGTTTTCAGTTGCTGGAAGCGTTTTAGGTAGCTTTCAATACTAAAAAGTAAAAAGCTACCTATTGCAGCCGTTCGGAGGAAAGCAGTTCCGGAAAATTTCGATATATTTTCACCGATCATGACCCCCAGACCCCAAAACCACCCTCCGCTCAAATGTTGATTTATATATATAGATATATCCATATATATATATATATATATATATATATATATATCTGACCTATGTCATACGATAACGCTCGTATTTATAAATCGATTTTGATGAAACTAATTGTGTGTATTAAGCTCACCAATGTCTCGACCGAGTTCGTTGGCCAGCTTGGTCCGCCATTTTGTTTCAAGATGGCGGCCATTTAAAAGTTTAAATCTAAAATAAATATACAAAAAAATTAAAAATTCAAATTTATTTTTTAATTACGTGTTAGGCCTTGATACAAGGATTCCATAGCATTTTTTGGTTTACCTCTATCTTAAAAAATGGCTGAGATAGAGCAGTTTGAAATTCTAGGGTGGCTGACATTTTGAAACAAAACAGCACATTAACGCGATTACTCGCAAATTATTTTCTTTCATTGTTGTAATAATTTTCCCAATCATACGAATAAAACTATATATTCATATCCGTTTGCGCCAAATTATCGCCAAAATAGGCGACATTTAGCGAAATATCTCCAAATTTGTCGAATCCAAATTGTTGAATCATTTGTTGAATCTCCAAATTTCATAAGTGAAGCCAATTTGGCTATTGCTCAATAATTTGGCGAATTTCTTATTCAAATTCAGTATTAACGAATCTTTTGTAAACGTTTCTTTGCATTTTAACTTGCTGTTTTCGTGTAACATTAGCTAAAATTTTAAAACGAAGATATGGGAAAGCTACCTTTTCCTCCCGGTACAGGCCGGAAGGACTTTTTAAATTTAACTCAGTTTTTGTCTGTTACTTGGTGTGTATAAATTCTACAGATCATGTAAAGGGCAGTACAAAAGTTTTCGAGTAGATTTCCGTTTATTGACGGAAATTCCAGATGGGGAATTTTAAACTGTGCTCCGTGTTTCCTAACTGAACTAAAAATTAGTATTCTATGTAGTATATAAACAAGTCTATAGATCATATACAGGGCTCCACAAAAGAATTCGGATATTTTTCCAAATATTGTTGCTATTTCCTGAATTCGGGTTTAAATACGTCATGCGTTTTCCAAATGTTTTACTTAGATACCATATTTCACCTTATTAAACGGTAAAGATTTGTAAAAGTATTTTTGTAGTGTTGGAGAGTGTTACATAATCTATTCTTGACGCATGATTTTTTGTTCTTGTTTACTTTTTTGAACAGTTCTTTCCTGTCTAATTAATCTCTGCATTCATTAAAAAATTAATCATATCTGCGATTCTTTTCACGCGCCTTTCCTTAGCTACTCGTGCTGGTCCAGACGTTGTAGTCTGATAACACTTGCAATCGCTGGCCACTGATGGCAGACTATTAAGTCTTTCGGTTTCATTCTTTCGAAAAATGGTTCACGTATATTTCCATAAATTTGAAATTTGAATTTTGTTGGTGCGTTCTGACGACATAATAAATTTTTCCAGTTACATTTACTAAAGTAACTGAAATAAATAAATAAAAACGAAGACATTAATTTTTCCCGCACAATATTTGCAATATTTGTTTATTTCCAGAAAAAATACCTTAGTAAAAGTTGGTAGCTTCAAAATATCAATAAGTGTAAAAAACGTATTTATTTCATGGTCCCGTCACCTCAGCAAGGTTGGAAAGGAAAACTCAGTGCAAGAGGTGCCATACTGAAGCAATAGGAATGACACGTTTCAGTTTTATAAATGAAAATGCCTTTTTTCTTGTAAATATGACATTTTTATTCTGGATAATGTTGATCTTAGATTTGGATCTCAGAAGCATTCGTTCAAGTGCGCAAAAGAAATATTCCTAAGTTCAAATAATGAGAGGGGGGCGGCGAAGTTAAAACTTTGCACATAGTAAGAAATTTGCATTGTCATTCATAAAAAAGTGTTTTTTTTAAAACTGAATATGATGATGTCAAAGTATCTTCAACGCGATTGTCCATGCTTTTTGAAAATTTAAAATGATTCTTCCGGTGCAGTGGATGTCTACATCAACATGTTTGTCAAGAAACATCAGCGACTTAGGCAATATTATTTGGTCGAAAAAAATCTCTTGGTTTTAAAACCGCTTCTAATTTTGCGCCAAACAATACATGGTGAACTACGTTAATTTTCTTGTACCCTGCCAACGAGAAAGTAACTATCAAAATGTAAAAGAAAAATAAATAGGAATGTTTCATTTAACAGACTATTTAATATTTCACCATGACATTGTGAACCGCAAATTTCCAGAAGCATAATTACCTATAAGTTAGTTTATTTTCATTTTACAGATTACTATTCCATTTCACATTTCTTTGTTATATCCAAACACAGTGTTTGCAGAATTTATGCGTAGTATCTTTTAACTCCATGTTAGCAAAATTTTAGTGTTTAGTTGGATTTAAAAATTAAAAAAAAAATGAATTGTGCTAAGATTTATCTGATTATCTTAAATTTTTTTTTATCTAAATATCTTTATCTTTATCGTTTTTGTTTTTTGTCGTTAATTTTCTGTAATCGATGTTCTAGTCAATACTATTAGTCAAACATCAGCAACATAATTACGGAGAGACTCTTACTGTGTAGAATATGTAATTGAAGTAAAATATAGGGTTGGTCTGCAATAGTCTTAGGACAGATTGCGCGTAGCCAGACCACCTGTTTAATATTTTATAGTTAACACTGTTATTCGAATGATGTATGAGATTCTGATTATTCGATTGTGTTACAGTCAATATTTAACTGATTATTTCTGGTGCTTGAATCACTACATAAGTCTTGTTTTGCGTAAATTTTATTAGACCGAAATACGACAACAGAAAGTTTGAAGTTATAGTGTTGCTGATTGTTGAGTAATAGTATTGACGAAAACTTCGATTAGGGGAGATGAAGGATAATTTTAAACCTTTCAAAACACATATTTCCAATGTCGCGATCTAGATATGTTTTTCTTGTACTCAATTTAGTATATAAGGCTTATTTTATGGAAACCCTCAGAACTGTTCTCAATTTATAACAGATTTTTCAGCGCAGTAAAGTTTTTTTCACCCTGTCAATACCAATTTTGTCTAATGCGAGACTTAGCCAAATTCATTCATCGTGCTTTAATCAGTAAGGGAATCAGGTTCGTAAATATAATTTGATCAGTGTTTGATTTAAAGCGTTATTTTCAGTGCTGAGATTGTTTTAATCTGTAAAAACGAATTTTGCCGAATTCCTTTGCTATCCAGATCGCTTTCGCGTGTTGGGATGCATAGTAGACATGTTTCGGGAATACTGTTAAAGCTCTTTTCGGTTTATGTGATGTTTGTTTCAACATATCAAAACATATTTTTCCGAATTCGAGACTTCGTTGAATAGTTCTATCGTGCTCAATACAGGAGGCCAGTTTCGTGAAAATTGTTCGAGCTATTTTTCAGTTAGTCCAGACCAGACATCCAAAACTGCTTGCTCATTTAATATATAGTACTTGATCAACACAGTAAATGGAAAAATCTTGGGGAAAGTTCCGCAATTGTTTTGAAGACAATAAGTGCATTTTAGTCAATTAATATCATTATTATAACTCCAATACAGTTAAAACAATATTCCTGCTATCATTTATCTTAAGTTTTGTGGTTCGTTTAAGGTAAAAATTAATACTATTATGTTACAGTTCATATTTTTTAATTATGCATCTTTTAATAATTTTCATAATTCAAAATATATTTTTGAATTGAAAAAATGCATGTAATATATTTCGGTCTATTCATTGTATCACATTAAAAAAATAATCGAATGACATTTTGTGAAGATGTAGATTAATGTTTGTAATGTGGATATAACATTGATATCCTCGGTATTTCATCTCTTCTAAATCGATCAGGGTTTAAGAAAATAAAGAATTTATGCGGAATACCTTGACTCAAGGAATTCAAATATGGTGTAAAAAGAAGAGGCACTGTTATAAAATACACAAATGAAAAAATGTTTAAGTCGCATTGTTTGCATGCATAAATGGCATTCATATTTATAAAATAGATATAATTTCTAGTCAAAAGGCTCCCATCTCTCTACAATAATTTTGTAATGAAATAGCATGGTTTGGTAGTTTTGTTTTCAGTACTTTGCGTAAGGTGTGTGTACATATAAGATGGATAGAGCAAATATGTAAAGAAAACATGAACTTAAATATGCAGGTAACACAATAGGTATTGGATATTTAATATGAGGATAATTTTAAGGAAATTAAAAGTAATTATTAATAATAAGTACTTTAGTGCAAAAGTTACAATTGCCAAACAAAATTGTTATTTTTATATCTTTCTTTAATTAATTTATGATTTTTAAATCATTTTTAATGTTATTTACAATGTTTCTTATGCGTCAAAAAATGAAGAACACTTTTTGTTTGTTCTTGGATTTATTGCATATATTAGTACATTGCATGGAAATGTCTTTTTTTCAGACAATGATAAACTTTATTTGCACGGGATTGGCTTCTTAGAGTACTGAAAATTAAGGTAACTTTGACTTGTACAGCGGGTACAAGGAACCCCAACTTAAAGGGCTCAATTTTCAATACAAAATTTTCGGCTTTAAGTTTCACCTAAACGAATAAAAAATGTCTTTAATCAGTCCTGGATCTACTGTGTTGAGCGTACTGATGTGATTTACCGATACTCTGGAGTTTACATTCCTAGCTAGTAATACAGTACACCAGGACTGATATAAAACATCTTTATTTGAAGTTAAAAAGCCCTCTACTGGATCCAAAAAACTTCAATCTACGGTGTACTCAAAGACACATGTATTTGTTTTCCATTTCAACTTAAAATTTGCTAATTAACAAATTATTTTGATTCGAAGGTTGGATTTCTCCAATTTATCAGTATACGCTCTATTGCGTAAATATATTTAGTGTATGTTTATTTGATGAAAATGAAAATATTGTGAACATGAAAGATATTTGAAATTACTTTCTGTTTATATTTAATGAGTTTCTGCAAGTACCAGTTTCTCACGAAATAATTGCGTATCCTGTTTGATTGAAGTCAATCAATAATCTAAACAGTTTAAGAAAAATGCATTAAAAGTTGTAAATAGTTAAATTCGACATCTATTTTGACCATTTCTCTCGAGAAATCGTAATACCTCAGACACTATTGCAGAGTTAATATCATAAAATGAAATTCTTCAGATGTGTTTCAGTAAAAACAATTCACTTTGATGTTATATGCATTTAATAGTACAGACTTGCAAATTGGTTTCTTGAAATGTCTTTGACATGTTTATCTGTTTTAACTACATACATGCATAAAATGTGATATGTTTGTTGACTTTTCGACTTTTACATTAAAGTAATAATAAATTAAGATGTACAAAAGTATTTTTTCCAATTCATTGTGAAATTAATTTAAAGAATCCTATTTTCTTTATCGTGATCTTACAAGTTACGTTCATTTCATATCGTCATTAGTAGACACGAATTAATAATTTTATACATACCTGTCTATTAATAACAAAAACTGTTGCAGAAATAAATTTTCAGTATAAAACAATATCTCACAATATTTATATGTTTAGATTCATAATGTAAAATTTAAAAAAAAAATCTTATTTATTAAATTTTCTTCTCTTTTCTTTATCTATTTTCGTAAGCAAATTACGTAAAGTGTTCAATATGGAAGAAATGCTATGCCTATAGAAGAGAGTAGGGTAAATCCGGGTAGGTGGGCCAAACCGGGTACCCTGTTTTTTTGCGGATGGGCGCTGCCCTGCGGACATCATCCGTCTTAACTAGATCCCTTAGCGTCCCTAGCAGTGTGCCATCGGCTTATGAAGTGAATTAATTATGTCCGGGCAATGCCATGAAAAAAAATTCAGTTCAAATGTTTTAATTTTTTGCCGTTTTTTCTGCTCGTCAAATAAATGCAGCCTGGTGGATCGATTTAGGTAAGTAAACAACTGCTTTCTATAGATTTCACACGATGTTTTTATACCAAGTAGAATTGTATACGTATAGCTATCTAGGGGAACGACTTTGTTTATTTTTAATCGTCTGTTGTAGCAAAACCGGGTACCCAAATATTTGCATTGAATTCCGAAAGGAAGTGTTTCTTCACTCAACAGGTGCAGAAGGATGGATACAAATGTCAGTCTGCATATGGTGGGTACATGGTACATGATGAGTGCAGTGGATACAAGAAGTAAATGCTGAGGAAGATGTTAAATGGCAACAGTAAAAATTGCTTGAAAACCTGAAATAAAAAGTTACTGACCTTTATAAATGTGTATATGTTTTAAAGTTTGATTAAAAATTTATTACAATAAAACTTTTTCTTACTGGAAATGTAAAAACTACCTTTTCGATTAGTACCTGATTTTACACTACTACCAAAATGCGGAGCTGTTTCTGATGGTAATAGAAAATGCCTTTTCCAAGTAGACAAGAATTTTCCTGAGGCAACAGGTGAGGTTTTTCAATATCCCAGATGTCACCAAACACTTTTGAGGGATGTTCCAATTTTTTCGTCCTTCTAGAGTTTTGTCAACAAAATAAAACCATTAGGTACCCGGTTTTACCCTACTTTTCCCTAAATATGAATTAGTAATTTCATGTATGTAAACATAGGTGCTTCTTTATGCTTGTATAGCATTAGTATTTAAACTTGAAGATGTCATTTACGTGACACACAAACTAACCTACGTTCTAGTCGACAACATGCAAACTAAATAATCTAAAATTAAATAATAAATAAAATATGTTATTATAAAAAAGCATAGAGACGTTTTAAAAACGAATTACGAAAAAAAGACTTTAGAGTTATTCATGCCTATCTTTCAAAATACAAACGTATCCTTCGTTACCACTAAGCTAAAAAAATAGAGTAGTCGCGTGACATGCGCAAGTTGGTTTTCATTACATGTATTTTCTTTTCTAAGCATGAGACAATTTCGACCTATTGTCCATAAAACAGAAATAAAATTATCTTACAATTAAAATTTATTCGAAAACTCTACCTTTATTTACAGATTTTCGAAAAAGTAATGAATTAATTTTCGAGCAATTTATTTTTGCAATAAACATTTGCTTGCAAGAATAATATAATATCGCATCAGCAGTAACATGAATAGATGTGAAAGACAAAGTATAAGCAGAAGCATTAAAAGAATGGACGCTTGATGGCCCAAGAATGATGGAGGCATTTTTTTTCAAAAAATAAAAAAATTAATATTTAAACGAGCGATTCCTGACTGATGTTAAAACGTGTATCATGAACAAACTAAATAATATTTTGTTAATAACCTAATAAATGTTTCCTGCATGTTATATAAACTTTACTTTTAAGTTCAAAGCAGCAATAATATTTCAAGATCTTATAAAATACTAGCAAGCTACGCCCGCTACGTTGGTCAATTTCTCTTAACGAACCTTTAATCAAACAAAATATTGACATTTCATAATTCACTTTTATATTTTAACAGAATAATAAGGATACTATAATTTGTGACTCGTGCTATAGTCAATATACATGTAAGGACACGTCGCCCTTATCATTATCTTTTTACGCGTGAAGGTTTCGCTATGGTACTCTATTGTGAAATTTGGTAATTTTAGAAATTCAATAGTTGAAAAATCGCAGAATCATTAGATCATTTTTCTTTAGAAATTGTTCTTAGAGCGCATTTAGATCTTATAAATAACAATCATGCCGAACTTGAAGTTTCTAGCTCCTTCAGCATCGCAAAAATCGCAATTTTAGAACGTTTTTCGCTTCTGCACCCCCCTCGGGGTAGTGGCACCGACATAAAATATAGCCTATGTTGGAGCAGGGATTGTCACCATCCATTTGCCACCATCACTTTTGAAATCGCTTTAGTAGTTCCAGACATTCCATACAAATTGTAATTTAGAATGTTTTTAGAAAATTTTTTGCTTATTTCAGCCTTTTAAATTTCGAATTTTTTTAGATTTTGTTCTTATAGAGCATTTAAATCTTGTAAGTAACGACCATACAAAATGTCAAGTTCCTAACTCCTTCATTATTGAAAATATCATAATTTTGGAACTTCTTCGCTCCTGCACCCTCTGCGGGCAGTGGCACCGACAAAAAATTTAGCATATGTTGGAGCAGGGACTGTCACCATCCATTTGCCACCATCACTTTTGAAATCGGTTCTGTAGTTTCAGAGATTCCATAGAAATTGTAATTTAGAATGTTTTTAGAACGCTTCTTCCTCATCTCACCCTTTTAAATTGCGAATGTTTTTATAATTTGTTCTTAGAGAACATTTACATCTTATAAGTAACTACCATACCAAATTTGATACATCTATCTCCTTCAGTACACAAAAAATCGAAATTTTAGAACGTTTTTCGCTCCTGCACCCCCCTGGGGGTGGTGGCACCGACATAAAATATAGCCTATGTGGGAGCAGGAATTGTCACCATTAATTTGCCACCATCACTTTTAAAATCGCTTCAGTGGTTCCAGAGATTACCCCTTCAAACAAACAAACAAACAAACAAACAATCTTTACTACTTTATATATTAGTATAGATAAGGGGGAATTAGCCCCTTGTTTCCCCCCTTTATACTTAACCAATCAATCCCGAAAACTAATCAGAGATGCGCCTTAACACAGTGAACCTATAAATAAAATTTGAAGGAAATGGGATAATTCTGCATGAAACATTTACATAAATTAAGGGGGGTATTAGCCCCCCGTTCCCCCCCTTTATACTTAATCAATCAATCCCGAAAACTAATCAGGGAAGCGTCTTAACCCAATGAATCTATAAACAAATTTTGAAGCAAATAGAATAATTCTGCATGAAAAACCCATTTATATAAATTAAGGGGGGGATTATCCCCCCGTTCCCCCCCTTTATACTTAACCAATCAATCCCGAAAACTAATCAGGGAAGCGCCTTAACACAGTGAACCTATAAACAAAATTTGAAGGAAAACGGAATAATTCTGCATGAAAAACCCATTTATATAAATTAAGGGGGGATTAGCCCCCCGATCCCCCCCTTTATACTTAACTAATCAATCCCGAAAACTAATCAGGGAAGCGCCTTAACTCAGTGAACCTATAAACAAAATTTGAAGGAAAACGGAATAATTCTGCATGAAAAACCCATTTATATAAATTAAGGGGGGGATTAGCCCCCCCGATCCCCCCCCCTTTATACTTGACTAATCAAACCCGTAAACTAATCAGGGAAGCGCCTTAACTCAGTGAACCTATAAACAAAATTTGAAGGGAAACGGAATAATTCTGCATGAAAAACCCATTTATATAAATTAAGGGGGGGATTAGCCCCCCCGATCCCCCCCCCCTTCATACTTAACTAATCAAACCCGTAAACTAATCAGGGAAGCGCCTTAACTCAGTGAACCTATAAACAAAATTTGAAGGGAAACGGAATAATTCTGCATGAAAAACCCATTTATATAAATTAAGGGGGGCGGAATTAGACCCTTGTTCCCCCCCTTTATACTTGACCAATCAATCCCGAAAACTAATCAGGGAAGCGCCTTAACTCAGTGAACCTATAAACAAAAGTTGAAGGAAAACGGAATAATTCTGCATGAAAAACCCATTTATATAAATTAAGGGGGGGATTAGCCCCTTGTTCCCCCACTTTTATACTTAACCAATCAATCCCGAAAACTAATCAGGGAAGCGCCTTAACACAGTGAACCTATAAACAAAATTTGAAGGAAAACGGATATTTCTATGAAGAGTTATCGCATTACGTACGTACATACATACATACAGAACCGGCTGCCAAGCTCTCAGGGCTTGACAGCCAGTGTGATAACTGAAAAATCGCAATTTTAGAACGGTTTTTGCTCCTGCACCCCCTGGGGTTAGTGGCACCGACATAAAATATAGCCTATGTTGGAGCAGGGGTTGTCACCATCACTTTTGAAATCGGTTCGGTAGTTCCAGAGATTACCCTCTACAAACAAACAAACAAGATTTACTCCTTTATAATATTAGTATAGATTATAAGTAAAATAAATAAATATTTTTCCTGATACAAAAATCTATTTAATCGCTAAAAGTTTTAATTAATTATTTGTTTGAATGAAAGGCCTCAGCTTAGATTTATGTCAAATGTTTTAACTAACATATTGTAAAGTTTGTGTTTTAAAAGGACCGTTAATGAAAGTTTGTTCAAAGGAATTGCGAAATACAAAACAGATCTAATAATCTGAGCATGTGCAATGATATGAAGCACGTAATGGATGTATTAGGGAAGCCTCATTATTTTACAAGAGAGTTGATTTTTATACTAAACAAAATGAGATGGCAAAACATTTTTAAACACGCAAGTTTTTTAGTTTAAGGGGACAGTGGACGTTGAAATTAATTTTTTTTATTTTTCATCACAGATATATGAAATTTTGTGCATATATACATTTCACCATAAGTATATAAAATACCTTAAAAGAAATTTTAATCTTAATATAATTTTAAGATTTTTTAAAAAATTTATAAATAAATTTTAAAATGCTCCTTGCGTCTTAATTTTTAAGATATTTCCTCTATTTTGCATTTGGATCACTTAAAACTATATTACAAACAAATATGTGTATCAGTTATTTAATCCTTTGAATAGTTAATTTTTGAGAGATTTTTTTCTGAATTCCAGTCCGATTTTCATCAAAATTTAGCATTTTAATAAGTTATAAATCAAATTTAACTATCTTACCGAAGTCTAATTGTAAAATGCATACACAGTTTCTTTGTAAACAAAATCAGGATTCTTCCTTATCAATTTCATGAATTTTGAACAAAAATTAAGACGCATGGAGCATTTCAAAAATCTAAAAAACGTGTGAAATCTGTATTGAGAAAAACAGGTCTAAAGTTTACTAAAGCACCGAAAACTTGATTGTGCACATAATTCTAACGCTTATAACTTTGCGAATAATCATTGCAGATGCATGCAGTTTTTCTCAAATGGTTCAATACAAACTGAAGAATAATAATACACACAAAAATTTATTTCAATTTTTGGGTCGATTTGAATAATCATATCCCCTTCCTGTTCCCACATTTACCAAGTAAATTCTAAGTATATATTATTTAATTAACTTTTCACAAAATTCGAAAGAATCAATTGTAATAGTGTTCGTCGCCAGCAGTTTTTATCGTTTCTTTACGGAATTTAATATTTGACATATTTACATCAAATAACTAGACAATCTTCAATATATATATATATATATATGTTACATTATTAAATCTTCCTTCGCGATGTTTCTCTGTTTTAAAATAAATTATCACCACACCCACACACACACACACAGTTTCACTATTTCGTTATTCCTTAATAATATCTATCATTAATTCTATTTAATTCTATTAAATTCCCCTTAAATTCATTATTATTTTGCCCAACATACTTAAATATAAAGCTCTCAGTTACTCTTAAATTATATAATAAATTCTGATCATTTCTGTGAATTCGAATGTTTTTTCGAAAGCCATTTTATTTTATTTTTACTTTTCCTCTTTCCGAGTTTTCCCGCGCTCGTTTCTTTTCACTGTAAAATACGTCCGCTTAGAATATGGTAGAACAATTTATTTTATCATCCTCATTGGTCCATGGCGTAGATTTTACACGTATTCCTTATTCTCTCATTGGTTAGAACACGTGCTACGTCATGATCTAGTACCTTTCCGCTTATTCACAAAAAGAGAGTGTAACCGTGCTTCCCTCAGTTTTTTGGCCATTTTGCAAATGTTAACAGTTCCCTGACTGCGTATTTTACTCATCTTATATTCTAAATAATTACACCTAATAGTTGTCGAGAAGTATGATCATATTCGATGTATTTTAATAACAGCTTGTGACAACTATTTTAGTGAGAGACGGCACTGCACATTTAATCATGTGAGGGCTGCTTCCATGTCGATTTTTAAAATAAAACATAGAATTCTGAATAAGTTGTTTTTTCTCCATACTGGAGAAACACCCACGATGTCAATTCATTCCTGGATCCGCTACGACGACTGCCACTATATTTATTCTTCGGATAATCGACGACTGCGTCCAGCTTTATTCATCGAAAGAAAAACTCACTTCACTTATATAATTCAACTGCAATTCCGTACAGCTCATCGCCAATCTTCTTCAACAATTTCATCGAATTATAACACAAGCCGGCAAGGATATGGAAAAATCTACGCATCACCAAAGTACGATTGCAGATAATCTACTATAAGAAAGGTGATGTAACAAAACCAAGACGGAAACTAAAATATCAACAAAAATGTGCTTGTGAAACAACAGTCTACCCCCAACGACGCCAGCCAGGATGAATTACTTGGAATACAGCCACAACAAAAATATGACAAAAAGTAATGTCTAAATAACAACAAAATTTGTTATCAAATGCATTTCAATTGCGTAAGTTCTTTTTATTTATTTATTTGTTTTATACGAAAGAATGCGAGGTTTGATTATTTATTACTTGTTCGAATTAATATTTACATTTAATATTTGTTGAAACTTATTTGTTGTTAATATCTTAAAGTTGATTTTTATTATATTATTTATTCTTACATAAGCGAAATCAGTTGTGTTTATTTTTTACTGCAATTCTACAAAAAGTTACGATAATTGAAATGTATTTATTTAAATACTGGAGATGCTAGTAATTCGAAAATAGAGACTTAGGAAAAAAATGTGTTTTAATGAAATTTATATTGAATAATGGAAAAGTTATTATGGTGTAAATTAACTATGTCATTAAGAAAATATTTTTTTAAATTTTAAATACATTTTTAAAAAAGCATATTACCATTTGATAAAAATATTTTGTCTTATCTTAAGACTTTGAAAGTAATTAAATTATTAACTTCAAATATCACAAAAAAAAAAAAAAAAAACCTTGAATTAAAAAAAAATTACCTTGAATAAAGAACGGATTACAATTGAAGGGTGACAGTGTGTTTGTATATTATGATATTTATTATTAAAGTATTCTTTGTATATTATTTTTATATTTTTATTCTGTTTGGAAGTAATATGTTAAAGATTTAAGAATATGTTACGTTGTGCTTTTACGATCGGGAAATAAAATTAGATATCCCAGTTTTATCTAGTTAAAATTGAAAGACAAAATGTCTGAAATTAATATTATACCTTTTGACCCGAATTTGGGAATGGACATACAAAGTTGGTTAACATATTTCGATAAATCTTGCAGTTCCAATAAGAAAGATGCTGATTGGAAATTTGAAAATATTTCAATATATGTAAAAGGAGAAGCTTTAACAATCTATATTAATGAATGTCAAAATTGTGAAGATTATACTCAAATTTCAGAAATTCTAATCGAAAAATTTATTGAGGTTGAGATTCCTAGTTTTTCTGATTTTTCCTCTCTCAAATTAAATGACTTAAAAGATAATTAAAATTATTTCCATAAAAAGGTTGAAATTGGCCGAAAGTTGAAACTTGGTGAAACCATCATTGTACAAGGTCTTACCGACGGATTAGCCCCACAATATCAGAATGCTTTGATTGTAAGCTCCCCAAATAACACCACCGATTGGTATAAATTGGTAAGACAACTTGTGGTCTCCCCAGATTCTAATGTAAATACTACAAGAAATAACCCCTCAAATAACAGATCTTATCAGCAAAATGCTAGAACTTTTCAGTCAAATAATAGGTCTTTTCAGCAACATACTAGACCTTTTCAACCACAATATTATGCACCCAGAAATTGGATTCTCCAACCAAATTTCAACCCACCTAATTCTAACTTCAATGCACATAGTTCTAGATTTGAGAATTCTAGAATGGAAAATAATCATTTTCAGAGACGTTATCCATCTAGACCTTGCAGGATTTGCTTAAATCAAGGAATACTTAATGCTTTTCATTGGGAGAGTAATTGCGTGTTTAATGTTAACCCTTTACAGTCTGCTGGTCCTCCCACTCCCCCACAACAACCTAATAATAACATTTGACAACTAATTATTCCTGGTTATACAAATCAACAATTATGTTATAGACTCTGGATCGACCATCTCAATTCTACCTCTTCAGTTTGTAAATTTATTAAATGTTAATGTTAAGAATATTCATCCTGTTAATATTGGTCAAGCCAAGGGCTTTGTACAGGTTAAACAATCTTGTGATTTATTTCTTAGAATTGGTAAAATTGAACAATATGTTAATTTTCTTGTTTGTGATACAGATTTAGAATATGCAATTTTAGGATTGCCAGACTGTGCTCTTTTTGATCTAAAAATTGATTGTGCTGAGTGCAGTGTTACACAAGGGAATACTGTTTTAAATCAATGTATAACCAGAAGTAAATTAAGATCTCTTCATTTCAATATAAAAAATGAATATCAATGTGTCCAACCCGATTATGGAAGGGTCATGACTCCTCAATCTTTCGCGCAACCTAATGATAATAATTCTAAATTACTTGGGGAAATAAATTCAATAGATAATGAAACTTTAAGAGATATTTTGAGGGATTATTTAGATATTTTTACTAAAAATAAATATGATGTCGGAAAGATAAACTTTGAACCTCAACAAATTTTTTTAAACTCTGACCTACCTGTATCTATGAGGCCTTATCGTACTTCCATGGTAGATGGAAAAGAAATCTCAAACCAAATTCAATGCTTATTAAATGCTGATCTAATTCAGGAAAGTAATAGTCCTTACTCTTCCCCTGTCACTTTGGTAATGAAACGGTATGAGGGTAAAAAGACAAGATTATGTGTAGATTACCGTAAATTAAATTCAATAATGAAAAACGATGCAGAACCTCTACCCCGTACTGATGATATTCTATATAAATTGTGTAATGCCCAGTATTTTTCCACCTTGGCCTTAGCCGCTGGCTACTTGCATATACCCATACATCCTGCAGATAAAGAAAAACTCGCTTTTACTACCAATTCTGGTTTATTTGAGTGGAATGTACTCCCCTTTGGTGTAAAAGTTGGACCATCTATATTTAATAGAACTCTTAGAAGAATCCTCACAAAATATAAAATTGATTTTGCATGCTATTATTATGATGATATAGTTATTTTTTTCTTACTCCTTAATAGAACATATCCAACATCTAATCAAAATTTTTGATTTATGTAGACTTGAGAACATTAAACTTAAATTATCTAAATGCAATTTGCTCACAATAAAATTAATTTTTTAGGGTATGAAATTAAAAATGGTACCCTCACCCCTGCTAATGCTAATATTGATGTCATTAAAAAATTAAAACCCCCTTAAAATGTTAAGGAACTTCAAAGATTTTTAGGATCCGTTAATGTGTACCATAAAGTTATTGATAAATATGCAGAAATTAGGTATCCTCTCAATAGACGTCTTAAGAAATTTTTTTTTGTGGGAATGGAATACAGAGTGTCAAAATTCCTTCCAAAAATTGAAAGAGGCACTAATTGCTAAACCTATCTTAAAAATTTATGACCCTAATCTACCCCTCCATATGTTTGTTGATGCCTCACAGGTAGCGGTAGGTGCAGTCCTTAAACAGCCAGATAAAAACAATTTCTTACATCCAATTGCTTTTTTCTCTAGAGATTGAGAAGTTATGAACGAAACTACTTTATTACTGAGCTAGAGTGTCTTGCGATCATTGAAACATTAGATAAATTTTGTCACTATTTTCATGGTGTGAAATTTACTATTCACACCGACCATGCATCTCTTATGTGGCTTAAGAATGTAAAACATCTAAGAGGTAGACTCTAAATGGTCTTTGAAACTGAGTATGTTTGAGTATAAGATAGAATATTTAAAAGGATCTACAAATGTCGAAGCCGACATGTTGTCAAGAAACCCTATTTCTCATTTTACTCAACCACTTACGTTTCTTCTGGATGTTAAAGTGATACTTGATATGCAGGAAAGGGATAATGTATGTGGAAAAAATTACTTAAATGACAATGGACTGATGATCATTAAAATAAATAGTTTTTGAAAAATAGTAGTTCCCATGTCCTTAAGAAAGAAATTGCTTGGTATTGCTCATGAAATATTTGGTCACCTTGGAATTCAAAAAAGCAAAATTTAATCTCTCCTAATTATTATTGGCCCGATAGGACTCAGGATATAACTAATTTTGTTAAGCATTGTGATACTTGCCAGAAAAACAAAAAACCCAGACAGAAAAAATAATTTGGCTTATTACAAGCGATGCCAACCACAGATCAACCTTTTGAATGTCTTTCTGTTGATACTGTGGGAGGATTTAACTATTACAATTCAACCAAAAAATATCTTCATATAGTCATAGATCATGCAACCAGATATGTGTGGGCATTTCCCTCAAAGAGTGTCACCACAGAAACGTATACCAATTGTTTGAAACAGATCTTCAATATTCAAACCCCTCGACAACTATACTATTTTAACAAAATTTCCAGTATTCAGACCCTCCAAAAAATAATAAGTGATAGGAATGCTGCATTTGCTTCTTCTAGATTAAAAAAAATTCTGCGGAACCATAGTATTAAGCAGCGTTTAACCACAGCACACCATCCACAAACTAATGGAAAATGTGAAAGAGTGAACCAGACAATAGTTACTAGGTTAAAGTGTAAGGTTAATTCTACCAGCTCCAAAGTCCCTTGGACAAGAATTTTGACAGAAGTAGTTAATGAGTACAATAACACACCTCACTCCATAACTAAATTCCCCCCTGCTTATTTACTCTTTGGCCAATTACCCTATGATTCCCCCCTTAAACAAAACTATTACCCCCCTGTAAATGAAGCCCTTAAAATTGCGAAAGCGCGTACTGATGAATTCTATTTGAAAAGTAAGAAATACTATGATCAAAATTATGTCAAACCAAATTTTGAAGTTGGTGATCTCTTCCTTTATGAAGAGTTTCATTACCCTAATACTAGAAAATTATCCCAGGTATTTTCAGGACCCTACCAAATACTTAGAAAAGTCTCTGAGGTAAATTTTGAAATTGATAGAAAAACCCAATTAAAAGATATTGAAATTGTACATGTATCAAAATTACGTCTATATTACCCTCCGGATAAATTAAGATAAGCACATGAGCAATTATCACTACTACCACCGCTACAGAAGCAAGGAACTCAAGTTAAGTCAATAGCTTAATCTTAAATTTTCTATAAATAGAATTTTAGTAATTAAATATTCAAATTAAAGATTAAAGGTAAAAATAATTAATTTCAACGTTACAGGTATATTCTTGGGTGCGCAACAAGAAAATATTTGTTTGAGATTTTTACTTAAATTTAGCTGGTTTATGTGGGATAAATTAGTTATTTTTAATCTAAGACTTCTAATTAATGTTGAAATATCAACTGTAACTAAAATCTTAATTTTAATTGATATATTTTATTTATTAATATGTAAATGGAACTAACTTAAAATTAAATTATATAAAAACAATATAAAAAAATGATTGAATTCTATCAACCTTTTATTTAAAAAAAAATATATCATGTCTTTATTTTTTCCTTATCGAATAAAAATAAGAAGATTGCGTAACACTACAGAAATGAGGCATATCTATTTTCTTTCAAAAAAAATTTTTTCCTTTTCCAAACAGCATTTTTACTTTTTTTTGTTGTTTGTTTTTCTTATTGAGTATATTTAATCCAGGTGTATGATCAGAAACTTATTTCAAGACTTTTCTGGTTACATGATAGGGAATTAAATTAAATAACTCAGATAAGATATAATTTATAATGAGATGTTTATTATTGTTAGATTATTATTATTGTTGTTATTATTGATATTATTATGTGATAAAAGATTAATATATTTATTGAAATATTGAGATAAAGAAAGAAACTTATGATGAATTGGTTAACCAATGACTAAGAAACACGATTATTACGATGAAGTATTGTTGTTATTAACTAGAGTTTGATTGTTATTTTATTATTGTTATTAGATATATTATTTATATTCATTGTTATTTTATTGTTGAAACTTTATTATTGCAACTTTATATTGTTATCACAACTGTAGGACTGAATAACTAAATTAGGATTCTAAATAGATATTCACAAAGTGGACTTTCAGTAGGACTGAATCACTTATGGACATTAATAAGTGAATATTACTGAATTACTTGAATCATCGATAAAAAGTGAAAAGTTGCATATTATTGTTATATTTTATTATTATAATTTATATTGTTCTTCTATACTCATGCCTTATTCATTTGATTTAGCATTAGGACTCTAAATAGATATTCACATAGTGGACTTTCAGTAGGACTGAATCCCTTATCGACATTAATAAGTGAATATTACTGAATTACTTGAATCATCGATAAAAAGTGAAAGGTTGCATATAATTGTTATATTTTATTATTATAATTTATATTGTTCTCCTATACTCATACGTTATTAATTTGATCTAGCATTAGGAAGCTAAACTTATGCTAATAATTAGCAACAATTATTGTAACTCATTATTCTTAAAAGTGTACATATTTAATGCAGTTCCCACATAGTCGCGTTTTAAAAATTAATTATTTAATTTTATTTTTTTAGGCTTAATAGTATTAAGAGGTATTGAACATTTTGATATGTCGGCCAGGTGGCTGTATTGTAATTCGAGTGTCTTATTTTTCTCCCAATGAACTTGTAGGTCAGTTAGACCTACCGGTTCATACATTTTTTACGGAGGGGGGATATTGTTACATTATTAAATCTTCCTTCGCGATGTTTCTCTGTTTTATAATAAATTATCACCACACACACTTTCACTATTTCCTTATTCCTTAATAATATCTATCATTAATTCTATTAAATTCTATTAAATTCCCCTTAAATTCATTATTATTTTGCCCAATATACTTAAATATAAAGCTCTCAGTTACTCTTAAATTATATAATAAATTCTGATCATTTCTGTGAATTCGAATGTTTTTTCGAAAGCCATTTTATTTTATTTTTACTTTTCCTTTTTCCGAGTTTTCCCGCGCTCGTTTTTTTTTCACTATAAAATACGTCCGCTTAGAATATGTTAGAACTATTTATTTTATCATCCTTATTGGTCATGACGTAGATTATACACGTATTCCTTATCTCTCATTGGTTAGAACACGCGCTACGTCATGATCTGGTACCTTTCCGCTTATTCACAAAAAGCGAGTGTAACCGTGCTTCCCTCCGTTTTTTGGCCGTTTTGCAAATGTTAACAGTCCCCTGGCTGCATCTTTTACTCATCTAGTATTCTAAATAATTAAACCTAATAGTTGTCGAGAAGTATGATCATATTCGATGTATTTTAATAACAGCTTGTGACAACTATTTTAGTGAGAGACGGCACTGCACATCTAATCATGTGAGGACTGCTTCCATGTCGATTTTTAAGATAAAACATGGAATTCTGAATAAGTTGTTTTTTCTTCATGCTGGAGAAACACCCATGATGTCAATTCATTCCTGGATCCGCTACGACGACTGAAACTATATTTATTCTTCGGATAATCGACGACTGCGTCCAGCTTTATTCATCGAAAGAACAACTCACTTTACTTATATAATTCATCTGCAATTCCGTACAGCTCATCGCCAATCTTCTTCAACAATTTCATCGAATTATAACACACGCACACACACACACACACACATATATATATACAGTGGAACACGCTTAAGAAGTTTTCCAGGGGACCGGGTAAATAAAACGTCTTAAACGGGAAAACTTCTTAAACGGGAAAACTTCTCAGGGGAAAAATTGTAATGGCTAATTACATAATGAAGACATTCATAGCACAAAATTATACAAAGTGTTGAATTAGATATACGGAATAATGTTATAAATTAAAAAATTAATTTTTTTAATGCATTAATATAATTAAAAGAAAAAAAGTACAGTAGTAAATAATAACAAACTGATTTACCTGTATTTTATTCAAAGCTTCTTATTACTTATTTATTGCTAATACATATCATTATTACTGAAATAATCCTTAATACTTTTTTGTTTTTTCTTTTTTTCTAATAGTTGTAAATAAAAAGAGTCAAGTTGTCTTAAATTTTTATGTATTTCGTCTGGGACATTCTCTTGACTTTCTATATAACGTCGAAAAGTTTCTAGTCCTTTTATAGCATCTGAGTAGCTTGGAACTATTGGATCATCTTCAGTTTCACTTGATTCATTCCCATTTTCATCTGGCATCAAATCGCAAATGTCTTCCACTGATAAAATCTGTCTCAGTATTGCATCATTATCAACATTCACATATTCACAAAACGACGTAGTAAAGTTCAATTCTTTCTGCAGTATTTTCCAATCATCTTCATCAATCTCTGGTTCATACACATCTGTTATCTCTCCATTTGAAAACCCAGCTTTTTTAAAGCAATTGGCAATGACAGTTGGATTTACAGATTCCCAAGCAGATGTAATCATATGAATAGCTTCTAAAACATTAATCTTTTTCAATTTTTCTCCATTTTCCAGATTTAAAAGAATCCACTTGACTAACCGTTTTCTGAAGTGTTGCTTAAATGCCCTAATTACGCCTTGATCCATTGGCTGCAAAACTGCTGAAGAATTTGGTGGAAGGTAATGCATTTTAATGTGATCCAATTTCACATCTTTGGAATGTGCACTACAATTATCAACAAACAAAGTAATCTTTCTTTTTTCCTTTCTCATTTTAGTGTCCAATTTCTTTAGATATTTTTCATAAATTGGAATTGTCATCCAAGATGCTTTATTGCTTTCATATTGACAATTCAATGATTTCACATTTTTGAAGCACCGTGGTTGTTTTGCCTTTCCGATTACTAAAAGTGGAAGTTTCGCACTACCGTCCATGTTGCTACCTAGCAAAACCGTTAAACGCTCCTTGCTCGATTTCCCTCCATAGCAGTTTTCTCCTTTAAATGCGAAAGTTTTATCAGGTAGTAGGTTATAGAATAGGCCACATTCATCCAAATTGAATATGTCTTTTTCTTTATATCCGGATATTAAGGTTGGTAAGATATTCGATTTCCATTCATCTGCTTCTTGCATATTGACACTTTTACTTTCTCCATTTATAGATTTATAAACTAATCCAGCTCTGTTTTTCATCCTGTCGATCCATCCGTTTGATGCATTAAATTCAACATTCATTTTCTTTGCTATTTCATCTGCTTTTTCTCTTAAAATTATTCCACTTATAGGGATGTTTGCTAACCTTGCTTGTTTAAACCAAATAATCAGCTTTTCTTCTATTTCTTCATATTTACCTTTTTTTATTTTTTTTGCATTTGAAGACTGCAATGAGGATATGGTTTCTCGTTTAGCAATGATGCCATTCAGCGTTGTCACTGGCATATCCAACTTTTTCGCAATTTGAATGCGTGTTAGATGCACATTTTCATATACCTCTTTCAAAAATTTCAGTGTTTGCTCAACAGTTAAAGCCTTTCGTTTTATTCCTCTATTAGGCATGTTGAAATTTTAATCCAAGGAGAAGAGCAACACAGATGACTACTATTGACTGTAACATAAAAATAAACCACGAAAAAAATATGCAAAACTAGTCATACGAATTGAGTTTCTTAGTGCAAGCTGAATATCTTTTGTGCTCAGGAGAACGTCTATAGAGCAGTGTCAGATGTCTAAATCCCGTATTCACCAGCTCATGCTGACGGCTGGCAACCCGAATTTCTGAGAAAAACCGGTAGAAAAACCAGTTCCAATCAACGGCGGGCATGAGGAAAACAGCTTTCTAGCCGCTTGCCAGAACAGGTTGGTGAATACGAAAAATGTCAGCGGAATAGTTGTTTCTGACTATTTCTGAAAGACCCCTCCCCCCACCGAGGACATTCCCCCTCAGGGCCTATATCCCTGATGTAGATAATCGGCCGTCATAAATAAACACAATAAACACTGACTATTTCTGCGAATGAAGCTTTTAAAATCACTCACAAATAACTCTATGAAAATGCTTCTTTTAGGAAGCAAACAAGCAAGCAAAAAACGAAAGAAAGAATTTCATTTCAAACTGTATTCTTTTGCAATACACCGCTTGCTTTCGCATATTTCATTTACATTCATCACAGCGATAATCCCCCTACCCCTGCTAAAATCCGGCATACAAAGAAAATAACCCTTTGCTTTACAAGAAATTCCCAAATGAGTTGTTTGAAGCCTCCTCCGATTCTGAACAATGGTTATCTATGAGGACAGGTGTTCCATTCCTTTACTTTTCTGCTTATAAATTCATTTCTTCATAGGTATATTTTGAATCTTTTTAATTCTTAGAAGAACGAACATTGTAAATGCAAAAAATGTCACCTCAAAGTGAAATTTGAAAAGACAATTTTCGGGGATTTTGAAACTTCTTAAGCGGGAAAAGTTCCAAAATCAAAACTTCTTAAACAGTGAATTTCAGCATTAAAGAAATAGAAAATCAAATGGGACCATGGATAGAAAACTTCTTAAGCGGGAAAACTTCTTAAACGAGAACTTCTTAAACGGGTTCCACTATATATATATATATATATATATATATATATATATATATACATATATATATATATATATATATATATATATATATATATATATATATATATGTATATATATATATATATATATATATATATATATATATATGTATATATATATATATATATATATATATGTATATATATATATATATATATGTATATATATATGTATATATATTTATATATATATATATATATATATATATATGTATATATATATATATATATATATATGTATATATATATATATATATATATATATGTATATATATATATATATATATATATATATATATATATATATATATATATATATATATATATATATATATATTGCTTTGAAAGTGTTTTGTTTCATTCAACTGTAAGAGCAAAAGAAAAATAATTTTATTAAAAAAATCATGACATAGTATACTTTTTATCTCCTACGCACATATCTTTGATGGATAAGTATATTTAAAGAGAACTTTTTCTTTCAAAAATTTAAGCGCAATCAATTATCTAAAATCAATTTTCAAGTGTTAAGTATATTTTCTTATTCTCAAAGTAAAAAAAAAAAAAATCAATTAACTAGCTCTTTTTAATTAAGGCAATTAGTTAGGAAATTGTTAAATATTTTAAATTAATAGGCATTTGTGGAATAACTTTTTTTTTAATGTAGGCAACTTTTTTGGTCGAAACGGTAGCACACGCTGCGCCTGTCACGATTCATTCAAAATTATTTTTACCTAAGTAAGATTACCGGCTACGTCATTACCATATAAATAATGTCATTATCGGTGATGCATTTATTATTCATTATTTTGATTATAAGGGGAAATTTTAAAGGCAGTAACTGAAGATAATTGTAGAAGAAGATGTTATGTAACCATTAAATTTCCAGAAAATTGATGTGAAAGTTTTTAGTTGTACTTTTTATTGATTTACGAGTATTTTGTTTTTGGTACAATATGTTTAAACTGTTAACAATTGGTTCTATACTCGCTCAGAAAAAAGTATTCACATTAATATTACATAAGTTTTTTAAATATTAAAGTATTTAATATTAATAAATAATATCAGGAATTTTCGAGACTAATTAGAAACTAAGATTTTTAGATTTGTCATGTGATAGAATACTTCATATCACATACACTTATTAAATAAAACAGTTTTTTAGAAAATGTATCATAACATGTTCTGTCACTAAATTTCTCAATTATTCTCTCTAATTTAATACAAGCAATACAAATATTGGGAATATTGAAGTAATGCAACTAAGAATCAGTGTATCTCGAGAGATTTCAACAATCTAAATCATTTGAAATACAACTTAACTTCACATTGTTCACTGATAAAATAAATGCCATGTACTGTGTTTCACATTTAGAAATAACTCACAGACTCAGTTAAGCACTAGATTTTTTTGTAACACATTTATCAGAAAGATCTCTCCGAGTAAAATTTTACATGTCATCATATTTCATAGTACAATTCTTGATAAACTAAGTCATATTATTTTTATTTATCAATTACTTGAACTATCAATACCTGTACGATGTGACTACTTTCATTTAAAGTGCAGATATACCCGAAATAAATTCTTCTAGTACTTTAAGTGGTTTGTGTGCGATCACTCGAAGCATGATCCATTTTCTAAAGAAACGTTTCTATTGAATCAAACGACTTAATTTCCCCCCCGCCACATTTAAAACAATTTTGTAATTGGAACTATATGTCTATAACTAACGGTTTAAGCCATTGGACATCGTTGATTGTGGATACCCTGTATATATATATATATATATATTATGTGTGTGTATATATATATATTTAATTGAGACCAAATGAAACTTCCTGAAAATATATTAACCTTACTTACTCTAAATTAAATTCTTATGAGTTTTTTAGTATTTTATTGCATTAGATTAATCTTATTTTATTGTATAGTACGCATATAAGTGTATTAAGATCATTGTCTCATATATTAAAATTATGAGGAAATTGTGAAGGAATGATGAAATACTTGTGACAATATCTTTATACAAACACTTTGGATTATTTTCAATTGCTAAATATGTTTTAAAACACATTTTCAATAGGATGTTAACAGAAAAAGAAAATATTTATTGCTTTCATTAAATTTGTAACAGATGAGTGAATTATATGTAATAAAAATACTTAGTTTGATCTAATACTTGAAAGATATGTGTTAGCTATTGAAGATTGTTGTTGAGCAAAAAACAAGACAGTTTTATTGCTTCCAGGATAGTTCCAATACAAACTATCCTGGATATTTATAATGCATATGCTGCAATTTACTGAGAAAATAAGGACACACTTATAGTAATGTGAGTGAATGATGTCAATACTAGAGACAAAGTATTGCAATAAGAAGTATCACAATTTCTTTCATTGTATAAAATATTAATATATTTAAGGGTCTAAATATTTATTTAAGTATCTTCAATGCATTTTATAAGTAAAACATTATAAACATACATGCCATAATGGCGGGGAAAGTATTTTGGTTCCTACATGTGTGAATGGAGCCTTAATTAGGGAATAATATTTAAACTAACTATGAGAAACGATGTTTTGTTGTTGTGGTTAAAGTTAGTACTGAAGAGGCTGTGCAATGACATATTGAAACGTAAACTTTGTATGTTTTTTTTTAATATGTTTAAGTATATATTTTAATTTACTTATTTTTTAAATGTATTCAAGTCTGTCTAATGTCTCATAGTTTAAATATTGATTTAATTCAGAAGTTAAAATATACGTATATCTTAAGGAATAATATTTGAATTTAAAACATACATTTATTATTATATTTCAATTTCAATAAGGAAATAATCACTATTTATATGTATAAATTGTTACATTTACTTGCGAAAATCTTACCATTTCAACTGATTCAAATTCGTATATGTTTGTCATGCTTGTAATTATCACAAACATGCCATCCTATAAACTTACTTGAAGGTACTTTTAGGTGTGAACGTAATTATATAATAACGTAGCACCTACAGTCGTCGTCTGGTGCATCCTGCTGTCCATCTCTCCGCATATAACAGCGCACAATATTGATAGTTTAAATCACCTTTTCTTTTTGAAATTATAAAAATACTTCCATAAAACCCATGGGACACAAATTACCACTTTTGTGAGAATTACTCATATATAACAATTACTTCACATTTTAAATCATAATTTTGAATTTCAATGTGCGTGACATAAGTGGTTTATTGAGCAGTATGACTACCTAAAGCAGGTGACAGATATGATACACATCCCACTCTAATTAATAAAGATACGTATATTAATTCGATAATATTTTAGAATTTATCTTTAAATGTATAATAATTACGAAAAATCTTACAATTTTACCTGATTCAAACTCGTATGTGTTTGTAAAACAAAGTAATTATCACAAACATTCCACCCTGTAAACTTATTTGAAGTTGCTTTTAGGTGTGTTGGTAATTATATAAACGAGCAGGGAAGAACGATTTAAGCTCGGTCAAAATTATCTTTGAGTGCAAATATCATGATCCATGACCAAAATGACCCACTAATCAAATTTTCTCGAACATGTGACCAAGCCCAATTTTCTTCTCGTGCCCGAAACCCATAGGATATAAAATTTAGCCAAAATAGTCTGGCCCGTTTTTAGAAAAAATTAGCTTGACCCACAGTGGCCCAAAAATGATCCACTAATCGGATTTCCTCGAGTATGTGACCTAGCCCAATGATTTTCTCGTGCCCAAAAACCGTAGGATACAAAATTTAGTTCCAATCCTCCGAGTCGTTTTTAAGATAAAAATATCTTGAGCCATAATGACCCATGACCAAAATGACCCACTAATCGTATCCCGAAAATGTGACATGCCCAACAGTCTTCTCGTGCCCGAAAATCATAGGATGCAAAATTTAGTGTAAATATTCTGAGGCTCTTTTTAGATAAAATTAGCTTGACCATCAGTGACCCAAAAATGACCCACTAATCAAATTTTATCGGACATGTGACCTAGCCCAATAATTTTCTCGTGCCCGAAACTGGAAAAATGCAAAGTTTAATCGAAATCGTTAGAGTCGTTTTTTAGATAAAATTAACTTGAACGTTAATCCAAAAATGACCCACTAATCGAAAGTTCTCGATCATGTAACCCATTCCAATAGTCTTCTTGTGCCCGAAAATAGAGGATACAAAAGTTAGCCAAAATCATTTCAACAGTTTTTTAGATACAATTAGCTTCACCCTAACCCATGGTGACCCAAAATGATCCACTAATCGAATTTTCTCGAACATGTGACCTAGCCCAGTGGTTTTCTGGAGCCCCCAAAACGGTAGGATAAAATTTTTTTCAAAACCGTTAGAGCCATTTTTAAGAGAAAATTTGCATATATATATATTCATATAACAGCGCAAAATCTACCCAACCGAATGGTTTGAAATTTAATATACATAATCGTTGCAAAATTTTGTCGTCTCATTTCAAATTTTATGAAAATCGAATCAAAACTTAAAAATATGTTAATAGAAGGTTTTTTCATTCTATTAAATCCTATCATACGTAATTAAATCATATACTATGATAGGTAATGGTGATAGGTTACCATGATGACAACGTTATATTTAAGATTACTGAATACCATATTACTGAATTTAAAAACCGAATTTGTATACCAAAATTGTTTAATTATAGCAATTATATAATCTATCGACAGTTTTTTGGATAAATATTTCCGGAGAAATAGATATTCAAAATAGAAAAAAGGGTCTAAATATTGTTTTCAAGTTCTGAAATTTTCAAAGTTAGGCCTACGTTTCCCATTGGAATTTTCAGTAAATGTCAACAAAAGATACAATATTTCCAACTTACAATGTACATATTTTATTACGGAAATTAATCACATCATAATAACAGACGATATAATTCATTTCACTAAAATAAGAACGATGATTTTTTTAGATTGTCTTTATAGGATATTTGGTCATAGTATAATTTTAATGTAATAGAATTGGAATTAATTGTTTGAAAAAGAATGTCGAAACTTCATTTTAAGAAATAAAATTAATATCATTAATATGAATATCTGCACATAACATAACTTTTGTATTCATGCATTTTTTAATAAGAGTGCAACAGCTATTGTACCAAGATCTGGATATTTATAAAACTAGTTATAGTACGAACGCACTTCCTTTGTCACGTTTGACGTGCAATTTCCAACTTGTTTAAATGTAATTGAGACAGATGTACAAAAAAGAGCTATATTGTACAAATGAATTACTCATAAGTGAAAATGCATATATTGTCATGTAACATATACGTTACACTATGAAGTAAAGTTTATAGCTTCTATTAAATGATATGAATTCTCTTAGTCTCATCTCCATCTCAGCCATATGCTCACGGGCAACGTTGAGGCAAACAAACAAACAAATAATATATAGAAGAAATTAATAACACCAGAATAACGTATGAAAGAAAACATATATATAAGGAAATTTTAAATACATTTAAAGCAAAATCCAAAGAAAATGTATTTATATATTTCACGAGGCTGATTAATAACTGACTTTATTCACAAATTTACTTTTGTGAAACGTCCTCATATTTCTTTTTCAAAATTAACCACATTTCGATATTGAATACCTCACATTTCAGCGTGTAAAAAATTTTAGAAGTAATGAATATTACACATCGATATATCGCTGAACTTTAAAAAATATATATTATATGGTAATTTGTTTTAGTGACGAAAAGAAATTCTGAACAAAGTTACAATAAAATAGGAAATTTAAGGTAGAAAGTAATAGAATTAATTTTCAATTCAGAATACATTCGAAAACGAAAAACAGTAAAAATTCCGTAACTTTTAACTATTTGAGGGTACTTGGTACTCTCTATTGGCAAATACCTACCTAATTAATATCAAAGGAGAGAAATTATAAACAAATCTATTTCAATATTGACAGGCCTATCGATTAGCTAGATATGTTTTTAAATTTTCACAACTATTTAGGAAGGTTAAACTTAAATCCAGTACCTGATAATAGTTTCAATTTTTACCTTCATTGTTTAAATATATATGTGACGAAATTTAAGTCAATAATCAGGCATTGATTTATAACTGAAAGTTTTATCAACAACATTTATTTCAAATTAATAACTTACATTCATGTTTAAGGATGGAAGTTACAAATGTTTTTAATTAATTTCAATTGCTTTTAAACACTATTTATTGATACTCTATATTTTATTAATCAACATTTTAATAGCATTTTAATCTCCAAATTTACACTCAGAATTAATCATTTGTAGGATTAAATATTTAACTTGAAAGCATTTTGTAAATCTCACAAATCTGTATATTTTTAACTTCCACGCTTATTGCCGAAACGTCAGTTAAGGCTCACTATGGAGACGGGAAAAGTTTTTTGTTTCCGTCTGTTTGTTTGTCTGTCTGTCTGCCTATTCCTCTCTCTGTTCAGCGATAACTGCCGTAAACAGTGCCCAATTAGATTAATTTTTGGTGGGTATGTTGGTGAGGTACCCGGAATGAGCTGTATAGTTTTTAGTTACATATGGTTCATTCGTTCGAAAAATGTAGAACATTTCGTTTTAGGTCATAATGCTTTCCTATGGGAATGCAGACGATTTACAAATTTCATTTTTAAATGAAATGAAAATCAGATATTTGAATAAAGGATTTAAGCATAAAATTACTGATGCTAAATTTTCAATATGGAGGATTTAAATATATCCCACAGCTTTGAAACTTTGGCGATGCATTTATTAGAATTCAGAAATTAATTGTTTAAATTATTGGAACATTCTTTGTATCTGTTCGGGAAATTTAAAACAATTTATTTTCCTATTTTTTACAAATTTTAAAATGAATTACTTTTTATTATGCTCTTTAATTTATCAGATGCTTAGAAAACACATTTCAAAGAATATCAAAATAATAAAATTAAAATAACTCTCACTATTTTGCTGCAATATTTTATTTGCAAAATAAATTATTTTCGGGAGATTTTAGTATTCTATTGAATTCTATATCAGAAGTTATTTTGATACAAGTTTATTTTTTAACAAAAAAGTTACATGAATGAGTAATTCATAAGAATTTCAGAATATCATTGCATAAACCGTGTTTAATTTAACGTTTCTAATTTCTGAAACTACCGAGATATTTTATATGCCTATAAATATGTATGTAATATAAAAAAGAATTAAATTGCCGATAGTAAGATGCTAAATAATATGAAATTGAGATTAAAAAACAATCACATTTAGAGCAGAAGTTGCGGCTCCTGATCTGCAGATTTACTAGTCTAGACCTCATATGAGGTCCCAAACTGACGTAACGAGGCAGGCCCCGCCTCGCGCCCGGGCCTGAGATAATTACAATATTAGAGAAAGGCGTTAACCCCCTCCCTCCCCATACCCGCAAATATACTGAATAATCTGTTCAAGAGAACCACCGTCACCTACATTAACGCAATCATTAAAAAAAGAATTACATTTTTCTGATAATTAGAACGTAACGAACACGCTACGCTAAAATAGCCGGCAGATGACACACCCTTCCCGACCTCAATTTCAAATCTATATCTTAATTAGTTACCTCAATTTTTGTTCATTAGTAAAATTTGGCAATTATTTCCTTTCATTTTCGCAAACTAAATGAGAGGGATCGGCCCGAGAAACAGATCTCTTTGTTGTTCAGTTTTTAATGAAAGCAGATCCATGTCTGAAACTTTCTCGGATCGTTTTCAATGGCGCTGGCAGATTTTTGGTAGTTTTTTGCATAAATTAAAAAAAATTACCGACCGAATTTTTCAAAAATCACATGGTCAGATGCAGAATATTTTTTTACATATGCTCAGAAATTTTGAAATTGATATCTCAATTAGTTTTCTTAAAATTCGCTAATTAGTAAAATAATTTCGAATTTGTTCATTTCCGCTCGCAAATCCAACGCGCCAGTTCGTTTCATTCGCCATTTTTTTAAAAAGATGACATTTTAGAAGCGATGGTTAATAAGAATCTAATTAATATCTAGGCTAATTATCAAAACATTAAAATTCTGAGTCTCAGGTGCACATGGTTAGACCTTGGACTATCCACACCTAAATTTCCAGACTTCTAGGTGGGCTAGATTTTGCTAGCCATCGCCAACAGACAGACACACACACAGAGCGAAACTTTCTTTTATTAGTATAGATTTTGATCCGAGTGACTCTCTTCGTGTTTTTATTAATCCCCAATTATGATACTAAAGGAAGCTTGTAATATTTCGTTTTCTGTCTAAAGAGTGGTAATTAACAAATTACTTTGATGTTTAAAAAAGAAGCATTTTTCGCCTTCTGAAGTGCAAGTTGTATTAGATTAATGCATTGAGAGTATCATATATAGACAGCAAATCCAACGCGCCAGTTCGTTTCATTCGCCATTTTGTTTTAAAAGATAACATTTTAGAAGCGATGGTAATAAGAATCTAATTAATATCTAGGCTAATTATCAAAATATTAAAATTCTGAGGCTCAGGTGCACATGGACAGACGTTGGACTATCCACACCTAAATTTCCAGACTTCTAGGTGGGCTAGATTTTGCTAGCCATCGCCAACAGACACACACACACACAGAGCGAAACTTTCTTTTATTAGTATAGATTATGATCCGAGTGACTCTCTTCGTGTTTTTATTAATCCCCAATTATGATACTAAAGGAAGCTTGTAATATTTCGTTTTCTGTCTAAAGAGTGGTAATTAACAAATTACTTTGATGTTTAAAAGAAGCATTTTTCGCCTTCTGAAGTGCAAGTTGTATTAGATTAATGCATTGAGAGTATCATATATAGACAGCAAATCCAACCGCCAGTTCGTTTCATTCGCCATTTTGTTTTAAAATATAACATTTTAGAAGCGATGGTAATAAGAATCTAATTAATATCTAGGCTAATTATCAAAATATTAAAATTCTGAGGCTCAGGTGCACATGGACAGACGTTGGACTATCCACACCTAAATTTCCAGACTTCTAGGTGGGCTAGATTTTGCTAGCCATCGCCAACAGACACACACACACACAGAGCGAAACTTTCTTTTATTAGTATAGATTTTGATCCGAGTGACTCTCTTCGTGTTTTTATTAATCCCCAATTATGATACCAAAGGAAGCTTGTAATATTTCGTTTTCTGTCTAAAGAGTGGTAATTAACAAATTACTTTGATGTTTAAAAGAAGCATTTTTCGCCTTCTGAAGTGCAAGTTGTATTAGATTAATGCATTGAGAGTATCATATATAGACAGCAAATCCAACGCGCCAGTTCGTTTCATTCGCCATTTTGTTTTAAAAGATAACATTTTAGAAGCAATGGTAATAAGAATCTAATTAATATCTAGGCTAATTATCAAAATATTAAAATTCTGAGGCTCAGGTGCACATGGACAGACGTTGGACTATCCACACCTAAATTTCCAGACTTCTAGGTGGGCTAGATTTTGCTAGTCATCGCCAACAGACACACACACACACAGAGCGAAACTTTCTTTTATTAGTATAGATTTTGATCCGAGTGACTCTCTTCGTGTTTTTATTAATCCCCAATTATGATACTAAAGGAAGCTTGTAATATTTCGTTTTCTGTCTATAGAGTGGTAATTAACAAATTACTTTGATGTTTAAAAGAAGCATTTTTCGCCTTCTGAAGTGCAAGTTGTATTAGATTAATGCATTGAGAGTATCATATATAGACAGCAAATCCAACGCGCCAGTTCGTTTCATTCGCCATTTTGTTTTAAAAGATAACATTTTAGAAGCGATGGTAATAAGAATCTAATTAATATCTAGGCTAATTATCAAAATATTAAAATTCTGAGGCTCAGGTGCACATGGACAGACGTTGGACTATCCACACCTAAATTTACAGACTTCTAGGTGGGCTAGATTTTGCTAGCCATCGCCAACAGACACACACACACACAGAGCGAAACTTTCTTTTATTAGTATAGATTTTGATCCGAGTGACTCTCTTCGTGTTTTTATTAATCCCCAATTATGATACTAAAGGAAGCTTGTAATATTTCGTTTTCTGTCTAAAGAGTGGTAATTAACAAATTACTTTGATGTTTAAAAGAAGCATTTTTCGCCTTCTGAAGTGCAAGTTGTATTAGATTAATGCATTGAGAGTATCATATATAGACAGCAAATCCAACGCGCCAGTTCGTTTCATTCGCCATTTTGTTTTAAAAGATAACATTTTAGAAGCAATGGTAATAAGAATCTAATTAATATCTAGGCTAATTATCAAAATATTAAAATTCTGAGGCTCAGGTGCACATGGACAGACGTTGGACTATCCACACCTAAATTTCCAGACTTCTAGGTGGGCTAGATTTTGCTAGTCATCGCCAACAGACACACACACACACAGAGCGAAACTTTCTTTTATTAGTATAGATTTTGATCCGAGTGACTCTCTTCGTGTTTTTATTAATCCCCAATTATGATACTAAAGGAAGCTTGTAATATTTCGTTTTCTGTCTATAGAGTGGTAATTAACAAATTACTTTGATGTTTAAAAGAAGCATTTTTCGCCTTCTGAAGTGCAAGTTGTATTAGATTAATGCATTGAGAGTATCATATATAGACAGCAAATCCAACGCGCCAGTTCGTTTCATTCGCCATTTTGTTTTAAAAGATAACATTTTAGAAGCGATGGTAATAAGAATCTAATTAATATCTAGGCTAATTATCAAAATATTAAAATTCTGAGGCTCAGGT
The DNA here is from genome assembly GCA_963931845.1 of Maratus michaelseni. Taxonomy (NCBI): domain Eukaryota; kingdom Metazoa; phylum Arthropoda; class Arachnida; order Araneae; family Salticidae; genus Maratus; species Maratus michaelseni. The sequence continues at coordinate 183,640,035 of OZ007589.1, read as the reverse complement.
GCACATGGACAGACGTTGGACTATCCACACCTAAATTTCCAGACTTCTAGGTGGGCTAGATTTTGCTAGCCATCGCCAACAGACACACACACACACAGAGCGAAACTTTCTTTTATTAGTATAGATTTTGATCCGAGTGACTCTCTTCGAGTTTTTATTAATCCCGAATTATGATACTAAAGGAAGCTTGTAATATTTCGTTTTCTGTCTAAAGAGTGGTAATTAACTAATTACTTTGATGTTTAAAAGAAGCATTTTTCGCCTTCTGAAGTGCAAGTTGTATTAAATTAATGCATTGAGAGTATCATATATAGACAGTTCATAATGTGAACACGGAGAAAATTTGAAATTAATTTAAATCTGCTAAAATTTAATGTATTTTTGGAATTTCTCGTTTCTCACGAAATACTTGCGCGTCCTGTTCGATGAAAATTAAGCATTTTTCTTAATAGTTTAAGAATAGTTTAGTACACTTAAAGTTGTAAACAGTTAATTTCGACCTTAATTTTCACCATTTCTCTGGAGTCATCAATACGGATGACACTATTTCAGTATTATTGTCATAAATTAAAACTCTTCAAACGGAAGTTTCAACATAAACAATTCACTTTGATGTTACATGCATATTTATCTAGTATTTTCATGGTCACATGCATATACACGTATACTATCACTTTTTATGCTCTACGTAGGTAGCAAGTTTACTTGCTTTACCTGTATCACTGTATAAAATGTGAAATGTTTGTTAATGTTTATTCATTATATAAATGAAATGATAAGCAATTCATAACAGTCATTTTTGCTATTTATCAAAACACAAATTTAAATACAGTGTTACACATGTTAATACATTTAAAATACAGTGTTTTAAAAATTGGTTTTCAACTAAACTATATTTCGAGTGAAATGTTCAATCAACCAGACATCATGTATGGTATAAATCACTTTTTTTACAATATACAATAAAAGTTTTTGACTATGTCAATTTATAAAAAAAAAAAACTTTTTCTTTCGGTTCTCGTGAACATTTGTAAACGACAAGTTTAAAAATCTCCAAGAATAGTGTCAAAGGTTAATATGGAAATAAAATTAGGCTATCTAAATAGAAACCTGTATATTTTTAGCTCTGGTGTGATTCAATAACATTTCTTAATGTCACTTTAAATATAAGTAAAAGCAATTACTTTTTTAATTTCAAAGGTAATAAAAAAATATAATTAATATATTATACAAGAAATAACACTTTGCCGTTTACCTGTATGTTTATCTGTCCGTGCTCTAACTCGCGTAAATATATTCTGATTAACATGCAATTGTTATATGTTATTCAGATTTCCTATGGCACGTTCGTAATTGAAATTAAAATGTGTGACACTAAAATGTGTGGATGAAAATCGTTTGCGGCTTATTTTAACCATGTTACACAATTTAAAACATATTGAAATTGATATATATCACTTGGCTTCACTACAAGAGGCTTACTATAGAATATTTTGTGTGTAGCATTCATCGTTCATTTACAGGGATACATAAAAGTATTCGGTACTGTATGTTATCAATAATTGATGGAAGTGTGTTTTCAGTTGCTTAATGCGTTTTTAATTTAACTTTGTCAATTACTTGGTGTATATAAATTCCATAGATGATATAGAGGGCATCACAAAAGTCCTTGAGTAGATTTCCGTTTACTGTCGGAAATTCCAGAAGGGGAATTTCTGGAAGTGCTTTTTTAGTAGTGTTATGCATTTTTCACCCGAATTTAATTTTAGAATTATATGCGGTATCTAAAATAAATCTGTAGATGATATACAGGGCTGTACAAAAATATTCGAGTACAGATTTGTCTGTGGGTGGAAATTGCTGATGGTGACTTTTCAACATTGTTATGTATTTTCTAACTGGACTGAATTATGAAGTAATACAAATCTACTGATGATATACAAGGCCGCACAAAAGAATTCAAATATCTTTTCGACAATGCACGGTAAACGATATAATTATATTTTCATGTGTGTTATGTGTTTTCTAAACTGTTTACTTAAGATTGGGCGAGCTAGTTGAGCTCAAGCCGAAAGAAAGTCCTCCACACCCGGTTTGACTTTGACCTTGTTTACTTAAGATATCTTCTTTCACATTTTTAAACAGCGAAGTTTCGTAACAGTATTCTGAATGTGTTTCATAACCTATGCTTGACTCCTGACTTTTCCTTTTTGTTTTTCCTTTGATAGAAAATTAGGGTATTCGATAAATATAAATTATTCGATAAATGTATTTCATCCGGTATCTTCAAAAGAGAATATCGGTGTTAGAAACAACGCTACGTAACTTAACTCATCATCTCTATATATAATGCATTTTTTATATAATTTATCTGGTAGCAGCTGGAATTGTTTTTACTTGCAGGCACAATTAACAGTGTCGTTACATATTTCCGCCTACTTCTAAAGACCTATGAACTTCTTCATATTTAATGCCTTTTTTAGGATAGTGAAAGGCTGTCTGAAAGAAAACGAATGTTGTGAAACGCGGAGCGCACTGTTTGTTTTGACCGAGAAGGAAATTGAAAATCATGTGTAATGCACTTTCGACCTCCGAGTTACGTACTTCCGCCTTCGCAGATACACATTTTCTGTCATTATTAATTAACCAGGCAGGGTTTTGCTATCGTAAAACAGATACAGGGAAGTTCACAGCTCTTATTTTAGCATCACTCGATAGTAAATCCAAATGTTTGGAAGAAAGCGTGCATAATGAAGTAACTAAACTCGCGCGGTTCCTATTTTCTAGTACCACTATTTCCAAATAGTAATCTGCAGTTTATTTAATCACAGTGTTTCTATAATTAAATAAGGCGAAGACTATTACTCGGATATTGTTGTACTCAAGAGAAGGAACCGTGCGACCCCTGTAAAAGGTCAAATAAACTTATCAGTAGTTAGTAATAGATAGATTAAAAGTTTTCGATAAATACATTTAAAAAATTCTAATTGCTATTGTTTATATTTTTTAAGGATGATTAAGGCATTAACCATGTACTAAAAACTAAGCATTTAGCATAGTTAACAATGTAATCAGTTTTTTTAAAGGGTGCTAGAATACAATGAAACGCGCTTATGGAGACCCCCGACAAGACTAAAATATCTCCTTTTTCATAACCTACACACAGAAAAAAGTTTTGTTGAATCAACAAAAATTTGTTTGCCCCAACGAAACTTTTTGTTTAAATATGGGCCAATGGAAATTTCGTTTGAATCAACAAAAAAAATATTGTTGATTTTTTTTGCAATTCCAAAAAAAAAATTGTATCGTCAGCAAAAAAATGTTTTGTTAATTCAAGTAAAATTGTTCAATTTTACTTGAATTAACAAAATTATTTTTGTTACATAGATATATGCTATGTATTATTTTAACAATCTATTTTCTTTTTTCAACAAACTATATTTTGTTTGTTTAATCAATAAAATATGTTATAATACGAACTTGTTTTGTTTATACTACAAAAACATTTGTTAAATGAACCAATCTACATATGCAATTTTAACTATTTTTAATTCATTTTCAACAGTGAATTACGCTTGTAAACCTTGAACAATAACAAGTGAATTTTATCGGGCTTTTTTTCAAGCGCAAACCGAGAGAATGAAAATTGCCCATGCCGGGAGTCGATCCCGGGTCCTCAGAACAGCAGCCTGACGCTTTACCACTGCGCTACCAGGAACGATATCTGAGTTCGGCATTTCTCACTCTTATATATGTCGGAACGGCTGCAATCGCAGCACAAGATGGAACGTCATAAGGAGCACGCAAATTTCTGCGGCAAACATGAGACGACAGTACAAAGCACAGCATACGGCAACACATAGTTAATTTTTTATTCATTTTCAGCAGTGAATTACGCCTGTAAAAAGCAGGATAAAAATTTCCTTGTTATTATTCAAAGATTACAGGCGTATTTTACTGCTGAAAATGAGATAGAGCTATTGCAGAAATCACGAAAAATGCAACATACCAGCGCCACCTGTTGCGCGATTTAAAGTAAAAAGTAATCAGCAACAATTTATATCAGAAAGTAACTGAATAAAAGGTTTTATTAAATTCCGTGCATTAGTTCTTGAGATAAAAACAGCGAAATCGCGTTCAGGACAACCGGAAATCGAAAATTTTCATGAATCCAATTCTTTCTTCTTGCAAAGATAGAAGACGGTAATAAATGGGACAGGGGGATTTTTAAAACTACCTTTGTCAGTCCCAGTGAAAAAAAAGTTTTAATTACCCCAAAATTATGTTAATCATGTAATTATATAGCTATATAAGTCAAATAAATCAAGTTACGTAAAAGAGATATGGCTACTACACAAGAATTTAAATTTTTCAAAAATAACAAAATTTTGCTGGAATTACAAAAATATTGTAAAATTAAAAGAAACAAATTTTGTTAGTTCAAGTAAAATTGGTGAAATTTTGTTAAAATTTTGTACGAGTGTTGCTGTAGTTCATGCTGTGATACGATAACATTTGTTGTTTCAGAAGTATGGTGGATATACGGAACACAGTGAAACCATTTCGAGGTAATTTCTAGGAGTTTTTATTTGCTGTTATGTTAGTCATATCGTGATCGAGAGTTTGCGGGTGTATGTTGTTAATTAAAAAATATATATGAGGACACTTCGCATGATAGCCTTTATAGTTAGTACCGTTTTATATCCATTGTGTGAGAATGCTTACAGATCCACATTTCCACCTATCAGCCATTTTTGTAACTAAAAATCTTTATTTCATCAAGCATTTTCCCTTGGTCTGAAATGCATTTCCTTCAAATAAGGAGGCTCCCATGTGTTGTATCTCCAGAGCATTCCAAACAGAGGTACTTTAATTGAAACTACCCGGTAGTTAACACATGGGCTGATGAGTTCCCGGTCTAATAAAAAAACACAACTTTATTAACATAACTTTATAAATTTATAACATTATAGCTTTAATAATAAATAATAATAATTTAATAATAATAATAATACTAATAATTTAATAATAATAATTTAATAATAATAATTAAATAAATAAATAATAATAATAATTTTATAATAAATAACATAATTTTATAACGATTAAGCTCCAAACAGTGCTTAGAACCATCGACTCGTTGTTGTTTTTGGTCAAAAGTCAACAGGCGTGGCACCCACTTTAACAACAGCTTTTTCATAGACAAATGTTCATTCAAAATAAAACCTACACGTTCATTGGATATTTTCAGAGTCTGCGCTATCTCTTGCAACTTCACTTTGCGGTTCCCCAAATGAATTTTGTGGACTTTTTTTATGTTTTCCGGAGTAACCCCCTCTTTTGCGTGGTGCATCACTGGTGTCCGTACGACCACATTTAAATTCAGCAAACCAGTCAATAATGATTGATTTACCTGGTGCAGTGTCCGGATAACGCTTATCCAGCCAAACTTTTGTTTAAACAGTGTTTTTTACCATCAAATAACAATTCTTGAAATTTTTGTTTATCCATTTTTTTGTTTATCAACAAAGTCGTTCAACGAAAACCTATCTAACGTTTTATCCACACGTCGAATCGTCATGACATTTTTTCTGCTACCTTTTAAAGGTTAGTATTTACTAAAAAAAGCATCGGTTTGGCGATTGCAACGCCATCTGTGTGCCAGACCAGGAACTTATCAGCCGATGTGTTAATGTATGCAACTGTTAAAATGTTCTCTAAGTCGACAATAGAGACAATAAGTGTGTTACAAAATGTAAAAACACCATTACGAAATGCTATTTAATATCCTCTGATGTTACTAAAAAGTATTTCTTTTATTTAATTGCTTTTAGTATTTTCTTCAACAAAGCTATTTTAATTATAAACATTAGAATTTGTTTTACTGTTTCAGGTTTAAATGCATGAAACTGCAGCATGTTTGATAAGGAGTGCAAGAGTTACACGTTAGGAGTTCACATTCAAAATATTGTTTTTCACAATGTTTAATTTTATATTTTCCGTTTTACTTTGAAAATACCAATTAAAAATGTTATCCGCTTAAAACTTTATTATTATTGCTTTCATTTTTTAAATGCTTTAGACTTTTAATATTTCGAAAGCCGTAAGCATTGTCCAAGTAACTGTCAGTGTGGATCAATCATAAAGGACACTTTTTTCATAGAAACTTCTTGAAGCAAATGTATCTATTAAAAGTATAATTTATTTAGAAAAGTGTATTATTATTTTGTATTATTTTGTATTATTATAATATTTTTGTATTATTTACATAAATTATAGCAATATTACGTTTGTAATTAACTTTCTTTAACATGTACGCACTTTCTTCAACATATTGGGAGATTTTTTTTATGATTGTATAATAAAAAGAACTAGGATTTTTATAAATTGAATACTAATCAGTACTAATCAGAATACTAATCAGTAGCTAAATGCAAGTAAGAAGATGATAATGTACAGCGAAAGTTTGCTTTATTCACCTGTTGTGTGACATACAATAGTATGTTGTGGAAATAGAATTTGGGACCGATGTGTATCTTCCAACAATTAACAATATTATAATGCATTATATGTATGTTGTTCAGGAAAAAAATTGACGTAAAAACCCCTTGTAATTACATAAATTATGTAATTACAGTAAATTGATGCAGGATAGCAAAAAATACAGGCAGGCAGTAAGGGCGCTTCTATACATCGCGACATTAACGCGACCCGACATAGCAGCCCCGACATAGCAGCTATTGTAAATTTTCTGGGTAGGAGGAACGAGTCGCCAAGAGAAGCAGATTGGGAAGCTGTTGAAAAAGTCATTAGATACCTCATGACCACTAGAAATATGAAGTTTGTGATTGACAAGTCAAAACCGCCAGTACTAACGGTATATTGCGATGCCGATTGGGCAAGTGATAAAATGGACAGAAAGTCCATCACAGGGAACCTTTTCAATTTAGGGAACAATGTTATCACATGGCTTTCTAGAAAACAGAACTGCGTGGCATTATCATCTACCGAAGCGGAATATATTTCCGCATTCACAGCAACACAAGAAATCCAATGGCTGTTAAACATCCTTAATGATCTCGAACTACCGCAACAACTCCCGATAGCGGGGTATGAAGACAACATATCAGCCATAAAGTTAACACAAAACGAAAAAGCCCACACAAAAAGTAAACATATTGATACCAAGTTCCACAATAAAAAACATTTGCGTGAAAGTGGAATAATAAAAATGATTTATTGTCCGTCAAAAAGAATGATCGCGGACTTACTTACCAAGCCTCTTCCCAAACCTCATTTTGAAACTTTGAGAAATGAACTACAACTAACACAACCATCGGTTTACAGAGAAAAGTAGGGGCGTTGGAAGTGAGCAATAATTGTGCACAAAGTTTCTCTATAAACCATGTTGTGAGATATGCTCAGCGTACTAGTGTACTACTTGTAAAAAGCATTTATTTATATCACTTGAACGATTCAGAAACACGTATCAGGTGACAATACAAACTAAACTTGTATTTTCTATTAGACGATGTAGATGGCAGCACTAAAGAATTAGAAGCGTTACTTTAACTCTTTTGTGAATTATTCAAGAGTCATCAGTTTTTCCTTTCTTCGAACTTTGTACTGTTAAAATTCTTTACATATACATTTTCTGTTCCCGCGTGTTCGGAACATAATGCTGGCTTTCAAGTCAAGCTTCTGTACTTAATTTTTAATATCTGGAAGCGTATGCGCTCCAATGTTTTCTATTCACAAATCCGATTTAATTATTATGTGTTTAAAGATATAAATCCTTGTTTTCATCTTTGTCATCGTGGTTTTGCAACAATAAAAATATTTAGTCAAGAAGATACGATTGTGCACCATTCCTTGGATAATCCATAATTACGATAATTTATAATCTTCATTAATGTTTATTCTTATCATTACAGTTTGCTATAGTGAAGTTTATGCTCATTGGTTATCGACCTTTGTGATCTGAACGTCGAAGTAATAAATTTCTTTCTATTTCTATTTATCAATGCAAATCATTTAGTTCAGCATTTTAAAGCGCTACTGATGTCACCAATATTTCATTATTATTTACAATACATATTAAAGAAGTCTGTTTTATATTTGATGCTAGCGTTGAGTTTAACTCGGCATATTTTTATCTCTGTATTATTAATATAATACCTTTTATTTTATAAAAATAGTTATACACATAATGACCCATAATCAAAATTACCCACTAATTAAATTTTCTCGAACATGTGGCCAAGCATAATTGTCTTTTCATGCACGAAACCCGTAGGATATAAAATTTAGTCAAAATAGTCTGAGCCGTTTTTTAGATAAAATTAGCTTGACCCACAGTGACCCAAAATCAATTTTTCACGAACATGTGACCTATTCCAATAGTCGTTCCCGAAAACTGTAGGGTACAAAATTTAGTTCAGATCATCTGAGCCGTTTTTAAGATAAAAATAGCTTGACCCCTGATGACCTATGACCAAAATGACCCACTAATCGGAATTTCTCGAACATGTGATCTAGCCCATCAGTCTTCTCGTGCCCGAAAACCGTAGGATGCAAAATTTAGTCTAAATAGCCTGAGCCGTTTTTAGATAAAATTGGCTTGACCCAAAGTGACCCAAAAATGACCCACTAATCAAATTTTCTCGGACGTGTGACCTAGCCTAATTATTTTCACGTGCCCGAAACTCGTAGGATACAAAATGTAATCAAAATCGTTAGCGCCGTTTTTGAGATAAAATTAACTTGATCCGCGATGATCCAAAAATGGCCGACTAATCGAAAGTTCTCGAACATGTGACCCAGCCCAATAGTCTTCTCGTGTCCGAAAATGGTAAGATACAAAATTTAGTCAAAATCGTTTGAACCGTATTTTAGATACAATTAGCTTAATCCTGTCCCTTGGTGACCCAAAATGACCCACTAATCGAATTTTCTCGAACATGTGACCTAGTCCAATTATTTTCTGGTGACTCAAAACGGTAGGATACAAAATTTCGTCAAAATTTTTAGAGCCGTTTTTAAGATAAAATTTGCATATATGTATATATATATATATATATATATATATATAACCACACACACACAATATTTGCTCGTATTAGAATATATGATACAAAGTGTTCATTGTTATCATTTTTATAATTTATGTTGAACAATCGAAATGTTTTTAGACTTTTTTCGTTCATTCACGGTGAGATTTTAGTCATGTTGGATACAGAAGAATAAACAGAGCAAATAAGTAGATCTGGATGTTAAATTAAAAAAAATCCTGTTAAGTCAGTAGGGTGTTATTCAATGGGTGTTATAGTATTCTGGACTACTGCAAAAGTAAGCTAGCTAAAAAAATATTTTTTACATTTTTTTTTATACGTGACACTTGAAAGCAATTTTTGCAATGGTTCTATGAATAGTCTGAATTAACGAATATTTTATATTACATTTGTATGTCTTTTACTCTTTAATTATTGTACAAACAATTACAAAAAAGTACGTAGAAAAAGACTAGTTAATTGTTACTATATACTTGTACTATTATTTAGACTGCAATTTGCATGGAAACATTACTAGTAACCCCGAAGCATTTTCATTCCCAAAGCAAACAAAAATTAAACGATCCCTGAAACTGTTATTTCTTTTAAGAAGACGTATTCTTTTCCAGTAAAAAAAAATATTAGATACATTTTTGATACTAATGATATATCATTTAAATCTTTTAAGCAAGAAAACTTTGACTGAAATGTTCGATACTCGACAATGTCATAAAAGCACGCATTTCGTATTGTCTCGGAAACAAATCATTATTGGAAATGTTATTATTGATCTCTTGGCAAAAGATTAATTAAAAGTTTGAAATTCTAGTAGCAGCATTATATATAAATTTAAAATTTTGTTGATATTTCTCACGAATATTTTACAATATTCGATCAATATTTTGTATAATATTGGAAATAATTTTGAAATTAGAAACAGAAACCCAAATAGTAAGAAATATTGAAGTTGCAATATAGATTTAAGAAATAATGCAACTGTTTATTAAATACTAGCAAAACACGCTGCTTAGCTCGGGTAATTGTTGAAATATACAAGTGGTATTCGTGTGCTATATATTTATTAGAGGAAATTATACTGCAACGATAATTCAAAAAATCCCTGACGGCTCGGCTTACAGGCACAGGTAGATTTCGAAGACGCAGACCGTGGGACGGCTGTTTGTTGGAAATTGCCGAAGAAATGACCTTTTTGCCCTTCTGCGGCAGTTGGAACCACCCACTTCGAAACCTAACTTGTTTGCAGGCGGAACCGGCAGGGAATTTATTTATTTATTTATTTATTTATTTATTTATTTTGCTATAAGGGTTGGTCCTATAAAAAACTTGACAGTATAAAAGTTTTAGATAATATTAAGAGGATTTATAATAAATTTAAGCGGATTAGATATGTTGTGAATTGACGAAGTTATGAATTTTTTTCTTCTAAACCCCACCCCCTTTCCCACCCTTTGGGTCCATTTTTAATGATATAAAAATCTGTTATACATAAATTTTCGGCCTTTTTCCCAGAAGTAATAATAACTTAAACGGATTCTATACGTATCATAATTAAGAAGTTATGGTTTTTTTTGTTTTCACAAAAAAACCATTTCCCACCCCCTTGATTTGAATTTGCCCAATAACGAACTTGACGAGCTTTTATGCATCAGTTTAGAAGAGATTTATGCAGAATTATTGAAGTTATCGTGTCCATAAAAGGTGACACACATACATATATATATATATATATATATAAAGTTTTGAAAATGGGGGGTGGTTTTGAGTTCTGGGAGTCATGATCGGCGTAGATCTGCAAAAATTTTCAAAAATTCCAACTTAGGGGAGAATATAGTAGGTAGTATTTCTTACGAAATCTACCTAAAAATACTGTAGGCGAACACGATATCAAATCAATGAAGAGAACTAAAATGTATTTCAAATAAATGGTAGTTTAGAATGTATTTTGAAGTTTTTCCGCTCATTTCATTTTTATTTGAAATTTCGAATTCTTTGGAAACCGTTCAAAAATAACATTTACATCTTAAAAGTAACCACCATGAAAAAATTCTAAGCTTCTATTAAATCTATAACACAGAAATTGCAATTTTGTAACGTTTTTTGTTCCTACACGCTTTATAATTTCTAAATTTTTAAAAACTGCTCTGTGGATGAATTTATTTTTCTAAATACAGCTATGTAAAATTTCAAGTTCTTATCCCTCACATTTCCATATAAATCGTACTTTAAAAGGCATTTAGAACGCTTCCCACTCATTTCACCAATTCTAGCCAAGCAGCATAAAAAAATTGCAATTTTAGAACGTTTTTGGCTTCTGCCACCTTCTAAATTTAGAATTTTGTAAAACTGCTTTGTGCGAGAATGTACGTCTTAAATATTAAACTGCATGCCAAATGTTCAGTGCCTATCGCTAACAGCTCTAAATAAACCATAGAATGTTTTCCGTTTATTTCACACCATTAAATTTTGAATTTTGAATCGTTTATACCACACATCTGCATCTTAAATGTAACCACTATACTAAACTTCAATTTTCTAACCCGAATAAATCCAACTAAATCGTAATTTAGAACGTTTTTGAAAGTTTTGCGCTCATTTTCCCCTTTTAAATTTCGATTAATTTAGAAACCGGTCTTAGCAACTAAATTCCAAGCTTCTACACTAACTGTGCCACATAAGTTACCATTTTAGAACGTTTTTTACTCTTACACACTTTTAAATTTCGAATCTTCCGAAAACTAATCTGGGCGAGCATTTACATCTCTGGAGCAAGGGTCAAGTCCAACATAAATTTTCCAGCTTTAGCAGTTCCAAATAAATCGGAATTTAGGACGTTTTCGGTACGTTTTCTGCTCATTTCAACCTTATATGAGCATATGAGTTTTAAAAGTTTCATCTATATGTTTATTTCCGATGAAAAACATTATTATATTTTTTGTATTTCTTTTATCATAAAATTGAATTTTGTAATAAGAATATTATCTTGAATAAAAAAGATTTCTGAAAGCATTAAGTCGTTTCATTGAAACTATTAAAAATTCTATTATTTAAAAAATGTTACCTTATTTAGTTTTAATTATTCCTATTGGATATGTTTATTTGCATAAATAAGTAAAATATACAATTTTATAAAATTTTACATTTAAAATTTCAAGAGTTTATACAGGATGTTTGACAAAATACTCCTTAACATTAAAATAAAATTATGCAATAATTATAATAATATAAAAAAGAAATAATTCGCATATTAATTAGATAGCTGATGTAATTTGGATACAGTAAATTAATGAATATTTCAGATTTCCGCTAAAAAATTGCTCTGTTATGTCTTAACATGTAAGAATATACAAATTAACTTCTTAATTTCAAAATAAAAATATTTCTTTTTTTTTATTTTAACATATAAAGCTTTTTATCTTTATTTCAATATTTAAATAGAATAAAAAGCAAAAACTGCGAAACTTACACGTTAGTTTCAGAGTTCTTACAGTCTGCATAAGTGACAATTTTTCCTTTTTTTAATGAAAAAAATATATTTTGAACCAGAAATGTTACGTAACAAACTACAATAAATTAAATATATTCCTTTCAGAAAAAAGAAACATTTTCTAAACAAATGTCTGGTTAAAAACGGGCTTATTTGATAAGACAAATATTTGAAGGCAGCTAATGAGTCTCAATCCACGCTGGTTTCAACACTGGTTATTAAAAATTACTTGAGCTATTATTTTTTTTATTCTGTATATATTGTTTATGAGCCACCTAATAAAGAGATAATTCATTTCACCATTACATTTATGATAATGTAATAAAAAGGAACGAAGCACTCTTTATATGAAACACCTTTTTGCCAAAATGTTTTTTAATATGTAAACACAATTCAATAATCGAAATAGTATCTTTCCTCAAGCTTATTTTTTTTATTAAATACTTTGATCAGAAGTGTATTTTTCAATTGTTTATTAATTTTCATTTAATTTTAAAGATACTAATTATTTTCCTCATTTCCTGTTAAGTAATAAAAAAGAATAGTAATTTTCACATCATTGTAATTAAAAATTGTAAAAATGAAAACAAATATGTATATATATATGTGTGTGTGTGTGTGATATATATTTCCGCGGATATATCTATATACAGTCAGTATCAGTTATATGGTCAGCTCAGCGGTCCAGAAAAATTAGACCATATAAGTGGGGTGACCATATATGTGGAACAATACTACAATTATTACACTATTTAATTACAGGGTTCGTACGCATCAGGAGATTCAGGAGATTTTAAGTGTTTTAGTATCAGAAATTTCGTAGAGTACTGGTCGCTATATCTGAAGATAGAATTCATTTTCATTAAATATTACTTTCCGAAAATTCTGGTAAAATGTGCTTAAAAGTCCTTGAAGTGTACGAACCCTGAATTATGGCAGGATTATATTCACCTATTAGAATATAGTATTCACAATCAAAAACTAAACTTCTAAGAACATTTTAAAAATTAATTTGCCTAATTAAAATAAAGTAAAAGCTACAGTAACAAATATGCACTATTTTTAGTGAAATTTGTTAGCTTACCTTACCAGTCTAAGTACAGTACGCATACATACGTGCACTGCACCCATATTCAATGCACTTATTATAAATATTCAGGCATGCAAGATTGCCTCCTTTTCTTGGTTGTTAATACAACTCTTTCTAAGTCCCTAATAGCTTTTAAATGTTCATCTGCTGCTTCGAAATTAATAAAAAAAAAACATCTGAGGTCCTCTATGGCTGTAAGCACATCTGATGTTGATACTGATCTCTTTTCACATTCACTGACCTCATCATCGATTCTTTCGGAATTCAACTTTAACACATTAGAAACAATATTTTGTATTGAAGCGTCACTGGTAGTAGCGAGATCTTCATCTTTCCATACAGAGTTTCGTCTAAAATTGAATAACTTCTTTTCCGCAGTTTTTCTGCTAGTTCAGTTAAGGGGAGATCTTCATCTGCGTCTTTCGATAATTCTTCAGACTTCGATGAATTGTGAAATCCAGCATGTCAGGAGCAATTTTCAATAGTTTTCTATGACACCATATTCCAATTTTAGTCGATATCAAAAATTGCATTTAACAAAGACACTTGGAATTGTTCTTTTCGGTCAATAGCAGAAATCATACCTCGCAGAAGAAGTTTTCTAAGTTTTGGATTATGCCTTGATCTAAAGGCTGCGATACACACGTGCTGTTTGGAGGCAGAAAAACGAGTTCAATTGATTTCAAGAGTGGAGTGCGCAGCAGAATTGTCTGCATTTAATGCAACTTTCCTGTTCTGTTTTGGAAAATTTCGATCCCACCTCCAAAGCATTTTTCCCAGACGTCCACTGCTTTTAAATTAGCATCGTAGAATAGAGGCAAATATTTGCAATTTTTCATACATCGCGGATTAAGAAATTTTCCAATCACCACAGGATTAATTTTCTCCAATCCATCCATATTTGCAGCTAACAACACGGTTAAGCGTTCCTTACTTTTCTTTCCCACTACACATTTTTTGCCTTTAAAACAAGGGGTGCTGTCTGGCAAGATCCTATAAAAAAGTCCATATTTGTCAGCGTTGACGATGTTGGCAGGTTCATATCTTTCGAGAATGTGCCTCAATACTACATCTTTGCATTCTTTTATGTAGTTCCTGACAAAATCAACAGCTTTTCCGCACAATTTTTGAAGCATAGGTTATGCCTTGAATTAAATCGCTGTAGCCAGCCATTGCTAGCATTGGCTCGCCAAATTTATTAACAAATTCCAAGGATTTTTCATTCAAAACATTCCAGGATATAGGAGCATTTTGCGATATTTAATCCATGACAAAAGAGCCTTAACCACATCTTCATAAGGTGACAAGCGCTGACGTTTTCTTTCTTGATCACAGATTTGAACATTTGGGGTATAAAGTTTGGCTGCTAAAATGTTGTTTAATGTTGTCCGGGGTATCGAAATTACTTTGGCGAATGCAGCATTTGAATGATTAGAATTTTGACACTTTTCAATCAGTTCATTTTTTTCAGCAATTTATAAACTCTTTCTTTTCGAAATCCTAATACGTATAAAATGAGTGTTTTTATTTGACGCGTTTGACCCATATGACACAAAATTTTCCTTTATTCTTTTTGTCTCAATTTCAACGCACTTTTCATTAAAAGAGAGATAACTCCAACCAATAAAAAGTCAGATATCCACCTGTTCTCCTCGGGGAGGAAGAGAATTCAAGGGGGTTCCCTTGATGATGATTCAATGCAAAAGAGAAACAAGGCTGATGGGGAGGGGAGGGAAATAAAGGCATGATTTCAAATCCTCTGCGACGTCGCTCACACTGAAATGTTACAAAAGTTACTATTTAAAAAAAATAGCCGAAAACCTCACTGAAAAGATTTAAAAAAAAACAACCATAAAACCGATAACCGGGAAAATAAAATGACTATATAAGGGATGCGCTTTAACACATTTTCCCTATTAAGTTAGACGGGACTTTAGAAAACTGACCATGTCAACGGGGTGACCTTATAAGCGGATGGCCATATAGCCGGTAGTGACTGTATTTAAATCGTTAAGCGGAAATTTTAAGAGTGAATTCGGCTGATTTTAGGAAGCTAAATGGAAGGGGAAATCACACGTTTTAACTGATTTCATTTCAGAAGAATGTTGATGGCCAAATTGTCAAAGCGCCAGAAAGATGAATTCTGGTTCTCTAAGGGAGAGTCGGTTAGAAACCCTACTTCTAGCGTAAGATGTTTCTCTGATACTAAATGAGACATTGATGAGCTATATCTCCGAAATGTAAAAATAATCCGAAAGCAATGAAACACTATACGCCACGTAGTACGTTTAATTAATTAACAGGTGTTAAATTTTCAGAAAGCATTTATACCATATTAAAAATCCATGTGAAAGAAAGTATTTATTTTGTACTTTATTTTTTTTTCTAAAGGAAGTACGAATATAACATGTCACGCTTGTTACCATGTGAACTATATGTTTAATTACATAATATAAAACATATTAATATCCCCGGAAATGCCTCCGTTGGGTTTCAAAAGAAGAAAAATTGAAGAAAAATTTTATAGAATGGAGATTAAGAGTTGTAGATATATATGCCTTTCTTGATTACCTAGCTGTTATCACCTTTATATCCACTCTATACTTGGAAAACTATGTATTAACATGGAAGCTAGAAAAATAAATGCTACTTTGGTACTGTTGATAAATGCTACTTTAGTTACTGTTTAAAGGAAATTATTAAAAAAGAATGCATGCATTAAAACAACATTGTATGATACGATTATGCACGTTAACATTCATTGTAATGAGAGATAGTATAAAAAATATAATTAAAGAGAAAAATCAAACAGAAGTTAAATAAGACATAAATATTCTAAAATAGATGCAATGTCAATTCTATTCAATCTAATTTCAAATACACTTCTCAACATCGATATTTATATAAAAAGTAGCTGACCCGCCCAGCTTTGTCCGAGGCCACCAAATAATAGTACAAACCATGCAATACCTCAAAAAATTGAAAAACAAATCTGTAATGTTCAAACTTAACATCATTTTTACTGTGTTCAAATGAAAAATTAAAGATTACATTAAAAAAAAATTGTTTTTATTCTATCAAGTAAAAACACTGTTGACGTCATACATAAAAAAATCACCTGGATCAAAAATCTTCTGTAAATGAGAGATAAAATTTACGATACATATAAAAAATGTAAAAAAAAAAATCGTTTGCTGCGACTTTTAATGTAATCATATAGTATATCATAAAGCAAGATGCTCTAAACGTAATTTTTTTTCTTATCCAGTCGCCAAATATGGCAACAAATGTGATTAATTGACAAATAATATTTCAAAAGCCACCTTTGACTTTGAATACATCTTTTAAGCCGTATAAACATTCCTATCATATTTAAATTAAATACCTTTGTTTTATAATAATAATTCTCATTAGAACTCCTTTTTTGTATTTTAAATAAAACCAGTAATACTTTTTTTTTTATTTGGATGTGTTAGTAATTTTTTTTTAATCTCTAACTCATACAGCCGTTGGTCAAAGACCGTTAACCAAACGATGGCATAATATACCGTCGCCAAGAAAATAAACATACAACAATGGCAACCTTTTCGTCTAAAATAAGTATCAAATACCACGCTTTATTACCAAAAACCATGGTTATATCGATATAGTATACATCATAATGAACGAGGGAATTTTCTCTATCCGATGGTGCAAACCACAAAAACAAAAACAAAAATCGGAAAGTTTTTGAAATTACCCCGGACATGCATTTGAAGGGCCTCTTGCTTTATAATACATGTTATATAACACATTATAACACATTTGAAATAATATACCATTTTTAATTGCTAAAAGGCGTAAAATAAAAACATTATGAACTGTAAAATTATTTTTATTACACTGTTGATATGTTTCGGCTCCATCCGAGCCATTATCCAAGCGCTATTCAAATATTCTATAATTGCAATTTCTATAATTAGACCGTGCAGTTATAGAATATTCGTATTTGTATTGATAATATCTCGGATGGAGCCGAAACATATCAACAGTCTAATAAAACTTATTTTACAGTTCATAATGTTTTTATTTTACGCCTTTTAGCAATTAAAATAAGTATACACTTCTCAGACTAAATTTAATTTAAAATAAATTAAATAACTTTAGCAATTACCACTGAAAGAGGTAACTTAATAAATTTAAATTTAAAATACAACAACAAGAATGTAAATGTAAGAAAAGATCGTAGAATAATTTTTGAAGAAAGTGCCTACAAATACTATGATGTCTCACTTATACGTCGTCTCTTTTATACGTTTCTCTCAGTTACACGTCGGTTTTCGGTAGTCCCGAAAAAAGGTATAGCGATGCAATGAGGCTTTTTTTATGCGTTTCTGATTTATGCGTCGGAAAAATTTCAGGTTTACATTGCTATTTCTTTCCATTCTACACATTGTTCTTTCCAAGAAATTTCACATTGACTTTTAAAGTGGAAGTCACTTGGTTGTCTTTTTGCATTTGTTTTCTGGACATTACTATAACCTGCATTCCTGAGTCACACACCCCTTCACACTAGCTGCTTTCAGGAGAACTATTCCAAAAAAGCTGTTGTTTTCCCTGTAATTTTTTTTTAATGCTAAAAAAGATGACTTTTCAAACTTGATGGGAAAAACCTAATTACGAATAAGAGTATAAGCCTTGAGAGTATCAATCATTACTCAATATTTTAAAACTGCATTATATTTGTAGAAATATATTAATTTAAACAATGTTATTATTGTAGTGGAACCTACAGTTTAGTGAAAGGATATATCAGTTCACGGCTGTGAAAAGGTTAAGAAGGAATTTGAAAATTATGTATCGTCTTCTAAAGATCGGCCAATATTAGATGAAGAATGAAATGCCGTTTTTGGAGAATGATTAATTTTAACGGCAAGCTCAAAAACAAACTTCAAATTTAGACTTAAAAAAGATATAAGGTATGTAATTAAAATTCTCACATATAAGAGTGTTTCAGATTTGAATTAGAAAATATTTAATAATCTAAATAAATCTTATTTTTTATCATTTTTATGCTATTTAACAATTTAACCCTTATTTGTATAAGTTTTTCTTTTACAATTGTGTTTTTGTTTATACATATATTAAATATTAGACACCAGAAATTTTAAGATAGATTTTTAACTTTGTTCAGCAACATAGTTCACGGGAAATTTACTTGATTAATATTTCTATATAAATATAGTGGTGGCGAAGAAGTTGATTTATTTATTAAAAGTTAAATAAAAAGTGATGGAAATTTACACCACAATGCAATTAAGGGTTAAAGATTAATTTTGTCTTAACATTTATTTCAAAGTTTTTTTTTTTTTACTGTGACTTCATTTATGCGTCTCTCTCTCGTGTATGCGTCACTTTTGGTTAGTACCTTGCACCGACGCATAAGTGAGAGATTACTGTAATTAAACCACTAGAGGCAGTGCAGTAGACAAAAGGCAGGACGCACACTGAGGCGACGCACATCCCGCCAGTCAGGAGACAAATTGTGAAGTTCAAACTTGTTTCCTATTTGGTAACAGGTTGGAACAAAACGGTTTGAATTACAGAATTTGTGTCCTAACTCGCACGTCGTGTCACTTATCGCCTCGGTGTACGACCTGTCTAAAACCGCTGTAATATCGTTTGCGATACTTCTGTTATTGTCATATTCATTTTCTAATATGCTCATGCTTTTTTGAAAAGTTTTTAATAAAATCTGAAAAAAGTTTAAACATAGAAAACTTTTGAAATTATGCTGTTTTGTAGACCTTATTACCTTAGTAATTTTTAGGATTATTTTTTTTTCGTGATGTCTTACACAGACAATATTTGAAAACGGTTTCTTGGTGTAGGATGGTTTTTTACAAGTAACGATGCTTTCTATTAATAAAATAATAAAATGTCTTTGTTCTGGTAGTTTTGTGTCTTGTAGGAAGAACATGCTTTATCGAGGTACGTGTCTTTCTCGTTATACAACTGAGTATTTTATGTCACCTTTAAAACAGCCCAGAATTATTGATAATAAAGCAATAAGTATAAGTAAAAATGCTAGAAACGTAGATTGCAGGGGTTTTACTTGCATTTATGTTTACACGCCTTCACGTGCAGAAGCTCCTGGAGGCTTGAAAACGCAATAATAAAAGGCAGAAGTGGTAATTTCTAAAAAAAGTTATTGCTAATGGAAAAAATTAAAGTTTAGGGTACATGTATGTTTATATTTACTTGTGATTTTTTAAAATATTTGTGGTGTACAACGATTGATAGATCCGTTTTATAAATTGGTTACAATCAGATACATAAGAGGTGCAATAGAAGTGCATTAGAGTGTTAGTATCTTGTAAAAGTGGGTTGACTGTGTGCGATAAGGAGTAAATTAAGCTGTCCATACTTATTCTTCTGTAAAACGAAATTGAAGTATTCTAAATATACTAAAAAACTTTGTTAATAATGTAACTATTAAAAAGTGTTATAATTCTGAAGTCTTCCATTTTTCACTTTTGGTATTGTAATTATATAGGATTATAAGAGAAATATTTGTGCGTTCAATCATAATAAAACATGGAAATACAATGGTGATGGGGGAAAATCTATATTAAAAAAATAATTTACTGTAGTGAAGTACTAAAAAGACAAATTAGATAGTATGTGAAATACGTTTTACATATCTATAATTATACCATGATTGTTGTTTATTTCACAAATTGTTTATTGTCACTTTGTAAAATACTTTCATTAATACAATAAAATCTTATATAGTGTATATATTATTTTCTTCATTATATTTTCTTAGATAGTTTTTTTTTAAATTCTGTTTTAGTGTATCTCAGCTATAAGAACTTCTATTTCATTTATTCATCTCATTTACGAGATTATTGTATACTAATTTATTAAGAACTGAAAAATTTGAAATATTGAAGTACTGAAATATTTTGATTAATCAAAGTTGCTCTGCAATCAGATTTAATTTTTTTTTTATAATTTTCATTAAAAGCAACTACAACGATTTAAGATTTTGTTTTCATAAGCCTTTAATTCCAGTCTTTGTTTATGCAATACCATCAAATCCCTTCGAAACGTCTGAAAAAAATATGTTGCGAAGAAAATACATATATTTCGAAATTAAACTATTTTTAAGTTTTACATTCTTTCGTTTATTCACCTTTCTGAAACAGAATAATCCCCAGTGAGAGTTCTTGTTTAAACGAATACAGACATAATTTTCGGAGATGTCAAGTTTAGATTAAATTATCATTTGAATAACCTTGGATTAATGACTGCCAATTTTCCTTAATAAAAAAGTTCCAATATGCTTTTATTTATAAAAAAAGATACACATTCACAAAGTTAATGAGTTCAGTTCACAATGTTAATGAGTAATGCGTATTTGTTATGAATATTCCGAAAGATCAAATTTACTCTTTTGGGAAATGAGACTTTTCGGAAATGCTATTGGCATAGAAAATTACAGCAACATATTTTCACTTGATAATTTAATGATGAGTCAATATAAAAATTCAATAGTTTTAGTTTTATATCCATACATAACATAATGTAATGATATTAATATAATTTGATAACGCTTTATTAAATATTTTAATAACCGATGAGGATTAATTAACTAATTGTACAATTAATATAACAATCAAATGGCTGGAGATTTAGAAAAAAAAAGTCAACTCATATTAAAAATAATTTTCTGAAATTGTGTCTTAAAGTTCAAAAGCAGAACAATGCTTTTGATTGATGGCTATGTAATCTAAAAGGTTGCATACATGCAGCTGTTACAAAAGTACACGCTGCTACTATTACAAAAGCAGAAAGAGGACCATGTAGACGTATTCTTGATGTAATAGTTTTTCCATGTTGTCAATTGCAAGCAATAAAGTGTTGTCTGATATTTAATTATAATACTCGTTTGGCAAAATTCTATGTAACATCAAAATATGCAATGCTAATTTTTTTATTCTAAAAATTATAAAAAGCTGTGTGTAAGCGTAGTTCGAATGAAAATGAAGTGGATATGAAAATTTTCATATACCACTGCCATAAAATATAATTTTATAGCAATATTGTAAAAAAGTGCTAGAACTTTGTATAAATCAGTTGGTAAATTTTGTAATGCAAGTTTTATCAAAGAATGATAAAATAGCTACGATCTCCCCGAGATGCTGAATGTATAACAGGCATGAAAACAACATAATATTAATTTTAATGTAAGTGAAAATGCTGTTAATTTAGCATATTTGTCTGTAAAACATGTTTGTTGAACAGGAATATGTTTACTTAAGAATTGATAACCTCCGAAAAATCGATGTTTCAGGTTAAAAAAACTGATTAATGTTCTATAGAAATCTACTATGAAACATTTCGAAAATGAGTGGTAGCAACATAAACTTTGCTTTTGTAAATGCTTCTTTTGAATCTCGAAAATATATTTTTGTTTCTGTGGTTTCTAAAGATAATGAACATTTTTCGGAATCGCAGGTAACTCGGAAGGAGTTGTTGTACATTTTATTTCATGTTTATATTATATTTTCCTAGATTAAGAAACAAATCGTAGCTCAAAATTTACATAGCTTTCTGTTTTTTCGGTGGTAATTTTTATCACACTTTTTAGAGTTGTAACATATGCAATATTTAAATGTTACCTCAGTAGATGGCAACACTACACGGGATATAAACATTCTCTTTCTGTGTACGTGCGTGAATATATTTTCCCGACATCCTTTGCGATGTACTCTATGCTGAGCCTTGATATGTCATGGTTGAAAAATATGACTACCAGAATCGGTGTATTTTTTATCTCGCGCAAGGGGATTTCTTCTACGCTTAAAAATGTTGTAAATAGTAATTCTTAGTGTAAAATGTTCATAGCTTTGTGTGGTATCGTCCATGCTGTAACCTCGAAGCAAATATTAAGTTTCTTCCTAATACGTATCCCCCAGTGCTTTCTAAGATGTCAAAAATGTATTCTTAAGTTATTTTAAATAGTGAAAGCTAAGTAAATAGCTTCTATCTTATATAGTTACATTATCTGACTTATATTCACATGCTGGTGAATCCCAAAACAACAAAACCTACAAATTACCTTTCATTAATTTATTGCACTTCTAAATATGCAAGTTTAATTTTATTAAAAGACAAATTTTCGCATTATATTTTTTTTAATTTCTTTATTCTTTTTAAACTGTACGAAAAGCCAAAACGTTTTCGCGCAAATTTCTGTATTATATCAATTAGAATGGTAGATTTGCTTATATAAGATTTATATATTAATATATATTCTAAATGATACGAATTTATCTAGATTTCGAAGCAACCCATGAATTGTAATTAAAGAGATAATCTTTTAAAAATGCAACAAATAGATAAAAAAGTTATATAAAAAGAAACTAAACTGGGAGAAAATCCGTAGAAAAATGGTTTTCAATTAACAGAAAATACGCGCTTACCTTAAAGATTCCTCTAATTGCAGATTAAATGTATTTTATTTCTTTTCTCTTGCTAAAGTAGGTTTCTTTATTAAAAGAAAGCAAATAAAGACTTATTATTATGTCGCTTGTTCTACTAAAGTTTCTAATTTTGCACAACAGAATTCTCCATTTTGATAATTGTAGTTGATTTTCCATATACTTAATCTCTTGGTTGCTCATTAAAAAACGTAATATAGAAATATCTTTAAATAGAAATTCAATCAATTGTAGATATCATACTAGAAAACGTAACATTGATATTAGCTGGGTTTTAACTATTACAAGTAAAAATGTTTATTTTTTTAATATCTGTATTTGTAAGAGTGTAACGCAACTTACGATGCCTGAAAATTCACTTATTATTAATATTTTTTGAGAAATCTACACGTGAGAATTAAAATTGGATTGAAGGTATTTATTAGAAAACTCTTTAACGTCATTAATATATTTAGATTTTATTATTAAAAATCATAATGGTGGCGCTGGAGCTGTGTGAGGCCAAAGAGTTGGCTTGCAGCATAATTTTAACAATTTTCATCGTATCGCATACAAGTTTTAATTACATATTTTCAGATAATTATAATGATTCATCATTTTTCTGTACAATTTTAATCATTATCTTAAACTTTCCTCTAATTGCATATTAAAAGTGCGTTATAATAAAAAGATGATGTAGAGTCGCGGAAAAAATAAAACTGAACACCTCCCACTAAACTCTGCAACAAATTATCGCAAAAGAAAGTTACTGGTACCAAACGATGGGAAATAAAGTCTACTTTTAAATGATGTATATAATATTTGCATGCGCCATCTACATATCAAAACCAACCCGAACTTTGTTATTTTCAATGGCAACACACAATTTTGAAACGATATTTTTAATCTTCGGTTCGGCTATATACAAAATTTCAAGTCATTTGGATGATACGTTTTTCAATTATAAACATTCAAATTTAGAGCTTCTAATGCTAAATTACATTTTTATATTTTTATTAATATCTGCTGACATTATAATCCTAATGTGCTAATATTTGGATTTTTTTAAATTTTATAATATGAATTATGAGGTTAATATTAGAAAATATTATGAATTTCAACCTAGCAATTTCAGCGTAGATTTTCCCTCAAAGTTTACGATTATGCAATAAACTATCATTTTTTTAACATGTATACGCATTTGTAATATAATTATACATTTAAACATATTTGAAAAAAATTTCTAAACGTCATTTAAATAAAATTAAATTTCTGATATATTTCTTTTAATTTCTAAAAGGCGTAAAATAAAACAATTATAAACAGTAAAATAAATTTTGTTAGAGACTGTTGAGATGTTTCAACTGTCAATAAAATATTTTATTATTCTACTGAAATAGGATTAATCGACACATAATCGACATATTAAGACTGTATTTTTGTGTGCCCGCACCCCTCCCCTGTAATATGGATGAAAGTACGAAGGAGACAAAAAACACATAAGCACTAAAAAATGTCGCAAAAAAAAAAAAAAAAAAAAAAAAAAAAAAAAAAAAAGAAAATGTGTTTTTCTCCAAGAATTAAACATTTGTTTATCAACCATTAACATGGCAACAGTTTTTTTTTAAATTGCCATTCGGAAAGATATTTTGTTCGCTTATAAAACTTCCTGAATTATTTTAAAGTTTTAATCTGATTTTCAGCCAAAAATAAAAATATTATGTAATTCAATATTTTAATCAGATTCCTGAATCAAGTTCTTAGGTAATCACTATAATTTACAAAATCTTCTACTTACTTTTTAAATACATGTAGGGACGGAAATGTTAAAGAGATTAATGAAAGTCTGAAGAAAACAAATTCCAATATTTATACTTTAAACATTTAATGTTGTCTTGATTAAATATACGATATGGTGACTATTTACCCATGATATAATTCAATATGATATATTTATTAGTTCATCAACAAACAATTACTTTTAAGTAAATAGAGTAAAATTATTAATTGACATCGCCCTATTTAAACAATGAAAAATTCGCGCGTCTTACAGAGTTACCGAACACAGAGCTCACATAGTTACTCTTTGTTACCGAAATTTAAATATCTCTACGGAAAATCAGGACTTGCTAAAGCTAGCTAAAACAAATGGCGTTTTAGCTTGCATGAAATTGCACTTTGGTCGGGTCTTTCGACAATGGCCCTCATCTGGTCTTCGCATCTGGTCTATGATGCATAATTTCGGGCAATCACAAACGAAAATATTCAATAACCTTTACCGAGTTACCCATGTTTCCAAAATACGTTCTTTATCGAAAAAAACTTTAAAACATAATATATTTCCGAAATTTAAAAAGGCATATATAAAAGCAATGTTTCTTTTGCAGTCACTGATTTTCGGTAATGCTTCCGAGGTAAAAGCTAATGGGACTCAACGGAAAATAGTGGATCTTATTGTGTCCAAGATGAGCTGCATTATAATACAAAGGGCGTTCCATGAAAACTGAAAATCATAAAAAATCAAGAAATATATTTACAGCAAAAAATATATCATTCTTTTTCAAAATACCTTCCCTCAGATGATTTGCAACAGTCCGAACGTTCAATCCAATTTTCAAATCAAATAAAGAAGCCTTTTTCTGGAAGCTGCTTCAAAGAACCCTGCACTACTGAAATAAATTCAGAATCTGTATTAAATTTTCTGCCACGGAGCTTCAACTTCAACGTCAGAAACAGCTATAAATAGCATGGTGCGAGATATGGACTGTAAGGGGAGAATGTGACATGATTTTAATATTGCATTTACTAAGATATTGCTCAACAGAAGTTGCGACATGCGGGCGAGCATTATGGTGATGTAATGTCAAATTCCCTACCAGTTCATGACACTTGTGTTGTCGCAAAATTTTCGAAATTTTTCAACATAATATTCACCATTCATTCACATTAGTCTTGGAGGCACAGCGTGCTGATATATTACACTTTTATGATCAAAGATAATAATCATAATGACCTTTCCAGCAGATTTGGTTTGTCGGAATTTTTTGAGAAGCAGAGAATCAGTGTGTTTCCATACACTTTTTGTGGACTTGGTAAGGGGATCAAAATGATGCACCCAAGATTCATCACCTGTTATTACAGTCTTTAAGAAATTCGGATCATTTTGAAGCCTCTATGCTACTCACAACATTAGTGAATTCTTGTTTGCATTTGTTCTTTAGTAAGGTGATGAGTGACCAATCTGGAACAAACACGGAGAAGCTGTAAATTGTTGCGTAGAAAGCAAAATATCGATGTTTTCGAAATGTTAGTTGATGCCGCTACCCCCTCACATGTCATTCGCAGATTTTCTTGCAAGATTGTACACATAGTGTTGACATTTCGATGATTCACAACACTTTCTAGACGACCAGGCTTAGGAGCCAGTAATGCAGACAAACGTCTTTTTTCAAAAAAATCACCATGCCATCTAAAAATCGCAGACTCACCAAAACATTTGTATTTGTAAACTTCTTTCATTAACTTAACTGTTTGTGAAGCTGTTTTTCCCAAACGATAGCAAAATTTTATGGCACAACGCATTTCGTTTTATAAATCTGAATCAATCACCTCCACTTCTGTAGGGCAAATAAAAACAGTTCTTTAAAGAAGTACGAAACTAGGAAAATAAAATCGTCTGCTTCATTTAGAATATTTATAAACGTACAGTTAACAGTTAGAAAAAGAAAGTCGTCTGCAGTTGTATTTTTTAGCTTCGCGGTGTTGAGACTACGTAACAAAATAACTCTCAGTTTTTATGGAAAGTCCTTTGTAGATTTATTGATGCGTCAGAATATAGACATCAAGTTAGATGTCTGCACAAGTCGAACTTTTCATGTCTGGACCCAATCAGTCCCAGAAGAAAGCTCTGTTGGACGATATGAAGGCTAAAAGTTCGATCCAATCCCGACCGGACTGACTCAATATCTATATAAACATTTTTCAACATTTTTTAATCAACATTATTCTAAAGTTCAAATTATTTTTAAAGGATATTGATTAGATCCTTTTGCAAAATTTTGATAAAAAAGCAATTTCCAGATCCTTATTGGACGCAAATTATGTATTATGGAAATGTAAAATTAATTATATCTTAGAATATTAAATATAAATAAAATAATGTTAAAAAAATAATGTATTCAAAAACCTTTATATATAGATGGTTAAAGCAAAACATATTTAAAAGTTCTACTTAAAAAGGAATAACATTTCTCTGTAATTCACCAAAATTTCAGTTTAATAGTATCTAGTTTACTGAATAATTCGACAAAGTATAATAACACATCATTTTAACTTGAATTATGATAGTATGAAATATCTAGTTCTGATTTTCTGCAAGAAGTTTTAATATCATAATCGCTTTACAATGATATATGTAAATCAAGCAACAGCTCTATAAATAAAAAAAAATAAAAAGTTAGTTGAATCAACTTGAATAAAACCATATTCATCAGCCATAAATCCCAGCAATTTACGATCAAAAATAAAACAATGACAAACATAAACCAAAAATATTAAATCTTTCTACCACAGTCCAGTTATTAAATTTACATTCAGTACTTGAGATAATGAGTACCCTTATAATCAGTCCTTGATTTTTAATATAATAAAGAAAAAATATCCCTCTTTATCTTTGTGAAAAAAATATTGTTAGCATTCCAGAAACTAAGTAAAACATACCAAAAATAAAAGAAAGGTACAGCCGCAGTCGCCTTCGTTTAATATTTACAAAGTTTCTGTCCTTTTTATCTTGTTTGTAGCATTGAAAAATAGTAGTGATGTAACCATCGTTAAAAAGTCTCTCACTAACAATAAATATAATCAGTTTGATGACATATCTCAACAGGACATTGTAACATTTCTTTAAATTCTTTGTACCATTTTAATCTAAAAAATAATTTAAAAACATTATGCTATTCACAAACCTAAAACAAAATAAAAATGAATATATAAGTTATCACAAAATTATTTTATAATTTTTATTAATTTAAGTCCTGCATATTATGAAAAAAAAACTATATCTACAGTGAATTATATTCAAATGTCTGCCAATGTGATAAGAGCTCAGAATAAATAATGTTAAGGTTCTATAGAAAAGTGTTAGCTACGGCCCAGGTCCGACCGGATAAAGTGCAACGAAATATTTCCGTGCAGACATCTGCACCATATGGTACTCTATACACTCTTTAATATTGTAACCACTACGCGTTTATTTTATTGCGTGCATTTTACAATATATATATATATTGTAAAATGAATTTTTGAAAGACCTTGCATTCGTGTTTTGCAGCTGATAAAATAAAAATAACTGAATGCTTCTATTATTTTTTTTCCATTAATAACCTTAATACTGTGGTTGAATATTGTATGTCTGGTTATTATAAAAATAATATAAATAACATTAAAAAGTTACATAACTAGTATGAACATAAAAAAATGACGTAAGGATACGCAATATCTGTCTACCCGAGGCTAACAAAAAAGAACGGCTACCGCGGTGCTTTACGCGTATATTTTTTTACAGACCGCCGGAGTCACGTGTTGCTCGAACGCACCAATGAAGGCGTACGAAAAGAGCACACGTCACTCTAGCGGTCTGTAAAATAAAATAAGTGGTATGCACCGCGGTAGCCTGTCTTTTTCGTTAGCCTCGGTCTACCCGAATCCCCATAAAGCGTTTCGAAATGTATTTTTATTTATAGAACTAAATACGTCCTTTTCAACATCCAAATCTTAATTCCTATGTATAATTTTCTTAATTTTTAATGTTTAATTTTTATAACCGACAGGTAACATGCACCTCTATATCTTGATCGTTTTTTTATTTCAAAAGTGGGCGTTATACGCCGGGATATACGGTATCTAATATAGAAATTTCACAAATGCGAAACGTAAATTTTACAGTGAATGTTTCTGGTAATTTCACAAGTAGGATTCGTCATGCGTTGCAGAAACACAAAGTAAACGAAATTGGATTTAAACTAACACAATTGGTTTTGAAACTAGTTATTGAAAACAATGCAATCAGTAAATTCCAATCTGTTAAATTTAATTTTTGCCGTTGAAACATATGTTTTAAACTATTGCAGTAAAATTCCAGCAAATCTTCCAATCCCGTAGTTAACGAAGTTAACAATAGGAAGAGGCTATGATATCTGAGTGTCAAGTGATAAAGGTGGGTTGAAGAACAGTTCCACGATTGGTTGAAGCCAGCCTATCCTGATCACGTGATTCTCAAGATTGCTGAAATTTCTACAGCCTCTCTCTTTTTCTGATTTTGGTTAATGTATATGAAACCAAAATCAATTCATCTGCAGAATCTAGTGTATAGAAAAATCTGGTCACCTATTCAACGCTTATCTGATCAATTTTTATTTTATTAGGGAAAAAAAAGAAGTGAAAATGGTACTATTGTAGTAAAATTACAAGTAATTGTAGGTTTAAATTAGTTTTGAAAAATATGTTGAAAAGGATACGTTTCACGAAAAAGGAGAATGCTTTAAAAAATGCAACAAATGATTTTTAATCGCATGATATTTTGAGTTGTTTCTGCAATATTTCTTTGATAGACTCTTTTCATTTTTTGCTGAATAATAAGCTTATGTTTATCTCATAACCTTATTTATTTTCATTATTTTTATTATTTCTCTACAGTCGTTTTAATATCTATATTTATTCGTATGATTGATTTATTTTTACTTTTAGACTTGAGCGTGCAATAAACGTACTAGTTTAAAATAATCCTCCTTGCTAAACCATTTCCTCAATATAAATTTCATCAAAATACTGTTGTTTATACCATTATTATTACGTCAAAAATATCAAGCCAAAACATGAAGCGCACTTTACACACTTAAGAAATTATAAAGTTTGCAGACAATACTAGACGCCATACTAAAAAATTTTAAGTAACTTATAAGCTACATGTTTTATATAATATTGTTTTAAATTTAATAATTGTACCTGACACATAACGCAGTTATTGCGACCTCATTTACCATATTATTGAAAATTCCATAAATATTTTCTTAACTTGTAACATTTCATAAAAATTATGTCAGTATGTACAACAAAAATGTCAAATTCATTTCAGAATTCATCGTATACTTTTCGAAACATTAGCTTTTTATGACATCATGTTTTATAACAACAGCCGTCAAAACTTCCTTTTTTTTTCAAATGTAATGTCAAACTACTCTTAATTATTTAAAACTTCGAAATTTCTCTCTTTTTGTTCTTCTCTCAATAGTTTTATATCTTTTTAAAAATGCTGTAAGAAATAAAAGTTTTTTTATCGAATCACGTGAGAGTAACGCTTAAGGGTTAGCTGGATAAAAACTAAGAGATTTTCTTTAAATCTTAAAAAAGATGATAAACAAAGATACTTTATCGGATAACATGAGAGTATGGGCCGTATTAGAACGTGAATTTTATTTATGTTATACATACAGGAAAACTGTACAGTGAATCGTCAATATTCCAAATTCAAATACTTTCACATTTTTTCTGAATGACTGAGAATTGATGTTTATATAAGGTGATTTCCAATTTATGGTACAAACACTAAAGGTTATTACAGGGCACTGTAACAAACAATTTTTGCATAGGGAAGCGGGTCGGAAATTCATTTATATAGTCAGCAGTGAAGATATATTTTAACGAAATCCTTACAATATGCTTACAATTCATACAAAGATTAGTCTGTTGAGAAATTTGTTAAAATATCTTCACTATGTTAAAGTTATGAATCACATGTTAAAGTTATGAACTTAAACACGACATCGAATTGAAGTGAGACGCCCTGTAATTTTGACTAAATAAATGGATTTTCGACCCTGGTTTCCTATGCAATAAATGCTTTTTACAGTAGATTGGTACAGGACACTGTAATAAACATTTATTGTATAGGGAAACCAGGTTCAACAATTCATTTATTTATTAGTCAAAATTACAGGACGTCACACTTCAATCCGAAGTCGCGTTTAAGTTCATAACTTTAACAGTAGTGAAGATATTTTAACTAAATTCGCAATAGACTCATATTTGTATGAATCGTAAGCAAAATGTAAAGATTTCGTTAAAATATCTTCACTACTGTTAAAGTTATGAATGAAAACGCGACTTCGGATTGAAGTGAGACGACCTGTATTTTTGACTATATAAATGGATTTCCGAGCTTGCTTTTCTATAAAAAAAATTGTTTATTACAGTGTCCCGTATCAACCCTTAAAGTTTGTACAATGAATTTGGAATCACCTCGTATAAAGAAAAAATTATAAGACATTAATTCAGCGATGAGTATTCAAAAAAGCCTTGCTTTGTTCTATTTATGAACAAAAATAATGCCAGTTTTTTTCTATTTATGAACAAAAAAAAATTGCCAAAAAACGCAATACGTGAAAACTTAATGGGGGTTTAAAGAAATTGTTACACAAAAACATTGAGTGAAGCATCCATTTAAATCAGCATAATTTTACGCTGATAATGTTTTAAATTGAAATATTGATAAACTTCATTAATTGCTAAAAGGTGTAAAATAAAGCAATTTAGTGAAGTATATTATTTATCGGTGTTATGATTTGTTACCTATTTGAACTATTGATCTTAATACATTCATACCCTTGAATATGAAACTCTTTTGTTTCAGAGAAGGATGTTTTAGTATCAGAGTTTTGGTATCGCATTAACATATGTATCGAATAACATCAATGTAATACTCACAATTAATTTACCTCTAAATAAAAAAATCGAGAAAATAGATTTCTGATTATTTTATGTAAAAGCATTTTTCACAAAAATATGATTTCACCCAGTATTTTCTTTGTACTGTAGTACTATTTGTAAACATAGTATTATGTTATAATGTATGAATGTTTAATACGCAATCATTTTAGAATTAATTCTGTATTAGTAATTTTTTATACAGGGTGGCCAGGATAAAAGAGGCCTGGTATACAGAAGTACAAATACTTTCTAATTTTTATTTAAAAGTTGTAAATACAGAATATTATGAATAACAACATACTGAACATTCAACAGTTCACGGGAGGTGTTATTCAAAATATTCTCTATTTACTACTTTTAAATAGAAATTTGTAAGTATTTGTACTTCTGTATACGGGCCTCTTTTATCTTGGCCACTCTGTATAACATAAAATGTACACTTTGATGTACTAAGTATTCTGTGCGAAAACGGATGAGAATATGGCGGATAAGATATCAAACAATCCAATCAACTGCAATATCTATCCATAACGTAATCTTCTCGAATAATACCTCTGAATAAGGGACTCCTCTGAGATAAAATATCTAGTCACAAAGCGCCCATTTATAACAATCTAAATCCGCCGTTTGAAGCTGAATTCCGGAATTATTAAAAAAAAAAACTGTAGCTATTTTTCATTTGAAATGGGAAGAGTCTTCCATTTTCTAGGGTAAACAAATAGGCTATTTTTTTCGTTTACTAAAAAGTTGTTTCTGCTTGAAAAAACATGGTTTTAATTTTAAGTGGTTATTCATAGTAATTAAATCAAATGAAAAGGATGAAGCAGTAGAATCTCGGGAAAAAATTCAAGCCCGAAGTGTTACTACACTTGTTCAATCGGAGTTACGCTCGATTAGTAACCGTTTAACATTCAGTGGGACCCATCATAGATTAATTTTTCAACTATTGCCTCCAGTATTATATTCACCTTCCATTCCGCTCGGAACCAATATATTTTAGTTTTTCAGTATGCGATCGGAGCGTGAACAACGTTAATTTAGGCTGTAGGCAATGTGTCAATTTAGGCATTCTAAAAAGTATAAGAATCTTTTTAAAGATCAACTAGCCATATACGGTGAAATTCCTTGTGACGAAAACTACAGTTTCCAGCACGATAACGCGTCGATTCATGCATCACACGTAACAAAAAAGTGGCTTTCAGAGCAAAGTATCAATGTTCTTCCATTGCCTTCTAGCTGCCCAGACTTAAATCCCATCGAAAACTTGTAGGGGATCGTGAGGTTTACCGAAATGGGAGGCAGTGTCGAAGACCTAAAGAATGTTATAAAATGTGCTGGGGCATTCTGTACCTCGTGGCATGTTTGTAAATGCGTGAAGTCCGTTATCGTCTGCTTTAGTTAAGAGCCTACATCAGTCACGCGAAAAAACGCTCAAGCTAATGTTAAGTCTATGGGAAGGTTCTTACGCGATTTCTCGCTCTCATTTTAATATTTTTAAATGATTTTTTTGTGATGATTTTTAAATGAGGTCGATCTCTAACGTTGTTAGTTTTTACTTTTTCGATTTTGGTTCCAGTTTTTTTATATAAGGGTATTTTAATTTTCAGAACCGGTTCCAACCGGTTCCGAAACTAGAAATGTCTGCTTATAAAAAAAACTGAAACTAAAATCGTAAAAGTAAAACCTAACAACGTTAGAGATCGACCTCAGCTATACTATGAAAAAAAAAATCATTTAAAAATATTAAAATGCGAGCGCAAAATCGCTCAAGAACCTTCCCATAGACTTAACATTAGCTTAAGCGTTTCTTCGCATGCTTAGCGTAGACTCTTAACTGCTGACGTCATAACAACGTACAGAAAATTTGCATATTTCGAAAAAAAACAGGTGTTTTAATTAAAATGTTAGGGTGTCTTATAATTTTGTCCATGGTATTTTTAATTTTTGTAATTAATCTCTATAAAAATATCCTTTCTGTAAAACAATTACGTGTGATAACAGAATAAATTTATGTTTTTGTCGTATTTGATAAAGCATTTTTAAGCTCTGAATCTTTTCTTTCACTGTATGTCAAATTAGGTTGGTGTCTTATAATTATGTCCACCACTGTATCAATCACACAAATCGAAATTAGATAAAAATGTTGACATCCAATCCTCAGTTTCATAAATTACACCATAAAGAACTTAAGACTAAAAATATCAAGTAAATTGATAAATATCTGTTTAAGTTTTGTCATTTTAAACGTACAGAAACATTCAATAAACACAACATGACAAACATGAATTTGAAGACTGTAACTCTAAATAATTCAAAATGAAATGGATGTACTGAAAATCCTATTTTACATATTAATAATTATCGGATCTTTAAGTAACTTTTGCAGAATATAACTAGGAATGTGTAAAAAATTTTAATAAGAAAATTGATATTTTTGTCATTTCTTCACCAAATGAAGGGTCCCCTTAAGGAAGGACTGTTTTTCAAGCTCTGGATGAATTTTCATGTTTTACTATTTTGTTTTTTAATTTTTAAGTAAATAATGCGAGTAATGCAAGTATAGACATTTTGTGTTTTACAACGCTTTTTGAAATAATCCCAGACTTTAATATTATCGCGCTTATGATATTCAGGAAATTTGTTCTGTACACTTTAGATTAGAATGAATAATAATAATAATAAATTATATTCACTAAAATGTGTTATATAATAAATTCGAATCATTTTATTTTATTCAGTTTTCTTTCATTCTAACTTTCTTTGAGCATAAACATCTATAATTATAAAATAGATCATATTTTTTGTTTGATCGGTTTCTCGGTGCTGCAGAAATTAAAATCACCTTATTAATCTTCGTGCTCTCTGCATCCAGTCATATTTACCCTTTTTCAGCTTAAAAAGAAATTTATTTCTTTAATTTATATATATATATTTAATAATAAAAAAAAATTCGCCATTTTTTGTTAATTAATTTATTCCAAATTCTTACAATTCTAATTTTTTTCACTGTCTTTTAAAATATCTCTTAAATCTAATTTATATTTTTATTCCATAGCTTTAATCAAAATATTCTTTTAATTATTATTCTAAAAATCTTAATCTGTTAAAAGCTACACGTATTTGTAAAAACCTTAATTTATTTCTTCTTTTGAAACATTTAAATTTTATTTCTTTAGACCGTCTCTTAGTATCATTTAAATTTTTATTAATATTATCATTCGAAAACCCATAATCCTTTCGGCTCGCGCGTCTTCCGGTTCCCCTCAAAATTATATCACATACAGTAATAAGTTCTCCTGCTTTGCAAGCTTCTTATTGGCTAATCCTCCCCTGCATTGCGAAAATATTCAACTATCGCTACCTTTAAAACGCCGTAGCACGGGCTTGGAGATCAGAATTTGTGGGCTATTCTTACTGCCAATAAAAGCACGTCACCTGGAGGAGGTATCTTGTCAAGCTGGTGTAATTATCTCTAATTCTTTTAACATCTATATACTGTCAGATATGAACTCTGAAATTATTCGTTAGTGGAATTGCTTCATATTTAGTATCGTGTCAATAAAATAACTGATATCAACTACTCATTTTTTTTATTTCTACGGGAAAACTCCATATCTTGCATAACCATCGGAATCATGACTCCTATGTATGTTAAGACTGTTATGTATGTTTACGACGGCCACTGCTCTATTTTTACGGAATACTGGAGTGCTAATTCGATTTCTTTATTGTGAAATGCCATATTTAACATATATATATATATATATAAGTTACTTTATTGCATCATTCGACATTTAAAGTTGTATTTTTAAAAGTTCTGAATATATAACATTTTACTGCCACCAAAGTAGAAACTTCCGTCTTTTAATGTTTGTGTAAAAAAAAAAAAAAAAAAAAAAAAAAAAAAAAAAAAAAAAAAAAAAAAAAATCCATACTAACATTTCGGTATACTTAACAGAAAATAAAGAAAAAAAATTCTAAAACTTTTTTAATTTTATTATGTAAGAAAGAAAAATTTCCTTTTTATTCTATTTCTCAACATATCTCCACAGCAGTAAAATTCTTAAGTACATGTCTAGACTTATCCTCAAATTTTTAATTTAAAGTTTCGTAAATTAAAACTAGTATATCCGCTTGACATTTTAATTTCATAGCGAGATTATGGTGTCAGAATTTTTGGGTTATATATGTTGTTAAATATTAAATTTTCTTTTTCGTCTAAAAATGTAACAAGAGTTGTATTTAATGATATCAAGCATTTAAATTAATTAATGAATGTCTACCGTCATATTCTCGACAATCAATTTTTAGTGTCTAAATATGTTATTTTCAAATGGACATCAGTCATTTTTGCAGAGAAATTTTTTTACTTATCTAATCTCAACATTTTAACAATTAAATAATACAAAAAGTATGACAAAAAAAGGTAGTGCGAAAATAATAATAACTGGAAACAACACCTTTAGACAATAAAAATGTGTCCTAAACATTTGAGGTCATAACATTTTTCTTCACCTCAAAACACCATGTCACATTTAGAGTTTTTCCACACATTTATAAGACTAATGTTTTATTTTGTGTATTTACTTAAAACATGTTATAAAAAACATTAAGAATAATTAAATGATAAACTGTTTGTTTTAAATCATACATTAAATAGCAAACAATTGACTGGTAAGAGTAAAAAATATAAGGCTATCAAGTGAGGTAATGAAGGAGTACACTTTGGCGATAGACAACTATTTATTTTCCGAAATTTATATTTATTTGCCGCTTAAATATTTCTTCAAATTTCTCTTTCATAGAATTCATCATAAATTATGTTTTAGCGAAACGTTCTTTTTTCCGTTTCTTCAAAAGCAATTGTCTTAAAAAATAATAAGACACTCCCATTATAAAATGTAATGTCCGGATTAGGATAAAGGCCATATGGGATCGGGTAAGGTTCACAAAATTTGGGAATGGCAAAATGTTCCAGGCGGCTAGCTATAATTTTTAAAAATTTATAATTTTTTTTTTTACTTTTGCAAATATTATAGAAAAGTTTAGAAATTAATTTGTCTTGTATAATATATAAGATTAAATACTCGACAGTTACAAAGTTTGTATTGTTTCAAGAGCATAAAAGCAGTTTTTGGACTTCAGTATTAACATTTTTATGTAAAAGACGAAATAATTCCTTGTAAGTATGTTTTGATAGTAGTTAGTAGTGACAACACTTCCCTTTACAGCAGAATATGTCGCACAGAGATCTCGCCAACTACACCAGACTATTTGTCTGAATTATACTATCACAAGAAAAAAAACTGTCTTCCACTTTAAAGTGACTGACACATACTATGCAGTATGTCATGATTTGTTAACTTTTATTTTGTAAGATGTTTATTCCCAACTTGAACGGAAGCATGTATATAAAGATGTTATAAAACATTAATTTATTATATTTATTCTCCATTCCAGGATGTATATGTAATGACACTTGCAGTATCTTTATCTCACTTCAGTGATATCTGTTTTAGTAATTGGAAGTGGGCTAATCAAAGAATTTCAGAAAAGGGGAATTCTAAGTATCATAGTGGTTGCGTTTTGGTTTTCACAAAAAGAAATATTGAATTACATAGAATTAACAAATATTTGCAGACTCAAACAGAGGAATAATACAAGTACTGGTAGAATTTCAATTGAAAATAATGGTTATTTTTAAGCATTTATCATCTCGTGTAGTCTTTCAATTAAAGGCGGAAAATATATAATGTTTTATTCTTCAAATGATTGGAACATTATGATTTATTTTTACACACAAGAAAAAAAAAAACTGTCTCCCACTTTAAAGTGACTGATACATACTACGCAGTATGTCATGATTTGTTAAGTTTTCTTTTGTGATATGTTTATTCAAAAATGTTTTCTGCTTTTATTAAACTAGTTATGGGTGGCTATAGAAGAATAAGTGGATAGAAGTACTGTAAAAAAAATTGCAGTAAAATTACGGGCAGAGGCTAGCAGCAGAAATTCCAGTAATACCCGGTAAAAAAAAAAAAAAAAAAAAAAAAAAAGAAAAAAAAAAAAAGAAAAAGAAATCCATGCCCATCATTTTTTCCAGCCCGTAATTTTACGGGGCAAAGTAATATAGCATTATAACGCATACAGGATATAATGCACTTTAAAACACAAACATATTGCTTACTGTTCCGTAGCACGTAACACTTTAAATAATCATCACAGAATCGCTGTTTTAGCGGGTTAAAATTTTCAAAACACGAGTAAAAAGAAGGGTGACACCCTAGCAGAGGACAATGTATGGGGTCGTACCATATTTTTGCTAACATATGGGCTAGAACTGTAAGAATATGTGGATTGCTCGTAATTTTCTAAGTATCTAAGGGATAAGGCCGCTTATTTAGTGGATCAGACTGTTTTTCATCAAATAAGGCTGTTGCCCGTGAAAATTGAAAGGAAAACGCTCATAAATTTACAGTTTTTTCTGAGAGTGTACAACAAATTGACGAGAATTACAAAAGGAAAGTAAACCTGATTTATATTTCCATTTTCAATCTTTATTCACATTAGTGATGTACCTTAAATTTATTTCACAATTTCACCCGTTTTTAAACAATTACTTGGAGCTGCGCGGAAATTCTAGACAAGGGATGACTTCTTACTTATATTTTGTTTTAAGTGGGTGTAACAAATTGGTGTTATTCAGGAAGTGAAGATTAGAAAATCTTGTACCATCGTAGTAGAATCTACTCTGCATATTATGCATCATTTTATCAAATGACAATCAATATTTTAAAGCAAAAAAAACTCCGTGAGTAACAATGACGTCATATTGGCGGCGGTAACAACTGACCAATAAATTTCGCTTTTATTGCAATTTTTGTAACTTCTAAGCATTACAAAATTACAATTTTTACACGTCGAGTATGACAAAAAAGATTATTTCAACAGGAATGTATTTGAAAATTGTACCTCAATATTTTATGATTTTTAAAATAATTTTAAAGTTGACAATGTTTTAAATCTATCTCTTTCGCGTATAAACCGACTACGAAATATTAATACGTTTTCACTTGAAACAATATAAATAGTTCAGCATAAGTTTCCGGGCATTTATTGCAAAACGAAATTAAAACCTCATCAATAAATAAATAATCTAACAAAATAATATAAGTGAAACACGAGTTTAACAGACATGTAATCGATCTACGCACTTAATTCATTGAAATTATCAGAATAAAAATACTTCTGTAAGTAACGAAATCTTTGGCGATTTCTTCGGCTACTAACATCTGAGATGCGGCTAATCCAAAGTATCGTTTTAATAAATTACGAAACTTTATTTGAATACATAATTGATATTTTTCATATGAAAATGCTTTTTGGTGTTGTTAGTAGGCAATAAAAGTCCTATTAAATGTAAAAAAAAAATCTGTTAGAGTTTTGTATATGAATAAATGGTTTTCATCTATATTCTGTAATCTGAGAAGAACAGGTTGAATCATCTACCTATTCATAATGAACGAATGACAATTATTTTAAGATATATAAATAAACGTTGCATTTCTAAACAAACATTTTAAGAATTACTGAAAAAACAGGAAAATTGTGGAAAGAAGCTAGGGGATTCCATGACCGAAATTATGAACTAGGAGAGATTCCACTTATGTATTTTTTCTTGTAATGTTTGAAACTAGATAAGGAAATTTGTATGACAGGAAAATAGAATTCAGATTTTTTTTTTATCTGAATTTATCTTTGAAGTTGTCTTATTAAATTAGTAGTTTTATGTCTTTCTGTAAAATATGTACAACAGCACTTACGTTAGATTACAAATAATATTGTTTTTTGTAATTTCTTAGCTTTTAAAAAATTAAAAAAGTAAACATAGTGTGATTTTATCGGAAAATGATAAAATTGTTTTAGAGTAAAATATCAGACATCATATCTTTCAACAGCATGAATGATCCCACCATGAATGATATCCATACATCAATGGTTGAGCGAATTTTCATTTTTAACAATTTTTCTTTTCGTAAAATTGTCTATGCTCTAAATTTGGTAAAGAAAACATTTTGCTTCAAATCCGAAATCTGCAGTTGTGATTAGACGTATTAAATACAATTTATACTATTCTTTGATGATACTTTTGTGTTCCGTCGGGGCATAAAGGGTTAAAATTAGAAAATTCCTTTATGTTCTTTAATATTTGCTTTTTTTTTAAATCTGCCAACTCAACAAAATTAAACAGAAACATTGAACCGGCAAACAAAGAAAGCTGTAGCAAATCACTAGAGACCAGTACAGCGATGCCAACAGGGCTCTTGTCAGGTGGATCACAGCCATGCTGTGATCAGACGCCCTGTGCTCAGGTACTAACTAGTCATGCTAGGCACTCATGCTCGGCAGGTAGGGGCCTGGTTAGCGGTATAAAAAGGGTCAGATTTACTTTAGAGGTACGAACAAGTCATTCAAAACTGCCGTTACCCATTTTATGACGATGGGGCTTCCATGTGTGGTATCTGTTCAGGCTAGCTAAGCATATTGAAAGAAGTCAATCCTTTAATATCTCATGAGCCATGTGTTGACTAATTAACGTAACTTAGATCCAACGCTGTCGAATGTTATACACATTCCAGAACATAGTTTAAAAACTTGTGATTTACATTTTCCTGCCTTGAGGACCATTTAACAATTATAAAAAAATCCATTAGCTTCTTAACTACAACCAAGTACTATGCGTACATGGTTAAAACCACGGAGAGTTAGTCCTTTAATTTTCCTACCACTGTATTCAAATATTCAGCTATAAATATTAAAACATCAATATTTGGAGAACTTACCTCACAATATTACACAAGTTTATCCATATTATCCATTATCCACAAAACATAGCGGCCTATAGGTAGGGAACTACGGAAATATTCGAATGAAAATAGTAAGCTTAGTTTATATAGTTCCTTTTAAATAACGAGTAAAACAATTTGGATACACCAATGTTGTGAAGTGTGTAAAAATAATATGCGTGAGGCATGGATATTTTCTTCTTATTTCATTTATTTTTATTTTCCAATTGTAGGTACAATTGTTATTTTCACAATTCATTATGGTTTTGTGTAAAATGTTAATTAGTATTGTTATTTCTAATGTGCTCCATAAAACTGTTAATAGAACCATTTTTTTTCTTTTATTATTTATCAGATTTGGGTCCAGACCATATATGTATTTATCAACGAAGCAGGATTTTTGTCCCTCTTTTAGTTTTAAATTCTTCAAATTTTAAAGTAATTTTTTTTTAAATGTTTGCACATTATTCATATACACAGTTTTTTTTTAAATTTTCCCTTTATATTTATTGACATTATTTCTTTACAACGTCTCCATATTTTAAAAGAAATACGTTAATAAAAAAGTTAGAAGACATTTTTCTAATTGTCTGAACAATGAAGCGACTCTTTTTGTTCTAAAAATGTCATTTTGTCATCGGTTTGCTTTTCGGCTTTTATTCTTCGAAGCATAATAACATAGAATATCCGAAACCACGCCTAATTATTTCTTCCTTCCCTTGGAAATAATGAATTTTTCACAAAGACGTTTGAATTAATTTCACCTTAAAATATAAAATCTATTGTTACGAAATTTACATTATTTCATTTACAGAATTTGCATAAATATATATATATATATTGAATACAAACTTTTGCATACATATATATATATATATTTAAATATAGTTCTTCATTTAGTGTCTTTGAGATATCGATAAAAAATTTCTTCATGTTTAGGAATTTCCCACCCCCTGGTGTATTTTATCAACAAAATATTTTATATTAAAAATAGGTGTTCAAGTGTTAATGTCTGTACATATACTTATTTATACATTTTAGCAATTTTTTTCAGACATTATTTATAAAGAAGCATGGTTAAAATGCTTCTATATAAATA
The DNA here is from genome assembly GCA_963931845.1 of Maratus michaelseni. NCBI lineage: Eukaryota > Metazoa > Arthropoda > Arachnida > Araneae > Salticidae > Maratus > Maratus michaelseni. The sequence continues at coordinate 183,598,215 of OZ007589.1, read as the reverse complement.
ATGTCTGAAAAAAATTGGTAAAATGTATAAAAAAATATTTTATATTTTATGTTCCTTTGAATTATTTTCTGTCGAAGGTAATCTCATAATATAACTTGTAGTAAGTTTCATCTGTAATGCTCTTCCAGATTTTCCTAGGTCTGACTCGTTTGCATTTACCTGTCAGGTTCTATTTCATAAAAAATAATCTCGGTTTTTGTTACTGAACTTTCAAGCAGAAAAATTTATTAAATATTGAATAAAATATCGCATTCTTGTACATTATTTGTTGGTCAGATTTAAAGCTACTTATTTAGTATTATAGTTTTGTTTTTCGTCATTTTAAAGAGACATTTCATTTTAAAGTACCTTAAAAAATCTAAGCAAAAGAATCAATGTCACAAGATTTTTAGTGCAACTTTAAAATGGGATGGAAAACTGGTCAAATTGCTCGTAAAATTAATCCCGAATTTGCCCAAACGACAATTTATGAACGTACAGTTGACCGTTATTTCTAGAACTTTCGTTAAAGAAATGAAAGCCTTGAAATTGAAGAGCATTTTCGACGAGATTTTGACCTTGACAGTGATTCATTGAAAGCTTTAGTTAAATAAAACTAATGCCTTTATCACACTTTGAAAACATTCCGTTAAACTGGAAGAGTGTTTAAAAAGAGTCTCCAACTACCTAAAATAAAGTGGTAAAAAAGACAACTAATACATATCGCCATTATTTTATACACAATCCAATATCATGCATGATCATTCTGTCATCTTCGATACCATTTTAGTCTTTCATATTTGATCGGAACTTCGTTTTACCTCTAACTAGGGAAGGTCCCCAACAGCCAGATAGGGATTTGGTCGAGAGTGCTGTCGTTGCAAAGCTCTTACCATGGGGATCAAGGAAATGTATACAACTACTCGTCCGAATGCAACTGGCGAAGAGTTAGAGACAGATATTTTTTTTTTGTCATTTATTGATTTCTCAAAGTCGCTAGCTATGCAAGAAAGACACTCTGTGTGGGAGAAAAGACATCTTACAGTACAGTTATGTAACCTGTTGTTACCAATGTGAAGTTGGTGAAGGTTCCATGTTCCCTCTAGTAAGAAACAGAAGATTGTGATCACATTTTAACAATCATATATAACTAATTGGATAACACTGACGTATGCTTTAAAGAACATCAGGAACTAACTTCTCACCTGATCCTACGGGTTGAAAAGAGGGGCAGGTGCTATGGGGCAGTAGCCGAGGCGCTCAATCATGGATAATTTTAGCAGTACTTGTGGCTCGTGTTCCAGGCGCGCTGGGAGGTGCCACGCACCCCTGTAACATGCAAAGCCGGGCCCAGTTATGAAGATCTCGTCGGCGAGTATTCAGACTGTAATGCTATCACCTGCAATTCGAAGATTACAAAACTCCTTAGTATGCAACTGCTAGAATATTTTGGGGAATCCGAGGAAAAAGAACCAACGGCGGAAAAGAAGGCCATTAAATCAGCGACTATTCAAGTCAGTGAGGGAGGGTGATCGAAAACGATTTTATCCGGTAGCTCGAAATGCTGTATGAGAGCAGCATTGATGAAAATAAACTGAGAAGTAATTTGGAAATAAAAACGGACACCACTTTCAAATATGCAGAACCTGCGAAAATAAGCGACAGGAAGTAAACGCGTACCCGTAGAAATAAGGGCTAAAGCAGTAGAAACGTATAAGAAGCCAAAGAAAAAATAAACTAAATATTGTGCAACATATATGTAGGCAGGTAAAACAATACTAGTGATACAACGGCGGGCACAATACGTAGAGAAAGGCGGCAACATACAGAGCAAAATGAAATTAATTTCCAAACACGTGTGGTCGCAATTTTATCAACATCGTAGACAGTTAAAAGCGACCGTTCAGGACAGGGACCTCAAAATGTGTGCCACTGACAAATCATTGGAACGTTTAATTTCCAAACTCTCACACTTCATCAAGAATTTCTAAGAGGCACATTAAATAAATCGAAATGTGACGCAAATCGTAACAAAAAGATATTTGTTTCCGGAAATGTCTTTGCAACCTGTGATCGACGAATTTTAGGAAAACGTGAAAAAAATCATTGGGCAGCATCTGACATTGAGCAGCATTGTATCTAACAGAACTCTCGATATGAAGCTATCTAAAGACGTGGGTGCATCGGTAATCAGCAAAAACAAAACGACTCATTCCTATAAAGTGCAATTGTGTATTAACTTCGCTGGAAAATTTATGGGACCTTTACTACTTGTAACACAGGAATGACAGGGGGGATTTTTTCCCAAAGTTATGGAAAATGTGCAACCAATATCATCCTCAAATTTGCTCATTACATGCTCCAAGTCAAGAAAGAGCACAAAACAAATAACTGCGGCATACTTCGATAAACTAAAAGAATCGATTGCTGATCAGGAAACAATCATGGTGCTGGATAGTTGGAGTGGCCAAACTGATCTACGTTTATACATTGAGAAATTTATATTGAATGTGCAGCCTGTTTTTCTCTCAACGGGCATGACAAAATTTTTTCAGCCGTTAGGCGTTTCTTTCTTTCAAAAATACAAATACTTAATAAAGAGAATAGTGGAATATTCAAAAACGCACCAGAGTGTTTGTAGATATGTCGACATGACCACCAGAGAAAGCATAATAAAATTGCTTAAGTTGACCTATAACCAATTCTCCTAACCCATCTTCGAGGACATGCATCAGTATGCCTTTCAAAAGGCTTTAATTAGATACAAGGATACCGTCTTTCGATCAATTAGACAGACATGCTTTAACTAATAACACCTGTAACAACTGCGAAACACCCCCTTTCATTGTGTGTACTTGAAGCTGGAAACACTCGTGCTTCAGCCATTACTATTGAGAAATACACTACCATCCGTGAAGTTACTTTTTCCACCAAGCATAAACTGTCTTCTCTGTAATCTATGTAATCCGTCAACTATCTTTTCTACCGCACAGAGTGTCTTTCCTGCATAGCTAGTGACCTGTATAAATCAATAAATGACAGAAATACATCGGTCAATACTCATCACTAGTTGCATTCGGTCGGGTAGTTGTATACATTTTCTTGATCCCCATGGTAAGAACTTTCCAATGACACCACACTCGACAAAATTCCGATCTAGCAGTTGGGGACATTCCTAGTAAGATCGAAATTCACATTTCTAATTTTTCGTAACTGTTATTTTCTTGCTTCTCTTAGGCAAAACTCCATTTTAGTATGAAAGGATTTTTATGGGAACTGATTTAAAAAAAATAATAAAGTACGGCAATATAATTATAAGGTAAGACATCTTTAATTAATTAAACATATTTTTGAAGGGATTGCGTACACTGTAAAAAATTTGCAGCAAACTGTCCAGTCATTCTACCATTTTTACATTAAACGGTTACATAACTGTAATTTAACAATATTCTGATCATATTATTGCCCCTATTATGGTCAGAATAGAATTAAATTACGGTTATGTAACCGTTTTTTGTAGAAAAAGGTCAAATGACTGGACAGTTTGCTGCAAATTTTTAACAGTGTAAATGATTGCCGTATAATCCTATGGATTTAATAATCTGGCTGAAATATGTACAAGCATATATACTTTTTTATATGAAAAAACTTTAATGAATACTTTTCTAAGTTAATCGCAATAAACAAATTATCTTATGAAACTAATTACATTAAAAAGTGATTTTCTTATAGGTAGCGGGATATTTGTACGTATTTAGGAAATAACTTGTTATTAATAATATATTTTGTCTTTATTGAAAAGGTCTCTTAAAATTATGGGTTTGTTTCTCCCTCAAAATGAATGAACGAATCATGACAAATATACTGATACAAGGATAATGCCGTATATATAATTAAATTTGGTACAAAGAATGAATGTATTTATATTGCCGTCTTAAAATATTTTTAATATATCCCACTTAATTTAGGATTTAATCAAAGCTTCTACAATTCTGAATTCTGTTTGGCTAAATTAGTCAACTAATTTGCATTCATTTTACTTTTAAATTTATTACATATTGATTTACCTTTAAAGTTATTGAAAGTTGATATCTATAAGTATACAAAATTTCAAGAATACTCTGCCGACGAAAGGTAAAGTTTGCTTCTCGTATTATTTCTTTATTTACATACATTAAAGATTCTGCCAACAAACATTAAGGAAATTAGAACAATCTAAACGAACGTCGCTTTAGAATGCTTTTTCGAGAACAACAGTTTTAACGAATTTGAAGGTGAATTTTGAAAGAGAAGAAATAAAAACATTTTTCAACGACAGCAAAAGAATATTTTCTAAAACGTGTTGTACATAATGTTATTGGCTAAGAAAGTGTTGATATTTAACCCTCTGACTGCTTATCTCGCGATTTTCACGGGCAAGACATCAGTAGAAAAATGTACATACGAGTAATACGCAATTTTTGAAGAAATTTCGTTTATAAAATTCGACTGTCAAAGGGTGAAAATGTAAATTATAATTTTACTACTTATTTCAGATACACAATGATTTGAAATATATAATAATAGATGAGACACTTTTCGATTGCATATTGGTCAAAAGGATTTTGTAAAAGAAATTAAGTGGTCAAAGGATTAAATAAAGAATAAAAAGAAATAAGAAAGTTTTAAATTAAGTGTAACTTTCAGGTATTGATAAAAGAAGAGAAGAGATATTTCAATGCAAAAATACTGTGAAAACATAATCTGTAATTATATTTCTAATATCAATTTTTGATAAAAAATAAACATATATATATACACATTTATATTCAAATACATAGTCTTTTGTTCATTTTAATTTTTCTCTAATACCCTGTATTAGTACAGGTCTAATATATTTGATAATGCATGTTGCAGAGCTTTACAAATAGTGCCCTGGAAGACATCTGAAGGAAAGCTAAGTGTTGAGTTCAAAACAAGTAAAGAATCATTTGTTTGGTGACTACAGTTCTTTATTCAAAGTAAACTTGATCGTTTAAAACTGTTAAAAACACATTCAGACTTATTCAGATTCAGAGTAAACGTGTGGATAAAACAGAGCTTCATAGTTGAAAAATATCTTAGTTAAGCATAACCTGACAGATTAAAACGGAGTTTTAAAACATTCTGTTGAAATAAAACTAACTCATAATAACAATTTAAACTTTCTGTTAAATTCTAACTAAAACTCATTTAAAAACACTGTAAAAATTAAATCATACTACTATAAACTCAAGTTAATCCATTTACAAAAGTAACATAACTAATTCAGTTCAAAACTAAAAGAAACACGCTACAAAAGCGAAGCGAAGCCGCTGACTCAAAACGTTGAAAGCATTTATACTATCTGAAATACGAAAAGAGGAGATTCCACTTTGGCAAAAGGGTATGTTCCGTAGCAGTCGATTACGGAACAACCAACGTCATCTATAATATGCTTTTAAATTACACTGAAGATTTTAAACATCGAAATTAGAACGAGAGCTATTAAACCAAAATAAGTTTTATACCCAGTTTAGCAGTTTAGCCATAAGCGACAAGTAAAAACCGGCTGATTAGATAACAAAACCCCCCACTTGTCATTTATGGGAAGGAGAAATTTAGATATCCAAAGATAATATTAAACAAGTACAAAACCTCCCCCCTAAAATATCCAAAAGTTCACTCTGAAGTTACAAAGGTTTAAATAGATTTCATATTAAATTACCATTACAGCTTCAATCTTCTTAGTAATTCCAATTCATCAAAAAAACTTGTCACCATTTAAACTATAACGTTTCAAACATTATAAAACCTTAACAAGAATTTATAACAAGATTTAACAAAAAAAAAACATTTTAACACTAACAATAAGAAAAATTTTACCCTCATGCATTCAAAAATGCAACATTTCCAAAGTACCTAATACGTAACTCTGGCTTTCCCAATAGTTGAACTTCAATATGTTAATACATTACTATATAAGTTCAAAATTTCCTGAAAAGCAAATATTTTTAATACAAAATTTCATAATTCTGTAACGAATCAATTTCAAAAGAAATTTCTAATATATCAATACACATTAAAATTTGTACAAATATTTCATTCATCCATCACCTTTTATCCATCATCATACTTGGGCCCAAGATTTCATTCTCTTTCATAACACACAATATACGTTACAAATAATCAAACAATTTATGCAAGTTCATATTAAACATATTTCAATTCAATAATTTCTGAAAGCTTTTATATTTAAATTTCAGTCAGATCAAAATTTAACTTTCATTAGCTTCAAACTATTACACTGATAAAACAGAAATTTCAATTACCTTATATCAAAGTTAACGCGATGAAGTCGACTTCTTACATAATGAAGTATTAAAATTTAACTTTCACCAAGTGAACCGGTTCAGTAAACTGGTATTTCCAATATTAAAGAATCAAAACGGACTTGCTGTTGATTCACAAGGTTAAACCAACCAACTATTTACATAAAAATTGACCTTTTACATAATCTTATACTTAAAACTGTAAGAGTGATAACCTGATACAAAATCAATTGAACTATCTAATATCACAGGATTTTACACATACATTTCAATGCAATGAGGGGTTTTTAACAATAAATCTAAGAACAAAATTAACTATTCAAAAACATTTTTAATTTAAACTCCGGTAAATGAAATTTGGTAAGTGGCTTGGTGAAGATGTCCGCTAAGTTTTCTTTACTTTTAACATACTTTACTTCAAAAACATTTTTATATACTAAATCTCTGATAAAAAATAACTTTACATCTATGTGTTTAGACCTGTGATTTTCAATAGGGGATTTGACAAAACTAATGGTGGCCTGATTATCAACCAACAATAAAGATTTTTCTTTTTCATTAGAAATTATTTTTCAACCAATGCATTCGTCCATTATTCTATCAAACCACAAAAGTTCTGTAGCAGTTTCCGTCATGGCAATGAATTCGGATTCCATGGTTGATAAACTTATACATTTTTCTTTAAAGGACCGCAACAATATTGGTGATTTATCTAACAATAACAACTCACCCCCCATTGAAATTCTATCATCCCTATTGGTAGCAAAATCGGCGTCTGAATATGCAATTACAGGTGCATTTTTAGAAATTTAATTCAAGTTGAAATTAAATTTAATTTCAAAGATTTAGTCAAACGAACATAACCCAACAGCTTTAGTAATACATTCCAGTGTACTAATCCCGGATTATTCTGGAATTGACTGAATATATTTACTGCATAGCTAATGTCGGGCCTGGTTCTGTTAGCTAGGAATGACAAACATCCCAACACACTTCTATATGGGAACTTAGACATTTCAAATATTTTGTTATCAGATTGAGGAGATTGGGTCTTTGAATAAACTGCATCTTTGCTTATTGGGAGAGAAGTAACAGGAAAATTAAACCTTTTAAATTTTTGACAAACCTCATCAATATATGGAATTTGATGTATTACTAGAAAGTTCTCCCCTTCCTCGAATTCCACACCCAATAGCTTTCTGGTTTTACCTAATATCTTAAGACCAACGTATCCACTCAAAAGTTTAACCACTTTCTCCACCACTCTACCATTTTTACCAAAAATCACTTTGTCGTCCACATAAAGAAGCAGGATGATGTTGTCCTCGAAACTATACACACAATTGCACCATTCAAATTTAAGAAATCCTATATCATGCAAAATTTTATTTATTTCAAAATACCACATTCTACCTGACTGATGTAAACCATATAAAGCTTTTTCCAGTTTACATACTAAGTTTTCATTTTTCACAAATCCTGGGGGTTGGGACATATATATTTTTTCGGCCAAAGGTGCATATAAATAAGAACGCTTCCCATCACATTGCAGGTGTGTCCATTTTTTACAGGAAACTAAACGGGAAAAGAAAAATCTAATAATAGCGAAATTAACAACTGGGCTAAAGGTTTCATCGTAGGTTTCCCCCTTAACTTGTTTAAACCCTTGAGCCACTAGTCGAGCTTTATACCTTGCAATTTTACCCTTGTCATCCTTTTTCAATGTAAAAACCCACCTACAACCTAAAGGTTTAGTGCCGTTTGGTAACTTAACTAAATTCCAAACTCCCCTTTCATTCATAGTATCTAATTCTTCTCTCATGGCCTGTTCCCAAAACTTTCTTTGTGGGGATTTGAAAAGTTGTTTATAGGTATTGGGTATTTTGAGATTGTCTAGTGATATATCATTGTTATCTCCGTATTTGAACAAGAACTACCCTCTTGACCTGAAACTATCCCTTTAAATTTATTTGACCCTTTAAAGCAAAATATGTGAGGTTCAAACTTAAGATGATGTCTTTTACAATATTTTTCTACATCATTTAAGGATCTTAGCCTTTCAGTTTTCCCCTGTTCGTAATAATAAATATAATTACGACTACCGTTTGCTCTCGGGACAACTTTTCTTAACCAAACAGTATCTGACAGTGGAACCCCTTTCAAAACATTTTTACTTGATTTTATTTCCTCTACTGCATTTTCGTCTTCCTCTGATGAGGATAAATCTGGAGGTTTATATGAAGGGAAATAATTTAAATTTGGGGGGTAATTATCCTCAATCTCACCTTCAGAACTTACTTCAGATTCTTTACAAAAATTAGAGGATCCAGGGCCTTTTGAACCCATCACGAATCTACTGCCTCTAACACTGTTGGGGATTTCCTCATTAAAAGAAACGTTAATAGTTTCAATGGTTTTGTCATCTTCGGGTAGCCAAATTCGGTAACCTTTTGTACTAAAGGCGTAACCAATCATCACCCCCTTTTTGGCTCTTGCATCAAGTTTCGACCTAAGTTGCTTGGGAACACCTACGTATGCAGTAGCACCAAAGGGTTTTAAATGTTTAACGGATGGTTTAGACCCACTATAAAGTTCAAAAGGAGTCTTCAACTGTGACTTATGACAAATACGGTTCCAAGTATATGTAAAATACAACGCTGCATCTGTCCAAAAACTTGAATCTAAACCACTTTCATTTAAAACTGACCTAATCCCATTAGCAATCGTTTGATTGTACCTTTAAATTGTGCCATTTTGTTCTGTGGTATACACGTTTGAGAATTCGTGTTTAATGCCTTTCCCCTCACAGTAAATCTTAAAGTTATCATTCTTAAACTCTTTCCCATTATCAGTTCTAATATATTTAACCTTACATTCGAGAAATCTCTCGGCTCGGGAGACATAATTACGAAAAATGCTAAACACCTCGGATTTTTCTTTCATTGGGAAAACACTGGCCTTTCGGGAATAATCGTTGATTATCGAGAGAAAATATCTCTCCCCATTTCTACCCTTCTGTTGTACTGGGCCCCAAGCATTCATGAATAATAACTCAATGGGACGTTTAGATCTAATTTTATTAATTGATATAAATGATATACGTCTGTGTTTACTAAGTTTACAAATTTCACAAAAAAAATTCCTGATTTAAACCGGGGAAGACCTTTAACACTTTCATTTTTAGATGTATTCACAATCCGATCAGGACTTAAATGGGCAAATCTACGATGCCAAATTCTAAAGTCTTCTTTAGATACATGAGAAGTTTCAAACGTAACATTTTTAGGGACTGAACCTGGGATTTTAGGATACAGATGATAAGTACCATTTTTAAGGAAAGCAGAAAATAAGTATTGGCCGTCTTTAAACACCTCCACCTTACCACTTTCTCCGGTAAATTTTCCCCTTTTAATTACCCTCTAATTTTGGACCTGAAATAAGATTTCGTCTTAACTTGGGAGAGCACATTACATCAGAAAAGTAAAATAGCCTTTGGCCAAACTTCAACTTAATATTTCCTTTTCCCTCTACCGAGAAGGTAACACCATCTACAGCTACAAACATTTTTTCATCTTTAAAGGGTTTAAATTTATAAAACAAACTCGGCAAAAATGGTGTGAAGCTGCTGTATCGAACAACCAGCTATTTTCGCTTTCACTACCACTCAAATTTGCCTGTATATAAAACAAGAAAGGATTTTTTTTACCTTTTTGGCTAACATTATTATAGTGTGATGGTGATTCTTTAGCTTTGCCTTAGCCTTTGCAGTTTTTGTTCTTTCTCACTTGAGTTGGGATACGTTCAGAACTAGATTCAGAAACATCAGATATACCAGACATAGATGGGGCTCGATAGTTGTAGCCTCTAGAGTACCTTACACGTTGACGACAATTTCTCTGTAAATGATTCATGCTTCCACACCGAAAACACCTCAATATGGTATTTTGAGTTTCGTATGTTGATATATGTTAAGTTTCGACGAAAAGTTCTTTACGTTTATCCAGGTCTCTCAGGGCTAATCTTGATTCTTCTGCAATTAACTCCATCAATATGTCGTCAAAGAGAAATTTCTTTTCGTCCCAACGTAATATAACTTGAACTACATTATCAAACTGACTTGGCAGGTAGCGCAAAAGTTGGAACAACTTATAAACTTCTTTAACTGGATGACCAAGGTCGCTCAGCTGATCCGCAATTCGGTTAAGTCTAGCTGCAAACAGGTCAACTTTTTCATTTGATTTTACTTTACAGGACATAAATTCAGAAAATAGGAACATATGCCGAGATCTGTTGTCAGGTTCAAAATGTTTCTTCAGCGTTTCCCATACATCTTTTGGGTTATCCTTATTTCCTATAATTTTAATAAAGTCCTTTTCCATATTTAAATATATGGACGATAAAGCAAGTCTCTTCCTAGCATGGAAATCTTTCACATCTCTTGCTGTCACCCCCTTTTCCGCGTCAATTTCCGGTTCTTTCTCAGCTCCGGTGACTATATACCAAGCGTTTCTCTCCAACAACAGATACTTCATATCGACTTGAAAGTTTGAATAATTTAAAGCTCCAAGTTTAACTATTTGTACTTGTGTAATCACCATCTTCAAAAAAAATTATTACCCCCCCCCCTCATATTAAACTTAACAGTCTCTAAAATAGGGCTAAAAATTATGACTTTTACTGTCGAACTTCAATAAGCTTTATTCTTCAGATATGGCATCGCCCATAACCTCTTGTTCTCTAATACCCTGTATTAGTACAGGTATAATATATTTGATAATGCATGTAGCAGAGCTTTACAAATAGTGCCCTGGAAGACATTTGAAGGAAAGCTAAGTGTTGAGTTCAAAACAAGTAAAGAATCATTTGTTTGGTGACTACAGTTCTTTATTCAAAGTAAACTTGATCATTTAAAACTGTTAAAAACACATTCAGATTTATTCAGAATCAGAGTAAATGTGTGGATAAAACAGAGCTTCATAGTTGAAAAATATCTTAGTTAAGCATAACCTGACAGATTAAAACAGAGTTTTAAAACAGTCTATTGAAATAAAACTAACTCATAATAACAACTTAAACTTTCTGTTAAATTATAACTAAAACTAATTTAAAAACACTGTAAAAAATTTGTAAAAAACTTGAAAAAAATTTAAATGATTAAGAAAAAAATAACAAAATAATGTATCCTTTTAATATTTGATTTGTTCTAAATACAGGGTGATTATAAAAAAACGATCCCAACATTTAGGCCCCTAACTATCATACCATTCACAGAAACTGAATGAAATTTTGGCAAAAGGTATTTTGAGGTATGCGCTCAAGAATGATATGGAAAACAACAGTGTCACTCAAACAGTTACGGTTACAGTGAGAAAATTTCAAAAAAATCAAATGGCAACACCCAGATTTTTGTATTGGATCGTGATCTCCATTGTGAAAAACCCTAAATAGCGTTGGAACAGCAACTGTAGCATGAAAATCGGCGGTAGATAGGCTAAAAGTGAGGACAACCAATAAGGACAGAGAAGCAGCATGAAATAAAGCATTTTATTGTGTTTCACAAATTTTCCACATGACCTCCTTCACACATGATGAAAATTTGCATGCGGCTGTTGGTGGATAGCACTACAGCACGTATCATGGCAATAGGAATCTCTTGAATAGCAGTTCTAATGGCATCTTTCAAATCAGATACAGTTTGAGGACGAAACTGATACACTTTGGTTTTCAGATATCCCCACAGCCAGAAATCCACTGGTGTCAGATCAGGAGACCTTGGTGGCCACGGAAACGGGAAATGACGGGAGATAACTCTGTCACCAAAATGGTGAGTTAAGACACGTTTGACTGAAAACCCGACATGTAGAGGAGAACCATTTTGCATCCACACAACTTCAGATAGAGCATTTTGTCGTTGCAATGGGGAATCGCGTAATGAGTTAACATGTCCAGATAGCGAGGTCTCGTTACTGTACATTAGGGTGGAAAGAAAAAACTTTTTTTTAAATTTCAAAATGCTATAGTTTTCAAAAGTTGCCTTTGATCAAAATAAAGATGGAAATTAAATATTAGCGTAATTGGATTATGTTTTCAGGTGCCCAAGAAGGGTAAACTTTAGGTTTTTATTAAAATTTTCACAATTTTCGCAGTTATGTAAATAATAATAATAATAATAATAATTTCAATATGCTATAGTTTTCAAAAGTTGCTTTTTATCAAAATAAAGACGGAAATTAAATGTCAACGTAATTGGATTATGTTTAGAGGTACCGCAAGAAGGGCAAACTTTAGGTTTTTATTAAAATTTTGACAAATTTCACAATTATGTGCAATATTTTTTTTCAATAGGCTATAGTTTTCATAAGTTGTCTTTTAAATCGGTTTTAATTAGTTTTAAATCTTTTTAATCAGAAAACATGGTAAACTTACTGCGTAATACATTTTAATTAAAAAAATAATGAAACATAAATAGTATACAATGCGGTAGAAACAGAACAAAGTTCAGAAGAGAACACTATACTATCCAAATTTGTTTATTGCCTCAACGTTCAGTGTCTCTGAAACCTACAGTAATCAAAATCATAGTCAAATGCGCATGAAATTGCGATTTGTGGCTTCTACTTGCGATCGAACTTGAGTATCAAATAAAATGGCTGCAACAATTCTAAATGCCGCTCTGCAGGATTTTGGTCTGATAAGTGATGAAGAAAGAAGTATGACAGAAATGTATTGAAAGAATGAAAATTACATGAGAACAAATAAAGAACCAAAAAGATATGTAGAAGAAACTGTAAAACTAGTTACAGAAAGTAATTTTTTTTTCATGGAAGAAAAGACATGACTATTGTACAAGAGAAGAAAGGAACTAAGTATAACAAAATAACTGTTATCGAAGAACATATATCACTTGCTCCAGAACTTGTATCAAAATTTTCAAGACACGTAAAGTCGATTTCTGGCACTGGAAAAGGTATAAAAGACAACATAATGACATTTTTAAATGGAAACAACCAATGCTTAAACATTACTGCAATTGGATATGATGGAACTTCCTCGAACACTGGATTGAATAACGGTGCGATTGCTTTATTGGAAAAAAATTATGAAAGCCACTGCAGTGCTTGATTTGTCTGTTTCATGCAAATGAACTACCCGTCCGTCATCGATTTTCTTTCCTAGATTAAAAAACTAAAAATCCAAATAAATTTGGAGTGAAAAGAAGGAAACAACAGGAAAAGTGTTATGAACTTCCAGTGACTGAGTTTTCACCTTTTGAAAATAACATTCCATTGCTAAATTTAAGGATAATTTAAGTATGGACCAAATATATTTCTTAAAAATGTGGAACACAATCACCGTTAGAAGTTGCTCTTCTGATTTGTCTATGAAGAAACCAGAAAAAAAATTGTCTTTCACCATGGTTTACCTTTGCAAACAGAATAATTCGCTTGTACGTGGGAACAGAATATCCATATACTGACTGAGTACATTTTGAAAGTGTGTGCAACTGTTTGGTTTAACATAAAGTTGAAACCATCTTCTATCGATGGACGAAGCACTTGTGAAAACGTGTCAGCTATTTACAATGCCTCAATTACACTCCTAAAAATGTAATCGATCCAATCAGCCAAAGCAATACATACTTTGCTGCACATGAAAATATACTCCATTGTATGCTATCAGGTGATAGAAGTCATTAAGGAGTTTGCATTATCGGTTAACCTCTTTGAACGGAAATATGTACGGTCGTACGGAGTATATATACAGTCACCCCTCTCTTACGGTCAAATTAAAAACATTTCAGCGAACATTACCCTCTCGTTTTAACTAACAACCATTCTCCTGCAGTCACCTCATTTTTTCAGACATTTTTTTTTTGGTCACATAGGTGTCCTTTAACCAGAGGTTTCACTCTTTTAAAGTTTTTCTAAATAAGTGTGATTTGTTTAACTAAGATACGATAATTAAAGATTGCATTTCTTTCATTTCAATGTAGTACTACAAAGAATATGTTACTGTAAAATTAATAAAAATTAATATGGTGAAAATCGCTAAATTCTACAAAATAATTCTTTCTGTAATGGCATCTAAAAATTCGTAATACATAGAATGTGCAAGTTTTCTGCAAAAGTATCATATTTTGAATCTTCTGTTTACAAAATATATGCATATTATGTTAATAATCAAGAAAGGAACTTTTTTTGAAAAAGGCAATTTTTATCGTTTTTTCATAGAAAAGTCATTTTTGAAGCTCTTTGCGGCACCTGAAAATATTTTAGTACAGCAACAAAATTTTATATTCTTCATTCTAATCCCAAAAGGCAACTTTTGCCAACTATAGCAAATTTCTAACTGAAAAAAAAAAGTAACCATTATTTTCGTTCCACCCTACTGTACACGTTTGCAGATCACCGGCAGTAACCTCTTCAAAAAAGTAAGGGCCGAGGATGAACGTACTCGTTATACCACACCACACAGTCACTTTTTCCTCGTGTAATGGACGTGCATACACATCATGTGGATTATTCTCTGCCCAGTGCACACAATTTTTCGAATTCACGTTACCAGTTAACGAGAAATGCGGCTCATCTGTCCACAGAATGCGTAAAAGCCAGCTGCTATCTTCATCGTTCCGGATAAGGAATTGATTCGCAAAATCCAGCCGTAATTGATAGTCTCCCGCTTCCAACATCTGGACACGCTGGAATCGATACGGAAACATGTTTAGAACAGAGCGCAGAATCTTGCGTACAGTTGAATTCGGCAGATCCAGAACACGTGAAACACCGCGTGCAGTTGCGGGACGAACTGTGCTTAACGTCTGATGGACTTCTGCAACAGCTTCCACAGGAACGGAAGGTCGTCCAGACCGAGGTCGATCGCATGTGCAACCAGTTTCTTCAAATTTATGAATCAAGTCCCGTACAGATTTGGCAGAACACGGGCCTCGCCGTAATCCATGGTTTCTGCGGTAAACACACGATGTCTCTGCGGCATTTTTCCCTGAAAGCGGCATCTTGTTCGGAATGGCAGAAAGGAACATGCGCGGCTCGTATTTCGCAGAGCCTTTTCTTTCACCTAGCGAAAATTAATGCTCTGGTGCACGGCAAAGTCCTTTTTACTTTTCCCTTGCCTAGTTCCAGTGATTTTCATGCTACAGTTGCCGTTCCAACGCTATTTAGGGTTTTTCACAATGGAGATCACATTCCAATACAAAAAACTGAGTGTTGCCATTTGATTTTTTCGAAATTTTCTCACTGTAACCGTAACTGTTTGAGTGACACTGTTGTTTTCCATATCATTCTTGAGCGCATACCTCAAAATACCTTTTGCCAAAATTTCATTCAGTTTCTCTGAATAGTATGATAGTTAGGGGCCCAAATGTCAGGATAGTTTTTTTATAATCACCCTGTATATTGAAATATGTTAACTGGTGAAATACTAAAATATTTTTCATCACCGACATCGACATTTTTAGTTTATTAAATATGGAACTAATTGTGTGATACATATCACAAAAATATTCTAAACAAATCCGCATTAAAAATCGCCTTTAAATATATTCTTTACGTAAATTGTCTTAACAATATTGGAAGAATGTATAAATTAGCATATTATATATTCTTTAAATACTTAAATTGTGATAAATATATTAAAAAATGCATTAAATTTGAAAAAGAAATTATTTCAAACGTGGTAATTGTCTGCAAAGGAGGCTAAACGAAATGGATAAAATGAAAATTTTATTTATTCTGATATTACTGTAAAAGTCATTGCAGACGATTTTTTTCAGATATTTTTTATATGTATTGTAGTTTACAAACGATTTTTCATTTCTAGTTGAATTTTTCTGTATGGCATCGACTTGTTAGAATAAAAAAAAATAATTGTAATATATTATTTTTTATTTATGCAAATCAAAAATGATGTTGAGTTTGAACTTTACAGTTAAATGTATTTAAATAACATAAAAAAAATATATATATATATAACTTGCTAAAACTTGGATATAAGCGTTATTGCTTTAATATTTTATTACTCCTTTCAAGATATGTTGCTGGAATTACCTAATCATACATACCTTTAGAAGATTTGAGGTAAAAAATATTTTGTATAAATTATAAAACAAAACATAAATTTTCATTTAAAATTTTATAAAGTTAGAAAAATTATTATTTTAGAATGGTTATTAAAATATAAAGGGTAAATAATAAACAAAAAATAAACAAAATCTGGACATAAAATAGCTTGGAATTTCGTCAATACAAATATTAATTTCAAAACTGCGCAAAAAAAAAAAAAAAAAAAAAAAAAAAAAAAAAATTGTACACTTTCACGAAAAATTCGAAAATGTAAATGGAATTTATTAGGAAAATATCAAAAAGTTCAAAGAAGCAGAATTCATAATTCTGAATAAAACTAATAACGCGACAAATATATAAAATGTATTAAAAAATGGTAAAAGTCACATGAGAGGACAGAACCCTCATCTCCGGCTCTCAAATCGCGAGCGCTAGCTCTGCAACACGGAGACCTTGTTCAATAACGCGAACTAATTGGTATTTCAAACGTATGCTGAACTTTTACCCGAAATTTCTCGAAAACTAAAGCCCATTTGAAGGAAACTTTTGACCTGAATAGTTAGGGATATGACCCCTACAACATACTTTAAAATCATAAAAATCTGTGCGCATCATGATTGGTGGTCCCCTTGTTAGTAGTGTAACAGTTAGCTGTACCTTTGGTCTGTCCTTCCAGCTTTATGGCTTTGACCAACCCTGTATTTCTGAAGAACACGTCACCCATTGCTTTTATCCTTGATACTTTTGAAATGTTTCATATTCGTCTTCATTGTTGGTTTAGTCTCATCATCAAAGACGCATACTTTATTTTTTTTGACATATTGGAACATCAAAAAATGTCTCATCATCAGTTATTATTTTAGAAATAATGCGGTATCTACAATCATTAAGTAAATTTAGGGTTTCTTTACTGATTCTAACATGCTCCGCATTTTGGTGTTCTGTTTAATTATGGGGGACCCGGCAACAAACATTTTTTTCATATGCTGTTCCTTGTAGATAATTTCTATGTATAGCTGTTGATCTAATGTAACTTCCCCGCTAAAATAATCTGAAGATTATCTTAAAAAATATCTGTAGAAAATCTGTAGGTATTTGACCCACTTTTTCTGAAAATTTTCTACAAAATGAAATCTGCAGAAAAAGAGAGCCAAACACCCACAGATTTTCTTCAGAATTTTTTCAACAGATTTTCTGCAGAAATTATCATCAAAATTTTCTGCAAATAGAGGCTTAAAAAGTGGACCAAATACCAACAGATATTTTTAAGAATCTTTACTACAGATTTTCTGCAGAAATTATCATCAAAATTTTCTGCAAATGTAGGCTTACAAAGTGGGCCAAATACTTATCGGTTTTCTCAGGATTAATATCTGTAGAAATGATTCTCAAAATATTCTACATTTTGTAGGCTTAATAAAAAGTGTGACAGGATTACCTCATTATGAAAATTTTCTGTACCATACACAAGATAAAAAGTTATCCAAAAACTATTCAAGTTTTTCTACAATTGTTTGGCGGAGGAGGAACTTCAGAATAGTTAATGTTTGGTTAATAGTTACAAAGTGTAATTATCTCAAAAGCTTTATTTTGGTAAATGAATGTAAATTAGAGTGGCTTGCACATACCTATACGCAAGCTTGCAAAATTTATATCGCCATTACAATAATCGCAGCCCTATTGAATGTAAAAAATCTATTTTCAGACCCCTTGATATTTTTCCAACATAATATGGGACTCCAAAGCCACTTTGAAGTAATTTCAAACTGAACAGGAAAAGAAAATCACTGCATATTTTGAAGATAAATAAATTTCAACGGTTAAAGCATTGTCTAGAATTTATTTTTGCAATCCTTTATTTATTGTAAATTATAATATGCATGAAGCTACATATGTATATATAATGTATTATCTAATAAACACTTTCCATTTTTGTTTAATGATAAATTTAAAATACGTTTTTAAGTAGTACTTTAGGTATGTTTTATAAATTTAAATCAGAGGTTTATTCGGTTTAGCCACTTTTCGAACAATTGAGATTAAAATAACTAGGGTTCTACTGTATCTACAACTTTTTAAGTTTTATAATTTTATCATTCTTCAGCAAATAAATACATAAATAATTGAATTTTTTAACGAATAGGCTAGAAAGTAGAAATTTATTTTATGTCAAATTTATGCTATATCCAAAGCTAAGTATTTATTATTTTTTTTAACATTGATACATGGAAACAATAGTAGATTTTTTTCTTTTAAATATCTGTCATGTGTTTTACAAGTTTATATACATTATGATACCAATTTTAATGTTGTCATGTTATAAATATTAATAACGATTATTTTTAATAATAACATGATATTAAATTGTATATATGTATAAAGAAATAAGACATTAACCAGTACTTAAAAGCTCTGTTTTAGAGTTTATTAAGTTAATGTATTAGTAAACATCGATCAGATTCTTTATATTACCACTACATGATATTACACTTTTCTTAATTTATTTTCTTAATCTACGTTCTTTTTTATGAAATCTTTTCGGGTTTTATTATTTTTTTAACAAAATTTGACTATCTTCATATTAAGTTTTAATATTAAAATTTTTTCCTTTGTTTTCGAGAAAAAAAACAAATCTAAGTTTTATAAAGGACATTTTCTCTTGCACTTATCGCAGAACTATAAAATATTCACTCTAAATATTTTCAACTGCTTTGTATTTTTCTTTGCGCACATAACAAATGTGCAATTTTCAGTTTGATGCATTGTTTACGTTATTATCTTATTTTATACAAGTCTATTATATATTGTTATTTTTATTATAATATGTACAGTTCTGTAAAAGATAAGTGACACCACTTACAATTTCTCTAGCAAATAATATTTTAAAAAGATATAGCTAAGTAGCATTAAACTAGGACTCATGTCTGCTATTTATTGCTGTCCATAAAATATACTTTGGTGCTGTCTGTTGATAAAAACAATGCAGTAACTTAATTTTTTTAAAAAATAACATTAACTTTTGACACGTTTTTGATTTTATTATGTCAAATCGGTTCGAATAAGTGCATAGTTTATGAACATTTTCTCAAATATTCATACAGTTATATAAAGTAAAATCTGATTTCGGTAAAAAATATCTTTAGAAAAATAAAATGAAGATTTTAAATGGAAAAAGTACCGGAAACTGTCAAATAATACCCTGAAAATTTTTGTAAGAATTTTACTTATAAAATAAACTAACAGTATAAAAAAGAAAATTCTAAAGATGTTATTAATACTTAAAGTGATAAAAACGTTACATAAAAAGGCTTACAATACCGTTTAATATAAAAATGACTTGTACATTGAACTGGCGACTTCTTCAAGATTGAAAATGATAAATAAACTATTTTCGCTAAGTTTTTGAAAATGAAAAACATAAAACACGAAACCACATGTATAATGAAAGGCGGTGCTTAAAATTCTTAAACTGTAAACGTGAAAATTGTTATTTTACTTATTGCTTTGTTAATTTATAAAACAACTCGTGCCAAATTTTACATAATTCAAAAGAGGATGATTCCTTGCATAGGTTCACGTTTCGCAAGCTTCTATTGATTCACGGATAATGGTTGGGAAATAAATTCTTGATGGAAAAATTATTTTACTATTCTTGAAATTATTCTGCAAAGGCTCTGTCTTATGTAGGCTGGCTAAAGCTGCAGTTCTTCTGTCATATTTGATATCTGCCATTAGTTCTCTTATTCCCGTTTTATATTTTCTGTTTGTCATTCCTATATAAAACTGTAATGTTCCATCCGTCCTGGTTACTTTAACTCTGGTTTCTTCTCTCCTGGTTTCTTAAACACCAGAAATAAAATAAATTTTATCAGACGCAATTCGATCTATTATTCTACATACTATGGTTTTTAATTTTATGGAATATTTGGCGATAAGGCAGATATTGAATTTGCTAAGTTTATATTTTAATCTGTCAAAGAACTCAGAAATTGTAAATGTGATAACTTTGAACTTTGTTCATTGAAGATTTTCTCCTTTTTCTTATCCATAATCGCAATTAATTTATTAATAGTGCTCTCTTTATATTGAGAGTCTTTATGTCTTTGCTGTGAAACGAGAACCTATGCAATGAATCACTCTCTTTTGAATAACCTAAAATTTGACTGAAGTTGATTTACAAATTAAAAAGTAATAAGTAAAATAATAATTTTCACGTCTGCAGTTTATCCATTTTTAAGAAACTGCTTTCATTATACGTGTGGTCTCGTATTTTGTGTTTATCATTTTAAAAAACCTAGCGAAAATAATTTATTTTTCATTTTCGATCTTGAAGAAGTAGCCGTTCGAATGTACGAAATATGTCATCTTTATATTAAAAGGTATTTTAAGCCTTTTTGTGTAATGTCTTTATCACTTTAAGTATTAAATACATTAAAGTTAAAAGGTGATTTTATTATATTATTTGCAAGAAAATTCTGTTTAATTTTTACAATAAATTGCTTTCTATATTTAAATTTTATGTTATTCAAACTATAACAGAAGGCTGTTGCATTAGACTAATAGTCTTAACATTTCCCAATTTAGGGCATAATCAATATTTTTTTTAAGTGTCACGGGCTACTAATATATCAATAAAATAGTCTAGGCAATTTCAAATAATGTTAAATTTTACTACCAGAAATTCTATTAAATTTCCTCAGTTAGTGTTTGTCACATTTCCTAGTAGAATGCTTTCCTCGCTGTTGTAGATAACTTCTTAGTTTGAGCGGGTCTCAAGGACCTCTTCGAGCATCGATGGTGGTATGGTATGATTTTTTCTAAATCCCCTGTTTTTGATAGGGATCTGGATGATATTCCCCTACTTTTATAGAATTTCGTTTTACGGAAACGCAGATTCATGAATTACTTAATCCGTACGAATATTGACCATAAAAGTCCTAGTGAAATTCTAGTTAACGGTGATGAGTAAATTCTTAAGGTTCACGAGCGTGGTTATGCAATGACTAAATTTAACAAGTGTCTTGGACACGCTCCGATTACCTTATTAGAGAATATTCAACTTGATTAACAAGTGCGCTAAATTTAGTAAAGAGAAAAGTGTTGCATTTCTTGACGCTCCTGAGTAACTTAAGGTGTTTTTTCCAAAACGCTTAAAAGAAAACAGAACAAAAAAAAGCGTAGCTTCAGAGAAAATGCTCAAACAGAATCCTGTTTCAGATGATAGCAACGATGATAAAAATATTAAAACTGAGAAAAAGTTTGCGAAAAGGTCTCAACTAGTATCAAGGACCCCCCCCCCCCCTTCCAAACAAATTAAAAAGAAAAAGCCAAAACACATTATGGTCTGTCAGTGGGCTAATATAATTTATTTCAGGAACTACCTCGTTTGGCGGCAAGTTTAATATCGAAGTTAAACTTGTCGATAACTATATCAGAATCTTTCTAGCTAGCTTCCCCTATAAAATTACTATTCAAGAATGTCTTAAACAGAATAATATAGAAAATTATGTTGTCCCAGATAGTAATATTAACTATCGGCATTACGTTTAAAACTATATTTCAAATAAATATATATAATACTTTAAATACAATGTCGCATCAAACGTTCTGGAAGAATCGTTATGCACGATCAATTAACTAATTATCTTGCGTAATAGTGGTAACTAACGACAACAATGAAGCGCCCAACATGCTTGGTGCCTGGAAATGAGGCATTGTGGGCATTATCCTTGCTTCGGAACTGTATAGTTTTTTACATGAAAAATGATGCATTAGTTAAAGAGATAGCTCATCTTCATACTCACGCTAATATGCCAAAAAATGAGACATTTTTTTGTTTTTTTGTTTTTTTTTCTTTATTTATTTTACGTAATTTGATGTGTTGTAAAGATGTGCTATACATTTTTACTGTATTTTATTTTGTTTTTTATAATAGCAATCATTGCACAGTATGTTTATAAGCATCCATAATACAATAAAAGCTCGCTATGTCGCTCTTTTTTGGTATCATCTGAAGCAAATGGTCTTTACATTAACTGACTTTTAAATAATGTTATATATGTGTGCCTTACAATAAATGTAATTTTTATTGTTAATTTAAATAAGATGTGTAACATACGTATAAAAAAGTTTTACAGACAAATGTAAAGCATTTTGTTTTGTAAATCATCATCGAAGTTAATTTTTTAATACACTAAGCAATTTCACACATTTAGATATACCGCAATTTTTTTTTGTCTTCGACATGCAAGATATAATGAGGGATTACTGCAATTTATATTTTATTTATATGAAGAAGAGTAATTCAAATAATTAACCGATTATTACAAGATCTCCATTCGATTTGTTTAAAAAAAATTATTAAGGGATCAACAAATTTCCATCCAACCCATTCTTTTTTTATTTGATATTTATATTATTCGGATGATGTGTACCACTATATTAGGAATTCTTCTACCTCTAAGATTAGTTTTTCCGAGTCTATTAGATCCATTTGAGTTTAGAGTAGCGTCCAGATAGAGTGCGTATAGTCCACATATCTGACTCTGACTTTGAGGTACTTGGAGTGGTCGCAATAATAAAACACAATGCTTTCTTCTTTGCACTAAATATCGTAAGGCTACTGTCACACGAGTGTTGTATTACAAGCCTTTAAATGAACGCCCGTTCGGGAACGGGGCATATATCTGATTGATCGATCACATAGCGACGGATTGCAAAAAACAGCGTTTCACAGGGTTAATCCTACTCGAACCGAAAATTTCTAATACAATTCAACCCGAAACGCAACCTGAACGTTATATATACATTTTCGTCAACCTGAAACCCGACCACAACCCAGCACACTGCAAACCCGAACTCGAAATGGGAAATAAGCAGTCCATATTTTAATGCAGTTATGCAAAATTAGTATACAACTATATTTCTAATATCAATTTTATCTTTAATGTTGAAAAATGAACATGTAGTATATACTTATTAGTGTTTTTTGAAAAATCGGTTCACCCAAAACCGACCCGTAAGAATGAAATCGGAACATGAAACTGACACGAACTCAAAGCAGTTAAATTCAAACCGAACCAAACCCGACCCACAACGAAAATAATTAGCTTCAACCGTCCCGACCCAATGATAAACTCAATTTTGAAGGTAGAAAATTCACTGAACGTAAAGGGAGAGAGTTCGATGAGCGGAATAGCAACGAAACTCCTGATCACTGACATATAACAAACACTAACTGAACTGTCAAAAACATTGCTCGTATGCCCAGGAAACCATACACAACGTTCACCAGTTTTCCTGCTGTGGTTCGGCTTTTTGACTCCCGTCGTCGTGTAATTGATCCACAGATATTTGCACCCATCTTTTATCTCTTTCCCGGATATTTTACGGACGACAAACACTAACGCTTTCTCATGACGAACAAGTTACCGTCTTCGATCAGATGACAAAATCAATGTACTGTCATATGAGGAGCGTTCGGAATTCCAGTCGTTTTCGGTCCAATTGCACCTGGCCTGATGGCACGATTGCAAACGGACGATTTGCTTTACACGCGACATGCACACGGGGGTGCATACGAAATATATTTGGGCATATAGTACCCATTGTTTCAAATGCCTGGCTATATTATTTTTGGAATAGCCGATTGCCTACGGCTGCAATAAACTGTTTTGCCACTTGAATAGCTGTAGTACGTCGGACCCTGCTTGCCGACAGGACAATTCATCTGTCTGTCTTTTGTGGCCGTCGTACTGCGAAAACGACCTATCACGTCACGCCTGTTAGGCACCCTAGTTCATTCAAATTATCTCCAAAAAACAAGAAACAACACTGTGGGCTTGGCGAATTTGCTTGCAACATCTGTATTTTGTAGCACTCCTTCGACCTTTCTAATAATACGGCCACGTGCAATATCATCTAAGTGATGTTGGCACAATATTACAAACTTCTAATTCGTCGATTGATTCTTTCGAATTCATATTTCACTTCCAATAGCAACAGCTAACTCAAATCGAAAAATTTAAAGCCCTTATCAGAACTATCACGTGACCAATGGGTGTGGATATAAAAAATTAGCGTTTGCACAATATTCGATACTGCATTTCTCACTTATTCTAATTTTTACATTCTGCTGCCTTCAATTTTGTGGCCATTACCATTGATAATATCATTCGTCCTTAAGAATTGTGCACTCGTGCACTTAAAGGATTTTAATGCAATTATGTTTGCTGAAATATATTTAATAACCTTATAATAATGTATTATACATTATAAATGTCTTCCTATAGCAAGGATCAATATCTTATGTAACAAAGATATAATAATAAATAAAACTAAATTTATTTCAGTCCCTCTCATCATATGCACTATTATAACTTTTGCTTCCTTAATTCTATCGATATAGCAATGTTGAATTTTTTTTATAATGTTTGCAGCAACTATATTTGCTGTACATAAGAATAATTCATTTTATTTTGAAAGAATTCAACTGCATTGGACAAAATATTTCCTTTTCAAATATCAAATTTTTATGATGTAATTGAATAGAAACTAAAAGTATTAATGTTTGAAAGTATTTAAATATATATCAACATCTTTTTCAATTTCAAATTTTTTAAATCATAATTTTTTTATTAGTTATGTAAGAATATAATGGCTTATTACATAATTATTTATTAGTAATATAATTGGAAACTTCATCTCTTTCAATTTCAAAAACAGTAAACAAATAGTCACACCTACACAATAAAGTAATGACTTACAAATTGTTAACTAAAATATTCTTAGAAGAATTATACTCTTAAATTTAATTTAAAGAAAACTATTGTTTCATCAAAAATAAAGTAAAGAAATGTGAATAAAAAGAAAAAACGTTTCAAAATAATTTTTTAATGAATTTTAAAGATTTTGCGTAGGCAGCAAAACCTACTTCAATTAAAATGCCAACAAATTGGGAAAAATATAACGTAATAATTCGAACTGAACATTTAATAAAGATTTATTCATTTAAGTATTGGGATAAAAATAATTAAGGTAACAGAATATTTCTCAATATAAGATAATGTGATATCGTAAGAAATAACATTTTTTAATATAAACTGAATGCGAAATTTTGTTGATATGAGGATTTTAACTAGTTTGCAAAGAAATTTTCTAATGTTAAAATATTTTAAAATTTTCAAAATCATTTTTTAAATTGGAATAATATTAAAGATGAATTGTCATGCTATTTAAAAAGATTTATTGAAATTTGATATCAAAGATAAATTAAAAATGTGCACATAGTTCTAACATTTAAACTTCAAATTTATCTTTAAATTTTACTAATTTGTAATGCAGGACATTTTTAGCTTATATACACTTTAACTATTCAAATAGAAAAATAAATAATAAAACAGTTTTAATGCGTCTAAAAATGAAATTAACGAGAATAACACTAATGTAATTTTTCAAAGAGTATTTTTAATTTATCTTTAAAGTTTACTCATTTTTAATGCAAGACATTTTTAGACTAATGTAAACTTTAACTATTTAACTCGAAAAATAAATTATAAAACAATTTTAAAGTGTCTAAAAATGTAATTATTGAGAGTATCACTAACGTAATTTTCAAAGAATATTCTCAGTTCCAGGCGAATTCAATCCGTCAAGTAAGGACAGGTTTTAATGAGATTAACTGGGGTACATATACACTGGCCTCCAAAAGTTAAGGTACAACCGGTTTTTGCGTCTAATTTGCAAATGAATGAATATCGAAACAACAAATTTGTAGGAAATGTGCTCTAAACTGTTATTTATTAAATGCGACATAGAAATTGATTGAAGTTAAACGTATAAATGAAATTACAACAAAAAAGCACTCATGGTGGAAAGCACTCATTCTTGGAGAAATCAGTACATCGCAGTATTATGCAGTAAAATGTGACAGAAAGATTAAAAACCTGGTTCTAATGCGGAATATGTCCACCCCGGACTTGAATGCATTGGCGGCATCGACTTTCCATGCTCTCAATTAAATTGTAGGACACCGAAATAGGTAACCCTGACCAGACTTGGAGTACCCAGCTAAAAATGAACTGCAGTGAAACTTAAAAAAAACTGCAGTTGGAAAACTGTGGTGATTTGGTACAAATCACTGCCGTTTTTTTTAAGTTGATATAACTGCAAAATAACTACAGTTTATAAAGTACAGTAATTTTGCCAAAAAAATTATTTTGCTTTTCTTTCTTTTTTTGGTGGCGCCCTCTATGAGTCATCTTAGCATATTCTTTGTAAATATTTTAAAAGAACATCTTTCCTCACTTGCCGAGATGGGATTCGATCCGAGGGTGTAATGATTGTAATGCCAGCATCTTACCGACTGAGCAACTGGGTCTTCTTAAAGGAATGATTGAATGGTGTCATAAGGATAGTGCGGTCAGATAACAGGATTATTTTTCGTTTTTAGGTGAGTTGACGGAGTGAAAGATGGCATTTTGAGTTGATTTTTTATAAATGCTCTGTGCGTGTGTATTTTGAAATTAATTTATTATTTAAAGTTGTGGAATAAATATCTTAGCGGTTATTTATTTATATACTGAATTAATTTAGGAGATATATATTTTTTAAATTTGTTATACATTTTAACTTGAAAAAAAAAAAATAGTAATTTCGAAAATGAAAATTATTAAAAAATAGTATGTTATTATAAAAATAGGTTTGGTGAAGAGACGTATTTTATTAAGAGAATTTTGTGTAGAACACTGTTTTATTAATAGTAATTTTGTGAAGTTACCATTGATAAGGTTATTAATACTTTTATGTGAAGGTACCTGTTTATATTTTTATAGCTTGTGAAATAATTTTAATTTAATCTTAATAATTAAATTTTTTTAAATAAAATAAGAAAAATAGTTTTTGCTTTTTTATATTAATGCGTATTTTTTATATTAATGCATAAAAAAAGTTTTTTTCTGTTATATATATATATGTTTTTTTTGGGGGGGGGGCGAACAGACAGATTTATATTGTTATAGCTTGTAAAATAATTTTAATTTAATTTTAATAACTAATAATTTTCGAATAAAATAAGAAAATTAGTTATTGCTTTGTAAATGAATACGTAATTTAAAAAATAAGTTGAATTAATATGCGAACTAGTTTGATTTTCTCTGTACAATTAAGTTTAAAAACGATTAAGTATATATATTTAATTATTTTATATAATTAGAAGTGTTAATTGATTTTTATAATGTGAATTATAATATGTATATGGTTCATAGCACTTTAATTTTTTTAATTAACGCGTAATTTAATGATATAATACTGTATGAATAGTAAATTAGTATAATAGACGATATGGTTTTAATACATTAGTTTTGCACTTAAAATGTTATAAGGGGCCGCTGTTATGTTTCTGCCCAGGGCCCCCGAAATCTGTAAGTCGGTCCCTTGATAATTCTAACATTTTAACGATAAACAACATTGATTGATTTTTAATGAATATTTGTTTTGAATTTTAAAGTTTAATATCTTTGAATATTTATTTTGTTTCACTTAACGTTTAGCTTACGGGAAATAAATTCCTTACATGTGCGTTAACTACGGGAGAATCTCAAAATTTCAACCCCCTTCTCTAATGATTCTGCACCGCAGGTGATCAGAGTATGGCAGTCAGTAAGCAACCAGTAGGCACATCTGGTAATCATTAGTGGATCGTGGGACCGTTGGGGATTTTATTTTCCATGAAAGAAAGCTGTTTACCTGAATGAAGTGATTTTTTGTTTGTAAATAAGTTTTAAACGACATACTACGAGATGAAAATTCTATTTTCCTGTCATGATTCTTGAAATGATTTTTTTTCTGTGATTATGTTTTGCAGTACTTGAGTGTAAATCAAATAATAATAAATAGATCATTTCGGGTAACCAAATTTATATGCAAATGTGAACATTATTTTAAAAATACAGAGATGCGAATTGTATTTTTTCGGTGAAGTAAATGTAATTAAATTCGAGTGATTACGTTTAATAACAATTGAGTGTAAATCAAATAATAAATTGAGGATGTTCTTATTCAGAAATTATGTAATAGAATGGCGTTTTCTATTTTTGGTAAAGAAAGAAATTTCTTTGAGAAAATACTGTCAAAGTTGGCGGTTTAAATAGAATTCCCGGACGCGGTAAAAGGGGAAAATTGGTCGTCATGTGACAACAATCGTTTTCACTTTATAAGTAATTTATTTACGATTTCCAATCACCTCCGTAGTCAGGTCTTCCAATTTTATTTTTTTACGTTAGAAATGAGTTAAAAAATGAGTCAGAAAGTTTCACGTTGTTCAGCAAGGAATTTGAGAACAACCTTAAGTTATTACTTTTTAGTTTGTGAATTTCCCACACCTTAGTCTTTAGAGTTCCGTGCAGTCGCCCGACTACTTTTACAGCCGTATCTGGATGTAAAAAAGAAATTGTAATTAAAAAAAAAAAAAAAAAAAAAAAAAAAAAAAAAAAAAATTGGCGACATTTTTTGGTATAGAAATGGCAAAACGACGAAGGAAAATAATTTGGATGGGAAGGTTGGGGGGGGGGGGTAAAAGCAGGGACGGTTTTAGTAGCCATTTCACAATGAGTGAGATTTTTTTTTCTGTACCTCAACAATTGACATATTCTTAAGGGGAAAAAAAATATATATCAAGTTATCGCTAAGTATTTTATTTTGTGAATTTTCCACCCCTTTGTTTTTCTTGTCGCAGGCAGCCACCTGACCTCGCCCCCTCTAACACCAGACATGGATGTAAAAAAAGTAATTGTAATAGAGAAAATGAGAGGAGATAACTAAAAAATCCATTGGTGTGGTAAACTAAATGTTAAAAGACAGGAGAAAGTCTTTTCAAGAAAAATTCAAAAGAAAATAAGACTAAAGATGTACTTTTTTACGCGTGTGTTGTGCTATTTTTCAATAACTCAATGTAATTTTTCCAGTAAGGGAAGGAATGTAATAGCGCTCTGTTGAATTTCAATTATGTCTTCTTAATTTTAAAAGCGTACCTTTATGATATTGCGCCTAAGAAATTTTTATTGTTGTTTTCCTCACCCCCAAAATAATAGTACATAAGCGGGCAACAACACTTTAAATCATATTGATATTAGTTGATATTGAAGTATTTTTTTACTCGAGAATTACTGAAGCGATATTAAAATGGGTGTAAAAAAATTGTAGTAAAAAAAATAATAATAGATAGTCATTATTTGCAATTTTTTGGTATTTGTTAAACTATAAATTGATCCTTTGCAAAAAATAAAAATAAAAAGTGCAACAGCTACGCGATTTCACATATATATATATATTTTTTTTTTTTACTTTATTACTTGACAACTTTATTAAAAAAATGAATTTTCCAAAAAAAATTCTTATAATAAAAAAATAAAATATTGAAATCGATGCAAATGTTTTCGAGAAAAAGCTTACGCCCATAACAGTTGATCTTTATAGGATTTGGAAATAGCTGTTGCCTTTTTAAACTTAACTGAGAGGTGCTTAGTACTTTCATTCGCCCGTTAATTTTCATTTTTTTAAAAATATTCATGTATTTGTAAAATATATAAGGAATTATTAATGTAACATTTATTATTTTCTGCATGAAAACTAATATTTTGTTCGAATCAGACGGAAAAAATTACTTGTAAATAACTCTAGAATTCGATTAATTTTTAATGCCTTTCTTAAACAGGCAAAATAAACCTAGTTGTTTAGTTGTGTTTGCGCATAAAATTAAACGTTTCATAATGTGTTTATACGGTGCAAAAACAATTATTTTTATTTGATGAATTTTAAATTAAGAAATGTTTTAAAAAACTGTATTTTTATTTAAGTATTAATATGTATAATCATTTGATTTTTGCTCAGTTTAATAAATAAAATTTCTTAAATAATTTTATGGCATCTAGTATATCATTCTCAATTAACTGAAAAAAAAAAGAAAAAAAGACATTTAACATTCTAAGAACAAAAAAGTGAAAAAGTGAGATAGTAAAAGCTTGAAGACCTCTGAGTAACCAATGTTTACTTTCTTTACTGCGGAAATTTTCCCTTCGTTTCCCTAGCATAAATAATATCTTCCCTACATAATTTCCCTTTTCCGATATGCAGTCGGACCCCTGTTGAGCTTAACGCTCTTGATTACTTCCCGCACGCCATGTTTGAGGGGTGAAAATTTTCGGGATTACGGTAATCCCAACCCCGTATTTTTCAGCATTCTTTTTCTTGGGATAACGGTAATCCCCCCGTAAGCAAAAGGTTAAGGAAGGGGGGAGGGGAGGACTTTCACAGGTGTTCAAATTAGGTCCTTAAAATAAAAGTTTTGAAAACAGTATTAAATATTATTAATAAAGTAAATAGTGAGTCATGCAACAATAAGAAAAAGTGAAAAGCTTTAACATCACTTTTAAAACTACAGATAAACTACAGAAAATACAACACGAGCTTTCCATAAAGTAAGTTCTGTAAAATTACCTCAAAATAACTACAGTTATACTGCAGATATAGCAGAAAATATACTTCTGAATTAATAACTGTAAAAATACTTCAAATTAAGTGCAGTTTTACTACAAATGTAAAGTTTCATTATTTTTTTAATTGATGGTTGTTAAATGATTTTACATAAACTACAGTATTTTTGCAGATAGTAGCTCAGAGTATTTTTGAAATAAATCACTGCAAAATTAATTCACATTAGCTACAAAATAACTGCAGTATTTTTACAGTCGATATTGCACTACAGAAAATCTACAGTTGACTGTAGAAAAACTTAAAAAACACTTCACTTCTGTGGAAAAACTGCAGTTATTTTTTAGATGGGTAAGTTTTGTTCCAGCTCATATAATGACCTTGGAGGAGGACTTAAAGCCACAACCTGTCTTCCAAGATAGACCCAAAAGATGTTCTATCGGATTCAAGTCTAAAGAGTGATCTGGCCATTCTCTCCAAACCGTGATCCTCAAGATAATCTTCAACAACCACAGCTCAGTGTGGTCTCACATTATTATCCATTAGAATGAAACCATTGCCAATAACACCGGCATATGGGCGTACATATGAATCAAGGATCTCATTCCGATATCTCGCACCAGTAACAGTTCCTCCATGGAACGCATGCAGGTCAGTGTGGCTTCCGAGTGAGATCCCTGCCCAAACCATGATTCCTCCGTTTCTGTACCTGTGTGTTTCGACAGTGTTTGATTGATGGTATCGAGTGCATTGTTCTCTCCAGATCAGAAGACGTCCTGAATCACTCTCCAGTGTGAATCTGGACTCGTCTGTGAAGAGTACAGAAGCCCACTGTTGTCTGGTCCAGGAAACATGATCTCTTGCCCAACATAAGCGGACCCTTCTCTGTCGTCTGTTGCTGGGGACACACACAACTAGTCGCCTTGCATAGAGACCTGCATTGTGAAGATGTCTTTGCACCGTAGTAGCGGAGATTCATCTCCCTGATGCTGCAAAGTGGTCTGCAATGAGTTTCGGCACAGTAGTGCGTCTTCTTCTTCGGGCCGAAAGAGCTAGAAACCGGTCTTCTGCAGGTGTTGTAGCACGTGGGCGGCCTGGAACATGTCTTCTGGACACAGAATCTTCGGATTCATACTGTTTCCAGAGTCGTTGGAGTACACTGCCAGACACATTGACCCGTCTAGCAGTATCGGCCTATGACAACCCCATTTCCATCCATCCTACCGCCCGCCACCTTAATGAATCGGGCAAACGACTTCTTCTACACATTTCTAGACTCTACTGGCTGTTGTGAACAAAACCGACAACAATAGTTCGAATACAACAAAACTTACACGCGAAATTAAGAAAGCTTCGTAATTGCATATTTTTCTCTCATTCACAAATACCTATTCTTTTCTATAAAATAAAAGTGGTAGCTGTAATTTTTGCATAAGTTTTTTTAAAGCTTATTATTTTCATTCATATAAACTATGAAGTTTAATCTGACTGCCATTTTTTGTCTGGTGAGCTTCGAAAAACATGTTGTACCTTATCTTTTGGAGGCCAGTATATGTGGATTTTTCACATATTGTAAGAAAATGATGTTTAAAGAGGAGATTGTGATAAATTAAGCTTTTTTGAATTAATAACTTGGGGATTTCCACATGATTATGCACTAGTGCTTGTCTTTGGCTGGATACTTAAATATGTGTTTCAAACAATCAAAATACAAAAAGAAAATTAAACAAAATTAATTACATAATTTAATCCAAAATATAACGTATTAATAGCCGGGCATATTTAAGCAAAGAATAAAGGAATATGATCTTTACATTATTGAAAACTGTTATATAATTTCAGGTCCAAAAGTTCTTATGTAGATTGAAAACACATAAACTTAAAATGTATTTAAAAAATCTGGCATTTCCCCATTCAATCGCTGTGCTGCTCAAGAATGATCTTTCAATACCAATATATTTTAGTGCTATCAAAAATTATAAATTCAGAAAGATGAATTGATTGAATTAAATACCTCTAGACGAGACCAATGACTTGGTTGATGGGAGTTTAGCTAATAGGAATTATTTGTGCATTGACATTTTTCCTGTTATTAAATCTATTTTTACCGATGATTTTCATGTTAATGAATCAACTGTTAATGGTGCGACACATGCTAAGGGATATAATACTTCACCTGATTTTCACGTTATCGATGATTTATTAACGATGGCTAATGAAAACTTAACAACTAATGCTGAATGTTTTGCCACCACAAATTTTTAAATTGAGCACCATAAAACTTGTATTACAACTATTTTAGTAATGTGATGTGTCTGTTCAAACAAATTTAACATAAATGTATCTATAACTGACGAAGATTTAGAATTTAAAAAAATTAATTAATGCATATTTTAAAACACTAAATAAAGAGATTTCATTCAACAAGAATCTGGATTTCAAGTAAATAAATCCCACTCAAAAATATCTCTTCCTGTAGCTATTCCATTTTTTGCATTTAAAAGCTGTTTGTTAAGAACAGTTCCACTAATAAGTTTAATTATTTAATCCAGTTAAAAAGCAGAAGGATCGAGCTTTGCAGAATGGTTAACAATTGAAGTTCGCACTAAACATTTTAAAGTGGACAATGAAGTTAAAGAGCAAAAGTATGCACAAAAAAACTGGAATATAAATAAAGATTAAAACTTTAGAAAAACAAAAACTGCAAAAAAATATATATAATTTGCCAAAAACGATCAAAGCCAGTCCCTAAAATAATCTGGAAAAAATGGTAAAGCAAAAACAGATGATATGAAGAAGGCAAAACCTCAAAATTTTCAATACCTTCCAGAAACCAACAAGAAAATATTGAGGCCTACAAAGCAGATGAAAATTAAATTTGTTATTTCACTACTTCATATGTATATTTTTTCAGATTCTGAAAACTAGTTATTTATCTAAAAGTTTTCCTTTATTTTGACATTTGAATCTCTATATATGTATACACTATATGGCCATTCGTCACTTGACACTTTCAATTTTAGACATTTTATCGAATATGTAAAAATATAGTCGTTGGATTCTGCAGGAACTCCAGTATTATAAAGAATATGTTTGACCTCACATATATCAACGAAGATTTGACCAGGAGGTAAATTTGGGGGGGGGGGGGGGAGGACAACAAATTGAAGAAAATTAATCATATTTAGGCTACCCTGTAAAATAAAATAAAAAAGATAATAATAAGAATAAAAAAAGAATCGATAGCACTTCGCTGTACTTTAATGCAAACTTGTGGAAGGTAAAAACACAAAGTATGTCATCTCAGGAAATCTAATTTAAGAATTTATTTTAACTTTAAACATTAAACAGAGATGGCATAACATCTTGAAGAAAAAGCGTGTATTTGTTTTTACAATGCTTATTCTCTCTTTGTTGTTATTCTGCTGAAAAACTATTTTATTATGTAGAAAGAACAATTTTTAATTTTTAAACAATGCTATAAAATGAAAATTAGTGCCAATGTAATTGAGAAATTTGTCACATAATCATAAAAAATGAAATATTTTTATAAGTGAAATATCATGCATTGCGTTATCAAAAATAATGTCACATAGATTTCAATATTCATGTTAACTTCAACGGAATTTTTTTAACTTATTTTCTATTTTAAAAGAATCTATCTGTTCTTTTTAAAAAAGTAATCATGTAACTAGCTGCTTCTGAAGTAACTGGCTGCTGCTAAAGTAACCAGCTTCTGCCATGGTTGAATTTTTTGTGACCGGGATTCAAAAAGATTCGTTGTGGTAGTTTACAAGAAGAACTAAAGTATCAATAAAAAATTAAAAATAGTATAAAAATTAAAAATGGCAATATGTGGCAAATCCCTTATCATTCAGCTACTTTTAGAGAGCAACTAAAAATCAGCTCACCCTTTCTGACTTTCCACGATATTTGATTGGCTTTTTTATATGAGTTGCTCCATAGAGTTGGCTATTAAACAATGAAAAAAAATATTTGTTATCGTTCGCGGATGCGTGGATAAAAAATATTTCATACAACTGTTCATGTTTCATCAAATGTGTAGTATAGTTATATTCCAATTGCACTATTATATTTTTACTACATTTTGTCAAAAAGTCTGTAACTGGTGTTCAATTTGGTTGAAAAACCTACATGATGTAAACAAAAAAACATGCAAGAATTTTGTGAACTTTAAAAAAAAAAAGTCTACATCTTCGTGAATATACGTGCTATTCTTACATAAATAAATACACATATTGTACAATATGCACGTATTCGTATTCTGTAGCGATGGATTATTTCGTGCATTTTATTTTACATGGTGATCCCAAATATTATTATTTTGTTTCGATTTTTTCTTAGCCCCCTAATTGTCCTCTTGATCAATTCCTCGTTGACAAATATGAGGTCAGACATATTCTTTATATTATCCTGGAGTTCCAAAGAACTCGACAAGTGTATCTTTAAATATTAGACAAAGTGTCTAAAATTGAAAGTGTCCGGTGACTAATGGCCATTTAGTATATATATATATATATATATATATATATATATATATGTTCTGACCTGACAGGTCCCTCCAGCAAACGTATGGTACTCAAGATCGAGTCCACGCGGATCATTAGGCCTCACTTGTGACCGAAAATCTCAGACAACCTTATCCAGATTTGCTAGCGGTCATTTGAGGTGACTTGCTTTTTATGGTGGACAAAAGGTTTTCCTAGTTTGCAATAAGTGTGCTTCTGGGAATGCTTCTCCTGACCACATTTTGGACTGCCTCCAATTCACCCACGATGACATAAATAGAGATCCTCTATTGTTTCTGGACTTCTTGCAAGTATATAACCTTATGGAACAAGTCTAGCTGTCATTGGAGATGGAGGATATGAAACAACACAGGCTCTGATCGATTCTTGGATAACAGTTCTTCCATGATTAATTGTGTAGGATAAATTCTCCGTAAATTTGGACAATTTTTTCTCACTTTTCGTGAAGATTGATTTGGTGGATTTTTACAAACAGACGGTTTTAAACGTCTGGAAAATCCCGGGATTATTGAGATGAAAAATGATCCTTGATCCCGAATCTCGGGTATGTAAACATTAGTGTCATCTAGCACTAAAATTTCTCTGTGTAGACGAAAAGTTATTCAATTTATAATTATTGTTATCGATTTTCATTTTTATAAGTTATGTTGTAGTTTCTAGCTTCAGACAGTTTTAGGAAGAAACTCTATGCTCCAAATATGATCTATGCTGTAATGAGTTTATGATCAAACTTTTTAACTGACGTTAAACAACATTTGAAAGATGTGAAACATTTCATATTCAACCATACAACTGAACGAGGATTTTTTTTCTAACGTAACCAGCTGTTCAAACCCGAATTTCCAAGCTCACAGAACAAAACGCATGGTATACAGAACATATGGTAAGTCCGAGATAGTTTCCCTACTTAAGCCCCCTTCATCTTTTTTTTCTATACCAATGATTTTTGTAGTGCACATGTAACTTATCTACTTTAAAATTTATGTAGAACATCATAAAAATATTACTTTAATATAAATACAATATAAAACAGTGTTTCTATCAAAAAAATTAATCAATGATTTTGACCATTTATCCCAGATCTGAGAGTTAGACATCCCACTTGATCGAGATAGATGTCCCATTCGTAAAAGAATAGGAAGCATGGGTAATAAAAATTTATAATTTAAAATCTGTATTTGCATTTGAATTAATATCCGATTTACATCAAATTTACGATAAAAAAAGATTTGAGCTTATAGTCTCTGTACAATAATCCTGCATTTCATTCCCACATCAAAAGGATATTTGCTATTCCCAATTCTTCGAATAAATGGGTATACACAATTTGAAGCAAATCAGATAATTCTAACGAAAGCTAAACTTGTTTAATCTAAACTAAAATGGATTACCCCCCCCCCTTCTTATAATCGATGTACAAACTACAAAAAGTAATTTAGGAAGCAAATTTAATATTATCAAATTAAATGCGTTAGATTTTTATGTTTCTTAATGAATGACTTCAAAAAAATTTATATATTTTACGGAAGGATCAATTTATGTAATTTAAACAATTGAGGGTGGGATCAGAAAACTTGGCAACAATAAAAGAAATATTATTTAAATAAATAAATAAGCATAAAGATGGATTATACCTCTAATATGGTGCCCAGTATATATTATTTTCGAATTTGCTGTGATAATTATATACTTAAGGTATTTTAGATTTTTATTTTGTATTTAGATTTTTATTCAGTGCTTCTGAATATATTCTGATATAAAGAAAAGTTCGGAATGTGTGAATTAAAATGTTCTGAACACAGCTATAAATAGCAAACATTTAAATATTTTTCACTTAAAAATGAGAAGGAATTGCAAACTTTAGAACTAATATTCTGAAAAGAAACAAAGAAATTTTTAAAACAATTTCTTAAATTGAGAATTTATCACAACTAACACCGCCCCCTGACGTATCTCTTAGGTAGGGCCGTGGTCAACCAAAATAAGAAAAAGGTTTTTTTTTTCCTCACAATCCTTCTCACGCAACAAATTTATTTGATAATTATAAATGAGACGTCTTATCCCGAATCGAAAGTGAGGCATACTTCATCTTCTACTTGTTACTATCTTACAAGGGCACACAATAACAGACAAACTTACCTTTCTTTGATGGATAAAACATTTATTTGAAGAAATAAATCGCTGTAATGTCGTCTACAACGCTAATTTATAACAACTGATAGTAGAAGAACGGTCGTAGCTCTCACACATGTTCAATAGCTAAAATACAGTGACTAGGCAACTAATCATATAGGGCATCTAACCTGGATTTACCCTATAGCTGAAAACAAGTTTCAATTTAAAACACTAATACATTTTTAGCATTATTACATATTTTAAACAACATATATTTATAGCAACCCCGAAAAGCATTTTTACATGGAAAAGTATCAATTATATGTTCAATAAAGTTCTAAAATTTATTTAAAAAATAATATCGCATTAGCCACATCCCGATAGTTAAAAGCCAAATAAATCGTTTAAGATTTCTCCTTTTGTAGCAATCCTGTTGATTCTGATTTGTTCAGTGTTTAAATATGTAGTTCAATTGCACATATTTTTTTAAACTTATGTTTTATTTATTTATTTTATTTACTTTATTTTATTTATGGTAAGGTTTTAATTTCATTATGGAATATTAGCCGGAAACAAATATTGTATTTATATTTTTTAGTTGAAGACGGTTTGATTTTTCAAAATAGGTTGTCACGCTACAATTGTTTATTTCAAAAAGTGGACTGGAAATGATTTTAAAAAATACAAATCAGTAGATTGAGATAAAGTTTTCAAACAACTTAAAAAGAAAGTGTATAATTTTTTTTTCCTGTTCAACAATGTAAAAATTAAAATTGTGCCATGGCTTAAAATGTTATATATTTGCGAAAAATACAAAATAGATTAGTCAATATGACGTCAGAGTTACTCATGTTTTACTTTTATAACATAGATTTTCTCATGCTTAAGTAACTTGAGGAAATTGGAAATTAATTGCATAAAATAATTTTGTTATAACAAACACGTAGTTGCATCTTAGTGTACGTAATTCTTATGGCTTAAATTACATTTATTTAAAAAAAAATAATAATCAGTATTTTTACAGTTTAGTTCAATTCGGGCATTCACTTTATGCATATTTAAAATTGAGACGGTTACACAATATTTTAAATAAAATGAATACATTAGTTGTTCAACAAAGACTGTACGAAACGAAAGCTATGAAAATTTTAAACGCGAATTCAAAGAATCTGAAAATAAAATTAAAGACGTAAGGTTTATAAATAAACTTCTATTTGTATTTCTACTTTATATACAATATATCTACTTAGAGATAATATAATTCATAATGAGAGAATCCCTAAGTTTTTATGATATATGTGCTATACTTCATAAAGATATTTTTAAAATATCTTATTTATTTCTGAAATCCATTCATGAAATATTCATTTCCATTTATTTTGAAACATAAATGCATGGAATTACTCTTACGGCAAATATCTGCCGCAACTCGAAAAACTTATGACTTTTCATTGAAATAAATAAATCTTTTATATACGTGGTTTAGAAGGTATTGTTGAAAGAAATATCTCTATTTTGAAAATAATTTCTATCTTCTTTACTCTATGAATAATTAAGATTCGATAAAAAGGCAATACTTTAAGTGGTTATAACAAGGGGGGGGGGATGGGGTATGTTTGAAAATTATTTTCCGGAAAATGACAAGAGATATTTGAAAACGATTTTTCTATAGTCTTAATTACATTTTGAAGAAAATAGATATATATATATTAAATAATGAAACAAAGTTGGGTTTCCCAGCAGACACGCTCCAGTAGATGGTGTCGTCAACTGTTATCACCGTCACTTAGTCAAATGTTGTTTGAAACTATAAAAAGTATACTGTATTATTCCTAGCACTCAAAACGAGAGCGTAAGCACTCAGTTTTGGGAAAATTTGATTTTGAACAAAATGGCAGTCGTTGAAAATTAAGGTAACGATTTTCACAAAAACAACTGAACAATGTTTATAAAAAATAGAAAAAAAGTCGCCAAAAGGAACGATTATTATCTAGATAATATTGTTGTTGAAAATTGGTCACAATTTAAAGAAAAGTATTTGATATTTGTTCGAGTTATCTGATCAACGACTTTAAAAACATTATTTTGAGATAATCACGTTCAAAAATTCAAGTTATCAGTTATGTTTGATAAAACAAAGTAAATTAATGCGACGTATCTTTTTTACTTTTTATCAGATCTACTAGCAAATGTAACTGAATATTCTTTACTAATTGTACTTTTAGAAAATGCAATAAAAATTGTATTTTCTGAAAATTTCATCTAGATAAGACCCCTTAAATAAAAGTATTATGTGTTCAAAAATATGGTAGGAATGCCAAACCCTAGGAAATTTCAAAAATGCAATGCATAGAATGATGTAACAAAATTTCTGTCTTAATTGCTTTTAAATTATCTCAAATCTCTTTATATTTTATATACAATCGATACTAGGCAATAATGAGAAAACCCAGAGTTTCTAAAGATATATGTCACTAAATTTCCTAAAATTTACTTCAAAAGTATCTTATTCATTTATGAATTACTTTCATAAAACACCTATTAACACCTATTAACCTGTTTTATGCACAAACTTTGCTCTCAATTTCTGTTACTAGAAATTATTGTCATTAATTTAAACTTACAACTTTTCATCGAAATAAATCAATTTCTTATATACGTAGTTAAGCGTTTTGTTACTCAAAGACGAATCTCTAATCCAAAAAGAATTTATCTCTTAGTTTTTACATTTTTGTTGAATGTAGGGCCCTTTCTTTCTCTTTTATAGTTAAAAAAAGATTTAAGTTAAAATAAATACTTGTATTTACTTGCATAATTACAAAGCATATTTTTCGTACTTTACTTTTGAATAGAAATTCCAGCAAAAAATAAAGATTCCAGTAATTTTCAAATGAAGACTATCATACAATTTCAGTTAATGAAAGCCGAGGTCATGTTAATCTAATAGTGTGGGATCAGAGTTTAATCATTTCAAAATCTGTTTTATAGTTAAATGTCTTTATTTTGTGTACAGAAAGGAGCTAATTTGCTATCGTGTTTCCACGATTTTTTTATTCACTTGCTGCAAGAGCGCAGGTTGTTTTCAAACCATTAATGCTACTTCATCAAAAGTGTGACAACTTCATTGCAGGTTTTAAAGTTACGGCAGTTTGATTTGCTGAATGTATAGCAATAGGCTAAACATGAATTTAGTACATATAAGTACTTATTCGGTAATGGCGTAATCAAAAATATGATGTAGTTATAACAGCAATATATGGTACCAAATCTAGGATATACACTCAAATAGAGGTAAAACGTACTAGGAAGAGTAAGTTTAGAAAATTCGTAATGATTATTGTGTGAATTGTGTTTACAATTACAAGCACGCAAAATATACCATCATCTGCATATGACATAGTTAATATGAATTTTTTAAAAGGGTATTATATTCACCTTAAAAAAATCTTAGCTGCTCCAAGTTTACCAAAAAAAAAATAATATCTGTAATCGCTTAAATAAAATATATTGAGTATTTTACACTCACCCAATTTTAAAACAGAAATAAATGGCACAAATGTATCAAAAATTAGGGGGTAAATATGGTAACTCTTCATGATGTAATTGATTCCAAAATCTGAAGTAAAACTGAACTGAACCTAAATATATTGATACAGTTAAAAAATCAGGAAATTGCTGACTCTAAATCTAATGTATTAAAAAGGTTAAAATGGAGCCTGTGTATAATAGAATCTTGCTTTCAATGTAAAAAAATTAGATCCTGGCTTAATTGACGTCTATAACAGTCGTTTTACCGGCTGAGATGGTAAACTGTGTAAAAGAAAAATTTTCTCAATCTATTGCGCTTACGTTTTAGCAGTTGTCATTTCATTCAAAAAGAAATGCATTACGTATCATATATTCTATCACGAGCAAATCTTGCGTGTGTTAAAATCAAGCAAACAAGCTATTGGTAATAGTATCAAAGCTTTCTACAAGAAATTAAATATTAAGCAACATAGCAACGATCTGCTGTATCTTGTTTTAGTCCCCAAATTTCATAAAAATCCAGTAAACTTTAGAGCTATTACATGTGGTTTCGGTTTATATTTGGTTATGGCGAATAAAAAGTTTCTGTATATTCTAAATAAAATATTTGCTAAATTTTTAAAAGAAAATTCTACATGTATAATTAAAAACAGTTTTTAATTAATTGACAATTTAAAAAAAATGTGCATTATAACGGAATTTCATACTTATGACTTTGAAGATTTATACAATAGTATTAATTTGGATGATTTAAAGAGAAAAATTATGGAGTTTTTTAAGGCGTTCAATATTACAAATACAAGCTTTGAACAGTTCAATAATCTTTTTAATTTTATAGCTAAAGAAAATTATCTATATGACGGTAAACTGGTTTACAAACAGATTAAAGGCATTTCCATGGGGAAGGGAGGGAAGCTGCAGTGCCATCCTAGCTGACATTTATTTATATACATATGAAACAGAAAATACTGTAAATAAAAATGCAATATATTACAAGTACGAGGAGCAGTCGGAAAGATTATTCATGAGATTCAAAGAGATTAATTTTATTATGAAGTTTTCCCTGGCGACTGTGGACAGAGGTGTGTATGAAAGACAAAAAATGTAATGAGACATTAAACATACAACATAACTTTATTTTTCCACTTAAGTACCAAGTACATTGAGACATTTGTCATACCGTTTTATAAGCTTCGAAAAGCCCTCCAGCAAAAAATCAGGGCTTTACATACGGACGAAGCGTTAAATGGCTATGGGCGAAAGACGACACAGCAGGTGAACGTGAACGTGCAAGACACCGATTCACCATTATAGAGTACGCAGGTAGAGGTCGACCACGATCAAGTAGATGGCGCTGTTGCACTAGGTCGACCACTTTCAACCACACTATCTCCCACACCCCCACAGTTACCGACATGCAACACCATAATGCACGATGGAAGACTCGAGACTACTACCACACACAAACATACCAGTAGTCTGTGCTGGGTGGTTGTGGCTGCAAAGTGCAATATAGAGACACACACGTCTA
Organism: Maratus michaelseni; assembly: GCA_963931845.1. NCBI lineage: Eukaryota > Metazoa > Arthropoda > Arachnida > Araneae > Salticidae > Maratus > Maratus michaelseni. The sequence continues at coordinate 183,555,617 of OZ007589.1, read as the reverse complement.
TATATATATATACAGGGTGTCCCAGGATTATTGGAACAAACTTTAAGGGGAGGTAGGGGACATCACAAGGATTCAGATTTGCATAGCAACCCATGGTCGGAAACGGCTTCGTTCGCCGTTAGGGGGTGTTGTTCACAATAGTATTGGAGCACCTCTAACATCTGCATATTATCGCATCTTTTTGTAAGAAGTGGTACCAAGCTTACTTGACACTATGCCACAACATGTCAGAAGCCATATGTGGTTTCAACATCATGGGGCACCTCCCTATTATGGCATATAGCTGTGTTCGTGAACATTTGAATCAGGTGTTTGGTCACCGATGGATTGGCCGTGGTGGACCGGTTCCCTGGCCACCACGCTCTCCTGATTTACGCAGCATAGATTTCTTTATTTTGGGGTGCACTGAAAAGTGCTGTGTACGCAAAGCCTGTGGATTCCGATATGGATATGGTTGCAAGACTCGTCTGTGCTGCTGCGGATATCAACAAAATCCAGGTGTATTTGAGCGAGTCAGCCAATCAATGGTCCGGCGGTATAATGCATGCATCGCTAGCAATGGTGAAAACTTTGAACATCTTTTGAGACGTTTTCACATATCATATACCACAGTACATGTAATATCTTTGACCAATAAATTATTTCAGATGATCTCTGTCTTGTGCGTTTCTTATCCCTGTCATACTACTTTCCCATGACGTTTCGGATCATGTTGAAACCACATATGGCGTCTGACATGTTGTGGCATAGTGTCAAGTAAGCTTGGTAGCACCTCTTACAAATAGATGCGATAATATGCAGATGTTAGAGGTGCTCCAATGCTCTTCTGAACAACACCATTTAACGGCGAACGAAGCCGTTTCCGACCATGGATTGCTATGCAAATTTGAATCCTTGCGATGTCCCCTACCTCCCCTTAAAGTTTGTCCCAATAATCCTGGGACACCCTGTATATAGATATAGGTACATAGCTATATAGATAGATAGATAGATAGATTAAAGCAGTGTTTCCCAAACTTTTGGGCTCGCGGCGCCCTTTTTGGGAAGAATTTCTAAGGCGGAGCACCTTAACCGCACGGTACTTTATGGTTTACAAATTAATGTTTTTTTTATGCCTATGGAGCAGAGGAAGATCGTCTAGATAAGAGTTCGAACTAGTCGTTTCCAACATGGAGCCAAAGTTCTCAGTTTGGCCATTTTCTTGATACAGAAATTCTGAATCATACTAGAAATTTTGAAAACAAAATTTTCTATTATTTAACCCTTTCAGGGGCAAAGTACCCTTTCAGGGGCATTCTATTCTTAATATTCTGAAATGATTGACTGACACCAGATTTTACAAACATATTTATTTGAAATCAAGCAAAAGTTTTTCTTCATGTACTTAATGAAAGGAAAATTTTCATTCAAAAATTCTGGTGCCAATGTAGCAATAAGGGATTAAAATAAGGTGGTCCAAAAAATAAACCACCGCCCTTCAAAGGGTTAACCCCTTAACAGTTTTATTTAATATTACTATTATTGGACACAGTAAATTAAAAATTAGGACTAAAAACCACTTTTTTGTATTAAAATATCTTCCTTGTATAATCGAGATATGTCTGCCGAATACAGCAAAAATTATAATTAAAAATTTGTGGTTTCTGAGAGCGTTTAGTAACGAAGAAAACAAACTCTTCTTGCCCGAGCGACGTTCGAGCGTTCTAACGTTAAGGGGTTAATGACATCCATTTTTAAAATAAAAAATATTCTTCTGGGATTTCCAGTACGAACTTGTAATTAAAGATCATAATGGTAGTCCTGTCTGGGTCAGGCAAAGCATTGGGGCTTACGTAAAACTATTATTATTTATGGAGAAAACCACACACACACTCAGAAAAAAAGGTAAGTTGTACAGTTTTCGTTTACAAAAAGAGACTTCTGTATAATCCAATAATCCCAATAGGTTTCTCGCGAAAAGAAAGAAAATGCGTTGGCCCAGTCACCCATGAGTATAGATATAAAACGTTTTCGCTAGTCCCGGCCACCCGTAATAGAATCATGCGATTACGGATTCTTTTTTCGTTCTTCTTTTCTATTCTAGTACTTCTATCTAAACATGCAACGAAAACGAATTACTTATGAGCTTCTTCTTTTGGACCAATTTTAAAAATACGTTTAGAAGCATATCATCGTTTTAGTGTTTAATTGGGCGGGGGAAAATCTATAACCTGTATTGTTAGGTGCAGCATCGTTCACTTTTTTGGATGTTTATTTGAAGTATTTAGCCATTAATTATAGTTTTGAATAAAACTTTCTTTCACCATTGTTTTTGCCTCAAAATAGATATACGGTTAACAACTACCCATGTTAAAAGAACTGCAACTAATAGAAAACTTTACTAACAAAACGGGATACATGGGTGGGGTTAAATTTATATCAAGGCGGGTACTCATTGACGAAAAGTCTAAGCAAGGGGTGGAGCTGAGCAAACATTTAGATTGTTAGTATGATGACAAATGTAAGAACCAATATATATTTTTTAATTGCTACAGCCTTATTTCTAATAGGAAAATGTGGGATCATAACATAAGAATCTTCGCCAATGCCGAGACCAATTAAATTTTTTTTAAAGAGGGGTTCTTAAGTGATACAATATGTTAAAAAAATGAGTTTTCAGTAACAAACATTGCTTTAAAAATTAAGTACAATTATGTAAAACAGCATAGAAAAATTAAATAACTAAAAATTAATAAAAATAAAATAAACAGATTAAAGTAATTAAAGTTACAAAAAGAAAAAAGAAAACTATATACACAACGTATACAAATATTAAATGAATCTAATGAGGGGTTTATTAAATGAAACAAGATGTTACAAAAAAGAGGTGTTTTAACCGACAAACATTGTTTTAGTATGAAAAACAGTATAGAAAATTTAAATAACTAAAAATTAATACAAATAACATAAACAGATTAAAGAAATCAAAGTTATAAAAAGAAAAAGAAATATATATACAGAATATACACAAATGTAAAATGAATCTCGTGAAAGGCTTTAAATGATACAAACTCGTATACTATTTCTTGTAGCTTATTTTGAATCGAATTTTTAAAACACATTAAATGCAGAAACATAAAATAAAGTAGTTCAAACCAAAAATATTATATAGAAAATGAATACATGTATAATGAAAATTTTTATTAAATTAAAAAAAAATGGAGTATTTTTCAACCCAGTGATAGATATCGGTATTTTTCACACGCACACACAAAAAAAATTCCTACGTACTTTCGAAAAAAATTCCCTTGCAATATGCTAATTTCTTTCATGTTTTTTTAATTTTCTTGGAACGCCGCGGAGCCCCAAGGGCTCCGAGGAGCACACTTTGGGAACATATGGATTAAAGCATAAAATAAGTCATTTATTCTTCTCTGCTTTAAATTAATGTGGTAAAATGTGCTTGAATCCATTTTCTCTACGTTTGCTAGCATTTCAAGTTATTACTGGCCTAAAACAAACGCCTATGTCCTGACAAAAATACAGCAGCTTGAGTAAAGATCATCTTATGGTTAATTCATTTTCTTCTTTTTCTAGATCTATCACAGTCTCATTGATAATGTTGCTATAATTGCATTATTTGATATTTTTCGTGCAGGTGACATTAGAATAGTCATTAAAAAAGTCCTGGAATGAAATTTCTGACTACTGTGAATTCTATGGCGACATTATGTAACTCATCTTCACTGAAGGCGTGGGATGTATAGATATGGGATTTCTCTGGTATGTCTATTTCTCATGTGTTTGATCGCGTTGTACAAAACTGCACTTATCGGAAATTTTGCTCATCTATCTGTGATACTCAAATTGGTGTTCTTCAGCAACAATACACAACTGGACAAAGGGGTTACACTTCCTGCTGCACATTGTACAACATGGCAGGTGACACGCTGGCACAAGCATCCGGAATATGGTTTCGAAGTACCTGCAATGTTGGTGGAGGGGTTGCATACTCTCGCTGTTTCATATATCCTCACCATTTATACAAAGTGAAAAAAAACTACTTTTTCACGGTATTTGATATTAAGACTTATTTATGTAAAGATGAATACTGTATATCTACTGACAATTGAAACTCTAGAGTGCGACCTTTTCTCTTTTCTTCCGCATTATGCGCATTACAATTTTGGGAGTTTCGAACAAAATAAATATGCATTTTACGCCTTCTACGTTTAACATTACTTTAAGGAAGGTGTATTTTCTTACTAAATCGATGATGCTGAACAACTTTGTAATTGACTTTTTTTCCCGTATCACCTACCGTTTTTGAAATAAGAACGCTAACTCTAAATTTAGCTGCCAGGTGGCGCTGTAAACGATTTCCTTGCGTATGGCAACTTTACTATACCTAGACCCCACTTTTATGACTAAAGCTATTGGCGTTCAAAAATTATTGGGGTGATGATGGGCAAGAAGATGGTATGCACTTTAGTTGAAAATTAAAGTACATTTCTAACATGAAAGTATTGTTAATGTCTAACAGCCAATTCATTTTTTGTAGCCATATTGATAATGTATGAAAAAACTTTATAAACCCGGAAAGATCTTTCAAAATATTAAATTAAATTAGTAATTAGGGATAAACAATGGTTAATGTTTTTTAGTTTGTCAGAATCTAGTTAACAGCTGTTATTAAAAAACGTCTGGGTAATTCAGTATACAGTAGTTGTACACACTAAAAATTCTGAAAGAGTCAAAATGTGGTAAAGAGTAAGCTCGAGTACCGCATTCACGTTTTAGCCGTCATATGTCTACGTAATATAATAAACTACTATTTTAAACTAATTAAAAATCATATATAATAATGAAAGAAAGTTTCGCTCTGTGTGTCTGTGTGTCTGTGTGTGTGTGTGTGTGTGTGTGTCTGTTGGCGATGGCTAGGAAAATTTAGCGCACCCAGAAGGCTGTAAATTTAGATTTAGGTAGTCCAAACCCTCTCCTGGTATACCTGAGCGTCAGAATTTTAATATTTTAATTACTTTTTGAAATATTAATTAAAATGCACAAAGAACACTCATCAAAAATACGCTTTTATTATCTTGGGTTGGTTGGTTCACTGGTTGGTTGCATCGATTCTTCACAGAAGTAATGAAATAAACCAGAGTAGCGATGCATAAATAAGTATTTCTAACTAAATAGTGTCAATATGGATTGAAGTTATCAGCGTAGAGGAGCCATGCGAATGTCGCGCCACCTGTACATGACAAATTACACATACGTCCCACTGATTGAAATATTTTCCAGACACATTTTTCTTCATGACAATTAATCGGGATTAAGTTTTTTTTTTACATGACATTTATTATGATGATGGAGATAGTTAATACAGAAAACTTTATTTAACAGATTCTTTTTTATATTTGCGGGAATGAAGAGAGGTAAGGGTCTAACTACATTTAAGCTTCAAGGTGCATTTCTAGAAAGCAGTTACCAGAATTTCCGAATAATAGAGTAAGCCAAATTTCAAATTAAGTTCCTAGCTTAACCAAATGAATCAATCATTAAAGATGTATTGTGATCCTCCCAATTAGTTATTTGCTGAAGGCCACTTGAACAAACCCCCCTCCCGGCCCGTCATTCAGGGTTTTTTCTCTAACTCTGCTCCGTTTCCATATCTCAGCAACTATCTTTCCGATTTCAACGCAAGTGATTTCAAACATTATAATTAATTTAATAGTCAACCTTTATAACACTAAACTAAATTTATGAGTAGCAGTTACCACTATTTACGAATAATAGTTTAAGACAAATTTGTAATTAAATTCAGAGCTTAAGGAAACGAACAAATTTTAAAAGATGCATAGTTGTCCTCCTAATTAGTCATTTGCTGAAGGGCACTTGAACATTCCCTCCCCCCCCCCCGGAACCTCCTTCAAGGTTTTTTTCTCTAACTATGCTCTGTTTCTATATCTCAGCAACTATTTTTCCGATTTCAACGCAAGTGGTTCCAAACATTATAATTAACTTAATAGTCACTCTTTATAACATTAAACTAAAATTATGAGTAGCCGTTACCACTATTTACGAATAATAGTTTAAGCCAAATTTCTAATTAAGTTCAAAGCTTAAGCAAACGAACGAATTTTGAAAGATGCATAGTGGTCCTCCTAATTAGTCATTTGCTGAACGACACTTGAACAACCCCTCCCCCCCGGCACTCCCTTCAAGGTTTTTTTTCCTCTAACTATGCTCCGTTTTCATATCTCAGCAACTATCTTTCCGATTTCAACACAAGTGATTCCAAACATTATAATTGACTTAATAGTCACTCTTTATAACATTAAACTAAATTTATGAGTAGCGGTTACCACTATTTACGAATAATTGGGTAAGCCAAATTTGTAATTAAGTTCAAAGCTTAAGCAAACGAACGAATTTTGAAAGATGCATAGTGGTCCTCCTAATTAGTCATTTGCTGAAGGGCACTTGAACATCCCCTCCACCCCGGGACCTCCTTCAAGTTTTTTTCTCTAACTATGCTCCTTTTCCATATCTCAGCAACTATTTTTCCGATTTCAACGCAAGTGATTCCAAACATTATAATTGACTTAATAGTCACTCTTTATAACATTAAACTAAATTTATGAGTAGCGGTTACCACTATTTCCGAATAATTGTGTAAGCCAAATTTGTAAATAATTTCCTAGCTTAAGCAAACGAACGAATTTCGAAAGATGCATAGTGCTCCTCTTAATTAGTCATTTGCTGAAGGGTACTTAAACAACCCTCTCCCCCCGGCCCCTCTTTCAAGGTTTTTCTCTAACTATGCCCCGTTTCTATATATCAGCAACTATTTTTCCGATTTCAACGCAAGTGATTCCAAACATTATATTTAACTAGTCACCCTTTATAACATTAAATTAAATTTCTGAGTAGCGGTTACCACTATTTACAAATAAGAGTTTAAGCCAACTTTGTTTGTAAATTAAATTCCTAGCTTAACAAAACGAACGAATTTTTATACATGCATAGTGGGCCTCCTGATTAGTCACTTTCTGAAGGACACTCGAACATCCCCTCCCTTCGGTACCTCACTCAAGGTTATTTTCTCTAACTGTGCCTTATTGCAATAACTGGGCTAATAATGTTCCAATCTTCTCGAAACGAGCTCAATTTTGTAGTGCGCCTACTATACAGTAACGTAGGCAGCGGGGACCTGTCTCAGAAGTTTGTTCGGAAAGAGGTTTGTTTAGAACAGAATGCTCCCCTGACGGTGGTAGGGGGAAATAAAAGATTTTCCAGAGCGTGCGAGCATGCCGGGTACACGGTTCCGAAGCCATCGTAGACCGTGGCCAGAGTTCCGCTTTTTAAGAGATTTAAGTTTATTACAAGGGCTCGGGCAACACCGGGCGGGTCAGCTAGTATACAATAATTTTAACCAATGCTTCCGATTTCATATTAACTACATAGTGCATAAGGTTCATTAAATGATTAGGAAGGTTTCTGAAGGTGAGTCGAAACTTTATACTACATATTTCATGAAGATTTGATTGTAAATAAGGTGGTTTGTTTGCCCGTAATACGGCGAATATACCAAAAACTGAAGTAATATAGTCTTAAATCGTTTTTGCACTTTATGTACCGTGATATACGTTAAATGAAATACATAATAGCTTATTTAAATTTTCATATCGTTAAAGAGTTTCAATACAAGTGTAATAAATTTAAAAGATTAATCTTTTTGATGATATAATATTTATTTATAACAAAATATCATAATTAGCTTATCTAATCTAAACATTTCAAACGTTAATGAACACATTCATGTCCCGGAAACTCTTATACACTTAAAGAAAATTTAAACGTATTTTAAAGAAGATTATTGCGTAAATTAAAGCGTATATTTAAATAATTAGAACCAGACTAAAATATTATTTACCCTCTTTGTTTGCAAATATTTCGATACTACATGTAGGAATTATTTAAATACTTTAATCCCCAAATGGTAATAAGATGAAAATGAACAAAGTTTTTTGAAAGTTGGTGAATCGATGTAAAAAAGGAACAACTGTATACAAGAGATAAAAGCAGTTATTTTAAAAATGTATTAATATAATAATCATATCACCAGGTTATAAAACGCATGTGTTTTTATTTCATTTTATTAGGTGCAAATTTAAAGGAAAAGTTTCCATGTAATAATAAACTGTTCATATATATAACTCAAGAATATTACATTTAATCGAAAATTTCTTATTGATGCAAATGTAAATTGCATTTATGAAAGGTCTATTCTGCCGTTTAAAGTCTTACTTCTAATTTTCGAGAAAACACAATTTTCGTTTTAACTTTTGACAAATAAACTATATTAAAATAATAAGTATCGATAAATATATATTTCAGTAATACATTCTCTTTAGAACAAAACTGGTCTGAGAAGGAATCATATGTGAGACATAAAACAATTTGGTTTCAGTATTTAATTTTTTTAAAGTATTTTCTGATACAGAATTAAATGTAAATAATTCGTTTAATAATAAGTTTTTATGTATGTAACATAATTTTAAATAACAAAATTCTTTATCTGCCCATTGCAAATTACATATGGGCAAAGTACAGTTCTACTGTATAAAGGCTTAGCTTTCATTTAGAAGGAAAAAAAGATTTTGTTTTATTTTTTTAAAAGAAGAAACCAAATAAACGAAATATGTACTGATCAATTGGAAATGTACTGTACTAATTTATTAACTGTACGGCAATACTCGTCTGTAAAAGAAAACATATGTGCAACCTATTATATAGCATGTTCTAAACAACCACAAATGCCTAATATCAGAGACAATTTACAACGACTCTGTTTTAAATTTACAAGCTGTTTAGCAGATAATGTTCGTACATAAATATATCTGAAAATTTAAAATAAATAGGTAATTGTATATTGTTAATGTGACTAAAAAATTGTATGTTCTGGATGAAAAGTGTGAATTTATCCATAATTAATTTAATATAAATAAATAAAATATACAGTACAGAATCGTTCCAGTGGTATATAGTTTTTATGATATTACTTATGAATTATATTTCGTGAGGTTTCCACAATTTTGTCCAGTACTGCACGTACTATATTTTCTGTAAGCTGTGCGGATATTAAATTCTTTTTCAAAACATACGCCGTACAAATAAGCAGCTTCCTATCTGAGAAAATAAAGTCTTTTCTCAGAAGTACTTTATTTTATCTCGAGTATCTAGCGTTCCGTATTTTCGTGAAATATTTTATTATTTTCATGACAGCTGAGAAAAAGCATACTTAGAGAAGTGTTATGTTAAAATATGATGATTTTTAAGATTTTACTCTATGTTGATAATTTTTTATTTCGCATTTGTCATATTTCACATTTCAGTAGTCTCGGTATCTCTGGTAGCTACTGTTTAGAAGGACATTTTTTGTAAAAAAAAAAATATATATATATAATATTTAAAAACATTCAATAATAATATTTTAAAAGGCACAGCATGAAGTAATTGGAACTTATCTTCATAAAGATCGTAGTATTTGTCATTATTCTGTGAATTAGTTATTTATTAGACAAAAATCACAGAAATATTTAATTTATCTTGTTTTGATTTATAAAATATTTTTTAGTAAATGTGTTGCACGAAACGTAGCGACAATGTGGCTAAATGCGCTGCGGTTTCTCATACATTTGTCACGTTTATTGTATCTTTATCACGTTTTGTGAATATTATTTTTCCCATGCTGCTACCATGATGTTATTCGACCATTTTTAAAGCCCCAATAGGTTGGTTAATAGGGTGGATCGAAAAATTGAAATATGGATAATCGAATCGGCGTGGGGTACAAAAGTTGCCTTTTATGTACATTAGTTTACATCTGTTTTTTTATTTAAATCCATTCAAATCTTCCGGTGCCCCAAGCGCCCCAAATATAGTTAAAAAATGAAATTTTTATGAAAATTTATCATTTTTATAATGTGTGTTATTTTTTAAAATTACTTTTGGCGCGGGGTGCAAAAGTTGTCTTTTATACATATTAGTTTACATGTTTTTTTAATTGAAATCCATTCATATCTTCCGGTGCCCCAAGCGCCCCAAAAAACAGTTAAAAATTGAAAGTTTTATGAAAATTTATAATTATTTTGGTTTCTTTAATTCTTTCTTTAATTATTTTATAACTTTTAGAGCGGCGTGCGAAAATTGTGTTTTAAGCATACTAGCAAACATGCAAAACATTTTTAACTTCGATAAATGTCTTCCGGGTGTCCCAAGACACTTAAATATTTGCCAAAAATCGATTTTTATGCAAATTTTGAACTTAAAATTATAAGTAAAAATAAGAGTTAAATAATCATTTGTATAGCGTAATTGTTCGTTACAGGGGATGACAAATCGTTTATTATTTATATTAAATGTAAAGAATTATTTTTTTATACTACATTGTTATAAACGAAATTTTGAATAGAGCAGCTGCTTCAATTTGCCAGTGCTGTTTACAAGATATTGGAATTGTACACAAAAAAGGGACTTTGAATTCAGTAGATCGCAACAAAATTCGTCGATAGCGTACAAAGATGCGAAATTTTGTTGCAGAGACGAGCAATTTAGCCGTGTCTCGGTCTAATTAACCGGATTATTTTCCGATAGGGGAAAAAGACAATATAAAAATGCTAATGAAGAAGAGAAAATGTACTACACAAAGATCACAAAGGAGGAACATTATACTCTTGTCAAGGAACCTGGACTCTCTGCATATTGGACACGTTACATTTGCAACAGGAGAAGCTAATGGCCTTTACGACATTTACTACATTCTTTTGATGTGCCACAATTTTGCGGGTCTTTTGTGGGCCAAATGGTACAGCAATCAAAATCTGTGAGCAGCTACCTGTAGCTTTCTTTTCTTCAATAAGTGAAGAGAATATGCCATATAACATAAACAAAATAGTGGGCAAAATAGTAGTTTTGTGGGCCAAATGGTACAGCAATCAAAATCTGTGAGCAGCTACCTGTAGCTTTTCTTTTCTTCAATAAGTGAAGAGAATATGCCATATAACATAGGTAGAATGGTTCTCAGCCATGGTCAGCAATATTTATATGACATTTGAGTAGAAATATCACGTGGTGAAAGTGGTTTTGACCTGGCATTTAAAAACTCTGTTCCAGTTGTTTACTCAAGATGGTTAACGACTGCAGATAAAACGTTAAGGTTGTAGGAGGTCACAGAAAATATATTTGAGAATTTCATTGTTCTTACAACATATTATATGAAAATATGGACCTATATGGTTCCATATCAAAACAAAGTACTCCCCATAACAGAAGGACAGCGGTATATTTGGAAACTTATCACATTTTCTAGATATTTAAAACCCAATCTAAAAAAGTTTGTAGACGCTGTTGTTCAACTAGATATCTTCTTTTGTCATCCTGAAAGTTTGTTATTATCTATGCTCTGAGATAATACAGAACCTATAAAGTCTTTAGCAATACGAAAGCTATTTTGTGCTAGAAATGAAAATAGAGGATCACCAGAAGTAAGGATTTTTCAAGTACCAAAAATACACTTCTGAGCAAAGTATTAGTGTGAACTTATTGCCTGGCAATGGGTTTGGACGTTTTAAACCACCTCTTTTGATGAATGTGCCTTACGAATAAATTTAGGTCATGGTAAATGTAGGAAAAACGGAGGAATGATCAAAATATCAATGCCGTACACAAGATGATATAAGATGCATTCGCCTAGTGCCTGAGGCATGAGAAAGTGTATCTGGAAAAGAAAAGTCTCGGTTTCATATTGAATAGAATAAAATCATAACGCCATATCAAACATTTTAATCCCAAAAAGGATTACAAACTTTGGAAATATGTAAATCTCCAAATTAAGAGAAGAAACCAATTTTCTACATAAGCTCAAGTTTTATAATTTTTATGATTTAGTGCTTTGATTTTTAAATTTATACTTCATGTATTAATATAATATTATTATTATTTATAAGTTTATACTTTAATAATTAAACACTTTACCAAATTTGTAAACAATTTTCGTAAATTAAAAATTTTTAATATATTTTCTAAAAAATTTTAATATTTAACTATACTTGGGGCACCGGCAGATTTGATTGGATTCCGATAAGAAAAAAATATGTAAACTACAGAGTTCTGTTATGCACCCAATACACAACTTTCTCACACGACGCTAAATTTAATTTTAAAAAAATTATAAAACAAAAAAATTATAAATTTTCATAAAACCTTCAATTTTTAACTATTTTTGGGACACTTGGGGCACCTGAAGATATGAATGGATTTCGATTAAAAAAAAAACATGCAAACCAATACAAATAAAAGACAACTTTCACACTCCGTGCCAAAAGTAATTTAAAACAAATAAAAAAACAAAAAAAATTATAAGTTTTCACAAAAATTTCAAATGTTAACTATTTTTGGTGCGCTTGGGGCACCGGAAGATATGAATGGATTTCAATAAAAAAAAGCGTGTAAACTAATATGCACAAAAGGCAACTTTTGCATATCGCGCCAAAATTAATTTCGAAAAAAAAATTTTCTCGTATACTTTTCGATCCACCCTATTGGTTAATGTGTAGGTTTCTATTTTTGAAGCTCCCTTAAGCAAATCCTTAGCTATTAATTGTATATGGAAGAAAAATGAAAAATGTAATGGAATTTTAGTAAGTAGTAAATTTTATAGTAAATAACCAAAGTATATGGCATTATAAAAATATATTTACAAAATTAAATAAAATATAACTGCAGACAATAATTTTGAACATTTAACGTGAACCTCATGTTTCTATGTAAATTGGGACCCGGCCGTTTTGCGTTCCCATTACACCTTGGATTCAAAACTTATCCATTGATCATATTTCTGTATTCTATTATTAAATATACACCGCTATGCTTACGTCGAATTTTCGATTAAATTTCTTTAAAGGGCATACATTTTCCTATTTTGATTATTTAAAATGCGTAATTAAGTACTAATATATCATTATGTCGAAATTTGTAAATGTATTAATTCAACAAAGTTTCAACCATAATTTATAACTGAACATATGAAAATTACACATAAATATACCATAATACGTATGCTGAAAATAGTTTCGTATTTGAAGTATCTAATTCATAACTAATAGGTATATAAAAAAATAAAACACAAAAATATGATGAAAAATTTTGAATAACACTAGTTCAAAATGTGCTTTTACTTTCAGTAGATTAAATAGACTTCCAATGCCGTAACGTCGATAGGTCATTTCACATTCAATCACAAAAAAACGAAACGGTAATTTGGATTTCGGGATTAATCCTCCATTTAATAACTGTTGTCAGAGTTTGATAATTAACGACGTGTACTGCAATGGGAAGTTCTCCTAGACGAAATTATTTAAATTCAGTAACATTTGTCGTGCTTTGTTGTTAAAATGAAGATGTTTGATTATGTCACATTAATATATATATATATATATATATATATATATATATATATATATATTATAGAAATTTAGGTGCAAGAACTTTGTCGCATTTATGGGTCAACCCTAATAGGCACATTTAGCTTATACAGGATGTTGTCATATTTTACCGGCAAATTCAGAAGGGTTATAGTAGGCATCAAGAGGATGAAAAATTACCATGGAACATGGGCTTGCAAACCACGTTTAGTCGGTGAAAATCACAAAAATCGAGAGGACAGTGAGCCTAACGAAGAGAGTGGCCAAACAAACGCGAGGATTAGGAGTACTGCGGTCGGGAAGATTAAATCTTCTCGGATGCAAATTTCCCATAAGTATGGTGAAAAAATAATTTGCGAGCAAGTATTCATTAGTGGATCCGTTAGTAGTCAGAAGTCGCGAGCGTTAAACTTCATTCGGAAATAACATGTCAGATTACATGAACGAGGAATATGCGAACAGGCATCTGATTTACGGCCGAGCAGGTGGCAATGGACGCTTAGCACAGAGGATGTACCAAGAGCAATATCTGAGGAGGCATTGTCCGCACCGTACCACCTTCACGAACATTTATTGACGGTTGCGAGAGATGAGATCCTTCCAAATAACGAGGCGTAATGCAGGGCAAGAACGCGGTGTGCGCACACCTGAAAAAGAAAACCGAGTATTGCAACGGTTTGCCGTTTCTCCGTCAACAAGTAGACGATCGGTTGCAGCTAAACTAGGTATTCGGCACGAAATGATGTGGAATGTTCTGCGTGCAGAAAACAAGAATCCCTACGACATGCAGAATGTCCAACTCCTGAGCGATGACGATTACCCACTTCGGATAGAGTTCTTACGCTGGATGCTTGATGCTACATAGAATTATTCACAGTTTCCCCATCACTGTTTTATTCTCCGATGAAGCCTGCTTAACGAGAGGTGGCGTGGTCAACATGCACAATCTGCATATGTGATCGTCCAAAAATCCTTACAACACTGTCTCGTCGAAAGTGCAACACAAGTTCGGTATTAACATCTAAGCAGGGAGTATCGGAGATCATCTATTAGGACCGTAATTTCTGCCCAAACGCTTTAATGGTTCAAAATACCTTGTTTTCCTACAGCACGTCCTCCCGGGTTGATGCAGGGAATACCGGCCACTGTGCGCCCTAACATGTGGTTCATGCATGATGGTACATCAGCACATGTTGAGACTGTGGTGCGTAACCACCTCAATGCTACATATATCGGGAAGTGAACTGGAACTGTTGCTTGACCTCTACGCTCCCCGGACCTCAATCACTTGGATTTCTTTTCTGAGGCCACCTGAAATCGGTTTCTTATCAGACGACTGTGGATACAATGAAGGATCTGATAGCACTGATCGCGATGCTTCAACAGACATCGCCAGCACATCGGGTATGTTTAAATGCGTTCGGCAACCCTTCGTCCGTCGGTGTCGGCTGTGCAATGACCTTCGCGGCCACAACTTCGAACAATTCCCATAAAAATATCTCGTCGCCTACTTTCGGATGTTGAACTGTAATGCAACCCTGCTTTACGTGTAACACATGTTTTTCTACTTAATAATGGCACTTTTTGTTCCACTCGACGCCACACAATTCTTAGCTATTTTTGAGGTTTTCTCCCACAAAACGTGGTTTGAGACCACAAGTTTCATGGCAATATTTCATCCTCTTGATGTCTGCTATTACCCCTCTGGATTTGTTGGTCGAATAATATATTAGATTCAATAAAATTAATAACAGAAAAAAAAATTTAAAAACTGAAAAAAAATTATCCATTCTGTAAAGCGATTTTAGGTACAAGAATTACACAAAGAGGCATAGATTATAAAGCAAAATATGTTTCTTAATCTAGTCTAGACACTACAATTTTTAAAAGCATTAAATATTCCTTTTTACAGGTGTGTTACATTACTAATCTGGAACTGGACCCCCTCTTAAAGAAGACACTATTAGTAAATATTCTGTGTATATATTCTACTCTAAATTCAAAAAAACTATTGTTAAAGTATTTTAGTTTTCTTTATAAATTCAAATAAATTTCTGATAAAAGGCGATACATGAAACAAGTATATTTTTTTTAGGAGTCACCATAACTGATTATGAAAGGAAGTTAAAAACAGAATGAAAATCACTGTTTAAGTACAGCTATTTGAGGAAGAAAAATACAGAAAGCGATAAGGATTTAAAAGCAAAATCTGTCTTTTAATCTAGTCTAGACAAGACTTGACTAATAGAAGTCTTGTGTACATAAGTTACCTATTTGAAAAAAATAATTTTTACTAACGTTTAAAACTAACGTGCAACTCCTTCGATTTCGCAGACATTTTGTCGGAAGGATTAAAAAAATAATAAAGATTTTAATATTTTGAAGTAACATTGTGGACTTTATATTAATATTTCTTCTTATTAGTCTAAGCCTGAGCTTTCAACAGTACAAAATTTGCATGAAAGTTGTAACAGTCACAATACGTTTTTATCTCTATTTTATTTACTTTGATCATTTACGGGAGCATCTGTTTACATTGTATGTAAGCGAGGTGACGATTTCGGGCAAAACTTATCCAACTTATCAGTCAGCGATAAGATGGAGCCTGGTGATCAAAAATCGCCTCTTTTCGGCAGATTTTTCTATAAAACATTCAAAACTAACCAAATCTCAATGATTTGCGCAATTGACAAACCATTTCAGATATCGACGAGCAATTTTTCTCATCGATTCATCTTCGTTCCTAAATGTTGGGTTGGCGCATTCTACCAGAAATTAATATAAACAAAGGAAGTTTCTGTTGGAAATATACTTTTTTAAGCATATTTTTAAAATAAGAAAAATTCAATACCTATTGATTTATTTCAAGATCGTCTTTGAAAATCTGCAGCTTTTTAACGTTAAAATTTCATTCAATATAAATAAAATGTAAATTATTAATATTTTTTTCGTAAAATTTTATTTTAATTCTATCAATTTTAAAAGTTTAGATTATATCTACTTAAATTTTGAAATTTCGCTGGCATTGTAAATACAATGAATATTTCTTATCAGATGTGAACAAAATATTGGGAATATATAGTACCGTATTCTACATATATTAATTATACTAATAGAGAAAGAAAATTAATTTTTAACATAGTAACACTGGAACTTAATTTTGTAGTGTAAAATGTTTGTAATTTAATAAGAAAATGTGAAAAAATTATTTTCAATCATACTAATGCAAATAATGGTTTCAATTTACTTATAGAATAAAGAAAAAGATGATTTTTAAAGAACAATATTGATTATAGGTTCCTTTGGGGTTTAATAACCCCAAAGAAAAATTAATTAAGAAATTTTCTTTTTAAAATAAGAAAAAAATCAGTATTCAATTGAGATAAATTGTTAAAATTTTAGTTATATAAATGTCTATAAAAAATTTTAAAATTTTAAAATTATATTTATTTAATAATTTATTTAATATATTTATTTATTTCGTAAATATATTTATTTGCATTAAAAAATTTAAATTATGATAACAAATTTTTAATTTTTTAATGGATTTTGACAATTTTTATTAGAAAAAATGTTAGTAAAATTGCATTTCATTCTTCAAATGTAAGTAAATTGCAAGTGTATGTTAATTATTATACTACTTATTCTTGCAAGGTAAATCAATATAGAGCCCCTAAATATAAACTTATAAGGGACTTCAATGAGTCAAACTATACATATCAGAGTTGTGCTGTTTAATACACTGTTTTAAGTATCACTTTCGATGATTATAATACACCTTCCTCTTTATATCATGAACAAACTGCATCTTTTAATTACATTAGTAGCTTGAAAATTACATTAGTAGGTTGAAAATTATTTTTACATTTTGTTATGCAATTAAGTTAAAAATTCTTTCAGCAAAGAGTAAAGCTCATATATTATGTTAAAAAATTAAATTAATTTGTAATACATTTTTTCTGCAATTACATATGAGCATATGGTATTATAAACTCCTTATATTTTAGTTACTTTTAAAAAGAAAAATTACACATTTTATTTAAAATACAAACAAAATTACAAAAATTAAATTGATAAAAGTTAAGTTCTTAAAAATCGATAAAATTTAAGCTCTTCAAAATTGATAAAACTAAATTAGCACAGTTTGAAAATTTTATAATTAATAAATATACTTACGAAATTAGTAATAATCTCTTTCTATTTAATTTTATATTAATTTTTATAATTTAAACTTTAAAAAGATTATCTGGAATTAAATTCTGATTTTTTAAAAATCATTTCTAAAGAAAGCTTGATTGTTAAAAATCGCCTTTTTTTAAACACGTAAGTAAATTGCAATTATTAATTTGCATTAGTGTGACTGACTATTATTTTTTCTTATTAAATTACAAATTAATTTCGTTACAAATTTAAGATCAAATGATATGATGTTAAAAATAAATTGATTCAGCAGTGATATAATAATTATATGTAGTACACAGTATTATATATTCCTCATATTTCAATTATGTATGATAAGAAATACTCATTTTATTTTCAATGCAAACAAAATTGTAAAAATTAAATGGATATAAGGTAAGATCTTAAAATTTGACGAAAATAATAAAAAAAAATAATTTCGAAATTAATAATATTAAATTTTATTTTTATTATATTGAATGAAATTTGATGATATGCGAATAGCTAAAGCTTTTAAAAGTCAGTATCGAATTAAATCCGTACGTGCTGAATTTTTCTTATTTAAAAAAAATATACCTAAAAACTTCAATTTCATCAGAGAGTCCTTTTGTTTATCTTGATTGCCAATTTATAGCGTCACAGCAATATTTTGAAACTAAGATTAATCGAGGAGAAAAAGTGCTGTCCAGATCCTCTCCTCGGAAATCGTGTTTAATTCGTTTTAACTTGTATGATTTATTATGTGTGATAACTATAAAATTCGATAACTCATTTATTTTAATAAAAAAAACGATGAAAAAAGTGAATTTTTTATCAAATAGCTCATATGTTTTGTATGCAGTACAAATTTAATATAGTCCAACTTTCCGTCAATAGAGGGATCTGCATTGTTTTAAAATGCAAGAATGTTCCTATTACGATGTAAATATGTACCAATGATATCTCAGTGTATGTTCTGTATTTAATTTAATTATTTAGACGCAAAGAAATGCATTTGAGTTTTCATATTTTGAAGTTTATTCCAGCGTTGTTACAGGTTAAAGCACCGCAGTATTGTCAATAGACAAAAATTAAACTACATTTAATATTTACTATATACAAAATTTATGGGAAACCTCATAAACTTGACACTCATATTTACAATTAATATAATTAACAAATTATGACTTTTAATATTGTTTATATCACCCTATTAATCACTTGTTGCTACTACTCTGTGTGATTCATACATCAGGGGGTTTTGATATGCACGGAAACGTGCCACGTCTGTTGATTCATCTACAAATCCACTTTTTATAACTGAGAAAAATATTTGACGATTCTGCCTTGAGCAATATTTTAATAATATAGTAATTTTTTTATTTAGTCGAATTTTTCAGTCACATTGAATTATGCAGAGTTTTTCTAACTGTGATTGAAAAATTGACAGACCTGAAACATTGACTTTATCGGTGTTATTCCCCAGTCACTGAGCCTAATGGACATTTTCTAATTTCTAATTTTCATTATTAGTGTGAGGACTATTCGTCATTTACAAATTAATGTATAAATTTTGCCCATTAATTAGGAAAATATCTTCCGCATTCAATTGTTATCCACAATAATCCACTTTTTTTTTTAAGATTTTGAAATCTATAAAATTTTATAATTATGCCGGGAGAAGGTCACAAAAATTTGAAAGAATTCTTTATAAAATAAAAGCAGCGTTTATAGTTCCATTTATCTTCATTAGTGCTGCATTGCGATCGAAATCCAAACATAATTTAAAATCCTTGAAATATATTCTTTTTTTAATATAAAGATTCGGAAAGTTTGACTAGAATAAAAAAAAAGTTTGAAAATTCAGAATTTTTTTTAAATAACGGAATAACTTAACAAAATTTAAATGAAAGATTTATAAAAGAAAATAATTTAAGAGATCCGTTTCTGTTCTTCCTGCAGAAATGGAAAAGCCATACTATGTTCCCGAATTAAAAAAAATGTTTTTTGCATTATTACAATGATATTTACTACTTCTCCTTCATATGATACATTTAGTGAGAGACGACTATAATAAACGACTCTAAATGGTAGTTTTTGACATGTCCTAGTACAAATCCTATAAACTGATACAATTGCTATTTTTAAAACATAAAGAAGCATTGTTTACCTTCACAAAATATTGTGATTTATTCAATTTATTAATTTATACCATAATGACATCCAAAAATGTAAGGGAAAAAGATAATAAAACGGAGAAACATATAATTTTTGGATCCAGATGTTATTTATAATGGGTTCCACACCAAAATAAGAGCTATAATTATATAAAATAGAAAATAAAAGAATAAAAAAGAATTGTTAAAATTGGAGCATCCGTTCAATAGTTACATACGTAAAAAAATAACATACAAACGAATTGAATAATTTCCTTTGTCAGTAATCGTTTCAAAATAGAAGATGAAATAGACTCATTTTTAAGAGAAAATTTCAAAAAGTTTGATTAAAAAATAAATTAAAGTGTAAATACAATGTCTAAAGTGATAAAAAATATAACACAGGCTTAAAACGTCTTTTAATATAGATGACATTTGTTTCATACGCTCAAATGGCGACTTCTTCAGATCAAAATGATAAATAAAATATTCTCGCAAAGTTTTTTAAAATAATAAACATAAATCACATGCAATAAATAAATCACATTAATAAACATAAATTTAAAGTTAACAAGTGATTATATTATATTATTTATAAAAAAAAATAAAGTTAAAAAAATAAGCAAGTTTGAAGAATTATGCATCATACATAGATTATCAAACATTTTCCAACAGTAACAGAATATTATTAAGAAATTTTATTTTATTTTTTCATTCAATGAAATCGTCGTAGTTCTCCTGTAACCGAATTCTTTGTGCGTTTCTGTAAACGAACAACAAATGTTACCAACTACATAATCTAGAGAAAACATGTTGTACACTCTAAAAACGACATTTTCAAAACTGAGCAAAAAATACTCAAATTTGAGTATGTCACATAGTCAAAATGGCTCCGAATCAAAATTACTCAAGTTTGAAGCATGTATACACTCATTTCTGAAAACATGTACACACTCCAGAATAAAACACCATGTGCTCATATTTGACTATGTCCATATTTCAAACAACAGTAAACAAAAGCGCTAATGCTGCCATCTCTGATTCTATTTATGATTATGAGAAGGTAAACTAAATTTACGCATTTACCCAGAGACAGCATCGAACCCGAGTCCTACTAGTTACAAGCCCATTGTCTTATCCTCATCGTCATCCAGTTCACATGATAGGGTTATTTTAAATGCAATTCATCGTATGATTCGGACGCATGTTGATATTTGTATAGGATTCATTAATTTGTTGCTGGGAAATTTGAAATGTTTAACAGGATTTAGAATAGATTTGGTCAATTTGAGATGGTGGTTAAGATTGCACAACTTTATAATTTGTGCGAGGAATGGGGGATATGAATTATGCACATTTTCAGTTTGATTGTTATCAGTATATTTCTTAAATGAAAAAGCACTCCCTGGATATTAAAATTTAACTGACTAAATTTTCTTTTTGACACATTTTAACCCACTAACGCCACAATTATATTGCATTTCATTCAAATGAGTATGAACTGACTTCTATGTGCTCATCTTTGAGTATTGCTATGCTTCAAAAACGAGTTTGAACTGATTCTAATCATTTTTGAGTATGTCCATGTTTCAAAAATAAGTATGAATTGACCTCTATGTGAACAGTTTTAAGTATGTCTGTCCATGTTTCAATATTCTGAGTATTTTTGGTATTTTAGAATTGAAAGCATTCGGCCTTCATATTTTAAACAAAAACTTTCATAACAAAATGAAAACTCTGATTTACTCAGATTTGAAACTGACATTTTTCTCAGTGTAGTGCACCTGAGTGATCCAATTTAATTTTATAAAGTTGGAAGTATCACAGCATCATTAAAATGCTCTGCAAATTATTTTTCAGTTCATAATTTAATGAAATTGTTTTGTACGTCCGTGTGAACGAACTATATAGGCCACTTATTCTATACTCTTGAAAAAGCACGCTCTTGTCCACTTCAGTGATGAATATCAGTTTCATTATCTTTGACATATTGTGACATTATTAAAATTCATCGGAAACTTATGTTGGAAAATTGTAAAAAAAAATATTTGTATTACAAATAAAATTTCAAAAAATAGATTTACGCGGTTATAGAATTGTTAATAAATGTTGTTGCAATATTGCCATTTTTAAAAACTGGGGATTCTGATTTTACTTTTACATTTAAATTAAAACAGTACTCTTCAATCTATATATTTGCTATCTTAGCATTTTATTAAATAAAAAAAATAATGTTTCAATGAAAGCTTACTTTACTGTGGACACTTAAATAAAGAAAAGTTTCATATATTTTTATCCGTCTTTTTTACTATCAAAAACACTCACATTTCAGTCAACATTGCACAAAATTTATATGCATGGTAAAAAACAATTTGGGTTGCTCGAATAAAATTATTATTCAATTACAGCATATCTCTAAAACTCGCTAGCACTTTCAAAAGGTTTTCAAAAATTAAATTAAAGCTTTAATTTAAATACTGATTTAATTCTATGCCTTATGAAAAAAAATATTTTTGTCGTTTATTATCATTTCTAAAAGTCGTCTTATTATTCCATGTAGTTATCATTAATATATTCAATATTTCTCATAAGGGATTTTCAGCATTTTGGAATTTTTTCTCATTCAATATGTAATCTCGCTCCTTCATTGCATCAAACTTTAATGAAATTTGATTAAAAAAATGCACTTTTAAGTGACATTTTTATATTTAAGTACTTTAATTAAGTTTATATTCTACTTAGGAAATTTGAAAAAAGAACTGTCAGTTAAAAATTTTAATATAATTGCATTACTTATGGTTATTCTGTCTTTAAAATAGTTTCATCTTGCGTAATTTCAGACAGTATGAATTTATTTTTGTGTTAGCTTCTTCGAGAAAAATTGTTAATTACTTCACAATAATTTTTCTTTTTTATTTCCGAAGTTTATATTGAGATTTTAATCAAACTTTCTTAAGGCATTTAAGATTTTACATAAGGCTTAGGGGGACTTGGTACCCTTCAAATCATCAAAAATGTCTGAAAACAGCGGTTTCTTTTTATTTTTTGCTAAATATACATTTTGCCAATCTCTATTATATTTGAACGAAATTTTGAAACAATCTAACAATTATAAGTGTATTAAAAACACTTTAATTATTTTGCTCGCCCTTTAAATACCAAGGCCACTAAATATTAACACCATAAAATGTTTACCAATACAACGTAATATCTGTAATTCTATGTAATCCACAAAGATATGCAGTTAATATTTAAAAAAAAAAAAAGAACTGCTTTAAATATATGTTTAAGTACAAATTGTTTAAGTTTATTTTTCGCAATTTGCTCCCTTTTGGAACATTGCTGTATTTAAAATTCTAAAACTTCAACAACTATTTTTTTAAATGTCTTGCATTCTTTTTTTCTTATATTCAGTATGATCTGCCTAATAAAATTAGGGATGGATTTTGCAATATAAGTGTAAGGTATTGACTACTCGCATCACGTGAGTAGGCAATGTGTGAATGAGATCGTTTTTGTCCATTAACCGACTATGTGCGTACAAGTTATAAAGGCTCTCTATCTTTCTTTAACTTTCGAAGGACAGCTGAATCCCTGAAATTGTGAGTCGCCGTGTAATTTCGATTATGCAAATTTTCTGGAGCTGGTCGATCGACACTGAAGTATATAAGCAGCGAATTTTGACTTGAGTGCAGAGCTCAGAGGAGCTGGTGAGCGCTCAGCAGAAAAGTGGCCTGGGAAGTTGAATATTGCGACTGAGATTTAGGTTTAGCCTTGAGACCTCGCATCGAGTCTCGTGATTAAAAATCAGCCTTAGTATTCTTATACTGGAATTTTATACATTGATAAAGCTGACTTGAACCTGCATCAGTGCTTATGTAATTTGAAGGATAAGAGTATTGAATCGTGATTATATATTTAAAAAGGTTAAGGTTTAATTATATTGTTTCGTTTTTGTTTAAGCTACAAGTGTTAGCAAGAACTCTTTAGTTAATTTAATTTTTTAGGAAAATTTCGTGGAGCTCGCTCAAACTCCCTACTGATTGTGTTAATAAACCAGTTTTTGGTTTTAAAACAGTTGTACTTCTTTCCTCGTGCTCTACCACACAGCGGACATTTTAAGATGGCCGCTACAAATGGCGCCCAACTTCACGGGTTGTACGATGGCCCACATCCACGAGAGATAGTCCCCAGAGTTTACTTTGCCGGACATTCTGATGTCACAGAATTTTTAAATAAATTGAACGATTATATTGCCTTTAACGATATTCCGGATAAAAACAAATATGTAGTATTGAAATGCTCTCTAAAGGATGAAGCCTTGCTTTGGCTTGAGAACATTGGACGTTTCTTGGTGACCGATGACGCGAAAAGATTTGAGCAAACATGCTCGGAGTTAACTAAAGCCTTTCCTAATCAGCGTAATGCAGCGGAATTAAGACGTGAATTCTATTGTAAACGCCAGACTATTTACGAAAAAGCGTCCGGATTTTTTCTGAGAAAGCGGACCTTGCCCTCCACATCGATGTCGGGAGCCTCACGGAAACGAACGCCTTTCGCTACTACATTCTTCAACCCTAGAGACAATCTTGCCCAGCGGCACCATCGCCGAGACCCGCCTAGAAATCGTCGAGTCGACACTTCAACAAGCCCGCCTAGCAATCATCAAATGGACAAATCAGTAAGCCCGCCTAGAAGTCGTCGAGTGGAATCTACGAGCAGTCGTCGAGTGGACACTACACGAGCTCCTCCCAAAGGACGTCGCCATGGTTACAACACCCGGCTGCAGGCACGACAAGTGACAGTGGCCTCTCCTTACCAGTCTGCATCAGAACGGAGTTTCGTCCAAGGATTTTGGGGACGCCGCCAGAGTTCTTCTATGAGCCTACAAGCTTCCAGTTCATCTTCACTATAAAATCAGGTGACGACGTTCCATTTTTATTAATTTCATTTAAAGTGCCTATATAAATGTCAACAAGTTCTATGGACTGGACAAAGCAGCTGAACTGTTATAGTTACCTTTCGACCATTCTTTGATTTTGTATCTCGGCTTCACAAGTTGTGCATTTAATTTCTGTTCAAAATTTTTTTTGCCAAAATTTAAGTTATGATGTCAGAGAACATCTTTCGAGATTCACTGCTTTCATGTTCGAGAGATTGTTAAATTGCTTGTATAATTGTTCTATAAGTGTTCTGTGAATATTCTATGTATAAATTATGTATATATTATGTGTATGATTGTTCTATATGTTGAATTTTGAAATATGAATTTAGTATTATGGGTTTTTTACACGCGCCGCGGATAGGCGTGCACGTGTTTTGCGGTCAAGAGTTGCCCTTGACACGCGCGTTCTATTTCACTTTACTAACATTGTTACCAAATCTAACTTTCTCCCTTCGGTCGTGTTCGTGGTCGTTATCGGTTTAGTGTTGTATGTTGGGTTTTCGCAAGTTATGTCGTTTTAAAAGTGTTGTTGGTTATGCACTAGTTATGAAGTTTTAAGTGTTGTTCGTTATACCCTAGTTAGGAACTTACTTATTAGTTCTGCTGTTGTTAATTATGAATATTGTTAGTGTATTTCATAGTTCTGACGTAACATTGTATGTAGATAATGAAGTTTGTTCCAGGAAGTAAATCATCTTGAAGCAGATAGTCTATTTATAAGTTTTTTTTATATTTTAGTTCTCAAGAAGAAGAATTGTCTTGAAGAAATTTGTAATGTATATTTATACCTTTATATTTTATAAAAGAAAATTGTTTCACTTTCACAGCTCTGTTAGCTGTTAGTTTGTGCCCATTGTAATTGAGCGAGTCATCTACATTGAATTTCGGGGAGGTGAGTTTTTGGCAATTTGGGAATTTTTAGGAAAGCTACTTTATTCTTTGACAGATAGTTTTGTAGTGACGTTCTACTTTGCAATTTGTTTCGGCACTTCATGGAATTTTGCAGGTAAAGTTGCGTATTTATTTTGGCAAGCTGTGAATTTTGTGAGGAAAATTTTGTGAGGAAAATTTTGTGAGATTCTTTTGCATGATACTGCACATTTACAGGAGATTATGTTGAAAGTGTCGTCGATCTGACCAGTTTTTGCGTGATGGGTTAAAAGTACAAAATTTACATTTGGATTCAAAATTTAAATTTACCCGTCACATGTTGTGTTCATTTTTTTGGACTCTAAATTTTTAAAAGAAAAAGACGATGGTCTGCATTCAACCACCGCTTTTTCTTTCACAATTTCCGGGAGGGGTTGTAAGGTATTGACTACTCGCATCACGTGAGTAGGCAATGTGTGAATGAGATCGTTTTTGTCCATTAACCGACTATGTGCGTACAAGTTATAAAGGCTCTCTATCTTTCTTTAACTTTCGAAGGACAGCTGAATCCCTGAAATTGTGAGTCGCCGTGTAATTTCGATTATGCAAATTTACGCCGAGACCCGCCTAGAAATCGTCGAGTCGACACTTCAACAAGCCCACCTAGCAATCATCAAATGGACAAATCAGTAAGCCCGCCTAGAAGTCGTCGAGTGGAATCTACGAGCAGTCGTCGAGTGGACACTACACGAGCTCCTCCCAAAGGACGTCGCCATGGTTACAACACCCGGCTGCAGGCACGACAAGCGACAGTGGCCTCTCCTTACCAGTCTGCATCAGAACGGAGTTTCGTCCAAGGATTTTGGGGACGCCGCCAGAGTTCTTCTATGAGCCTACAAGCTTCCAGTTCATCTTCACTATAAAATCAGGTGACGACGTTCCATTTTTATTAATTTCATTTAAAGTGACTATATAAATGTCAACAAGTTCTATGGACTGGACAAAGCAGCTGAACTGTTATAGTTACCTTTCGACCATTCTTTGATTTTGTATCTCGGCTTCACAAGTTGTGCATTTAATTTCTGTTCAAAATTTTTTTTGCCAAAATTTAAGTTATGATGTCAGAGAACATCTTTCGAGATTCACTGCTTTCATGTTCGAGAGATTGTTAAATTGCTTGTATAATTGTTCTATAAGTGTTCTGTGAATATTCTATGTATAAATTATGTATATATTATGTGTATGATTGTTCTATATGTTGAATTTTGAAATATGAATTTAGTATTATGGGTTTTTTACACGCGCCGCGGATAGGCGTGCACGTGTTTTGCGGTCAAGAGTTGCCCTTGACACGCGCGTTCTATTTCACTTTACTAACATTGTTACCAAATCTAACTTTCTCCCTTCGGTCGTGTTCGTGGTCGTTATCGGTTTAGTGTTGTATGTTGGGTTTTCGCAAGTTATGTCGTTTTAAAAGTGTTGTTGGTTATGCACTAGTTATGAAGTTTTAAGTGTTGTTCGTTATACCCTAGTTAGGAACTTACTTATTAGTTCTGCTGTTGTTAATTATGAATATTGTTAGTGTATTTCATAGTTCTGACGTAACATTGTATGTAGATAATGAAGTTTGTTCCAGGAAGTAAATCATCTTGAAGCAGATAGTCTATTTATAAGTTTTTTTTATATTTTAGTTCTCAAGAAGAAGAATTGTCTTGAAGAAATTTGTAATGTATATTTATACCTTTATATTTTATAAAAGAAAATTGTTTCACTTTCACAGCTCTGTTAGCTGTTAGTTTGTGCCCATTGTAATTGAGCGAGTCATCTACATTGAATTTCGGGGAGGTGAGTTTTTGGCAATTTGGGAATTTTTAGGAAAGCTACTTTATTCTTTGACAGATAGTTTTGTAGTGACGTTC
The DNA here is from genome assembly GCA_963931845.1 of Maratus michaelseni. Classification (NCBI taxonomy): domain Eukaryota; kingdom Metazoa; phylum Arthropoda; class Arachnida; order Araneae; family Salticidae; genus Maratus; species Maratus michaelseni. The sequence goes on along the minus strand of OZ007589.1, from coordinate 183,528,100 downwards.
TACTTTGCAATTTGTTTCGGCACTTCATGGAATTTTGCAGGTAAAGTTGCGTATTTATTTTGGCAAGCTGTGAATTTTGTGAGGAAAATTTTGTGAGGAAAATTTTGTGAGATTCTTTTGCATGATACTGCACATTTACAGGAGGTTATGTTGAAAGTGTCGTCGATCTGACCAGTTTTTGCGTGATGGGTTAAAAGTACAAAATTTACATTTGGATTCAAAATTTAAATTTACCCGTCACATGTTGTGTTCATTTTTTTGGACTCTAAATTTTTAAAAGAAAAAGACGATGGTCTGCATTCAACCACCGCTTTTTCTTTCACAATTTCCGGGAGGGGTTGTAAGGTATTGACTACTCGCATCACGTGAGTAGGCAATGTGTGAATGAGATCGTTTTTGTCCATTAACCGACTATGTGCGTACAAGTTATAAAGGCTCTCTATCTTTCTTTAACTTTCGAAGGACAGCTGAATCCCTGAAATTGTGAGTCGCCGTGTAATTTCGATTATGCAAATTTTCTGGAGCTGGTCGATCGACACTGAAGTATATAAGCAGCGAATTTTGACTTGAGTGCAGAGCTCAGAGGAGCTGGTGAGCGCTCAGCAGTGAAGTGGCCTGGGAAGTTGAATATTGCGACTGAGATTTAGGTTTAGCCTTGAGACCTCGCATCGAGTCTCGTGATTAAAAATCAGCCTTAGTATTCTTATACTGGAATTTTATACATTGATAAAGCTGACTTGAACCTGCATCAGTGCTTATGTAATTTGAAGGATAAGAGTATTGAATCGTGATTATATATTTAAAAAGGTTAAGGTTTAATTATATTGTTTCGTTTTTGTTTAAGCTACAAGTGTTAGCAAGAACTCTTTAGTTAATTTAATTTTTTAGGAAAATTTCGTGGAGCTCGCTCAAACTCCCTACTGATTGTGTTAATAAACCAGTTTTTGGTTTTAAAACAGTTGTACTTCTTTCCTCGTGCTCTACCACACAGCGGACATTTTAAGATGGCCGCTACATAAGGAGAAGAAAAATATATATATAATTAAAAGTAACAGATTTTTTTCAGCATTTTAACATAGATTTATGCGTTTTATTTATTTTTTCTCAAAAACTTTCTAATTAATTGCAAATTCGATTCTTAAAGTTATAGATTTAGACACTTATAAACGTAATAATAATTTTTTTTTAAATCAGTGTTTATTATTGTACTCGTATATTGTAGGAGAAGAAAGAATTTAAAATCTTTGAATTAAAAATAAATAAATAGATACAAATTTTAAATTCTACCAACAAAATTAGTTTTTGTCAGTTAAGATGAGTATCTCTTGTTAACTTCTAAAGATAGACATAAGAGGTACATGAAAATGCTTTAGTAGAAAAAAAAATCGAAGTGCTCCGACTACTCTTAAGTGAACTTGTTTAAGACCATTACATTATTTAGTAAATCATTTGGTGTTTAAATGCAACGGAAATAAATAATAACTCCAATAATATAGATAATATTTAAATTACGTTGATATGCATCAAATACTCAAGTGACATAAAAAAGTGAATTAAAGTTATTTTAGAAATCGAAGCAAAGAAATTTGAAAGAAATAGAAATTTTCCGTTCAGCTATGAATTTTTATTACGGTGTTTTATTGTATCTCTTTCTAGAATGCGTTTTCTTGGAATTTAATACTATAATAAAAAAAATTAAAACAACAAATTTTTGGTGGAAAAAATATTGAAGTCATGGTGCTTAAATGAGACTCGATTTCCCGGAGTTTTGTTACGTTTAGGGCATATTTGGCGTGTTATTAAATTATTGTATACATTATTAAGCAGTAAAAGATTGAATATTATGCTTTTTATTCAAAACTAATTTGTTTAGTAGAAGTTGAACCAATATCTGTAATCGAAGCAAAAAAAATCTGATTGTCGCATTTAAGTCATTTTTGTCACATTTATAGTACCTAAAACATACATGAGACGTTAAAAGTACCTGCAGTAGAACCTCGATTATTCGAACCTTGTTTAACCGGAACTCTCCGTAAACCAACGTTGGTTAGCTGACCTTTTTTTTTTTTTTACTTTCACATTTCTTGTGTATGCAAGGGTCCTTTCCGAACTAGGAGTATACATAAATATTTTGGTTATCTTTCTTAGAATTCCTTTGAAAATATTTTGAGCTCTCGCAAGCTCCAATCCCGGTATAAGTGTACTGTTACCCTCCCCCACCCCCCTCCCTGTACACGTCGCTGTTCTAAACAAAAACACCTTGCTTGGTTGGAAAAACAAGAACTGTGTGATTCCTCTAAAGTACTGTTTTAAGAAAACTTCGTGACAAACCTGAACGGCAAAGGATGGCCAATTTACGGCAGATGAAGCTTCCATTTAAATCATTACAAGTTTTTTGTTTCAAAATAAATTTATTTTCATGTATAATTTGAATTTAGATATTTATTTAGCAGTTTAAATAGTCATAATAGCAGTTTGATGACGGTGTTACGTATTAAACTAGATAATTATTTATAAATACTCGATTATCCGATGTAGGTTAGGTTCAATTACGTCGGATAATCTAGGTTCTACTGTATATGTGAGATCGTATTTGATGAAAGTCAGTTCCTTCTTATATATATTATTTTAATTGTTATTAATTTTGGATATTTTATATTAATAAAAGGAAGATGTTTGCCTGTGTTTCTTTGTGTGTGTGTGTGTGTTTGTTCGCGTTGACTAGGAAATCTACTGAGCGTAGGGATATGAAAATTCGGCTGAGGACAGGCGAAATCAGGTCTAAATATACGTTAGGCTGAGAGTTTTTATTTTTTGATAATTAGCCAATATATTAATTAAAAACCATAATGAACATCGCAAAATGGTGAGCTCTTTTACTGTAAGAGGATTCTGACTGTGCATTTCCTGACGTCTCGCGGTCATTCACGCAGACTAATGCAAAGCGTTTGGATTTTTCCGAATTTTAAAATTGCGATATCCGGGTCCCCCTTAGAGTTACTATATATATATATATATATATATATTGTTTGGTATTATATATATATGTTACGGTGAAACACCGAAATCTGGAGAATGTCGACTTTCACCGGTGAATGTCAAGAAACACATAGTCGCTTTGTGTATGTCCGAAATATTTGCTAAATACCCTTATTTCTGACTTACACCGGTAAATGTCGACATTCACCATGCACTAATGGTTAATGTTGAACATGTCCGAGATTTATATGTTTTTCTTTCGTAATTAAGTCGCGATAAATTTTTCGCCTCTCTTTCTGAGAGAAAAGAACTAAGAAAAAGAACTGCTAAGAACTTAAAACACACAGTACATTCAAAATGAGAAAGGAAAATAATAGAAGTTAAAAACTTACTTAATTATACAGTACATTCAAAATCAGAAAGGAAAATAATAGAAGTTAAAAACTTACTTAATTATACAGTACGTTCTAAATGAGCAAATAAAATAATAGTAATAAAAAAACTTACTAAATTATGTTATTCAAATCCTCTCTTTTCGACCTCCACCAGAGCATATCTGTGACAGTCGACATACACCGGTGAAGGTCCGAATGTACAAGAATGTAATGAAATATTCGATCTTTCACCGACGTATTTGGTGTTTGTTGACATTCACCGGTGAAAATCGACATTTTCCAATTTCGGTCTTTCACGGTAACATATGTTTATATATATATATATATGAATGAAATCAATAGAAGAATAAGAAATGGATGGAGTGCTTTTGGGAAGAACAATATTATTCTGAAGAGTAACATGCCTCTTTGTTTGAAAAGAAAGGTGTTTAACCAATGTGTTTTGCCTGCACTAACTTATGGAGCAGAAACTTGGACACTAACAAAACGGATGGTACAAAGATTACAAACAACGCAGCGAAGTATGGAAAGATGTATGCTAGGCATAACCAGAAGAGACCGAAAGAGAATAACGTGAATAAGAAGTCAGACGAAAGTTTTTGACATCATCGAGAGAATTAAACGGCTAAAATGGAAATGGGCTGGGCACATTGCAAGAAGACAAGACAATAGATGGAGCACAAACACCCTACAGTGGTATCCCAGAGATGTAAAACGACCAAGAAGACGACCTCAAGTAAGATGGAGTGACGAAATCAGAAAACTGGCCGGTGTTAATTGGATGACTAAAGCACTAGACAGGCAACAATGGAAAAATCTGGGGGAGACCTACATCCAGCAGTGGATTGAAAACGGTTGATGATGATGATGATATATATATATATATATATATATATATATATATTAAGAGACGATAATTTTTGCTTTATCTTTCCGGCCTCACTAGTTTCTTTCCAACAGTTTGTTTAAAAAAAATATTATTTGTTATTTCAAAAAGTGTTTTTACTCGACTTCTTTTCGCGTCAGTTTTCAAGTTATCCGTTTTTCTAAAATTTTCTTTCGCGTCAGTTTTCAAGTTATCCGTTTTTCTAAAATTTTCTTTCGCTTCTAGGAAAATAATACTAAGAAAAAAACACTTATTTGGTGTACTTTTTCCTTTATAACGGCATATTTTTTTAAACAATGCATTAATATTTGCTATTTTTAAAAAAAAGTTCGTTTTTTTTAATTGTTTTTCAAGTTTTCAATTTTGTTAACATTTTAAAACTGACGCAACCGCCTCCCTTGGGAAAAAAAATAACCGACATTTACAACGTACTTTCCCGACTCTGGCGCGATCGTTGATTTAGAAAAATATTGATATTTACTGTTTAAAAAAAATTATTTCTTAGAAGTCGATTTGCGTTCGTTTCCGCCTTTTCCATTTCTTTTCCGTTTTTTCTCTACTTTTAAAATGATATTCCCTAAAATACTAAAAATACTAAAAATACAAAAGAAAAAGGAAAAAGGCCATTTATTCCGGATCTAATGACATATTTCATATTTCATATAAAAATATATTAATATTTACTATTTAAAAAAATAGTTTCTTCATGTCATTTTAGGGATTCGACACAGACTTGTTTCTCTCAGTACCTTTGAAGATATCATTTTCCCATTTTAAAACATTTTCGGAGACATTTTCATTTATTCCCGGTGTACGCTGACAAGACAGTGGGGACATCAATTCTGGCTTGGATATGTTTTCGTTTAAAAATAGAAAATCATACAAATTCAATGGTGAACCCTGCCGAAGGCAGTGGGCCCCTCAAGGTTAATTTCGTTTAAAAAGATTTTCTTTTTTAGGTATATTGAAGGTTATTATCACGTGCCACGGCAACACCGGTGATCAGCTGGTTAAAGAGTACAAATACATAAACACAGTATTACTGAACTACTTAATATACTAATAACTTATCTTAATAATAACCAAAATAATAATAAAAAAAACCTTGACATACGTAATGTTGGATATATTATAATTAAATAATGAATATAACTTTTAACTTTGACCATGTAGGTAACAAGAAATAACTTATTCAATGACCAATTCAACACAAATTTTACCAAATCAATGTTTTTTTTCATTTTTAGTTTGCCTTTAACTCATTTTTCCTTTTCATCTTCCGTGTAGGCGTCAAATATTCGTTTATGGTTTCTGCAAAGTATGGCTTATGGTTTCTGGAAGTATCTAAAAAATTGTAAAATTTGGGCTTCTTTTATCATTTGTTTCTGTTGTCCTATATGTCCTAACTGCTTTAGAAACTAACTTCGAGATTTTGCTCAATTTAGTGTTTGTAATGTTGTTTTTAAAAATGTTTTAAAAATGTTTAAATTAAGCTTTAAATAATCTTTCTATTCAGTTTCTTGTCTCTGTTTTTCGAGGTTCACGTCACTGTCCTCTGTATTTTTTTCAGATATGTTACAATTTTTAAACATTCTGTAAAGTTTTGTCTTTCTGCTTTTAGCTTTTTGGTTGGATTTTGATTTGTTCGCGAAATTTGTTTCAATAAACAGCATTGAAAAGCACTAAATGAATTAGCCTCACGAACAGATATTTGTGTCCCTTTTTGCAATCCACACTATTCTTGAATAAAATCTAACCTGTTTTTCGTCGTTATTTTTTTAAAGTATGCATATATTGTTTGCAAAAATTTAAAATCCACATCACTTACGTTTCTATCCAGTTCTAAATTTGTTTGGACAGACAAATCACACAATATTAGAGAAGTTGTATTACTACCTTCATAGCGCTCAACTGGAAACTTTGTGACGGAAGAATAGTCAGGATTAGCTAATAAGCTTTAATTAGCCATCCTAATTAAGTCATCGTTAACTAGAAAATAAGACGAAATATTGTCCTCGTTAACCGAAAATGCATTATTAATAGTTGACTCATTAGCATGAAAATAATCGGTAAAAATATTTGTTATTTGGCAGGCAAATGCACAAATCGTCGCTAAAAGCTAAACTCTCATCATCCAAGTGATTGATGAGTAGGTCTCGTCTAAGAGTAATTAATTTATTAAATTCGTTTTTCTGACGTTGTTATTTTTTTATAGCAATTAAGGGCATTGATTATCTAAACATGATTCTAGTACAGCATATCGATTTAATGAGAAAATGCCAGATCATTTATATCCAGTTTAATTTTAGTGTTTTGAACTTACACAATAATTTTCAGAGCTTGAATAACAAGAATATTGATTAATCCAGTGACCATATGTCTTTATTATTTGTTTAAATATACGCTGCTATTATTACGTCCTATTTTTGAAAAAAAAAATAAACACGGTATTTGTCTACTTTGATTATTTGAAACACGGATTTAAGTACCCAGTCAAAGAAATCCCCAATGCATGTTAATGTGGAATTTCCTAATTTATTATTTCAACAAAGCTTTATTAATCACAAATTCTTCTTTAAACATAAATTTAAAACCATCTATAAAAATACCACATAAACAGACCTCAGTATATCTTCCAAAATACTGAAACAAAATCTCATAAAATACCTCAGTAAATCTTCAATTGACCGATCCAATTCATCGTAATACGTCGCTGAAACAAATCACCAAAATGCGTAGAACATTGTAGAACAACTGTTACTTGTAAACCTTTTGCCGCTTTCACTTTATGTAGATGAAACAGACGTTCAAGGCTTTGACGTCGAAAGTGTTACTTAATCTTCAGAGTTACAAACGAGAAACTTGAATCCTATTGCGAGATTTTTCACTGAATTTAGGGAATTATAGGGACGCTTCATAATCATCGACGTGTTTTTTATTGGAAAGAAATTTCGCGGAAATTTTTTTTTTCGCGAAAAAGATTTTTTAAAAAAATCGCGAAGTTTTTTATTGGGTTTTAAATTCAGTGAAATGTTTCACGTTTTCTTCCTGAAGTTCTGATGTTTCATTATATAGCATGTATGTGCGATTCTTGCCTTAAGATTTTAGCTACAACATCATTGTGACATTTATGGGTCGCTACATTTAGGCACAATGACCTTATTTATTTATATCGATATTATCTGAATGCAACATAAAATAGTATCCCTGTTCAAATGTATTAATTAGTATTATTTATGTTTTGAAGAGATAATAAAATGTCTAACCCCCGTTTCATATGATCCAAGCATAATAGAGTGTTAAAACACACACACACAAAATAAAGAATCCTCGTGGTAACACACCACAATGTTTATGATTAATAAATATGTTTGAAATTTTACAGTCACGATAAGAGGGCGATAATTGTTGCGAAATCACCTGTAAAACAGCTGAAAGTGATGCACTTTTTCCTCTTGAACTACTGAAGCGATTTAAATGCTTTTTAACAGTTTTTAACTTACTTAAACTATACATGTATTGTTCGAAAATAAATTAACTAAAAATAATTGTGGTACTTCGCAAACGAAACACATCTGCGTTTTTGTAAAATTTATAATAACTACTGATCTTATACATATATTTTTCTATTTATTTCCTAGTCAGTTTACATTATAATGACCTCCAGAATCATTAAATAAGTACTGACAGTAGTTCTCGAAAAAATAGTACAACATCTGCTGTTTTAAATATGATACCGCAATTTTACCCGCTTTCTTAACATATTTTTATACTTACAAACATCCTTGTTAGTTAATGCATGCATACATACAAATAACAACTTTCAATACGTATAATAGGTAGCAAACATTTTTCTTCAATACATGAAAATATTTGTGACGAATGAGTAAACTTTTATAATTCTTGATGAAGTAAAATTGAATGAATCTATGAGGTTGATAAAAAAGTTAGCAGCATTCTTTTTTTTTATTTGATTGAAACATAATATAGTAATGAATCAGTAAGATGTTCTTTTCAAAAATAAAACAACAATTTTTTCCCACGGTCGAAGTGTTTTAATTATCAATGATGTGATGTTTTTTCAGTGATTCAAAGTAATGAGCAATCTTTTCACTTAATAATTTACAATTCCATATTTATAAATAAAGCGAAAGGCTACTGGAACTGATCGAATAAATTCTGAATTATTTAAATATGCAGACCCTATTATAAAGTCCAGATTGCTGGATCTCATTAACTTATGCTGGAAACAATGTGTAATTCCTGATGACTGGAAAATCGCTAAAGTTATATCTTTATGTATAAAAGGAGATCGCAATGTATGTGATCATTAAAGAGGCTAGCCTATTGAACACTGGGTATAGGATTTATTCAAGAACTTAAAGTAACAGGTTGAGAAATATCTCACATTCTCTATTACTAGATAAACAAAATGGTTTTAAGAGAGAACGGTCTTGTATAGACAGTATATTCACTCTGAAACAGCTTTTTGAAAAACGTCGAGAATTCAATTTAGAAATGTATATTGCTTTTATGGATTTCGAAAAAGCTTTTGATCGACTAGATCGCGGTGGGGTACCCTCCCCATCGCATCAAATGTATTAATAGCCTATATAAAGAAACTTTCATTGTTTTGGATCTAGGTTGTAAAGTTTCAGAGAAAATAATCGTTAATCAAGGTGTACGACAAGGATTTAGTTTATCACCACATCTATTTAACATATGTATTGATTATGTTATGAGAATTTGGAAAAATAAAATCAAAACTGGAATAGATCTCGGATACATCACGTTTAACAATGTATTATTTGCAGATTATCTTTGTTTATTTCAGATAATGAAGACAATTTACAACGTGCAATTTTCACTTTAAACAAAATAATAAAATATTATACTTTAAGGATTTAAAAGAATAAGACAAAGGTCTTTAAGGGCGAAGATCTTATAAGAACAAAATTATTTTAGAAAATAAACCATTAGAGCTGATTTCACATTTTAATTACTTAGGATGCGACTATGACAACGATATACAGAATAAACTTTATAAATTTCCAGATATCTGTGGTACTATGAGAAGAACTCTTCGAAATACAAGAAAAATCACAAGAATATTTTTTTTAAACAATGGCAATACCAACTTTAGTATACGGAAGTGAAACATGGACACTCGCAAAAAATGAAGAAAGACAAATACAATCCTCAGAGATGAAATTTTTGAGGAGTGTGAAAGGATGTTCGATAATGGACCAATAAGGAATGACTACATCAGAAGAGAGCTTGGGGTTATGCCAATATTCAATGAAATAGAAAGTTACAGAAGGAAATGGAGGGACCACATGGAAAGGATGGATTCTGATCGCATACCAAAAGCACCCTTGAATTATAAACCAAGGAGAAAAAGAGACAGTGGAAGGCCACGAAAGAGATGAATTGATGCCGAAACAGGCTTATAGCCTTAAACCATGTTTTCGAATGCTTTTATAAATAATGTCAATAATTGTCAATAAACACTTCCAGACATAAACTATTATTCATTTCTATTTATTAATTTAATATAAATTACCTGTTATCTTGTATATATTTTTCATTTTTATATAGTGGTGATGATTAAATTAAGTAAAAATATGTAATAATATCTACAGATTAGTTTTAAAAGCCAAATATACAAATGAGATATTCCTACTTCTATGTCTATTGTTTGCAAATATTGAACCTTGTTAATGTGATGGAACATTAATATATTTCGACATTAAAATTAATAAAGGCTTAATAATAATTTTACATAACACCAGTATGCTTCGACGTATGCAAAATGAGTATTTTTATTTTAGTAAGTTGCGATATTTACCTTATTTTGTTTAATAACAAACTTATTTTTTTATGAATAGAAAAAGCATTATATATAAAATATGCTATAAGTCATAATGTTCGGTCTATATTAAAAATGCAACATAAAATGTTTTTTTCTGTCATAAATGTATACTCAACTCGTTTAGAGAATACTCGAAAGAAAATGTTACATTATATTCACGTTTCAGCAATATTATGTCTCGAGAATATTTTCTTGAAAGAAGAGAAATTGATCATGAGAGAAACAATACAGTATAAAATGATAAATGTAGGAAAAGTTTTATTCGTGAATTGTTTATTGTACCAAAGTTATTTTTAATATAGAATTTAAAATTCAGTCTAATTATTGAAAAAATGTTTCAGTTTAAATGCAGAAAGTTTAGGTTAGTTACTGCAAAAAAGGTTTTTTTAATACGAAAGAGTTCCAAGTTTACTAAAAATTTAAAGAATTTTAATAAACAAAATTTTATTTCTGAAAAGGCTGTATATTTCATCTGCAGTTTACTTAATGCCGTCTTATGCAAAATGTTTATTATTGTATCCTAGCTCATCTCTACAACATTGAGTCATTTTACATATATTCATTACATAAAAGTGGAAAATTAAGAATTAAAATTAGAAAACATATGTCATAAAATTATTTATTTAATATTAAATAGAACTGAAAATAATTAGTATTTCTTCAAAAAATCTACAGAAACAACAAGAATTAAAACAAGTTGGAAATTGTACGTCTAACGTAACAAAAGAGGTGGGTTTGTCCTATAACTAGTTTTATAAATATTCATATATTGGTGCAATAGCTACAAACAATTAGTTACAATTCTGTTACATTAAAATTATACTATGGTCAAATATCCAATACAAGACAAAAAATTGTAAAAAAATTGTTATTATTTCAGTGAAATGATTTATATCGTCTGCACCTAACATAACATAATTTCGCTAAACTTCGATTAGCTTATAAGGAAAGGGCAGCTGACGTCATTGTTTGTCAAATTACTTTTATAGCAAGAAACACCTATCTGTTCTTTATGGCTCCTACTATACACATGAGTACGGTCGATTTGATTGGTGTACGTGTAACATGTATATCATATGATTGGTCTACGTGGCTATGTCGATTCCTGCAATCATCTCTACGACAAACACCATGCTATATTACCAAGATTTGCGAACGATTACCTCCATGGTTCACGAAGAATTAATCTTGTTTTTGTTTACCTTCATGGATAGACAATTTGAACTGCAAACCTAATTTCAACTGAAGTTATTGCAGAATATATACATAATTGAACGTAAGTCATCTCTCAGAAATTAATTCATTTTGAACGATCTTTCTAAAAATGTAACTTTTATGCAGTTTTATTCGAAAAAATAATTTTGAATAAAAATGGCTGCCTGGCATATGAAAAATGAAAACGGCCAACCCGGAACTGTTGATGACAGTCAAATGCTTTTCACTTTTATTTTATAGATTACGTATGATAGGATTTACTAGAATGAAGTGGGCAGACAGACAGACAAGCCGAATTCATAAACACTTTTCGACTATGTTAGAAATATTAAAAAACACGATTTAAAGTAATGATCGTCCATAGTCGGTAATGTACTCGAATTCTTTTCTGCAACCCTGTATATGATCAATAGATTTGTATCTATGCTATATAGTATGCTCAAATTTATTCTTTTAGAAAATATATACCACTGTTGAAAAGTTCATCTTCAGCAATTTCCAACAATAGATGGATATGTATTCATATCTTTTTTACATCCCTGTATGCTATCTACACATATTTATACGCACCACATATTAAGCTAAAAGTCAGGTAAAACCAGCATAACACAACCAAATACACTTCAAGTTATTACCATCCATAGACGACAAGGTATTCAGTTCTTTGCGTAACACTTTATATGAATTTCTTTATAATCTACAAACATCTTTTAAAGTGCTAAATGTAATTCAGATGGAAAATACAATATACGATAAAAATACAACAAACAATGGAAAATACAATAAACATTAAAAAAAACACCCGTAAGCAATTCCAATCAATAGACGGTAATGCTTTCGAATTCTTTTGTGTATCCCTGTATATGATCCACAAAATTTATACACAATTTAGTTAAACTTTAAAACCAAACCACATTTGAAAGTACGCTTCCAACAATTATCGCTCATAGACAGTACTATAAAGAAACGCTTTCCTGTGTCCCTGTAAATCACTTTATAATCTACAGTAAGTATCTTGAAATGCACTTTAGTAATGTATATAAATTTTATCATGTTTGAAATAGTGCAACATCGTTAAAATACGCTGTAAATAACCAGAAAACGTGCATAGTCAGAATTTAGAAGTAAAAAGGAAAGACAATTTTAGACAAATTGACCCAAAGAGAATACAGTCCTCAGCAAAAGTTTAGACACTGGTGATATTTAACCTTTAAATAAAAAATACGAACTCTTGGATTACACATAATCGGTATACTTATTTTAAAATGTATTTTAAACATTTTAGGACGGAAATAATGATTGTAATGTAGGATAATATTTAATTTAATAGAAAAAAGTGAAATTTGCATATTGCAAAAGTTTAGACACTTTCTTGCTTTTTGGCAACTGTTCACGGAAAAATGCAAATGTTAAACCTATGACGTCACATGCATGAAGTATTTAAGTGCATCTTACATTAGCATCGGTTACTGAAGATGCTGCGAGCTAGAGAAATTCAGCCAGATGAAGTATTTGAGATATGGACGTTGAGATTGAAAGGGAAGACTGTTGCAGAAATTTCAGCTGCTTTGAATCGTTCAAAGAAGTCTGTCTTTCGAGTATTGTCTAAGAATGACTCCTACAAAGCAAAACGTAGATCTGGAAGGCCTCGTGTGACAAGAAAACGAGATCATAGAAGGATCCAGAATCTGGCTTCTACACAAATGATGTTTGCTAGTCAGATTAAAAGTGAGTAAGGACATTCTGTATAAACAGATACGATTCGTAGGCGAATTAAGGAAATATGTAAATTAGTTTATAGGAAAATAAAAAACAGCCAGCTTTGAAATCTCACCACAAATTGACGAGAATGCAGTGGGCTCGTAAACATATGTCATATGGACCCCAGTGGCGTACTATGATATTCAGTGACGGAAACAAAAGTGGAATTTGTATGGCTCAGATAGGTGCGCCTATTATTGGCACGACTTGCGTAAAGAGCCTCGGACTTTCTTTAGCCGACAACAAGGTGGTGGCTCTTTAATGATTTGGGCCTTATTTTGCTTTAATGGTCAAGTATCTCTAGAGTTTTTCAGAGGTCGCCCAACAGCGCAAGACTACATACAGGGTGTTTCACAAAGGACCCCTAACTTTAAAAATCAATAACTCGGAAACGGTGATAGACAGAAACATGAGACCAGTGGTATGTTTGTTAAAAAAAACGTAAGAATCTTATACGTAAATATCAAAATTAATTAAAATAGCACCGATAGATGGCGCTGAGAGCGTTAACAATCCTTCTAAAGAGAGTTCAGAAGCATAGAAAGACTAGCCGTCGAAGATTTCGCCATTGAAATCTGACCGCTATTTTCGTATAGTGAAAATAATTCGAATCGGCCACGTTGCCTGTCTGTTGATTTTTTTTAAAAGCTCACAAATTGTTTTTCCATCTGGGTCTTTTGCGACTTGAAATCGCGTTTGAAAATTTCTCCTTGTGGCAGTAGAACTCTGATTTAATCGGTAGCACTCCAACACAATATACACACGTTCCTCCACGGTATACACCACTTACGGAATTATTTTCACTATATGCTAATAGCAGCCAGATTTCAATGACGAAATCTTTGACGACTAGTCTTTCTATGCTTCTGAACTCTCTTTGGAAGGATTCTTAACGCTCTCAGCGCCATCTATCGGTGCTATTTTTAACTAAATTTTGAGATTTACGTATAAGATTCTTACGATTTTTTAACAAACATACCACTGGTCTCATGTTTCTATCTATCACCGTTATTGATTTTTAAAGTTAGGGGTCCTTTGTGAAACACCCTGTACATACATTGGAGAACAATTTACAGCCATTTGGGGAACTTATCTGGTCCAAAGTATGTATTTCAGCAAGATAATGCATCCATTCATGTTGCATACAAAACAAAAACTTAGTTTAACTCTCAAAATATTACTGTTCTCGATTGGCGCACGTGTAGCCCTGACTTGAACCCAATCGAAAACCTTTGGGGCATCATGTCTCGTAACGTTTATGCAAATTTTCGACAATACTCCTCTCTTAATGAACTTCGAGCTGCTCTTGAGCGTCCTTGACACGAAATAGATCCCCAAGTCATGCAGGATTTAATTTCTTCTATGGAAAGTTGAATTTTTGAACTAATTGCAAAGAATGGAGGTACAATTCGATTTTAATTTATGGTTATTTTAATGTAAATATATAGATTGTCTATAATTTTGCAACAATGTTAATTTTGTTTTTTAGTCATTATATATTATGTAAAGTGTATAATTTAAAATGTATTCTTTGTGAATAAAGGATAAGTCACAAGCAATATGCGGCAGTTGACTTGCAAGAATTCGTTACATACTTCTCCGTACAGAAGCGTAATCGACCATTCTCTAAACTTTTGCTGTGCACTGTATTAAGTAAGAATTGAAGTAAACAAAAATATTACGTCTGAACATATTTATATTTATATTAAAATCATTAAAATTACAGACATTACACTGGTTATGAAAGTTTGCAAAATTAAACAGTAAAACGGTAAATGCTTTAAAATTGATGATTTTTTAAATAAAAGTATTAAAGCGTCAATTTTAAATAAACTTTCAAAGATACGAGCAAAGATAAACAGGTATGTTATCGATCAATGAATTTTAATGCCAGTATTTCGGAATAGTAATATTAGCGTTATTTTGATCGCGGAATTCAGCTATTACATAATGCAAATATTCAACGCCCAACATAAAAATTTTCGCCCATGAGCATAGAAAATGTTTTAAGCTCTAATCTCAGATTATACTGTTTTTACAATTAATGTATTTCAGAAGTGTGTACTTATTACTATGTATTATTTGCTCAAATTTGAATGAAAATCTAAGAATCCTTGTGCGCACAAGTTGTATTATTATTACCATTGAAAATTCTTTATTAGAAATGTGGCTTCCTTTTAAAGAATCTTCTTTATAAGAAATAATTTTTTTTATGTTAAATAAGCATGAATTCAAGCTACACAAAATTGAAAAACATACATATACCAAAGAAAATGAAACTTGAGAAATAAGAACAAATTTTAATTACTCATCGGAATGTTTAAAATGTATATAAATACAAATAATTCGGAAAGACTTTGTGAAAATTAATACAAAAACTTTAAAATATAAATGCTCTACTAAAGTCACTGACAATTTTGATTTACATAAATATTGTAATGAATCAGAATGTTCTAATTCCTTTCACAGATTCCTACTGAATACAAAGAAATTTTTCGGCCGCATACAATTTGTGGACTTGGGGAAGTGGCCCGCCTGTCAGTAAAAGGGCACTGCTGATATTAAAATTCTGAAATTCTGCTATTAAAATTTCTTGACCCGTAGCATTTCTGGAAAGAAATAAGCTTCAAATATTCTTCCACCAAAAAACATGATTTTCCTTGCAGACAAATAATACTAATAATAAAATGATAAGATTTGTATAAGATAAGTTCAGATCAAAAGTTTATTTTTAACTCCAAATTGAATCTAAGACCTTTTTCAACTGCGCGATATTAAAGCAAATGATGGAAAATAAAAATTTCGAATGAAGTCGTGAAGAAAAGTAATTTTCAAAGTCTTATTTTCTGGCACTTCGAAATAGAAAGTATTAAAAACAAAATGCAGAATTCTTTGAATTTAAAGTAATGAAAATAAAAAGTTAACAAAATGCATTTTGGAAAACTAGCATCTTTCGTCGAAATGTTTTCATGCAAATAGTTTTTTATGGCGAAGCAAAAGAAATATTTTGTCACTTTGTTTTATTATTTTAATTATCTGTTTTTAAATTTGAAAACACATCTTCGGAAAAAAATGGAAATTTTATTTCCAGTGCATGCATGAAACGTTTTGTGCAATTCTATTCATCATGAAATATGATTATTTACAAATTAGGTTCAGTAGGTCTTTTGTTAGATGATAAAGTATTTGTTTATTTTAGACTTTGTACGAAAAACAAATTCTTCCCAAATTTATCGCAAATATGTGTGTATTATTTCATAACCTAAAAAAGGATGCACAATTTATATACCGGGTGGCCGTAAAATATCATGAGGTGTTCGGAGACTTCTGGTGAGAAATCTATTTGGCATAACGTAACACTATTTGATGTACGTGTAAAGTAAATCATGTAGTTTCGATTTCTAAAAAAGTACGCAAACTCGTCACTAGAAGGATGTTTGTCGTGAAAAGAGTGATGGTGTTCAATCTGTAGTATTGCGGAATTGAAAAATAAATATGCAAGCACAAAATATTTTTACAATAAATGACAACGTTTATTGTTAATCCTCTCGTTCACCTAAACCTCATATGAAGCTCCTAACTTAAGTCTTAAAAACAGTGGTATGAAAACTCCTTCATGCTTTATTTTGACTAGCTTTACTTTGACTAGCTTTACTTTGTCTTTTAGATTTCATGTGTGGCTTCTTGTTTAAATTTTTGATACCACTCTATGACTTTCAACAATTGGAACGGTGAACAGTTGCAACTGGAAAAGAATATTTTTACTATTTACAACGAATAATGCTTTTGGAACAGGGTAAAATAAAACATCTACAACTCGTCCGAAATTCTTTACAGTCAATCAATGTGTTAAATGAATTTATAGCAAGTTTCCTATTATGGCACTTGAAAGTATCGTCGACACATAAAGGTTAATTGATTCCCGCTAAACAAATTAATACTTTTCTACACAATTCAAAATAACATTTTAAATGTAGAAATACATGGAATATTTTCTTATAATTCATGTATAAGAAGATTAATTACAAATGTGGGTCAATATGACTCTTGTTTTGTTATTTCAATTGCCGAGTGTCATAAATGACATTTTCAGCGTCCTGACATATGAATTGACTTAGTTCACTGTTTAAATGTAATATTGAAACACAGAAGGAATTTACAGGTTTTCATTAAGGAAAGCTCTTATTTTACGTTAATTTACTTTTGGAAATTGTAAAGGCTTCTTATTGAGTAAATATAAATATCGCATAGCAAACATAAAGTTCGCAAAGTAAATATAAAGTTCGCGAGATTTGGTTTCATTGTTCTCTTTAAAAATCGAAACCGGATTGATTGCAATAATCTTAAATGTAGAAAGATTATTGCAAAATATTTTGCTTTATCAGATTTTTACACTTATTTTAATGTTTTCGTTTATTCAAACTCTGATTATATTCATTTATAGACAATTGGGATGCTGACAATAAGCTCGCTTCCCGACTCAAGCGTTTTACAGGCGCTCCAACGGCGCCTTCAGTTACCTATACCAATGCATTAAGGATCGAAAAAAAAAGATCAATTTTTACTTCTGATTTTATGACAGATGTAAATATTTAGTTTTTGAATGGCATTTACAGACAATTTTATATCCACCTAAGCAGACTGCAAAGGCTTCACCGTAACGAAAATAGAAGATTTCGTAACAAAATGCTGTTTAAAAATGTATTTTCTAATTTTTTCGTAAAAACTATTTCTGTTTTTTTTTATTTCTGATTTTTGCACCTGACTCCATTTAATGCTGCTATAGCTCTGTTTATTATCTATGTATTTACATTTATTAATTCAAAAGATGTATGTAGGCTGCGAAAAAGTGTTTTTAAGTCTGGCGTAATTTTTTCTTCATAAATTTGTCCACATTTAGAATTATAACACTAATCATATTTGATGACTTACAGGTGTAAATTTATTAGACTAATTTTATAAATATGCAATTATTGGTAATATGATTCCAAAAAATAAGAAAACTTTTAGTTAAAAACATTTTTACATCGACAAATCCATCCAAAATCAAACAGAAAACTACATAACTAAATTAGATAATATGCTTGCCAACAAATTATTTTTAATGACTAATGTCCTCAGTTTAAATTATTCAAATTCATCATTAAACTATGTGTCCAATGTATAAATATCATATAATCTTGCCTGAGGCAGAATATAACGGTCAAGATTTTCTGGTGTGATAGACAGACTTGAGAAAAATTATATCGCATTTATTTTAAACTGAAAAAATCATAAACTTTTCAGTTACTGAACGATCTGTTTATCTTAATTTAAAATATTGAATAAGTTAAGTCTTCATAAAAATACCTGGAAGCACATTTAGTATATGCGCACAGAATTGCAATCAAATGATATTCCCTAAAATATTAATATCGAAATGTCTCATGATTTTCATAATACGTTTTACATATACTAATTAAAGTGATCAGGAGATTTTTTAAGAGCGTTGTAGCTCAGCCTAATTATTAGAACGCTGAGAAATTTCAGCATTAAATTATTCTAAAGAAAATTAAAAAATCCACAAATGTAAAAACAATTTCCAAAATTTAACTTTAAGTAAAATGTCGTGCTGTTCAAGAGAGAATTGTTTCAGAAAGTGTAGAAAGCAAAAAAATTAAAATAAATATCCAGTTAATTGCATTAAATACTTTAACAAATTTCTACACAAATTGGCAAAAAGCAAGCATTGTATCTCCTGTTCTAGGAGTATGAAATAGCATGAATTAGGAAAAAAATTGATCCTCTTGAACGCATAACTATGCAGCAACTTTATAAATATAATGGGTACCACTCAGTAAGATTGACATTTTAAAAATTGATAACCTGCTAAAATGTGCTTAAAAGGCTATTATAACTGATCTTGCAAAAAGTTTCGAAAATAGTATGTATTATTCTATCAATTGGCAATATGGAACACATGAACTTAACGTTTAAAGTAGCTTCATAGCCGTCGGCTATAAAGCAGAATTTATCAAAATATTAATTTTAACAATGGTGATCTTATTGAGCATCATCCATTGTATTGATACTACAACAAATTACAAAAATTAGCATTCGGAGAAAGTAATTGCCAGGACGTAGAAAACAGTAGATTAAACATCTTGTGTTTTATGAAAGTTTGTTGTAGAAATTGCAGTAAACGACATCCAACATAAGGTTTTGAATGCATGAAGATGCAGTGCTTTAAGCAATGTTTTTGTTGCAAGTTAGGAAATGAAAATTGGTTAAGCATTTGTTTAGATCAAATTAAGGAACGCGTCATAAATCCATGTTTAATTTCTTTAAAAATGCAAAAATACCTGTACAACACACTGATTTTCAATTGCATTTTCATGTAAAGATGAATCGTTTAGATATAAATAGGTTTTGTCACAAAAAATATCGTGAACCCGTCAATATTCTACACATGTTTATATAACCAAACGGTAAAGAGAATTGCGTGCGCTGTATCCTTAGTTCCACCCATGTATTTTTTTTATCGAATAAAGTTTTAGTAAGATTTCGCCAGGAAAAATATGTATCTATATTATGGAATTTTCCATACTTTGTTAGATTTTAAAAGATGTGATATATCTTAACATTGTAAGATATTTTGATGCATTACTTGAACAAAAGCTATTTATGAAACTAATATTTCTCAAATATTAAGAAATCAGGATTGCTTTTGTTTTAAATCTCGAAATTACAAGAAATTTGAGGTAAGAATTCGTGAAGTTATTCCACAGCCACGAACAATTTGCTTCCATTATATGAAGATGTGTAAACTTTTGGCTAGCATCTGCTGATGGTGACTGATATTATACGGATTAAACTATCCACAGAACCTTGCACACTGTGGTATATGATTTAGTCATTTGATGAGACACAGCACATTCACTGCTAGATAGAGAAAGAAGAATTGTGGATTCTTCAGCCAAAGACGGGACGTCGCCGTCCTCGAACATGTGAAACTGCCCAACATTCAGTTTCTATACATCAACCGTAATGTTTTATAACTAGCTAACTTTATAATCATCAACCACAAAAAAAAATCACGATCCAAATATATAGGATAAAACATTTTCCAAAACCTCCAGAATACGGAAGCAGAAAGTCACCTTTTAAAAAGGTAAAAAAAGATAGCTATATAAACAAATTCAAAAATTCAAATAGCTTGTGTAAAGCAGAATTTAGCAATTGCCATCCACAGCCAGAAAGGGGCACGTAGTATATTGTACATACCTGTACATGGTCTCAACATATGCAATACATAGTTTGCGAAAATTTGGCATATTTACAAATCTTATAACACAGTTGTAATTTCACCTTCAGAAAATTTTACTAACAGACGGAAATGCACTCGAAAAATTTTATCTTTCAGAAATTACCATCCGTAGGCGGCAATGTATCCAAGTCTTTGCGTAGCCCTGCATATGGATTTATTTATATTCTACAAACATATTTTATTCTATAAATATTGTACTGTAAAAATCTATATATATATATAATACGTTCTTGGTATGTATGTATGTATGTTCCTTATACAAATCTACAGTTTTTGTCCGATTTGAACGAAACTTGATGTACATATGTTTCAGAACACGAGAAAAATTACTGTCAACTTTAAAAATTTATCAGACAATTCTTTACTATTCTTTTCAATCATCTCCCGCAGTTTGTCATTACAGAAATCTATTTTTCTTTTCAATTTCTAATGCAATTTCTTTCTCGTTGCCACTAAAAGAAAATGGGTATGGACAGTCTTTTATAAACCAATAAAAAAACCCTTTTTCACGCATTAAAAAGATTACTACAAGTGCGTTTACATGACATTGTGCATTTATTTAACGATGTTTGCAAATAAAAATAAATAACTTAGCCGCTTATTTTACAAAGATAAAATGTTTCCACTAGTTTGTTAATATTAAACTAAACTTTCTAAAAAATAAAAACATGTTTTTGCATATTTAAACTTTATGATTCAATTTATTCTACATAAGCAAAAATCGTTTGTCGAATATTGACATTTAGAAATCATTACATCGTAATTTTTTTCAGCTTTAGCTTCAATCAAAGAGGCATATTTAAGCTCCGTGGATTTAGTTGGATAATAATTGCCCACAATTAATAAAAATTGGATTTAATGAAAGCAGTATAATATTTTCCACTATTCTTTAATGATTGGTGTTAAAACAAAAAAGGATTAAAAGTAAAATGGTTTATCGTGAAAAAATGACTAATTTCTTTTCATGCAAAACATACATTTTAATTAAAACAAATACTATATTTTTTCAAAGTCCGACAAAGTGGTGTCATTTTCATTTCATCAGAATCGAAATTATTGAAATATATCAAATAAAATATATAAAATTAAACTGATTCTTGAACAAACTTTTTTTAATGAGATATTTAAAGAAATTAGACCGGAGTTTTTTATTGTCATAAAAATAAAGATATCAAATACCGGAATACATATTGAAAATATCGAGTTAAGAATTGGTTATAAAACCAACCAATTATTGTTTTTTAATTATTATTTTATTGGCATTTAGGAAAAACATACCCACCCCATAACAAAAAGAAAATATACGTAACTTTAAAAGCTTTAAGTAGATTCCATTATGTTTACACTCCTTGGATAACATATTGTTAGCATCAACAGCCGTAACAAAATCAAAACAATCTATCAAACGTTTAAATAAATAAGAAAATATCAAGGGAAAAAGTTACCAAGAATGCGATAAGTACGCCATACTATCCCCCTGCTTTGAATTAGTTTCGGAAGTCGGCGTAAATAAAAAAAATCTTGTGGCAAACGGTGAACGCGGAAAATACTGCGAAAACACCCTTATCTGTCTTCTGGTTAATGTTCCTAGTTCTATGCTACCGGCTGTGGTTCGCAATTGCTGAAAATTTTGCTATCTCGTTTGGTTATATAAAAAAGTCCTTCTGGCCTGTACGGGAGAAAAAGGTAGCTTTCATAGTTCATGTTTTTAAAAATTCAACTCATTTTACTCAAACTAAAGCTAAAATGCTTGGAATCCGATTATAGAAGATTCAAACCCCGTTTTCATTAAAACTTAATTTGAATGCAAATTTCAGCAGGAGAGTTACAGCATAACAAAAATCAGATTGTTTCAAAATTTCAGCCACCCTAGAATTTCAAACTGCCATATCTCAGCCGTTTTTTAAGATATAGCAAAAACAAAAATGTTCCAGAATCCTTATATCACGTTCTAACACTTAACATAAACAATTTCTTCAATTTATAATTTTTTTGCATATAACTTTGATTTTTTTAAAATTTTAAATTTTTTAACTGGTTGCCATTTTGAAACAAGATGGCGGATGAAGCTGGCCAACGAACTCGGTTGAGATCTTAATATGTTCTATACACATACTCTGTCACATCCAGCAGTTCATAAATAAGAGAGTCACAGCATGACATACGTCAGATATATATATACAGGGTGGTCCTAAAATATATGTCAAAAATGTAAAGGTAGGTAGAGGGGACCTAAATAAGCATATTTCGTATAGGATTGTGTGCGGTAATGCCGCCTTGAGCCGGTAGGGAGCGCTGATGACTGCGGCGTATAAAAGCGCTTCGCTAACTGGATTCATCATTTCCCGTACGGATCTGAAACAGCATGTATCGTTTCACCAATGTGGAGCTTGCCGACATGCATTTCATGTATGGGGATGCTCAAGGAAACGGATTAGCTGTCAGAGGATGTACAGGGAGCGATTCCCGGATAGGAATCAGCCGGATCGTCGAACATTCGAGAGTCTTTATCGGGAGTTACGCACAAGTGCGTCGTTTTATGCTTTCAGGCGTGGAGCTGGCATTGGAAGATATCGCAGAACTCCTGCAGTGAAAACCAGAATACTAAACACAGTAGAGTATAATACTTCACCGAGCTCGAGAGCTGTAGGATGTGCGTTGGGTGTGAGCCATCAAAGTGTTTAGAGGACTTTACATGAAGACGGAATGCATCTGTATCGTTTACAGAGAGTGCAAGCAATGACACCTGACGATTATCTTCCACGTCTCAACTTTGCTCGTTGGTACCTACAGCAGGCGACAGCCAATCCAACCTTCCGAGCAGATGTTTTATTTACTGATGAGGCTACCTTTACGCGGTCGAGTATGTTTAACATCCATAATTCTTACCTGTGGGCTCATGGCAACCCACATGCCACAATATCACACGCGTACCAAAAAAGGTTTTCCATTAATGTTTGGGCAGGCATTGTACACAATAACTTAGTAGGACCGTACATTCTACCTAGTCGTTTAACTGGCCATACGTACAACATCTTCCTACAGGAGGTGTTACCTGAACTTCTGGTACATATTCCTCCTGCTATTCGCAGATGAATGTGGTTCTAGCACGATGGAGCCCCAGCTCACTTCAGTCGAGAAGTCAGGAATCACCTGGACGCTGTCTACGACCAACCGCGTTCTCCAGATTTAACCTGCTTGGATTTTTTCTTTTGGGGTCATTTTAAAAGCCTGGTGTACGAGAGTCCCGTCACATCTGAAAAAGATCTTGTTGCCTGCTTGTCTGTTGCTCGTTTACATGTGCTCTACATGCCTGACGTCTTTGACCAACCTGTATATATGAAAGGATAAAAGTATAGCTTTGTTGCATTCAAAAATAAAAGTAAAAATCTAAAAGTTAAATTCCCCAAAGCATTTTTTCTAACACGCAAAATCCGATACTTAAAACTAATTTACCAGGCATAAAGATCTTTAGCCATAAATTTTAATCAGCTCTCATGAACATGACAGTTATTATATGAACTAATGTAACCAAGTAATGACCAACTAATGTACCAAGAATGTAATCAAAGTAGATATTTCTTATCAGAACTGCATCATAATATTTTGTAATATAAACAAATTGAGTTGTTCTTGTGATGATTATTTAGGAAACAAATTATAAACAATATATTATTATTGCAGTCCAAAATTACATCTATATCATAAAGTTTAATAAATTTCCCCCAAAACGACAGTTATTGCATTCAGATTAAGAAATCAAAGTGAATAATTATGTCCAGACAATATATTCTAATTAATGTCAAATTAAGAAATCCATAATTACAATCAGATCATAAAGTTTAATCAATTTTCTTCAAAAAGACAGTTATTGCGTTCAGAGCAAGAAATCTAAGTAAATAATTATGTTTAGAAGATAAATTCAAATTATTGTCAGAAAAAAGAAATTGGTGAGTATATTTTAGGTTGTAAATCCAAATTAACTTTTTGACAGTTATTAATATGATTAGATCATAAATAACCAGTAAAAATAAAACTAGAAATGATTGTTGTTGATGCAATTGACAAGACCTGTTGCATGATAAGACCACTTAATCAAGCTCTCTATCCAATTAAAAGAAAGTTCACGTCTGTATTTCATTAGTTCGCCCTCTAATGAAGAATATGAGGAATGCCAAACAAAAGCAGAGATCAGGGATTTTTCAGGTGCTTTATAGCTTTTTGAGCCTTTTCTTCATCTACAAACTCCTATCAGAAATAAAGGCTGCTCGGTCGTCCTGAAAATATCTAAAATAACTTGCTAGGCTCAATGTTCTAAATCATGAGCCTTTAACAGCTATAGACTCTCAAACTCCTGGGTCTGACTTGGAAAAGGATCATATTGTATATAAAAAAAGAATAAAGTCAGATCCCAGGAAAAGACTTTGTTGTTAATTATCCACGACTACGCCAATAAATAAAAAACTTGAAGGAGTCAGGCTTTGGAATATATTTCATGAAATCAAAAAAATAGATGCCAGTGATGAATTCATTACATATATATAAATCAACATTTGATCGGAGGGTGGTTTGAGTGTCTGGGGGTCATGATCGGTGAAAATATACCAACATATTTTGGAACTGCTTTCCTCCGAATGGCTGCACTAGGTAGCTTTTTGTAATGAAAGCTACCTAAAAGGAATTTTAAATAAACCTTCAGATTGTGTTTGAAAGTGTTTCATAATCCATGCCAGATACATGATTTTTCATTATTGTACGTATAGCGCCACAATTTTATTGTACGTTTGAGTGTTCCTTGAACAAAACAGATTTGAGGATAAAACAAACAAATTTTCAAGTATATTTTATAACCTATACTTTTTGTTTGAACTGGATATGCTTTCAGGAAGAGTTGGAATAAAAGTTTTATTTAAAACATAATTCATAATTTATTTCATTCTATTGGTTTAACTTTTTCTCTTCTCTTGTAAATATATGAAGTTTCTTTCTTTTTCATGGAAATCAGCTTTTTAATAGAATGACATTATTTAGACCTGTAGTCTGAAATGAAACAAAAACTCTGCTCATACGCAGTGCGGATTTACGATAAAGCATTGTACGAGTTTATATTGATCTAGTATAGACATAAATATCCGAAGAAAATTGCAAGATTTTCGACTACTTCACGAAATTACTTTCTCAATTCGAGGTACAGTTTATAAATACAGTTGTATTGCGTCTATGCTAAATGTATTAACTAAGCTGGTTTGACGAGATTTTGGAAAAATATAGGCTCAAAGTGTGCTGCTCAATGCACTGTGGCTTTGCGTAAACAACGTTGCATATTTCACACATCTCTAATTAATACTTCTATTATAACTATATATTTGAATTTAAATTACACAGCTTAAATTTTGTTGCACACCTCATTTGTTTCCAAATATTAGTTAATTGTAACCACTGTATTTATGGAAAAATCCCTCGTCTTTATTTTTCCAATTAAATAATCTAAAGTAAATATGAATTTTTACCATTTAAATTTAAATTCTGCTAAGCGTTTTATTTTATACTTCTTTCCATAAAAGTTGTCCAAATTTCAGATTTTTGATTTCCTTTGTTAAGAACAAAATATCCGACTCATACGAAGATGGATAAGTTGGTGAAGAGAACTTTAAAACGACCACATGAAGACGATAACGGCTCTTCGTTTCCGTTCCAAGAAAACTCTTTGCCATTAGTTACCTGTACATCCTTGCCGAATGCGCGTAACGCAGGACCTTCAACACAGGAATTTGATAGCGCTGTGCCAAAGAAGATTTGAACACTGGAAACCAAAAGACATACGTACTAAAATATAATCCATCTTATTTAAAATATTGTTTCGCGTATACTGGCCAAGAAAGTGCACCTATTCCCCTGTGTGTCGTTGTTAATGAGTTTATCTCTAACCATGCAATGAAACATTTTCTCCTGCTGAGATATTTTGAGTCTAAGTATGAGGGTTTAAAGAAACATCCCATGTAATTTTTCAAAGAAATTGACAGAATTGTCTGCAAGCACACAAAGTCATCGTCAGAATTGAATGCGAAGTTGTTACACGCGTCGTATGAAGTAAGTCTAAAAATAGCCAAAGCGGGTAAACCGCACACTATTGGAGAATCGGTTATTGTTGACAGCTGCTGAACACATGGTTAAAACTGTTTTGGGAAAAAAAGCTAAACAACTTTATTCAATTTCTCTGTATAATAGCAATGAATTAGACAGGATTGAAAAACAAAAAAAATACATCAGGTGTTAAAGAACAATTAATTGAAAACTTATAATAAGTCATTATTACTACATTCAACTAGGTGATATTACAAACAGGGTCCAGTTTCTCACATTCGTCAGATATAAAAATGACGGATTAGTGAAAGAGGAGTTCTTATATTGCGAACCCTTATCAGGTTAAACTATTATTAAAAATATTTTTGAAAATATATATCATCTTATTAGGTTGCATATGAGGGTGTGCAGGATTCATACACTTTCACCAAAAATTTTTAATAGAAAATTTCTATTTAATATTTATATAGCAGAAATTGTAGACGCCTCGTTTAATTGCAGGATTTGTAGTACTTTTCTGCATTTTAATAAGGCGAAAAATTATATTAAAAATTGTGGTACAACATACGAACCTTGATATGATAGACGGGAAAAAATATATCGACATCTGTTTTGATGGTGCAAGTGTGGGTAAACATGATGGAGTCTTTGAAAAAAATTGTGAAGTTGCCCCTTAAAGAGAAATTTGTTCATCGCAGCATTCACCGTGAAGCTCTAATTTCGGTAAAGATTAATTGAAGAGACTTCTAAACGAACGCGTTAAAGTGATTAATGTCATTATAATTATATCAGCTAATTCAATACTGTTTTCTATTTTATATGCAGAATGCAGTGTGCAAATGGCAAACTGCATAGGACTATGTATATAAACATATACTCGTAGATACTGCATACTCTGTTACATACGGAAGTGAAATGGCTGCCGAGAGGTAATGATTTAACACGAATTTAACTTCGTTCAGAAGTTCAAGTGTTTCTCACTGACACTACGTCATACTTAAAAAGTCCTTTATTACAAATGACATTTCAAGTATTCGATACAACGTCCTTTTCAATAAATACATGTCGTACTAAAAATACATGATTCCACCCTAATTAAAGACTATATCTTTAATTGATGTAGTTTGAAATCTGTACACAATACAAACAGAAAAATTCCAGTGATGTTTAATCAGTAACATTTAAACAGTAACTTCAATAAACACTGTATTTTATTTAGTTTAATCATGCTATACCTTACGGATTGTTCAATTTGCTGTCTATTAGAGTCACATGTACAGGTGGTCTATAATTAACTTAGCAACGTTCTTCTTAATATCATTGTATCGTTGCCTTTATATTAAAAAAATATAGCAAAATAAAATTCAAAATGTGCACAATATATGCATGTATAAAACAAATAAAATAATAAATATATGATTCATTAATGGAGGTTTAAAAAAATGATTTTTTTATGACGAACAACGATGAACTTTCGTTCTGGAAAGATTTAAGTTTGTTTGTGACATAGCAGATACTGAGACACTGATTCTTCTGATTATATTCACTGTATCACATTTTGAATGATTCATAAACACAAACACTCTTTGACTCTCTTATATTTTCGTTTTAAGTACTTATTACAATCCTAGTAAATTTGAACTTGATTATCAGGCTTTTAAAGCTTTCTATGGTGCCGTGTGCCTTGCAATTATTTCCCCGTAAATTTCAGATGCTGATAGATAACACAAATTATGATTCATTTCAATAAAGGCTCTCTATACGATAGTTAATAGTGATTGACCCATTTTACCTAGTATTGGTAAATTTTCAAAATTTTATCAATCACAATAAAATATATAGATATGAACGAAACAATAATTAATTATCACATATACATAGAACGCTTTAATTAAAATCTTTAAATAGTATAAACGAATTTATCACTCTCGTTTAGAGTTGCAAAAAACCTGTTTATTCCCACGTTTATTTCCAACAGAGCCGGTTTATTCACAGGTTTATTCCCAAAAGACCTGGTTTATTTCCAAAAAGTCAAGTTTATTCCCCAAAAACCCGGTTTATTCCCGGGTTTAAACCGGGTTTTTTCTAATCTTTGCAACTATACTTTCGTTATTATATTTGTATCGGAAATTAAACGAAAATTTCAAAAACCTCTACTTATGTCAGTGTTATAGGTGTGCGTAATTTCTACATTTTGAATTTTATTTTCATACATATTTGTAACTTGGGTTGTATTTCATAGTTATAAAGAAAACATCTTGTCGAGTTAAGTTTGGACAACCTGCAAATAACAGATCCAATTTCCTAACTAAGACCAGTGACAAAAATACATTATCAACTGTTCTCCGTCAGTTTATGGTTTCATCACCTGATCAAGGTTCTAAATTACGAGAACTATTAAGTCTGTCAATGCAACAAAGTTAAACAGAAACCTTGAATCGGCAAACAAAGATAACTGTAGCAAACTACAAGAGAGCAAGCACAGCAGCGATGTGAACAAATCTACAGTAAGTTTGATCACAGCCATGCTCTGTTCATGCGATATCCGCCCCGCACTCAGGTACTAACCCGTCAAGCTAGGCATTCATGCTTTCAGGTAGGGGCCTGGTTAGCGGTATAAAAAAAATGTTTACACATAATTGTGCTACAATTTCATTTGTATGTAATGGTACAAAAAAAAATCATATTGCCTTGATCTTCTTAAAAAATTGGCTCTCTTTTTGTTTCATCGCAGCAAATAAATTGAACAATTAAAAATCGAAGCATTTTCCCTAAAAATGAGATTACAGAATTAACTGCTCACAGCTACTGCTCATTTCTGTGAAGCAAATAATGGAATGTTGAATTTTCTGAAATGCTGCAGAATTCATCCCAATAAATAAATAACTCGGATTGCATTCTTATCAATGTTGTTTTTTGTTTTATTTAGTACTCATTCTGCGTGAGTTAAATGTCTTTCATGAGTACCACACACATGCTCCAGTAAGATTTTTTATATATAGTTTGCCGCAACATATAAATGACAATTATGGAGGTATTTCTACAAATAATATTAACCATCGGTATGTTATTGGAACTATAATTATCAACAGTACAATGGAAGACTCTTTTCTAAGAAGTTTGTACCGTGGTTCTTAAGCAAATGTTTCATTTTTAGAAATGCCCAGTTAAATTCCATAAAAATTTTAAAAAGCTGATGTGGGAGAAGCATATGGCACATAAAATTTTAAGCGAAAGTAAGTAAAATATGGAATTGTTGTAAACAACAAAGAATTTTGTTTCACTTTAATATAATCCTAAAAAATGAGAAAAGGTTTTATTTTTGTTTGCAAAAGGCTGTTATGCAAAATGAAGAATTTCTTACTTTTCTATAACAATTTCCTGGACCGTTTTTTGAAGTTTATCATATAAAACTGTGTTTATTAAAATTATATTATTTAAATTTTTAAATTGTAAGAGAATTTTCTTAGTAATTTTACTATGAACATTTGTCGTTTCAAAACATGGTTCTAAAGTATTTCTTTTAAAACATATTTTATTTCTCAAAGTTTGCAAAATAGTAAAAGAAAAAGTTTATTATTATTAACTTTAATATCTTATTCTTTACCTCTTTAGTGATATCCATAAGCAAATATTACATGTTCAAATTTGTAGTTTAAAACATTTCTAATTTTTATTTTGCTTAGAAATAAAGTCGTAAAAATAAACAAATATTGATTTGACATAGACTGTGAGCACTTCTATAAAGTTTAACTCACATTTCACGGGTACTTTTTACATTCCGTTCATGAACTAAAAAGAAAAAGACGAAAATTGGATGACACTAAATGTTTAAAAATGATATTTTGTTAATAATAATGCAACTCACTACGGATTTTCAAATCTGAAATTAACACCCCCGACAAACAGCAACCGTCCGAACCGATAGAAAATCAAGCATTATTAAGAACTATGAACCATTCAATATTTTTTTTATAATATATAAAATACCCATGCATTTGAATTATTAGCTAGTTATAAGCTAAGTGATTTATTTTAACATCCAAACTATGTATTTAAATTACTGGTTAGTTTATATTCGTGATTTATTTTGTCACTCATTTGTTTAAATCGTTAGTTACTCATTGATTTCTTTTAACATCCATTAAATAATCGTTTCATTAAAACTATTAAATTAGTGTAATCCCTTAAATGCGTTTGCTCATTCCTTAACTATGCATCTTAAATCTTCTTTTTCATGTGAAAAATTAGCAGTAAACAAAACCGTAAGAAGTATTTTTTCAAAGAAATTCTTCTTTTATTACATCATATAATTTTTTCCTCGACTATTTAATGTTTATCACGCTAATTCCAACCTACATTCCTGTTTACTGCTGTTATTCCTGTTTATTCCTTTAAATAGACAATAAAACTGAAACATGCTATGTAGATGTCGTATCGTGGATAGTTATGTAGAAAGCTATGGTACTCGAAGGAAATTTTAGTAAGATTTCATACTCTCTATAAGTAAGGAAAATGGGAATGTAGTTACTTTGAACGAAGACAATGTGAGGCAATTTTGGGATTTATTAAAAGACTATGCAAAAATATAATTATTTGGTACTTAAACAGCACAGCAATATGCAATATAAAATTTCACTTGATGTTTTAAGATGTTATAATTTTATGCATAGTAGTAGGCTACCCGGACTTCACGGGTTACAAAACACTGAAAAACTTTTAAAAAAATCTCTAATAAATTTTTAACACTGAATATAATTCTTTAGCTTGCCCACAAATAACACCAAAGAGCATTTTTATATGAAAAATTTAAATTATGTATTAAAATAAAGTTTTGAAATTTAATAAAATAGTTACTTTCTTATTAGTTGAATGAAAGGAATAATTTTAATGGTTTAAGCGCGAACACACGTGTGTTAAATTTGTGTTTTATTTATATTATTACTTACCGATCATACGTAGTATAGGGTAAATCTTGTAATCGTTTTCAAAATCGGAAAAAAATTGACAGATTTACACGTTTCAAACACTACAGATTTCGAAAAACATATTTTTAGAAAAAAAAAATTGCCGTCCGTCTGTCTGTGTGTGTGTCTGTAAACGCTCTGTCTTTCGAAGAAATTGAGATAGAGACTTGGAATTTGGTATGTACTTAGTATGTAACAATGGGAAGAAGCTTATTGAATTTCAGTAACCTAGATTATTCGGAACTATTTTTTTCGGACTCTCGAAATATTCGTTCTGATAAAAGGTATATAAAAATGTTCGAAATAGTTTATTTTAAGGAGTGAATATAAAAGACCATTAAAAAAAAAAAAAACATTTTGTATAAAGAATGTAGTCGATCGGATAATGAGTTACCGAGATATTTGCAATCCTATTTCCACACTCTTCGATTTTTCATAAACCTGTATTTCATTCAAATTTCAATTCAAAGATATATTTTAATTGGAAATGAGACGCTTAATCCGACGCAGTAAACCGTTAGTCAATACGATTAAGAATTTTGGAGTTATAAGGATGTTTATTTTACTCAATTCAGTAATAGAGCATTTAAAGTTTATGACGTCATTTAGCCACGATTTTATTCTAATTGCAATGCATTTTATAAATAGTTTACGCATGTTTTATTTTAGTATTTTATATTATGCATATCCATGATGGGTAAATATTATGGTGGCCCCCAACGACTAGTTTTATTTATTTATTGACGAATTCTTAATTTTGTTTTGGGAAAAGTACCCGGAAACAAATGCTGAACTATTTATATTGCTTTAAGACGTCAGGTACCTTTGAAACTGACAAACTACATGTAAATGTGACCCTAACATAGATTGCAATAACTCCACATCTGATTAGATTTTGGATATGAAATTTTAAGCATACACATCAAAGGTGATATATGCTTACAGTTAATGTTCTTAAAAAGAATCTAGATGCATATCAAGTGTTTTGATTTAATTTGAAGTTTAATGCTTTTTAATAATTGAATTCACCTTATATGTCTTGCACACAGGATTTCTCATAATTGAATTGTCACAGTGGGCCGAAGTTGTTTTTTTTTATGGAGTAGAGATATAATATGTGTTTAAAATGACCTACACTAAAAAAAACATAATAATTAGTTTTTTGGGGAAAAAATCTCAAAATTTTGAATTTTCAGTGACGATTTTTTTTATAAAAATAATTTTTTAATTTCTTGCTTGAGGTACATCATAGTAGGTAATTTTATGCACCTATAACATTTATAGCTTCATTAAAAATTTCAAGATCCCTTATTTAAAATTTCAAGATATTCTGGCCCCTCAAGATATTTCTTAGAAATCATGCACGCAATCACCAGAATCACCGTTTTGAGAAAATTGACTCTAAAGATCAAATTTCCCTTCATCATATAACCAGAGCTCAAACTATTTTGGATATAATTTCCCTTCTAAATCTCATTTTTGAATACAGTTTCTTTCAAAATGTTCTTAAATAATGGTACTTTAATATGCGCTAGTAAAGAAAAAAATTATTTTTTGACATTTTCAAAGATACCTGATCCCTTAATTGCAAACGGGTTTATATTTTGTAATCAGGTTGGCTGTACGCAATAGAGATAGATTTAAGAAAAAGCATACTTAAAAATTATTTTAGAGACGGTAAAATATCAGTAAATTTAAATAGAGTTTTCAAATGAATTGCATTTGAAAGCAAATTTTTTCATTTATTCTACGGTATAAAAACTGAAATTGTGTGATGTTTAGAAGTTAAAAAAATTGCAGTAAAAACGAACTGGTGTTGCCACGGATTTGTTTTTGATTTATAATATATATATATAACCAAATAATAGCAAACAATCAACAGACACACTTTCATATATCTTTTAATTAAAAAAATAGCATAATAAATGATGCTTTTAGTTATTCAATATAAATACCGTAAGTTGGGATTACTTATACCCATGTGAAGACTGTGGATATGACTGTAGTTAAAAGCACAAATAAAAAAATGTGTTAAATTTGTCCCGTGTGTTCTGCGTTACTAATTGGTGCTGTTACCTGTAAAGTGTTAGTGAATCACATCAGTACTCTGAACACAGTAAATACAACACTCATTTAAATATTTGTGTGTGTGTGTGTGGGGTGGGGTTCAAGTAGCAGTCTAGTGTCGAAGTAGCACCCCGATTTATGGTATTTTAAAACACTTCTCTAGAGATTCTCAAGGAGTCTATTACTCCATATATACTAAAACTCTTAATATATCTTAGTTTTTTAAATAAGCATTTTAGTATATTAAAATTAGATGAAATTATAATTACACATATCAGCTTTTGTAATATTCCAAGTAGAAGAAGCTGGTGGTCAGATATGAGCCACCTCCCAATTTCTGACTAAATTAGTTTACTTTTATTTTTTAATAGGTATTTTTCATGTCTATATATTGTATAACCAGGAATTTCTGTGGACTATTTATTTTATATACTTTTATTTTTTTTTAATAGGTATTTTTATGTATATATATTGTATAACCAGGAATTTCTGTGGAGTATTTATTTTATTAGTGTACATAGTTTCTTTTTCGTATGGGAAAATAGAAACGACCACCCAGAGTAGTTTTATTACCTTCGGAGACACTGGTCTGCGATCTAACTAGGACATCTTTTACGGAAAAAAAATTTACGAGCTGAAAAATTTATAGCTGTTTGGAAGTGCATAGCAAATTTACAATTTAGGACCCCATCTTAGGTGGTCCTGAATAACATTTAGCAAAACCAATAGGAGATGAGGGCGGAGACTCCTTTACAAAACACTGGAGCCAATAGACGGCCAGTGACGGGGGAAAAAGAAAAAAGTGATGCCCGAGAGGAGATCTGGAAGAGGAGCATTACCTGACGTCCTGTCCGATGGAGTAAGATCTCAAAGAAAGAGTAGAGTGCTGGTAGTTTGTAAAAACGAAGGTAGTTTTCCGAAATGGTGTGGATGCGAAAAAGTCAAAAAGGAGGACCTAACTGAGGATCTCTGCCTAACCCGTGGAGCTTGACTATCGCCAATAATGCAGACCAGGGGCGCTCTGAAAGTACAGGTATCTGTGGTTCTCTATTCCCTCATATTGGATGTGTATAATAATAAATAAATACTGGTAGTAGTACTTTAGACAATGTAGAGAAATTGTTCCTTCTCTGAAATATAATTAATGCACGTAAGTGCGGTTGTGCGAGTCGGAAAAAGACTCACTAACTCTTTTAATGAGTATTCAATTGTTTCATCTTATTTTTTATACTTAAAATTTAACATCCTGTTAGGGATGTTTGTTCTCTATTTTTTTATTGTCTTTGTAAATAGATATGTAAATAAATGTTTTTAGTTTACTTTTAACTCTTTGTATTTAATTTATATGGGTTAACACTCATATGTCATCGAGTAGTGTTTGTCCTCTTTTCCTTTAATTTAATTGTTTATTAATTTTAGTTGGTTTATCAGGCGGACTAGTTTATAATTTATGAGTATGTTAGGGATTTATTTACTTTATCTAGTCCGGCTTCATAAGACGTAGGGCGGCGTAAATAATCACAACGTAATAATCTGATCTTTTTTTAAAATTATTATTAGAGTAGTTAATTTAATTCAATACTATGAGTAACTTTTATTAGATCAATATAAATTTTCACCTACGTCCAGAAGCTACGATCACACCTTTAACCTGATAATTCAACACCCAGCGTTTCCGGAAGAGGCATTAACCCGTGCTTCCTTTAACTAATGTAGAGAGTTTATGTAATTGGGCATTAGTAACCATCTCCAACTAGGAGGCCCAGAACTCACCAGCAGAAGCATTTATTTGAACCAAAATAATTTATATTTATTACTAGCTATCCGCCCGGCGTTGCCCGGGCCCGAGATAATAATCTCAGTGCAAGGAGTTAACCCCCTCCCTCCCCACACCTGCGAATATAACGAATAATTTGTTCAAGAAAACCACTTTCACCTACATTAACGCGATCATTAAAAAATAATTAATTTTTTCTGATAATTAGAACATAACGAAGATACTACGCTAAAATAGCCGGCAGATGACTACACTTCCCATCCTTAATTTCAGATCTATATCTTAATTAGTTATCTAAATTTTTGTTCATTAGTAAAAATTGGCAATTATTTCCTTTCATTTTCGCAAACTAAATGGAGGGATCTTTTACAGAAACAGATATCTTTGTAGTTCAGTTTTTAATGAAAGCAGATCCCTGTCTGAAACTTTCTCGGATTTTTTTCACTGGCGCCAGCAGATTTTTAGCAGTTTTTTGCATAAATTAAGAAAAATTACAGACCGAATTTTTCAAAAATTGCATAGACGGATGCAGAATTTTTTTTTTACATATGCTCAGAAATTTTCAAAGTTTTCTTAAAATTCGCTAATTAGTAAAGTAATTTCGAATTCGTTCATTCCCGCTTGCAGATCCACAACAGCAGTTCTTTTCTTTAGCCATTTTGATTTAAAAGATGGCATTTTCGATGCGACGTTTAATGATATTCTAATTAATATCTAGAGTAATTATCAAAATATTAAAATTCTGAGACTCAGATGCACATGGTCAGACCTTGGACTATCCACACCTAAATTTCCAGACTTCTATGTGGGCTAGATTTTGCTAGCCATCGCCAACAGACACAAACACAGAGCGAAAATTTATTTTATTAGTATAGATATGATTTATTCTTTTTCTATATAGTTTAATGTTGTTCATTTTCTTTATAACTTACATTTTTCGTCACTTCTGTAGCTTTACATTTTAAATTGGCAAAAAACTGAGATTTTTTTGTGAATGCTGCATAATTGGTTTTTTAAAGTTATGGTAGTCGAAGGACATTTTAGTTAAATGTGATTCTTTCTGAAAGGCAAAATGGAAATTCAATTACTTTCAATAAAGATAAAGAGAGATTATTTTCGAATTCAGTTTACCCTGTGAAATGTTTTACTTAAACTTTACTTTAATATAGTAACAATATAGAACAAGATACATCACAATATTTCACGTCATATTTTATTATTATTGATTTTACCTAGTGCATATTTAATATCGTATATCAACGAATACACTTTGATGCATAGTTCTAAATATACAGCCTTATCTTATACGAATACTTTTGTAAAATTTATTCCGGGTATAAGTATTTTAAAACTTTTAATTTATTTCTAAACAACACAAAGTAAGTGTCATTAGCATTTTCCCCGCAATTTAATTAACATTAATTCTTTAAAAGTACATTTTAGTGCGTTAAATTCAGAAGAATATATAATTATATAACAAAATACGACTACTACAGTTATATTCACAATAGAAGATGCTTTTATTTGAATATATT
The DNA here is from genome assembly GCA_963931845.1 of Maratus michaelseni. Lineage (NCBI taxonomy): Eukaryota > Metazoa > Arthropoda > Arachnida > Araneae > Salticidae > Maratus > Maratus michaelseni. The sequence goes on along the minus strand of OZ007589.1, from coordinate 183,491,256 downwards.
CTTTCTTTTATTACATCATATAATCTTTTGTGGACAGTCTAATGTTTATCACTTTCATTCTAACTATTTTATCGAAAAGTTTTATCTTTTAAATCGGCATTAGAACTCGAAGGTTCTTGTGAATGTTGTATTGTGGATGCTTATGTTGGGAGCGACTGTACTCGAAGAACATTTTAATTAGATTCATATTTTATGTACTGAAAAGTGGGAATAAAATTGCTTTCAACGAAGATAATGTGGTATAATATTTGAATTCATTATACAATTCCATCATCATCTATGGAAATTAAAATTTGTTCGTTGCATTAACAACATAGAAATAGCAAACGCTATGCATTGAAATTTTTCATTTCATATTTTAAGATGATAATGTAATTTTATAACTATTTAATATTATGAATCAAGTAGTACGAATTTCATATATATTTTAAATTCAACTCTGACATTTTAAATGAATATTTTTAGATATTCAATATAAGAAATATAATAAAATTCTGAACTTTTTTTAAAATTCAACGAAAGTATACATACTATGTTTTAATAAACATATATTTTACACTAGTTTTACATCATATTCTCATTCTAACTACAATTTATCTTCCTGCTATAGTTTTATATTTTAAATCGATAATGAACCGGAAAAAGTCTTTGTAAATATCATAGTGTGGACTATTACGTTTTTGTGCATCGGTACGCGAGCGTAATTTAATTTAGATTTCATTCTTTCTGTAAGTTAAAATGGGAATGTAATTGCTTTTAACGACGACAATGTGACACTATTCTGTATTTATTATGACACTATGAAAATCTATATGTTTCTTTTTCTTACTTCAACCTGCTGTATGGAAAAATATGCAACTGAAAATTTAATTTCATATTTGAAGATGATATTTCAATTTTATGAATACTAGGGATTGAACTTCGGCTTCTCGGGTTACAGAACGTATGGGATTTTTGTTTTAAATTGCGAGTGTAAGTAGATTTCAACTTTTGATTTTTTTATTACCAGTCTCTAAGTAATTCAAATTAGAATTTTCAACACATGATTAATGAAATTGTTTATTTTTTTTTATCATGCACTATTTTTGCCTTTTAAATTCAAATTTTAGTGTGTTAAAATACGATGAAAATTACTCATACAATAAAATATAACAACCACAGTCAAATTCCGAGAAGAATGTGCTTTTATTTGAAAAACATATCTTTCTTTTATTGCATCATATTAACTTTTCCGGACAGTTTAATTTGTATCACTGTCATACTATCCTATATTTTACTTTACCTCTATAGTTTTATCCTTTAAATCGACAATAAAACTGATAAGTTCTTCTAAGAGTCGAATTGTGGATTGTTATGTTGAAAGATACAGTATTCGAAGGACATTTTAGTTAAATTAAATTTATTTCTCTGAAAACAATGAAATTGTGTTTTTTTTAAGGAAGAAAATTTAAAACTGTATTTCGAATAATTAGTAACATATTGAAAAGTTATATTTGATTCTTACTTTAATATCTTAAATATATGATGCAATATATACCACAGAATTTCATTCAATTTCGTATGATATTTTTTTCGGAATAAAAATTTCTGTTATCAAAAATGAAAAAAAAAAGTGCGTTTTACACATATTTCAATGCTGAAGCTAGGTCCTTACATTTGACACATAGTTATACAAAATTGATATAAAATTGTGCCTTACAGACCTCTTTAAAAAAAACAGTTATATTTCGGGGGGGGGGGGGGCTTTTGTATATTGAATTAAAATCATCATTTTAAATATTTTCGTCATAATAGCCCCAAGTCACATAATATTTGGACTTTGGAGAAGTTTTTAGCTCTAGATTATGAATCTGAAGTATTCGAAGAAGATGTTCAGGAATTATACACATATGTAAAAATTTTTGCATCTATTGTTATTTCATTTTCAATATTTTCATTCATATTTCCAATAAGGATTATTTTATTAGTTTCTGTTTTACTCATTTATATAATTTTCAAGCATTTATATAATTTTTAGGGTTCCGTACTTAAAAATTAAAAACGGAACCATTATAAGATCTATCCTGTGTCTGTCTGCCCGTCTGTCAGAGTCCTTTTTCTCGTAAAATATGAGACGTGGAAAGTTATAAAGACTTTTTACCCACATATTTTATAGATTATTAGCCATTTATAAATATGTTTAGGAAAAATTTAGGGGGCTAATTAAGTTACTTGAAAATAAAAGTTTTCATTTTGTATATCATGTGGGGTATTGTGTGAAAGATCTCGTAATATCAAACTCAAAAATATATTTGTTTTAATTTTAGGTATTATATTTTCACAGATATCGTCGAAAATGAACCGCAAAAATATATCCCCTCTCCCTCTATTTCCGAATCTACTGAAACCAAAAATATGAAAAAAAATAGGGTTAGTAAGAGTTTATTTAAACTTTGCAGGGAAACTATAGGCATTTTCCTAGGTAAATAGTTTTTAAGAAAAGGCATTTTTCTGTTACACACAAACTTTACTTTTCGGGCGGTTGCAGAGTATTTGAGATATCTATCGACGCAGAATAATCCAAGGATATTTGATAATGATTTTCGAAAAAAATTGCCGGTAATTGGTTCAGATAATAATTAAGTTCCTTGAAAATAAAACTTTCTTTCTATATATCGTGTAGGGTATCCTTCAAAAGATCTCGTATCATCGAACTCAAAAACATATTTGTTTTAATTTTAGGTGTTATATTATCAGATGAACTCGTCAAAAGTATACTGGAAGAATATGTCCCTTCCCCTCCTCTTTCCGAATCTACTGAAACTAAAATTATGAAAAAAATAGTGGTAGTAGGAGTTTATTAATTAATAAATAGAAATTAGTAAATTTAATGTACGGAACCCCCTCTGAGCGCGAGTTATACTCCTATTTGACCGGTTTATTATGAATGAAATATGAATTATGATATTAAAAATGGAAAGAGACTTGTAACTACTAATGTTCTACTAGAACTATGGTCCTTTGGGCTCTTTATATATATATAAAAATATCAGCTGCTATGGTTTTGAGTTGTGATATTAAAATGTATCAATGTAAATTTACCAATTTAAAACCAGTTCAAAACCAATTTAAAAAAGGTACTGAAATGCTTATCAATGTGGGAAAAGCGTTTATGAAAATTCTGCGTGACGTCGTTCTTTTCCATGATTCCATGATTCTTTGAAAGACAACACACAGTAGACATTAGCACAAGAACCAGTCGAAAACCTTAGAAAGAAATAAGTTTATAAAATTATCAGAAACTTTTCACCTAAATGTCCTGAAGAAGAAAAAGGGATCTTTTACTATAAGCTTAATTTGCATACATCTGCTTCATATTATGCATGCCAGCGCTTTCTATAGGTGATTCTTTTAACCACAACATTTTTGTTATTAAAAAAAATCCGATCTCACTCTAATCCAATCCTTGCAAACCTCAATATTTTAGCATTGTTTGTTTCTTTTTAATAAATTTGTATAGTTTTAACACACTTTTGACGCATTCGGTATTAATGCTAACACACTTTTCATTAAATAAAAATAAAATGTACATCAAAATTTTAAAATGATTGAATATTGATTGAAGGAATAATATCTGTTAAAAATTACAACAAGCAGGCAAAATTACACTTTTTTTAAAATTTGTAAAACTTTCCTAATACAGATTATTCTCTTCTGGAATTTCAAATATGAGACTAATTAATTTTCAAGAGATTAATAAAACTCTGTAATTTTACATAATACTAAATATTACATGGAAATAAAAAATACATTAAAGAAAAACTGTCGCAAATAACAGATTTGATTGAAAAAAAAAAAAACAAGAATTTAATAGTTCTGAGAAATAAAACCGGTACTGCTCCATTATCCCATCGACCACTTTTCATAAAGAAAAACTATCGCCAAACTATAGGATATACCAAAAATGCATGATCCTGACGTCAGATTTATAACATGTTCTTGATTTTGACCAGTGCCCGTGTGTCCAGAATACGGAAGATTATCTGTAAGGTATCCCACCGAAAATTAAAAAAAAAAAATGCAGGCAAGACTCCCATCCTCTAAGTTCTTTGATAAAGCTGTTCTCACCAAAACTCGTTGTTTATGGTTTTTTATACTGCTGTTAAATTAAATTTCCTGGTGGACATAACAAACTAAAATAATAACGAAAGTTCATTAACTTTGATAACATAATATTTTGAGACCCTACGACTATTTTGGAATATTTTTCTTGAAGGTTAAACGTACAGACTTCGTACAAACTTAATTATTCTAATCAATCAAGGTACTCTGCATGAAATCCAACTGTTTTTTTTTTTTCATTGTATTGATGTTAATTTATCTGACCAACCGTAAATAAAACTTAATGCAGTTACAAATGCAATTTTAGAGCCATCCAATCGTGTTCTTTTTCTAATCGATATTTGATTATTACAGTTTTTAACATTGCATTGCCATTGTTTATCCGTTAGCAGATAAAGTCGCATATCATGGCTATTAATAGACTCTTTTTTAATGGCCGAATCCCATAATCTTTAAAATACATTATCGCATAAAGATCGGTTATTGGAAGATCCCAGATTTTTATTCATTTTTTTGAAAATGCGAGAGAAAACTAGAAAAAATAGCATATAACTAGTATTTTACATTAGAAAAACTAAACTAACTTATCCACAGAATAAGTAAAAATTTAATACGAACATCACATGCTAGCGTTGCATTTAAAATCAAAGGTGACGTTATATTTTTGTATTATTGGCTTTAAAATTTATAGTTTGGCTGTATATAAATATTTATTTATGGAAGCTGGTCGACGGGATAATGGAGAAGTACCATATAATCGTATACCTTACAAAAGTTTTTAATTCGAAACATATGCATCAGTTAAATATCTTGAAGTAATATACAAGTAAAAGTTAAAGCCTCTAGAAAATTAGAAGCAACATAATGACAAACAATAACATAATAGCAAATTATATATGTGGATGTATATATTGATTAAATACATTTTTAGGAAAATATACGAATGAATCGTAAAGTTTTTAAAACAATTATTTCGAAAAGAGTTCTATTCAAATTCTTTTCCCTGTAAACAATATCAATCTAAATTGTTAAACGTATAATCAAGTATAAAACTTTAAAGGGCTTAAATCGAAGTTTTCCATCATAAAATAAAAGAGTATTTTTTAAAATGTATGTATCATGCTCTGTATTTTTTATTAAAATTTTATTTCCTTTTTTTAGTTTTTAAAATATTCTATTGTTGCAGTTTCATAGCTATTTGGCGGATTTTAGCGACCGCGGTTTGGCGCATAATTAACTCCATTGTTTTAACTCTTACATAATTGTAACCATATTGTCTATTTCAAGCAATATTTGTCGATTTATTCCCTGCACCGAACTAGCAGAAAAATGCCTTAAAATTAATTTATTAATTTATTGTTAGGTTCTACAGATATTAAAAGTTGTATTGTCATTGTAAACGCACCTTCGTATATATTTTATATAATTATTGCACGTCATAATTCTAGAAGTAATTCTCTGAGTAATCATTTTGAAATATAATACAAATACAAGTTTAAAAATAACGTAATAAGATAATAAGTATAAATTTAATTTTCTGCATTATATTTGCTTATTATTATGTATTCCACATTTTTTCTAGTCTACAACAATTACTGATGATAAAACAATTTTTATAAAATTAAAACAAAACACACACCAAAGTTTCATAATGATTAATTATTCATAAAGTAAATGCTAACTAAAAATTACGAAAAGCATGCAAAAGTGTACTTACCCTGAAATTGTTTCTTAGAAAATCTAATGCAAATTATGCACGTCTGGAATTTAAAAAATTAAGCGAATTAAGTTTAAGAAAATTAATAAAACTTTGAAAGTAATTATACAATGCTAAGTATTGTATGGAAATGAAAACAAAAATAAGTATTAAACAATAACTTTCATAGATAACATAATTAATCGAAAATAAAAGTTACTTTAATACTTTTGAGAAATTATACCGTATTTCTTTCAAAAGTTTTAAATTAATAAATATGATTAAGGGAAATATCTTAAAGCATCATACAAAATAAGTGGTAAAGCGCATACAAATTTACAAGCAATAACATAATAGCAAATTTTACGTGAGCGTATACATTAAAGAAAATTTTGGGAAATTATATAAACGAATCATAAAATGCTTTAATGATGCTTTTCGTAAATAGTTCCATTCAAAATATTTTTCTTTAACAACAATTTCAAGCTAAACTTTAAATACACAATCAAATAAAAAACGTTTGTATAACAGAAAGCAGTTTTCCTTCACAAAAAAGAAAATTTTACTTTATTTCTGTTTTTAAGGAAATTACAAATTTATGTAAATGTTTTTGCGTTACAATTTTAGTCTTTTTCATTTAAAATTTTGAACATCTATCGATTTTCCTATCTCAAATATCTCTAATCTCTCTATTTTTCTCTATTTCAAAGATATGCTTTAAATTTAAGGAAGCACTCAGACAAATGTGTTAAAGAGTTTATTTATTTTCACTTGGTGCGTATTGAGTATGAAATTATCTGATATGTTTCTTTAGTTTTCTTTTAAATTTAGAATTTTCCTTAGCATTATTTAAGGTTTTCAGTATTATAAATTAAAGGAGGATAGGTATGTTTGAACAAATCTTTACAATATTGCTCGTAACTTGTGTTTGACATACAATAGCAGCTCACCTTGTCACATATAAATTATATAGTTCATTATATATTATACTATCTGTGCCAACACTTTGAAACGGCACTTAATATTTCCAGCAACTCTATGAACATTGTTAAATTTCTCTACATATGTTAGATTTGCCCCACTGTAGGAGATATTTGACTCGCTAATTCAGAAAAATATATATTTAATTTAATTAAATATAATTAATTTTAATTATATTTAATGTATTTAATTAATTTTAATATATCGAGAAATTTTATTTAATGATTACCCCCGTACACACCCGTAGTGTATTTAATTTCATTCAGTAAACTGCGTGGGCTCAGTTGTTCACAAAATAAAATTTTTGTTATGAGACATATTTGTTTTATTGGGTTGTTCGGAAAGTTCTTTCCGTGTGGGAAAGTTGGTTCGCACCGGAAAATTCTATCACTTAATTATTAGACATTTATTAGTCTGTCTATTGGCTCTTTGTTAATAAAGTTTAATATTTTGTAAATTTAAAACTAAATGCATGGTCTTTGTAAATCGTCTTTTTTTTCTGTTTTGAGATGGGTTCGGCCCTCGGCAGGTTTCGTCTGACATCTTCTTGTACCTAATGGAAAATTCTTTATTTTTATTTGCTTTTTTACATTTTTATTGTTAAACTTCCATTTCATCATTATATTTGTAAATATTTCTATTTAATTTTTAGCTTTTTAAATTTCTCACGGCTCCCTATTTGCCTCGGAAGTCGATTACCTATAACCTGGAAGTTCCGTTGGTACGCAATTAGATATTCCACTTTGCTAACTACATTGTTCCATTATTCTATTGTTGTCTAATAATTAACGGGCAGCATTTTTCGGTACGGATTAGTTTCTCCAAACGGAAGTCAAATTACTAACAACGATCTTATCACTGAGTAAAGTTAATCATTCTCAATATGTTAGTATCTCACATTCACGAATTTATAAATTAAGGGATTAATTTTTGAAACATCGATTTTGGTTAAATGTAATCATGCAATAGAATAGTCCGTAGACTATTCAATTCCAAAATTTTAAGTCGATGTAATGGTAAGAACTTATTTTTTCCACTCGCCAAAGAGAATGCTGTCCCCCGTTGCGCTTCTACTGTAGTCCGTGCGCGAGCTGCTCCTGGAAGCAAGCTGACCGGTTTAAAATGTGAAACAAGTGTTATTTAGCATAATTTTTAATGAATGTTATATACATTTTATTTCATTTCAAAAATTTAAAGTCGTTTATCTCGAAATGACATTGTTTTAAGTTCATGAATATGACTATAAACAAAGGTTTTAACGAATGTCAATAAAACTCTGTGAAATTGTACTTATTAAAATTACCTTGCTCTTAGATGAAGGACTTTAATTTCTGATCAAAATTAATATATTTTATGAACGTTAGAATAGGTCGAAAAATAGCCTTCGCCTTCTAATGGCCATTTCAATTACAATCAACATAAATCAATTACCTCCGTTCAATGTCAATTGTATGTATTGTATTACTAAAATCGGTTGGTTTCATTTGTTTCAGATAAACGGTTTCCGAGTTATCCTCTCCACTGCACACCACTTTCGCTATGAGGTGTCCCAGGGGCCAGCCAAAACACGCCATTTTTTCTCTCTTTCTTCCTTTTTCTTTTTCTTTTTTTTTCTTTTTTTTTTCTTGTAAACAAAAATTCGTGTATAAAGTGTACGACTGGAGACTTCGAAGGTACTAATTGTTGTTTTTATCTATTGTTTACTTTAGGAAGAATAAAAATGTCAAAAATGACCTCCGTTCGCAGGTGTGCTAACCCTTTAATAAATATTTTTTTAAACAGGAAAGTGAAATATAATTTTTAAAGCTACTCTATTAAAATTACTACTGGTGATTCGAAGGGATAGTTCATAATGACCCTCAAAAGCAATTAATGTGATATCATTAGCTCAAGCGGTGACATATGCATGCTAGGGATAAAATATCGATATTTAAGATTTATATAGCTGTATTCTTAATAATTTGTTTGGAATTATAAAACATATTTCGTGGCTTTCTACTCCACATCATTTATTAACAGTTATTTTTACATCTAATTTTAGTTTAAATAATGCATTATAATACTTATTTAAAGATATGTATATAAAATATTCTACTAAGTACTGAAATAAATTAATTACTATTATATTTGATTAGGTAAAACCTAATTATTACAATGTGTTCAATTACACTGGTTGTAAAAAGGGAGATTTCACCCTGATCAAACATCTTCAAAATGCAATGGGTTAAACATCAGCAATTCTCATTTTGAAAAAAGCAAAAAACACATGACAATAGTCATACCAAGATATAAATAAGTATCTTATCTCTTAGATCAATGAATACAGTATACCATAAAAGCAAAAATATTTTATTTAATTTTTTTACAACAAGCACAGGGGCTTACGACTGTCAAACGAAAGATTTATTTTGTGCGCTGGGGGGGGGGGATGTCAAAATCGCACTTTATTTATATATATATATATTTAATTAACATAACAAATGGATAAAAAAAAAGATTAACTAGTCAAAAAGGCTTATATGCTTTTTGACATACACTGCTCAAAACAATTAAAGGATATTTGAAGTTTTATATAAAATAAAGATATAAACGAAATTTTTTTTGCCGAAAATAGAAGAAGAGAATCACAAATGCAAATTTTTCTGGTTTTCAAACTGTGGAGTATGCAAATTTTGAGTTCGACGTCAAAAACGTCGTTTCAGCGGCAGCGAATGAAATTTGACTTTCAACTGGATAAAAGAGAATGAAGACAAGGATGATCGGCATTCAGTGATTGCTTTGTTTCGATGAGTACGATGTCTCAGCGAAGTCATTTGACAGATTCAGAAGCTTGGAGAATTGTTGGTAGGTTAGAAGGGGGCCAAACTCAAGCCGAAGTAGCGCAAGCCATTGGAGTGTCACAAAGTGTCATTTCCAGGATCTGGAACCGTTTTTTGGAGAGTGGATGTGCAGGCCGAAGACCAGGGCTAGGTCGTAGACGGGCAACAACGCCCAATGAAGATCGGTATTTAGCGTTAACAGCTCGGAGACACCGAAACATGAACGCTACTCTTCTCCAACAACACCTTCGCTCGGCTACAGGCACCACGATTTCAACTCAGACTGTCCGAAACCGGCTCCATGCTGTAGGTCTGTATGCTCGCCGACCGATGGTATGTGTTAGATTAACATCAAGGCATCGTCGCGACCGCAGGGAGTGGGCAACCGAGCATGTCAACTGGAGGAGAAATGAATGGAGTAATATTCTGTTTTCTGACGCGTCCCGTTTTGCTGTGCATCCGGATAATAGGCGTATTTTCATCTGGAGGGACCGTGACAGTAGGAATAATCCTGCGTTCGTGCACGAAAGTGTCAGATTTGGCGGTGGAGGAGTGTTGGTGTATGGTGGCATCTCCATTGACGGGCGCACTGACCTCTACATCATTCGAGATGGAGCTGTGACTGGTCGCCGATATAGGGATGAGATCCTCAGACCTAGTGTAGTCCCTTACGCTGCAGCAATCGGAGATAACTTCATTTTAATGGACGATAACTGCAGGCCACATCGTGCAAACCTGGTGGAGGATTTCCTTTTCGAGGAAGGAATCGTTCGAATGGAATGGCCAGCGTGTTTTCCAGACATGAATCCAATCGAGCACATTTGGGACGCTCTAGGAAGACGAGTTTCTGGCCGCCAACAACCCCCACAAACTCTCCAAGAACTGGAAAGAGCTCTTCTGGAAGAGTGGGGCAGAATACCCCAACTCGTCATTAATAGCCTCATTGAGTCCATGCCTCAAAGGTGTTCAACGTTGCTGGCCGCCCGTGGAAACCATACCCCCTACTGAAAATGATTTTCTTTGAAGAAAACACCTTTTCTTATTCTTTTTTCCTCATATGCACAAATTGTGTTTTTTTCCTTTTGTACACAAATGCGCAATAAAATGCATTTTTTTCTGCCAAACATGTGTAATTTATTCTCATATAACCTACTATGTCTGTCGACCATGTATCAATCAGCTAAAAAGTTTCCCAGATACAAAATCCACCTAAAACTGCAATATCCTTTAATTGTTTTGAGCAGTGTATTATATTCTGGTAAGTACATATTGGGCTTACCAGCAAACATTTTTTAAGTGAAATAAAGGCACACTGTAAAAAAAAGACAGATGCTTCTTACATTAAGAAAATGTAATTTACAATAAAGGGAAACATACAATAATCTCTTCCGAAGTTTCGACAACGTTGAAAAAGACTCTTTATCCTTAGAAACCTCAGAAACCAATATGTTTTTGCAATTTAAAGGGTTATTTTTCTGTTACTGATCTCCGCAAACGTTTCCGAATAGATTTTATAGTGTATTAATCAGTTTTCTCAACACGGTACCTAGGTTTTTCGAATGTTATCAATTCTCTGTTAAACATTTTCATGTTAAACAAACACATTTTACAAATAAACATGATAAATTAACAGCATTAACATTAACATTAACATTAATATTTCGTTACTCTTCCATGTATAAATTAAATTTATCTGCTGAAAATGTTTAATTGAGAATTGATAGCGTGCTAAAAGTCGATATGCCAGTTTGAGAAAACTGACTGATACACTATAAAAACTACTCGGAAACGTTTCTGAAAATCGGTGGCAGAAAAAGAAACTTTGTTTTTATAAATTGTTCTTTAAATATCGAAAATTGTTTGGTTATTGAGGTTTCTAATGATAAAGAACTCTTTTTTGGAATCATGGAAAACTTGGAAGCGACATTTCGAATTCCACTAGACTTCTGTTCCAGCGTACTTCTGAGCCAATATAGGCTATGCCTGGATGAAAATAGAACCTCCTACTTGTTTACAAGTCTCGCGCCGAGGGGAATGACAAGTTTGTTTTGCTTATATTGACTGAAAAAAAACAGTCTAACCTGAACTACATGTGACTATATGGATGTTTAAAGGTTTTCAATTATTTTGTTGCGATATTAAAGAGTAATATTTAATATTGTAAGTTAAATAAAAGAATTGACGCCATTTAGTTTGCAATTATTTTAGACCGATATTTGAGCTTTTAAAAAAGCTAATTGTATAATAATTAACACACAAAACAATAAATTCTTTTTAATCGTGGCTATTTCTATTATAGGTTTGCTTACAAACGTTGAGTAAGAATTTTCACTCCCTAATATTCATGTTAGTCCTATATTTGAGCTTTAAAAAAAGCTATAATGTATAATAAATTAGCACACAGAACAATAATTCTTTTAAGTTCAAACGCAAAAGAAAAAACGTGCTGCTTTATTTTCTACAACAAGACTCTTTCTCTGTGAGCAAGTGTGACCACATGTCTGGGCTGCTACTTATTAGTTTGATTGACAATACGGCAATACGACAAGATAATTAGACCGGGAGGCGGCAGCGCAGACAATCACTCATCGAGTTCATTCCAGAAATTCCAGAATTAGTTAAAACTTGATTCGCATATTAAAATACAATCGGTCTGCCAAGTCATATCTTGGTGGAAAACACCCGAAAACTCGATTTCAGTGGTTGGCTCGTAGGTTTACCATTGTGTGTTCCTGCTTCCAGTCCTACATGTTTTCATACCTTTGGGTGCAGGAAAACACAATGGTAAACCTACGAGTCAACCGCTAAAATCGAATTTTAAGGTGTTTTCCACCAAGATATTACTTGGCAGACCGATTGCGTTTTAATATGCGAATCGAGTTTTAACTAATTCTGAAATTTCAACAGTGAACTAGATGAGGTGATTGTCTGTGCTGCCGCCTCTCGGTCTAAATCAGATAGTTCTGCTGAACATCAAAAGTACGCTAGAACAGAAGTGTAGTAGAAACAGAAATGTCGCAACTTTGAAGAGGTTACTGTATATTTTCGTTCCTGATAAAGAAACATTTGTCTTTTTTTTTACAGTGCAGTGGTTTAAACTTCCCGCCGGCTCAAACATCCCTAGTTTTCCCTATTTGTATTAGTTTTGAATTTGTACAAACATTTCGTATAAGAAATTGATTATCAGTATTATAAGCGCAAGCTATTATATAATCATCATTTTTGTACGTCATTAATTCTAAAATTACTTTCAAGAAAAGAAAAGAAAACATGCACCAAAGTGTCTTAGTAATTAATTTTTCATTAAGTGATTCCAAGTTACGAAACACAAGGAAATTGCACTTATCTTGAAATTATTTTTTAATAAAATTAATACTAATTATTCCGTTCTGGACTTTTTTCAATTTTCAAGCGAAGATATGGTTACAAAGACTAATTAATTTAGGAATGTCATTATATAATGAAAATTATTACATGCAAATAAAAATAATAAATGAAAAACATAGTAAAAACTCTGAAAAATAAAAGAATTAATTGAAACTTAAACAAAATAAAATCTTCCAAAAATATGTGTTAATTCATGTAAACGTTTTTACCCGAAAAATAGTGAACATGTAATAAAATAAATATCCATAAGCAACTGAAAACATTGTTCGCCGATAAAAAACAAAAGCAAAAAAAACAATGTTTTAGTTTTCATACATTTTAGAAATTTATAAAAAATAGATAAATATATATTCTCAAGTTATTATTCATGCCTTACTCCACTAATTAAATATTTATTTTCTATAAATATTTACTGATATTTTCCGGTTGAAGAAAAAAAAAATGTTTGCCTTAGAACCCAAGAAAAAGTGTTTATATATTTGGATTAGAACTAATCTGGTTTTTGTTGAAATTTAGTGGTTATTTTTGACGAAATTTTGGATTTTTAAAAGAGTGTGTTTAAAGCATACCTATTTTTTTTTAAATAAAAATAATGTTTATAAAAAATAGCAAAATTGTATAAATTTTTATGTTGATACCAAATAAATACACAGCTCATATAATCGGAAGATCTCATGCGAGGTAAATGCAACACATCGGGTTGCCACGCAGGTCGTAAAAGATATTTAATGCTAAAATTAGATATATGTTAATCTACCATCTTTGTTAAAGAAAAGCGCTTTATTATTATATGTTACAGTACAGTTTCTTATAAAAATGCAAATTACTGAACATATAAATATAAATAAAACTTTTATTAACGTATTTACTGAAGAAAAAAAAACATCGATATAAAATTTTAAATGCCTTTAAAATACTTGCAGTGCCCGATTTAAAGAAATAAACAAACTTTTAACACGATATTATATACATTATGTTTTTAACAAACTTATAAGATTAATTAATTTAGGTATATTTTTCACAGAAAATGCAATTAAATAAACACTTTAATTAGATAAATATGGAATTAATATAATAATAATAAAAAGGAAACCGATAAAATATTATATGGAATATAAAGGAAAATTTCCAGAAAAAAAAAATATTTGATATCTGAAATAAAAACTATGATACACATTTTAAATGAAGAGTTTGTAAGCTTAAGAAATAATAATTTTGGAATAGTAAACAAATGCACCATTAAGAAAACTTTAACATATAAAATTTGCTAATAGTAAAAATTGCTGAACTATTAGTAATCATTGTTTTTAGAAACAAACACGTACTTCTTTATTTCCATCTTGTAAAATGTTCTGTTCAGAAAATAAAGAAAAACATTTTTTTTTGTGGACAGTTAAATACCGCCGTATCATTTAAAAGTATAATATTGTTTTACATTTGTTAGAATATCTTTCGAAAAAGAAGGAGATTAAATGCTTGGAGGAGATAAAATTTACTTTATAAGTAAATACTGTTAATTATTTCATCAGAATTAAATTACACAAATTATTATTTATAAATATATAAAATTAACTTTAAAAATACTTTTGATTTTTTATTATAGTGTTTGTGTGTGTAAATATTACTCAAAACATTTTGCAAAATGAAATAAAATGTTTACTGTTTAACACTTGTTAGTCAATTTCGGATAATTTAGAGGTTATTTTAATGCTGTCGCTATATATTTACTACCGTTAAAGATTACCATTTCCCCTCATAAAATCTTCGGATAATTTCAAAATGTTCAGTTTTCGTAAGCCGTGTTTACAGGCCTAATTGCACCGTGGTCTAAATGTGACATAAATAAATGTGAAGGCAGTGCGATCGAAATGCGATTTTTATTGTCAGAAATGCCGTCATCTTACTGTAATTTCGATCATAGTCGCGCTTAGAAACGACTGGCAGATGAATACAAATTTGGTCCTGGTGACATAATGGTGGAATTAAAAGGTGATGGTCAGAGTCATAATATGAGGAATAGCTTCCGCACAGGTCCGGAAAATCATCGTCTTTTATAAGTAGACTAGTGGTAATGTTCCGGTTTTTCTGGATTTTGAAACTGTAATCCCCATTTCCAGAAATGAAATTTTAAAACACACACACACATTTAAAAAAAAAAAAAAAAACTAATCAAGTTATCTTCCCCGTTGCAATAATAGCTTAAAATAATAATAATAATTATTATTATTATTATTTAAAAAATATTTTCTTAAAGCCTATTTAATAAAAGTCTCTCAATGAGCGTATGAACGAGCTTGATATTGTGCCAGATATCGCTTCTGCGTATGTCCGAAGAATGTTCTCGATTATCAACATTCAGAAGATATCATTTCGTGTTTTAAAAGAGAAAGTTTGCTACACTTTTAAAATTTTGCAGCAAATTATCCGTTCAATCGGCCGTTTTTATATAAAACTGTCACATAACCGTAAATTAACTTTATTCGGACCATAATGTGGTCAATAGTATGATCAGATGTGCTTCGTAATATGATCAACTATCTCTAAAACGGTCGAATGACTGGACAGTTTACTGCAAATTTTTAAGAGTGTTTTGTGCCAGCGACCGCATATCTGGGGAATTCTCCGGATATATCATTTTGCGTTTTAAAAAAAGGTGATGGATTGAACAGGAAATTTTTTTTCACCGTATTAAAAATGTCATAATTTGAGAACGACACAGATAATTGACTTATTTCAGTATTTTTTCACCATTTTTATTAATTTAAAGAGAGTAAAAGTCTGTTAGTCCCTAGTCTACTTATAAAAGACGACGATTTTATAGACCTGTGCGGAAGCTATTTCTCATATTATGACTCTGACCATCACCTTTTAATTTCACCATTACGTCATTAGGACCGAATTTGTATTCATTTGCCAGTCATTTCTAAATGCGACTATAATCGAAATTACAGTAAGATGACAGCATTTCTGACAATAAAAATTGCATTTCGATTGCACTGCCTTCACATTTATTTATGTCACATTTAGACCACGGTGCAATTAGGCCTGTAAACGTGGCTTAAAAAAACTGAACATTTTGAAATTATCGGAACAGTTTATGGGGGAAATGGTAATCTTTAACGGTAGTAAATATATAGCGACATCATTAAAATAACCTCTAAATTATCCAAAGTTGACTAACAAGTGTTAAACAGTAAACATTTTATTTAAGATAAATTACTATTTTTTTTATTATTATTCTTTAGGTTTTTCTCAAGTACTTCTGGCTTGAAAGTGTAATGTATCTAAATGACAGACATTAAATTGGCAATCACTGTAACGGGACTCCTTTCTTCGTTTGGAAAGATATGCCTTTAAAGATATAATATTATACAAATTTGAGGTTATTTGCAAAAACAGACCGAAGCGTGCACATAACACTCAGGTGTATGATGCCGAAGGCAGTGGGGTCACCAACTCTACTAGGTTCATTTTTATATATTTTCGTTTAATAATATAAAATCATACAAAATCAAGAATATAACTGCTGAAGTTAGTGGTGCCCGAAAATTAGGTTAGTTTTGAAAGATTTTCTTTTAAAAATATAAAATCATACAAATTCAAATTTCGTTTGCAGAAAAAGTCTTTAGTGAATGTAGCAGTCCATGTGTCTGTGCTGTCCCAACGCTAGGTTTCCTTCAATAGATTTTCGTTTAAAAATATAAAATCATATAATTTTGAGGGTATACGCTGCCGAAGCTAGTTTGACTCCCCAACACTAAATACCTCTCGAAGGAAAATGCCTGAGTTCAACACTGCTTTTAGGTGTATTTATGGTTATTAACCCTGCAAGAGTCAAAGGCGGGCAGATCAGAAAATAAAATTTAAAAAATAAAGTTTTTATCTGTTAGCGATAGTTAGTTAAATCTATCTTAAGTAGTAGTTTGCAAATTTGGTCCAAATCCACCTAATGTTCGTATTTTAAATTTTTATTATAATTTTATTATTGTTTCTTGAATGACAAACTTCGCGTCTTTTCCCGATAATTAGGTCTGCACATTTTTGGTGCCGGATAGACTAAGATAGATCTGAATACATCAGAGACTCAGATTTCTTATTTTTTAATAATTCGCCGCGATATTAATGCGATAATATTCATCGAAGACTAATTACTCGTCCGCGATTCTCATTGGATAATAGTTTTAAAGATTTTGAGCAGTTCTGTATGCAGAACGTAGAAAGTGTTCTGTTTTTTCTACAATTAAAAATTGCGATCGTGCTAAACAAAAAAATAAGGACACCTATGGAAACACGGTAAATTCGTGTTTGAAATTGTACCTTTCATTAAAAAATATCAATGTTTATTATTTCAAAAATGATTCTCTAAATTACATTTTTATATTTCCTTTTCTAAAAAGCCGGGGATCGATCGTTAGATGGTGAGCAAAAGAACAATGAAATCCTTTTCTGTGCTATAACTTTTATCACCAAAGTTGAGGGAAGGGGGGAGATTCCGTGTCTGTAATGAAATATAAATAAGGTAATAATGATTTACGATCATCGCTTTATGAAAATCAAATTTACTGTAAACGAGTCGATACATTTGAATGCTTTTACGAAATTATTTTATTGTAGGCTACCGAAGGCTGTGGGGCCCTCCATACCACGTTCGTTTGGAAAGATATTTGTCTTAAAAAATAATGACAATAAAACGAGTGTATCACGCCTCCTTGCACGTATGCTTCGGAATACAGTGGGTCTTTGAGACTAGGATTTTTTGGAAAGATTTTCAACTAAAAATAAGAAATCACGATGGGCGTAGTCCGCTCAAGTGTACTTTACTTCATGCAGTGGTGCCCTCAATATTAGGATCGTTTGAATTTAAATTCCTTTGGAAAGGTCAATGAGCCCTAGCGCGATATATTTTAAGTAATCCCGAGTAACGCCGGGCGAATCAGCCAGTGTTAGATAAAAGAAGCCAAACCAACACTTAATCATACACATTGACATGTGGAAGCAGGACAAAAACTTTCATTGTAATTTTAAAAGTAACTTTAGTGTTTTAAATTTCAGAGCTACACGGCTGAACAAACGAAACAATGGTCAAACATTATTTTACAAATTCAAATCTCAATTATTTTGTACTCATCTTTTAGTAATGTAAATTACGAGCGAGAACAACATTTTAAGGTGAGTTTGTGGAAACTTATTTCCAAATATTTGTAGTTGAATTTAGCTTTGCCATGTCTGTGGGAGTGTGCTTACATTAAAATGACTTCAATATGATCTATTTTGAGCGCTGATTTCTCAAAAGACCTTGTTGGGCAGTCGTGCATAATAAAATTAAAACATATCAAGATTAAAACTAAATTAAAACTTTTACAGCCAGTCCCGGTCTTTGGACGTTTCTGGATACTATGCTCTCACATTATAGGCGATTATCTGTTTCATTATCCTTATGAACTTCTGCCAAAATGACTGTATAGATTTTTAGTTTTTACCGGATGTAACTTTCATATCAACTATGAATTGTGTCAAAAATCGTTTTGTAACCCAGATCCCTGTGGACATCTTAATTAATCAAGACAAAAATTGTTTTGTTTTTGTCCTGTAAGTTAGCAGATATTTATCGATTCATAGGTACCACTTATATCCTAAGTAGTTACACGGTTAAAAACATTTCAGTTAACAAAAGTAATTTCGGAACAAATTTTGTTCGTTTACCGAGGTATCACTGGATTAATCTAAAGTTCAATTTTGGTATTTTTATTTATTTTTTTAGATTTTCGAAAATAAGTAATTTTTACTAATTTTCCTGACATGAGATATCTATTTTTTTTGTTTTTATTTAAACAATTGTGTGAAAAAAAAAGTCTTTTAAATTTTTATCTTAACAATACATAAATTATGATCGAGTAAAACTAACTATTCTATAGTAATTTTAAAACAGATGTACACAATTTATACTTATGAATTTAATCATGATCCTATATATAGGACAGTTAGAATAACGAAACATATAATGTTGTGGTAACTTTTTGAAATTTATATACTTACATAAGGTAAAGCTAGGATAGTCTGAGCACAATTCAAAAGAATAACAATAAAAAAATCTAAATATTAATTTTTTGCTAAACTGTCCGAATAATTTTCACTTCATTTGCTTTTTATGCATTTCCATTGCTATTTTCTTGTTATGTTGTAATTTAATAGAACAGTTGTAA
Source organism: Maratus michaelseni (assembly GCA_963931845.1). Taxonomy (NCBI): domain Eukaryota; kingdom Metazoa; phylum Arthropoda; class Arachnida; order Araneae; family Salticidae; genus Maratus; species Maratus michaelseni. Next base: position 183,472,069 of record OZ007589.1, on the reverse strand, counting down.
TAAAACCAACTAATAATAACTACAATTAAATTGTTAACAATAATAATTACACTTAAATGACATTGTTGTAAGGTTTTTGTGAACAAATATTATTGTATTAGGAGTGAATATTTCAACCTAATGATTAAAGAATCAGAAAAATGAAATAATTTTAAAAGCGATTAAAAAATTTGAATTAAAGGGAAAAAATTAAAGAATCAGAAAAAGCAAGTCCAGATAAGATTACAAAATAACATTAAGTTACTTGAAAAGTCGTTTAACTTAAAACTAGTCCATTTTCATTTTTCATTTTTTATGCAAATTTACCAATAACCTGCGTAATCTCTCCTAGCATAGAAACTAATGGGAACGACGCGCCATCTCTCCTAAGCAGCTGATGCGCAAACTCTCCAATTTCGGTAGGAGAGATTGCGCAGCCTTTTATTTAAACATGGCCGCTACTAAAACGAACCGTTAATGTTCACATTGTTAGTCTAGATTAGTAGCTTATGAGAAATCGTTTAAAATATTTTGTACTACTGACATTGTATAGAAATTTTGATGAATAGCTATGAAAATTCAAGCACTTACTTTGGGAAAACAAAACAAAATAGCAATGCTTTATCTTAGACGCTCAAAACAATCAACGTGCACTTTCATGTAGACATTCCACTATTGCTGTTGTACAACTACCTGGAGTCACTGCGCGCTCACTCTATTCCTTTCCACCGAACCTCTATGTGCGCAATCTCTCCGACCGCGTCATCTCTCCTGGCTTTACCTTATTCGTTGTTGTTGTTGTCTGATTAGTCTTGTAAAGCAATTTTTTGCGAAAACATTATTATTATATTTTTTAATATGTGATTTAATGTTTGCTTCAGAGAACATCAGAACAATTTCAGAAAATAACTAAAGAGTATAAAGTAACTTTCTCAAAATTCGACTTTCTCATCTCCTTCGCTGATCCGAATGTTTCAATGAAAATACTGGAATCTAATAAAAACACATATACTGCGAGATTATGCAAATGCAAAAATCATGGGTCTCAAAACATAATCAAGGATGTATATTTTGTAATTGCGCTTCCTCCCTCCTAAAGTAGAAAAAAATGTATTTTAGAATTTATCAGAATAGTAAAAAATTCTTAGTATAGTAAACCTCGAAGTGTGCGCAGAATATATATATATATATATATATATATATATACTATATATATATTTCAAAATTCAACTCTTCTTCTCAGAATCAGCGAGCAATGTATCTAAATTTTCTAGTGCAAATATATAATTTACTTGATGCTAAAGGTAAAAAAAAAATCCCATGTCAGTAAGCCTAAGTGCCTAAATTTAGTCTAAAAGAAGCTTCTGAAAAGCATAGTTATTCCACCTCCAGAAGAGGCGATGATTGAAAATACTATTTTTTTTTTTTATCATTAGATACATATGCTACACAAACTAGATACTTTTTATAATATTTACACGTAACAGTTTCTTTTAACTAAAAATCAGAATGCCTTTCAAAAATTTCGTAAGTAAGTACGAAAAAATAAATTTTGAGACTATATAATGGAATATTTATTCTGAATGAAAATAATGAGTTTCAAATTCCATATACAAATCATCTGTAATTTTTATTGCTGTGATTTGAACAATTTCGAGTCACTATTGTGTTTATACGTTTAACTGTTTTTTGAATTAATTTTGTACATAAATACCTCGCGTATCTTATTGGCTTATGCAGAAGCGAAAATTCATATAGACAAAATGATATACACTGCTCAAAACAATTAAAGGATATTGCAGTTTTAGGTGGATTTTGTATCTGGGAAACTTTTTAGCTGATTGATACATGGTCGACAGACATAGTAGGTTATATGAGAATAAATTACACATGTTTGGCAGAAAAAAATGCATTTTATTGCGCATTTGTGTACAAAAGGAAAAAAACACAATTTGTGCATATGAGGAAAAAAGAATAAGAAAAGGTGTTTTCTTCAAAGAAAATCATTTTCAGTAGGGGGTATGGTTTCCACGGGCGGCCAGCAACGTTGAACACCTTTGAGGCATGGACTCAATGAGGCTATTAATGACGAGTAGGGGTATTCTGCCCCACTCTTCCAGAAGAGCTCTTTCCAGTTCTTGGAGAGTTTGTGGGGGTTGTTGGCGGCCAGAAACTCGTCTTCCTAGAGCATCCCAAACGTGCTCGATTGGATTCATGTCTGGAGAACACGCTGGCCATTCCATTCGAACGATTCCTTCCTCGAAAAGGAAATCCTCCACCAGGTTTCCACGATGTAGCCTGCAGTTATCGTCCATTAAAATGAAGTTATCTGCGATTGCTGCATCGTAAGGGACTACAATAGGTCTGAGGATCTCATCCCTATATCGGCGACCAGTCAGAGCTCCATCTCGAATGATGTAGAGGTCAGTGCGCCCGTCAATGGAGATGCCACCATACACCAACACTCCTCCACCGCCAAATCTGACACTTTCGTGCACGAACGCAGGATTATTCCTACTGCCACGGTCCCTCCAGATGAAAATACGCCTATTATCCGGATGCACAGAAAAACGGGACTCGTCAGAAAACAGAATATTGCTCCATTCATTTCTCCTCCAGTTGACATGCTCGGTTGCCCATTCCCTGCGGTCGCGACGATGCCTTGATGTTAATCTAACACATACCATCGGTCGGCGAGCATACAGACCTACAGCATGGAGTCGGTTTCGGACAGTCTGAGTTGAAATCGTGGTGCCTGTAGCCGAGCGAAGGTGTTGTTGGAGAAGAGTAGCGTTCATATTTCGGTGTCTCTGAGCTGTTAACGCTAAATACCGATCTTCATTGGTCGTTGTTGCCCGTCTACGACCTTGCCCTGGTCTTTGGCCTGCACATCCACTCTCCAAAAAACGGTTCCAGATCCTGGAAATGATGCTTTGTGACACTCCAATGGCTTGCGCTACTTCGGCTTGAGTTTGGCCCCTTCTAACCTACCAACAATTCTCCAAGCTTCTGAATCTATCAAATGACTTCGCTGAGACATCGTAATCATCGAAACAAAGCAATCACTGAATGCCGATCATCCTTGTCTTCATTCTCTTTTATCCAGTTGAAAGTCAAATTTCATTCGCTGCCGCTGAAGCGACGTTTTTGACGTCGAACTCAAAATTTGCATACTCCACAGTTTGAAAACCAGAAAAATTTGCATTTGTGATTCTTTTCTTCTATTTTCGGCAAAAAAAGTTTCGTTTATATCTTTATTTTATATAAAACTTCAAATATCCTTTAATTGTTTTGAGCAGTGTATTTCCGAAACTATTATCGGTTCAAATGCAATATATTTTTGAGAAAGTTATTTATAAGCGTATGTCGAAGTATAAAAATAATGTTTCGAAAATTTTTCCCATTCGAATACGCTTGGGGAACATAAAGTTCCGTAACATTTCATTTCGTATCGTGAAATCAATAGATAGCTAAAAAGACAAAATCGCAGGATATAGAGTATTAGGGCGTACAAACAAGATAAAGTTTCCTCCGAACGTAAACATCGCCGTTACCCATTAGAGATGTTCGGTTGTTTGTCAAAATACACTTCATATTTGCCAAGAAAGTTATTATCAAAGTGGAAAAGAAGTGTCATGCCGAATTTGAAATTGTACTTTATACATCTTCTATAACTTTATCATTAACTTTTCTAGCTACGTAAACTCAAGGCCTGATCCTTTAGTCTAGAATAATTTTAATTGGGGTCTGTAATATGTTTTCCTCATAGATAGGATAATAAATTATTATTTAAAATATTTTTTGCTTGGCAACTGACGAATTAATATTTCATTCACCCCCTTCAGAAATTTTCGCCAATAAGCGAAAATGTACTCGAACTTTTTTGTCCAGTTTTGTTTATAAGCCATAGAACTTACACAAGCCAAGTAAAATGTAAAAAATTAAATAAAGTTCAACACGCATACCATAATTGAAAACGCACTTCAAGCAACTAATGCTCATTAGACAGTACTGTAACCAAATTATTTTGTGTGTACCGGTAAATGAGCTATAAATGGTATGCACATCCTTTTCTGTAGTAATCATCTTGTAGTGCACCTCAAATGTGTATATTAGTTTCAATGTGCTTGGAATAGTGTAACATCATTAAAATACAATGCAAACGCTTTTTTCCCATAGACGACGGCATAATTTTGAGTACCTCTGTAAATGGAACATATATGCTAAACACTTCATTTTCAATACCGAATATGCCATGGTAAACCTTAATAACATATATCAATTACACAGCGTTTGGATTTCCTTTCTAGGACAACCTACTTATGATTTCGTGTTGGAACGTACATTATCAAATATTTTATTTTTAAAAAGAAATTTTAAATGACGCTGCGGACTTAAATCTACCTTTTGAGTATACTAAAAGCAAGCCATTATATCGGATCATGAGGATAATATAAATGTAGTAACATATAAAAAGGAAGATTAATAATGTATAACAGGTTCATATAAAAAGGAAATGAAAGAAAGCTGAATGGTACTTTCTACGCAAAGTCAGTTTTTATCCTATATTAAAATGTTCTTTACATATCAATTAAATTATTTAGTTGGAACTATCTTTTAATCAAATAATAAATGAGTGTTGTCTAAAGATATTTATTTATATGGATTCTGGTTCTGCATAAAAGAGAAACTATTTTTTTATACTCCTTGTATGTATTTTTAAATACCTCCAAGCGGCCGTGTCATTTTGATTTTTATCAATAAACGATAATGAAAATGACAAAAATGACAGCACACGAAAGCACAATTCGGCTATGATCCACTTACTGTTATCACTGTGTTTCATAGAGTTAAAAAAAGGGGAGATATTTTTAGCACTGAGGTAGATAACATTCGGTTCTACTAATGTAAATATTCATAAAAATTAATATGTTATGTAAACACGGTTGACGAAAACAAACCGATGATAGTTTTTCTTCTTGTCTGTGTACCTATATGATAACTAATAACGGATCATAAAAAAATAAATTCGGCTAAATCTAAAATGTACTTTTTAAGCAAACTCTACTTTTTAGAAACATTTATATTAACACGTGCTCTACGTTTAAAAGGCATTATTTAGAGCAGCTGAATTTCAGCCAAATAATAAATGAGTGATCAATAATAGCACGCACAACGAAATATTTTATTTTCTAGTGATATCAAAATTACGTGTATGGATATTCATGTCAGGGGTCTCGTACCTTTTGGAATTTTTTCACCACCAGTAAAAAGTGATGTGGTTTCAAGTTCTCATAAATTTTTAAATACTTAGTGAAATTACATAAACCTTTGTAATATATTTAAGTCATATTTCAGGCTTTATAAAATTTTAAAAATTAACACTTATAATATAATATAATAGTCTTAAAAATTCAGTTGATATTGCAACATTTTTTCACAAGGTATGTCACAATCTGCACGATAACTTAACTTAGAATGAATATATGTACATAAAACTTATTCTAAAATATTAATACCTTTAAACTATATAATACCTTTAAACTGTATAATACCTTTAAACTGTATAATACCTGTATAATAAACTGTATAATACCTTTAAACTGTATTTTATAGAATGAATTGATGATATATAAATTCATTGAAAGAAACAATTTAAAAAGTTCAATTAAGTTTGAAAAATAGAAAAACAATTGAAAAAATAGTTAATTAGTCATTAAAAATAATAAAGATATTTAACTATCCCAATAATATTAATTAATTCCATAAAATTGAGTTTAGCGGTCATTTTAGCATAAATTTTATGTTCATATATTAATTCTAAGTTAAGTTATCGTGCGGATTGGGCCCCATCATGTGAAACATTTTGCAATATTAACTGAATTTTTAAAAAATATTATATTATATTATAAGTGTTTATCTTTACATTTTATAAAGCCTGAAATATGGTGTAAATATATTACAGAAGTTTGTGTAATTTCAATAAGTATTTAAAAGGTTATGAAAACTCGAAACAACATCTCTTTTCACTGGTGGTAGAAAGTTTTCAAAAGGTATGTGACCCCTTCATATTTTAATCTATTATGTATGCTACTAGAATTTATTTAAATGCCTATACATTATATTCTAAGTTCAATAAGTGTATTATAACGATTTTGAATGTTGTGTATTATATAATCTAATAAAACATGAAAATATAATTTAGTCATGATTTCCATTAATTTCATGGCATCGTTCTGTTATATTGAAGTTCAACAAAGCAAACTTTCAAAAGAAAAAGAAAAACTTTTTCACTTGGACAAATATTAATAATAAGTATAATATTCACTAATATAAATTAGTTTAAGCTAGCAACTGTATTTGATAAATATCAAAGTCAGGAAGTGTAATTTGTGTAGGACAATGCTTTATGGCTATTAAAATGTATGTAAAACTACAAATTAGAAACTAGAATAGCATATAAGTACTTCTACTATAATACTAACCATTCCTTACTTTATTTTTTTTTACTTTCGAACAGTGATAGATAATACATACACAAAATATTTCCACACAAAAAATATATGCATTCACAAAGTGTTTTAGCCAAATTATAAAGAAACTAGTCGTTGGGGGCCACCGTAATACTTACCCATCATGTAAATGCATAATGTAAAATATGAAAACAAAACATGTGTAAACTATTTATAAAATTCATTGCAATTCGAATAAAATCGTGGCTTGATGACGTCATAAACTTTAAATGTTCTATTACAGAATTGCTTAAAAGAAACATCCTTATAACTCCAAAATTGATAATCACATTAACTAACGATTTACTGCGTCTCATTTTCAATTAAAATATACCTTTGAATTGAAATTTGAATGAAATACAGGGTCATGAAAAATCGAAGAGTGTGGCAATTGGATTACAAATATCTCGGCAACTCATTATCCGATCTACTTCATTCATTATACAAAATATATGTTTTTGTATTGTCTTTTATATTCACTCCTTCAAATAAACAATTTCGAAAATTTTTATATACCTTTCATCAGAATGAATATTTCGAGAGTCCGAAAAAAATAGTTCCGGATAATCGAGGTTACTGAAATTCAATAAGCTTTTTTCCCATTACTACATACTAAATACAGACCAAATTTTAAGTCTCTATCTTAATTTGTTCGGGAGATAGAGCGTTTACAGACACACACACACACAGACACACACACAGACACACAGACAGACGGACGGCAAATTAAAATATATATATATATATATGTTTTTCGGAATCTCCAGTGTCTGAAACGTGTAAATCCATCAAAAAATTTTTTTTTCGATTTTCAAAACGATTACAAAATTTACCCTATACTACGTATGATGGGTAAGTGAAAAGATATGTAAATTTTCCGATTAATCTAAGCATTATTTTTACATCTATCGTACTAAAATATATCACTTTTCATCTAATGTTCGAAATTCAATTTACTTGAATTTTACATTTTTAATTGATTACAAACATATGATCTAATTATAATTTATTAAGCATCCGTTGAAATACATCACACGTGCATAATAAAGATTCAAATTCATTGTCTTCAAAAGAAACAATTTAATTTGTAAATTTTAGATTTGTTTAAATCAATAGGTTATCTAACATGTCGAAATGCGCATATATTTAAGTAAGTTAATTTAATTCTCACATGCACATGACACTTCCAAAAGGTAAAGATAGACTGAAATTCCTACATGAGGCTAGATAACCACTCAGCACACAATTATGTACTGCAAATTGTTTTATAAGTACTCATCACTCATATTCTCAACACGCATTTAATGAATGTTCTTAAAAATAACTAAAAACATGAAAAAACATTAAAAAAACAAGATAAAACATGATAAAACATGAAAAAAAATTCGATATGAGTCCAAAATGTAATTTTTTAAAGTATTCTATGGTATATACGTTTGCTATAAATTTATTTTTGGAAATATGGACTTCTAAAATTTTATGAGTATACTCAACCTTCCACAGGAAATGATACAATTAGTTGTAAGAAAATTAAAAGAATTGGAAAATAAATGATATCGTCATTAAATAAGAGAATAATTTTTAATAAATTAAATATATCCTGTCTAAATTGGGAACAAATTATTATAGGAACAACAAATTTGGACGCTTTTGACATGATAGAGAATTCATATGTAAGAATTTAGAATTTTTCAAAAATCTTTGGTCTTGAAGACAAAGAATAAATAAAGTTTAAAAAAAATTGATTTAAAGAATCAGTTTTAATATAGTTTAATTCTTTCTCTCGTTGAAAGTAATGCGTAATTGCTTTTAAATATGAAGGCATGGAGCTCTTGATATGGACATTTTTAACCATGAAAGAAAATCTCGGTCACCGGAAATATTAGAAAAAAAAACATGCACGGAGAAATCATTATTTTATTCCATTAAACTGACTTCTGGGAGAACTTAAAACACTCACCTGTCTTCTGACAATACTTCCAAATGTGCTCCATAGAATTTCAATCAGGGGATTGTGCTGGCTAGTAATTTCGTTCTAAACCTTGGACCTCAAGATATATGTCGGCAAGACTAGGAGTACTATAATACAAGCTGAAATGTCAAGCATCTTGTTGCCCACTTAGGCCAATCAGTTATTGTTTCCCCTTCGGCCGGCGTGACAAAGCGTTCTTCTCCTACAGGAAATTAAATGTCGGCGGAAGTCAGCCCGCATTGTAAGAGCCTTAGACAAGACTAAGTAGATGCGCTACAGAATTATAACATCCCGAAAAAGATATCACCTAGAGTCCAAAAATAGAATCTAATACATGTTCGAAAGATCTCGTTCCAATAACTCTCATCTGTATGAACATGCCTATGGAATAAATAGACCCATAAACAAATAATAATTATTATTATTATTCAAGCAGCGATTTCTGGTAAAGAACCTCATATTGTGGTAGACCTTGGTGAGCTTCGGCTAGTATTTAAATACTTCCTGTAATAAAGAATCTCTGAGCATCGACGCAAATTAAGCACTCATTGTATGTCATTTGACATTCTTTTTATAATTTAAACTGACAGTACAAAACTGGCATCCTTATCGGAAGCAATCGATGAATTTATAGAAATAGGGAAACACTTCTCGATTGCGTTCTATCAGAATAATAATATATGACATCTGTTACAACTGAAAGGACTTTGTAAATCTCTACAGAAGAGAATTAACACAGGCAACGTTTATGATGAAAAATAGAGTAATCACTAACATTATTCACTGAAATAAAGGAGATTTGAGCATCGAAACAAATTGAGCACTCATTGTATGCCATTTGACACTCATTTTTATAATTTAAACTGACAATACAAAACTGGCATCGTTATTCGAAACAATCGATGCTTTTATAGAAAAAGGGAAAACACCGGTCGATTGCGTTCTATCGGAATAATAATATATGACATCTACTTACAAATGAAACTGGCTTCGTAAATCTCCACAGTAAAGCCTTAACGTAGGCTGCGTTTATGATGAAAAATAGAATAATCACTAACGTTATTCTCAAAATCGTACACAACAGAAAACTAAAAACTACAAACAAACAAACTCTCAAGCTAATGCTCGCTGACTAAAACCAGAAGAAAATATTCTTTTGGGGTTAGGAATTCAAATAAAAAATAAAATAAATAAACAATCCAATAAAAAAATATGTTACTGTCACAAAAGAAAATCTAACTGAAAGCAAATTCATTGTTCGATCTTTTCAGTGGCGCCATATAAATACGTCTTCAGACATAAGTCTGCAAATAAAACTAGAATAGACAAGTTGGAAATTGTACGTCAAACGTGACAAACGAGGTGCGTTCGTAGTATAGCTAGTTATATAAATATTCAGATCTTGATAATTTTTAATTCTGTGAAATGAATTATATCGTCTGCAGATTAATTTCTGTAATAAAATAAGTATCTCGGTCGCTTGACGGTTAAACCTCGGAAACTGCTATAACAAGAAAAAACCGATTTTTTTAAAAAAGATAATTGTTTTAATAAATATTTTTATTAATATCTTCTAAAGTTTTGATTCGATTTTCATAAAATTTCAAATGTCTCGACAAAATTCTGCAAAAATAATATATTTTAAATTTCAAACTATTTGGTTGGGCAGTTTTTGCACTGTTACATGCGGACAGATGGACGGAAGGATCAGACGACGACTATGGGTGCTACGTATTTACATAATTACGAACGCACCTAAAAAAGACTATTTCTGTTTATTCTTTATTCTGATCAAAGTATCATTAAAATGATTTTAAATAGAATACGTAATTTTTAAAAGTTAAAAGTTTTTTTTTTCCTCTATATATGAATTAATAAAATTTTGAACTCGAGCTTGCCCAAACCCGAAGACTGATATAAAAATCAAGCCCATTTCATCTCCATCTCTTATGTATGTGACACATTACGTCACATATAAGTGTTTTGATACAAAAGAAGGCAAAATATTGGATATGGGTGGGAAAGGAAATGATAATATAGGATTCGTTTTACAGAAGCGTTTTTGCACTGGGCTCAGTATTTAAGATCGCCGGTGAATTCTGGCCGATATTTAAATATTTACTAAAAACAGAGAAGTACCGGAGCTGAGCTTCAGTGGGGTCCGGCGCAAATTAAATCCTGGTCATGATAAATGGAATTTCCCTGTTTGAAAACACTCACCTTGATTTTTATATGCATATCACATACTGGTTACCTAATACAATTTATTTCTATTAAGTATAAACAATGCCTTATTGAACTCTAGATGCTTTATTGGACTCTAGATGATCACTTTATCCTAATATATTATAACTAGGGGCTTGCCAACCCCCGTGAATTGCGCCGCACTTCGCATTGGGAACGCTACGCGGTCCCAGCTCGATTCGCTCGTTCGCCACATTTTGCCAACAACTCTAGCCAGAATGAGTACCACCATCAATCATTTTAACATATGAAATTTATAAATTACTTTAATGTAAAAGAAAAGTTATTGAAAACTTCGTCGAAAACACAGTTAAAACTGCATTTAGTTGGTGCTACCAATGGGCATAAATCATTTTAACATTATGAAATTTACAAATTTTTTAAACTTAAAATAATTAACTGAAAAAAAATCCTTGTAAACGCAATTAATTTAAAACTTTGTTTATTGGATATTGTACAGCATGTCTTAGATTTATTTTCTTAGATTTCTTAGATTTCTTAGAAAAACACTACATGATAGCAAGATAGTTCAATATAAATAAGCTGTCATCCTCTAAAGCTCGTTCGACGTGGAAAATAGAATATCTCTCAGATACTTGGCAAGTTTAGAAAACGTAAACAAATCGTTTTCTGCTGTGTTTAAAAGAAACTCTTGATCAACAGGCTGTTTTTCGGAATGCATCATGTTACCGTAAAACGAACCTATGACCAGTGCTATTCATAGATCAGCCGAAAGTTCGTTCTGTATTTAAAAAGAGCCCCTACTCTGAATTAAAACTAAAGGCCAGGGAATATGATATCATATTGACAAAATCGTATACTAAAACATTTTAGTTTTATATAGACTCTGAAGATCATGACGTCATTGGGAGTTCCTAACAAACAGTTGCTATGTATTTCCTGGCTGTAGCTACGCTTTTCTTGCAGGTACACCTTCACACAATGGAAAATCTACTCAGAAATCGGTTGTTTGTTTGAAACAATTCTACCGTGTGCCATCACACTTTTGGAGTCTACATGAGAATGCACCCTTTCTTTCAAATCTGACATCATTTTCACCATCCGATCCATTCATCCCTACCGAAATTAGAGCTCCATTTAAGAAATTATTTTAAAATTCCTGAGTTTTAATTAAATATTTATTATAATTAATTGAGAATTATATAATTTTCAGACATATATTATATTTTGCATACCCAGGAATTAAAAAAAAATAGCTAGAGACCAGTCTATTTAGCTGCAGGAATATGTGTCAGTAAATATGATGTCATTACTGAAAATTTATAGTAAAATATATTCCTGGATGAAAATACACCATTTTTTTTAATGACATCATTTTCTTCATATAAAACATTTCGCTTTACATATCACTTACTATGGTAGATTATTTACTATTGTTCTTTTTACACGGATTACTTAATGATATTTCTTAATAAATAATATGCGTTCTGCTCTTTCGCGATTAGTGCCTAATTAAACGGAATCATTTTAATATGCTTACATTTAATGAAAACCATTGAATTTTTTCTTATAAATATGAAGCGAGTTTCAGCGATGAAATGGTTGGCGGAATGTAATAAAGCAAATTAAGTTTGTGTTACTATGATTGTTGCAAGCTACATATTCAGCCTTATTTTCGCGCTACGTAAGGAAAAAAAAATATATATATAGATGCTGTAACGTCCTTTCAACCCCCCCCAAAAAAAAAAATGTATATAAATTGATTTTACGTTCTAATAAATATAATTTTATACTAATTTTTTTTTTTAATATCATTCAAATTCTGCCACCAACTTATTAACAACTACATGCTATTTTATTTCAGATAATTATATGGTAGTTAAGCCTGATACTAATATTACTAATGGATTAAATCGAAATGAATCTCAGAAAAAACACTGCGTGTATTAAAATCAGATAATTCTTTCTTAAACAATGTGTGGAACCTGAAAATCATTTTATTACACCAATTGCTGTACGTGTCTACTACTACAAGGAATTGTTTCCTTTTAAAGCGTTTAAAAACACTATTTTCGAATTATTTTGGGGTATCTTCAAGATACACCAAGATATGCTTTATTCTTTATTTAAAGATAATTTCTTTATTCAAAGCGTAATTCTTTGAGATGACGGACACAATAAAATGTAATCCGCTTGTAAAGTTTTTCCTGAATGGAAATAAGTGTTATTTACTGCATAAATATCTGAAATTAATTTTCGTAAAACCCTCTAAAGGGAAATATTTCAGCCACATTTTTAACGTGAAAAAGACATCTTCCAGTACAGAAAGATTTCCGAAAATTCCAATCAATTATATCGATTTCTTCCCTCATTAAAAATTCTTAAAAACACATTATTTTTCCCATAAAAAAATATTTTATAAAATCACTTTATAAAATCCAAGAGGTATTTCCTAGATAAATTTTTAAATGGATTAAATTCCGCTTGGAATTTTTATTAAGACTACTAACAGATACACTAATATGTTTGAAGTAGATTTTAAGATTAATCTTACCGGACACACGCATAAAAAATATTTTCTGTCTTGAAAGATTTTAGACAATTAAAATTTCTTTTAATAAAATAATTTCGTAAATTTGTCTTCACTGCTCTAGTAAGAAATGCAACAAAGTATGAAATTAACAAGCAGGGAAAATTTGCGTTTAATCATACATTGTCCAATTTCATCATGCCAATAAATGCAATAAGTGTAATAGTGACATCAAAATCTGTCGAATAAGACATGGATTGCTGGGCGAAATACTGTAAAAGGAACCAGAGACAGGGTCAGCGAGTTTGGCATTCACCATCCTTTAAAAGGTGATGCAAATAATCAGGTGGACACTCTAATTTAATTAGCTGAACTACAAATTTTGGTTCTACACAGGCTATTCTTGAAATCCTACCAAAAACTACACACAAACATCAAGGGGAAGAGGGGGAAAATCCCCTATAAAAAAGGGTGTTTTAAATGTAAAACTAGGTTTAAATCTATGTATAAAGTCAAAAATGTACGGGGGTCTCATTGCAATGCGAACCCTGATTTTTGTTCATTGCTTTAATAATGATGAATATATTTAAAATAAAGTTGTAGCAGATCGACACTATTTTGTATAAAATATCAAGATATCAAGAGAAGTGGTGTGATATGCATCCAGACAACACGGAAATAGACGTGCTATATTCCAGAATATAGTGGAAATTAAATATGGTAACACTTATCGTATTACTGTGTTCTTCGTTTCATAATGTCATCGCATTTCACATATTACAAAGTATTTCCTATTCAAAATGTCGGTAAACTTTCTTTAAAATATCGTTAAAATATATTCACTATTGTTAATATTATGTACAAAAAACTCATTTTGCAAAGGGACACCACTAATAGAGTGAAACGCTCTGCATTTTTTATTAAAGAAATGAATTGCTGCTTTGATTTCCTATATAAAAGTTGTTTATTGTAATTAGTTCTGACTCATCTCTAATTTTCTATGTGATATTCCTGGACATCTTAGATATCCAATAAAATCGTATCTACTATGTTGGGTATGTGTAACTTTATGATTGGTTCAATATTCTTCGAAAACCATTCAATGTTAAATAAGATTTTATTTAGATTGAGTTTTACAACTTGTTCTATTCCAAAATTAAGAGTGTAAACCATGCGTGATAAGAATGTAAATCATGCATCATGTATATATATATATATATATATATATATATATATATATATATAATACTTTCCAACACATTTAGAATACTGTAGCAAAAGTTTACTGTTTAATGAAGTGAAAAATGATATCTAAATAAACAGTTTGAAAAGCGCATAATGCATTTAAAAATCAAAATTCAGCACCTACCTCCTACAATCGAAAAAGACCTAAATTCTTCTGTTCTGTCCTGTACATTATTTATAAATTTATGTATGTACATACATAGTACGCTAAAATTTAGTTTAGTTAGGAAAGGTATAACACAGTGGAAAATTTCCTTTTAGCAATTTCCTCCAATGAACGGAAATTTACTTGAATTATTTTGTGTAAACCTGTATATTTTCAATAGAATTTATACTTACCAAGTGACATTAAAAGAATTAGTTAGATTTAAAAACTCCTACCACGTCTGAAAACACTCTTCCAATTAGTTTGCGCTCATACAGTATTGTAACAAAATTGTTTTTTATTGCTGTAAATTAACGACAAATACTATACGCACAGATAAATGCTATAAATTGTACAGTAAACGCCCTATTGTACTTGTAGTGCACTTCACTCACGCATATAAATTTCAATATATTTGAAATAACGTAACACCATTAAAATATATTGCAAATTATTTTTCCCATACACCATAATGTAATGGAATATTTTGTGCGCAAAACAATATATAAACGAACTATAAATGCTACACACTTCACTTTCAATACCCAAAATGCCATAGTAAACTCCAATAACACATATCAACAACATGACATTTCGAATATATTCGAGTATATTCGTGTTAAAGCACGGAGAGACAGATGGCTAGACAAACCGATTTAATAAATACTTTTCAACTGTGCTGGAAAGTGTGAAAAAGACTACTTTTCCATTATTTCTACCACAATGTGACACCACAAACGACTAGATATTAATTAGTGGCTGCATTGTAATAAGAATGGGGTAGTAAAAGTACAAAGAGCAAACAATATTTTTAGTTTTTGAGACACAGCGTCTTTCATATTTTAAATACAACTTTTAAATAGCAACGCCAATATACCTTAGTTAAAACTCGTTATTAACAAATATACAACAACATGTTTTTCAAAGTTGTTTTCCTTAGTAGATGTTTTTCCTTATTAATGACATTTCAGGAAAATAAAAATTTCTTTTATATTTTTTTTTACACAAGAGAAAGTACATTTATTTAAATAAGCCTAAAGTACCCCTTTTCTTTTATCAAAAGATAAAGGTATACTGTTGTAGATAAAATATATCACAAAATCACATTTTTACTACTATTTTGCCTATATTAAATATCACTGGCTCTGATAATATCACTTCTATAATGTCTAAAATTCTAAAATTTAATTTCGAGATTATAGTAATTAATTTAATGCAGTTAAAACTTTAATGGACTTCTGTACATATGTTATATCCTTCAAAAATGATTTTTGAATTTCAATATTTGAATATTTATTTTTAATTTAATATATTAGCTTGATGTATTTGCTAACAAAAAGAAAAAAAAATGCTATGTAAAAATTAAAAAAAAAAAAGTTTTAAATTTTGCTCTTAAAATTAATATTTTTTGATAAAGAAAGTTCTATTATAAAAGTAAAAATATTCATTAAAATATGTTCATTTCAAAAATAATTTGACAGTTAAATGCAATTATTTTTTTCTGACAAATTGTTATTTTAATATTAAAAGTGAAATATATCGATAAGCAATCGAACCATTATCAATGAATAGAAAAAAAATAAAATTTCATTTCTTTTTCGTATAAAATGATCACATTTATTAATATTGTTACCTCATAATTTGATTACCAATTTTTGCTCAGACAATTAAGCTAACAAAAGGGGCTCTTCAAATTTAATTTATTTTCTACCCCATTCTTATTAACCGTAAAAACAACTTTATTGGATATCAAACAGAATAGCTTTTCAAGAAGCAATCTTATCTAACTCAATTTTTAAAGAAGGAGTAAAAAGAATAAAAAATTCCAATTTATTTGAAGATTTCGGAGAATCTCGGTAATTGGTTCTTAGAAGACTGTTAGATTCCTTTTTCCCTTGCGATTAATACAGAAAGTGATATGTTTATTTTGAAAATTTCCTTTTAATTATATTTTTAATTTATAACTAGTAACAGTTTGAACGTCACAAAGCTTTCTATAATCAAATCAATGAAAGAAATTAAATAGTAAAATAAATTGCATTGATTTAGTAAAAAGTGTGTTATTTATATAGAGGGTTATTAAAAATTTATGGTGCAAACTTTAAGGATTGGTACAGGACACTGTAACAAACACTTTTTGCATAGGAAAGCAGTGTCGGAATTCCACTTACACAGTAAAATATGCAGGGCTTCTCACTCCTATCCGAAGTCGCGTTTTCGTTCATAAATTTAGGAGTAGTGAAAAGATATTTTAACGAAATCCTTACAACATGCTTACGATTCATACAAAGATGAGTCTGCTGCGAATTTTGTTAAAATATCTTCATTACTGTTAACGATATGAATGAAAATGCGACTTCGGATTGGCGTGAGACGCCCTGTAATTTTGACAAAATAAAAAAGTTTGTGACCCTAGTTTCCTATACAATAAATGTTATTTTTACAGTGACCTGTACCAACCTACTGTAAAAACTATTTATTGTATAGGAAACCAGGGTCCAAAATCCATTTATTTAGTCAAAATTACAGGGCGTCTCACTTCAATCCGATGTCTCGTTTTTGTTCATAACTTTAGAAGTAGTGAAGATATTTTAACAAAATTTGCAAAAGATTCATCTTTGTCTTAATTGTAAGAATATGGGAAGGATTTCGTTAAAGTATCTTCACAACTGTTAAAGTTATGACCGAAAAAGTGACTAACGATTGGTGATAGATGCCCTGTATTTTTGAATATATAAATGAATTTCCGGCACTGCATTCCTATACAAAAAGTGTTTGTTACAGTGTCCTGTACCAACCCTTAAAATTTGTACCATTGATTTGGAATCACCCTGTATAAACGTTCAATATTTTTATGGAATTGTGAACAATGAAAAGTTTTAATGCAGGAAAAAGAAATTTACTTATGTGCATTTAAACTGGAAATGTAACAATAGCATATTTCATCAAATTTCGGCATACCTCTTAGAATAAAAATCTATTCCCGTGAAGAGGATCCTAAAGGAAAAGGTTCATTGAATTGTGTGCAATTGAATTTGGAGATATAAACATCGTATTTTTCAAAAAAAAAAAATCAGAAAAATTCGGCATTCCTTCTTAGATGTCTACAACGAAGATTTAATGGCAATATATTCCCATATTCAGGCATGAAGGTTCGTTGAATTAATTCCATTTAAACTGGTGATATAAGCCTCGCATATTTCCAGTTGTGGCATCACTTGTTAGATGACCGCAATCAACATTGAATGATTATTTATTTTATAAGGATTCTAAATGTGATGTTTCATTGAATTCTGAGCACATTAACTGGAGATATAAGCATCATACAGAACGAACAAATCCTCGATTTGCGGCACCGCTCTAGAGGGATTTTGCCCCAAAACAAATCAGCACCAGTTCATTTTAAGATAGAACTTCATATAAAATTTCATCCTATTCTATGAAGTAGTTCGCGAGTTAGAGCACCAACATGATTTGTGTCACAGATAGACACAATGATTCACGGACAGACATTTTCAACAAACGGTCAAATCGTTTTCAAGACCTTCTAAAATATATAAATCCCTCGAAAACCGTAAGTCGAAATTTGTCACGAATCCAATACTTTCTTCTTAAGAAATTCATCACAGACAATATGTGCTAGATGTTTCAAAGAGACTTCATGCTTTAAAAATAAATTTTGATAAACAATAAAACATAAATTAAAACAATTGCATGTATAAAAAAAACTCCACTGACAGATCACGACAAGCAGTGATTAAAAGAAATTTTTTAGTTACATCCACAGCTTAGCAAGTTTGATCTTTATACGTACAGCACCAGGAGTACGTGAAGTCACCAATGTTTTGAGATAAATTGCCTAAATGTTATTTTACATAGTAAAATATGTTAAAACCATTTGATACAGCCTTAAACAGAAATATCTAATGATTCCCAAAATACAAGCATCCAATAGCACCTGTCTAAACTGTAATTTGTTTATGGTCTATTCCAATTCCGACTTAGCAGGCTTTATTATATACCAATGAGAATTTCTCCACTTTTGGCAGTTGGTGAGGAATTGAGTTTTTTGTCCCCAAAGTAGCAATATTTCGTTAAGCCTTTGATCGTTTAGCATGTATGTTTGCGTGAGTGTGTATAAGTATTTAAATGTATGTCTAAATACTGGCAAATATTACCATACAGAAATATACCACACTGCAATGGATATTTATTTTTTTAAACTTTCTCTTTTAACATCATCACGCTACCTTTTATTGATATAACACTATGATGTGGGCATTTTTGACGAAGTCGTTTGAACTTTATAATACTGACCTGGTGACCCCGGACTTCTTGCGTTATTGAACATTACTGACTAGTGTGAGATTGCAACACAAAAATCATTTTTAATTGGAAACTGATATCTTGCTTTTCATTTAATATATAATTTTTAGATTGCGCACTATCAACACCAAAAATCATTTTTTATTGGAAAATATCAATTATAAATTGATAAAAAGTTTGAAAATTCATTAAAAACCGTACTTTTGTATTTGCCGCATACCTCCAGTTTATAACCGAAGATTTCCAATATTTATAGCAACCTTTTCAATTTATATTATTTCGTGTTTAAACAATTACATAGTTGTTAAACTTATCTTTTTTATATATATTTTGGTGAAGTTTAAATTTCGGTATAAAATATTAAAAGGGAGCAAATACGGAACTATATCCTCAGGAATTAAAAAAAAAGAAGAAGAAAAAAATTGAAAAAGAATTACCCGTTCTCTACTAACCACAAATCATCGTATAAAAGTATGCCTGTTACCAACCAATTAGGAATAACGTCTACTAATTAATACTACACTTAAATGTGGCTTAGGGGTTGTCTGCATATAGATATTTTGGCAAATTTAAAAAAAATTCAATAATAACACCTATATTTTACATCATATTTAAAGACTATGGTAAATGTTACCTTCGATAGCAAACTGAATGTCATTCGATCTAGAAGTTTAGAAATTATGCAGGTTTAAAGTTTTGAACATTTAACGTTCAATCGATTTTTAATCCTTGTATAACAGATTGCAATGTGGATATCCCAAAAACAACTTTGCGGAATGAGCTGTATATTTGCATTCAAATATTTGAAGCTTCTAAAAACCAATTTCTGTATTAAAAAAATTACAAGTTACAATATATATTTTTTCGAAATAATTTTTTTAGAAAAATATGACCTATGCATTTTTTAACAGAAAGGAATTTCTAAAAGCTTTAAACTTAGAAATCAAATATTACAGCTCATTCCTCCAGTTACGTTTTCAGTAACACTTAAGAAACTACCCGCATTACAATCTATTTCGCAACGATTAAGAATAATCCAACATTAAAAGTTCCAATCTTTAAACTGCATAATTCTTAAACTGCTTCACCGAATGACTTACTGTTTGGTATCCGAAAGTAAAAGAAATAGAAGATTTGAAATATGATGTCAAAATTACGTGTTAGTAATTAAAAATACCATGTTGGCTCAGTTTCATAAGTAGACGACACAGTAAGCAAAATTTAAGAATAGCATTAATTAGTTTATGTTTTAACTAATCGCTTGGCCTCCTTAAATACGACGGTTTGCAGCAGAGTTAGTAGGGAGTGGGGCGTTTTCTTAAACCTTTTATATTGTTTTATGTGCAAACGGTTTAATCTTCCGCAATCGTGCTGCACGCAAACTGGCGTGCAACACGATTGGCTTAGCCCACATACGACACCTTAGGTGACGGCGTAGCCCACCTTAAGGCTCCTATATACCGTGCTGACTCACGCCTCCCTTTAATTGCTCAAGCGGACTCCAGACTTGGCGTCTTATCGCGTAGATGGCGAGATTTAGTTACTTAATCACATGCAAAAATATAAGAATAAGTAGCTAAGATATTTAATAGCGTCATACATTAAAAAGTAAAAATAAAAAATGTAATTATGCTTTTGTATAATAATATATTAAAATTAAAAATTCATTTTAATCAATTAATATTTATTGCTTTGCTTTACATGAATAATTAAGAGTGACAATATAAATTTAACTAATTCTAAATTTGATTTAATGCAAAAATATATATTCCCATATATTGGACTCTTATATTTTTATTACTTTCAGTATGAAGTTAAGTTGTGATATTATTTCTTTTTAATAAAAATGTCTTAAAATGCTGTTATTCTGGGGAATAAATTTCGTATGTTATATATTCAGTTTTTACAATTTAATCGCATGTAAATAATCCTTATTAAAATAATAATAATGATGATGATGAAGAATGAGAACCTTCCGCGTTTCGAACAATTTCTGTTTTCTTTAATGTTAACTCAATCTCCCCCCCCCCCCACATCCCTACAATCCAAAAATTTCAACCAACCCAGTACGTAAAAGTTTAAAATTTGTAAAACGTATTTTTTTGTCTACTTTGTGTCTTACTTTATTGCAACAATAAATAACCAATTATTTAAATTCCCCCTTTTCGAAATTACCGATCTCGCCTCTTTCCCTCTGTTCTCAAATCCAAAGAAACTACTTTCTGGCATATTTCTGAATTCATTTTTGTTCAAAAACACATAAAATTAACAGGTGTTCTTAGGATCTTTCAGAAAAAGTGTTCTGTCAAAGTGGACGGTTTGAATCAAATTCCCGACGTGGCGGCGCGAGAAAGAGAGAAGCTTATCGCCACGTGACAATTATCGCTTATTATTTGATAAGTAATTTATTTGTCAAAAACTAGAAAACGCTATTCGATTCCAAATCGCTTCAATAGTCAGTTCTGCCAATTTTATTCCTTTTCGTTTAAAATTGAGTCAGAAAATATGTTAAAAAGTTTTGCGCTCTTGAGCAGGAAATTTGAAAACCACATTAATCAAAACTCTTTCAATTAAAAATATATAGAAAATTCCATATAGTAAAAACGTCAAATTCACCTTCTTAAATATGAAAAAAACACAATGCAAACACATTGATAAATATGTATTTGTT
Organism: Maratus michaelseni; assembly: GCA_963931845.1. Lineage (NCBI taxonomy): Eukaryota > Metazoa > Arthropoda > Arachnida > Araneae > Salticidae > Maratus > Maratus michaelseni. The sequence continues at coordinate 183,450,484 of OZ007589.1, read as the reverse complement.
ACTATATAAAAACAAGGTATAGTTTTTCGACTGCTTTTTTATCCTCTGATGATGGCTAATATTTAACCGAAAGCGCTTAGGTATTTTGACTTCTCATTTTACATCATAATTTGTTTTAATGCTTTAAAACTGTGTTTTTTGCATTTGCACCTATTATAGTAACAAATAAATTTTTATCAGTATGTTTGCATTGTGTTTTTTCAAAACTCTTCAATTTCTAAATTTTTCTGCCCTATTTGTAATTTTACAATAACAGTAAATAAATAATGAATCGTCAAAATTTCCCCTTCCCGCCAAAACAATAAAAAATCTGCCCCCCCCCATCCTTTCTGCAGCTGATGAAATTAAATATCTCTATTTTTTTTCTTATGTTTTGTTACTTTTTTCAAACCAGAAATATATAATCAATTCAGTCACGCTCCAACCCCCCCCCCGCCCCCACCCCACACTACTCTCAACTTTCAGTTTTTTCCTTTTTACCCCCCCCCCCCAGCGCAAAATACAAAGTGTAAAGTGTAAAATTTTAAATTTCGATTCAAGAAAGTCTCTTTTCTACACTTTTTCATAACAGTAAATGAATTTAACAATCTAAATATCCCCCCCTCCACCCATCCAAAAAATAAATAAGGTGGAGTTTCTAGACATGGGGGGTGAATAAGATTTTTTTCTCTATCTTTAACAATTAGGCTTTTCTCACCCGTCCTGCAATATACCATATCGAACTCGAAGAACCGGTTTATTGTATACAAGTGATCTGGTTGGCGTGGCATTTGGCGAAAATCTTCTAGCATTTATAGACAAATTATTCCGCTTTTCTTCATTTATATGGATTTTAAATATTCTAAGTCCACGCCTTGACAGATTAGAACAATTTTATGTGAAACAACCGACCTTTTTAAGCAATTTTGTAACTCGATAATCGTTTAAACATTTCTCACCTCATAGGCAACAATGGTCAATAAACGGTAAGTGGGCATCAAAATGATTGATGATTCAGCCTGTATTATAGGAGCCCTAGCCCACCTAAGCCACCTTAGGTGACGACATAGCCCAAATTTTTATAAAACAATATAGCAATCACTCATGTTATAGGCTAATATTGCTAAAATAATTAGCATTTAATGCGCTGGCGATGACTTGGCTAAACATGGGCAATCCATTGCCAACTATGATAACACTGTCAGTATTTTATAAGTTTTGAGTATGTTATTAAATTAATTTAAAAGTTTAACAAACAAGTTTTTATTGTTAAGTTACATTCTTTTTTTAAAAATTATGGTTGGAAATTAATTAAATAACCATAAGCAAACCCAGTAAATTGATATACAGTTTAAAAGTTACTCCATTTGAAAGTACCATATTTACTCCTGTATCCGGTTTTTACAATTTATGCTTCAAAAGCGAGGTGAGCATCATACATGGTATATTTTTAGAAAGAATGTTAAACCATACATGTTTTCACGAAGTCACTAACAAGGAAAGTCTCCATAAGCGCATACTCAGAAAATTTTGAAAAAATTACAGTTCTTCTCATGAGGATATATACGTCTATAAAAAAAAGTTCTGCAGAACCTCGATATAATGTCCGTAAAAAAATATGAAAATTTTATTTATTTGGCGATTTATCACCGGTTGGCGACGGAATGAAATTTCAAAAAATACGCTTTTATGGCAAATACTCTTTAAAGAAAAACTTTTTCATGCTGCACTTGTTTATGTAAATTTAATTTACATAAGGAATAAATTTCTATAACTACAATTTTGTATACGCATTTCTATGTATATATAAAGAAATTTAACGATTGTATTTTACGATTTAAAACAAAATTTAAATTGATTAAACGTGCTTCAAGCTCAAAAATAAGCTCGATTCTGAACCTTGTCAATTCAAGAAAAATGTATTGTTGCTATGGAAACAACTACTTCTTCGATATAGAAATGTATAACGAATCCATTTGTCATAGGGCTTTTTCTTTTAAAATACATTTAAAAATTACTTGTATAACTGGTGAAGCCGTTTAAATTAGAAAAAATCGTAGAATGGTGGATAAAACAATAGCAAAATTTCATTCAATCGGTAATAAATAGAGAAAAAAGAACGCGAGTGATTTATTTAATCTGATTTAAAGAATACTTTTAATTAATATTACTGCAAACGTACAGAGAGTTGAAAATGTTGAACGCAAAATGCAAACGATTCTGAACAAGGGGATATGGTATGATGAGCCCTAGAATTAACCCATTCGTATAATTTTTTTAAGCTAATGACAATTTTACGCTTTCAAATTTTACAAAAATCTCATAGGTCACATAGCAAGAATTTCTTCAAACTCTTCGTTTACTTTAATATGCCTTTCAGATTCATATATTTTTTAAATTTCCATTATTAACTAAAAGTGAAAATAAACATTTGCAACTTAAAAAAAAAAAAAAAAAAAAAAAAAAAAAAAAAAAAAAATCATTTAATAATTCAATAATACACATAACTTAAATGTCAGCGTCGCTATAGCATAAAATAGATATTTGCATCTTCCAAAACATAGAACATATTTTTTCAGTGCTAAATTAAATAACTGCAACATCAAGCGGCTTGTATATATTATACAAAATATAATAAACTATTTCATCGTTTAAGTTCAAATTCATTAAGTATAGCGAATTCGAATAATCATTTTACAAGCAAGTTCAAAATGCTTAAAAATCGTTTGCGTTTGGCGAGGAAAAAATGTTGCTAGCCAATGTTGCTAGCAAACATAGACAACATTTTCATGCTAGTCAAAGTTGCTAGCCATGAAACAGTGTTTTGGCGCGTCTTTTTGCGCCAAATACTCGAAAGTATTTTATTTTTTTGCAGATTTTCTACTGGGATTCCGCAGCTAAATTTCACTGTTCCTTTATTACATACATTAGTAGCTTCAGTAGCTTTTTTTTTCAAAATTTTCTAAGTATGCGCTTTAAGGAGACCTTCCTTGTAAGTCACAAGATCTGGGATGGGTTTTTTCCTGTTTTTCTTCTTTCTTCCCCCATAATGTTATGCATGACTCGGCAACATTGAATTTTTGAGCTATAGCTGTTTTGCAGTGAAAATATATCGGGATTTTGTTTTTATTTAAAATACCTACACTTTTTTTGAGTACTAGTATTTGCTTTGTTTAATCACGGAATGTATGTCAATAATAAAAACAACCAATAATACTAATCTAAAAATGTGATCACTGTTTTAATTTCTAATATCGATCTAATAGCGATCTACACGCTTCGCCACTGACGGTATTTATTCCTAAATTTATATCCTGCTAAATATCTTACATAAGAGAAATTTTTGAAATGTATTAAAAATTAAATAAAAAATAAATAGCTAAAATACCAAAAATTAATAGCTCGAAAAGTATTTCTCACAAAATTGTAGGACATTGCTGAAACTGCGCTAGAAAGGTAAAAAAAATTGTAATTTTTTTTTATATAAATTTAAAATCTGATGATTATGCCGTTTTTCAAATATTGAATTAAAAAAATTACCAAACTTCACAATAAAATGCCATAGCGATGTTACAGTTAGCGATAATACAGTTTTTTCAAATATTAATTAATTAATTAAATTTTGTTATTTAATTTTAGTTTTATTCTTCATTTCTGTTCAAAAGTACAGTCTCACTCCACATTTATAGTCTCCTTCGCCCGCGAGCCGCCTGATCTTCGTCCGTGAACAGCCCCATTTTCTTTTTACGTGTGAAGGTGAGACTATAAATATGGAGTGAGTCTATACTTTTGAACAGAAATGAAATATAAAATTAAAATTAATTAATTAAATTTAATTAATGAATTAATATTTGAAAAAAAAAACTGTACTAACACCAATTGTCATCCAGTACAAGTTTAAAAAATTTTATTTGAACTTGAATGGATGAATAGAAAATATTTTATTAACGATTGAAAATTCCAACAAGATATATATAGAGAGAGTGTGAGCTAATAGTAGGAATTTAATAAGAAAAAAAACTTGAATAAACCATCAATACTTTAAATTTAATATTGAAATATCTTCAAGTTTTAATTAAAATTGATATAAGTTAGACTATAACATTGGCTATAAATTAAGTATAGTATAGGAAAATATGTTCTGCTCTCTAGCGTCCGCACTTTGTGTCTAAAATTTTATTAGTAAAATATTTTATGTTTGATTAAAAATAATTGGTTAATTATATAAATTTTATCCTGAACTAAATAACTCATAATCAAACGATTGCTAAATATTTAGATATTTTGTATTGTATTACAAATAATAATTCTGGCGGCAAGGCACTGCTTAATGCGAACCCCTATGACGCCGCATCTGTGGCACACTATCAAAGACGGCTCTAAACTAATGAAATTACATGCCAAAAATGTATCAAAAAATGAGTAATACTTGACATTTTCGATTCTAGATAACCTGACAAAATTCATTTCAATTGAACATTTTTCCATCTCCAATAATGTTTTTTCATTAAAGGAAAATTATAGACATCATTTCTGTCGCTAAAACATCGTAATAAAAGAAAACTGTCCAGTTAAACTGACGGCATTGAGCTCACAGGCTATTCACACTAACTGTAAATTATATTCTTATTTCAAAGAATTTGAAATAAGCCCTCGAAAAATGAAGAAATCGACAATATATTAAGGGGGGAACCATCCCCCCGCTTCTCCTTCTTTTAATTAACCAATGAACCCCTAAAACTAATCAGAGAAGCGCTTTACCACAATGAACCTATATACAAAATTTAAAGAAAATCGGATAATTCTGCTTGAAAAACCCATTTATCTATATTAAGGGGGGTTAGTCCCTCCCCGTTCCCCCATTTATACTTAACCAGTGAACCCCCAAAATTAATCAGGGAAGTTCCTTACCACAATGAGCCTATATACAAAATTTGAAGTAAATCGGATAATTCTGCATGAAAGCCCCATTTATCAAAATTAAGGAGGGGGGGGGTAGCCCCCGTTTCCCTCCTTTAAACTTCACCAATGAGCCCCCAAAACTAATCAGGGAAGCCCCTTACCACAACGAGCCCTTTATAGAAAATTTGAAGAAAATCGGAAAACTCTGCATGAAAAATTCATTTTTCTAAATTAAGGGGGAGGATTAGCCCCCCCCCCATTAGCCCCTTTATACTTAACCTATGAACCCCCAAAACTAATCAGGAAAGAACCATATCACAATGAACCTATATACAAAATTTGAAGAAAATTGGATAATTCTGCATGAAAAAACCCTTTATCTAAATTAAGGGGGGTTAGCCCCACGTTCCCCCCTTTATAGTTAACCAATCAATCCCCAAAACTAATCAGGGAAGCGCCTTATCACAAGGAACCTATAAACAAAATTGGAAGAAAATCGGATAACTCTGCATGAAAAATTCATTTATCTAAATTAAGGGGGAGGATTAGCACCCCCCCCCCGTTAGCCCCTTTATACTTAACCTATGAACCCCCAAAACTAATCAGGAAAGAACCTTTTCACAATGAACCTATATACAAAATTTGAAGAAAATTGGACAATTCTGCATGAAAAAACCATTTACCTAAATAGAGGGGGGTTAGCCCCCCGTTCCCCCCCTTTCTAGTTAACCAATCAATCCCCAAAACTAATCAGAGAAGCGCCTTATCGCAAGGAACCTATAAATAAAATTGGAAGCAAAACGGTTATTTCTGTCAAGAGTTATCGCGTTACGTACATACGTACATACGTACAGTCGTGGAAAAAAAAAACTGAACACCCCCCACTAACTCTGCAACAAATTATAGTAGAAGGAAGTGACTGGTACCAAACGATTGGAAATAAAGTCTACTTTTAAATGATGTATATAAAATTTGCTTAGGGGGCCATCTACATATAAAAACACACCCAAACTTTGTTTTTTTCAATAGCAAGACTCAAATTTGACAACATATTTGAAATCTGCAGTTCAAACTATGCCTAGATACAAAATTTCATTAAATTCCTACGATTAGTTTCTGAGAAATTAATTACTTTATAATGAGCATATTTAAGGGGCTGTATCCAAATTGAAGTTCGGTTCTCGATTGTTGAAATGCTGCAGAATGTCACTTCTTTTAATGTATTATGTTTTACCGATATGACCATTTTACTCACTTAATAAGTTTCGGTTATTGTTATATGAGGTAAAATAATGTTTACAACTGTTGAATTATCCGATTTTAACCCCTTGGGGACAAGTGATACGTATACGTGACGCATAAGATGCTCAGAATCCTCGATTTTTCCCACCAGTTATTTTTTATTGTAAGCTTTGCCTTACTATATCTTAGCATTTGCACGATTCAATCAGACGAAAATTTCTGTTTTAAAAAACCGGTGGTAAATTATTAAAAATTCTGTAATAGACGCACTTCACGAAGGGGTTAAAAAACCATAAGATTATTTGTAATTAAAATAGTTTTAGAATATGTAAATGTTATTGGAATTTTACAGGTGCTTTTATAATGCTGTTTCTCAGATTTTGCATCTATTTAACTCGCCTTTTTTTTAGTTTATTGTCAGAAACGTGAATAATAGTGACAAATACAAAATGTAGAATTTAAAAAAATAGTATAAAGCAGCGTAAAGAATCAAATTAAAAAAAAAAAAAACGCAGATAAATTGTTTTTTAGTCTGAAAATAAATCCAGGCTTTTTTTTAGTAGCGAGGGGGGGGGGGTGTCGCAGGATTTATATTCCGATTTATTTGAAGACCTAAAACTAAATCTATGTTATAAAGACATCTGAATAACTTTACATTCGTTATTCTCCTTCGGAATAGGGTTAATAATTCTATGATTAAACCTATTCTGGTAGTTCATTTGAAATTTTACAATTAACTCATTAATGCCTCTTGGCAAGAAAACTTACCGTTTGCCACTTATTATTATTATTAGATTTTTTTGCACACTGCTAGCGATTGGGAAATAATCTTGCCTATCAGAAAACCATAAAAATAACTTGTATTTTTTTTTTCAATTAGCCTGTTTAATCGAATAGATCTAAATACGAAAGTTATAGAAGAAAAAGTTTAATTATTTTAAGTTCGTTATTAATGGAATAAAAACTGAACATCCATACATATTTGTAAAGATTACAATTTTTGATTGATATACAAAAGTTAATAAAAGTTTAAATTAGCATTTTTAAGTAACAAATACTTTCGCGTTAATACTTTATCTAACAACCATTTATTGTAATATTGCAAACAATTTAACAAGATTTGAGAAAATCTTGTTTTAATCCCAGCCTATGAATATAATATTTTCTCAAACAGGGATGAGCACGCTCCGACCCGAATATCGATTCTTACCACTAAATTTTAATAGTATTCTCCAACGTAAAGAATTTCAGAAATTTTGTTCTTGAATAAGGTAACAAATACTATTAAAATTTAGTGGTGTCAATCGGGATTTCGAGTCGGAGCGCTCCCATCCCTGTTCAAACTATGCTTTAATGCACATCATAGACGGCCCCTTAAAGCAGCATCTTGTCGTTTTTAAAGCGTAATTTGAAAACTACTTGGTAGAAAAATTTAAAATTTTGAATACACATAAAGCAGGACATAATAAATATAAATCCATCAAAAGAATTGTAGGTTGCAATTCATAATTTTTTCGAATATTAATTTCATAATTCATAATTCATATTATAAAATTATAAAAATTACAAATTTGACATATTTATGTTTGGGCTTTTTAGTATTATAACCAAAAATAAAATTAACACATTAGTATTATAATCTCAGGAGATATTAATAAAAATATGAAAATGCAATTTAACATTAGAGGCTCTAAAATTTGAATGTTTATAACTCGAAAACTTATCATCCAAATGACTTAAAATTTTGTATCTAGGCATAGTTTGAACCGAAGATTTAAAATATCATGTCAAACGTGGGTGTTGCCATTGAAAAAAATAAATTCTAGGCTTGTTTTAATATGTAGATGGCCCCTTAGGCAAATTTTAGATAAATAATTTAAAAGTAGACTTTATTTCCAATCGTTTGGTACCAGTCACTTCCTTCTACTACAATTTGTTGCAGAGTTAGTGGGGGGGGGGGGTGCAGTTTTTTTTTTCCACGACTGTACATACATACAGAAAGGGCGAGCACATAAGCTCTCAGGCTTTGAAATCCTGTGAGCTAAAAAGTAAACATTTAATGAAATGAATCAATGTATTATAATTTGATTTAATAAAAGTTAAAACAAAAATTAATTTACTTTTATGTAATATACTTAAATTGCAGAGTATAATATTTTATCCAGGTAAATCTCCAAATATAATATTTGCGCATTTGTGTGCCATTTAACATTTTAGTTGATGAGATTTTGAATTTTAAAACGAATAATATTTATTTTTATAGGATGGTGTTTTTTAACGAAAACATCTTCGAAAAGATCTTCTAAATTTTCAAAGCGAAAATTGTTGTAGAATTATCGCATTATTCCGAATTCCCTTTATTATTTTTAGTTTATGCATTATTTTAAAAGTGCACGATTAACGGGCACTATGCAATTTTTGTTAGTGGTCTAAAAGTTTCGTAAGAGATTAGAGATACACCAGAAATGTCAAATTATATGTACTTTAAATTTAAAAGCTTATTTATATTAAAAAATAATAAATCACCTGTACAAACTTTTAAAGGAATATTCAAATGACTATTGAAGAAGAGAAAGTTTGACATAAAAAATTTAAATATAAGGTAAAGCCAGGAGAGATGGCGCGGTCGGAGAGATTGCGCACATAGAGGTTCGGAGGGAAGGAGTAGAGTGAGCGCGCAGCCACTCCAGGTAGTTGTACAACAGCAGTAGTGGAGTGTCTACTTGAAAGTGCACGTTGATTGTTTTGAGCGTCTAAGATAAGGCATTGCTATTTTGTCTTGTTTTTCCAAAGTAAGTGCTTGAATTTTCATAGCTATTCATCAGAATTTCTGTACAATGTCAGTAGTACAAAATATTTTAAACGTAAACGATTTCTCATAAGCTACTAATCTAGACTAACAATGTGAACATGAACGGTTCGTTTTAGTAGCTGCTATGTTTAAATAAAAGGCCGCGCAATCTCTCCTACCGAAATTGGAGAGTTTGCGCATCCGCTACTTAGGAGAGATGGCGCATTATTCCCATTAGTTTCCATGCTAGGAGAGATAACGCAGCTTATTGGTAAATTTGCATTAAAAAATGAAAAATGAAAATGGACTAATTTTAAGCTAAACGTGTTTTCAAGTAACTTAATGTTATTTTGTTATCTTATCTGGACTTGCTTTTTCTGATTCTTTATTTTTTCCCTTTAATTAAAAATTTTTAATCGTTTTTAAAATTATTTCTTTTTTTTGATTCTTTAATCATTAAGTTGAAATATTCACTCCTAATACGATAATATTTGTTCACAAAAACCTTACAACAATATCATTTAAGTGTAATTATTATTGTTAACAATTTAATTGTAGTTATTATTAGTAACAACCTTTCCTACCCATGTGCGCAATCACACCAACCCTGTAAGGATAGATTGTGCAAAATAACTGTTTTGGTTTTATTGCAACTGTTCTATTAAATTGCAACATAACAACAAAATAGCAATGGAAATGCATAAAAACAAATGAAGTAAAAATTATTCATGGATAGTTTAGCAAAAAATTAATATTTAGATTTTTTATTGTTATTCTTTTGAATTGTGCGCAGACTCTCCTAGCTTTACCTTATTCGTTTTTTATACATTTTAAATTAATAGAAGTTGAATACTTTTTCCGCTGCGTGCAGGAAAACATTCACGTAACCTAACCATTTAAGTATGTTTTGTAAATGCTTACAGAAATATTGATTAAGTAAAATTGTCTTCCGTTGAAATAAAATTTGAAATTTCGTTGACATTTTAAAAACCGTAACAATCATGATTTTATGAATTTGAATTGAAAAATCAAAATGTTGGGTTATTCAATTTGATGTATTTACTGTGCAAGATGTCAAAATTTCATGAAAATATGGCCAAACATTTTCGCAAAGCCGTGTCTGCAATCTGAAAAATAACCGCTTTACTTTAACACATTATATTTCTCGCTTTAAAATACCATTAAATAAATTTCAAATTTATTGAATTCTTCTATTAATAAAAGTGCATTTTACTTTTCTTACAAAATAATTTGCTCCATGAAATTTAGAGAACACAGCAAAATAGTCGAAGCTAAATATTTTTGAACTATTATTTTTTCAAACATTTATATTAACATAACTATTTTCTCTTATTAAAAAATGTTACATGAAAACTTTGCAGCCACAAAAACATTTCCACTTTCAGATCTGATAACAATACATTTATTTACATTATTTTTATAAGAATTGCCGAATTTCCGTAAAAGTATTTTTTGTTAATTAATATAATTTTTAGAGCTATAACTACCGATTTATTAAATTAGTTTCAATGTAAAATCTTATATAAATTTCCTATTATTATTATTATTATTATTATTATTATTATTATTATTATATAAGTTTTCTAATATATCTTTAAACATTAAGGAATATAATTATTGAGTTGAACAATTTTTTTATTTATCATTTGGGGTGTTACTGTAAAAGCCCGAAGTCTGCTAAAGCCTACGTTTTACCGTTAAATCCTACTATTTACCAAAGTGTGTCGGTAAAATCTCGAAATAAGCTCATAAACGCTTACATATTGGACTTTTACCAAACTATTTCGGTAAATGCTAGTAGTCACTGACTCGTTCCTTTAAAAGTCCTAAAGTAGTGATAAGTTTGGCAAACAGAGCGAAATTTTTAGAGTAAATTTAATGTTCAGTTGAATATACCAACTATCTGTTAATGGAGTGTATTACAGGGTGTCCCACAAGGTACGCAGCGTCTAATATGTACAGATTCGGATAGAGCACGTCAATATGAGTATTTTGAGTGGTAACATGTGGGGTCCTCGAATATAGCGTGATAGTGTAAGAAAGGTGTGAAGCTTGTCATATGAAAAACACAAGAAATGAGGAAAAAACCAAGTGAAAATCAATGTTTATTGAGAACTTTCGGCTATATTCGGGGACCCCACATGTTACCATTCAAAATACTCATATTGACGTGCTCTATCCGAATCTGCACATATTAGACGCTGCGTACCTTGTGGGACACCCTGTAATACACTCCATTAACAGATAGTTGGTATATTCAAGTGAACATTTAAATTTACTCTAAAAATTTTCTCCATATAAGTTACAATAAATTCCTTTTCATATAATATTTACATGAAGCCTATAATAACGTTAAACTTCAAACTTTTCTATTTTACGGCATTTAACAAATTTATTAAAAAGAAAAGTTATTGGAATGAAAGTATTTTATTATCCAAAATATTTCTTCAACATTATCATTTCATAATTAAACCTCACTTTTTACAGAAATATAGAATATTGTGTTACTTGATATTACAAAGTAGACTAACAGATTTCCACAAACTCATCTTACTGGCACGCTTCGTTGAATAGTTGAGTTTTCTGTCATTGTTTCCCAACTAAAGAAAGTTTATGTAACACTTCACTATCATGTATACGCATTTCCTCTGCAATAATTACTTCGATTTCTGTTTCTTTTTCTTTTTTTTTCTTTTCTTTTTCCTTTTCTTTTCTTTTTTTTTTTTTCTTTTTGTATAGGGTGAATTAGTTTCTGGTGTATAACGCTTTTATATTAATCAACATAGTACCAAGTACATAGAATTCATCGTCTTAAATATTTATGTAATGGCTACTGATTTTCGATCCATTTTCACTTCGCAACTTTGTCAATTTGTTATCTTGAGGTAAATTTTTTTCTAACATTTTCTGGAAGAGTAAATCTCTGGAAAATTTTAAAGCATGTTACTTTTTTTTGTCTGCTCTCGAAATACTTTAATTTTTTCCAACTTTGTTGATAATAACAGCTGTTGTGTCAAAGGTTTTTTCTGGTCCTTTTTCTCACTCTGAATTTTGGTTTTATTATCCATTGTTTTATTGTCCATTGTTATGTATGTTTCGATTTTGCTTACAGTATTATTGCCTTGCAATTCCAAATAAATAGGCAATTTGGGGAAGTTTGCTTTTGTATTCTAAATTATCCATGAATTCCTTTTTAAATAATTTCCTTTTCTAAGTACTGCTTGGTGATCGTGTTAATACTTAAAATTCGTGGCAAAACTGAATTGGCAATTCTCAGTTTTTTAGAAATACCAAACAACTTCCTGAGGTGAATAATTGATTTCCTCATTATATGTTCGGTTTTCTAGTGAGTGTTCAAATTTTAATCCTTCCAATCACTTTGTTCTGTTTAACCAAAGTTGTTCCATCCGTGTTTCAAACATGTTCTCAACGTTTTTGTTCGACGTTCGGCTAAGTTGAGACTCATTCTGTTTCGGTACCTTGAACTAATTTTTACATCCTTCCACGTTTCATAAAGGCTGTTTATGGTTTAGTTGTAGTTTTCTTCCTATGTCGGAATAGGGAATGTATCGCGCTCCAAAAGTAATATGTTACTTACTTGTAAATATCCAAAAGATATGTTACTTCATCAGAGTAGTTACTGTGCAAAGATCGAAAACCGAAAATTCGGTATGATGATCTTGATACATTAAAACAAAATCATATCATGATAACGTGCGTATCTATGAAGTCGACTTGTCATCTAGAATTCATTAACTACTTAACTAAGCTAACTTATTTATTCATAAAATTTGATTTCACTGAAACAATTTACATAGCCTCAAATACGTGGTGATATATTCTACAGTCACTGTCTGGAATTTACGATGGCGTTTCTAAGTCATTCAGGTTTTTCCAGCAAGAGATTATTCCACTAATTCTTCCTTCCTCTATGAGCTCTGCATATGACGTTGAAACAGCTCGTCAAAACTAACATCGTACAGGATTTCACTTTTTCTGCAGATAATGGCACTGTAATTTTTTCTTCGCCTCTTTTATCAGGGTTCATACAAATATTTACTTTTGAATGCCTGTATTTTTTAAAAGTAAAATTTGTATTATTTAATTGCAAGATTTTGTGATTTAAAAAAAGGAGAAAATTTATTTTCTTAAATATTGGTATCCTAAAGTAAGCAGCCTTACGAAATCTGTATGTTTAGAATATGGTAGAGCTTCAAGTCACTGTAAAGGATGGTTTGTTTTACCTTAACATGTTTAGATTCTTTCACGTTATTTATAAAATAATTGTAATAAAAGTTATTATTCTACATACGTTTTTCTAATTCATACAAAAAGTCATAAAACTTTTCCCGCATAATATCAGTCATTTTTTGAATAAATTTAGAAAATATAAAATATATTATCACAAAAAATAAACTGATTCCAGATCTTAATCACTGACACTTCTCTAAACTTATCCAAAATTAGGATGAGACCGCTACAACGAGAAAAGATTCACAAGAGAAGTCGGACACGCAAATAAGTAAATGTGGCTTTTCTTTCATATCGCACTTTTACACAAAAAAGTGCGTAACATTAAATAAATCGTAACATTTATCGAAATTTTTTTGTAAAAGCCCGAAATGGAATCGTTTAAAAACATATTTCGGGCTTTTACCAACCCATTTTAGTAAACGTTGAGAATTACCATTAAAATCTAGGATTTACCGGACTTCGGGCTTTTAAAACAACAGAGGCATAAAGAATTAAAAATGTATATTCCCTATGTCATACAATTCGATAGCTGAATTTTGTCGAACCATAACTTTTTTTATATAAAAAAAATTAAATGCTACATTTTGTTGTTGCTGTTTCTAATATTAAATGATTTAGCCAATAGGCTAGACCAAGTTCATCAGCCCAAAAATTTGGAGGAAGTCCGAAACGATGAAAGGACATTTTAAAAGGTCACTCCTAGTAAAGTCCAAATAGAATAGGAGATGGTCAGGGGTGAATGGCCAATCTTGAACTTTTCATAAATGGCTGATTTTCTCTTTTTTCCATGAGCCATGATGCTACATTCTAAATATGTAAATTAAATTAATAAAATAGTTTTCGATTTTTTGCCGATTTAAAAGTAACTAATACATCAAATTTTTCTTAAATAAAATTTTTACACTCAATACTTTATATAAACTTTTAAATCTGAGAAAAGAGCAAAATACGTATCTATACAATCCGTAATTATTTTATGAAATTTTAACACATTAAAAAGTAAATTTGTTTCATTATAAATATCTCTTGCACGTTTTATGATTTTTTTTTTTTTACCCGGAATAAATACAAAATTTTAGATTTCTGTAATTTGAGATTTTGCACCTGCTCTTTTAAGCATCATATTTTCTGCTTTTCAGTTCCAAGAAATAGATTGCAAAGCCAATAGAAATTATTTTTTTTCTATTTTTGAAAATTGCATTACTTTAGTTTTATGTATTCTTAAATTGAAATCTTTTTACCGAAATTCTAAAGAAATTCTAAATAATGGTTTTGAATGAAAAAGGTGATTTCTCAAAGAAAAAAACTTATTCTTAAAATTTGAGAATTTATCAGCGAAATACTCGATGTACGTAAGCTATTTCTACTATATAAAAGTGGTGATAGTACACATAAGACGAATAATTCTTGCATAGGAAACCTCATTCTGTCAGAATTACAGGGTGTCTGTCTCTAGGTTTTCGTTTGAAACTTTAATTTGCGTATTTTTTCCGCATGTGCCAAATGTTTTGTTCGAAAGTTCATAATTTTTGTTAAGCTAGCTCATACAAAGGCTTTATATAATAATTTAACATATTAAGTGGATCAAGAAAAAAGTTAAAACTTTAAGGTCAGCTGCGTAACAATAAGACAAAGCTCTAAAGAATAAGACATATTCATATCAATGTGTGGAAATGCTCATATTTTTGTCCAGCCATAAAAATTTTCTATTCCAATTTTAGAAAACCAAAAGACACTGTAAAGATATTCTTTACCAATAAAATAAATATTTTTAACACTTTTCAGAACAGTTGGGAAGTGTTTATGAATTCGGTCTGTCTGGTCGTCTGACCGTCAGTCTGTCTGTCTGTCCGTGCTCTAACTCACGTAAATATTCTCGGATATGCATCTAATTGATATATGTTATGGAGGCAAACCATGCCATGGTCAGCATTTAAAATAAAGCGTGTAGTGTTTATTCAATTACAGGGGCACTTAAAAGAATTCCATTACATTATGGTGTAAAAATCGTTTCCAATGAATTTTGATAATGTTGCACTATTTCAAACACACTGAAATAGATATACATCACTGAAATGCACTTCAAGATGTTTACTTTAGAATTTGTGCATAACATTTATGGTTCATTTACAGAAATATAAAACTAGTCGTTGCGGGACACCGTAATACTTACCCATCATCGATATGCATAATGTAAAATATTAAAATAAAAAATGTGTAAACTACTTATAAAATGCATTGCAATTCGAATAAAATCGTGGCTAGATGACGTCATAAACTTTAAAGGCTCGATTACTGAATTGCTTAAAAGAAACATCCTTATAACTCCAAAAACATTAATCCTATTAACTTGCGGTTTATTGCATCTGATTAAGCGTCTCATTTCCAATTAAAATATATCTTTGAATTGAATTTTGGATGAAATACAGGGTCATGAAAAATCAAACAGTGTGGGGAAAATAGGATTACAAATATCTCGGCAACTCATTATCCGATCACCTTCATGCTTTATGCAAAATTTATGTTTTTTTATTGTCTTTTATATTTTCTCCTTAAAATAAACAAATTCGAAAATTTTTATATACCTTTTATCAGAATGAATATTTCGAGAGTCCGAAAAAAATAGTTCCCTAAAAATCGAGATTACTGAAATTCAATAAGCTTCTTCCCATTATTACATACTAAGTACATACCAAATTTCAAGTCTCTATCTCAATTTGTTCGGGAGATAGAGCGTTTACAGACACACAAACAGACACACAGACAGACGGACAGCAATTTTTTTTTTCTAAAAATATGTTTTTTGGAATCTCCAGGGTCTGAAACGTGTAAATCCGTCAAAAAAAATTTTCGATTTTCAAAATGATTAAAAGACTTACCCTATACTACGTATAATGGGTAAGTAAAAACGACTCTGATAGTTACACAACTGTCTATGAGGAATAATTCCTGGACGTGCGTTTTTAATTGTGGTATGCGGTTTTAAGATTAACTACTTTTTGCTTATTACTTTTCGTGTATACATTCTACAGAATATATACACGGCTGCGCAAAATGAAACGAGGCAGGATAACAAGACAGGATTACACTTTTCAACTTACATAGTTGCTATTTAGTACTGCTCCGTTAATTGTCGAAGTATTCTAAACAATAAGCATAACTTTCTAATAAAGTTTCTTTTTTCCATAAATTAATTATTGTTATTTTTGTCCTATGTCATAATGTCTTGTGTTTCATTTTTCGATCATGGTGTTAGATATTGAGATTGATATTTACTATAAAATTCAGATTTCCATTTTAAGACTTAAAAAACCCCTCAAAGATAGGATTGAATATGATTTTTTTATCTATTTTTGTACCTCTTTAAATAATATCTTAAGTAATTAGGAATAGCACGTATAAAAGTTTATATATGAATATTTAAAAAATTACGAGGAAAAAAAGAATTTTAACTTGGGGGTTGGGAGGGCAAGTGAAAGCTCGCACGGGCGCAAAAATGGATTTTGGCCAGCCCTGCCTGTGGAGGATTCTGTTTAACGATCCCGAAATGTCCGCTATTCAGAGGATTTGCTATATCTGATTATTAAAGAATATAGATATGTACATTATTATACATAAAAAATAAAATTGGTATTATAGATATGATTGTAGATTACTTTTCATAATTACATTAAGACATGATTTACTTCCCTTCATTTCGGGTTCGGGAAGGTTTTCGTGTTGTAGGTTGAAGTATTTCGGGTTCGGTTCGGGTGCAGTTTGAAATATGTCGCGTTCGGGTCGGGTTGCTTGTCGCCGAAAATAATTTTGTCAAGTTTGGCTATGGTTGCATGCTGATGAATTTTTTTTCTGTTGGGTTTGTGTCGGGTAGCTGGTTATACTTCAAATGGAAATTTTCGGTGCAGGACTCTAAACGTAGCCCATTTACCCATTTACGGAAAAACATGTAAGGTTCCTAAGGTAGTAACTGTTTAAATGACGTAAATTTAGTAGAACAACTGAATTACTATACATATATTATATATATAGTATATATTATATATACTATTTATTTATATATAGACATTTATTTATATATATACTATTATATATTTATATATATTATATATAATATTTCAAATGAGATATTTTCTATCGTTACTAGACTACTAAATGTAAAAATACGTATTTTTTGTATTTAGATTAGATTAACTTAGATTTAGCTTAGATTAACTTAGATTTAGCTTAGAATTTTTGTATTTAGCCGAAATATAAATGCAATAAAATACATCTAACGAGTGCATTTTGCTTATAAGGCATGTTGCACTCGATGTCGTGATATTGGTATTGGACCCGACGGACAGTAGACGAAATACATGCAATAGAATCTAAGGTTTGCTGCAATGAATTATCCTTGAATAATGAATTTCTTACAGTATTGCATCAAAGAAATCCCTTTATTTTAATCATGTTTATATTGTAATAAATTATTTAGTTTATTAAAAAGTTCTAGCTCTTATCAAAGGCAAATAAGTATTTTTACAGACAATAATTTATTGACATAAAATATAAACTTCATTTCATAATACATTTTTTAGTAAAACCGCAGAGACATTGATGGGGAGAAATAGTCTGTATTATTTTATGATCAAGAGATATATATACATTTTTATTCGACATTTTCTAAGAAGTGCTTTATTTATATTTATTTATTTACATTGCTAAACAAAATAAAACTCTAAAATTTGTAAATTTTTACAGCGCTGAAAACATTTTTTTTTAAAACCATTTATTAGTTATCTAACAATGCACAAAATTTAAACGTTGATTCTTATAGTTAAAATAAACTTTTACACCTTTTTCATTTCTTTGAAAGAATTAAATAAATAACAAAATGTGTGTCTTATTTAATGAAATTTTTGAAAAAATGATTTTCAAAGCTAACTTGTTAACAAATAAAACACTTCGGGGTATTTTGGGATTTAAACTTCGAATTCATTAGATAAAAAGAATTATGCTAATATTTTTCAATTTCATAATCAAGCAATCTTTGCTGCAGACATTTGAATTAAATGCCGAATTCTTTTGTAAAACAGAATGCTTTTATAAAACAGTATGTTTTTATTTTATTATTTATTTTTCCTTATCATTATTCCGAAAATGAGTTTTTCGTTTATGTATTTCTACTTTTTTCTTAATTTAATTTCAGGTTTTTTAATCATCGTCACTAAATTTCATTTGATTTTATGGGAAAAAATAAATCAGCATTACTTCATCAACATGAAAAATGAAGGTATCTAGATATGCTTAAAATCCATTTAGTGCATAGTTATGCACTAAAAACGTTTCTGGTGGTTACGTTTAAAATCCTTCCATAGACTCCACTCTAAAATATGTCGAAAATATTTTAAAATAACTGTATAGCCATCATAAAAATTACAAATCATGGAACTTAAGTAGAAGACATGTGGAATTAATATTCTATTTTAATTTTCGAATTGTTGAAATGTAAAATTGTTCTTTTTCTTTTCCTTTTTTTCTTTTTCAAAAATTGTCTTTTATGCGTATTCGGGTTTGTTCCAGATTCATGAGAAAAAAAATTGCCAGCAAAAAAGTTAAATTTACCGTATTTTCAGGTTTTTAAAACACCCCCCCCCCCCCATAAAAATACTTCTTTAAAATGAGAGAGGGGGTTGTCATATACAATAAAGGTTCAGGTAGTTTTAATTAGGTGTTATATTCATTAATATAATTGTAATTAATTATATAATTATAAAATTATATACACTGATAGAGAAAACAATTGTTTGCATGAGATATAATCTTCCCAACCGGGCAAAAAAGGCCGGGCCTGGATTCGATCCCGGGATGCCAGCCATTGCTCTACCAACTTGAGCAATCTCGGACGAATATGCTGAACTGATTCAACCAGTTAACCTCAATGATCATAGCATCTGGTCTGATATCTGAATCAGCGCAACAGAATAAATCACAGGTAATGGGACCTACATTAAACTGTCCAACCACTGATTATATTTCTTTTGCTTGATTATTCTATCGTAGTATTTGTTTCAATTATTTATATTATCAAATAAATAAATAAATGTCCGAAGTTTATATATATATATATATATATAGATAGATAGATAGATAGATAGATATAGATATATATAGATATATAAAAGTAGCATTTTAGAGATGTTATAATTATGATTTCCGCAATAACAACTATAACAGGAACGTGGCGTGGTCGACTCTGAAAATTAAGTCATAATAAACAAGGACAAAATTTAAGTTATTGATCCATTTTTATTAACATCTAATTCACATTTAATGAGATTCAACAATGTAGGTACAAAAATAAAATATAAAATATCGTAAATGTAATGCGACTGGGATTCCCTAAATAATATTTAACTCAAAATTATTCCGTAACAGGCTCGAAACATTGAAAATTAACCATTATATAACATTCCATTTACTCACCTGGCTTTCATCGTTGGAGATTCGCACAGATATCAAGTAATTCTTCCTGGCTCATCAATCATCGGGAAAAGGCTTTCTGTATCCTCGGGCAACACTTACACGTTTCATATATTATTTAAGTATATTAAAAGCCTTATCTTACAGCCTTACACTTTTTTTGTTCTCTCTCTCGGACTCCAAAAACGAGTAAAAAAGACAGAGAGAGAAAATTAGTGTTCTTCTCTACCCTAAAAGTATTCTTCAGACCCCTCCCTCTCTACCAAACCTCCTCTTTTCTTTTTTTGCAACCGTCTTTTTTCCTTCCCCCCAAGGAAAATCTTCACTAATCAAATTTTTGTTTTATTTTCATTGGCCAATTCGTTAATCTTCAATCCCCTAGACACATGCCCTCTTATAAAATTTATATCTTAAGGACAAAGCTAGGTTTCCAAATTATAAAAAACATCTTCCTCTATTATAAAATCCCTCTGACATATTTATCGCTATGTTTTTCGTACACCAAGGAGGTATTTTTCTTATAAGTAGAAATTCTCGGTCCCACAGACTTATGGTACCGAATTCTCGGTATCTACTAATCCCTCTAATGTCTGCATTCGACAAGTGACATGAGCCAGAAGTATCGCTGGGGTCTTAGACCTAGTACCTCCAACACAGATTCTTATCGCTCTGTAACTTTCACCACCGGGTGTTTGTTTAGGTCAATGACTTGACAAAACGCTGGAAATGTGATTACACTAGAGTTTCATCCAAGGGATCCCGGGTTCGAATCCTGGCCCAGACTTTTTCACCCGGTTGGGAAGATTACATCTCATACATTTTCTTTACCAATTAGAATAATTGTGTCACAATTAATCAAGTACAATTCTTTGTCTTTGAAAAGTAGTGCCTTCGTTATGTTCGAAAACGGCCCACGTGCACATAAATTTCGTTGTGTGCAAGTAACTTTTACTACGCGGTTGCTAGGTATGAGAGAAAATTGCGATTTCTGAATATCACTATTTTATCTTATGATCAAACTGCAAGTTAACTCTTTGTGCGGTCATTAAGCCCATAACCAGAGGCTTTGGCTGTTTCACTGGGTTGACCTTTGTACAGCCAAAAAAATATGTAGTTTCGCATTGGAGAACATATAACATTTAATTTTATGAAGTTTTAATTATGAAGCTTTTAAACAATTACTTTACGTAAGTAGATAAAAATGAGTTACAACCACCGAGAACGTGTTCTTATATAATTTTTTTTTTCTCGGGAACTTGCTTGCAACGGCAGTAAAACTTATTTCTATACGGACAATCTCTACTGCTTAGTCGATTTCAAGTTGCCGAATATGTAGCATCAGAAAGTTTATAAATCGGAACTTCGTACATTGCCGGGTTTAATATAATATTGCTTATTCTGCGTTTATTTTCAATGAAAGTTTCTTTGATGCGGTGGGCGTTATCCAACATTGTTGTTGTTGTATTGAACGACCATCCTAAGCGCTCGTCATTGTCAGTGTAATGTGGTCCGTATCAAACAATTTCAACCATTTTGCTACTGCATACCTCAAGATGCTTCCGTTTAGTAAATCCGCTGTTCGAGGATTAGGATTTAATGGATTTCTCCCTTTTTTTATCTACGAAGTTATAATTTTGAAATCTGATTATCTGACGGTAGATATTTCACGATTTAAAATAAGCAGTGCAACTAAATGCACGAGAAGTATATGCATTTGAATTTCTCTGTAAATACTGCCATTAATTTTTAAACAATTTATAAATATAATAATAGTTTGCATAATGTACATTGTGTTATCTTTCGTTGTTGCGGTAATACTAAAGTTTGAAACAAGACCAATTAATTTTTTCACTGAACCTTGTACTTGATGTACAATGTCAACATTCATTAAAAAAGAATTTAATGCCGATTGAAATACCATTGTTTGGCCTCGAAAGCATTTCTCTTTTGGTATTTTACTTCGCATTATAAGTGTAACTTGAAGTGAGATGCTTTGTTTTATAAAGTTTCACTCTCTTTAATAAAGTAAAAATTTGATAAGGTATTAGTCTGTCTTCTAGGCATTTTTCCTAAAACAAAAGCGAGTATTTTATGAAACACGTGTGTTTTTTCTTAAAACAGTAAAATAAAACTATTCATTCAAATAAAACTTTAATGTAATTTTATTTAAATTTTCAAATTTAGGCAATATTTCTTAAATTTTAGTAAAATTAGCGTTTATACCAAATTTTCTATAACAAAATCTTACCAATATATTTCACTTTGTTTTTCAACAGTATATTAGTAATTCTTTTACCTGTGTTACGAAGCAAAAAATTTACAATACCTGTAAAATTCACTAACATTTTAAAAAATTAGTATAAACAAACATCTTTTTTTTATATTATATATTTTTTTCAATAAAAATAAGTCTTAAATTAATAAATACTCACTTACAAGATATATTTTACTTCATAGCACACCAATAGATGAGCAGAACTTTGTGAAAAAAAATTATTTCAATATCTTAAAACCTTTTAAGAAATGCGATTTTTCGTGATTGTTTCAGGTTACTGCCTGTTAAATAAAGTAAAGTTCCAATTTACAATTTATGCTAGACTTTTGCTTCTAATTATCATCAGGTAAAGCATTTTTTTAATCCTAAATGTTTGATCTTTAATTTAAAATAATTTTTTAAAAAATCGAAACTTTTCGCAAAAACTGTGATTTCGGGGTAGGCACATATCTTAAATCAAAAACTTTCAAATCTTTAAAATTACAATCTACTAATTATCTTGAAGTACGTAAGGATTCAAGAAATAACTTTATACAAATAGAGAAGGATCAGTATATAGAGGAAATTCGGGTATTATGGAATAGTAGTGTAATATGGAATACCAAGGTTTCTGCTTGGTAAAGTTCTGCCACCAAACGGCAATATCCTAAACTACCTAAGAACGTTTCCAGAATGCCCCCCAGAACGCGCGGTTCGTCGGTCGGCGTCAGGATGGGTTGTGTGAGTAAGTATTTGTTTTTTTCTTCGGAAAGTTTCAGGGATAAAAAATGTTTCAATAGTTTTTATTCATTATTAGAAGTAATCTTTTTACATTGAAATTAAGCATTATACATACCAAAATACTAACAGTTTGTGTTGTAATACTTGTTTTATAGCTCGAAATATACACCAATGAACATAGAGTAATTTTTTCCAAACCGACTGTGTGGGGTTTGTGGGGTTATATGGAATAACAATATATCATAATATTCCATGATTACGGTCGCGTAAAGATAAATCCTTATATTTGTGATTTGTGCAAATCTGATGTATGAACTGAAGTACATTGGATAACTACCTAGACGCTATATTTTGATTATGGTCCCTTGATACCATTATATCTGTTTTTTGCCAAATTTTGTTCGTTTTCTTCATTTTTAACCTCACTCTCTCATATTCCCTATTTCCCGATTATCTCACAATACTCTGCAAATAAGTTTGTTATTATTGTTATTTGTTTGCAAGTGATCAAATTTCGTAAAATTATTTTTGTCTTTAAAAACTATTCGCAGATAGTTGAAGTTTGTATTCGGTTTTCGGGTTTTAAACTATATCGGGATTTTGTATTGCCCCAAATGTAAATAGTATTGCATAATGCCCAAAGTTCCTCTACAATTTCAAAACTGCATTGTTAAAACTTCGCCTTATTAAACCAATATTCGAAATGTTTCTTTAATTGTTGTTAATGCTAAAAAAACATGTTTTTAGATATATTTTTATATTTTGTCCAAAAAGAAAACAAATGTATTTAAGAATACTTAATGTTTGATCTTTTGCTATATATTTTGTAACCATATGATCCACAAATCACTGAGAAAACAAAAAAAGAACAAATAACTCATTTTAAGATATTTTATAGGTTCATGGGTAAATTTGTAAATTGTCTTTTAATGAGAACATGAAACATAATAACATTTTATATTATCTTTATATGTTCTTGTTTCAATTGTTGAAGAATGTAAAACATTTTTTTATACGGTCTTTATAAAAATATGCCATTCGGATTCACTTGTCAAGGAATTATTAGTGTTCGTATATTAGGATTTCATTAAAATATATATTCTGGATAGAATCATCAAATAGTAATAAATATTACGAAATGGGCCCTGCTTTAAAATGTGTTTTTGAATAATAATTTTTTTAACGTAGAAAGTAGTGGATCAATGTATTTCGAAGGGGAACTCCAAACTTTAGTTCGAAGGGCCACATTAAAGTTCAGAAAATTCTCATCAACTAAGATTTGGCAAATTACCAGATTAATTCCACTAAAGCAAAAAAGTAAACATAATTTGTCTGTAAATATAGAGTTACTTTTTACAATTTTTATGTTTTGCTAATGTTTAATTTCTACCAAAAATGAGGTTTTAAAAATATTTTGGACACCAACATAAAAGAATCGCCCTACAAAATTACATAGAAATGATTATTTTGCAGCACAAAAATATTTATAAAGAGAGATTAGAGTTTTTGTAATAATTTATCCCTGATGCAGTTGTATAAATTGTCGGGTGCTCATTACCCGCGTGAAAAGGTATCTACGATTTTTTTTAATTGCTCACACATCCGAGCTAACTTATAAATATCTATAAATAAGTTTCGGTGATAAACATATAAACAACAACAAAGCAAATTAAGAGATAAAAACAATAATTGTAAGCTAATAAAATCTACATAAATGTTTTAAATTAGTAACGCATTTCTGTTCTTAAGGTATGATATTAATTCAGAGTAAATAAAAGCTCTTAATTGACATTATCCGGTATTATGTATAACATTCCCTGTATGCAGGCCTAATGCATATCTTATGAAACTATGTATGTGCCTTAATCATAACTTTCAATGGTCGATCTTGGTCCGTTTAGAGACACATAATTTTGAATACTGAGAATATATCTCAGTAAGTGAGATATTCTTTAACATATATTATAGTAATCTGATTTGAGAATAATATATCCCATATAGCAGATTTGCGAAACTTTCGGAAATTTGGCCATCACTCTTTTCGAATACAAATTTTCGTTTTTTTAATTTCTGTAGTTAAAGAAGAAAAATATTTTTTCTTTTCGGATATACTTGTAGACTAAAATATGGAGTATTGGCAGTTCTGCTATACTCATACTTTAATTTTAAATTCTTAAAATATGAGAATAAAAGTGAGAGCGCTTAGATAAAATAGATGGATTAAAAAAAACATTTTATTGCGTATAGTAAACTTATTTTCGAACATAGATCTTATTGAAGTAGAAAATAAAAACTCACATTTACCAAACATAGATAAAACTGTGTGCTATTAACATTTTTTGTTCAAAGTAGACACTTTCACAAATGTGAACATTTGCAAAATGGGAATAGAGACATAGACACCAAAAGATGTTTCATAAAATAATGTAGCTCGTAAAGATTTTTATTTGACCATAAATAAGTTGTCATTCTGGAAGATTTGTAGAATCACAATGAAATCCCGTTATTTTAATGGGTATTTTTAATAAAGAAATTGTTAAAGTGTCACAAATATAAAGCAAGTTAAAAACGTGTTGCACGGGTTAAAACTTTTCCCTTATGTATAAAGCGACTTGTTGCTTACAATTTCAATGATGGCCGTATTACAATCTATTAATCTTCTCATTTTGCGTTTCCCAAAATTGAACCTTTATTTATTTGTGTAAATGCTATAAATAGCGTTACTGGAAAAAGAATAAACTTATGTAATAGTGTTAGTTTAACATAAAAGATAACAAGTACAAATTTTTATTGTTTGGAGATTCAGTCAGGAGAAGCAGATATTATCAAGCATGGATTTTATCATGCAGAACCCGACCAGGGTTCTGACTATATTCAAATAAACTTTTTCTTTTCTGGGCAGCAATAATGAGTAGCCAGAAAAAGCGAAGGTAAGAAACAATCCTTTCAAGTTATTTTTATTTTTTTTCTTAGAAACCAATATATTTTCGAGCTTTAAGAAGCATTTATGAAACTAGAGTTTTTATTTCCATGATTTTCGAAAAATTTTCAAGTAGTTTTTCAAGTATATTAAGATAATGTATCTGAATCTGCAATATAATTGATGCTATTAATTTTCAGATAAACATTTTCATGTTCAACACACATATTTCAGAAAATAACATGATAAATTAGCAGCATTAGCATTAAAATTAAAATTAAAATTAAAATTATTCTGTTACTCTTGCGTGTATAAATTCAGTTACACAGCTGAAACTGTTTAACTGAGAATTGATATCATCCTAAAAATCGATATTCCAGTTTGAGAAAACTGATGAATACACTAAAAAATCTACACGGAAATGTTTCCAAAAATAAATGGCACCAAACGAAACTTTGTTTTTCTAAATGTTTCTTTCAATCTCAAAAATATATTGGTTTCCGAGGTTTCTAAATATACGAAATGCTTTTCGGAATCATAGGTAAATGAGAAAAGAATATTATATATTTTTGTTTGTGATTGTGTTATTTTTTCCTAGATAAAGAAGCATTTGTTTTTTTTTTACAGTATAGATAGACACGTCTACTGCAACAAAATTTTCTGCATATTTCTCCACAAATTTTATAAGAATGTAATTATTAAATTACCTAATACTGAACATTTATTTATTTATTTATTTTGTACTGTCTTACCTTGTTAAATTTAACTTTTGGTATGTGCTAACTGTATCAAACTTAATTATTTACTTTTTCGTATGGTTTTATGCTTCAAATAAGATATGAATAATGAAATAATTGTTGAAAACTGTAAATTGCAGTTTATGTACTAGTTAAAAAATTAAAATTATAACAAATAAAATCTTCGTCGTTTAATTGACAAAAAATCATGTAAAGGCACAAGTTTGATAAACGAGCACGCAAATTTAAAAATTAATTGCACTGTGTTTTAAAGTATACCAGGTGCGCCACAAGTTCGTTGAAACTTTTAAAATTCATTAAAAATAAGACACAAATGATGCTGAAATTGCGGTTTTCAGGAATGGTATTAGAAGGAGATCGGGTTTTTGTAATAACAAAAAAAGTTGTGGTTAAAAAAATTACCGATAGAAAGCACTGGCATGCATAATATGAAACAGCTGTATGCGAATTAGGCTTAAAATAAAAGATCCATTTCTGCGAGGCGTCTGAGAAGGTTCAGAATCCCAGCACATGAAACAGGTGCTTTTCTCGTCTTTCGTCATTTTGCCGTGTAGAATTTTTGCAATTCGGTAGTTGCCAATTCTCCGTTCTTGTAAAAGTGTTTAACCAACAGCGCTGGATCTGGTAACGATAGCATATAGCTGGCATCCAATGCAGAATTTGTGTGCAATGGGGGGTTTTACTGGTAGCTTGATTTGCATAAAAACTACTGGGAAAGGTTTCCTTTTTTTTCTTCATACTCGTAAAAACTACATACTCGTAAAAAAAAAAAAAAATCATTTTTTTAAAGAAATACACATCTTAATATCGGAAATCTATTGCTTTCTGAAGTTTTTGATGATAAAGGAACGTTTTTCGGAATCGCTTGAAAATTCGGAAGAGGTTATGTTATATTTTCGTAAAGTTTGTTAAATCCAGACACATGTTTCTGTTTTATACAGCTACGCCTTTTTAATAATATTGTTTGATCATTAATAAAAAAAATCCTTTGTAAGATTTAAAGAAATACATATATTTTCTGTTCTTATTTATGTATTAATTAATCTTTGTTTTGTTTTTTTTAATTAACGGGTCTTTTAGATGTTGCACTGTTTAAAAATAGCAAAAAACAAAAACAAAATATACAAATATTAAAAGACTTAAAATAGCATATGGGCAAATATGGTGCATTAAAACACTTGTTTAATTAACAAGAACGAAAAATTATGCTCATACAGCGATTATCAGGTACTTTGGAACACTAACAGAATATTATTAAGTAAATAAATTTTAATTAAATAAATAAATGAACACTTAACTAAATAAACAATTTTAAAAACATTGCTGCATAATTGTATATCTTTAAATGCTGAATGTAGGCGTTATTTATGTGTGTTTTAATATATATTCGTCGATCGGTGGAATAGTAAAAATCTATTCACTGTTGTCCGGTCATCCAAGGCTGTCTGTTAGATGGCTGGTGACTTTCTCTCCAACATGGTTTATTAGTGAGAAATTGTAGACTCAGGAATCGGACGGAGCAACAGCTCGGAACGCTGTGGACCCAGGTTCGATTCCTGGCTCTGGCTATTTTTTCACTCCAAGTAGGATTATTGTATTTAATGTATGTATATGTATGTCTGTATAATAATTGTATATCTTTAAATACTTAATAATATATGCAAAAGTTGAAGCCAGCTATGTGATTCATTAGTTTATATAATTAGATGATTAGATTATAAAACTCTTGAGGAAAGAGAACTAAAAGTTGCAAAAACTTTTAAAATTTCTTTGTTAAGAGTCATCAGTTATAATCATTAAAAAAAATCGATATTATGTTTTTCACCTTTTTTAACAGTTTTTTACACTTTTGAATCCTATAAATCGGTTTTCTCAACACAAAATATCGTTTTTTTTAATGCTATCATTTCTCCAATTTAGAATTCATATATGCAAGAGTAATAAAATAACATTAATTTTAATATTAATGTTAATGCTATTAATTTAGCATGTTTGTCTGTTGAATATTTTAGTTAAAACTCTTAGTTAACAAAGACACAACAACGTACAAAAAAGTAAAGACATTATTTATTTTTCAATGTGTTTTCCCTTAGTAACTGTATTTTCCTTATTAATGTCATTTCGGAAAAATACAATTTTTTTTTTTTTTACACAAGCAAAAGTACATTTATTTAAATAAGCCTAAAGTACATTTTTTCATTTATCACAAGATAAATGTATACTGTTGTAGATAAAAATATTACAAAATCACTTTTCTATTAATATTTTGCAGACATTAAGTGTCACTGGCTTTGATATGTCTTATATAATTTCTAAACTTCTAAAATTTAATTGTGAGAATGTAGTATTTAATTTAATGAAGTTAAAACTTTAATGAATTTCTGTACGCATGTTATATGCTCCAAAAAATGATATTCGAGTTTCAATATGTGAATATTTATTTCTGTTAATATATTAGATTGTCTGTTGCAAACAACAAAAAATGCTACGTCAAAATTAAAAATTTGCTAAAATTTTTCTATTAAAAAAAAATATTTTTTTGATAAAGAAAGTTCTATTGTAAAAATAAAATAAAATAATTTATTAATGTATGTTCATTTAAAAAAAATTGTCAGTTGAATGCAATTACTTTATTCTGACAAAATGTTATTTTAATATTAAAAGCGAAAAATATCAATAAGTAATCGCACCATTATCAATAAATAGAAAAAAAATAAAATTTCATTTCTTTTTCGTATAAAATGATCACATTTCTTAATATTGTTTCCTCATAATTAGATTACCAATCTTTGCTCAGAAAATTAAGCTAACAAAAGGGGCTCTTCAAATTTAATTTATTTTCTAACCCATTCTTATTAACCGTAAAAACAACTTTATTGGATATCAAACAGAATACCTTTTCAAGAAGCAATCTCATCTAACTCAATTTTTAAAGAAGACGTAAAAAGAATAAAAAATTCCAATTTATTTGAAGATTTCGGAGAATCTCGGTAATTGGTTCTTAGAAGACTGTTAGATTTCTTTTTCCCTTGCGATTAATACAGAAAGCGATATGTTTATTTTGAAAATTTCCTTTTAATTATATTTTTAATTTATAACTAGTAGCATTTTGAAACACACAAAGCTTTCTATAATTGGATCAATTAAAGGATTTAAATAGTACAAGAAATTGCATTGATTTAGTAAAAAGGGTACTACTTATATAGAGGGTTATTACAAATTTATGGTGCAAACTTTAAGGATTGGTACAGGACACTGTAACAAACACTTTTTGAATAGGAAAGCAGGATCGGAATTCCATTTATATAGTCAAATATACAGGACTTCTCACTCCTATCCGAAGTCGCGTTTTCGTTCATAAATTTAGGAGCAGTCAATATATTTTAACGAAATCCTTACAACATGCTTACGATTCATACAAAGATGAGTCTGCTGCAAATTTTGTTAAAATATCTTCATTACTGTTAACGATATGAATGAAAATGCGACTTCGGATTGGCGTGAGACGCCCTGTAATTTTGACAAAATAAATGAATTTTTGACCCTAGTTTCCTATACAATAAATGTTTTTTACAGTGACCTGTACCAAC
The DNA here is from genome assembly GCA_963931845.1 of Maratus michaelseni. Taxonomy (NCBI): domain Eukaryota; kingdom Metazoa; phylum Arthropoda; class Arachnida; order Araneae; family Salticidae; genus Maratus; species Maratus michaelseni. Next base: position 183,420,570 of record OZ007589.1, on the reverse strand, counting down.
CTACTGTAAAAATTATTTATTGTTTAGGAAACTAGAGTCAAAAATCCATTTATTTAGTTAAAATTACAGGGCGTCTCACTTCAATCCGATATCTCGTTTTCGTTCATAACTTTAACAGCTGTGAAAATATTTTAACAAAATTTGCAACAGACTCATCTTTGTACGAATTGTAATAATATTGGAAGGATTTCTTTAAAGTATGTTCACTATTATTAAATTTATGACCAAAAAAGCCACTTCCGATCGGTCTGAGATGCCCTGTATTTTTGACTATATAAATGGATTTCCGACACTGCTTTTCTATACAAAAATTGTTTGTTACAGTGTCTTGTACAACAATTAATGTTTGTACCACCTTGTTTGGCATCACCCTGTATAAACGCATAATATTTTTATGGAATCGTGAGCAATGAAAAGTTTTAATGCGGAAAAAAGAAATTTACTTATGTTCATTTAAACTGGATATATAAGCATAGCCTATTTCGAAGACATCATCAAATTTCGGCATCCCTCTTAGGAGTCTGCAATCAAAATTAAATAAAAATCTATTTGTATGATGAGTATTCTAAATGTAAAGGTTCGTTGAATTGCGTGCAATTCAACTTGGAGATATAAGCATCGCATTTTTCGAACAAAACATAGATATTTGGCATCCCTTCCTAGATGTCTGGAACGAAAATTTAATGACAATATATTCTCATATTCAGACGTGACGGTTCGTTTAATACTTTCCATTTAAACTGCATCGCATATTTCCAACTGTGACATTCCTTCTTAAATGATCGCAATCAACATTGAATGATAATCTATTTATTTTGTAAGGATTCTAAATGTGATGTTGCATTGAATTCTGAGCGCATTAACCGGAGGTATAAGCATCAAATAGAACGAACAAACCATCAACTTGCGGCATCCCCTGTAGGGGGAATTTGCCCCAAAAGCAAATCAACACCAGCTCACATACAGATAGAACTTAATATGAAATTTGATCCTATTCTATGAAGCAGTTTGTGAGTTAGATCGAAAACATGATTTGTGTCACAAACAGGCACAATGATTTACGGACAGACATTTTCAACGAACAGTCAAATCGTGTTCAGTACCTTCTAAAATATATAAATCCCTCGAAAACGGTAAATCAAAATTTATCATGAACCCAATACTTTCTTCTTGTATTGATAGAAGATGCATTATGTATTCCCAGTTATGAACAAAGCATACATCGTATTTCAAAACGGCATAAAAATTCAGTGATAAATCGTAGTTATTATCAAGTAAGAAATTTATCACAGACAATATGTGCTAGATGTTTCAAAGATACTCCATACTTTAAAAATAAATGTGATAAACAATCAAACATAAATAAATAAAAAAGAAAATTATAATTTAACAAATTACAATAACCATTGAAAAAATGTTCTAAAAGCTTAAAAAAAAAAAAAAAAAAAAAAAAAAAAAAAGAACGTACTTTCGTGTTATAGCGGCCCTCAGAATTATGATTATACCAAGGTTGCAATTATGTTTTCGCCAAAATCGTCGCAAAGCTTATAACGCATATATATATATTCCAAACACTCCTATATGTGCCATATATGTCATTATACACATATTATTTACATCTGATATGTCGTATATACATCATATACACAAGTCATATATATACATCATATATGCATCATATATGACTATAACGTGGCCCCATACGTCAGGAAATCATATATTATTATAATGTCATACATGCTTTATAATTTGGCGATAAATCTTGGTCGCTTGACGATTCATCCTTGGGGTCGCTATAACACGAAAGTACCAAATTTACAATATATTAATGAAAACAGAAACAAAAATATTTTATCGGGTCCTTCCTACAAGACGTCAATTTTTGAATTCAGCTTTTTTCATATCTGATATTCTATCAGATATGATAGTTTATCAGATAGTCTATCAGGTCTGTCTTTGCATCTATCCTTTTTGTAACTTTAAAATTTTTCTAACAATTTTATGCATTTATATTGCCTATTCAAAGAAAAATGCTTCTAAAATTACAGAATTTCGTTAAAAACGATTAAAATATTCTTCTAAAGTTACAGAACTTCGTTAAAAACGGTTAAAATAATAAATTGCGAGCATCAAGAGGTCCATTTTCGACCGAAAACGACAACCATTTTCCCAATGATTAACAATTTTATTTATTAAAAAAAAAAAACTTCACTGACAGATCACGCCAAGCAGTGATTAAAATAATTTTTTTAGTTACATGCACAGCTTAGTACATTTGATCTTTATACGTACTGCACCAGGAGTAGGTGAAGTCGCCAATGTTTTGAGATAAATTGGCCAAATGTTGTTCTACATAGTTAAATATGTTAAAACCCTTTTATAACGGAATACAGCCTTAAACGGAAAAGTCGAATAGTCCCCAAAATAAAAACATCTTGTCTATGGTCTATTCTGATTCTGATAAGGCAGGCTTTACTATATCACAGTGAGAATTTCTCCGCTTTTGGCAGCTGGCGAGGAATTGAGTTTTTTTTGCCCCAAAATAGAAATATTTCGTTAATCCTTTGATAGTTTAGCATGTGTGTTTGCGTGAGTGTATATAAGTAATTAAGTGTCACAGCATCAGGCATCTGACTCGACCTGCACAGTGTACAGAAGACTATACAAATTTTTCAGACGCCAACTTGACGAGGAATTCACCCCAACATCATCTTACACTACATCAACACCACAGTCACATCAGCAGCCACCAACACTCCACCGACAACAGTTTGCACACAACAACCAACAGAGACGTACCCAGTACATCGACACTTCAAACAATCGTGAGCCACCGTGGGGATACCATTCTCACATGTATGAACCATATTAGCTCACCACTCTACCACCTCCACATCAAACTATATCATCATCTGCTTTCACCGCCCGTACGTGGTCTCAGCGCATTTGGTGTGGCGCTCCTTGTCGCGTGGGGATCACATACGGGTCACTGCAATCACCTGGTGTAGTCGTACTCGAACTGTTACATCTGGTACAGTCGTACCCCCGAACTGCACATCACCCCCTTCACCTTGTCTGTCGCTGCATGTCGCGTGGTGACGCTGGTCACAGCGACAGACTTTTTTTTTTTTTTTTTTTTTTTTTTTTGTCTTTAGTTTCTGCCGCCTGTCGCGTGGGGCTTTGCCCGGCAGGATTTTGTACTGCCACGTTTAATCCCTGCGTGCCGGGGAGCTAGGCGGGGAAGACATTAAACGCTCAACGGCTGGGTTCGCCCTCAGCTGAGTGGTCTTCCTCAGGCATTAAAATCCAAAAGTAATTAAGTGTATGTCTAAATACTGGCAAATATTACCGTACAGAAGTATACTATACTGCGTTGGATATTTAATTTTTTTAACTTTCTGTTTTAACATCATCACGCTACCTTTTATTAATATAACATTATGACTAGGTGACCCCCACCCGCAGTTATCCTGGACAGTGATAATAAATAAACAATAAAAAAAAAATATTTATAGCAACCTTTATCAATTTATATTATTTCGCGTTTAAGCAATTACATAGTTGTTAAACTAATCTTTTTTATATATTTTTGGTGAAGTTTAAATTTTGTTATAAAATATTAGAAGGAAACAAATGCGGAATTATATCCTCAAAAATTTATATAAAAAAAAAAAAAAAAAAAAAAAGAAAGAAAGAAAGAAAGAAAAAAATGGAAAAAGAAATTACCTGTTCTCTACTAACCACAAATCATCGCATAAAAATATGCCTGTTACCAACCAATTAGGAATAACGCCTAATTAATACTATTCTTAAATGTGGGTTAGGGGTTATCTGCATATAGAAGTTTTGGCAAATTAAAAAAATTTCAGTAATAACACCTATATTTTACATCGTATTTGAAAACTACGGTAAATTTTAACTTCGATAGTAAACTGAAAATCACTCTATCTAGAAGTTTTATGCAGGTTTAAAGTTTTGAACATTTAAGGTTCAATCGATTTTTAATCCTTGCAAAACAGATTGCAATGTGGATATCCCAAAAACAACATTGCGGATTGAGCTGTAATTTTGGATACGAATATTTGAAGCTTCAAAAAATCAATTTCTGTTTAAAAAATTACAAGTTACATTTTTTTAAATTAATTTTCTAGCAAAATATGACCTATGCATTTTTTAACAGAAATGAATTTCTAAAAGCTTAGAAATCCAATATTACAGCTCATTTCACCAGGTACGTTTTCCGTAACGCTTAAAAAACCACCCACCAAAAACAAACATTGCAATTTATTTCGCAACGATTACAAATACCTGAACATTATAAGTTTTAAACTTTAAACTGCATAGTTTATAAACTACTTTACCGAATGACCTACTGTTTGGTATCCGAAAGTAAAAGAAACAGAAGATTTGAAATATGATGTAAAAATTACGTGTTAGTATTTAAAAATACCATGTTTGGTTCAATTTCATAAGTAGACGACACAGTAAGCAAAATTTAAGTATAGCATTAATTCGTTTATGTTTTAACTAATCGTTTGGTATTCGCCCCATTTCATGCGATGATTTGAAGCAGAGTTAGTAGGGAGTGGAGCGTTTTCTTAAACCCTCTATATAGTTTTATGTGCAAACAGTTTAATCGTCCGTAATCGTGCTGCGCGCCAACTGACGTGCAGCACGATCAGCATACCCCACCTTTGTTTAAAACAATATAGCATCACTCATGTTTTAGGCTAATATTGCTAAAATAAACGGCTTTTAACGCACTGGCGATGACTTGGCCAAACATGGGCAATCCATTGCCAACTATGGTGACACTATCAGTATTTTATAAGTGTTGCGTATGTTATTAAATTAATATAAAAGTTAGATTAAGATACGAGTTGTAATTTTCCAACTGAACGAAAATTCTCTGGGCCAGGACTTTTTGTGCAGTTGAAAAATTACAACTCGTATGATTTCTTTACCAATTTGAATTATTGTGTTAAAATTAATCTAGTGTAGATTAAGATAGTTTATCAAACAAGTTCTTATTGTTAAGTTAGATTTTTTTTTTAAATTAAGGTTGGAAATTAATTAAATAACCATAAGAAAACCCAGTAAATTGAGATAATGTTTTTAAAAAAAACTACATTTCATATTTACTCCTATATCAGTTTTTTTTTAAATTTATTTATGCTTCAAAAGCGAGGTGAGCATCCTACATGGTATATTATTATAAACTATGTTAAACCATACATGTTTTCACGAAGTCACTAAGTCGCAAGATCTGGGATGGCGCTTTTTTCTGTTTTTCTTCTTTTTTTCTCCATACTGTTATGCAAGACTCGGCAACATTGAATTTTTGAGTTATAGCTGTTTTTCAGTGAAAACAGATCGGGATTTGTCTTAAATTTAAAATACCTACCACTTTTCTGAGTAGTAGCCTTTGCTTTGTTTAATCACGGATTGTAAGTCAGTAATAAAAACAACGAATAATACTTATCTAAAAATGTGATCGATGTTTTAAATTACAAAGTTCTCAACTTCGCAACACTACTTTTTTATCGTTTACTTTAGCATAATGTAAGATTTTCAGCTTGAAAGCGGCAGGGTAACTTATCCTGTTTCTCATTTTAATCGAATACTCTATAAAAACAGAATAGATGAACGTACACAGTACATAATCTTCTTTTTCACCTTTCACAATTTGTACTAATTACTAATAGTTGTATATACATTCTGTGTACTAATTACTAATGTGTGTAACTATTCGGGTGTCGATAAATATTTTAAAACAAAATTTCTAATATGAGAAATATATAAATCGCAGAAATCTTGTTTTATGTTATGGTAAATGTACAACAGTTGTTATAGTGAGTTAGATTCAAGTGATTTTTTTAAATTCGTTTTTAATGTTTAAAGATGTATACACAATTCGCTCCAATTAAAATACTGTGGTGCGCATTATATATGAGAGATATTCTTTTTGATTTACCGAACCAAAAAATGGAGTGCACATTAAACACGAAGACGCAGCACACATGAGTAAATACGGTACATTTTTTTTAAAAATTATTCTACAATGTAAAAAGTGAAATTGTAGGATGTTTAGAAGTTAATAAATTTGCGATGAAGGTGAAATATATTGTAGAAATCGTTGCCACCGTCGATATGATATCAACGCTATTGACGGACATGTTTTCCCTTTATATTAGAGATACATATATGAATTCATACTTACATACTTATATACGTACATAATTACATATCCACATACATCTTGCATACTTGCATAGAATTTGTAACATGAAGCGTGTACAATAACATACAATAAATATAAAATACTCGATATTTACATTACACACAGCTTAAAAAGTAGACAATACCTAAATGTATACATTGCATATAATAATCTTTGTAGAACAAATGCAGAGCCGTCTCTAGCGAAAGCGTAGCCGCTTGCAATAACTTTGGCGTGTCCTTCCCATTCCAAACTTATTAACCCTGTACCATCGCACAACGTAATCATTATTCGAATAAACCCGCATGCAGGTAGACAGGAGCAGGGATATTCGTAAAATAAAAAGGAGAACTTGATTAAACCACAAATATTTGAAATGTAATATTAAAGTATCTTTTACATTTACTTGAAATTAATATATGTTAGACTATAATACTTCCTACAAAGTAAGTATAGTATAGGAAAAATATGTTCTGCTCTCTAGGCCCCACGCTTTGTGCCTAAATTGTTTTTAGTAAAACATAATGTATTTGATTTAAAATAATTGGTTAAATGTATAAATTTTATCGTGAACTAAGTCACACACAACCAGACGATTGCGAAATATTTAGATATCTTGTGTTATATTAGAAAGAAAATTTTGGGCGAAAAGCACTGCTTAACGCGAAGCCCCATGTTGCTGCACCTGTCATACACTATTCAAGACAGCTCTAAACTAATGAAATTATAAGCCATTAATGTATCGCAAATGAGTAATATTTGACATTTTCGATCCTAGATAACCTTACAAAGTTCATTTCAATTGAACATTTTTCCATCTTCAAAAACGTTTTTAAGTAAATATTAAATCAAAGCAGTGAATGTATTATAATTTGTTTTAATAAAAGTAAAAATTTAAATTACTTTTAAGTAATATACTTAAATTACAGAGTATAATATTTTATTCAGGTAAATCTCAAAATATAAGATCTGCGCATTTGTATATTAGAAAGTGAAATTTCCGATTTTAGTTGATGAATTTTTGAATTTTAAAATGAATAAAATTTATTTTTATAGGACAGCGTTTTTTAATGAAAACATCTTCGAAAAGATCTTCTAAATTTGTAAAGCGAGAATTGTTGTAGAATTATCGCAATATCCCAAATTCACTATATTATTTTTAGTTCATGCATTATTTTAAAAGTGCATTAATACCGGGCACTACGCAGCTTTTTTTTATTGGTCTAAAAAATTCGTAAAGGATTAGATATATCAGAAATGTCAAATTTTATGCACGTTTAAATTTAAAAGCATATTTATCTTTAAAAAGTATTAAACCACCTGTACATAATTTTAAAGGTATATTCAATTGAATATTGAAGAAGTGAAAGTTTGACGTAGAAAATTAAATATAATAGTATTTTATACATTTTAAATTAATAGTAGATGAATATTTTTTCCACTGCGCGTACGATAGCATTCACATAACATCATCGTTTAAGTAAGGTTTGTAAATGCCTAAAGATATAGTGATGATTTAAAATGGCCTTCCATTGAAATAAACTGAAAAATTTCTTAGATAAAACTGTGTGCTATTAACATTTTTTGTACAAAGTAAACACTTTAACAAATGTGAGTATTTGCAACATGGGAATAGAGACATAGACATCAAAAGAGATTTCAGAAAATAGTGTAGCTCGTAAAGATTTTTATTTGACAATAAATATGTTGTCATTCTGGAAAATGTATAGCTTCTCAATGAAATCCCGATATGTTAATGGGTATTTCTAATGAAGAAATTGTTAAAGTGTCACGCATATAAAGCAAATTAACAATGTGTTGCATAGGTTAAAATTTTTCTCTTATGTATAAAGCGAACTTTTGTTAACAATTTAAAAGATGGCCAAAAATTCAATCTATCAATCTTATTATTTTGCGTTTCTTAAAATTGATCCTTTGTTTATTTGTGGAAATACTATAAAAAGAGTTCATGAAAATAGAATAAACGTATATTATAATAGTGTTAGTTTAACATAAAAAGTAACAAGTAAAAGACTTATTATTTGGAGATGCATATATTATCAAGCAGAACCCGACCCGTGTTCTGCTTGAATTCAAATAAACTTTTTATTTTCTGGAAATTATTGAGTAGCCAGAAAAAGCGAAGGTAACAAATAATCCCTTGAAGTCAGTTATATTTTTTTCTTAGAAACCAATATATTTTCGAGATTTAAGAAGCATTTATAAAAATAGAGGGTTTTTTTCTCTGAGTTTCAGAAGCGTTACCAATTAGTTATTATAGTGTATTAGGATAATGTATTTGAATCCGGAATATAATTTTGTCCGATGCTATCAATTTTCAAGTAAATATTTTCATATTCAGCAAACATATTTTACAAACAAACATGATAAATTAACAGCATTATCATTACAATTACAATTAAAATTATTTTGTTACTCGTGCAGGTATAAAAGTAAATAGGTATGTTTGAAACAGTTAGTACATACAAAAATTAAAATTCAGCAAGGAAAGATATTACAAAATAAATAAATAAATGTTTATTATTATGTAAATTAATAATTACATTCTTATAAAATTTGTGAAGAAAAGTGCAGAAGTGCAGGATTGAAGTTGCAACTGAGAATTGATACCATCTTAAGCACTAACATTCCGGTTTGAGAAAACTAATTAATACACTATAAAAACTACTCGGAAACGTTTTCGAAAATCAATGGCAGCAAACGAAACTTTGTTTCTCTGAATGTTTCTTTAAATATCAAAAATATATTGGTTTCTCATGTTTTTAAAGATACAAAACGCTTTTCGGAATCATGGTTAATTCAGAAGAAAATTTTGTATATTTTTGTTCGTCATTATATTATTTTTTCCTGCATATAAAAACATTTGTTTATTTTTTGCACGTCTACAGTGCAACAAATGTCTAGTCATCTAAAAGATTTTCTGCACTTTTCTTCACAAATTTTATAAGAATGTAATTATTAATTTACATAATAATAAACATTTATTTATTTATTTATTTATTTTGTAATATATTTCCTTGCTGAATTTTAATTTTTGTATGTACTAACTGTTTCAAACATATCTATTTACTTTTTCGTATGTTTTATATTTCAAATAAGATATGGATAATGAAATAATTGTCGAAAAACTATAAATTGCAGTACATGTACTTGTTAAAAAATTATAATTGCAACAAATAAAATTGCGTCGTTTATTTAAAAAATGCATGCAAAGACACAACTTTGATAAAAGCGCCTGCAAATTAAACAAGAACGAAAAATCATGTGTCAAGCATATATTATGAAATACTTTCCAACACATCCAGAAAACTGTAGCGAAATTTCACCGTTAAATAAGGTGAAAGGAGATACGTAGTAAACAGTTTGGAAAACATATAACACAATTAAAAATCCAGTTTTAGCAATTACCGCCTATAGTCAAACACGTAGTCGAATTATATTGCGCAGCTCTGTATATGATCTATAGATTTGGATATATATTACATAGCATGATAAAATTTAGTTTAGTTAGAAAATTCACATTTAGCAATTTTTGCCAATCGATGGAAAGGGACTCGAAATATTTTGTACAGTCTTGTATATTATCTAAAAAAAATTGCACCCATAACATATTAAGATGAAATTTATTTCAGGTAAAACTCACTTCCAGCAATTATCAACCATAAATGATATTGTATATTGTACTTTGTGTATTCCTGTATATGAATTTACTTATTTTCCACAAACTTCTATTAGTGTACTAAATATAGTTCAGCAAGAAAATGCGTAACACAATTAAAAAATACCCTTAACCAAATCACTCCCATAGACAGTAATATTACGAACTCCTTTGCGTAACAGATAAACAGAATAAACAGATAAACAGATAAACAGAATTTATTGGCATTATGTAGTATGCAAAAATTTAGTTACTCGTTAAAACGCAAACCAAAGTTGAAAATGTACTTATCAGACATAGAGTGATCACACTAAAGATGTAACAGAACTCTTTTGTGTGTCCCTGTAAATGAACGATAAAAGCAATACACACCATACTTTTCAGTAAGCAATTTATAGTACACTTCAGTAAAGCATATAAATTTCATTATGTCTGAAATAGTGAAACATCATTAATTACACTGCTAACGATTTTTCTCCGTAAAACATTGTATAGCAGAATTCTTTTGTGTGACCCTGTGAATGAATAATTAATGCTTTGCACCCATATTTTCAAAAAGCATTCTTTAATGTGCTTCATAATTGTGTATCAATTTCATCATGTTTCAAATGGCGTAAAATCCTCAAAATGCACTTGAAACGATTTTACCCATTGACTGCAATGTAACAGAACACTTTTGACTGTTCCTATAAATAAACTATAAATACTACACACTTCATTTTCAATAGGGAACATGCTATAGTAAACGTCAATAACATACAAAAAATTAGAGAACGGACGGACAGACGGCCAGACAATACGAAGTCATAAGCACTTTTCAACTAGATTGGAAAGTGTTTAAAATTAATTGGACTGTGTTTTGATGTATACGTTATCCATGTGGAATTGACCGGTTTCTAATATGAATATTTTCATACGGTTTGTTTTACTGGATTCAAAAGTGTAAAAATTTTTAAAAAAGGGTGAAAAACAAAATATAGATTTTTTTTATTGATTAAAACTGATGTTTCTTAACAAAAATTTTTTTTAAGGTTTTGAAACTTTTAATTCTTTTACCTCATTAGCTTTTTTTAATCTACTTTATAAACTAATTTTTAAAAACTAACTAAATTTTATAAACTATATAATTTTATAACTAATAAATCACATAGCTGGTGTCTCCTTTCATATATAATATTAAATAGTTGTTCATTTTTTAAAGGTTAATAATTTTTAGTAATATTTTGATTTATTGTCTGTTTTTAAGATTTTTCCTTTACGTTTAAAGATATACAATTTGTATTTAAAATTCATATTTATATGATAGAGAAAATATAGAGTTTACTTTTAAATTGAAGGCTTAGTACTTGAAATGAAAGAAAATATATAAGTCTCATCAATTCATATGGAATTTAAATGTTAAAGAGAAAAAATGCAGAAAAATTATGCAATGATTTATTCTTTTATACTATGTATCTGATAAAATATGCAGTAATGATGTGAAAAATAACTATAAAGTTATGTAATGATTTTTAGTAAAAAATTATATTTTTCCATTTATATGAATGAGCATCATTTAAAAAGCATGTATGATTATGTCATGTACAAAGTCACGTATGATTATGTCATGTACAAAATTATGTATGATTATGAAACAGGTATGCTTTCTTCTTACAAAATAATTAAACCACAGAATATGAAGCATTGTATGATTTTCAGCAATTTACTTTATAAAAGTATCTGTTGTGGTGTTCATATATGGAAGTACGTTTTTTAAAAACGTGTACGTTTTAGCTTTTTCTACTGAACGCGATATCACAGTTATTAGAATTGATATCAATTACATAACGTCAATCAATATCACTTACATTACGTCCAATTTCAACGTCCCACCGAAAGAAAATAAGGAGCGAAATTTTCCATCAATATAAATTCTTAATAAATATGTATGTAATATTTTTAATTGTTATTAAGTTTTAATATTTTAAACTTTTAAAAGACTAAAATAATAAAAATACTTTTTTATTTTTTCTTAAGTGTAACCAAGAGTTTGATCTTTGGAAGCGGGCTTAGAGACATTTGTAGCGATCCTTTGTATGGAATTTTAATAAGCCAAAAAGTATTCTTTAATTTGTGTGTTTAATTTTGAAATTTGTTTACCATAATATATATATTTACTTAATAGCTTCCAATATATAAATAAAAAACATATTTTGGCATTTTGTTTGTGTCATGGGGAAGGTGGCCTAAAATTATCCTAACGGACAAAAAGATCCACATATGTTTTCTTCCAGACAGGTCTCGCTATCTACAGGGTAACACATAAACTAGTGTTGATAAGTGAAGAAGAAGCAATGGCGGTATTCAAGCGATCGCAGAATTATGCGTCTGAATAGAATTCTTTGAAAAGTTGGGTTTTGTAGCATCTGTTATAAGGTAAGCACTATCTTTCATATTTATTTAAATATACAGTCTTTCATGTACAAAAATATGACTAGGTTTACTTAATGGAGTATGTTTTTAGATGTGAATTGCACTTATGTATTGTCATAATTACTTTTATAACCTTTATTTTGCAGATAAAAAACAATTTACAATTATTTTTAAATGAAGGATCATTTTGCCTTTTGGTGAGGGTAAAATGATCCTTTATACACACTTTGAAAAATCTATTTTTTTTTCATTACACAATTTGGGTTTAAAATATTATTAAAATATGTTTATAATGCAAAATATAGTGTAGAACATACTAACAAAGAGCCAAAGTTTTATTTAAACAGTTATGTTATTTTAGACACGTTTTTCCCTTAAGGGGATCACTTTAGGCCACCTTCCCCTACATGTTATTTTTTTAGAATTAATAGTAAAGGAATTAACAATGATTCTTTTTAACACTTTCCAAAATTGTTAATGACTTCGTTTTTACCTTTCGTAATTATACTCGGATTGCCATGCAATTTTAGGTAGATTTCGTAAAAAAAAACTACCTATTACATTCTCCCCTAAGTTGGTATTTTTGAAAAATTTTTGCTGATCTGCACCGATTATTACTCACAGAACCCAAAACCACCCCCAGTTCAAAACTTTATCTATCTATCTATCTATCTATGTCACTTTTTTTTAGACACGATAACTTCAAAAATTCTGCAAAAATCTCTTCCAAACTGATACATAAAATAAAGGGGCATAAAATCTCGGTCAAGTTCGTTAATGGGCAAAATCGAACCAAGGTAGGATGGGGGGGGGCTTTTTGTAAAAACAGAAAAAACCCATAACTTCATATTTATGACACGTATCGAATCCGTTTAAAGTTATTATTACTTCTAGGAAAAGGGCCGAAAATTTATGTATGACAGATTTTTGATATTATAAAAAATGGCCCCAAGGGGGGAAAAAGAGCGGCTTTAGAAGAAACAAATTCAAAACTTCGTCAATTCACAACATATCAAAACTTTTATATTGACAAGTTTTTTATAGGACCAACCCTTATAGCAAAAAAAAAAAAAAAAAAAAAAAAAAAAAATCCCTGCCGTCTCCGCTTGCAAACAAGTTAGATTTCGCAGTGGGCGGTGCCAACTGCAGCATCATGACAAAAAGGTTATTTCTTCCCCAATTCCTAACAAACAGGCGACCCATAGTGTGTGCCTGTAGGCCGAGCCGTGAGGGATTTTTTTTAATATGTTATTGATGTTTACTATAGACTGATACACAAAATGTTCCATTAAATTATGGTAATTAGGGAAAAACCGTTTGCGATGCCTTTAATGATAATTTCAAACATAATAAGATTTAGACTCATTACTAAGCTGGACCTCAATAGTAAAGAATAAGTAATACTTATATTTCGTTTACAGCGACGCAAAAAAGAATTATGTAGCATTATGATGTGTGCAAAATAAAATTGTATCACTTTAATGAGATTATGGTGTTTCAAACACAATGAAATAAAAAAGGATCACTCAGGTATAGTACAACATGTTTTCTATACATCATGGAGTGCACAGCATTTACCGTTCATTTACAGAGACGCACAAAAAACTTCCATTACAGGACTGACTATGATCGACAATAGCTGGAAGTGAGTTTTCCGCTCTGGTACGTATTTTTAATGATATCTAATTTTCAGTCCATTGCGTGGTTTGTATAAATTATATAGATCATATACAGGGCTGCACGAAAAACTTTTCACACATTGCTGGATATGGACGGCAATTGCTGGAAATAAATTTCTAATAAGTTATGTGTTTCTTAATTTTTTTATTTAGTTAATTGCTCATTAGTTTAATTAATTGTTCATTTCATTGTATGAAAAAAAATAAATTGCTTAATAACATTATGTTATTGTTCGAAAGTACCTCCTAATCTATGCCTGATGCAAGATTTTTCGTTCTTGTTAATTAAACAAATGTGTTAATGCACCATATTTGACTATAAATGCTGTTTTAAGTCTTTTAATATTTGATTATTTTCTTTTTGTTTTTTGCATTTTTTAAACGGTGCAAAATTTGAAAGACCCTTTAATTAAAAAAAATAGAACAAAGATTAATTAATATATAAATAGGAACAGAAAATATATCCATTTCTTTAAACTTTACCAAAGCTTTTTTTTTTTAAATAATGATAAAAATATATTCTTAAAAAGGCTTAGCTGTAAAAAAAGATAAATGTTTCTGGATCTAGCAAACTATACAAAAAATATATCATAACCTCTTCCGAGTTTTCAAACAATTTCGAAAAACGTACCATTATTATGAGAAACCTCAGAAAACAATAGATTTCCGAGATGAAAATAAGCATTTCTGAAACAAAATGTTTTTTTCTGCCCGTTTCAAAAATAAAGAAAACACGGAAACGTTTCCCAGTAGTTTTTATAGTGTATTAATCGGTTTTCTGAAGCCAAAATATCGATGTTTCAGATTCCATAAATTCTCAAATGAACATTTTCAGCTGCGTAACAGAATTTATTCATGGGAGAGTAACAAAGTAGCGTTAATTTTAATATTAATATTAATGCTATTAAATGTATCATTAGTCTGCTGTATATTTTTGTTGAACATGAAAATGTTTACTTGAGAATTTAAAGCATCCGACAAAAATTGCGTTTAGAAAAATGATTAATGCACTGTAAAAAATACTCTGAAACATTTCGTTTTTTTTTTTTTTTAACGCACAGCGAGAGAAACACATGTTTCTGAAATGCTACTGTAAATGTCAGCTGTCTTTACGTTTTTGGGGATTCTGAATATAAAGGAATGCTTTTTCGGAATTGCGAATAACACGGAAGAGGTAATGTTATGGTTTCGTAAATTTTTGCTAGATGCAGAATTTTTTATCTTTTTTACAGCGAATGAGTAGCATACAGCTTAATGAATATATTAAAATTTTAGAGATTTTAGATGCAAATAAAACGTGAATATAAACTTATTTTGTGACTAATTAAAATGTCTTTCATTTACATTTCGTCTTACATTAAATTAAAAATCAGACAGAAAACATTCCTTTATATAGTATCTTTTTTTCGGTTACAGTTTAACGATTTATTAAGTATACAAAAATAAACATATACTTGTCAGTGTTTATGAAATAATACATAAAGAATGAAAAATTATAACGATGACAAGTGTCTTTGATTTCAAACACTTGTCCTATAGGATATTACATCAATAAAATATTTAAAATAAAATATATGTTTTAAATGAAGATGAACTGGCAATGTTTATTAATTATGACATTATTACAAACATAATTAAACCATATAATTGAAGTTGAATAAGAATTCACAAATAAACACAAAGAATGGAAAAATAAATATTTTAAAACGCAAAAGTATATTAAAAATTCTGTAATTTTTTTTCTAGAAAAAAATTTATTTTAATGATTCCTTGACATCAATGTGCTATACGAAACAATATTTTGGACATTGAAAAAAACCGTCCACCAATTTATAAATAAGATTTAAAGTTAAATTAAACACTATTTAGCATGTGTGTGTGTAATTTTTCAGAAGCAAATATTGTGTTCGAATCCGAAAACCCAAGTGCTTATTTTAGACAAAAAAGAATAACATGCCATTAAATTACAGTCCTGGGAAAAAAGACGTGATCAAAGTTTTATAATGCGTTAAACATTTCCTGTTTGAAATTACATTAAAAAGCGTCAGGGATCAGTAAAATATGTTACAGTTTGTATACAATATTTTGGCATAAGAAACAAATCTGTAAAAATTATGTTTGATAAAATTTAATGTAGTACCTATCAATCATTTTTTTTTTACTATTTTATACATAAGGAAAACAGAAAACAAAACTTGCAATACAATCTTGTTCCAATTAGAGATTAAAGATTTGTTATAGTTTACTTTCTAAACTATCGTTTATTTTAAATAAAGGAAAATCTATATTATCAGCATTTCCTTTGATAATAATACATTTTGTCATTCTTTCTATGATCATTAATTTTGATAGGAAAGTTCGTATAACCAATAAAATAAAAACCCTACAAAAATAACATAACAGTTGCCTAAAACATTGCCCAATTTTTACAATAAATATTGAGCATATGGCTTAGGCAATCCTAATAAAATGATGTCATTTATCTTAGCAATTACGAAATATTTTAGTGTATTTCACAAGCAATAGAAATGATATTATTAGCGTAACTTAAAAAAATATTTATTTGAAATATAGTAATAATAAGAAATCACCATTATTGTTGTTTATATATTCTATTTTAAACAAGGAATTTATTTAGAAAACATATAAATATCTTTGTACCATATGAGTTACAGATAGTATTGTCTTTCTAGTTATTATAATGTTAAATGACATCATAATGCTAAATAGTAAATACTAATTTCAAACGTTGAGATGTATTGTAAGAACAGACTTTCATTTTTTGCGAGTGAATAAAAGCAACATTAAAAAAAAAATTATTTACACTTATTTTGACATGTTTAAAATAAGAAGATAAGAATATGTTCATTAATTTCCATGTCGTATAAATAAAATTGATGCCTTAAAAATAAATTAATATCCTAAATTCACCCATAAAAATGTAACTTTTTAATAGCTTTGTTATAACATTCAAACACTAAACAGAATTTTGCATTTGATCTGTGCTTTTACATTTTCAATACCTGCCATTACGGAAACTTGTGTTCGGACATTAGTCTCAAGATATATTAAAGCATTTGATTCCATATGGTATTATATATACTGTGTGAAAACTAAATCACATTTGTAAATGTAGAAACTTAAATTAACAGGATTATGTGACTTTTAAAATCCAATAGAAACTACAAACTTTTCGCACTGAAATATTTGAGATCATTTGCTAATACAACTTTTAGTGTTATTTTACTGAAATTTTAAACAAATCATCAAAAAGCGTATTGTAGCGATATGGGAATGCACTATGACAAAAAGCTGATCAAAAATCTTTCGAAATATCGATGAATGCATCATTCCGTGCACTCCGTATTTGCATAGAAAGAGGGATGTTCACATCAGATATATTATATAGGATTATATTTTTTAAAAATTATGATGGAATTCGTTATATTCAAAGTTCTGCGTGATAAATATTTTATATGTTATTGCTTTAACTAAAACTAATACGATTACATGAAAGCATTTTTTAGATCTAACAAGCTGTTCCCGTGACTTCATTTACACAAGATTAAAAAAATAATAATCAATGCATTAAATAAGCAAAAACATTCACTACCAACATTTAAAAACATGTACAAATAGCCAACTCTTTATCACATTTTTACAATACTTACGCTGATTCGAATTTACATATTTATGTTTTCATATATTAGATCATTTAGATTTATTACATGTGCTTAAAATTTCATGCACTTTTTCATAGATTAAATGTCAAGAAAATTTACTCCCTACGTGACAAAGAATATTGTTTAAAGAGATTATGTTAGCAAATACGTTTGAGAATTTTTATAAATAAACAATTTTCTTCTCACATGTTATTGAGGTGATTCGAGCAATTATTACATATGAGCAAAATTAACATATGATTCGGTTTCTATTCCAAAACACTTCACATTTTCAACAAAATTTAAAAAGATATAACCTGATTAAAAAGGAAATTAAAACATGAGAAAGCATAAAGTTTCGAAATTTTATCATAAAAAATGGAAAATATCTTTGACTCTTATATGTTTACTGCATTTTTGTTTCAAAGAGCCATATTTTTCACATATCAAAATGTTTATCACCCCCCAAAGACTCTTAAAGCCTAAATGCTTATTTGTTACGTAATAGAGTTACATATTGTTTTCAATCGTGAAAAAAAAATATGTTTTTTATGAAACAGTACCTTGATTATGGATAAAAATTGTTATATCGATTACTGTGACTTGTGTTGTGATTCAGGATTAAAGAATATTCACAATTTGGCAGGAATATAATCCAATAGGGTACAAGGATTACCTCGCAGTGATATTTTAAAATTTGAACAAATTATTAGTTATCCCATGTCACATAATCGGGATAAACGATAAATATAAGAACAAGAAAACCGATTAAAATTGGGATTTTTTATTGGCTTTTTCCCTGGCCTTTTCCATAAAAAGGATGCCATTGAAAAATAAGTGCAGAGGAGGGGGGTGAAGGAGGGACAGTTTCTTGCTTTATTAGTGGCTTTGGTTTTACCCTTAGTCGCAAGTAAATGATGCTACAGGCAAACTATTGTCCCCAACTAAATTAAATGCGCAAAACTTTTACATCAACTTAATACATTTATAACGTTTTAGTGAAATCAAGATTATGGAAAATTGTACTGCCGTTACGCTTATGTACGTGGGAACAACGAACTCTGTAGAAATTATTCTATTACTTTGTGTAATTGAAATAAAACACTTATTTTTTCTGAATGAAAATTGACGCATGATTTAAAATTGGACTAAACCTTGATCTGGGAAAGGTTTCTGTACGGACTGATCCTTGTCTAAATAAAACATAATTCTTTCACTTTATGAATCATGTACAAATATGCATTTCTATTTATTTCAAACGAAAAAATGTTTAAAAAGTTAGCTTTTACGCTAGTATTTAAACAAAACAATATCCTAAGCTTCAATATAAATAATTTAATTGTTCAATAATTTAATTGTTGTTTTTAATTGTTCAAACATTCAAATGGGTATGTCATTGCTTGATTCTCAATGTATAGGCATTTATAAAGCAGGCTTAAACATCAATAAGCCAAAATCAATACAAATTTGTGCTAAATATAGTTATTTTACTGAAGAAAGTAAGGGTTTTTATATAGTTTTTTCAATTTTCACAAAAGTACACAGGATAAAAACCATAGATTGTGTAGTATCTTCTAAAATGTTTTCTTAGAAATTCAAGAATATAATTTTCTTAGCAGATTAGATTTACTGAATGCTCTTAATTTCCAGGTACTAGACTCAGAAAAAGTGTAACAATCAAGTGAAATGAAAAGAAAGAGAACATGCAGTCCAACATAGTCTAATATCAAGTATGTTTATAGTTTAACATAAAAAACATTGTCTTACTGTAAATAATACGTAAATTTTGATTTAACTTAAAAGTATATTTCATTGTAACATTGTAAATAACAACAAAATATAGTAAATAGTAAAAGAGATTAATGTAAAATAATTTTCTAATTCAATAATTGAAAACCTGTTATTAAGAAACTATAAAACAAATTGATAACTTTTTACTAGTAAATGAAAATAAATGTTTTTATAAAATATATTTTGATTATAATGAACTAAAAGGAAAAATATAAATCACAATATAGTTTAATATGAACAAGAGACTAAATAATTCATCTTTAAAAAATACATTTGCAGTTTTACACCTAGATTAATAAAACCGTGGGTAATCTAATTGGTTTTACCTTGAGTTGCACGTGAATGAGGCTACAGGCAAAATCTAGTCTCCAAATAAATTAATTAAAGTCTAGTCAAGAAATTCCATCGTTAAAAATGTAATACATTGTCTAATAAACTGTGCGTAAATTTCACAAATTTTCATATATTTAGAAATAAAACATTTTGATATAAGAAATTTAAGCTAAGTGGATGAAAATTATTGTTTGATAAGACTTCAAATAAAATGGTACTTGTGTGAGCCATTATAAACTCAATAAAAATTAACTATTTTTCACGAGAATACATAAACTTGTTTTCAAAATCTTCTCAATTCAATCAGTTTTCTCTCAAAATCTGAATAAATGAAGTACGTGCAGTATAATAATAATTTTCGTCGTCCTGTTTTTGTGAAATATGTTTTGTGACACATTTAAAGTACAGCAAAAAAGTTATGAAATGTAAATGTAATAAGTATCTATTCATACACTATTATCACGGGAGCTCAGAACTTTATTCTTCTTGATATAAGTTCTAGATGAATTTTGTGCATATTATTCTTTTTTCTGTTAAACTATTTAAGGAATTTTTCACTTCTTAGTCATTAATTTTTATACATTTCTAATAAAGTGTAGTATATAAAATATATATGTATATATTTTTCTTTCATTTCTGAAATATATTGCAATATAATGCAGCAACGGATTGTACTGCAAATAGGAGTGATATCTCGTCAAGAAACAACAAGTAGTAAATAGTCCCGATAAGCCGTAAAAAGAAGTGATTTCTCACGGGAGTACAATATGGAAATCTATTACTATTTTTAATTGTTGCAAATGTGTTAAAGAATATGAAAAACTGCTTGGCGACCTGAAGGCATGTGTAAAGTGTGAAAGTTTTTTAAAAAGTTATATGATCATGTGTTTTAAAATACCAAAATTTATCTTTTGTTCCATTCGTGTCTGGTGTTCTATTATTAGGTCATGTCTTTAAATTAACTATTATTTTGTCTTAACAACTATACCTGTTATTATTTGCACTTAATAATGATAATATAATGTCTATACATTTCTTTTTATGAATTCATTTATATTTCAGTATTTCTTAATAAAACAATAAAACAATAAGGTTCACTTAAATCTCTCTGCAGGTCGCTGTGTTTCACTCTTTAAGTTTAAAATAGAGGTTGCATTTTTAAAAGGATAATTTATGATAAAAAATACTAGACCGTATTAATTCTGCTGTTGTACGACATTTTTCAAACATGTTCAAAAATTATTCCGCAGCCTATTGTCATAATATTAGTACGTAAAATGGGTATATTCGTTAGATTTCAGTAAATGGCATATTCGTTAAATTTCAGTAGACCGAAACTATGGTGATTTGGATAGCAACTTTTATCTAAACTTAAAAGCAATCTTTTCCGAAAATTAAAAAAAAAAATTAAAGAAAATCAGTAAATAAAGTATTAAACGCTATAAACTGATACATGGAATTGGATGACCGTGGTAATAACCGTGGTAAGTACTCTTTGTAGAAATAGCATTCCAAATTATTGCTTAACATTATCTTCGTACACTGCTTCATTATTATTTAATTGTCTGAGTGCAACGAAGACTCATACACAGCGCAGTATTACTTTGCCCCATATATAGCTACGATGGATATTAAAACCTTTCGTCAAGCATAACTCAAAAAATATTTAACGGATTTCGTTCAAATTTTTACAGCAGGTACCTATAAAGGTGACAACGTCGTCTATTTATTACCAAGAATAAGTGTCAAACCGTTTGGAAGTTATATTAAAAAAATAGATAAAAAAGCACAATTAAAGTACATACGTCACTAAATTTTGTGCGTACGTCATTTTCACCGGCGGGAGATTTTCGTAGACAGTCGGAATTGAAAAGTTCATGGAATACATGGAGCAAAAAAATATGCAAGCACTAATATTCAGCACAATAAAATATATTTCAATTTAATAAAAATGGAAAGTTAATCTGGAATTTTTTCTGTTTGAAAAGTATTAGAGATTAGTAAGAGTAGTATTAGTATTAGAGATTTGGCGTAAATCACACCATTAGCAGCTTTTTTATTTCGCGTGTGTATGTTAGGAACAATTCTTTGATGTTTAAATAAAAGGTTTCGATTTGTGGCATTATTTCTTATTTTCTTTTCCTTTTTAGTATTTTAAATGGAATTAGTGAAAGGCGTGTATTTTAAATTAAATGAGTGAAAGACGAGTATTTTTAATGTATGTATTTCAAATGAAATCAGTGAAAGATTTATATTTAAATGAAATGAATGCAATATGAAGATGTTATGAGAAAAATATTTGGCGATTTATCAACTGCGCCAAGTTAACATAAAAGTACCAATACATATGTGGGTACTTCTCTATTATCCCGTCGACCACTTTTCATAACAAAAAACTATCGCCAAATAAACGGGAGAACGTTGTCATTGAAATATCAAAATACATAAATAAATAAAATATAAGAATTTAAGGACACAATTGTTATTTTAATGAATGAAATAACTAATAAATCAGTAAAACATAATGAAAAATACACGCAAATGTCGCGTTAAAAACCACTTGATGACGTAACAAACACGTATAATGCTTCTGATATCAAGTAAATGGGACTGCATTTTTGGCGTTTAATCTAACAGTTTGGCGATAGATTTTTGTTATGAAAAGTGGTCGACGGGATAATAGAGCAGTACCTCTATGTGAAATGAAACAAGGCACAGATGTCATATACGCACCACGTTGGCGCGATTTTTCCCTCCACCAGCTTGGGGAAAACTTTGTTTTTGAATATTAGTTACAAATAGTGTGACAAATAGTACACGTGATTTTTTATTTCAATATAAAAATAAAATAACGTAATAAATGAAACAGCTTCTATTATTTTTAAAAAGGAAATAAAAATAAATAAATAATAGTTTGATATAAATAAAGGCGCGGATGTCATATACGCACCACATTGGCGCGATTGCAACAAAATGGCAATTTTATGCCTCACATGGTAACCCGGTTATTTTGTTTCAATTGTTGTTTATTAACTTTTATTTTTTATTTTAATTCTATAAATTGTTTTTATTATATATATCAATATTTATTTATATCAAACTATCATTTATTTATTTTTATTTCCCATTTTTGAATAATAGGAGCTATTTCATTTATTACGTTATTTTATTTTTATATTGAAATAAAAAATTACATGCTATTATTGTATGGTATTTGTAACTAACATTCAAAAACAAAGTTTTCGCCAAATTGGCGGGGGAAAAATCGCGCCAATCTGGTGCGTATATGACATCTGTGCCTAAATTAATATTGATATACATATAAAAATATAGAATTAAAATAAAAAATAAAAGTAAACAAACACAACAAACAGTTTTCGCCAAAGGGGCGGGGGAAAAATCGCGCCAACGTGGTGAGTATATGGCATCTTTGCCGGGATTTTTACCCTTTTATCTGTGCTTTCGGAAATATAAAAAAATTAAAAAATTCTTATATCAGGTGTATAATGTTTTGCATTTTTATACGGACCAATTCTCCATTTTAAGATTTTAAATGCTATTTATATCAGATATTTCTTTCTTGAGATTCCCACAAGTTTTTTCCGGTAATTTTTTTAGTTCGCTTATTAATTGTTTACAATTTGCCCCCCTGGCAATAACAATTATTTATCACAAAAAATGGGTACTTCTCTATTATCCCGTCGACCACTTTTCATAACAAAAAACTATCGCCAAACTGTAACGCTAAATAAACGGGAGAATGTTGCCATTGAAATATCAAAATAAATAAAATATAAGAATTTAAGGACACAATTGTTACTTTAATGAATGAAATAACTAATAAATCAGTAAAACATAATGAAAAATACACGCAAATGTCGAATTAAAAACCACTTCATGGCATAACAAATACGTATAATGCTTCTGGCATCAAGTAAATGGGACTGTATATTTGGCGTTTAATCTTAGTTTGGCGATAGTTTTTTGTTATGAAAAGTGGTCGACTGGATAATAGAGAAGTACCCAAAAATGGCTTAGTTTTGTTAAATTTGTTTGTTATGTATTTTCATTTCTTATTAAAATATCGAAAATGGCAATAAAATTTTATTTTAGCACCGTACTTAATTTTTTAAAATGGCTCAAAAACATGGTTTAATAAACGTATATTTGTAAATATTTTAAAAAACATGTTTTTCCGCTCTCTAGAAAAATTTGTAAGATTCTACAACTGCCTTTGGCACCAACCAGTACATGATACGGAACTTTTCCCTATTCAAATACACAGAAGAGGTTGGTCACAAACAAGAGTAATGCTAGCAACAATATAGTTTTAACTCTATGAGAGTTAGAAACAATAATGATATTAAATTCCCCGATTAGCTTAGGGCCCAATTACGGAACTTTCTCCTAGAAAAAAAAACTGTAGAAGTCTTTTACATTTGTTTCGAATGAAGCTCGATCAACAAAGTATTAATTGATAATACAAACAACACTAATATTAACATGGGGGCAAAAGTTTGAATTTAAGTGTATATATTTGGAACCCTCCACCCTCCCAACCACCCACCAAAAAAAGAAAAAGAAAGTTACAAAAATGAATTTAAAATGGCGTGAAGCCACCCTTTCTGACATAAGAAATTGGCTGCGAACCCTATTACGAAGCTTTCACTTATTTTAATAACATGTATCTAATAGCCCTGAGGACAATTCCCCTTCCCAGTTATACGGACCTTGGGGCTTTTTAAAAAAGCTTGACGCAGTTCGGGTTGAAGAAGTTGAGATTTACTGTCAAATGACATAAACTACTATGAAAATAAAACTGGTGAATTATTATGCTGGTTTATGTATGTATTTAAAAAAATTGCATCTGATTACACTCTTTAGATAAATTACTCCTGTTTGCATTTAATAACAGATAAACGGCTTCCGTTTACTAAATTGTTTAAATATTGGGAAGAGTTGGCGAGAGATAGATAGACGTGTAAACAAACGTGGTAGACAGATGGGTAGAGAGACGGATAGCGACAGAGATAAGCTAACGGGTAACGAAACGAATAGACAGACGGGTAGCGAGGCAGGTGCAAAAAAGGGTTGACAGAGGGGTAGTGAGATGGGTAAGGAGACGGGTAGCGTGGTGGATAGAGAGACGAGTACAGAGACGACTTGACAGACGGGTAGAGAGAGGGGTATATAGACAGACAGACGTGTTGATAGACGAGTAGTGTAACGGGAAGCGAGACAGGTAGAGACACGATTAAAGAGTCGGGTAGAAAGACAGACGGATACTGAGACGGGTATACAGAAGAGTAGAGAGACAGTAGACAGATGAGTTCGGAGAGAGACACAGCTAAGACATACGAGTAGTTAGACTTGTAGACACGTTTGTAGCAAAGCATGTTATCAATGTGGTTTGAAGTATACGAGTTTCTATAAATAGTTATACAAATAAACAAAGGAAATTTTTTTAATTCAAATATTAAATATTTGATTTAATATTTCAATATTTAATATTTTATTTTTTAATATTTTATTTAGATATTTGTCACAAAGAAAATGTTGCAAAAATTAAATTAAATTTGCGTTAAACTACGCTTGCTAAAATACGCTATTGGCTGTAAATCTGATTATGTGACTTTAAAAATATCGTTTTAAAAGATCCGGCGTTTTTTTTTTTTTTTAAAGTTTTGAGCAATTCCCGCTTAAGAAAATGAGATTATTTGCCAAATGTTATAAAAAAATGCATATGGAAACATAACAATATATGAATTTATATATAATATTTTGTAATTATATCATTTAATTTGCTATTTTTCATATGTTGTATCTTTATCTATCTCTTGTCTATCATATGCTGTATATTCACTTAGATTCTTGTTGATATCTTCTTTATATCGTAATTGTTAACTTTATGTTCTCAGCAATATCATTCAGACTAATCCCTTTGAGGGAAGTCCTAGTTTTTACAGCTTAAATATCCATTGTATGATGCATCGATATTAAATCTCCATATCGCTTATTATTCATTAAAATGTACCAGCATTACGTCTGATTGATATAAATTTACAAATAAAATTACTTTTATTGCAGACACTTTTTCTAATTAAAATAAACATTGAATCTATTTGGACACTACACTGTTAACTAGTATTTAAAAAAACACAAATTGCACAAATTGTGCTTATTAGTTGCTAAAATCAGTGTAAAAATTGTTTTAAACTCATAAAAGAGCTAAAATCCTACATGCTTCGGCTTTAAACTTAAAGCCATCATCGGGGAAGAGGAACAACACAATCGACTACTGATCTTTTAATTTTCGACACGAGAAAATTGAAATCAACAGTATGGAAAAATTTAAATATAATAAGCGGGCGCTCTCTGTTGCCAAAGAGCGAAAAACAAAACAATGAATTAACCAGGGGTTATAAAAATGTATCCCATAAACCAGGTATGCTGAAAGAAAAGTTATCATTACAAATACAATCTTTTCTAATTTTAATTTCCAATGATTCCCTAATGGCGGCTTTAAATGGGTTATTGAACCTATGGATAATTCTTTCTTTATCGAAATTAATTACAATATCATTATTTTTAGCGTAAAACCGGGAGAGTGCAGTGGATAACTTTCCAAATTTTATGTCGTTTTTATGCTCTTTTAACCTTTCCAAAAACTTTCTTTTAGTCATACCAATGTAAAAAATTATACTATTATTATTTAAGCTAATGGGGATTTCATAAACACCTGCGAATTGATCAGGGGGGATAGGATCTAATTTATATGAAACTAAGTCAACCAATTTTCTGGGAGGGACAGCAATAAGATGGATATTGTATTTACGGAGGGCCAGTTTAATCCTTTCAAATATAATAGGTATATATTGGAATTTCCGATAGTTTGGTTTATTATTGCTAGGGACAGGATGCTGAATTAAATGGCCATTGAATTTTTCTATAATTTTCTGTACGTGATGAGCGGGGAAACCATGGTCAATGGCGATATCTCTGATAAAATTAAGTTCATCTTGGATGAATTCACTTGAACAAACCAGAAAAGCACGCTTGATGAATGAATTGAAGGCAGCAATCTTATAAGTGAAAGTTGTAGAGGCATTAAATGGGATTATTGTGATCAGAAAAGATCAGTAGTCGTTTGTGTTGTTCCTCTTCCCCGATGATGGCTTTAAGTTTAAAGCCGAAACATGTAGGATTTTAGCTCTTTTATGAGTTTAAAACAATTTTTACACTGATTTTAGCAACTAATAAGCACAATTTGTGCAATTTGTGTTTTTTTTAAATACTAGTTAACAGTGTAGTGTCCAAATAGATTCAATTGTGAAATATATCGATGCTTGAATGAATATGGACTATTTTTCAAGTTTCAAGGAATTTAAAACTGAACGTCTACGTCTCGACAGAGAAATTTTGAATCTGAAATTTCTACGGACTTGTAAAAGTAAGAATGTTATTCCCAAATTTTTGGAGATTAGAAATAAATGTATCTCATATAATCACCCTAATGTTAAGCGTAAGTTTGAAGCAAGGTGTCTTAATGTATGTATCAGGAAAAAATTCGCCCTTGTAAACACTCTTTCTATTCGCACTTTCAATCTTTATTGCATTTTTGCTAAAGTTACACCTGTGGCGATATTTGACATTTGTATGAAGTTACTAGAGGGTTTTCGACACTCTCAGCGTAAAGCTAAAGTGATTAACCAATATAAAAAATTAAGTTGTCTAATTTCCAAAGTTGAGAAGCCTAATCACTATCAAGTTAAGCCAGTGCCATTTGTTAATTATTCAAGTAAAGTGTTTTCATATAAAGAAAACCAGGTGTTATCATTAGGCCCTAAATTTATTTTTACAGAAAGGTTTGATATCAAAGACTTGATTACGGAAGTGGAATCTACTATTAATTCTCTATCAACCACAAATAGAGAAAAAGCACGTAACTATATTTATAATCTAATTAAGAAATATCCAATCTGTTCAAATACAATCCATACCGGACCTATTAGAACTATTTCCAGGTTAAAGAAAGACAAGCAAACTATTTTCCTTAAGACGGATAAATCTAATAAAATGGCTATTCTAAATAAAACAGACTACATTAATAAAATGAATGATTGCATTGACACAATGGACTGCACAGAACTAAAGGAAGACCCGAATCCCTTGATTTTCCGGAAGACACAAGAACTTATTAGAAGAGGAGCCTGGCCAGAATGCATGAAAAAACTTATTAAAATTAACAATACAGGAGTTACCCCTCGTTTGATTGGTAGACTCAAAGACCATAAACCAAATCTCCCTATGAGACCTATTGTTTCTAGGTGTTCTGGCCCAACATATTTTATTGAAAAAGCTTTCGTTATATTCCTAAAATTAATTTTACCAAGTTCAAGCAAAACTGTACAGTCAACAGAAGATTTTATCCATAAAATAGAAAATATGCAGATTTCTAAAGGAACTATTCTAGCTAGTTTAGATATTGTGTCTATTTACCCATCTATTGATACAAATGAAGTTGTACAAAATATTAATTTGGAAATTGATAAACAAAATAATTTAAGTGATAGCGTAAAAACATCTCTAAAGTCAGGACTTAACCTTATCATTAATAACAACGTTTTCATGTTTAATAAGAAATTTTACAGACAAAATAAAGGAGCACCTATGGGATCTCCTATTTCCGGTCTGTTGGCTGAATTTAAACTTAGACCGATGGATGAATTTATTTTTAAAAGTTTGAATTTAACACCAGAAGTTTGGCTAAGATACGTGGACGATATCTTTATCACATGGAATCATGGAAAGCAGGAACTCCTATCTTTCCTCTCAAAAATAAACGAAATAGATGAAAATATTAAGTTTACGTTGGAAATAGAAGAAAATTGATCACTGCCGTTCCTGGATATTCAATTAATTAAAGATGACAACAACCTAAAACTTAAAGTCTATCGTAAACCGATGAGAAGTAACACAATAATCCCATTTAATGCCTCTACAACTTTCACTTATAAGATTGCTGCCTTCAATTCATTCATCAAGCGTGCTTTTCTGGTTTGTTCAAGTGAATTCATCCAAGATGAACTTAATTTTATCAGAGATATCGCCATTGACCATGGTTTCCCCGCTCATCACGTACAGAAAATTATAGAAAAATTCAATGGTCATTTAATTCAGCATCCTGTCCCTAGCAATAATAAACCAAACTATCGGAAATTCCAATATATACCTATTATATTTGAAAGGATTAAAAGGGCCCTCCGTAAATACAATATCCATCTTATTGCTGTCTCTCCCAGAAAATTGGTTGACTTAGTTTCATATAAATTAGATCCTATCCCCCCTGATCAATTCGCAGGTGTTTATGAAATCCCCATTAGCTTAAATAATAATAGTATAATTTTTTACATTGGTATGACTAAAAGAAAGTTTTTGGAAAGGTTAAAAGAGCATAAAAACGACATAAAATTTGGAAAGTTATTCACTGCACTCTCCCGGTTTTACGCTAAAAATAATGATATTGTAATTAATTTCGATAAAGCAAGAATTATCCATAGGTTCAATAACCCATTTAAAGCCGCCATTAGGGAATCATTGGAAATTAAAATTAGAAAAGATTGTATTTGTAATGATAACTTTTCTTTCAGCATACCTGGTTTATGGGATACATTTTTAACCCCTGGTTAATTCATTGTTTTGTTTTTCGCTCTTTGGCAACAGAGAGCGCCCGCTTATTTTATTTAAATTTTTCCATACTGTTGATTTCAATTTTCTCGTGTCGAAAATTAAAAGATCAGTAGTCGTTTGTGTTGTTCCTCTTCCCCGATGATGGCTTTAAGTTTAAAGCCGAAACATGTAGGATTTTAGCTCTTTTATGAGTTTAAAACAATTTTTACACTGATTTTAGCAACTAATAAGCACAATTTGTGCAATTTGTGTTTTTTTAAAATAAACATTTACAAAAAACATTAAAAACAATACAGTTGCGAAATCTTCTATGTAAATTCAAGTACATCTATCCGTTTGAACAACAGAAAGACCTTGTTTACAGAATTCCATGTAAAAACTGTGATGCAGTATACATTGGTGAAAGTAGTCGCACCCTACAAACACAAATCAGGGAGCATAAACATTCATTCAAATCTAAGAACCCAAATTTGAAATTCTTTTCACATACAATAGAAACAGACTATTTACCTGATTTTGCGAAAACTAGGATTGTTGAACGGAACTGTAATGTCTACAGAGGTCGAATTTTCCTTAAATCTTGATACACGAATTCAGCAGCTAATCCAATTAATGAAGCTTGAAATATTCCAGCTGAATATTCTGTTCTTTTAAAATGTTAACTTTAAATTTAACTGTAATAGTTGTTTTGATGCAGATTTCACACGAGTAAGTTGGTTTTTGACATCTTTAGTGATTGTGTGTAAATTGTACTGAAGAGGGGTGGAGTTTACACCCGAAAAGTATACAATTTTTTAAAATGTTTTTGTATATGTCTATTTTAATTTTTAAAAAAGAGTCTGTAATAAAAGTAATTTTATTTTTAAATTTTTATACTTATAATTCATTTTTTTTTTCATTTTTACAAGCACAAAAGGCATACTAAAAGTATTCTGCCTTATACGATAATTTCCTATTTTCTGTGACAACCGTAACAAAAGAAATTAAACGACTGTATTAGCTGATAATTAGGAGTGAGAATTCATTAAATTTAGCATACCTGGAAATTTTTACACTTTTTTTCTACCACTATTTCTGAACAGAAAATTTTACTATGTTTTCGATGGTTAGGTAAGACAAATTTTTCTGTTTAAAAACAATGGCAGAAAAAAAGTAAAATTTGGCAGCTATGATTTAGGAACATTCATTAAGAAGGAGAACTCTCCGAATATCGATACATCAGAGTCACAAAGAGGGACGCTATGTATCTATGAGATACACCTAATCAAATCGATTTATTAATTTAAAAAATATCGATAAATTTCTCTTTA
Organism: Maratus michaelseni; assembly: GCA_963931845.1. Taxonomy (NCBI): domain Eukaryota; kingdom Metazoa; phylum Arthropoda; class Arachnida; order Araneae; family Salticidae; genus Maratus; species Maratus michaelseni. The sequence goes on along the minus strand of OZ007589.1, from coordinate 183,389,794 downwards.
TATATGAGAAATACGACATTATGTGCTTCTTGAATACATTTGTTTAAGGAACAGGTAAGATTTCAGTTCTAAAAATACAAAGTTCATAAAAATTAGAAACTTTTTCGAGTTTTGGTTTACGTACAGCTATACGTTTCCTTCAATCAGAACAAATCACAAAATATCCCTCTTTGCATCTTAGAAAATTATATTAAACTTATTTGCTAACCTATATTAGAGTTTTCAGACTTTGGGAATATTTGTGCTAATTTTGGGGACACATGCTAATCGACTATTTTCTAATAACTTCTAAAACATTTAAAGTTCTATTCGTTGTTTTCTAAAACATTTAAAGACACTTCCGCTATTTTTACGTGGCATGGTATTGCTATTTATATACTCGAAGTCAATTTGTTTATAATTATAAAATATGGATTTAATTCGGGAAATATTTTCTGAATATAAAAATAGAAACTTTTATGTAAGTTAATCAACATGTGAAACCGGAAGTATTTATGGACATTTATCATATAATGAGCAATAAACTAAACAAAAAACAGAAATATAAATCTCAAAAATTTTTCTCTATGTCCTTACTGCATAAAAAGCAGACCTGTAGGAATTTAAATATTACGAAAATATTTAAAATTTATGTAGCAATAGTGTTGTTTGAATATCATATGTAAAACTACATTTGACGGAAAATGCTTAAAATAAATCATTAAAACATATTTGTGTAAAAAAAGGATTTTTTATGTATATAACTAACAAATATGTGTACATTTGAAACAGAAATCATTGTTTTATAATCTATAATAAAAATATGTTGTTGCTTTTTTCCTCAAATTTTTTTTATTGAATGTCTAAGATCCAGTTCATATATTTTATAACTAAGTAATACAGCAGTAAAAAAGAATACACGCCAATATACGATATTTCAATATGCGAAGAAAAAATAAAATCATATAAACAAAAAATTCTTCCAAATTAGATCGCCAGGTATCTGACAAATCAATCTTTCTGTTTTACCAAACACGTTCCCGCGTACAAGATCCCTATGCTACTGGGACGAGATATCTCCGAATCAGGAAAATATGGCTGCGGAGCACTCTCTTCCCCTAAACTGTTAAAAAAAATATCGTGATCTCTCAGATTGGGCGCGACCTTCCGATTAGGGCGACCTGCATATCTGCAGGTCGCCAAGCAGTTTTCATTTACTGTACCTTAATCGGATGCATTTGCAACAAATATGAATATGATATATTTTCACAGAGCACTCACCTGATATATCACTTCTTTTTATGGCTGACGTTTTAAATTTATACCTTGGTGGATCAATTTACTACGAGTTTATGGGGGGTTATGAGGTTATATTTAATTAGATAAATCAAATTTGAACTCATCACTACTTTTACATCCATGTACATGAAAAGTTATACTAGTCCCAAAGCAGGGGTCAGAAAAGCTACTTTTTTATTGTAGCGAGCTAAAACTACCACCAATTTAATCGAAAATGTAGTTAACTACATTTACAACTACTTGTTTTAAAAAGTAGTGACTACAAACTACTTTTCAAAAGTAGTCAATACTTTGCTACTTTCAGATGTTATCTAAGGGTTCAATTTACATTAGAAATTGAAGAAACGGATTTAATTATAAAGCGACTCTTCGTTATATCACGTTTGCCATGATAAAATTATATAAATGCGACATAACCGATGGATTTAAAAATTCAGAAAGATAACATACAAGAAATTTTTTTTGTATTTGTCTCCATGATGTTAGTTTATACACACATTAGAAATTTCGTAACAAAACTAAGAGAGATATTACAATCTAGAAATTTTCAGAGAGACATCTGTAAATGAAAACAACAAATAAATCTGTAATTAAAGTAATTCCGAATAATAAGAAACGTAGTTTTAAAACATTAAGACCTAATAACGAGTAAATAGACAAATGTTGTCAGCAAGAAAATTAATTCTTTTTAGTGGATTAGTACTGGATTTTAGTAGCAAGTGTCAATGGTAAAAATCTATGAATTCATGCGTTGCGTTGTTATACACTGCAGCTGAGATTCGAAAATTGTTGAGCAGAATAAATTTTTCACAAAAGAATCAAGTTTTGGTCACGTGATTTGCAGAATACTACATTTTTTCCCTGAAGTAGCGTTAAAAGTAGCGTCGTTTCTCGCTACAAACTACCGATTTTTTGTATCGCGCTACTCGCTACACTACATTGTTCAAAAAGTAATGCGCTATACCACAAACTACTGTTGTTTCACTACTTGTAGCGCGCTATTTCTGACTCCTGTTCCAAAGTCTCGATGATCTATCTGTGATAATTGTAAAACGTTCTTCCTTCCACTGATGCATGTGAATATAAGTGTTTGTACACGACTTAATAATGGTTAAATAATAATTAGATTTTCATCTTGTAATCTGGGTGCTGATAATTATTAGTATCTAGTAATGTGTTTCCGAATGCTTAATATCCCAAATGCTTTACTAAAACCTTCATTCTACATATATTGAATAAATTATCCTGTAAAAACTTCATTAAATAAAATGGATGCATAACAATTTAGTTAAAATACGTTTTACGTTAAAAAAATCTGAGTGATTCATTCATGTGATTTAAGAGGCAATATGCATTAGCAAGTATTTTTGTGATAGATTTTAATCTTAAGAGATTTTAGTGATTCCGTTTTACAAATGAATTAGGAAAAAGTGCACATTTTAATAATGTAATTACTTTAATCTAAAAAACCTGATGCATCAGATTGACTGTTCGAATATATCATGCTAATCTTTATTTCATTCATTTTCAGTATTATTTTTGATGTCTTTATTTTCTAGTAATTTTTTTATGTGTAATAAAATTAACCAAGATGTAAATTTAATGCGTATTTATTTTGTACCTTCATGTTTATAATTTTTCAGTATCTATTGACGGTTTTAATGAGTTATGTACGACTGATTTAAGTATCTATAATTCTATAATTATAACTATACAGTTTGTCGTCGTTATCCTTTTTTCTGCCTTTTTTTCTGTAAAAAAAAAGCCTGCAGGGCTCATTTTTACAAATCAAACAAATAAACAAATAAACTTTGTTTCATTGAAAATGTCTTCTGAAAACACTCTGAATCAAATATTTAATATTGAAAATACCTTTTGTATATTTAAAGTACAGTCGACCAAAAAAAAAAAAAAAAACAAGAAAGTAAAATCATGTATCAGGCATAGATTATGAAACACTATCCAACACTTCCAGAATACTTTAACAAACCTTCGCTGTTTAATATGGTAAATAATATACCTAAAAAAACATTTTAGAAAAAGCAAAACACATTTAAAAAATATATTTCAGCAATTACAGGCCATAGCCAGAAAAGTACTCAAATCCCTTTGTTCAGCCCTGTATATAATCTATAGTTTTGTATATATAAACTATATAGTATGTTACAATTTAGTTTAGTAAGAAAACACATAACACAGTTGAAATTCACATTCAGCAGTTTCTACCAATAGACGTAAATATATTTGAATTCTTTTGTACAACCCTGTATATTACATAAAGATTTCTAAACACGCCACATATTTAGCTAAAGTTTAATTCAGGCAAAAACACGCTGTAAATTACTGAAATCACTTCCTGAAATTATCATACATAAGCGGCCATGTATCCAGTTCTGTATATAATCTATCCAGAATAGCGGCTATGTATCCAGTTCTCTGCGTGGCCCTGTACATGATTTTATTTATTTTCAACAAACATCTCAGTACAAAATACATTTCACGTTCAAAATGCATAACTCGATTTTTAAAAAAACCTTAAGCAATTTACGCTTATACACAATAATGCTTACGAATTCTTTTATGTAGCTCTATATATGATCTATGGCATTTATATATGCCACATCTTATGCAAAATTTAGTTAAATGCATACCTAACTGAAAGCGTACTTCCAGCACTTATCGACTACAGACAATAGACCATACAATGTTATGGGATGGGATGAGATAATATGATTAAGGCTAATTACAGGGTGTCCAGCGAATAAGACCCTGATTTCAAAATTAAATATCTCAAAAACAAAGATCAATAGAATTATGCGGTAAACGGTTTCTTTATTAGCTAAGCTGTAAAAATGTTATACACAAGTTTCCAAAATTTAGTTTTAAAAACCGTTAACAGATGGCGCTGTAATAGCAATGCCTATAAATTGTGCTTCTAAGTCCAGAGCGATCAGTTCGACCGTTGAATCGTGAAAGGAGGTTAGCGTAGAGGTTAAATGCGCTACTACGGTACACATCGTACAGAAAAGGTATTTCGCCTTCTTGGTTAGAATTTCGGGAATAGAGTAATTGCGTTGGATTATCCCAAATTTACTGGCACAGGAATGGATTGTCCTCCATATTCGCCCGATCTTACTCCTTGTGACTGCTTTCTGTGGGGCGCATTGAACGGCACTGTCTACCGGAACCATCCCACTACCCTGGATGAGCTTGAATCGTCGATTTGTGTGGCATGCAATTCCATTTCCGTTGAGACATTGCAGGATATGATGTCAAATTTCATTGTTCGTTTACCTCATTGTTTCGAACGGTAAACATTTTGAAAAGATTGTATTCTGATTGAAAAGAATGATTGACTTGACTTTTTTTGTTGTTTTAGATTGCTTGCAGAGAAAGTTTTTCGGCGTACAGCGCCATCTGTTAACGGTTTTTGTACCTAAATTTTCGAAATTTCTGTATAACATTTTTACGGCTTAGCTAATAAATAAATCGTTTACCGCATAATTCTATTAATCTTTATTTTTGAGATATTTAATTTTGAAATCAGGGTCTTATTCGCTGGACACCCTGTATATACGCACAGGGAAGTTATTAGGCCTTAATATGTTATGGGACGGCATGGTATTATTTGATTAAGACTAATTATATACATCACATTCTCGTGCTACGTATTTGCCAAGTCACAAAATAATATTTAACTAAAGATGTAAAGACTAGGAGTGATTTGTCAATGAAAATTTCAGAGTTAATAAGATAGCTAAACTTGGCTTTACACGATCTCAGAACTTTTTACGGAAAAAGAGTCACTAGACTTCGCTGCATTTTTTACAGGTGACGTTTTGATGAGATTTCACTTCTTTTTGCAAGTAATCCTCCTTTTCTTGATTTTTGGTTCTTTTTGGAGATCATCCACTGATTTTCGCTAAGCCCACACTCTGTCCCTATTATTTACAGGAAAAGAAATTTGAAGCTTTAGTTTCGTTTGCAAAGTACTGTAGATAAAAATAAATTGCAGGTTCCTAGGCCAGCATAAGTTATGGGAGGGGGGGGGGAGTCAAAAGTACTCTCACTTGCTTCCAGGAAAGGAGCTATCCATCTGTGATATTACTCGCAGCCCTAGATACTTGATATTTAGCATAACAGTACTTTTTAGTATAAAAAGAAAGCCAAAATTAAATTTTCCGGAAATTTCCAATAAATCAAACTATATTCATTTTTTCGATGTTTTTTTTTTCGTTTTTTTTTTCATTTACGGATTTTTTAATTTTTCCTTACTTTGTATACTAAACCCTACTTTTCTGCCAAATATCAGGCTTCTAGGACTACAAATCGAATTGTTCTTAAACTTTCGACTTGTTATAAATTTATTGATTTTTCGATTTTAATTCTAAGTTACCTGATTGTTGTGCCAATATAGTAATTCTTTGATCCGTCTTCTTAGGATCATTTAGGTTCCATTTAGAGATAAATCAAGTGAATCTTAGAGTCACCATGATTTTATTTAGAAAGGGCTATCAAGCCATAACCAGCCAGTAATGCCGGGAGGGGAGCTGTGAAAATTTTTGTGGGGCTAACATCATTTAACAATCATATGCAAATTAAATAGAGTATAACGTGTGAAAGAAAACAAACCTGTCTATAAAGAAATCGCTTATAACGTAGCCAGTCTTTAGCGGAACTTTTCTATAACGAAATTCTTAAACGAAAGAAAAGAAAACCATAATCCGGGGGAAATAACATAAAACAATTAGGGGCGGTGTACTAGCTAATAGGACAATTATCTTAAAACTAATGTTTCTAGCACTACAAAATCAAATTGTTTTCGAATGTTCGATTTTTTAAAGGTATTTCGACTTTTCGATTTTTCAATTTTTTAAAGATATTTCGATTTTTTAATTTTTCAATTTTTTAAAGATATTTTTCGATTTTATTTTGGAATTTAATGAATTTTTTAATTGTTCCTTTTATTGAATAGTAAATACTACCTTTACACCAAATTTTCAGTTTCTAAGACTACAAGATCAAATAATTTTCAATTTTTGATTTTTTCGAATTTTTTTTCTAATTTTCTGGATTTTTTTATTTTTTTCTTATTTTGTATCCTTTATTTTCAAGTATTTTGAAATTTCCGATCTTTTTCGAGATTTTTATTCTATTTTAGAATTTATTGTGTTTTAATTTTCCTTTTTCTGTATCCTAAACAATAAGTTTACGCCAAATTTTAAGTTCTAAAGCTACAAAATCGATTTTTTTTTCAATTTTTCGAATTTTCGATTTTTTTTTTCGAATTTTACAGTTTTTTTAATTTTTTTTCTTTTTTTGTATCCTAAATACTAACTTTATTCAAATTTCAAGTTTCTAGCTCTACAAAATCGAATTATTTTCAAATTTTCGTTTTTTTATTTTATTTTCGATTTTTGTTGTGCTTTTAATTTTTTCTTTTTCTGAATCCTAAACACTACCTTTACACTAAATTTTCAGTTTTTAAGACTACTAGATCATATTATTTTCAATTTCTCACTCTTTCTTTTACTTTTCTTTTCTTTTTTTTTCTTAATTTTTAATTTTTGAAATTTTTGATTTTTTTTTTCGAATTATCCATATTTTGTAATTTTTCCTTATTTAGTATCTGAAATAGTACCTTTATTCCAAATTTCAAGTTCCTAGCGCTATAAAATCGAATTTTTATTAACGAATTATTTTCAAATTTTCGATTTTTCCGATTTTTTTTTATTTTCGAATTTTATTGTGTTTTTTATTTTAACTTATTCTGAATCCTAAACACTATCTTTACCGCGAATGTTAAGTTTCTAAGGCTAAAAGATCAATTATTTAAATTTTTTTTAATTTTTTTCGAATTTTTGGAATTTCTGATTTTTTTTTCGAATTTTCCGGATTTTTTAATTTTTTCTTATTTTGCATTCTAAATACTACCTTTATTCTGAATTCCAAGTTTCTAGCGCAACAAAATCGGGAAAATTTTCGATTTTTTGATTTTATTTTCGATTTTATTTTTGTGTTTTTGATGTTTTCTTTTTCTGAATTCTAAACACTACCTTCACACCAAATTTAAATTTTTTAAGACTACAAGATCGTGTTACTTTCAATTTTCAATTTTTTTTTCGAATTTGTTGAATTTTCGAATGTTTTTTGGAATTTTCCGGATTTTATAATTTTTCCTTTCTTTGTATCTGAAACACTAGCTTTATTCCAAACTTTAAGTTTCTATGCTAAGTTAAGCTATAGTTAAGCTATGCTAAGTTAAGCTATATTAAGTTTCTACCCAATCTTTTTGATGACACGAGAGTGAGTGAGTGAGTGAGCGACAAAAAATCGGAACTTTGAGTTCATATATCGTCTGCACTAGAAAAGACAGAATCGAGAAATTTCAAATTTTGGTCCTATTTGCCGCATACTCTATATAAACGAAGTTTCAAATTTTTGGGATACTCCAGCGCAGCGATATGGGGGGGGGGGGTGTCAGAAGGGCCCTGAGTTGCTTCTAGAAAAGGATGCTTACGGCTGTGCTTTCTCGACTTGGCTGAGGCACTGCCGTGCCTCCAGATAAGCATGACTGGTATAACATAATAGTAGTAGATGGCAGATTATATTGAATTGCATATCTGCATGTGCAATTGTATATTTTAAGGCGTTTTACGATTAAAGCCGGTTAAATGCATAAAATTGCGTATAATTGCATATTTTTTTATTTAAAACTAATAGTATTAATTTAAAAACTTTTAAGGTGTAATATTTTATCATTTTCTGCAATACTTTTATAAGTATAACTGATATAAAATAATAGTTATTAGTAGACACCGGATTATATCCTATTTCATATCTACTTACGCAATTGCATATTTTAAGGCTTGTTACTATTAAAGGGGATACTCCATAAATGCATAAAATGTTATAAAATTGAGTATAAATACAAATGTTTAAATTGTTAGCTCCAGCATGTTCAGTTTGCTATAAATGCCCTAATTCTAAACAGCACTGTGTCCAAAGTATATCAATAAAATATAGTTCATATCATTCGACATTTTCGTTTTACATATATGACTAAACATGTTCATCTAGGTGAAGTTCGTATACCGAAAAGTAGCTAAATTTTACAGGGAAAATGTCCATTGATTATGAAAATAGCAAAATATTGAATTATATATTAAACATATTTGAAAAAGTAATTAAAAAATAGCCTAAAATATTTTTGTGCTTATAATCGACCTATATGCAAAGATACAAAGGCATTAAATCTTCTATTTTGACTCTGAGTTTAGCCAAACATCAACACACACTTTCACATTTATAGTATCATTATGATGACGTGACTTTATATTTTTCCTGATATTCATGGCCCTTGCATTGTTAACAAATATTTAAAAATTTCCGTTTTAATATCAAATATGACGTCATTTTTTGCGAGCGAAAGCTTTTATGAATAATATAATTCTTGTTCAAGTTCTTATCCTGCTAATTATGACATCATTTTTGACGTTAAATTTCTTCTCAACGTTACTGATATACATGTTTCATATATAGTAAAAAATATATAAATTTTTCGTTTCAAGTATGATGTTATATTCATCATTTTTTTAATAGACGCTTTCAGTGCGACATCTGTTATGACGTTTTGGTTTGAAATTGACTCCAAACAAATGGTTGCTGAGTTTCATTTCTTATTAAATATAAATCGTAAAAAAGTTACGACTGCATATAAAGTATTAAAGTACTTAGATGTCAGATAAAGCTATAGGATATAGCTATAATATTACAATCAAAATAGAAAATACAAGATAGCAAACATTTGTTTGAAGTCAGTTTTAAACCAAAACCACAGACTGAAAACGTCTATTCTAGAAAATTTGTATTTCATTTTCATTTTGCCCATTTAAATCCACAAATTGAAAATTAATTGCTGTAGAAAAAAACATTATTCAGAGTTTTGAAATGTTGGCAAACATAAAAAAAATGGCTAAATTTTATAGGAAAAAAGTTCATTGATTGTCTTTGAAAATAGTGACATTTTTATTTATTTAAGAAATATATGAATAAAATAAATAAAAAATAACCTAAAACTCTTTCTGTGTTATAATCACTCATATGCAGAGATGCACAGGCATTGAATCATCCGTTTTATCGCTGATTTCAGACAAACATTCGCACACACTTTCACATTTATATTAATATTACGATTATGATTAAGATTATCAAAGCTCTATATTTAGATAATTAAAATTTCATTATTACTATTGAATACTGCTCTTGTAAAATCTTATAACAATTTAAACATTTTTAAGGGAATAATTTCATTTCAATGAGTATAATTCTCCCGCACTAGCCAACAGTATTTTATCATCAAATTGCCGCAGCGATATGTGAAAGATATCATTTGACTGGAAATTATGTAAATATCCCGAATGTTAGTGCAGTTTTTGAAATAGGGGTCGTGTACATATTTAAATTTTACCAACTTTCTTTTTCCAATTAGTAACAATGGTTTTCGACATTTTATTTAAAATCTACGAATCAAATTAACCCCAAAAAAGGTATAGTTTATATTCTATTTATCTTCATAAACGTAAAGATGTCATTATTTGAGATGGCTTATGTGAAATGCTCGTGACAAACTTTATTTATATTTTCTCAAAATCATACGAAGATATGTTTTTTTTTTGCTTTTTTTTTAAAAAAAATGAGATTAAATTATTGGACCCAAACAAATTTTAGATATTTGTTGTTATCAAAATTGTACATAAATTCCTTTAAATATGGCCAACATTAATTTTTACATAAAAAGATCGAGTTTCGTAGACAGCATGGCTATGTTGTTTCTAATACAGTAAAACCTCCATAACGGACACTCCCGAATAGCGGACACCTCTATTTAACGGACACTTTTCAAATCCCCACTCCCAAAATCTAAACTTTTGTATGTTTAACCTCTGAATAGCGGACATTCTGAATAGCGGACAGTAGTTATGGCGATCAAGGATGAAAAATGATTTTTTAACGAAAAAGAAAATAAAAAAAGTAAAAAGCCTCGAAATTTATCAAGGCATTGTGTCACAATTTTTTTGACTACAGATAAATGTAGGTGGTGGTCTCTGGAAAATCCCCAATGGCCTGGGGAAACCCCCAATATCGTATATATTTTGTATCGATTACTGTTTGATTCTTCAGATTTAATTGACATACAATATTCAAAGCTTCAAAATGTGTTAAAACCATTTTTATCGTTTTCTGAATATGTTGAGTTCTGCGTATTCTGAATTTAGTGTCTTTTTTGTGATTAATGTTTCGAGAATGACCTCAAAACGAAAGCGATTAACTTTAAAAGAAAAATTAGAAATTGTAAATGTATGTGAATCTGAAAAACAGAAATAGAGATTACGGATACTTGCCGAATGTTTTAAAATAGGTAAAATAAAAGTGGGAGAGATTTTACGAAATAAAGAATTTGTAGATTATTAACTGTAACGAGAACACCAAAAATTTGAAATTGAGGTATACTGATTCCATTGAAATTAATTCTATATTTCTGAATTAGTTTACTTCACTTCGTTAAAAAAAAATCCTATCAGTGGGCCTTTGATTCGGGAAAAGGCTTTAAAAGTCGCCAAAGAACTCGGATTACAGGATTTTAAGGGTTTGGGTAAATGGCTGGAAAAGTTCCTATCTCTGGACAACATCTCTTTCAAAACAAAATGTGTATGCAAAATCTGTAGCTCTGGAAAAAAGTGGAGGATTGGCATGAATAACTGTAATCAATTTGTGAAAGTTATGAGGAGAGAAGCATTTTTAATGCCGAGGAAAGCGGACTCTCTTTTTTAGAATTTTTTCGAATAAGAATTTGTGTTTTAGAAAGGATGGCTGTATCGGCGAAAAAATGATAAAATAACGAATCACTATTTTATTATGTTGCAATGTATTAGAGGAATTTTAAATTTCTCTTATAGTTCAAAAATCCCCGAAACTCATGTGTTTCTCAAAGAACATCCAATTAAAAAAAATTGGTGTTATAGAGCGATTAAAAAAGCGTGGATAACGAGTTTTTAGCACTTTCCAACCTAGTTGAAAAGTGCTTATGACTTCGGTTTGTCTGGCCGTCTGCCGTCTGGCCGTCTGGCCGTCTGCCGTCTGGCCGTCTGGCCGTCTGCCGTCTGCCGTCTGTCCGTGCTCTAACTCCCGTAAATATGCTCGGATTGCTCTGCAATTTTTATATGTTATTGTCGTTATCTATAGCATGTTCCCTATTTCAACGGAAGTGTGTAGCACTTATAGTTTTTTTACAGGGACACTCAAAAGAATTCCGCTACATTGCGGTCTATGGGGAAAAATCATTTGCGGTTTATTTAAATAATGTTTCACTATTTTAAACGCATTGTAATTTATATATATTACTAAGGTGCATTAGAAGAAGCTTAATATGGAACAGGGTGTGCATAGCACTTATAGTTACTTTACAGGGACAGTAAAAATAATTCCGTTACATTACGTCTATGGAGAAAAATCGTCTGCGGTTTATTTAAATAATGTTTCACTATTTTAAACGCATTGAAATGTATATAGATCACTAAGGTGCATTACAAGAGACTTACTACGGAATACTGTGTGTATAGCAGTCATCGTTCATTTACAGGGACACGCAAAAGAATTATCTACTGTCTGTTAACAATAATTCCTGGAAGTGCGTTTTAAGTTATTGAACGCGATTTTAATTTTAACTTGCTTTTTGTCTATTACGTGGTGTGTATAAATTCTGTAGATCCTATACAGGGCAGCACAAAAGTTCGCGAACACATTTCTGTTTATTGACAAACTCCAGACGGAGAATTTTAAACTGTGCTACGCGTTTCCTAACTGAACTAAAATTATCATCCTATGTAGTATATATACAAATCTATAGATCCTATACAGGGCTGAATAAAAGTATTCGGATATTTTTCCGAATATTGTATATGTTGGAAATTCCTGAAATTATGTTTTTAAATATGTTATGCGTTTTCTAAATTGTTTACTTAGATGTTAGCTTTTAGCTTATTAAACGGTATGATTTGTAAAATTATTTTGGAAGCGTTGGAAAGTGCTATATAATCTATGCTTGACGCTTGATTTTTCGTTCTTGTTTAATGATTAAATGGTTAACTTCCTTTGATAATAGGATGAAAAAACAAAGAAAAGTTCTCTTGTTTTTGGACAGTACAACTTCTCATCCAACACATTTTAAATTGGACAATGTTAAAACTGTTTCCCTCCCCCCCCCCCTCCAAAGACAACTTCCGTATGCCAGCTCCTTAATCAAGGCGTTATACACAATTGTAAAGCCTGTAAGAGAAATATTTTATTAAGCCATATTCTTTCTAAGTTTTATTCTATGAATACAGTTGTAACAGTCTAAAATTAGTTAATGTTCCCGATGCTTTCAAATTCGGATTTCTTCAGCTGTAAAAAACATATAACCGGAATGCGGACGACAATGTTTCAGAAAAGCAGGCTTTATATTAAAAGAAAATGAAACACTTATTTCCGATAGAAATTAAGAACTATCGCAATAAGTGAATTAATGAAATGGATCAGGAGTGAAGAAATGCCGAAATGTCCATCAACATTGATGATGACCTACTGAAAAAGAATCAGTTGATGTAGGCTATTATATTCCTCCAGAATCTTCGACAAAAGCTGACTCTATTAGTGATAGGATAATAAGATACTGAAACCAGAGGATGTTTTCTGCAATATCGAGAATTTCCAAGAAGCGGCAAAACACAGTGAGCAGTTACACATACTTTTTTTTTCTTTTTCCAAAAAAAAAAAAAAGATGATTCAGAAGGATTAAAACTACTGATAGCATTAAAACATCGCATAGAAAAACTAACTACATGTAATCGCAAGCAAAAGCAAACTTTAGTAACAGATCTTTTCCTTAAGAATGTAATAAGCAGTGGAAAAATGTATGTACAATTTCATTTCAGTTTTATTGCTTAAAAAAGTAATTTTAATTTCTGATTAATCATATAATAGACGTTCTCGGACATATAAAACTAATTAATGAAACGTTAAGCATTTCTTAGCGATTTTGTGAATCTCCGAAGTTTTCCCAATAGCGGACACCTCCGAATAGCGGACAATTTTTGCGCTCCCAAGGTGTCCGTTATTTAGAGGTTTTACTGTAATTAGATTTCGTACGTTCCTATAATTAGATTTTGAGCGTTCCTATAATTAGATTCCGAGACGTACAAAACTTTTACTTTTCAAGGATCTAAGGAGACCGTCTCATGTAATTGCTGCTATATACAGATAAGAAAATCTCAGACGGTAAAAAATTATAGATTTTTTTGCACAATATATTTCAATATATATTTTTTAATGTATTTAGTATTGTAATTGGCTACATTTTGTTCACTTTATTTTCTACAAAATTAGTTATTGATTAGTAACATTAATTTAAAAAAAACAGATGATTAGTTTCCGAAACGTACCTAATGCATTTTTTTTTTGCTAAATAATCAAATTAAGCATTGGTTATTGACAAAATATTTTTTTTAATGTTTGAAATCGCTGCAGTAGTTCTTGAGAAAAAAAGAACTAATAGAGATAAACGTAAATTTATAGGAACATGCATTGAAGATTCTAACTTACTCACAGCTTAGAGCGCCGTTTAGATGGCATATAAATCGTTTATTTTTGTCTATAATTCATTTGCGTTAATTTTGGGAAAACCCGGTTAAATTGCAGCATATTTAAAGTTTTTAATTTTCAACAATAGTAACCAATTTAAATTTTTTTTAAAGTGGGTCTGACATGCCCAAAATATTTATTTGAATATCGTCATTGTGTACATTGCCAGAATGAAATCCATTCGCATTGTATGTCGTCATTCATTATTTTCTCAGACGCATTGGCTTACGTCAGGATTGTCACAAGTGGCCCGCGGACTGTATTTGGCACGCCGAAAACTTATATGTGGCTCGCCAAGCCTTTGGCATTTTATCTCTTTAAAATTCAGTTTTCTGGAGATGCAAACAGAAAATACACGTTGCACGAACCATGTGCTTATATACGTAAAAAATTAGACAGGATGTGTATATAGACAAATCTAACTCAATTTAACACTTTAAAAAAATTGTGGGTACAATAATAATCAAACGGAAAGTAGCAAGCGCGGAATTTTGGGCCTGATATTTTCAAGAATTATAATTTTCTTACAATATTTTTCTTATATATTATTACAGGGACAGCGAGTTCGCGTGATAAAAAGACGATAGAACCCTTAGTAAAAGTATTCTTAGACTTATATAATGAAAGAAATTCTGAAATTAAATAAGACTAAAAAAAGGAGGTATCCATGAAAAGTGTTGGCAATTGACCTGCTGGCAGGCGCTCTCACCGTCCCTGAATTATTATGTGTTTCATGTTGAAACTAATGCATTATTTTACAATCTCTTTGATTTTACACTATTTATTAAATACAAAGAAATGTATAGTAAAATTAATAACACGCCACGATAATTAAGAAAAGTTGAAATTAAAAGGAATCCAAATATAGAAATAAATAGCTTCTACATGTGTAGCTTTATAAGTGACATTAATTATGGATTTTATTCAAGTAAAATTCCGGATATGCCATTCACACTTTTCACTTGGGCGGAACTTAGTCGAACATATAAATTTTAGATTTAAGTTCCTTTATTATTTTTATTATTTAGGTTAATAAACCTGTCATTGTTGATGAGACCTGCGTGATTTTTCTCCCATTTCATTTTTTACTGATATATTTGTACTTACATACATCGTAGGATTTATAACGGATATGTTAGTGCTCTCTACCAATATATATGATTAAATAGAAGTGGTCGTTGTTTTTTAAGTAATTTACAAAACTCCTATATTAAAATAAAAACTGATAATTTATGTTTGACATGTAAAATCTGTGTTGGAATATCTGAAGAATGCAACATTAAAATGCACTACAGTACTACGAAGAAAAATCGCAAAATTTTGGACAAACATCGGAAAGATAAACTTTCATATTTGAAACTGGTACTTCTTAAAAAATAACAAAGTGCAGCTGCTTTACGTATTCCGTGTCTTATGTTTCACGGTCTGTGAGTAAATATCAGAGGTTGAAAGCTTTTAGAGATAAATTTCAAAATATATATTTTGATATTTGAAGTTGTAAATATTTTATTTGTAAAGAATCATGAAGTAATTTCGATGTCTTGTTAGTTTAAGAAAATATAACATTTATATTTAAATAACATAGCTAGTTAAAAAATAACAGACAGATATAATCATGATCCTTATAGGTAAAATCCAGTAATTGATGTGGAGTTTGATATAGTCTAAAATGCTTTGTAAGATGGAAACATTTGTTAAATCAAAAAGAAAAGTTCCAAAGTTTACCGATAAATGGCGCTATTCTCACGAAATCAAGGAAAGAGCCAATATATATATATATAAATACAAACAAACCAGTTATAGAGCATTAATTTTGTCACAGATAGTTACAGAGGGTTTTATTTCTGTAATTCACAGACATATACAACTATATTCTAACGAGTGTGAATGTAATCTAACTTCACAATCAATGTCACTGAACACGTGGATTGGAATTAAGTACCGTTTGGGTGGTTTTTGAGTTAGAAAGGTTGCAGTCGTTGATACATTGTAATGAATTCCACAAAGTATATATTCTATAACTGCTTAGTTTGTGCTTCTGAACTTTTTGCCTTGTTTTCATTGGTATAATGCTACTTATCGCAAAATTTGGAACTAAATTTTGCATTTCCTTAAGCGTCCAGTGAGCGCGCTGTCGCAAAAATTACGACAAACAAAATTTTTACCAATGACACCATTATTAAAATTAATTTTTGTTAGTGATATGTATAATTGCTTATCTAAAATATCTGTAATTTTTGTTTTGAAATATCTTCCATTTGTAATAGCGTAATTACTATGCGATCAAAAAAAAGTGATGCTCGTACAAAAAATTTAAGGCGTCTGTGGAAATGTTAAATAGAAGTTCATCAAGGGAACGTTTTATCCAAAATCACACACTCGTGTATCAATTAGTTGACTTTAGATTAAATTATAAAATGGTTTAGTTATATTTGGATAACCTGTATATTATGTAATAAACTTTTTTTTTCAGGTCTATTCTAAAGAAACTAATATTACTTTAGCCAACGTGTATAAATATATTATTTAAACAGTTTTTAAAAATAATTCTTATATATAATTTTTTTAAATGTCAGACGTTACCGTGTATACTGCATAATATATATATATATATATATATATATATATTTAATTCCTATTTTACTTATCAAGTAATATATATCCCCAATTATATTTCACATTTTAAAAATATTTCACTGATCTGCATTTTGGATAAACCAAGTTGGCACCACTTTTAATGTATCCTACGATTACTCATATACCATCTTTATCTTGGTTAATTTTAATTCGAAAATTCTTTATTTTAATTATTTTGTATACTTCCTTCTAAGCGAAAATTCATTATTGATGTTGCTTGTACGAGTCCACGCATTATTATTATTTTTTAATTTCTCGAATACCCCAAGTGTAGTGTTAAAAAAGTTAATTAACAGACTAACTATTTGCTTATAATAATTAATCCCTTTTATCAAATGACTATTTTTTTTAATTGAAACGCTCGGCTAGCTATTTTCCCTTTCAATCATCATTCAAATAACATCATTATGACCTAGTATAAGCTTTTATTATTTCCAAAATTTTTTGAAAATGAAAGCAACTTTAGGTTTTACATATCTGTTTACATGCATTATCTTTTACGTTTGAAACAATCTATGACAGGCGTAGAAGAGTAATTTTCAAATGAAATGCCGGTTAATGTCTCAATATTTGAATCCATATTTGCCGTAAAAAAGTAATATTTTATATTATAGCATATGTCAGTACATTACATTTTAATTAATAAAATATATTATGTAAATGTTTTTAAGTTTCAAGTTTTAAGTAATTTTCAAATGAAATGCCTGTTAATGTCTCAATATTTGAATCCATATTTGCCGTAAAAAAGTAATATTTTATATTATAGCATATGTCAGTACATTACATTTTAATTAATAAAATATATTATGTAAATGTTTTTAAGTTTCAAGTTTTAAGTAATTTTCAAATGAAATGCCGGTTAATGTCTCAATATTTGAATCCATATTTGCGTAAAAAAGTAAAATTTTATATTATAGCATATGTCAGTACATTACATTTTAATTAATAAAATATATTTATCAAATGACTATTTTTTATTGAAACGCTAGGGTAGCTATTTTCCCTTTCAATCATCCTTCAATTAACATCATTATGACCTAGTATAAGCTTTTATTATTTCCAAAATTTTTTGAAAATGAAAACAACTTTAGGTTTTACATATATGTTTTCATGCATTATTTTTTACGTTTGAAAAAATCTATGACAGGCGTAGAAGAGTAATTTTCAAATGAAATGCCGGTTAATGTCTCAATATTTGAATCCATATTTGCCGTAAAAAAAGTAATATTTTATATTATAGCATATGTCAGTACATTACATTTTAATTAATAAAATATATTTATCAAATGACTATTTTTTATTGAAACGCTTGGGTAGCTACTTTCCCTTTCAATCATCATTCAATTAACACCATTATGACCTAGTATAAGCTTTTATTATTTCCAAAATTTTTTGAAAATGGAAGCAACTTTAGGTTTTACATATCTGTTTTCATGCATTATTTTTTACGTTTGAAAAAATCTATGACAGGCGTAGAAGAGTAATTTTCAAATGAAATGCCGATTAATGTCTCAATATTTGAATCCATATTTGCCGTAAAAAAGTAATATTTTATATTATAGCATATGTAAGTACATTACATTTTAATTAATAAAATATATTATGTAAATGTTTTTAAGTTTCAAGTTTTAAGTAATTTTCAAATGAAATGCCGGTTAATGTCTCAATATTTGAATCCATATCTGCCGTAAAAAAAGTAATATTTTATATTATAGCATATGTCAGTACATTACATTTTAATTAATAAAATATATTTATCAAATGACTATTTTTTATTGAAACGCTAGGGTAGCTATTTTCCCTTTCAATCATCATTCAATTAACATCATTATGACCTAGTATGAGCTTTTATTATTTCCAAAATTTTTTGAAAATCAAAGCAACTTTAGGTTTTACATATCTGTTTTCATGCATTATTTTTTACGTTTGAAAAAATCTATGACAGGCATAGAAGAGTAATTTTCAAATGAAATGCCGGTTAATGTCTCAATATTTGAATCCATATTTGCCGTAAAAAAGTAATATTTTATATTATAGCATATGTCAGTACATTACATTTTAATTAATAAAATATATTATGTAAATGTTTTTAAGTTTCAAGTTTTAAGTAATTTTCAAATGAAATGCCGGTTAATGTCTCAATATTTGAATCCATATTTGCCGTAAAAAAGTAATATTTTATATTATAGCATATGTCAGTACATTACATTTTAATTAATAAAATATATTATGTAAATGTTTTTAAGTTTCAACTTTTAAGTAATTTTCAAATGAAATGCCGGTTAATGTCTCAATATTTGAATCCATATCTGCCGTAAAAAAAAGTAATATTTTATATTATAGCATATGTCAGTACATTACATTTTAATTAATAAAATATATTTATCAAATGACTATTTTTTATTGAAACACTAGGGTAGCTATTTTCCCTTTCAATCATCATTCAATTAACATCATTATGACCAAGTATGAGCTTTTATTATTTCCAAAATTTTTTGAAAATGAAAGCAACTTTAGGTTTTACATATCTGTTTTCATGCATTATTTTTTACGTTTGAAAAAATCTATGACAGTCGTAGAAGAGTAATTTTCAAATGAAATGCCGGTTAATGTCTCAATATTTGAATCCATGTTTGCCGTAAAAAAGTAATATTTTATATTATAGCATATGTCAGTACATTACATTTTAATTAATAAAATATATTATGTAAATGTTTTTAAGTTTCAAGTTTTAAGTAATTTTCAAATGAAATGCCTGTTAATGTCTCAATATTTGAATCCATATTTGCCGCAAAAAAGTAATATTTTATATTATAGCATATGTCAGTACATTACATTTTAATTAATAAAATATATTTATCAAACGACTATTTTTTATTGAAACGCTTGAGTAGCTATTTTCCCTTTCAATCATCATTCAATTAACATCATTATGACCTAGTATAAGCTTTTATTATTTCCAAAATTTTTTGAAAATTAAAGCAACTTTAGGTTTTACATATCTGTTTTCATGCATTATTTTTTACGTTTGAAAAAATCTATGACAGGCGTAGAAGAGTAATTTTCAAATGAAATGCCGGTTAATGTTTCAATATTTGAATCCATATTTGCCGTAAAAATGTAATATTTTATATTATAGCATATGTCAGTACATTACATTTTAATTAATAAAATATATTTATGAAATGACTATTTTTTATTGAAACGCTTGGGTAGCTATTTTCCCTTTCAATCATCATTCAATTAACATCATTATTACCTAGTATAAGCTTTTATTATTTCGATAATTTTTTGAAAATGGAAACAACTTTAGGTTTTGCATATCTGTTTTCACGCATTATTTTTTACGTTTGAAAAAATCTATGACAGGCATAGAAGATTAATTTTTAAATGAAATGCCAGTTAATGTCTGAATCTTTGAATCCATATTGGCCGTAAAAAGTAATATTTTATATTATAGCATATGTCAGTACATTACATTTTAATTAATAAAATATATTCTGTAAATGTTTTTAAGTTTCCAAATATCTGATTATTAAATTGTTAAATTTATCAAACCACAGAAATTTATGTGCCACAAATCAAAATATCTAATAGTCCTTTTCAAAGATTTTTATCGTGATTACTTTTTGCAATTGAAAGAAAAGAAAGAAAATGCACCATAATCTATCAAAATGTAAGTATTTCTTGGAATATATTTATATAATAGTATAAAAATTTCATTATAATATTTGACCCCATTACTTCTTATCAGCTTTCCACCAGGAGTGTTGCTGTAGTTATTTTATACAGGTTATGATTTTGGAGTTGACAACAAAGGTAAAGGAAACTGAAATGTTCATTTTTATTTCGCGCAAGCAAATTACTGGAAAAGTGCTTATGTATTTGTGACATTTCGATAATGTGCGTATAATTATAATCAGTGTTTCTATTATCTCTCATAAGTGTTACCTACGTATTTTTTAATTATTATTGACTTATTATTGTTTTGTGTTTAAAATTCCATTAGAATTAATGTTTGCTCCTTAAGAATAAGAACTGCATTGTTTGTTTAGAATAAAACATACGAATGACAGCATTAAAATTTCAGGTAGAATAGTTTACTTAAATTCCTTTGCGAACTGTTAAAATGTTTACTTACTTTACATTTGTAAAATGATTTTGAATGTAGTAAGTATTTTAACTCCAACATAGTTGAAAAGTGTTTGTGGCTTCGGTTGGCCTGCTGTCTGCCGGCTGTCCATCCGTGCGTGCTCTTCGTAAATATACTCAGGTGTCCCTGAAATTATTATATGTTATTGACATTTACTATAGCATGATCCCTATTGAAAATTAAGTGTGCAGAATTTATAGTTTATTTACAGGGGCACTCAAAATTATTTCGCGACATTACGGTCAAAGGAAAAAAATCGTTTCAAACGCATTTTAATGATATTACGCCATTCAAAACATGATGAAATTGAGATACAATTATGTAGCGTACTAAAACATGCTTTACCTAAAATATGGCGTGCAAAGCATTTATTATTTATTTACAAAAGAATTATGTTACACAATGTTCTACGGAGAAAAATCGTTTGCAATGTAATTTAAGGATGTTTCACAGTTTAAAACATAATGAAATGAACATATGTTACGGTCAATATGATTAATCCGGTCATTAATAATAATAACCGGTTATTATTAATAATGACCGGATTAATCATATTGACCGTAACATATATGTTACTGAGATGCACTATAAATTGCTCACCGAATAGCATGGTGTGCATTGTGATGATGAAATGCCGGTGAATGTCTCAATATTTGAGTCCATATTTGCCGTAAAAAAGTAATATTTTATATTATAGCATATGTCAGTACATTACGTTTTAATTAATAAAATATATTATGTAAATGTTTTTAAGTTTCAAGTTTTAAGTAATTTTCAAATGAAATGCCGGTTAATGTCTCATTATTTGAATCCATATTTGCCGTAAAAAAGTAAAATTTTATATTATAGCATATGTCAGTACATTACATTTTAATTAATAAAATATATTTATCAAATGACTATTTTTTATTGAAACGCTAGGGTAGCTATTTTCCCTTTCAATCATCCTTCAATTAACATCATTATGACCTAGTATAAGCTTTTATTATTTCCAAAATTTTTTGAAAATGAAAGCAACTTTAGGTTTTACATATCTGTTTTCATGCATTATTTTTTACGTTTGAAAAAATATATGACAGGCGTAGAAGAGTAATTTTCAAATGAAATGCCGATTAATGTCTCAATATTTGAATCCATATTTGCCGTAAAAAAAGTAATATTTTATATTATAGCATATGTCAGTACATTACATTTTAATTAATAAAATATATTATGTAAATGTTTTTAAGTTTCAAGTTTTAAGTAATTTTCAAATGAAATGCCGGTGAATGTCTCAATATTTGAATCCACATTTGCCGTAAAAAAGTAATATTTTATATTATAGCATATGTCAGTACATTACATTTTAATTAATAAAATATATTTATCAAATGACTATTTTTTATTGAAACGCTTGGGTAGCTATTTTCCCTTTCAATCATCCTTCAGTTAACATCATTATGACCTAGTATAAGCTTTTATTATTTCCAAAATTTTTTGAAAATGAAAGCGACTTTAGGTTTTACATATCTGTTTTCATGCATTATTTTTTACGTTTGAAAAAATCTATGACAGGCGTAGAAGATTAATTTTCAAATGAAATGCCGATTAATGTCTCAATATTTGAATCCATATTTGCCGTAAAAAAGTAATATTTTATATTATAGCATATGTCAGTACATTACATTTTAATTAATAAAATATATTATGTAAATATTTTTAAGTTTCAAGTTTTAAGTAATTTTCAAATGAAATGCCGGTTAATGTCTCAATATTTGAATCCATATTTGCCGTAAAAAAGTAATATTTTATATTATAGCATATGTCAGTACATTACATTTTAATTAATAAAATATATTATGTAAATGTTTTTAAGTTTCAAGTTTTAAGTAATTTTCAAATGAAATGCCGGTTAATGTCTCAATATTTGAATCCATATTTGCCGTAAAAAAGTAATATTTTATATTATAGCATATGTAAGTACATTACATTTTAATTAATAAAATATATTATGTAAATGTTTTTAAGTTTCAAGTTTTAAGTAATTTTCAAATGAAATGCCGGTTAATGTCTCAATATTTGAATCCATATCTGCCGTAAAAAAAGTAATATTTTATATTATAGCATATGTCAGTACATTACATTTTAATTAATAAAATATATTTATCAAATGACTATTTTTTATTGAAACGCTAGGGTAGCTATTTTCCCTTTCAATCATCATTCAATTAACATCATTATGACCTAGTATGAGCTTTTATTATTTCCAAAATTTTTTGAAAATCAAAGCAACTTTAGGTTTTACATATCTGTTTTCATGCATTATTTTTTACGTTTGAAAAAATCTATGACAGGCATAGAAGAGTAATTTTCAAATGAAATGCCGGTTAATGTCTCAATATTTGAATCCATATTTGCCGTAAAAAAGTAATATTTTATATTATAGCATATGTCAGTACATTACATTTTAATTAATAAAATATATTATGTAAATGTTTTTAAGTTTCAAGTTTTAAGTAATTTTCAAATGAAATGCCGGTTAATGTCTCAATATTTGAATCCATATTTGCCGTAAAAAAGTAATATTTTATATTATAGCATATGTCAGTACATTACATTTTAATTAATAAAATATATTATGTAAATGTTTTTAAGTTTCAACTTTTAAGTAATTTTCAAATGAAATGCCGGTTAATGTCTCAATATTTGAATCCATATCTGCCGTAAAAAAAAGTAATATTTTATATTATAGCATATGTCAGTACATTACATTTTAATTAATAAAATATATTTATCAAATGACTATTTTTTATTGAAACACTAGGGTAGCTATTTTCCCTTTCAATCATCATTCAATTAACATCATTATGACCAAGTATGAGCTTTTATTATTTCCAAAATTTTTTGAAAATGAAAGCAACTTTAGGTTTTACATATCTGTTTTCATGCATTATTTTTTACGTTTGAAAAAATCTATGACAGGCGTAGAAGATTAATTTTCAAATGAAATGCCGATTAATGTCTCAATATTTGAATCCATATTTGCCGTAAAAAAGTAATATTTTATATTATAGCATATGTCAGTACATTACATTTTAATTAATAAAATATATTATGTAAATATTTTTAAGTTTCAAGTTTTAAGTAATTTTCAAATGAAATGCCGGTTAATGTCTCAATATTTGAATCCATATTTGCCGTAAAAAAGTAATATTTTATATTATAGCATATGTCAGTACATTACATTTTAATTAATAAAATATATTATGTAAATGTTTTTAAGTTTCAAGTTTTAAGTAATTTTCAAATGAAATGCCGGTTAATGTCTCAATATTTGAATCCATATTTGCCGTAAAAAAGTAATATTTTATATTATAGCATATGTAAGTACATTACATTTTAATTAATAAAATATATTATGTAAATGTTTTTAAGTTTCAAGTTTTAAGTAATTTTCAAATGAAATGCCGGTTAATGTCTCAATATTTGAATCCATATCTGCCGTAAAAAAAGTAATATTTTATATTATAGCATATGTCAGTACATTACATTTTAATTAATAAAATATATTTATCAAATGACTATTTTTTATTGAAACGCTAGGGTAGCTATTTTCCCTTTCAATCATCATTCAATTAACATCATTATGACCTAGTATGAGCTTTTATTATTTCCAAAATTTTTTGAAAATCAAAGCAACTTTAGGTTTTACATATCTGTTTTCATGCATTATTTTTTACGTTTGAAAAAATCTATGACAGGCATAGAAGAGTAATTTTCAAATGAAATGCCGGTTAATGTCTCAATATTTGAATCCATATTTGCCGTAAAAAAGTAATATTTTATATTATAGCATATGTCAGTACATTACATTTTAATTAATAAAATATATTATGTAAATGTTTTTAAGTTTCAAGTTTTAAGTAATTTTCAAATGAAATGCCGGTTAATGTCTCAATATTTGAATCCATATTTGCCGTAAAAAAGTAATATTTTATATTATAGCATATGTCAGTACATTACATTTTAATTAATAAAATATATTATGTAAATGTTTTTAAGTTTCAACTTTTAAGTAATTTTCAAATGAAATGCCGGTTAATGTCTCAATATTTGAATCCATATCTGCCGTAAAAAAAAGTAATATTTTATATTATAGCATATGTCAGTACATTACATTTTAATTAATAAAATATATTTATCAAATGACTATTTTTTATTGAAACACTAGGGTAGCTATTTTCCCTTTCAATCATCATTCAATTAACATCATTATGACCAAGTATGAGCTTTTATTATTTCCAAAATTTTTTGAAAATGAAAGCAACTTTAGGTTTTACATATCTGTTTTCATGCATTATTTTTTACGTTTGAAAAAATCTATGACAGTCGTAGAAGAGTAATTTTCAAATGAAATGCCGGTTAATGTCTCAATATTTGAATCCATGTTTGCCGTAAAAAAGTAATATTTTATATTATAGCATATGTCAGTACATTACATTTTAATTAATAAAATATATTATGTAAATGTTTTTAAGTTTCAAGTTTTAAGTAATTTTCAAATGAAATGCCTGTTAATGTCTCAATATTTGAATCCATATTTGCCGCAAAAAAGTAATATTTTATATTATAGCATATGTCAGTACATTACATTTTAATTAATAAAATATATTTATCAAACGACTATTTTTTATTGAAACGCTTGAGTAGCTATTTTCCCTTTCAATCATCATTCAATTAACATCATTATGACCTAGTATAAGCTTTTATTATTTCCAAAATTTTTTGAAAATTAAAGCAACTTTAGGTTTTACATATCTGTTTTCATGCATTATTTTTTACGTTTGAAAAAATCTATGACAGGCGTAGAAGAGTAATTTTCAAATGAAATGCCGGTTAATGTTTCAATATTTGAATCCATATTTGCCGTAAAAATGTAATATTTTATATTATAGCATATGTCAGTACATTACATTTTAATTAATAAAATATATTTATGAAATGACTATTTTTTATTGAAACGCTTGGGTAGCTATTTTCCCTTTCAATCATCATTCAATTAACATCATTATTACCTAGTATAAGCTTTTATTATTTCGATAATTTTTTGAAAATGGAAACAACTTTAGGTTTTGCATATCTGTTTTCACGCATTATTTTTTACGTTTGAAAAAATCTATGACAGGCATAGAAGATTAATTTTTAAATGAAATGCCAGTTAATGTCTGAATCTTTGAATCCATATTGGCCGTAAAAAGTAATATTTTATATTATAGCATATGTCAGTACATTACATTTTAATTAATAAAATATATTCTGTAAATGTTTTTAAGTTTCCAAATATCTGATTATTAAATTGTTAAATTTATCAAACCACAGAAATTTATGTGCCACAAATCAAAATATCTAATAGTCCTTTTCAAAGATTTTTATCGTGATTACTTTTTGCAATTGAAAGAAAAGAAAGAAAATGCACCATAATCTATCAAAATGTAAGTATTTCTTGGAATATATTTATATAATAGTATAAAAATTTCATTATAATATTTGACCCCATTACTTCTTATCAGCTTTCCACCAGGAGTGTTGCTGTAGTTATTTTATACAGGTTATGATTTTGGAGTTGACAACAAAGGTAAAGGAAACTGAAATGTTCATTTTTATTTCGCGCAAGCAAATTACTGGAAAAGTGCTTATGTATTTGTGACATTTCGATAATGTGCGTATAATTATAATCAGTGTTTCTATTATCTCTCATAAGTGTTACCTACGTATTTTTTAATTATTATTGACTTATTATTGTTTTGTGTTTAAAATTCCATTAGAATTAATGTTTGCTCCTTAAGAATAAGAACTGCATTGTTTGTTTAGAATAAAACATACGAATGACAGCATTAAAATTTCAGGTAGAATAGTTTACTTAAATTCCTTTGCGAACTGTTAAAATGTTTACTTACTTTACATTTGTAAAATGATTTTGAATGTAGTAAGTATTTTAACTCCAACATAGTTGAAAAGTGTTTGTGGCTTCGGTTGGCCTGCTGTCTGCCGGCTGTCCATCCGTGCGTGCTCTTCGTAAATATACTCAGGTGTCCCTGAAATTATTATATGTTATTGACATTTACTATAGCATGATCCCTATTGAAAATTAAGTGTGCAGAATTTATAGTTTATTTACAGGGGCACTCAAAATTATTTCGCGACATTACGGTCAAAGGAAAAAAATCGTTTCAAACGCATTTTAATGATATTACGCCATTCAAAACATGATGAAATTGAGATACAATTATGTAGCGTACTAAAACATGCTTTACCTAAAATATGGCGTGCAAAGCATTTATTATTTATTTACAAAAGAATTATGTTACACAATGTTCTACGGAGAAAAATCGTTTGCAATGTAATTTAAGGATGTTTCACAGTTTAAAACATAATGAAATGAACATATGTTACGGTCAATATGATTAATCCGGTCATTAATAATAATAACCGGTTATTATTAATAATGACCGGATTAATCATATTGACCGTAACATATATGTTACTGAGATGCACTATAAATTGCTCACCGAATAGCATGGTGTGCATTGTGATGATGAAATGCCGGTGAATGTCTCAATATTTGAGTCCATATTTGCCGTAAAAAAGTAATATTTTATATTATAGCATATGTCAGTACATTACGTTTTAATTAATAAAATATATTATGTAAATGTTTTTAAGTTTCAAGTTTTAAGTAATTTTCAAATGAAATGCCGGTTAATGTCTCATTATTTGAATCCATATTTGCCGTAAAAAAGTAAAATTTTATATTATAGCATATGTCAGTACATTACATTTTAATTAATAAAATATATTTATCAAATGACTATTTTTTATTGAAACGCTAGGGTAGCTATTTTCCCTTTCAATCATCCTTCAATTAACATCATTATGACCTAGTATAAGCTTTTATTATTTCCAAAATTTTTTGAAAATGAAAGCAACTTTAGGTTTTACATATCTGTTTTCATGCATTATTTTTTACGTTTGAAAAAATATATGACAGGCGTAGAAGAGTAATTTTCAAATGAAATGCCGATTAATGTCTCAATATTTGAATCCATATTTGCCGTAAAAAAAGTAATATTTTATATTATAGCATATGTCAGTACATTACATTTTAATTAATAAAATATATTATGTAAATGTTTTTAAGTTTCAAGTTTTAAGTAATTTTCAAATGAAATGCCGGTGAATGTCTCAATATTTGAATCCACATTTGCCGTAAAAAAGTAATATTTTATATTATAGCATATGTCAGTACATTACATTTTAATTAATAAAATATATTTATCAAATGACTATTTTTTATTGAAACGCTTGGGTAGCTATTTTCCCTTTCAATCATCCTTCAGTTAACATCATTATGACCTAGTATAAGCTTTTATTATTTCCAAAATTTTTTGAAAATGAAAGCGACTTTAGGTTTTACATATCTGTTTTCATGCATTATTTTTTACGTTTGAAAAAATCTATGACAGGCGTAGAAGATTAATTTTCAAATGAAATGCCGATTAATGTCTCAATATTTGAATCCATATTTGCCGTAAAAAAGTAATATTTTATATTATAGCATATGTCAGTACATTACATTTTAATTAATAAAATATATTATGTAAATATTTTTAAGTTTCAAGTTTTAAGTAATTTTCAAATGAAATGCCGGTTAATGTCTCAATATTTGAATCCATATTTGCCGTAAAAAAGTAATATTTTATATTATAGCATATGTCAGTACATTACATTTTAATTAATAAAATATATTATGTAAATGTTTTTAAGTTTCAAGTTTTAAGTAATTTTCAAATGAAATGCCGGTTAATGTCTCAATATTTGAATCCATATTTGCCGTAAAAAAGTAATATTTTATATTATAGCATATGTAAGTACATTACATTTTAATTAATAAAATATATTATGTAAATGTTTTTAAGTTTCAAGTTTTAAGTAATTTTCAAATGAAATGCCGGTTAATGTCTCAATATTTGAATCCATATCTGCCGTAAAAAAAGTAATATTTTATATTATAGCATATGTCAGTACATTACATTTTAATTAATAAAATATATTTATCAAATGACTATTTTTTATTGAAACGCTAGGGTAGCTATTTTCCCTTTCAATCATCATTCAATTAACATCATTATGACCTAGTATGAGCTTTTATTATTTCCAAAATTTTTTGAAAATCAAAGCAACTTTAGGTTTTACATATCTGTTTTCATGCATTATTTTTTACGTTTGAAAAAATATATGACAGGCGTAGAAGAGTAATTTTCAAATGAAATGCCGATTAATGTCTCAATATTTGAATCCATATTTGCCGTAAAAAAAGTAATATTTTATATTATAGCATATGTCAGTACATTACATTTTAATTAATAAAATATATTATGTAAATGTTTTTAAGTTTCAAGTTTTAAGTAATTTTCAAATGAAATGCCGGTGAATGTCTCAATATTTGAATCCATATTTGCCGTAAAAAAGTAATATTTTATATTATAGCATATGTCAGTACATTACATTTTAATTAATAAAATATATTTATCAAATGACTATTTTTTATTGAAACGCTTGGGTAGCTATTTTCCCTTTCAATCATCCTTCAGTTAACATCATTATGACCTAGTATAAGCTTTTATTATTTCCAAAATTTTTTGAAAATGAAAGCGACTTTAGGTTTTACATATCTGTTTTCATGCATTATTTTTTACGTTTGAAAAAATCTATGACAGGCGTAGAAGAGTAATTTTCAAATGAAATGCCGATTAATGTCTCAATATTTGAATCCATATCTGCCGTAAAAAAAGTAATATTTTATATTATAGCATATGTCAGTACATTACATTTTAATTAATAAAATATATTTATCAAATGATTATTTTTTATTGAAACGCTAGGGTAGCTATTTTCCCTTTCAATCATCATTCAATTAACATCATTATGACCTAGTATGAGCTTTTATTATTTCCAAAATTTTTTGAAAATCAAAGCAACTTTAGGTTTTACATATCTGTTTTCATGCATTATTTTTTACGTTTGAAAAAATATATGACAGGCGTAGAAGAGTAATTTTCAAATGAAATGCCGATTAATGTCTCAATATTTGAATCCATATTTGCCGTAAAAAAAGTAATATTTTATATTATAGCATATGTCAGTACATTACATTTTAATTAATAAAATATATTATGTAAATGTTTTTAAGTTTCAAGTTTTAAGTAATTTTCAAATGAAATGCCGGTGAATGTCTCAATATTTGAATCCATATTTGCCGTAAAAAAGTAATATTTTATATTATAGCATATGTCAGTACATTACATTTTAATTAATAAAATATATTTATCAAATGACTATTTTTTATTGAAACGCTTGGGTAGCTATTTTCCCTTTCAATCATCCTTCAGTTAACATCATTATGACCTAGTATAAGCTTTTATTATTTCCAAAATTTTTTGAAAATGAAAGCGACTTTAGGTTTTACATATCTGTTTTCATGCATTATTTTTTACGTTTGAAAAAATATATGACAGGCGTAGAAGAGTAATTTTCAAATGAAATGCCGATTAATGTCTCAATATTTGAATCCATATTTGCCGTAAAAAAAGTAATATTTTATATTATAGCATATGTCAGTACATTACATTTTAATTAATAAAATATATTATGTAAATGTTTTTAAGTTTCAAGTTTTAAGTAATTTTCAAATGAAATGCCGGTGAATGTCTCAATATTTGAATCCATATTTGCCGTAAAAAAGTAATATTTTATATTATAGCATATGTCAGTACATTACATTTTAATTAATAAAATATATTTATCAAATGACTATTTTTTATTGAAACGCTTGGGTAGCTATTTTCCCTTTCAATCATCCTTCAGTTAACATCATTATGACCTAGTATAAGCTTTTATTATTTCCAAAATTTTTTGAAAATGAAAGCGACTTTAGGTTTTACATATCTGTTTTCATGCATTATTTTTTACGTTTGAAAAAATATATGACAGGCGTAGAAGAGTAATTTTCAAATGAAATGCCGATTAATGTCTCAATATTTGAATCCATATTTGCCGTAAAAAAGTAATATTTTATATTATAGCATATGTCAGTACATTACATTTTAATTAATAAAATATATTTATCAAATGACTATTTTTTATTGAAACGCTTGGGTAGCTATTTTCCCTTTCAATCATCCTTCAGTTAACATCATTATGACCTAGTATAAGCTTTTATTATTTCCAAAATTTTTTGAAAATGAAAGCGACTTTAGGTTTTACATATCTGTTTTCATGCATTATTTTTTACGTTTGAAAAAATCTATGACAGGCGTAGAAGAGTAATTTTCAAATGAAACGCCGATTAATGTCTCAATATTTGAATCCATATTTGCCGTAAAAAAGTAATATTTTATATTATAGCATATGTCAGTACATTACATTTTAATTAATAAAATATATTATGTAAATATTTTTAAGTTTCAAGTTTTAAGTAATTTTCAAATGAAATGCCGGTTAATGTCTCAATATTTGAATCCATATTTGCCGTAAAAAAGTAATATTTTATATTATAGCATATGTCAGTACATTACATTTTAATTAATAAAATATATTTATCAAATGACTATTTTTTATTGAAACGCTAGGGTAGCTATTTTCCCTTTCAATCATCATTCAATTAACATCATTATGACCTAGTATGAGCTTTTATTATTTCCAAAATTTTTTGAAAATGAAAGCAACTTTAGGTTTTACATATCTGTTTTCATGCATTATTTTTTACGTTTGAAAAAATCTATGACAGGCATAGAAGAGTAATTTTCAAATGAAATGCCGGTTAATGTCTCAATATTTGAATCCATATTTGCCGTAAAAAAGTAATATTTTATATTATAGCATATATCAGTACATTACATTTTAATTAATAAAATATATTATGTAAATGTTTTTAAGTTTCAAGTTTTAAGTAATTTTCAAATGAAATGCCGGTTAATGTCTCAATATTTGAATCCATATTTGCCGTAAAAAAGTAATATTTTATATTATAGCATATGTAAGTACATTACATTTTAATTAATAAAATATATTATGTAAATGTTTTTAAGTTTCAAGTTTTAAGTAATTTTCAAATGAAATGCCGGTTAATGTCTCAATATTTGAATCCATATCTGCCGTAAAAAAAGTAATATTTTATATTATAGCATATGTCAGTACATTACATTTTAATTAATAAAATATATTTATCAAATGACTATTTTTTATTGAAACACTAGGGTAGCTATTTTCCCTTTCAATCATCATTCAATTAACATCATTATGACCAAGTATGAGCTTTTATTATTTCCAAAATTTTTTGAAAATGAAAGCAACTTTAGGTTTTACATATCTGTTTTCATGCATTATTTTTTACGTTTGAAAAAATCTATGACAGTCGTAGAAGAGTAATTTTCAAATGAAATGCCGGTTAATGTCTCAATATTTGAATCCATGTTTGCCGTAAAAAAGTAATATTTTATATTATAGCATATGTCAGTACATTACATTTTAATTAATAAAATATATTATGTAAATGTTTTTAAGTTTCAAGTTTTAAGTAATTTTCAAATGAAATGCCTGTTAATGTCTCAATATTTGAATCCATATTTGCCGCAAAAAAGTAATATTTTATATTATAGCATATGTCAGTACATTACATTTTAATTAATAAAATATATTTATCAAACGACTATTTTTTATTGAAACGCTTGAGTAGCTATTTTCCCTTTCAATCATCATTCAATTAACATCATTATGACCTAGTATAAGCTTTTATTATTTCCAAAATTTTTTGAAAATTAAAGCAACTTTAGGTTTTACATATCTGTTTTCATGCATTATTTTTTACGTTTGAAAAAATCTATGACAGGCGTAGAAGAGTAATTTTCAAATGAAATGCCGGTTAATGTTTCAATATTTGAATCCATATTTGCCGTAAAAATGTAACATTTTATATTATAGCATATGTCAGTACATTACATTTTAATTAATAAAATATATTTATGAAATGACTATTTTTTATTGAAACGCTTGGGTAGCTATTTTCCCTTTCAATCATCATTCAATTAACATCATTATTACCTAGTATAAGCTTTTATTATTTCGATAATTTTTTGAAAATGGAAACAACTTTAGGTTTTGCATATCTGTTTTCACGCATTATTTTTTACGTTTGAAAAAATCTATGACAGGCATAGAAGATTAATTTTTAAATGAAATGCCAGTTAATGCCTGAATCTTTGAATCCATATTGGCCGTAAAAAGTAATATTTTATATTATAGCATATGTCAGTACATTACATTTTAATTAATAAAATATATTCTGTAAATGTTTTTAAGTTTCCAAATATCTGATTATTAAATTGTTAAATTTATCAAACCACAGAAATTTATGTGCCACAAATCAAAATATCTAATAGTCCTTTTCAAAGATTTTTATCGTGATTACTTTTTGCAATTGAAAGAAAAGAAAGAAAATGCACCATAATCTATCAAAATGTAAGTATTTCTTGGAATATATTTATATAATAGTATAAAAATTTCATTATAATATTTGACCCCATTACTTCTTATCAGCTTTCCACCAGGAGTGTTGCTGTAGTTATTTTATACAGGTTATGATTTTGGAGTTGACAACAAAGGTAAAGGAAACTGAAATGTTCATTTTTATTTCGCGCAAGCAAATTACTGGAAAAGTGCTTATGTATTTGTGACATTTCGATAATGTGCGTATAAATATAATCAGTGTTTCTATTATCTCTCATAAGTGTTACCTACGTATTTTTTAATTATTATTGACTTATTATTGTTTTGTGTTTAAAATTCCATTAGAATTAATGTTTGCTCCTTAAGAATAAGAACTGCATTGTTTGTTTAGAATAAAACATACGAATGACAGCATTAAAATTTCATGTAGAATAGTTTACTTAAATTCCTTTGCGAACTGTTAAAATGTTTACTTACTTTACATTTGTAAAATGATTTTGAATGTAGTAAGTATTTTAACTCCAACATAGTTGAAAAGTGTTTGTGGCTTCGGTTGGCCTGCTGTCTGCCGGCTGTCCATCCGTGCGTGCTCTTCGTAAATATACTCAGGTGTCCCTGAAATTATTATATGTTATTGACATTTACTATAGCATGATCCCTATTGAAAATTAAGTGTGCAGAATTTATAGTTTATTTACAGGGGCACTCAAAATTATTTCGCGACATTACGGTCAAAGGAAAAAAATCGTTTCAAACGCATTTTAATGATATTACGCCATTCAAAACATGATGAAATTGAGATACAATTATGTAGCGTACTAAAACATGCTTTACCTAAAATATGGCGTGCAAAGCATTTATTATTTATTTACAAAAGAATTATGTTACACAATGTTCTACGGTGAAAAATCGTTTGCAATGTAATTTAAGGATGTTTCACAGTTTAAAACATAATGAAATGAACATATGTTACGGTCAATATGATTAATCCGGTCATTAATAATAATTACCGGTTATTATTAATAATGACCGGATTAATCATATTGACCGTAACATATATGTTACTGAGATGCACTATAAATTACTCACCGAATAGCATGGTGTGCATTGTGTTTATCGTGCATTTACAGGGACACAAAAATTTTTTTACAGTCTATGTGTCATAAGTGTGTTTTCAACTTTGGTTTGTTTTTTAAGTTTAACTAAATTTTTACATAGTACGTGGTTTGTATAAATTCTGTTGATCATATATAGGGCTACACGAAAAGAATTCGTAACTATTACTGACTATGGCACTGAAATGCTTAAGGGTATTTTTAATTGTGTTACGCATTTTCCTACTGAACTATATTTAGTAGACTAATATAACTTTGTGGAACACAAAACAAATTCATTTACCGGGCTACGCAAAAAAATGTTGCATTGACGTTTATGGTTGGTAATTGCTGGAACTGAGTTTTAAGTTCCCTTATGCGTTTTTTATCTGAATTAAGTTTTAGTTTAATACGTGATGTATACAAAAGTCTTTATATTATATACAGGGCTATACAAAAGATTTCGAGTGCATTTCCATCGATTGGCGAAAATTGCTTAAAGGGAATTTTCTAATTGAACTAATTTTTATCAAGCTATGTAGTATATATCCAAATCTACAGTTCATATACAGGGCTGCACAAAATAATTTGACTACTTTTTTGACTATGGAAGGTAATTTTTAAAACTGGATTTTTAAATGTGTTACATGTTTCCTAACTATTTACTTATATAGCTTCTTTCATCTTATTTAACGGTGAAGTTCCGTTACATTTTTCTAGATGTGTTGGAAAGTGTATCATAATCTATGCTTGACGCATGATTTTCCGTTCCTGTTGTTTAAGTTAAGATGTGTTAGTCAGAATGTAAAATGTTTATGTGTTATTTACATCAGTGTATTATTTAGTTGAATTCATGTTATCCTTCATTTAGTAAGTTTCAAAGACCGCACAATAACATTTTCCTCTGGTCATTTTTTTTTTAAACTTATAAGTGTTATATTTTAAAAGTAACATTAATCAAAATAATAAATTGTGAAACTTTTTTGTAATTTAAGAAAAATCTAATAAATAATCACGTTGTTACATTTTGTTAAAATATAAGAAATCAATAATGCAGCATTTTTTATATTAACCAAAAAAATGTTTTCAAAATTAAAGCGTCATAGTTCATTTAAAAATGTACCAAAATTACAAAATGAGAAAAAAAAATTGTTTGACTTGTAAAAACTTATATTAACGAGATCATAATTCTGTTTTTTTTTTTAGATTTTGGAAGATATTTAAACAAAAACTGTTTATCAATAGCAATATATCATGTAAAAATAATTTAATATATATACATACATTTCCAATGAACAAAATTATTTTCTTTGTTTATTAATATATATATATATATATATATATATATTAATTTGGAAGATAACTGCAATTGTTTATGATTTTTTTCACATAAAAAAATGTTTCCGACATTTTTTTCTGATTTTAATATTATTTGTTAAAATGGAAATTGATGATTCCGCTGAAAAACAAATCTTACATTCAGTAACAATAATAAAATTTTCCTTTATTTGACTGAGAAAATCAGACGAGTCCTTTATTTTATATATATGTTTAAAATGTTCAACATTTGTTTTGTTTTCCAATAATACAAGCGCAAAGGAATGAAGATACGATGACTTTTTATCACCGTCAATTTTGGAATCATTTGCTTAAGAGTTGTGTGCTTCAGTGTTGTCGGACTCTATATAACCGTGCAGTTCTCAATGTACCTTCTAGAATGCTTATTTTTCCTTGTTCCGTAATTCTTTTAAAAAATCTTTAAAAGTAAATTAAGGTCAATTTTTTGGATTTTTGAGGAACTATTGAAGGTGTCGATGTCCAATCAACACTTGCTGTTATAATCAGATGCTTTTTACATTGTTACAAACATACTCGTGCCTATCTGACTCACCACACTTCGACATTGTCTAAATTCTGTTTTTGCTGCGAGTTATAAAAGGTGATAACTGAATTATTTTCACAATTTATTGTTAGTATATCAGTTTTAAAAGTCTTGTGTATGGAAATGTTCAACAAATCATTGCAATATTGTCAAATGCATAATGATGAGCGCGGTACTATAATAACCACCAAGGTAAAAAAAATAAGTACATTTATTTTTCTTATTTAAAGGCTAAATAATTAAAAACAATAAAAAAAAATGAAAAATTTTCTGGTAGATTTTATAAGAAAAAGAAAGCGATAAAGAATGTAGCCGAATTCTCAATTTTATGCGAGCCGGGTGCATGAAAATCATGCACATTATCGCTGTTACGTCTGTAAAAAAAATTAACCAAAGGTTTGGCTGCAGGTTAATATTTTTCTTAATACGCGAGCACTCTATCTGGTGAAACAAAGGATTCACAAAAAAAGGACAGTTTATTTTTGACATGTAAAATCTGTGTTGAAATTTCTAAAGAATGCAAAACTAAAATGCACTACAGTACATGAAAACTCGCAAAAATTTGACCAAAGATCGGAAAGGTAAACCTTCATATTTGAGACTGGCACTTCTTTAAAAAAAAAAAAAAAAAGTGCAGCTGGTTTACGTATCCCATGTCTTATATTTCGCTGTATGTGAATAAATATCAGAGGTTGAAAGCTTTTAGGGATAATTTTCAAAATACATATTTTGACATTTGAAGCTGTAAATATATTTATTTGTAAAGAATCCTGAAGTAACTCCGATGTCTTGTTAGATTAAGAAATATAATATTTATATTTAAAAAAAAAAGTTAGTCAAAAATTAACTGAAAGATAAAATCATTAAAGATAAATCCAGTAATTGATGCGGAGTTTGATATAGTCTAAAATGTTTCGTAAGATGGAATAATTTTTCAAATCAAATAAAAAAGTTCTAAAATTTGCCAGTAGATGACTCTATGCCCACGAAACCAAAGAAAGAAAACTGTTATGGAAGCCTTATTTTGTCACACACAGTTACAGAGAATTGACTTTGTGCAATTCTCAACTGTTTTTTTATCTTTATAATATTATTTTTGAAGCTATTTTAATAATGGAATTATGATTAATTTCAAAACATAATTCACTCTATGTTTTGTAAATGCATAGTCCTGAGTAAAAAGTGATCGTTCCCTACTAACTCTGCCACAAATCATCGTATAGAAAATTTATTTTGTACCTACCGATTACACTGTTAAAACTGAAGGTGACAAATCCGGGCCGTTTGGTTCCCCGGGGTGAATAGGCGGTACCTTTTGGAACCCTAAGGCTGGGAAACGGGGCTGGGGTGCCATTTGACCACTCACTGGGTGATTGAGGCTAATTTGGGTGTCATTCGCAACCTATTGCTGGAATTTTGGCAGCCCCTTCGGGCGACTTTCATCTTGCGCATGCTCAGTGACGTATTTCATTTTTCGCAAGTCACTCACAAGGGAGATCGTACAATATGGCTGCCTTTGAATTGGAGCAAAGATTTGGAGTGTTTCGCGGCTTCTGCCGCGCGAGATTTCAATTGTAGTAATAACTAAATAACGTCATTCATTGGGAATAAATAAACCAGGGTAGTAAACAAGAATAATCACAATTTATATACAGGTATGTGAAGTGTTTCAGTGTATTTGTATATTATGTTTTATTATTATATAAATTTTAGGCATGTTGTATTACAAATGGCTCATTGCATTATTTTCAAGACAAATACATTTTAAGTCATAATCTTGATGTGGCAAGTTGAAATTTTTATCTCGTGAAAGTAGAATGATGTGGCCTCACCTATTTGCTTGTATAAATTATTATTTATGTAGAGCATATAATAATTTCATTTTATTCACATTTTTATCTAATGAATTTTCTCGCATAGTTTTTCTTGCTTATCATCTAGAAATAAATTTAATGATGCATTATAATAATAATAATAATAAAGTTGAAACATAAGTTATTATATTTAAAAAATAGTTTAATTTCTTACTTTTCGGATATCTAAACAAACTATTTGTAAAAAATTGCAGAATTTACAAGTTTTACAGAGAATTGATTTTTACTTACTTGAAACGTATTAATTTGAATATTTGACAATTTTAAATTAGTTGATTTGATAATATGAAATAGTAAACTTTGTAACATAAGAAATAATATACTTGATAAAATATATATTTCTGCAGATGTTTTTATTAATCAAATACTTTTTATTATCCAAATTTTTAGAGCTTGTGTTTGATCATGAAATGAACTAAAAATATACCTCATTATATATTATGAATTATTAACAAAATAAACAAACCGTAAGTCCTGAATTGATATTTTGACATTTATACATGTGTCTTGAAAAATGTTTTGTGAGTCTCTTGTACTATAACATATTAATAATAATAAATCACTGGAACATTTCACAGTGTGACTGGATGTAAGAATGACTTGGATGATTGAGTGATTTATGTAAATATATTTAATTCGCATAGCTAAAATAATTTTTTCCCTCTTAAAATAATAATGATAAATAAATATCTCTGTAGTACATATAACTTAAAATAACAATAATAATAATCTTAAACGAAACCTAACATCGTAATCGGCATTTATTTATCTATAGTGTCTATTGGCTATTTACACCTGATGATGTATAATACATTTCTCATATATATTAACCTACACATGGAAGGGCAATGCGTTTTTTTTTTTTTTTTTTTTTTTTTTTTTTTTTTTTTTTTTTTTTTGGGGGGGGGGGGGGGGGGCATTTTGTGAAAAATAAAAGTTACTTTTGTGAAATTTATTATTTTTTTCACAAAATCCCCCCCCCCCTCTCTAACATCTCTAAAGTATTATGTATTGAAAAGAATTTGAAAATTCTTATACTTAAAAAAGGAAAAAAAAAAGGCTAGACATATATAATTATAATGCAATGTTTAACTTTAGCTGCAATAAACTGATCATTACTTCATTTTCTCTGCTGAAATTTATACAAAGTTAAAAGTTGATCTTCTCATGTCAAGGGCCGATCCAGGCAAAATCTGGGGCTTATTCAAAACTCCTTCACAAAGATCTATTTAATAAAACAGACTCCTTCACAAAAAATCAATTTAATAAAATGGGCCCTTTCGGTAAAATCTATTTGATAAACTGGGTCCCTTCACAAAATTCCTTTTAATAAAATAGGCCCTTTCACAAAATTCTATACCATAAAAACTTACTATTTTTATTAATTATTTATTATTTTGTTATGTTTTAAAATGTGTAATTTGTAAACAATTTTACGAACCAAACATTTATTAACATAACAAAAACATTTTAAAGTCCTGTTTGCTAAAGTTTTCCCTTCTGGTATACTTGATTGTTAAAAAATTACACAACATTTTTACACACATGTTTATTAAAACATAACAAAATAATAAATAATTAATAAAAATAATAAGTTTTATGGAATAAAATTTTGTGAAAGGGCCTATTTTATTAAAAGGAATTTTGTGAAGGCGTTTGTTTTATTAAAAGAAATTTTGTGAAGGGGTCATTTTATCAAATTGATTTTTCTGAAGGGGCCAATTTTATTAAATAGATTTTTGTGGAATAAATTAAAATATAATAAAATGGAATTTTATTGAATAAATTTTGCCAGGATAGACCCTTGACATGATATGATCAACTTTTAACTTTGTTTAAAATTTAACAGAGAAAATGAAGTATTGATCAATTTATTGCAGGTAAAGTTAAACATTGCATTATAATTATATATGTTTAGTTTTTTTTTCCTTTTTTAAGTATGAGAATTTACAAACTCTGTTCAATACAATTGCTAGACAACGGGCGGGGTGGAGGGGGGGGGATGCTTTCATTTGTGGAGTGCAGCTGGGCACCTTGGAGTAGAGGTGCCAATATTCTCCCCTGGGGTTCCATCCTTTCACCCCTTGGGGCACCCTGTATTAAGGGCGCCATCCTTTCACCCTAGTTAAGGGTGCCATTCTGGCTCCCCTAGGGGTGTCACCAGTCGGACAAGACTTTCACCCCTAGGAGGTGCCAAGTGTCACCTGTAGTTTTAACAGTGTAGTAATAGCATCCAATAATTAATGCTATACTCAAATTTTGCTTCTGGTATGTCTACACATATCAATTATAAAAAAAATTAAAAATTAAAATACTAACACCTATTTTTGACATCATATTTGGATTCCTCGATCAATTTTACCTTCATTTGATCAAGTAATATAGAACTGAAGCTTACGGAGGTTTTAAAATTGGAATTATTAATGTTAAATTCCATTTTAAATACTGCAAAACACATTTAAATATGTGTAGTATTTGCAGTTTAAGTTA
Source organism: Maratus michaelseni (assembly GCA_963931845.1). Classification (NCBI taxonomy): domain Eukaryota; kingdom Metazoa; phylum Arthropoda; class Arachnida; order Araneae; family Salticidae; genus Maratus; species Maratus michaelseni. Next base: position 183,349,162 of record OZ007589.1, on the reverse strand, counting down.
AAGACTACTTAGATGAATGAACAAAATTTTTTTTTCGCATATTTGAAGCTTCTGGAAATCAATTTCTGTTAAAAAATTTATAGGTTACAACTCTTATTCCTTTATTCGAAAACTAATTTTAATATATATATATATATATAGTATATAGTTCGAATTGATTTTTGAAAAAAAATGAACTGTAATATGTGAATTTTTTAACAAAAAACAATTTCTAGAAGCATGAATCCAAAAGTTCAGCTTATTCTGTGAATTTAGTTTTGAGTTATATTTAGAAACCTACACACATCGCAACATGTTTTGAAACGGTTAAAACTAAATTTAACATTGGGAGTTCTAAACTTTAAACATACATAATCCCTAAACTACTTAAGGAAATGACTTCCTGTTTATATACACATATATATATATATATATATATATATATATATATATATATATAGTGTCCAAAGATAAAATTTCTTCGAAAAATATAAATATTATATCAATATCAAGTGTTTGCATTGAAAATTTTAAGGTTTGTTACAATTGTTACATGTAGACGAACCTCTAAGCAAAATTGAAGTACATCATTAATTAGTAACCTTTATTACTCATTGATCGGTTCGAGTCACATTTAATACATTGGTTTGAGGCACAGTTAGTAGGGGAGGTGATCACTTTTTTTCCCCAGGACTGTACGTTAAATTATATATTAAACCAAAGTGAATCTTACATAATTAAGAATACTCTTTCTTTTGAAAAATTATATTTTTTGCAATTATAATTTTGAACCTTAATATATTCTAGGATAGGGGCTCCCAAATTATGGTACGAGTACCCGTACTGGTACGCGAATCTCTGGCTACTGGTATGCGAAATTCCAATACTGGTACATGAAATGAAATACAGCATATTATTATGCAATCAAAAAGGGGTTCAATTTATCTATCATCCAGGAAATTGTGAAATGCAATTTAGGAACTGTAAATCTTTTTTTGTTGTTGTAGATGATGTTTTTGATGATTGATGTAGGTGATTTTGCTTGTATGATGATACTAGAAATGTTTTAGCAGACTCTTTGAAATCCGCACACGTTGCTTATGATACAACTAGTTTTCCAGAATTATTAGGTTTATTTGGAAAAAAATTAAATTTGAAAACAAAAGACAATAATTTAAAATTAAAGAATAAACACTTTTAATTAGTGTCAAAACTGTTTTTAACCCTTTGTATCACCACGTTGCATTTCTTCAACAAACACAAAAATAAATGGTACCTACACAGTGGGATTTAAAAGACGAATTTATTTATTCCTGATATCTTCCAACACAACAGTTAATATAAATTGTTCATAGAATTCTCAACATTCGACTATACTGAATTAATTTTTCATGTCAAAGTTTTATTTAACATTTCACTAGTTTCACATCATTATTGCTAAAATGAACTTAGTAAATTTTCTCAAATTAAAAAGGTGGATACTTCCAAAATAAGATTTTTTATAAATATAAATTCGCATACTTTAGAATTTTGTATTAGAAAATTGACAATATTTATGAGAAGTTTGTAATTTTCTATTTATTGCAGTTGTGAAAAAAGTACCTGTTAGTCAATCATTTTTTTTTTATGTTGCATTTTTATTTCCGACATGCTTAAAATGATGTATTCTAACATCTGAGAAAATATTTTTGAAATCGGAGTTGTTGAGTTACAATGGGTTAAACATGATTTTGAAATTAAAGTCTGGATGAGTGGACGTGGGAGGAGCTTGTGCGAATAAGAAGAATGAAAACAAACAAACAAAAAGTAGAATATGATCAAATGTTTCACAATCAGTCTGATATTTTTCAGACATATTTGAAAGCGCTTGTTGAGTGGTGGGCTAATTATTGGACATTGTTCATTTATATCTCAATCAGACCAATTTTTTAAGGTTCACTACAATAACACATTAATTTTAACACAATTATTCTAATTGGTAAATAAATCATAAGAAATGTAATTTCCCAACTGGACGAAAAATGTTCGGGCCAGGATTCAAACAAGGGACTTTTTGGGTGAAGCTGCCATGTTCTTGTTTAATTACGTATCCAGCGTTTATTAGAGTTCTGTTACCTACGTCAAAAAAATTGCTGTATCAATAAAATATGCAGATGGGGCAGAACTTAATGTTATCCTAGCATTACGTAGAGAAGATAAATGAATCAGTATATGTCATTTGTAGCGAGACTTTTACTAATTATCCAAGGAAGCCCTAGTGAGACAATTAGAATCTGAACATGGCTTTAAAGAATAAGCCCATGGAGATTTTTCAAAGGAAATTGACATAGTTATCTACATGCAAGTTGAAAATAACTTCATTGTTAGAATGGAATGGAAAGTTGTTACAGCTGTCTTATAATGTAATCATGTAAATAGCCAAAGCACGCAAACCGTAAACTAATTGAGATTATTTATTGTTGCCAGCTGCTGAAGACATGGATAATGCTGTTTTGAAAGAAAATGCAGCTAAACAACTTTCTTGAATATGCTTGACTAATAACACTGTATCACACAGGATTAAATAAATTACATCAGATGTAAATGAATAGATAATTGAAAAACAAAAAAAAAACAATATTACTTCATTCAGTTGGATTAGAGCTCTGATATTACATAGTCTTGCTTATCACATAATATATAAAGATGTGGGCACAATGAAAGCGGTGTTTTCAATTTGTGAGCCCTTAAGTGGTCGATGTTTTATAAATTACGCAGTTAAGTTGCTATTACGTTGTTAAGTTGCACAACCTAGTTCGGAAAAACAATTATCGATGTTCGGACACATTCGATGACGGGTAACCATGATGATGCATTTGCAAAAATTAAAGACGTTACCCCTGAAGCGAAATTTGTTCACTGTAGTATTTATCGAGAAGCTCTAAAATTCAAAATAAATTAATGTCAGATTGAATAAAGTACTAAACGGAAGTGTTAAAGTTCTTGATTTCATTAAACTAAAAGCAACAAATTCAAGACTGTTTTGTAATTTATATACAGAAATGGGAAGTGCACACGACAAACCACTGCTTTTGTCTACAAAAGTACGATGGTTCTCGCGGCTTAATGTTTTAACTCGCCTTCTTAAACATCGTTCAGAAGTTCAACTCTTTCCCACGTCAGATATTAAGCAAATTTTCGTAGCTGAATTCTCTTATTTAGAAGATAGTTTGTCTACTAAATTAACTAAACAAGAGTTTTGAAGAATTCCAAACAATGCTCTCTTCATTATACCAAACAACAGTTTTGAGAGAACAAAGCTGTTTTCACATGTTTTACTACATTAGCTTTACGTTTGCTAATTGGTGGTAAGCTGAAGTGTAAACTTCGATTTAGTGGTACGGCGGTCAAAAGGTTTGGGAACCCCTGTTCTAGGAGAAATTAAAAAATCGGTATAAAAATTGTAACAACATATACACTTTAAGAAGTTGAAAATAGTCGATAATAGCACGACCCTTACAAATTAACTTGATACATTTTCCATTAATAATTTTTTTACGAAGAAACGCGATGAAATGATCTTTATATATTGGTATCATTTGTGTATAAAAATAGTTTATGGGGATTAACTGTAGATACGACAGTAACAAGAATAGTTATTCCAAAATTTACGGTAATGCAATAATAAAAAAAATGTAATGCGAACTGACATATTTTTAATTTCATTCATTTACTATGCTTATCGTTAATTATCTTATTGTTTTATTTTTTACATTTATATTTAGAAACACTACTGTATAATTTAATAATTTATTATTGGAATTAAAAGATTACTTTTAGGCATGTGTATTATTTAGTTGTTTCAGTATTTAAATTTTCTCGCAGCAAATAAAACAAGTATCATGATTTGTATTTTGTATAAGTATTATGCATAAATTATGTGATTTACATAATAAAATAGTGTGAATAAAAATATAATTTACGAAAAATTATTTTAAAATAAACTACGGTTGAAATTATTCAAAATAATATCCTAACAATAGGAATGTTCATATTTATTCAAAATAATTACAGTTTACAGAAAGCATTAAATGATGTTTTCCTGATTGCGTAGAAAGAGTTTTATTTAATATAGACAACATTAATTAAATTTGTGTATTTTAGCTTATTTTCATCGACTATTTTCAACTTCTTAAAGTGTATATGTTGTTACAATTTTATACCGATTTTTTAATTTCTCCTAGAACAGAGGTTCCCAAACCTTTTGACCGCCGTACCACTAAATCAAAGTTTACACTTCAACTTACCACCAATTAGCAAACGTAAAGCTAATGTAGTAAAACATGTGAAAACGAAATATTTATTTGGTTATTTGTGCTTCTGTCTTAGCGGTATTACTCAGTTTAAAACTGTATGATTGCATTACTAAATTGATACTTAGATTGACTGCTTTATACAAAATATCAAAATACAGTGTTTTGGAAAAATATATTACATTTAATGACATATTTGCATGGGTGTTTCTATTATAGGATTTTGTAGAAAACAGATCGCAAAATGTAGTGTTTTTAGTAAATGAACCTTATTTAGTTTTTAGCAATATTAAACTAAATAAAAATAAATAAATGAATTGAAACGATAAGTAAATTTTAGTTTAAAGAATTGAAATTCACTGAATTTATTTACTGATACATATTTATTTCGACACGCCTACTAATGCTCGTATTCACCATCTACGTCAACTGCCGGTTAAACCCGAAGACATCTTCAAAAGCTCAAATGGTATTCACGATTAATCTGATTGGTCTTCAGACGCGTTCATGTCCAATCAGGTTAATGGTGAATACCCTTTGAGCGTTCGACCAAGTTTTTCGCGCTAACCGGCAATTGAGGTAGATTGTAAATAATAGTGTTAATCTCTTAGCCTTGTTTATAAACAGTCGTCGAATCGCAGAGATAGCATATAACAGAACATACAGTCGACATAAATAAATAAATAAATAAATAAATAATAAATTTTATTCTTCAAATTGTCCAAGGAAGAAAAAAAATAGCCATTCAAATGGAAATTATATGTATTTTTTTCAGAAATCGATTTTTGTTAAAATTTGGAAAGGTTACAATACACATCGCTTTCAAATATTTTTATTTCACAATACATAAATTATGAAATTGATATTCGAAAAACATATGTATTGTAACCTACAACCATTGTAGCAGAAATCGCTTATTAGAAATTTCAAATATTGAAACCTAAAATTTCATATCATTCCCATGTGTAGTTTTTCAGTTATGCTTAAAAAACTATCTGCGTTGCAGCTATCCAAGGAAATAACAAGTTGGAAATTGTACGTCAAACGTGACAAATGTGGTGCGTTCGTACTATAGCTAGTTATATAAATATTCAGATCTTGATGATTTTTTATTCTGTGAAATGAATTATATCGTCTGCAGATTAATTTCTGTAATAAAATAAGTATCTCGGTCGCTTGACGATTAAATCTCTGAAGTTCCTATAACAAGAAAGCGCCGATTTAAAAAAAAAAATCAAATTTCTTAATAAGTATTTTTATTAATATCTTCGAAAATTTTGATTCGATTTTCATAAAATTTTAAATGTCTCGATAAAATTCTGCAAAGATAATATATTTTAAATTTCAAACCATTCGGTTGGGTAGTTTTTGCTTTGTTATATGCGGACGGACGGACAGACATACGAACGGACGGACAGACAGACGAACGGACGGACAGACAGACAGACAGACGGACGGACCAGACGACGACAATAGGTGCTACGTATTTATATAATTACGAACACACCGAAAAAAATTAATTTAACATAAGGCATTTACGAAAGCTTACATCTTCATAAATCCTAAACTATTTCCCTAAGTGATTTCTCGCTTGGTATCCCAAGGTAAATTTTCCCCCAAAATGAAATGTGATGTCAAATATCACATTAAAATTTTAAAATCTTGATACAATTGCTATATGAAGACTGCTCTCTAAGCTTACTATTTTAATATGCATTAAAAGAAGATATAATCTCCATTAGTCTTTTTCTCTGCGTCTATTTGGCGAAAAAATAGGCGGGGCGTTCCGGTTTATTTTGATCGACTGTACGACACGAGGAGCGAGAAGTTACAACCAGGAAGCTGCTTCTTCACAGAAGTGTCATGGATAACGAACTCACATCCCAGGATCATGCGCCGAAGCCTCCGTCTTGACGCCATGATGAACATAGTTCAGTGTTTTCTATTTAATGAATAGTAACGAATACAATATTGGGACATTAATTGATAGATATGATTTATCTTGTGTACTACATGTTCTTCTGTAAGGTAGGTATACTAAAATGTTTTATTTAAAGATGTATCTGTTGAGAGAATATTACGTTAGACACAAAAGTAACGACAAAACTTGTGTCAGTATAATTTATAAGAAATAAATTTGGAGTGCAGACAGCAAGATAAAAAAAATTACAGCGATTGCTTATACATGTAAATAACTCATTGCGTCGTCAGAAAAGAAACAAATAAATAAGAACCAAAAGCACTAAAGACGTAAAGAGAAAAAGTAACAGGTTCTACACAAAAGGAAAATCAGATTCATAGTGCGAAAGGAAGAATTACTTACAATGAAAAATGGAAAAGATTGAGCTGACGATATCACAAAGTTAACACGATTACATAATTAAAAAAAAGGGTTAACAAATTGCTTAAAGACATAGAAGTTGCAAAGTTTCCCAATACAGCTTTGATACCCCTTTAAGACCTGACCTACACAATTGTGTAGGTGATCCTAAGGAAAAAGAAAAACAATTTCCTCTTTCCCTGCGATTTAAAGCCGAGCCTGCACCATACAATTGTGTGGATCCTCCTTGACGTAACCTGACAACGTAATTTTATTATTTTTCTTCAATCAAATATGATCCTATTAAGTAGGTTTAAAAACCAAGCTTTTAATTTCTACACAACTCTTCAGGTCTTAAAGGGATATATTGTTATAACACAATATCTCCGTTACTTTTACTTGCGTGCTAATAAACCATATCTTACCATTTTCCTCCATACAGAGCAGCTCAGATTTATAGAATTTTTACAAGTAATATCACAATTTTTATTTCTGCTCCGCTACTAAAAAGGGTTATAATTTTGATAAGGATTACTTATAATCACTTTCAATTCATTTTAATTTTTTAAATATTTTAGTTTTTTTTAAATTTTGGCTAGTTTTTACTATTATATCTAACATGACTTCTTATTTTTTTTAATTAAAACAATTATGTGGAAAATATGCCCAAATTCTCAAAAGGTTTGATCATAATAAATCTTATATAATATTACTGTGTAAGTCTGAGTATTGCTGAGTAATTACAAAATATATTAAAACAAGTTAGAGTAGTTTAATTAATTCTCGCTTCGCCTCGTATAATTGATGAACCAAGTTAGCTAAAATTATAAACGTTTTATATACATATATTAAAAAAGGGGGTATGTGCAACATGATCAGATACCGCGCAGTGCCCCCAAGCGGGAAATTGTGAAGTTAGCGTTTCTATCTCAAAAATTACATAATATATGGGAAAAAAGTTAAATATAAAGATTTAGAAATTTCTCGATTTTGTAGGAAAATAATGTTTTACATATTAAAAATAACTGTATTAGAAGCCTCAAAATGTATTTTGTATATGCAATCACCAGTGTAAATACCTCACTAATTGCATGCAGAAGAGTGGAATTATAAGGCGAATGCACATTTACCAATAAAAAAAACAGAAATAAACAAGGTAGAATTCATTATAATACGAAAAATTTTTTATGCATATTCAATATGCTCGCAATCGGTAATGTATTATCATACATTCTGCATGTGTCTCGATTGTGGACAATATAATGATAGCTAACTTAATTTTCTTATTAAAATAATTTAAGTAAGGGTATTTAAGCTAGTGATTTGTTATAAAAAATTACATTTCTGGGTTTTGAATAAAGTTACTTTCACATGTAAGGCACAATTTCATAGTAAATCAAAAACATTCCGCAGCTTTGTAACTGTCTGTTTTGACATATCTCGTACCATTTTCGAGAGAGGAACGTTTACTCCACATTGTTTGCTAGGGGGCGCTGTCGGGACCACACTATGTTGTCCATACCCATTTTACCATATCTAGACATCAAGTTTATGGTTGCAGCTAACTCGGTTCATCAGTGTTTTCAGGCGAAACGAGATTAAGAAAGGGTATAGGACGAGTGCGCTCAGTCCAGTGGTTAACATGCTGGCCATAAAATGCGGAGTTTGAGCCGAATTTCAAAAGTTCGTTACCAACGCGGTTTATGTAGAGTGACTATGCAAGGTTTTCAGGATTTTCCTTGTACGAAAATGATAATTTGGATCGCTTGCACTTCAAAAGTCCTCCCTAAAATCCTCCCTTCTATAGAAATATCGACAAAACTATCCAGTGCTTAACAAAATCCCTCCCTATATACTATAGAGCAGTTTGTAAAAACAAAAACAAAGTTTTCTTCCCTTGCTGTTTCAGCAGATTTTAGTGGCAATTTCTTGAGAAAATATTATTATTATTTTCTTCTATCTTTACAAGAAGAAAGTATTGGATTCGTGAAAATTTTCGGCTTCCGCTTTTCGACGGGTTTATACGTTTTAGAATGCCCTGAACACGGTTTGACTGTTTTAAGGAAATGAATGTCTGGGAGTCTATCTGTCTGTACGTGACAAACATTTTGTGGGCGCTCTATATCAAGAACTAATGCACGGAATTTAATAAAACGTTATATCCAGTTAGTCCCTGATATAAATTCGTGCTGATTAGTTTTTGGTGCAAATCGCCCAACATTTGGCGCTGCTATTGTTCATTTTTCGTGATTTCCTCAATAGCTCTATCTCAAGAACTAATGCACTTATTTTCAGTTATACCTTGACATAAATAGATGCTGATTATGTTTTGGTGTAGATATTCCAACAGGTGGCGCTGCTGTGCTACTTATTTCATGATTATTACGATAACTATATCTCAAGAACTAATGCACAGATTTTCATCAAACTTCAGATTCAGTTAAACGTTGACATAAGTTGTTGTTAATTAGGTTTTGGTGTAAATTTTCCAACAGGTGGCACTGTTATGCTGCATTTTTTCAAGATTTGCACGATTTTAGCGATACTGATATCTCAAAAACTAGTGCATGGAATTTAATAAAACTTTAGATTCAGTGAAACATTGACATAAATTAGTGCTGAGATTCGTTTTTATTGTGTGTGAAACCTGTGTAAGATAGAAGAAAATTTTGGGATTGGGATATCCGACTAGTTTTTTAAATGTGATAAAATAAGTGTAAATAAGATGCTGCATCTGTATATCGTTTGTTTTAAGATCTGCTATTAACATTTTCTTCGACTAATTAAAATAAAAAATAAATCAAAATTTTATTTCACTTTTTCCTTGTTATGTCTTTGTCTCATTCTCTTCTCCTTCCTCCCTCTTGTTTTGTAACTTCTTTTCTGTTTGGCCGCTACAATCTAGCTTACCAAACGAAACGGTATATAAGTGTTTTCAAACTTTTTACTTTCTTCTATCTTTACAAGAAGAAGAATGTATATTGGATTCATGAAAATTTTCGACTTCCAATTTTCGACGGATATATACGTGTTAGAAAGTCCTGAGCACTATTTGACTGTTTTTAGAAAATGTCTGTCTGTCTGTGTGTTTTTATAAATTCTGTGGGCGCTCTATCCCAAGAACTAATCATGGAATTTAATAAAACTTTAGATTCAGTTATACCCTGATATAAATTTGTGCTGGTTAGTTTTTGGCGCAAACTTAATAAAACTTCAGATTTAGTTATATATAACTTGATATAAATTGGTGCTGATTAGTTTTTAGTGTATGTGAAACCTGTATGAGATAGAGGAAAATTTTGAGGCTGGCACATCCGATTATTTTTTTTATCTTGCTCAACATCTGCACGTTGAGTCAAACTTCCCCAGCACACGCATACCGTGATGAAAAAAACAAGAATAAAAAATGATTTTTTGAGGTATTTATTAACAAAATTAGAATCACAGCGAACAAAAAAAAAAATACAACAATATTATAATCTGTTTTAAAGAAAATAAAAATGAAACATATTTAAAAATAGCCTATATTTATACCTTTTCTATTTACATTAAATGAAATATGGAAATTTGGCAATATTTTAACTTCAGCTTGAACTTTTAAAATCTTGTTTATAAATTTGAATTTTAAACCGACATTCCCTCAAGCTTTCTTCCTAAGATTCTAAACACTTGACTGAACATAATTTTTTTATAATTTCATTATAGAAAAATTTACATTACACAAATATATTATTCAAAGCAGAAAAAGTATTTTCTATTACTTTTATTTATTTATTTATTTACAATATTGAAAAATTCAATCTTGATAATTGACCAAAAATAAATTATTTACTTTTAAAAGGTTTTTGAGGTACACCTGAAATTATCTCAGAGCACACCAGTATGCTAAGGCACAGCGGTTTAAACTTCTTGCTGTAGAAAGATGGTGACAGATAAGATGAGTCAATCTATCTATATTAATTAAAGAAAGTTTCGCTCTGTGTGTGTGTGTGTGTGTGTGTGTTTGTCTGTCTGCGATGGCTAGCAAAATTTAGCCCACCTAGAAGTCTAAAAATTTAGGTGTGGGATAGTCCAAGGTCTGGCCATGTGCACCTGAGTCTCAGAATTTTAATATTTTGATAATTACCCAATATATTAATTAGTTTGTCATTAACCATCGCTTCTAAAATGCCATATTTTTCTGAAAATGGTGAAAAAGAAATGTGAAATCGCAAAATGAGTTGTGTGTTGGGAGAGGGAAGAAATATTTTAGGTTTACTGGAAAAAGGTTGGGCTACCACAATGACTTTTAACTACGCCTTTTCGACACATGTTAAAATAACAGAAACTATTAGGTCTTTCGACACGAAAATTTGCAGATCTATAGATACAAACAATCGCAAATTCAAAAAGTCAAATTTCAAAAAATTCCATCCACAACTTTCAGAAATATTAATTAGAAATGTTTAATTTTTCGAGCAATTTAATCTTGCAATGATCAACACGTTTTTGGATAAAAAATTGAGCCGCCGCAGGTGTCTCGATAATGAAACCGCAAAAAAATAAGAGGTACTAAGAGATTTTTTAGGTGATTCAAATTAACAATTCCAATTAAGCTACGATTTTAAAATTAACACCTTTCGAATCCTCTCTGTTTCCACATTACAAGTTTGTAAAAATTAAGATTATCCGATTCTTATAACCGAAGATATTTATTATTTCGCATTAATTTGACTGCAGAAAAAAAAATTATGTGTTTCTTTTTGTTTTCTATGAACAAGCATAGCAGACAAGATGTCCGTTATCTCTTGAATAAAGAAAGATACAAAACAAGTAAATAAAAATTTGGAATGGTGCTATTAGAAGCTGTATAAAAGTATTAAAAATCTTGGTTTTTTTTATTGGAAAATTATGCATTCTTATCGAGTTAAAGATATAAAATCATACAAACTTTTGATTTGTTTAACTTTATTATCACGGGCCCGGGCAATGTTGGGCGGGTCAGCTAGTACTAAATAAAAATTATCTTTCCCTCTTGTACTTTTCGTGTTTGGCACTTGTTATGGATACAAACATGTTTGATGTCTGTCAAATGGCTATTTTATTTGCACGTCAAAATTTTGTTGTTTTGTAGTTTTTTTTCTTCTTATTCAGAACTTATTTTTCTCAAATTTACAGTTGTTTGCCATAATCAATCTCTAAAAGACATTTATTACAAATTTATAACGTACTTTAAAAGTATTTTATAAATTGACTCCGGTCTTATTCGACCGGAAGTTTTATCTTAATTAACAGTTGTATGAAAGTATTAGGATAACAAAGTTATTCATTTAAATAAAGGATGTCGCACATTTAAAATGTAAAATCTCAAAGTTCGTTTAAGGTAATGAGAATTTAGAAGATAAAGTAAAAAGAAAAGCATTTTCAGAGTGTTGAGTAAATTAACTGTATACGTTAATTAATTGATGTATTGCAAAATGCTAAAGGGAATGGGAATCGATTGAATAGAATTGATACGAGAGGTGTTTAAGGGAACATAAACGTATTATATTAATTTTTTTTTTGTTTATTTAAAGAGGTTTATTTGCATTTTTAAATAATTAGAACCAATTAAAATCTGCATGTCTGAGTGGATTTATATTAAAAGGTATTGATGTAACTATCAATAATAAAATGTAATATATGTAATAGATGAAATAAATATTTTTTAATTAAAAATATATTAATTATTTAGAATAATTAATTTACACTTACAAGGGAACGTTCCCAACTCGCAAATTTCGAAAATTATAACATTTTGGGGATCATGGAAGTGTGTAATACGGAATTATTTTTTCTTGCCCAACTTCAATATGTAAGGGGTAAATTGTACCCAAGAATGTTTTTTAACATTATGCTATTACTCATAAATGGTAAGATGTAGAAAAAAAAATATTTATGTTAGTAATTGCGTCTTTTAATTATTTCTGTCAAAAACAATACAAATATTAAGAAAAATTATAATATACATTTGAAAGCCTATCCGTCAAATCTTACTTTATTGTTAGTGAAAATACAAAATTTATTATATTATTTACTTATATTTATTGTCTATAAAAGAATGATTATTTGTGTGTGTTATTAAATGTAAAGAAAAAACGTTTAGTTGATACGATCGCACATTTTTTCTGTGATTTTCATCTATTTTAAATGATACAAACAAGCATCGATCACAGCCAAAGTAACATAGAACAAACTAATATTGTTAATAGTTGTAAGCTATTGTATAGCAATACATTAACTGTAATGTTTAAAAAAAATCTTAATACTTTTGTGAAGTTGCGAAGTTTTCTTCTCATCGATCTTTGAGCCATGAAGCTTTTTATTCATCGATTGTGAAGTTTCGGATTTTTCTCTTTAATCTATTGTGGAAATGTGAAGTTTTCCTTATTATAAATTGTCAATTCACGAAGCTTTTAGAATAATGCTAGTAATTTGTTAATTTGAAAATCATCGGTTTTACTTGCAACAAAATAACAATTGACGGGTAGTTCTAAAAATGTATATATTTTTTAAATTTCTGTTTAAATGTTTTTAAATATTATTAACAATTGATAATTTGTTAGTTTTAGACATAACTAACAAATGACGCAATTTTTAACTGACAATATTTTCTCTATGTCTGACTATTAATGAGTAATTACATAATCTCCAAAAATATTCTGGGTAAAATACCCCTTTACGTTAATATGTCCAGCAAAATATAATTGTATATTACGTACTTATATGAGAATCTATATTCTTCAGAGTTTTATAAATTTTGAATTTTCTGGTTGGGAACGTTCTCTAGTTAGGTCTAGTCTTTAAGTTTAACAGCAGTTTCATTTTTAGAAGCCTTTAAGGAACATATTACATTTCTCGAATATGAACAATCCAGATTCAGCTTGACGTTTTTAAACATGTAATTTGCTTATAAATAGTTATTAAAGTTAATTTTTTCCCATATATATCAGACATATTTTAGTTTAAAAAAAAACAAAATAAAATCTACATACATTTAAAAAAAATACAGATATTTCTTAATCTAGAAAAATATAATATAACCACGAACGAAAATGCGCTGTAGCCTCTTCCAGTTATACTCAGGACATTGAAGAGCGTGTTCTTTATCTTCAGAAACCTCAGAAACTAACATGTATTCGAAATTTAAATAAACATTTATGGCAACAAAGTTTCCTTTGCTGCCACTGATTTACGGAAATGTTTTCGAGTAGATTCTATAGTGTAATAATCAGTTTTTTCAACCGTATTAATTTTCAAGAAAAAATTTCACTGTTCAACAAACATATTTTACAGACAAACTAGATAAATTAAAAGCATTAACATTAACATTAAAGATAATTCTTCTTTGTTACCCTTGAATATATAGATTCAATTACACAGCTGAAAATATTCAGTTGAGAATTAATAACATCCTAAAAACCAATATTCCGGTTTGAGAAAACTGATACATACACTGTACAAAACCAATCAAAAATATTTCCGAAAATCAAAAGAAAATGTTTTTATAAACGGTTCTTTAAATCTCGAAAATTTGTTGGTTTCTGAGGTTTCGACTGACAAAGAACACTTTTCGGAATCATGGGTTGCTTGGACGAGGTTTTGCATATTTTTGTTCTTGGTTATATTATGTTTTCGTGGATTAAGAAACGTTTGTATTTTTTTTTTTACAGTATAAGCTGCAGTCGTTGATCAACCTCCAGGAAATCAATTGACTGACACACATAGGTATCCATACACCTTTAAAACATCATATTCGATGAAAATGTCGATTTTTCATTTTTGCAATAATATTAAAATCCGATCTTTTATCTATCGAATTCTACTTTAATTGTATTAGAACCAGAGTTACTACCGTTTAATGTTAAATCTATTAGAGCTTGACGGAGGATTTTATAACCGGAAATATCGTTCTTCAAACCGAAAGTAAGCTGAAATGTATGCTTACATTCTTCTTTTTCGAGATTTAGCATTTAAATTGGATTGTATGTTCAATAAAATGCATGGAGTATATAATTAAACCTTTAAGGAATAATAATTATTTTTATAGCATGAACCGCCTTTAAAAGTCATTTTTAACTTTTTCTCAAAGTGAAGTTTTTCAGATATTTACTGTACGCAAAACATCCTATAGAAAAAATTATTCATGAAATGCCTTGAATTTTTTTTTTCTTATTTTACAAAGGATTATTGAGGGAATAGACAACAATCATGATGATAGATTAATTAGTTTTATATTTACACTGGTATAAGTTAAAATGTTGCAAGAAATTTTACGAATTTTGCATTACATTAGTACTTCAAGTGCCATAGCTTCTGCGACAGAAATGCTATTATAATACGGCTGGTCTAAGTCTTAGAGAAAATTATTCTCTTTATTATATAATTTACAAAATGTGAATGCATTGATTTCATTTTTAGTTATCGTGTTTTTCACATAATTTTAACTATTTTTCACTTTAAAAAATTTCTTCTGTGTAATTTCTAAAATGTTTATATATTTTTTAAAGTTTTAACTTAAATGTCGTTAGAAAAAATTGGTATAAAGAGAAAATTTCAAAAATTTCAAAAAATCACCTCCGAAGGTGTGCGGATACCTTATATCCAATCGAATAAAGTCGTGTACGTTCGTTTTACTGCCTGCATCACAGTAGATACACACTACAGGAGACGAAGAAGTAATTCTTATCCCATGGTTAATGAACTAATAGCAGTGGGTAATTAATTAGAAGCTAAACTTTTTTTTTTCATTTTGAACAGAATCAGGAATTAACGACATACCTTTTATGAGTGTGCTGTATACAGTTTATTCAGCATACAGAATTTAGGAAAGCCATTATTTGAACATATTTTTACGTTGAACAGGGCAGATGAGAAAAGTTCTGGAAAGAGAAACTTTTCTTAAGTGTTCAACTACTGTGCCGTCACACAATAGAGTTTTATTTAGTGTGAGTGATATCAACTGCTATCCAGGTTCGAAATTTTTATTCTTTATTTATATTTTTAATAACTTTAAAATTATTAACTTTTAAACATTTTACTTATTTAAAATATAACATTCTTTAAAATATAATAGGTAAGGAAATTCTTACCTGTATATTTCAAAGAAAAGTGTTGCTATATCCAAAAAAAAAAGGAAAAGAAAAGAAGAAAAGAAGCATTTTTATGAACACAATAAAATCATCTTTTCTTTCCACACAGTTTTGTTTAACTATTTTAGAGTAGATAGAAACAGTAATTTATATTTATGAATTGTATATAATATCTATGTACATCTGGCTACGTACAAACTCACAATTTATAACATTGCTTGTATATTCACATTGAGACTATTATAAAACAGCAATGATCTACTATGCACTTATATATTTGCAAAATCGAAAATACTTCGAATTACGATTTAAAAAAAAAATTATTTTATCTTGAAAACTGATCTGTTAATTGTGTCACTAACTTCTTATTTATCAATCACCGTTCTATAAACTAGATAGACTATTATTTTAAATTATACTAAAATTTACCGCCGTCTTATATATCTATTAAAAAGGCGAAAAAAAATATTTTTCTCTTCACCGTCCGATTACTAACTTAAAAGAGACTCAGATGTCAATTTTTTGATTAAATCGCTGTTTTTTTATTCTACATCCCAGCAGAAGAGTAAATATCTTCCACAATAAGTGTAAAACAAGAACGAAAAATCATGCGTCAAGCAAAGATTATGTAACACTTTCCAACGCTTCCAAAATAATTTTACGAATCATACTCTTTAATAAGCTAAAAGATAACATCTAAGTAATCCGAATACTTTTATTCAGCCCTGTATAGGATCTATAGATTTGTATATATACTACATAGGATGCTAAATTTTAGTTCAGTTAGGAAACACGTAGCACAGTTTAAAATTCTCCGTCTGGAGTTAAATAATACGGAAATGTGTTCCCGAACTTTTCTGCTTCCCTGTATAGGATCTACAGAATTTATACACACCACATAATATACAAAAAGCGATTTAAAATTAAAATCGCGTTCAGTAACTTAAAACGCACTTCCAGGAATTATTGTAAACATACAGTAGAGAATTATTTTGTGTGTCCCTGTAAATGAACGATGACTGCTATACACACAATATTCTGTAGTAAGTCTCTTGTAATGAACCTTATATAAATTTCAATGCGTTTAAAATAGGGAAACATTATTTAAATAAACCGCAGACGATTTTTCTCCATAGACGTAATTTAACGGAATTCTTTTTACTGTCCCTGTAAAGTAAGTATAAGTGCTATGCACACCCTTTTCCATATTAAGCTTCTTCTAATGCACCTTAGTGATATATATAAACTTCAATGCGTTTAAAATAGTGAAACATTATTTAAATAATCCGCAAATGATTTTTCCGCATAGACCGCAATGTAACGGAATTCTTTTGAGTGTCCCTGTAAAAAAACTATCAGTGCTACACACTTCCGTTGAAATAGGGAACATGCTATAGATAACGATTATAACATATAAAAATTGCAGGGCAATCCGAGCATATTTACGGGAGTTAGAGCACGGCCAGACGGCAGACGGCCAGACGGCCAGACGGCAGTCGGCAGACGGCCAGACGGCAGACGGCAGACGGCCATACGGCCAGACAAACCGAAGTCATAAGCACTTTTCAACTAGGTTGGAAAGTGCTAATAAAAAAGAAGAGGTACGTACCAACCAATTAAACGTCTACGAGTTTTCGTCTTAAACGATTTGCGAAACAAATAAAGTTATTTATTATTACCTTAGTAATTTTACTTTTTACTTACATTTGTCCTAATGTTTTTCACTATAGAACACCTTTTTTTTAAGTATTTCAAAAGTAACTATTTATTGTTTTATATGAATAAAAAAAATATAATATTTTATTTATATGAAAAAGTATTTATAAATTCTCTCTAAAAAATGAATTGAATAGTTCCTGAAACATTCAGAAAATTATAGAAATTTTTTTAATATATTCCTGAATATCTACCGTAATATAATCGTAACTATCATATTATAAATTGTTTTCAAGGAACAAATTGTTTACTACAAAAGAGAAATTTTCCGACACTTTATCTTTAATAGTTTTTATAAAACATGTAGTTAAATATGCAAAAAAAAAAATCATTTTCAGAAAATTAAAAAAAGATAAAGCGAATTTGCACACATATGTGCGACACTGTCTGTTTACGAAATTTAAGGCATTGTTTTAAAGGAGATTATTACATTTTTAGGTGCGTTCGTAATTATATAAATACGTAGCACCTATTGTCGTCGTCTGGTCCGTCCGTCTGTCTGTCTGTCCGTCCGTCCGCATTTAACAACGCAAAAACTACCCAACCGAATGGTTTGAAATTTAATATATATTATCTTTGCAGAATTTTGTCGAGTCATTTTAAATTTTATGAAAATCGAATCAAAACTTTAGGAGGTATTAATAAATATATTAAGAAATTTGAATTTTTTAAGAAAATTTGTTTTTTATTGTTATAGGAGCTTCTGAGGTTTAATGATCGAGCGACCGATAAACTTATTTTATGGCAGAAATTAATCTACAGACGATATAATTCATTTCACAGAATAAAAAATTATCAAGATCTGAATATTTATATAACTAGCCATAGTACGAACGCACCTCATTTGTCATGTTTGACGTACAATTTTCAACTTGTATAAATTGTGATGGTCATTTATATGCTCCGAAACTATATAATTATATATTACTCAATTTTTTAAAATCTGTTTTATCTTTTAAGGCTAAAATTAAAAAGTATGTTATTAATTCTTAAGATAAAAAAAACCTGGATTATGCGGATTAAATCCTGCATTATGCGGATTTTATATTGGCTAGAGATGACTCAATGTATTCTCAGTGGATTAAAATAAATTTATTATAAAATGAAAATAATCTGACACATATACCCAACTATTTGGAAAACAAGTAATGAGACGCGTCAATTAAAATAATTTGAGCGTAATAGGATTGTCACATTAAAAGGCGAAAAAAAATTATTATTTTTAAGAACGTAAAAGGCTATGAAAAGTTTAAAACTACTTGATGTTGAAAGACTGATTCTTGAAATCTTAAATTTGTGTATTCTGACGTCCATGCAATAATTAAAACTTTGCTAAATGCCAAGGCTAAAGAATAATCTAAATATTTGACATATTTCATAGAAATACATCTATTGAAGTACTCAGTAATATGTAACATGATTTTATGGCTGAAAGCATCGCACTGTCAAAACGTACTTATTTATATTAGGAAATATTTGGTTACTTATCATAAACGAAGACAAGACGAAAAAAAAGTTTTCTAAGACTGTTTTGACTTTCATGAAAATAAAAAGATTTAGGAGAATGTGGATACATTGCTCGATAATTTTAGATAAAATAATTAATTCATTTTTTAGTCTGAATTAATATGATTTTCCATTAATATATTAATTGTGATACCTGTACTTTATTAATTGAAATTTAAAATGGCAATAATACAGTAGGCCTCCAATTATTCGATGTCACACCCGGTTAATCGAATCATTAACATATTTTATCATAAAAATATTTTATTTATCACAATTCCAAAATTCCAGAAGAAAGTGTATTATTTTTTAATAAATTCAATCTTCGAAAATATCTCAGGTCCGGTGAGTGTCGGTTAATTGGGGGTCTGCTGTAACTTTATTTGCATACAAAAATTTTAGTAGTAATAAAAAATGTAAAATATATGAAGATTTGGTAATTTACCTTAGTGTAGTGCAGTAAATCATGTTCATCATTTCTCTTAATCATTTAAGGTGCTATTAATTCTGTTGCTGTATTCGAAAACTCATCAGAATTTACGAATAGTTTCACTTCCAAACAAATACATTCAATTTTAATATATTTTATTTATTTAAAACAAAAATTCTCTTAAAAATTCGGATGCAAATTTTAATTAAAATTATGTGTTTTAAGTTTATACCGCCTTCAAAGTGTTAATGGAAACATGAAAACGGAGTATTCATCAATTTATGGAATTCGTTTTGGGCTTTTTATTTTTTATTTAAATATATCATTAAAGCGTATGCTGCTAATAGAAAAAAAATAAAGACCGGATAATCCAAAAGGCATAAAATAATTTAAATGTCAATACTTCGAAAAGTTTAGTAGTCATTCAGAAGTTTCACATAAAGACGCAGAAAGACATAGGATTTTATTAACGGAAAATAAAACTGTTATCAGAATAGCTGCATTCATTAACGATAATTAGCATTGTAATAGTATTAAAGCTACTGATTGTAGATATTTAATCCAGATTGTGTTAGGATTTACAGCGGAAATCCTTTTGATGCTATGCAAAAAATCTTGCTATGTTAGACATGCGCATCCTAACGGCATCCGTCAAATCCAATATTTATAAACTTAGCTTTGTTGTGAATTCGGCTTTGTTGTTTAACAAACTGCTGACACAAATGAAACGCCATTAGTTGATGATAAATGTAATTATTCTTCCAATAAAATTTTCGTTATTAAAAAAACTATCATGTCCCTTTTAATATTTATTTGAAAACTGCAAGTTGACAGTATCTATGCATTTCGAGTTATCAAATGTTTATTTCTTTTGTGATTTTTGGATAACCCGTTACATATATCCTTTACGACCCATTCATGTTAAACTGCCTTAATGATAAATGTTATTAGCACGCCAGAATGCAGTTAAGATTAATAAAAGCTTTTAATTTTTTTAAGATATTTTTTGCACCGCTTGGTACGTAAATAAAATATACAAATGAAGGTGGTGTTAAATGTTTTATAAATAATCCGAAATATTCGATAAAAATTCTGAAATAAAAGACCCTTTAAGCAATCGAAAACCTAAAATGGTCCCACAATTGCTAACCTTTTTCTTTTTTAGTACCACTATTTCCAAATGGTAATGCAGCGAATATCTCTATTCAGAAATAGTCGTCATAAACGGTAAGATTGGTACCTATGTAATTACATTTCAATGAAGTTTTTATATTTCTTTGTGACAAATCCTTGACCATTGTTTGAAAGATATGATAACAAATATGTCGCTAAAATATATTTAATTGTTCTATATACATTATAGGCAGTTAATAATCTACATAATTCTTTATAATACTTGTTCAACAGATAAATTTAAAAAATGTTATTTGTCCATCAAAATCGCGCCATTATACAAATTCCACGACCAACGAAATGATCAATTTCAAATATGTGGTACATGCGCCATGTCCTCTCTAAATCTCGATTCACCCATGATCACGATTGAAGAGGTCACGGCTCCAACTTTGTTGTGTTCAAGATGCATGTGTTCGGCAAAACAAAAAACGGGTTCAATTCTGTATGCCCGTACTTGATCGCACAGCAGTGCATAGATGATGTCGATGAACCTCAATGTTTCTGAAACGTGCCGGTCTAGACATTATTTTACGGACGACAATGTTAAGTCACACAGAAAACAGATTATTAGTAAATTTCTTAAATGAGGGAATATTCATCCTATGGATTGCCCCGCTATGTTACCAGACTTAAGGTCAATTGAGCATTTTTGGAATGCTCTAGCATAGTGTTTCGTAAAGCTTTTGATCTCGAGACCACCATTAAAACCTAAATATTTCGAAGGATCCCTTAAATGAGTCACTCGATAACTGAAAATGTGGAAAACTTTGTCACTCTTTATGTTTTCTTCAACACCGTAAAAATTTTGGAAGTTCGATTTAAGAACCACTGTCGTCGAAAAGTCCAAGGCTCGACGTCAACCTCAATCCAAATCGACCGCCCTAGAGCATAATATCGGAGATTTGTTGTCATCCATTAATTATGTCACACAAATTTTGGTGGAGGTTTTACCTCCTCATCTGCCTATGTCACAGGTTGTTACACTCAAATAATATCCTCCTCTCTGTTGTGACTTCACATTATTTCAAACTCTTAATTTAGAACTAATTTTATGTAACAGTAAAGCTATATACAGTCTATACTGATTAAATATGATTAGATAAAAATAAATAAGTATAAAAACTCGTATAACTTGAATACTTTTACAGCTAAAAAAATGGAACTTTCAACAGTTAAGGATCTTAAAATCGACCAAGCACTTTTTTCCAAAAATGTAACATAACTATTTTTGAAAGATATATTCAATTTATAAAATAACTAGTAAACACGTGGAATAAATATATACCAAATGCAAATGCTATCATTTATTTTTAATTGGGCCTTTTTTTAAACTTGTGCATACATATTTGCAACTTGTGCTTATGTGTGAGATGATTAACAATAGTTGTGGAGAAAAGAAGGGCTTGGTAAATTTTACAGAATGTTAATCTCTTTTAAGAAAGAATATGACTCCTCATCGGTATTTAAAACAAGCGTCCTCAAAAGATTTTAAAGAAAAAACAAACGGTTTGCATCTAAACTTTTGGAGATGAGAATAATTTGCGTTTAACTCGCAGAATCTCATAATTTGTATTTATTCATCGTTTTTTAGATACAATACATCTACATCTTCTAACAGTAATTAGTAGCGAAATCTTTGGCGAAATCTTTGGCCGTTAACGACTGACACGTGGCCAATACGAAAGTATCGCCTTCAATAAATTTAAAAACTTTTTTGAACAAATTATTGATATTTTTCATATAAAAATGTTTTTTTGGTGTTTCCGGTGGACAATCTAAAAAATACATTAAACGTAAAAATTCTATCATAGTTTTCGATAAATGAAAAAATGGATTTCACCACCTATGTTCTGTCACAAGGGGTGTCCGGTTTCAATCCCCTAGTTAAGTTGAAACTGAAAATCTATTTTTTACCGTTTTTTATATGCATAATCTATAAATATTAGCAAATTAAATATTATATATGTATATTAGCGAACGACTGTATCTTTATAAATTTTGAGGTAAGCAACTTTTTTCTCGGTATACATTAGTGGTTTTATTCTTATTTTCAGTGTTTAAAAAATGTATTCATCCTCAACCACTTACCAGTGTCACCCAAACGCAGTTCGGGAAACTGAAACTTAAGGAATTTGAGATTCATCAAATGCATTTTCAGATTGAAAAATCTGATAATAATCAACAGGTATCAGAAAGAACGTAATGTCGAAAGCAGAAACAATTTAAAATAATATTCTGGTGAAGTGTGTCGATCATTATTTCACATTAAAAGTCTTGATGTCTTTTCTTCTTTTATTTTAACAGCAAACTAAACAAAACAGTAAATTAAATAAAATATTAGACTGAAAAGAATAATAAATTCCAGGAGAGCAATCAAGATGCTCCATATTCAAGATACAAATTATTCCAACTAACAAAAACAAGTTTTCTAATCAGTTCGGGGTTACGTAACATTACGTAACGCGCGACGTGAGCTTAACTCCGCCCACAGAACATGTGATCAAGGATTTCTCAACATCCTGCTCCACCATAAACACATGGGGGCTCATGAAAAATTTTCAAAAAATGTGCATCATAGATATATAACATCATATATATATATAACACCAATACAAGTAACCTAGTTTTCAATTAACAAATAATACCTCAATTATCTAATGTATAGAATTTTCAAATTAAAAATAATATTAAGGTATTCAAGTAAACAATTTAACATAATATTATTAAAGATCAAAATCTATTCCAAAATTAAAAATAATAATAATATATCCAAGATAATAAAATTCAAGAATGAAACCAAGTGAGTAAAACAAAACATTTTTAAAGTTTTGCCCAAGAATTTCAAGAAGACAGTCAAATATAAAATAAATTATTTAAATTTAAAATAATTCAGGTCAAGATACAACTAATATATATTCCTGTAAAGATATCAAAGTTTGATATGCTATCTAAATTAAATCATGAACACAAGAAAATTTCAAATATTCCTCTAATTTAAGAAACAATGCAAATACATATATTCCAGTGATACTTACATATCTTCTTCAATAAAGAACTAAACAATTTAAAATTGTATCTTCTACTAAAAATATAAAAAGAAACAGTTAAAAAATATTATTCTAGAAAAATTCAAAAAGGATAAGTAAGAGAAGTTAAAGTCCAATACAAATATCATCAAGAAAATGTTTAGTCTCTAAATGAAAAAAAAAGTTTCTTCAGTTTTTCAAGTCACTAATTTCAAGATTGTACAACAGATTTATAGGTCTTTTAATAATGGAATTGTTTGTTTTCACTTCACAAGACATTATTTTCCCTCTCTTCCAACAAATGTTTTTGTAATTTTTCCCAACTTCCAGAAAGCTCTAGGTAAATGTTCATCATGCACAAGCACAACATCATCTATCTTGAAATCAGATGTTTTATTTTGATCCGTACAGTCAGCAGATTTTAAGTTGAGGAGATATTCATTCTTACAGCGCTTCCAAAAATGGTTTAAAATAGTCTCACGTAAACGAAAACGTTTCACTAAAGTTTCTTTGGTTGCTGGTAAGGTTAAATCGTTTACTTTTATAGTTGGTAAACACAAAGTTCGTTTTCCTATAATAAAATGAGCAGATGTTAGAGGAAATGGTTCATCTAGTTCAGAATAAATGTAAGTCAATGGACGAGAGTTTATGATAGCTTCTACTTCAACTAGAAGAGTTTCCAGCTCACTTAGAGCCAAAGAAGATTTGCCGATGACTTTACGTAAAGTAAACTTCACTGAGCGAACCATTCGCTAATAAAAGCCACCCACCAGGCAGCACGTTCGACAATGAATTTCCAAGAAATTCCCCGATCGGCGTAAAACTTTTTTACGTCCGGATGGCGGATAGCTTTCCACATTTGTTTTAATTCAAGTTCAGCTCTTTTGAAAGTTTTTGCATTGTCTGAGTAGATTATAGCACACAGCCCTCTTCTTGAATTAAAATTGTGAAATCCTAATAAAAATTCTGTAGTTGACATGTCTTTCACAAGCTCCAAATGAATTGCTCTTGTGATAGCGCAAGTAAACAATAAGATGTAATTTTTATTCTCACTCCCCTTCACATATAGGGGCCCCGCAAAATCAAGGCCTGTAAAGGAAAATGGAGGTGCTTCGTTAATGCGGTCACCTGGAAGAGGTGCTATTACTTGTTGACCAGGGCGTATGTTAAATTTCTTGCAGATTGTGCAGTTGTTGAGGACTGATTTTATACACTGTCTACCTCTGAAAATCCAAAACTTTTCACGAGTTTGTACCAGTGTGTCTGCTACTCCTGCATGCAAAACCCTTTCATGGGAATCTTTACTAATCAATTCAGTAAATTTATGTTTGGGAGGAAGCACAATAGGATGTTTATCATAAAATGGCAAGTTAGCCTTTTGTAACCGCCCTCGTACCAAGAGTAATCCTTCTTCTGACAACACAGGATTTAGCTGCAAAATGTTGGATTCTTTAGGGATATTTTTGTTAAGCTTCAAGCATTTTATAACCTCAGGAAAACTTTCTTCTTGAACAAGCTTTACTCAAAAATTTTCGGCATTTTTTATTTCATCAGCTGATAATTCCGCAAGATTCGTTTTTCTGTTTTTAGTTTTATATTGGAAATAAATCTAAATACCCATGCAGTTACTCGATACAACTTCTTTAGTGAACTATATCAACGTTATTTGTGTTAACTACACAAGAAATAATTTCTGCTTTTCGAGACCGCTCTTCAGAAACATTAGACACTTGAGTTGCGGGTATTTTAACTCTGGGCCACTGATCTTCAGGCAAGGAAAGAAATTCGGGACCGTACCACCATTTTTGAGAATTGGCCAATTGTTTTCCTGAACAACCTCTAGTGATTAAGCCGGCAGGATTAAGTTTGCCTTCGCAATGTCTCCATAAACTAGGATCAGACAAGTCATGAATTTCTGAAATTCTATTCGCGACAAATGGTTTCCATTTTTTTTTTTAGCATTTTATTCAATAAAGGACAATTTCAGAATCTGTCCAGAAAACAAATTCGAATACCTGGAGAATATTTTAAAGGTAATTTGCAAGTCTTGCACCAATAACTGCTCCCATCAATTCAAGGCGAGGGAGAGTTAATTTCTTCAAGGGATCAACCCTAGATTTAGACATGACAAAACTAGTTTTAAAATTTTCTTTAGATGTTTGATATCGTAAATATACTACTGCACCATAGGCTTTAGGATTAGCATCTGTAAAAATATGTAACTGGAGACCCTCCTTTTCCATGATCAGGGTGCTAAAGTAATATCTGGGAATTTTCAGTTCTGAGAGATCCTGTATTTCTGAAATCCATGTTTTCCAATCATTTTCGAACTCACCAGAAAAGTTTTCATCCCATGATATGCCCATTACCCATAATTATTGCAATAAATATTTAATTCGAATAATAAAAGGAGTGATTAACCCCGCCGGGTCAAACAACATGGCTGCAATTTTCAAGACATTCCGTTTTGTACAAGAATCATTATTTAATTTTGATAACAATGGACGTAATTCTAGTCCCAAATTATCTTCATTACTGTTCCAAGTTGAGCTTAATACTTTTAGAGAGTTATTTGGTGGATCGGAATTAGAAATAGGTATGCTCTTATCAATCCAACTTTTCCTAAGCTCCTCGGAATTAGTTTCAAATTTTCTTAAATTCATTCCCCCTTCTTTCAAAATATCAACAGCTTCATTAGATAAATTAAAAGTCTCTACAACATCATTTTCTCCGGTAAACAAATCATCTACATAAAGGGACGAATTAAGGATCTCAAATGTTTTCTTCTGAGAGTCTTTATATTTAGTGATATGGTTTTTAATAGTACAGGCAAGGATAAACGGACTGCAGGTGACACCAAAAGTCGCCCCAGTCATTCTATAGGGAACAATTTCTTTATTTTTGTCAAAATCTTCATAGTATAAAAATCTTAAGTAGTCGCGATCTTCTTCCGCTATAGATATCTGGAGAAAGGCCTTTTCAATGTCAGCTGAAAGGGCAATTTTGTGTAATCGGAATTTTAAAATAATATCCAGAACATTTGGGTTCAAGTTAGGACCCGGATTCAGGCATTCATTTAAAGATAAGGAATCCGCTTGTTTAGAGGAAGCATCGAAAACAATCCGAGTTTTTGTAGTAATTTTATCTTCTCGGATGACAGGTCTATGGGGCATGTAGTAACAGTTATTCTCGGAAATCTTTTTAGGGCACAATTCTACTATAGCTTCATTAACTTGGTCAAGCAAAATACAATTGTATTCTTTGAATAACGACTCATCTTTCAAGAATTTATTTTCCAAACTAGAAAACCGCTTTTTTGCTACTTCAAGATTATTTTTAAGCAAATCACGAAAATTTTTCCATAAAAGACGTGTTTCATAGTGACCATTCACGAATTTTAAGTTTTCTTGAAACTCATTTATTACTTCATAATTAGAAATTTGCTTTTCATTACTTTCAATAATACCAATGGCTTCAAGTTCCCAAAATGCTTTTAATTGAGTATTTAAATTTTCACCCGAAACATTTAAACATGTTAAATCTCTGTCTTTCGAATAGCAAATTACATTTAAACAAGAAATAGAATTCATCGAATAATTATCTGGCATTTGTACAACTAATGTTGTTCCGAAAATAGACGTTTGAAAGTATAATTGCTTGTTTATTTTGGTAAGCGATCCACATAATGTTTCATAAATATAATTAACTCCTAATAAAATTTGAACTGGTAAATTTACCTCGAATAAATCAGCTAATTGATATTCCTTTGAAATAAGGTTTTGAACTCGGGGATTAATATTTTGACATAATTGGGTACCACAGATTTCATCCGTAATTAATGCCTCAACATTAACCGAATTATACGGATGATATCTGCTTCTCAAGGTTATTAATACACATTCAAATTCTTTTTCTGTAGGATTTCTGTTAGAAAATGTGTAAATGAAAAGTTTTTCTTTTCTTAAGATTTTGGCATTTAATGCCTTTGCCAAATCACTCCGAATAAATGTTTTTGTGGAAGCAGAATCATATAGTATTCTGGCAAATAATTTTTTAGATCCACTTTCCACCTGAACACAAGCCGTTTGCAGTAGAGTGATATAAGTATTCCTCAAATTTTTTGACTTATGAATAGATTGCATTACTGTTTCATTTGCAGGAATTTAGCTAACTTGTTTTAAATTTGGATCTTGATTTTCAACTAATTTTTTACATTTTGTTTGTGTGCAAAATAAGTGATTATGTTGTGTGCTTTGACATGTTTGACAGGGCAGAATTTTTATTTTACAAGTTGACTGTAAGTGTTTGAAAAAGCATTTATAACAGCGTCCGACTTTCTTTAACTTAAATCTTTTTTGTTCATTGATTAGGATTTTGCATCCTAATCTATTATGGGAATTAGAATTGCAAAAAATGCAAACACCTTTAGTAACAGTGTTTAATGCAGCTGCGGTCGGGAATTTATTTTTATCTTAAATTTCTCTTTAGAATATTCAGCTTTCGAACGAAATGTTTCCTGATCTTTCAACGAAATTCCTGACACTAGATCTGCAGCTTCCCTAGATTCAATTTCAAACTTGATGAATTTCATTAATTCCTCCACATCACCCATTTTCTTAGGATCCCGTTTTCTGTGAAATTCTACCACTAAATTATGTGGCAATTGTTTTAACAAAATAGGGATTAATATATATATCTAAATTTATCTGACGCAATACCCATAGATTGCAAATTCCTAATACTGACTTCACTTTCATCATAAATATGTCTGAGACCCTTAATATTTGATGAAGATTTAACAGGTTCGATTTCTAATAGTTTATTAACAAAACAACTAATTAACTGGTCTTGCTTTCCGTATCTTTCTTTTAATAAGGTTAAACAAGACTTATAATTTTCTTCTTTTAAAACAAAACCAGCTACTGATTTGTAAGCTTCACCAGTTAAGAAAGATTTCAAATATAAAAATTTATCAACTGTAGTTCATGATTCATTTGAATCTATAGCACTTTCAAAACTATTATAAAATTCCAAGAATTACTTGGATCACCACTAAAGGTGGTTATATTTAGTTTGGGCAAAATGTCAGGACTCTGTGATGTATTATTTAAATTAGAAATACTATTGTTACTTTTAATAGATTCAGCTTGCTCGACCTTGAATTGTTTTAATTTACCTCTGATATTGGTTTTCGAATCAGATATAGCTTCATCATTAGGGTGGATCGAAAAGTATACAAAAAAATTTTTTTTTTCGAAATTACTTTTGGCGCGGTGTGCAAAAGTTGCCTTTTATGTATATTAGTTTACACGTTTTTTTTTTATTGAAATCCATTCATATCTTCCGGTGCCCCAAGCGTCCCAAAAACAGTTAAAAATTGAAATTTTTATGAAAACTTATATATTTTTTTGTTTTTTTATTTGTTTTAAATTACTTTTGGCGCGGTGTGTGAAAGTTGTCTTTTATTTATATTAGTTTGCATGTTTTTTTAAATCGAAATCCATTCATATCTTCAGGTGCCCCAAGCGCCCCAAAAATAGTTAAAAATTGAAAGTTTTATAAAAATTTATATATATATTTTTTTTTAAATTCTATTTGGCTTCGTGTGAGAATGTTGTGTATTGGGTGTATTACATAATTCTGTAGTTTACATATGTATATATATATATTTTTATCGAAATGCATTCATATCTGCCGGTGCCCCAAGTATAGTTAAATATTGAAATTTTTAAGAAAATGTCTTACAAAGTTGTCAAAGTGTTTAATTAATAACTTATAAACATATAAATAATAATAATTTTATAATAATACATGAAATATAAATTTAAAAATCAAAGCACTAAATCATAAAAATTATAAAAATTAACCTTACGTAGCAAATTGTTTACTTTTAATTTGGAGATTTACATATTTCTAAAGTTTGTAATCCTTTTTGGGATTAAAATGTTTGATATGGCGTCTTGATTTTATTCAATTCAATGTGAAACCGAGTCTCTTTTCTTGTGCAGATACACTTTCTGATGCCTCAGGCACTAGGTGAATGCATCTTTTATCATCTTGTGTATGTCATTGATATTTTGACCATTCCTCTGTTTTTCCTACATTTACCATGGCCTCAATTTATTCATAAGGCACATTCGTCAAAAGAAGTGGTTCGATACGTCCAACTCATTGCCAGTCAATAAGTTCACAATAATACTTTGCTTTGAAGTGTATTTTTGGTACTTGAAAAATTCTTACTTCTGGTAATCCTCTATTTTTATTTCTAGCACAAAATAGTTTTCGTATTATTAAATACCTAATAGGCTCTGTGTTATCTCAGAGCATAGATAATTAAAAAAAATCAGGATGACAAAAGAAGCTATATAGTTGAACAACAGCGTCTACAAACTGTCTTAGATCGGGGTAAAATGTGATAAGTTTCCAAATATACCGCTTACCTCCTATTATGGAGGGCTTTGATTTGATATGGAGCCATATAGGTCCATACTTTCATAAGATATTTTCTAAGAATAATGAGATTCTAAGATGGATTTTCTGTGGCCACCTACAACCTTAACTTTCTACCTGCAGTCGTTAGCCATCTTGAGTAAACAACTGGAACAGGGTTTTTAAATGCCCGGTCAGAGCCACTTTCACCAAGTGATATTTCTACGCAAATATCATATAAATATTGTTGATCATTGCTGAGAACCATTCCACCTATGTTATCTACATATTATCCACACTTATTGAAGAAAAGGAAACTACAGGTTGCTCCTCGCAAATTTTGATTGATGTACCAATTGGCCCACAAAAAGGCTTTAGTACCAGTTGTTGCACATCTAAAGAATGTAGTAAATGTCGTAAAGACCTTTAGCTTCTTCTGTTACAAATGTAACGTGTCCAATATGCAGTGAGTCAGGTTCCTTTACAAGAGAATAATGTTCCTCCTTTGTGATCTTTGTGTAGCACATTGTGCTCTTCATCACCAGCATTTTTGTATTGTCTTTTTCCCATCAGAAAATAATACGGTTAAAATAGACAGAGGCACAGCTAAATTGCTCGTCTCTGCAACTAAATATCGAGCCTTTGTACACTATCGACGAATTTTGTTGCGATCTACTAAATTCGAAGTCCCTTTATTGTGTACAATTCCAATATCTTGTAAAACAGCACTGGCAAATTGAAGCAACTGCTCTGTTCAAAACTTCGTATATAACAGTATAGAATTAAAAATTGTACATTTAATATAAACGATAAACGATTTGTCATCCCCTGGATCTAATAATTACACTATACAAAAGATTATTTAACTGTTATTTTTACTTATAATTTTAAGTTCAAGATTTGCATAAAAATCGATTTTCGGCAAGTATTTAAGTGGATACCCGGAAGAAGTTATTGAAGTTAAAAATGTTTTGCATGTGTGCTAGTAGGCTTAAAATACAACTTTCGCACCCCGCGCTAAAAGTAATTAAAGAAAGAAATAAAAAATAAAACAAAAACAAAAAAATTATAAATTTTCACAAAACTTTCAATTTTTAATTATTTTTGGGACGCTTGAGGCACCGGAAAATATGAATGGATTTCAATTTAAAAAAACATGTAAACTAACATGCATAAAAGATAACTTTTGCAACTCGCGCCAAAAGTAATTTTAAAAAATAATAAAAATAATAAAATAAGTGAATTTTCATAAAATTTTCATTTTTTTAACTATTTTTGGGGCGCTTGGGGCACTGGAAGATATGAATAGATTTCAATAAAAAAACAGATGTAAACTAATATACACAAAAGGCAACTTTTGTACCCCGCGCCGATTCGATTATCCACATTTCGATTTTCCGATCCACCCTATTCATCATACTCAAGTGACTTTTGAATTTCGTTTTCAAATTGCGTTTCATCATCAATTAATTATTCAATTTTTTCATTTAAATTTTTAAGTTCGTGTTGTTTTTCTTGTAAATTTATTAAATACTCTGACAGTTTAAACTGATCATTGTCACTTTGAGTATCCATACTTTCCAGAAATGTATCAATAGAAGATATCAATGTCGTACATGAAGTTCAAGCAAGCTTGCGTTTTGCCTTTAATTTATCAAGTTTTTCCATTTTAGAATGATAATAATAATAATAATAAAGTTTTTACAGTACCTTTTATCCGAGCTTAGTCCACGAGAAAGAGCAAAAAAACTTGCAATAAATCAAAAGCATCGACGCCGAATTCAGAACATATTCTAAAGCGTATAAACATATTCTTGTATTACCGGGTTACGTGGCGCCATGAAAAATTTGATACTATCAGCAGGTGTCAGAAAAACGTAATGTCGAAAGCAGAAACAATTTAAAATAATATTCTGGTGAAGTGTGTCGATCATTATTTCACATTAAAAGTCTTGATGTCTTTTCTTCTTTTATTTTAACAGCAAACTTAACAAAACAGTAAATTAAATAAAATATTAGACTGAAAAGAAAAATAAATTCCAGGAGAGCAATCAAGATGCTCCATATTCAAGATACAAATTATTCCAACTAACAAAAACAAGTTTTCTAATCAGTTCGGGGTTACGTCACATTACGTAACACGCGCCGTGAGCTTAACTCCGCCCACAGAACATGTGATCAAGGATTTCTCAACACAGATGTCCAATAACGGATTATTTTACACAAAAACAGAATTCAGTTTGTTTTCCTTTCGAATGCACAATTAAATTAGTTAATTATCTCTTTTCTTATTATTCTAGTTATACTTTATAGGGGAGAAAGCTAACTACACAAGTAAGCGTTTAACAATGCGTTTCTAATTCCTCGCAAAATCCCAAAATACCTTTTAATGCTCATACCTGTTTTTTAAAATAGAACAGTGACAATTTGAATTAGGAGTAAATGGATAATTAGAGATTGGTTGTAAGAATTAATAGGCTTTGTTACTGAAAATTTAATGTTAGAACATAAATAAGTATATAGACAGTTCATGCAGAAAACAAATGTGAGATAGATATATGGAAAATCATAAACAAATAGCTTTGGTGTAAAATGTTTTATTCTAATACTTTTAGAACGACAGTTATGACTTTTATTGGGATTTTGTAGTGTGTATGTTCACTTTACATACATTTATATATATGGTTGGAAAATAAATCATTTTTTTTAATATGCTTGAACAGACAAATTAATGTGTGCATGTTAGACGTACTTACAAAATTTTAACAAATATAAATGTATTCAATTAAATAAAGTATATAATATACATTACACAATAAAAAGTATGTATGACGAAATTAAGTTACGTGCCTTTCCATTAAATGCTTTAAATTTTAATTCATATTTTTCTTTAACAAAGCTTTTATACAATTTTGCTCCTATTAGATATTAAAGATTTATATTACAGATTACCTTCTAAACTGTCATTTATATCCAAACAAAAGAAAATCTTTATTATATCTTTATTATATGAAAAGCTTTATGATCATTACTTTTCATAACAAAGTACTATCACAATTAAAATAAAAACTTTTGTTCCAAAAAGGTGACATAACTGTTTTCAAAAGAGATGTTCAATATATAAAATAACTAGTAACCATGTGGTATAATACAAGAATAATACAACTGTTAACGTTTAATGATTACGGAATTTCAGGTATATTTCACGAGATTTAGTATTGTTATGTCAGCTTTCTGTTTCTGATACTTTTTAACTAGTAATAAATAAAATAATATATTTTTGACATCCGTTTACTATTTTCTATATTAACAAGGTATTCATTAAGGAAAATATACGTTTTTCTTCCACATCAATAGATTTAAAGAAATTTCAGTGTTAGGTAATGAAAATCTTTTATCATAATAGTAATACTAAATGACATGATAATAGAAAATAGTGCAGACATAAATAAAAATCATAGTTCCAAACATCCTCCCCCTTCGTAAAAATAGTGAAATATACCCCTACTTGTACCCAAAGATGTCATGTAATACTCTTCATGATACCATTTTACATCTACATCCGTGTGTCCCTAATTTCTTTTTTTTTCTAAAGAGATTATTCAGTCATGTTGAAATTTAATTTTGTTTTTATTGATCATTCATAAAATCATTCAAAATTAATTTTGCTTTAGCATACATAAAATTTATCTTATTCTTTTCTCTTTTTTATCATTAAATTTCCCTTTTTCTTTGAAATAACACTCTTTTATATTGAAATAGTCCTCTTTTTAGAAACTAGCATCGTGCTTTTTTCTTTCTAGAATGAACACTATTTTACATTAAAAGTAGCATTAGAAAAATTCATTTTATTGTTTACACATAAAATAATGCATATATGTTTGTTTACATAGATATGTTCATGCTTTATAAAGATTTGCTTTATAAATGGAAAGAATCACAGTAGTTAATCATTATTTTTAAATCAGGTGCTTTAAATTTATAACTTGCAATTTACTAAAAGTGGACAAAATGGATGAAATGTAACGACAAGCGTAATATCATATTTAGTCCGGGGCGATTTTTTTCACAGTGGGAAAAAAAAAAAAAAAAAAAAAAAAAAACGAAATACTCTATTTGTAAATCGTGAAAAATTTGTGCCATTCTACCCGCAGAGGAGGGAAGAGTAGTATATACATTTGAAGTACAGAAAAGGTATGAGGAATTTCAATTTTAACGAATATTATTCTCATATGTCTAAGTTAAATGAAATGCATGAGCTGTGTTTTACATGGGTTGGCTATGCGTTTTACAAAATGTGCAGCTGCAAGATTAAAACCGTTTGTAGTTACAAAATATGTTTTTTATAGCTTATGAATTTTATTTTAAAATCGATTTTGATATTTATAGAAAATAAATTATGAATTTAAATATATGTATGCATTAAATATAATGTATGCATATGTATATATGAAACGCAGGTGAAAGAAAAGGATCATGGTCCAACCCCACCTCCTCTCTCTCTCAGTGTCCCATTCCTCTCTAAACGTAGTATATTTAGCATGTGGCTTATAGCGTTAACCATGTTGAATTTTAAGGGGACAAATCACCTTTAAAATGGTCAAAAATTCAATTTCAAGGTTTTGATGTTAGTAAATAGTGCATTTTATTCTGAGTAGAAAGGTACCAATGTTTTTCAGAGGCGATAATTATTGACGAAGATATAAAGTAAAACGCAATCGTCATTCTTTGTTTTTGAATGGAGAGTGAAAACTTTAAATGCATTTAATTCACAACAATGATTTTCAATCTTGCGCCCACGATTTCTCCAAAAATAATTTAGATAGAACCTCAATTTTTTTTTTCAAACTTATTAATGTTGTAACAATGAACAAAATGAACTAGAATCTTTTAATTTGATCAATAAATTTAAAAATAATTAACTGTAATTAAATGAAAAACGCATTTTATATTATTATATTTTTATATTATTTTTGTTTTCAGATATAATGTCTCAAAATCATTTTCAAAATACATTTCAAATTTAATCTGTAAAAAATAACTTCACAATCTTACAACTTTAAAATAGAAAAAATATATATATAATTGTGATTATATGCACTACATCTGGTGTGTAAAATAAATAGTAGTATTTAGTTTAAATAAATTAGTTTTGTCCCATCCTTCATGCTATCCCACTTTTTCATCCACTCCCCTATTGATTGTCTCACTCTGTAGTTAACAAAAGTCATTGGGTTGGTCTCGTATACTGGTCTCTGTAGTTGGAAAACATGTTAGCAATATAAACGTTGACTGTCCGCAGCCGTTCTGAATGCCTTTTCCGTATCACTTGCCAATATCTAAAAAATTCTATAAATATTTTTTCCTTGAAGATTTCTTGAAGACTTTTTAAAAATATATCTTAGTTTCAAAGTTTATGGTTCATAAATTGTTTGATATTAGGGGGTAGAAAATAAAATTACGAAAACATATTTTGAACTCTTCCTAATAAATGGAATCAATAACGCATTAAAGCGTAGTTAACGTTCATGAAAAGAAAATCGATTTTTTTTTTACATTTTTCGATTCCCTATAGTGTGTAGAACAAGCTCTTTGAACAGTTAGGTGAAATTCGAAATAGTTAAGAAGTTACAGTCAATTGTAATCGAGGGCTGTAAAACAGGTATTCGAGATCCGGCAAAACACAGCTGCACACGCGCTGAATTCTTTGCTTCGTAGTTATAAATTCAGGAAACGCAGACTAACTGCAAGTTGCAAAATATAATGATTAACTAAAAAAAAATTATCCTCTTTTTCTTAGTAAAGCCTTAAACACATTTTTCTTGAAACGACATTTTAAAGCGCGCCGTGCAAAGTTGCGTTTAAATGGTTTCAACCAATCACCATTTTTCTTTTTTGAAATTAAAGATTATTTATTTTGTTCTGTCATGAACTTTTCGTATTCATATATATATATATATATATATATATATATATATATATATATATATATATATATATATATATATATATATATATATATATATATATATATATATATATATATATATATATATATATTATAATATTTTAAAGCAACTCTGAAATTTAAAAAAAAAGGGAGCAAAAAAACCAATAGCCTTTTCAAACGACTACAACTTTACCAAATTTCGATCACTATCATTAAATAGGTTTATGGCCACCAACATTTAATATGTTTTCTGACAAATTTGTTTATGTTTGTATGAGATGATTTCGGCAAGTTCGCACTACACGGCGCGGGTGATGCACGCAAGGCATAAACATATGCAACTGACAATATCTCCATCCATTTTAATTACTATTGTATAATGAGTACGTATTTTTATAGCAAAAACTATGAACAATAACTGGGTGAATTCAGTTTTTCTGTTACTTTATTCTATCTATGAAAACAAATCCCGATGTTGATCTACTTTTTCAGCCGATAACCTCCCATTAATTTGTTACTTCCTAAAGTACAGGGTGTCCTATCAAGACCGCACAAACTCTGCAGAGCCAGATTACTCGCTTAAAAAATGCCCAAGTAACTATACGTCTACGACCCATAGTTTTCGAGAAAAATGCAAAAAAAATGAATGACGTTATATTCGGTGAAAGGGAAAAAAGTTTATTGGAAACATGAATGACATTCTTCCTAGCATTTTGTCAGGCAATACCATTACATTGGCCGCAGATAAAGTATATGTGGCAGTACACACGAGCGGATTGCATTATCACCATACGAACGTTACTGGTAACTACTATATGCAATCTATTAAATGCGATTCAAAGGACTGTTTGACGTCACTACATGGCGTGCGCATGCATGCATCGATATACTCGGTTGACATTTTGAACATCGCCCTACGTAAACATGTGCAAATAGCGATGTTCATGTTTCCAATAAAGTTTTTTTTCTTGCACCGGATATGACGTCATACTATTCTTTCGCATTTTTCTTGAAAATTATGGGTCATAGAGCTATAGTTCTTTGTGCATTTGTATGTGCTCTGAGCGAGAAATCTGGCTGTACATAGTTTGGGTGGTCTTGATGAGACACCCTATAGAATAGAAGATAATAATGGTATCTTCAAGTGAACCAGGATCCCTATTCCAACAAGGGAGTATACTCAACCTTTTTGGATGAAAATGAATGAAATGAGTATGAGTCGATAGTTCTCATAGAGTTTCTGTAAAGGAGGATCGCTTTATTTCGCAAGTTTTTCTGTGAGGAGAACTTAAACCAGCATTATAAAATGAATAAATTCTTATACGGACATTACTGAAAGATGTGGGTTATTAGTAAATATCTTTTGATTTGTCATTTTATACTGTGTATGAATTTAGTATAAAAATATACATCATGACAACATATACGTTTAAAAATTAAAAATTAGTTTATGTACGGCAGTCAGCTCGCGATAACGAGGAAGGTAAAGACCGTTAGCAGTGAAGTGTATTAAAATATTATCGTGGAAAGAAAAATGGGTACATAAGATTGATAAACAGGAGAATTCAGAATTACTTTTTGTGTATTGTGCTATTCGTGAAGAAATCTCAGTGTCCATAAATTTTCCACATTTCCTAAATGAATGTCTAAAATTAATTATAAAAAAAACAATGATTTCAAATTTATTGTCAAATGTGAGAATCTTATCAGGAAAGATAAAAAATCCAGATCGTATGACATGTTTGTTTCACACTGAGGTAAATTGTCAATGAAAAACAAATCTCTTCTAGATATAAAAGCACAGATTATGACTCCGATGCATTTCTAGAGTAGAGTTGTGTTAAAAACATATTTGAGGCAAAATTTTACATATTTAGTAAGCTAACAAATTGTGAAAGTACTTGCCCTTGTTGCCTTTTTAGGTTTCCTCCATGTGAATAAGAATTAAATTTGTAAACAATAAAAAGTACATATTATATAGAGACATATTATATAGATGATGTTAGAGATGCTAAAGTGGGGAGTGGGCAAAAATAGATTTAAAACAACTGCTCAACTGTTCTAGATAACTGACAAAATTGCTTTGAAGGTCCACAAACTACAGTTTAAGATTTTCAGTTCTATATGATTAATAATGCTGCAGTCTATTTTCATAAAGTTTCCCACTTGGGTGTTTTTCTTTTTTCTTTTGCATTCGGGATAGTATACTATAGTCAAGCACGTCTCCTCCAGTAGTCTATCTATGTCTCAAGAAGTTTCTTCTCTTTTGCAGCTTTTAAAGCCCGTGCTTCAAGTTTTCGCCATCAAACCCTTTAAAAGGGCTATTTTTGTTTATCAAAATATATTTCTATCCCAAAGCATAGGATCTAAAATTTCTATAATTTTTCTTATCTCATATATTTTTTATCTATTCCATAGTATTATCGATCTATAATCTATTTTTTTAATTATAATAATAATAAAAACATTGCATCGAAAGAAAATTCAATGAATGTTAGCGTGTTATTACACTCGAGAGATTACGGAGTTCGTGTTTTTTAAACATATCGTTATAAATTTATATACTGCCTCATTATAAAAACATTCTTCTGAAAGTTTATTTGCTTCAAAATAATGTGTGAAAGTAAATTATTTTTTTTGTATTTACAGTTATGAAATAAGTCTACGAAATTCCGGAAAATACAAAATCAAAATTATTCTCGTGGAATAACAAATTTTATTTTTTTAACAAAGAAATGAAAAATAATGATTTAATAATGTAAATATTTTGTTAATCAATATTGTTTTAAGAAAACAAAATATTATACTTAGTCTTACAACCATTTTTTTGTCGTACATTTTATTTTTACATGTAAAACGTTGTTATGTAAGCAACAAAATAAACTGTTAACATATTTTTAATGCAATGTTAATGTAATGTCTCTAGTTAGGTGCGTTCGTAATTATATAAATACGTAGCACCTATTGTCGTCGTATGGTCCGTCCGTCTGTCCGTCCGTCTGTCTGTCTGTCCGTCTGTCCGTCCGTCCGTCCGTCCGCATATAACAACGCAAAAACTACCCAACCGATTTTTTTGGAATTTCAGATATATTATCTTTGCAGAATTTTGTCGAGACATTTCAAATTTTATCAAAATCGAATCAAAACTTTAGAAAATATTAATAAAAATATTTATGAAGAAATTTGAAATTTAAAAAAAAAAAATCGGTGCTTTTTTGTTATAGGAGGTTCCGAGGTTTAATCGTCAAGCGACCGAGAAACTTATTTTATTACAGTAATTAATCTGCAGACGATATAATTCATTTCACAGAATTAAAAATAATCAAGATCTGAATATTTATATAACTAGCTACAGTACGAACGCACCTCGTTTGTTACGTTTGACGTACAATTTCCAACTTGTTTTATTACTACTACTGTTCTTATCTTAATTTTAACTAAGATGTATTTATATGTTATTACAATTTCCATTTGTGTTCAGATCCTTCATAGTAAACTATAACTTGCACATTGAAATAAAGTAACGCTAAGAGATTACATTGAATTATATAATAGTTTTTTATTGTATAAAATCCCGTTTTTAAAGATCCAATTAAGAATTTATCATGTGAGCATTTATCATTAATAGCTTATCAGAAGCAGGAATTTTGCGTTACTTACTGTGAAACTCCAATTATCCAGAAAAATGCATTCTGGACACAATCAAAACATGAAAAAATCCAGACAGTCGGATCAATCATCTGAAACACTCTATGTTGTAAAATCAAAAAAAAAAAAAAAACTTTCTAAAATAGTCTTTGTTTAATTAAATAGTGCCTTAATTTAACCTTTAATTAAATAGTATGCTATAATTCAGTTTAGTAAGAAAACACGTAACACAGTTAAACATTCATCTTTAGAAGTTTCTACCAATAGACAGAAACATATTTGAATTCATAAAAAAAGATATTTAATTAATGTCTGTATATTAAATATTTATTCTTCATGTTACCAATTTTTACACCCTGACACTACCTAATAAACATGGTTAAAAGTTCTATAAAAACAGTCAATCATTACTAAAAATGTTTAAAAGCTTCACATAAAACTGTCACCATTACACAAAAACGCTTTCACTCCGGCTGGGGCATCCCCAGTTGTAACCCTCAAGCATCCGTCTCTTTGCTATATACAGGGTGATTATAAAAAAACTATCCCGATATATGAGCCCCTAACTGTCATAACGTTCACAGAAACTGAATGAAATTCTGGCCTAAAATATTTTGAGGTATGCGCTCAAGAATCATGTGAAAAACAACAGTTAAATTCTAACAGTTACGGTTACAGTGACAAAATTTCGAAAATTTCAAATGGCAACACTTACTTTTTTTTTATTGGAATGTGATCTCCATAGTGAAAAACCATAAAAAGCGTTGGAACGGTACCTGTAGCACGAAAATCGTCGGCGCTAGACAGACAGACAGACAGACAGCGCCCACCCTAGGGACCAGCTTTTGGCTAATGGCCAGGACGAACCCCTAAGCCTAGGGAGGGAAAAATATTACTATCCGGCGCTAGCTACAATAATTACAAGTTAAACTACAATTTTTACAAAGTATAAACGTTACCCAATTTTGCCACAAGGCTGGGCGAACGTTAAAATTATTACAATAATTGATATTTTACATAAACTTTAATTTTAGTTATTTATATAGCATT
Organism: Maratus michaelseni; assembly: GCA_963931845.1. Lineage (NCBI taxonomy): Eukaryota > Metazoa > Arthropoda > Arachnida > Araneae > Salticidae > Maratus > Maratus michaelseni. The sequence continues at coordinate 183,308,530 of OZ007589.1, read as the reverse complement.
TTGAGATTAACATTATGATGACAATTATTTGTAGTCGTCCATTTTGAATGCATTAGTACGTATACAATAACCTTTAGAGGTATAATATATTTTTAAATATGATTACAATATATAATTACAATATAAAATTCAATGTCTAAGAAGAAAAGTGAAAACAACCAATAAAGGACAGAGAAGCAACAGAAAGTAAAATATTTTATTGTTCAGTGCTATCCACCATCTGCCGCATATAAAGTGTCGTCGTGTGTGAAATGGAAAATGTATGAAACATAATAAAATATTTTGTTTTCTGTTGCTTCTCTGTCTTATGTCATTCCTAAGTAGGTAAGATTTTAATGTCTGCTATTTAAACAATTGATTTTATATATTCCTGCTGTCTGTGTTTTTTCATATTTTTCTATTTCGTTTCTTATTGATTTGAAGAAGGGGGGGGGGATTAGGGGTTATTGGGACTTCTTTTCCCAATTTTTCTAATTCACGTTTTATTTTCAAAGATACACCATTTATATGTGGAATGTAGGGTGTGCATGTAAGATTCTTCTGTGCTGGTTGTATACGGTAGATTATTTCTTTCGCTCTTTCAATTAATTTAAGTATCGTTTCTCTCGGATGTCCTGCGTTTAAACCTATGTTTTCTACGATTTTTAATTCATCTTTCAGTGATTTATCTGTTGACCAAATATGTAGGGCTCTGTTTATACATGTATTCATGGCTGCTAATCTGTACGGTAACGAAGTATCGGATTTGTATGAGATTATGCTTAGCTTTGCTGTAGGTTTTCCATATACTGTAGCATTTATTTTAGTTGTTTCATGAGTTATCTTTACATCTAAGTAGTTCATCGAATGATTTATTTCTTTTTCTATTGTAAACTGGATATTCTTGTCATAGGCATTTATTTCGTTAAGGAGGTTATCTAAGTTAATACGTTTATTTGTGAATATGTATTTAATGAATATGTTGTTTAAATATCTAAGCCATAGCCTAATTTTAGTTCAATGTTCATCCTAAATGAACACAATAAAGTCGGGTATCGAATTTCATTTTTCTACAAATCATGTTGTTAAAAATGTGTTTACTTTTACACAAGGTGTCTCATCTTATCGTTTACGAATAGTTAATTTCTAAACCACTAGCAAAGAAAGCATGAAAACGTCCATTGCCATCATAAATAGCGATTAGTCATACGTTACAAAAATAACAGGTTGTTGGAACCTGTTACCTATGCAACATTGGAACAATGCAACCTGTTAACCAAAATGAACTCTATTTCCCATCCCTACTTGAGGGTTACAACTGAGGATACTCCAGCCGAAGTGAAAGCGTTTTTGTGAATCGGTGACAGTTTTATGTGAAACTTTTTAACTTATTTAGTAATGAAGGACTGTTTTTATGGAATTTTGAACCATGTTTTTTAGGTAATGTCTGAGTGGAAAAATTGGTAATATGAATAATAAATATTTTAATCCTTTTGTACAGCCCTGTATATTACCTTACGATTTTTATACACGCCGCATATTAAACTAAAGTTTAATTCTAGCAAAAACACACTGTAAACTACTGAATTCACACTTCCAGAAATTATCATACATAAGCGGCCATGTATCTAGTTCTTTGCGTAGCCCTGTATATGATATTATTTAATTTTCAACGAACATCTCTTGCTGTGCTAAATATTGTTCCCGTTCAAAATGAATACCTCGATTTTAAAAAAAAAACCTTAAGAAATTTAAGCTGATACAGAGTAAGATTTACGAATTTTTGGTAAGAAAACACATAACACAGTTGAAAATTTACCTTCAGCAGTTTCTACTAACAGTCGGAAACATATTTGAATCTTTTTGTACGGCCCTGTATAATACATTAAGAGTTTTATACACGCCACATATTCAGCTAATTTTTAATTCAGGTAAAAACACGCAAAAAATTACTGCACCCAGAGAAAAGTTTTGTTGAATCAACAAAAATTTGGTTGACCCAACAAAACTTTCCGTTTAAATATGGGTCAATGGAAAATTTGTGTGAATCAACAAGAAAAATATTGTTGATTTTTTTTGCAATTCCAACTAAAAATTTTGTATCGTCAGCAAAAAATCGTTCTGTTAATTCAAGTAAAAAGTTTCAATTTTACTTCAATTAACAAAATTATTTTGTTGAAAGTTTTCTCAAAATAAATATAATTAGCTGTTACTTTAAGAGTTCTTTTCAGTTTCGGCAACAAAAACTTTTATTTAAAGAACAATTGTTTTGTGTAATTTTAAGAATTTTTTTGTTTTTGTTTTAACAACAAAAGGTTTTTGTTACATAAACAATTATAATATTTACTTTAAAATTATTTTTTGTATTAGAACCAATCTAAACTTAACTATTTTTTATGTAATTTTTAATTCATTTTCAGCAGCGAATTACGCCTGTAATCCTTGAATAACAAGTGAATTGTTATGCTGCTTTTTTTCAAGCGTAACTCTACAGTTTGAACAATGTCCCCATCTGGTAATCGAAACCGGGTCCTCAGAATAACGATCTGAGACTCTAACCACTCAACCAGAAGTAACGACATCCAATCTCGAAATTTCGCACTCTTATACATGTCGGACTGGCTGCAAACGCAGCACAAAATGGAAACATCATGAGCACAGCGCCCGCTTAAGACATAAAAGTAGGGGAAGCCCGACGTTACTCTGGGGCTCCCCTCTACCAATTGCTTTGTTATTTACAAAATCCATTTTTGGTATGCTGCAACAATTTGAAATTTTACCATCAAAATTTCGAGTAAAAAACAATTTAGAAAGAACGAGCTTCTTAGATAAAAATTTCATAAGGAAAAAATGCATTTCTTACCCTGAGTGATTTTTTATTTTTTATTTATTTGTAAAATGTTATTTTGAAAAGTAAATTGGGGGGCACTTTGTATTTCTTTGGGTAATCACGGGTTTCCCGGGACTATTCGGTAAACAGGCCCTGCATGACTATGCAAATTTTTGCGGCAAGCATGAGACGAAAATACAAAGCCCATCATACGACAACATATAGTTAATTTTTAATTCATATTCAGCAGTGAATTACGCTTGTAAAAAGCAGGATAAAAATTCACTGGTTATTATTCAAGGATTACCGGCATAATTCACTGCAGAAAATTATTTAAAAAATAACTGTGTTGCCGTATGCTGGGGCCTCAGAGCGCTATTCTGAGGACCCGGGTACTATTCCCGGCTTGGGACATTTTCCACTCTGTCAGTTTACGCTTGAAAAAAAGCAGGATAAAAATTCACTGGTTATTATTTAAGAATTACAGACGTAAATCACTACTGAAAATGATTTAAAAATTAAACCGTGCATTAGTTCTTGAGATTTAGTTACAATAAAAATCATGAAAAAAATAACATAGCAGTGCCACCTGTTGGGCTATTGCACCAAAACGTAATCAGCTTCTATTTATGTCAAGGTCTAACTCAATCTGTATTTTGATGTAAATCAGTGCATTAGTTCTTGAGAAATCACGAATCTATTGCAAAAATCGTGAAAATTGCGACATCGCAGCGCCACCTGTTGCGCGATTTATGCCAAAAACTAATCAACACCAATTTATATCAGGAAGTAACTGAATGTAAAGTTTAATTAAATTCCGTGCATTGGGTCTTGAAATAGAGCGCCCTCAAAATTTTTGTGACATACAGACAGACAGAGTCATAGACAGTCATTTTCTGAAAACAGTCAAATCGTGTTCAGGACCTTCTAAAATCCGTCGAAAACCAGAAGTTGAAAATTGTCATGATTCCAATTCTTTCTTCTTGTAAAGATAGAAGAAAGTAATAAATGGGATAGGGGGATTTTTATAATTACCTTGGTCCGTCCCAATTAAAAAAGTTGTAATTATCCAAAAATTATGTTAATCCTTTAATTATACAGCTATATAAGTCAAATAAACCAAGTTATGTGAGAGAGTTATGGCTACTACACAACAATTTAAATTTTGTAAAATCAACAAAATTTTGCTGGAATTATAAATTACAAAATTATGGTAAAATTAAAAAAAAACAGATTTTGTTAATTCAAGTAAAATTGATGAAATTTTGTTAAAATTTTGTAAGAGTGTCAACAATATTTTTTGTCAAGTCAACAAAACCAACTTTTTACTTCAACTAAAAATTTTGTTTGAAACAGCCAAATGTACTCAACAAAACATGTTTTGTTGTTTTAATCAATTCCTTTCTCTGGGTGTGAAATCACGCTTCCCGGAATTATCGTACATAAGCGACCATGTGTTCAGTTCTCTGCGTGGCCCTGTATATGATTCTATATTATATTCAACAAACATCTCTTAGTATACAAAATATATTTCACGTTCAAAATACATAACTCGATTAAAAACCACATTTAAGCAATTTACACAGATACACAGTTTGCGAATTCTTTTGAGTAGCCCTGTATACGATATATAGCATTTATACATACCACATAGTATAGAAAAATTTAGTTACCTAACTGAATTTAGTTATACCTAACTGAAAGAGCACTTCTAGCAATTATCGTTTATAGACAGTACTGTATCGGAAATATTTTGTGTGTCCCTGTAAATGAACGATAAATGCTATGCACAACATATTATACAACAGGTATCTTGTAGTAAACCTCTGCAATGTATATGAATTTAATTATATTTGAAATTGTCTAACATAATTCAAATACGTTGCAAACAGTTTTTTACTGATAGACCATTATGTAGCCGAATACTTTTCTGTGTGCCTGTAAATGAATGATAAATGCTTTACACTCTGTATTCTACAGTAATCCTTTTTCAATGCACCTCACTAATTGTTATCAATGTCATTGTCTTTCAAATAGAGTATTAACATGATTATAATGCACCGCAAACGATTTTTCCCCATATACCGCAATAAAACGGGATTCTTTTGAGTTTTCCTGTAAAGTAATTATAAGTGCTACACGTACCATATTCGATAGTAAGTATCTTGTAGGGCACTTCAGTGATGTAATATCAATTCCTATATATTTGAAATAATGTAACATCAGTAAAATAGACTGCAAAGGATTTTTCCCTATAGACTTTAATGTAATGGCATTCTTTTGAGTGCCTCTGTAAACGGATTATATGTGCTACATACTTCATTTTCAATACCGAACATGTCATTGCATATAATGAACTACAAATGCTACAAACTTCATTTTCAATATCGAACATGCCATAGTAAACATCAATAACATATGTCAATTGCATGGCAATCCGAGTATGTTTACGTGAGTTAGAGCACAGACAGACGGACAGACAGACAAACGGCCAGACAAACCGAATACATAAACACTTTTCAACTATGTTGGAAAGTGTTAAGAATACAGTATAGTAATTTAATATTCATTTTCTGCTTTTAGCTTAAAAGTCCAACTTCACTTTCTAAAATACGAGTAAATTCATTGCATTTCTCTTGATTATGACACTAGATAAATATAGTGTCTCTGAAATTGGTGAAATACTGACTTACGATGAAAGATTTCCAGTTAAACACAGATTGTAACAGTCGTATTAAACAGGAATTTTATATAAAAGCTTTTACGAACATATGCATATAGGTCGTATAAATTTGAAAGTTCAAATTATTTATTTCCAGACATCGATCCAAATATTTCACGAACATTAGAGATCAGATAATTGGAGTTATACTGTACTTCAAAAATCATATAATAAAAATAAAAAGGCGCATTATGTAAGATCATTAGGGAAAAAAGTTTCTAAAAATGTAGCATTCTTGAAATGAATAATTACATTCTGCAAAATGTGATGGGAATTCCACTTTATTTTATCACATGACAAGATATTCTATTTGAGAAGACGAGATTTTAGAAGAAAAAGAATAAGCTAATTTATTTTCACATACATTAAATAAGATCTTATGTAAAGTGCATTCCAGTTAATTAAAAAACGTTGTAAATCAAACATTTAATAAAATTAAAAAACAACACATTAATCTCACATAATAAAATAATTACAGTAGACGTGTCAAGCTATACAAGCTCGTCATTAATTCAAATATCAATCGAAAACACATTCATGTGTTTTCGATTGATATTTGTAATGATGAAGAGATTGTATATAACTTGATTATTTTTCAGTGATGTTAATGTGTTGTTTTTTAGTTGTATTAAATGTTTGATTTAAAATGTCTTGTTTTTTTTAATTTATTTTGATTCAAACGTTTAGTTATTTTAAATTCCAGTTAATGTTTAAAAAGCTAGATTTGATAAACCCTATCCTTCAAACGAAAACGAAAATGAGAATTGGAAGTACTTCGGAAAAAAATTCAAATGGAAACTATGTCCTAAATTATATTTTAACTAAGAAAAAAAGAATGAAAGTTGTACTACTACAATTACATATATCTTGATGAAATTAATAGTAATAACTATGAAACTAAAAACAATACATAAATTACTAATATTTTCAAAAAACATGTTGACACTTTATCAGACGATTTTATGTTACCAGATTATATTACATTGAAAAGATATACAATACGGAAATTTAATTGTTTCGAAGTATGTTGAAAGTGTAAGAAATGTCGCGTAATTAAATCGTCCCCTAGCAACCAAAGCGCAATTACGCGTTAAAAAGGAAACATTTACGAAAAAATGAATAAAAAATGCAATAAAAAGATAAATACTCAACTGTTAAATTATGCTTGAAAAAGAAAAAAAAATATTACAGGTAAGCTTTTTTTCTAAAACATAATTTTTTCATCGTTGTTCAAAATTTACTTAGTAAATTACCTACTAATAAAATTGTAAAAATAATCTATAGGCTTCTTCTACAATTATAAAAGACATAATAAAAATATATCAGAAAGTATACAAATTTACTGCTTCTTGCTTAATAGGATACAAACTGAGCTGCGCCACCAGGTGCCAGAGTGGCGTACGTCAAGCTCGTTAACCGTCGTACCCAAGTCCTGAGGGAGGCGCACGACCAGGAGAGGTCTCCCATATGCGCTGCGACAGGTAGGAGCACCCCACCTGCGCATCACTCCTATTGAACCCATGAGGTGACAACACAGGTCGTTGCGATATACGGTGGATCCCAATATCAGAGGAAACCAACACAAAGACACTTGGGGACGAGTCAGGGTCCCCCAATACCTTCGGAGCTGGGAACCCAAGAGGGAGCCAGGTCCTAGGTCCTTAAGTAGAGTTTTCACGACCCGCACTTGCTCTACCAAAACTCGAGGTATGTGAAAACGTACAGAAGTGTTCACGGTTCCCTCTTGTAGTGGAGAACTTAATAGGATATATTTAATAAATTAACAAATGCTTTATTTCGCAATATACAATGGAGAAATAAAACTATTTTTTTATCTCTAGGGTTTTACTTTTATCCTAATGTCACATTGAACAAGAAAATGTTTTTATAGTGTGATTTTATACACCGTTTGATTTCGTAATCGATAAACCCTATAAATTATTCAAGTATTATAGCAAAACCTCCTTCCTTTACAAGGGGGCTCGGACAGCATCTGTCCAAGTTTGCATGTATTCTCGGACAGATGCTGTCCAAGCCTCTTAAATCACCACCCCTTGGGACTGAACAATTATAATGCTTTAAACGGGGGACGGTAAAAACGAATAGAAATATACTCTAAAGTTAAAATAATTGTTTTCAATTTTTAATGAAGAATTTATTGAAACTTATGTATAAGATTTAACATTAGAGATAATTTTCTTTTTAATACACTAATTAGAAGAGAAACTTGAAAAGATAAAATGCTTATATTACTACAAAAAAACTAGTCATACTAGTCATTACTACAAAATATTTATTTCACAGCTTTTATTAAAGAAAAAAAAATATTATTAAAATGTATTTAATATCTAAAAAAATAACAAATGTATAAAACATCATCTAAAAAAGGTGATGCTCAAATAAATTTGAATTCTGTTTAATTTCGTTTATTCAAATTTACTTTCCAATTTCACTAGCTTTGCGAAATTTTCTTCATTGTCCGTTTTACAGAATAAATTAAAAATCAACGTAAAGTACACATTTCAATTTCAACATCTTGGAATTTCGCTGTTGTTGGTTTCTTTTCAACAAGTTTGTTGTCTTCTCACTCCCTCCCTTATCACCATTTTTAGTTCTTTTTATCATTTTGCAGCTATCTTTTTTTTGTTTTTGTTTTTTTTTTGAAAAAAAGGAGAAATTGTAATTGAAAGTGGTGGTTTAGCAGGGTCTGATGTTTTTGAATTACGGTTTATCAAATTCTTTAACTCTATTTCCTTATCTCTTTGGTCGGAACTTTATGCAATTGACTTTATATGTTGTTGTGATATTTTAAGCGATGGACGGTTTAATAAGATTTCACTTTATAAGCTATTTATTGTTGTCCTTCCTGTTATGTTGAATATCTTCTTTTTCATTTTAAGGTACACACTATAAAAGTTAAGAAGATATTATAGCTAAATATGAGGCCAAATTAACTTTTGTGTGCATTTGAGAAAATAGCTACATTTTACTGACGATTGGAGTATATCAAATAAGAATCTTCGGAAAATTATATTTCTATTACCGATATAAATTTGTGTATCCATTTTTCATAAATCAAAAAATAAGGTTATTGTGTAACTATCGATTAACGTTTAATTTTTAAAATCTCATAGGGCAACAAAATAAAATAATGCAAACAACTATATTGTAAAAAATATTATAAAATTTAATCTATACTAATAAAGGAAAGTTTCGCTCTCTGTGTGTGTGTGTGTGTGTTTCTGCGATGGCTAGCAAAATCTAGTCTACCTAGAAGTCTGAAAATTTAGTTGTGGATATTCCAAGATCTGGTCTGGTGCATCTGAGTTTCAGAATTTTAATACTTTAAAAATTAACAAAAATTTTAATAAAAAATCAATCAATAACTCATCTCTTTTTTTGTGAGCCGTCTTTTTGAACTCGCGCATGCCCAAAACCCGATTTACCGCACGAGAATGATGAACCATTTACATAAAGAAAGCGTTTATTTCGCAATTCTGTTTTAAATTCTATCGACTAAACCGTTTGGTTTATTTAAAAACTAAAACTCTATTCTGAAATATCGCGCTTTTATGTCTCCAATTCCGTAATCAATTCCAAAAAAAATATGTTAACTCTTTGAAAAACATTTTTGAAAAAGAGTCGTTTTCTCGGGCTTATGTTTTCTCCCTTACGCCAACGCCCCTCAATAGCACATTTTTAGAGAAACAGACAAACCAAACACATGCTCTTAGAGCTGAAACCCCCTTCTAATAGACGGTATAATTATTTTTTTATTACAGATTTTAATCCTTTTAAAAACACAGACGAACGCAGGTCATTTCGCGCCTCACGAGAAGATTATTTTTTTTTTTACATTAACAGTTACTAACCGGTCGTGTTTCGACACAATCTTTTTAGAACATCTCGGTAGACCAGATTTACATCGCTTACAACAATTTCGAAGCGTTCGGACGAGAACAAGTATTTAAAAAAAATAAAATCTGAGATATTTTCGATGAAAACCCATAATAACGGGATGTTTTCCGTGGTCACGCTCGGTTTCGTGTAACGTTTTCACCATTTAAAATACATATATTTTCACACAATTTTATAGAGGAATTGAAAACAGTTATATTTATAAACGATTAAAATTTCAGAGAGATCGGACGACGAATACTATTTTTTTATGTTAACGGACACGACGCGAAAAGAAACATATTTATTTTACAACCAGATAACAATATTTCTGACGTAATTTTTACACGGGCTGTAAAACCGTTATATTTATGACAATTAAAAATTTCAAAGTGTTTGGACAACAAAAGCTATTTTTTAAAACTATATAACGATCCTACGTGAAAAAAGAAGTAAATGTTTTTTTTACGATTTTGCGATTTTGTCATTAAAGATATAAATTCATACAAAATCGGGTAAACAAAATAAAATAATACAAATTTGGGGTTTATTTAAAGTTTTATCACGGGTCCGGGCAACGCTGTGCGGGTCAGCTAGTAACAAAATAAAATAATGTTATTAGTCATATAAACAAAGTTATGAGTCATATAAAATGGGTTCATGGTTTACGGTTCATATACAGGGTGATTAGATAAAACTATCCCGATATATGGGTCCTTAACTATCATACCGTTCACAGAAACTGACGAAAATTTTGGTTTTAAGTATTTTGAGGTACGCGCTCAAGAATCGTATGAAAAACAACAGTTAAACTCTAACAGTTACGGTTACAGTGACAAAATTTCGAATATTTCAAATGGCAACACCTACTTTTTTTTATTGGAATGTGATCTTCATAGTGGAAAACCATAAAAAGCGTTGGAACGGTACCTGTAGCACGAAAATCGCCGGCACTAGACAGACTAAAAAGAAAAGTGAAAACAAGGAATAAGGACAGAGAATCAACAGAAAACAAAACATTTTATTGTGTTTCACAAATTTTCCACGTCACACTCGAAGACACGTTGCATGCGGCAAATTGTGGATAGCACTGAATAATAAAATGTTTAACTTTCTGTTGCTTCTATGTCCTTTATTGGTTGTTTTCAATTTTCTTCTTAGTCTGCCTAGCGCCGGCGATTTTCGTGCTACAGGTACCGTTCCAACGCTTTTTATGGTTTTTCACTATGAAGATCACATTCCAATAAAAAAAGTAGGTGCTGCCATTTGAAATATTCGAAATTTTGACACTGTAACCGTAACTGTTAGAGTTTAACCGTTGTTTTTCATACGATTCTTGAGCGCATACCTCAAAATACTTAAAACCAAAATTTCAGTCAATTTCTGTGAACGGTATGATAGTTAAGGACTCATATATCGGGATAGTTTTTTTTATAATCACCCTGTATATCAAGTAAGAAACTTCGGAAAATTGTTTTAAATTACAGAAATAAAGTTGTATATACATTTTTCACACATCAAAAGATAAAATTATTGTGTACTTTTTTATTAAATTTTACATTGTAAAACATCGCATAGTGCAACAAAATAAAATAATGTCAACAAACATATTGTAAATAAAATATAAAATATAATAACAAAATAAAATTCTTGTATTAGTCATATAAACAAAATGTTGAGTAATATATAATGTTGTGTTTGGGGAAACAATGACTAGTAATTAATAAGAGTTTAATAAGAACGCAATAAACAAGAGTAGAGAGAACATTAAAGAATAAAATATTTAAAAAATGAGAAAGTGATAACTTTTATAACAGATATTTCTAAAAAAATATTTGTCATTTGAATTCATTGTCCGTTAATAGAAAACTCATCGAAGCGCATTTATTAATAGATATAAATAAACAGAGTTAAAGAGTGAGCAGCACAGGCGGTCGAAAATCTACCACCACCCCTCCTTCCATACGATTAATACAGTTAGATCGAAAGATTTCTTTATTTTTTAAATTTCAAAGATTAAATCCGGGCACAGAAAGAAAAAATACACTACTTAAAACAATTTATAAATTTATTCTGATTTAAAACTTTTTTTTTAAGATTCATGTTTGATATATCCTTCTCAACGTAACATTTCCTGTAAAAATAGTGTAACGCGCTGTATGCAACACCTTTTTCTGTCCACGATGCTATGGAAAAAAAATCGATTTTCTTTCAATAGCCTGTTAGTTACACAAACATACTTTTACAATTGTAAAACAAGTAATATAAATTTTTAAAGTCAAATCCTACTTTTTTATCATAAATATATAAAATAAACCCGTGCAGCCTTAATGTCCCACGTTATCTTTATTGAACATTATTTTATAATCATCGTTGCGGTATTTTATTTCTGTGGCATCACTAATTTGAGATAAATCTTTCATTTCATTTATGAAAACAATGGGATGAACTTTTTTCTCCCATTTAAAACTAAAATTAATTAATTAAATTTAATTAATGAATTAATTTTTGAAAAAACTGCATTAACATAAAGTGTCATCCACTACAAGTTTAAAAAAGTTATTTGAACTTGAGTGGATGAATAGAAAATATTTTATTAACGATTGAAAATTTGAACAAGATATATATAGAGAGAGTGTGAGCTAATATTAGGAATTTAAAAAGATCAGAAAGGAGAACAACCCATACTAACTCTGCCAAAAATAATTGCATACAAATGTGACTGGTACCATTTGATAAGTAATAAATTTACTAATTAATAGTACACTTACCATTTTCATAGGGGTTCGTTTACTTAGAGTTTTTGTACCAAACTTTAAATGCTTCAATACTAACACCTAATTTTGACATCATATTTGGATTCTACGTTAAGATTTACTTTAGAGTACCAAACAGGAAATCATACGGCCGAGTAGTTTAGAAATTCCGCAGTATTAAATTTTGAAACTCCTAATGTTAAATGCATTTTAATCATTGATAGCAGATTGTAATAAGGGTAGCTTTTTAAAAAATAACTCAGAAATTACATTGCGGAAGGATATGTAGTTTTGGTTTCGCGTATTTGAAGCTTTTAGAAGCAGATTTCTGTTAAAAGACAGTTAGTTAAAAAAGTTTAAAGAAAGTTATCAGTTGCAATTCACAACTTTTATGAAAATTAATTTCGAAACTATATCTATTTTGAAATAATTTTCGAAGAAAATATGAATTGTAATCTATAATTTTTTTAACAGAAACCAATTTATAAAAGCTTCAAATATGCGAATTAAAATTTACAGCTCATTTCGCTAAGTATTTTTTTAGTTATTCTTTGAAACTGTATAATTCCTAAACTATTTTACAGAATAACTACATGCTTTGTGTTTTAAGGTACACTTTACAGTAGAATCCAAGTATTATGTTAAAATTGTGTGTTAGCATTCTTTAGTTTAAAATTTGCTATAATTTCTATATGTAGACGACACTCCTACGAAAATTTTTGGTATATAATTAATTAGTAGACGTTATTACTAACTGATTGGTACCAGTCACATTTTTATACGATGATTTCTGTCAGAGTTAGTATGAGATATTCTCTTTTTTGTTTTATTGTTGTATATATTTGTATCTGAATAGTATGTATTTTGCATAGAAATCACAAACAATACTAACTTATTAATGAAAATTAGATTAGTTTGATTTAAAAATGAATTTAATTTAAAAATAAGTTGGTATAAACATATAAATTAATTAAAAAATTAATTTAATTAAAAAATAACGAATTTAATAAATATTATTATATGTTTCAGATTATGTGTTTTTTAAAACCCTGTCCTCTTTCATACGTGAATACAGATATGGGGAACAGCTAGGAAACTCAATCCCCGTGGCCCAAGTTGACTCTATTCGCTTATGTACATAAATGTTTTCGAATAGTATATATTATTCGATATTAATATTTAAAAAAAAACTTGAAATGTAACCCGTGAAATTTTTAACAAAAACCGATTTCTAGACGCTTCAAATATGGAAATCCAAGCAATTCTGCTAAGGAGATTTTGGTTTATGCTTAAAAATTGTTAAGTCATAATTTTTGCAGCTGTTATTTTAAAGCTAATTTTGATTAAAACAACATTGTGATTATTTTTTAAATGTTTACGAAATTTGTAAATCAAAAATAAGAAAATCCTTACATTTACCTACCAAAAATATTATAAAACCATCAAACTCTAGTGTATTTTACATCAAACTTTTACAATTCAAATGAAAGGGGAAAAAATTCCTAATATTACTGAATAAAAATCCCTAATTTTATTACCTTTGTTATGTTTTCTGCTTCAAACTAATTATTACTTAATTGTTTGTACATTTAGATGTGATGTGAAAACGTGTTAACACACCACCCCTGTACTGTCACAAGAGCTTGTTGAATGCAGGGGAAAACTTTTAGTAAAGAAACAAATTAGTAGAAAATCTGTGACAATACAGGTCGTAAGACCATGGACAGTTGCCTAGTATGACTTTTGCTCTGACAGGACCTTTACATCTGTATATATACTATACAGAGCACATATATTGATATAGGGAAAAGGAAAGTACATTCAGATAACGGTCAGATCACTATAAACGCAGGCGTATCCACACATTTGTACGCACTCTCACACACACTTTAATGAGTCATCTGTACTATAAGTCACGGCCAATGGTATTTGTCTCACGTACACAATTTATTGTTACGTGTGACGTCACTTAACAGCATATTTTAGATTAGAGAACTTTTTTTAGAACACTTTTAATTCAGAATAGTTTTCTAAACTATGTATATGAAGCTAATTTAACTTCTGCTAAAAATATATGTTTCAGATTATCTCTTTCCAGCAAATATCTATACATTCTCTCACATAATAACTGTTGATATTTAAAATTAAAATGTATATGTTTATTTATTTATTTCAAAATTTGACCAATGAAAGACTAATTGAAATGCATTCATTAAAAACTATTATATCACTTAGCCACTTTATACCGTATTTTTATATTTTTAAAAGCTTTTTTTATTTCAGCGTTTTATAAGAAATTTTCTTCTGTTGTTCTACTTTAAGAAAAGAGTGAGCTTCCACCCCTATGATTTATTGTGACCGTTTACTGGACCGCTGAAAACCAGCTTTATTGTATTTGAAGAGCTATATATACGATCTTAAAGAAGTTTTATATAAAATTTAACTCATGTAAAGAAACAAAAATACTTTTAAGCTAGTAATTGCTCTTGATATCAGATTAGTTCTGAGTATTTGAAAATAAAATTTTGGAAATAAAATCTTATGTTTGTCTAATATATCCTTGTTTTCCGAATAAAAAATTTAGTAATTAATGAACAGATAATAAACTTTTTCAATGCTACAAAAGAGTTTCTTTACAATTTATAGATTATCTTGTAAATATCACCATATGTTTATTTTTTATTTTACTTTAACTTAATTTCATTAAAGTAATATATTTTTTTTTGTTTGCGCAATATCCATATATCTTGTAAATACATAATATTAAAATTTATATATTTAAATGTGTAAAATATTTACTGAAAATCGAGCTTTCATATTCCGTTTGGGCTATTCAGAAATCTTATATAATATATATATATATATATTGAAATATAATATATAAATATTAAAATAAATTTATAATCGTGAATTTTAATATTTTTTGAAAATTTTATATATTCAATACACTAAAAAAGATATTTCTAGCCAAAAAGTGCTTATTACATATGTAAAATAAAGATATCGATAAAATGAAAAAAAAAATCTTATAAACAATTTAAATATTTATCTAAATGTATTTAAAGATATATATATTTTTTAATCTTTCATACTGAATATTTTAACTAGACGAGATTATATCAGAAAAAGGCATTGCCGCAGGGAATTATTTTTTTAAGTACATATTTGTGCACTGTTCTGCATCACATCTAAATATTAGAAGCTCTTAGAATGCAAAAGAATTTATTAACAGTTTTTTAAAACGTTGCAACTCAAAGCAACAAATTTACTCAGGTGCGAGATTTTGTTGCGACAAAACATTAACTTTAAATTACCGTTCAGAATTTTTTTTATTGAAAGTATCAAAAATCCGAAAAAAATAATGTAAGTTTTTGATTTTAGCTATCTTAATCATAATTTTGTGATTAATGATTTTCGGATAACCTGTTTCAAATTAGACATTATTTCCACAATTTGCCGAAAGCGATATACATAAATCAAGACTTTTCGAATTTTATTTCAATGTAAAAGCAGGACTTTTTGGTACTTAAAAAAAGTAAGACTATTATTTTTACTTACAGTACACATATAGTGTAAGAGAAGTATTGTAATCGTGAAGAAATGACCTAGTTAAAAATTGGTATATATTTTTATTAAAAAAATAAAACTATTATTTTTACTTACTATACACATATAGTGTAAGAGAAGTATTCTAATCGTGAAGAAATGACCTAGTTAAATATTGGTATATATTTTTATTTAAAAAAAAGGAAAACTATTATTTTTACTTACTGTACACATATAGTGTAAGAGAAGTATTGTAATCATGAAGAAATGACCTAGTTAAGTATTGATATATATGTTTTTCATTTTGAGGATCTCGAAATCGGTTTTCGCTATTTTTAAATCTATTCCATATGTGTGTGTGTGTGTGTGTATGCTTGTATATAACGGAAATTCTTCACGTTTTTAAATCCCCAGAGCTCGTTTCTGTTTTTTTCTATGATGTCGCTATGGATGGATGTGTGTGAGTCAAGACGATATCACCCAAACTATAATTTAGATTAAGCGTCCACTTGGTTAATATTTTACAGGGTACTGTCTTAAGAGCTTTATACATTTTTGAAGAAAAAGTTTGAAGATGTTTGGTGTCTAAACCTTTCTTCAACCATTTTTATCCCATTGTATGACGAATTAACTGACAAACATTTTCTCTTATATCTCAATTAAATTATTATTTTGTTTTGAACACTTTTATTTTATTTCGATACAACTGTTTTAACAGAACGTGGCTGGATTTAGTAAAATTATTAAACTTAAATTTTATTTTAGTTTCTACCATTCCTCAGGCATTAGTATTTATTTTTCAACAGCAGTAATCGTATTAATGTGTCTTTTTTAATACTATTATTGTTAATTACTATTACACTTCTTCAAAATAAATCTATTTGTATTGTCATTAACATACATATATTAAAAGTTATTATTAAAAACATACTCAGTTATCCACGTATATACTATGTTTTTAATAATAACTTTTAATATGTGTATGTTAATGATAATACAAATAAATTTATTTTGAAGAAGTGTAATGGTAATTAAGAATAATAGTACTAAAAAACACATACATTTATACGAATACTGCTCTTGAAAAATAAATACTAATGCCTGAGGAATGGTAGAAACTAAAGTAAAATTTAAGTATATGTACGGGCTTTATAAAAATAGGATGTTCTGTTTTTCAACTGTTTGATTCATTAAACTTTTTATTTTATTTTTTACTCACAATAAAATATTTATTGTTTTGTAAGAAAAAATAGTTGGATGTGCCACTCCCAAAACTTTCTTCAATCTCTTACATGTTAATACTTCAAAATTCGGTATCACAGCACCAATAAAATCAATATTTTTCGTCATTCTGTTGTACGTCAGCTGCTTGTGAATCGTCGGATTACATGGATGCAAAGCACCCTTCGTTTCACGGGCAGTCGATATACAACACGACTACAAACAGTCCTTCTGGCCTGTATCGGTGGGGAAAAAATAGCTTGCCTATTCCTTAGTTTTAAAATTTTAGCTAATTTTACTGGAAAACACTAAGTTAAAATGCGTGGAACCCGATTACAGAAGATTCATTCACAGTTCCCGTGAATATTGAATTTGAATCAGAATTTAGCCAAATTAGTTAGCTATAGCAAAGTTAGCTTCATCTATGGCAACCTATTTTTGTCGTCAAATTTGGCGATATTTCGTCAAATGTCACCAAATATCGCCGAGTTTGGCGAGCATTTGACGCTGATGAATATTAATATATAGTGTTAAGCATATAACAGTTGGAATGAGGATTACAGCAATGAAAAAAAATTGCGAGAAAGCATTTTCACAAAAACTCATAAATTAAACCATTTATGGAGGAATCCTTCTGTATTGTTTCAAAATGTCAGCCACCATAAATTTCGAATTGCATTATCTCAAATTGCATTATATATATTTTTCCATTATCAGCCATTTGTATTCTGTAATTTACTTATTTGTAAACAGCATTTCTCCAAATTATTAGTCTGGTTTTCAGGTAACAGCTGATAATAAAAGAATCTCTTCCAGTCTCACCAAATTCACAACAAAACTTTTTTCGGTTGTAAACTTGTAACTTCGCTGCTGTCGGTGGTGATCAATGCCAGCTAGTCGGAAATGAGCACAAGTTGCTTAAAATCAAATAATTTTTATTTAAAATCTTTAAAAAAGATATAATATTTAAAAAAGAAGGGACTTAAGTAAGCTCTGCTTAATTTTCCTTAGCCGAAAGAAAATCAATTCTGAAAAATACTTCAAATAGCAATATAAATAAAAGATAACTTCAAAATGTCACTTACGACTTGGACCAGGCGTCAAAACGAGATACTTTCAGCAAGATTGAACATCCATTATGCAAACTAGTCCAACTCAAAATTCAAGATGTCCGCCTACGATAGCACTAAAAGCGGCACTCAGTGAGCGCCAAACGCTTTTATTCAATTAGCACAAAATAACATAATTTTACTCTTACTAACATATGATACTCTTTCTCTGCTGAGGATAGTTGATTCAACTAGTTATATCTAAGAGAGCCACATTGGGGAAGAACTCTATCCAAAGCTCTACTTTCCCAGCGCATGCCAGCGCTTAAAGACTGCTATATCAATTGACCAGATGTAGAAATTTGCATAAATATTGATACGAAAAGAAATAGCACTTGTTCCGAGGTTTACACACTCATTAATAGAAAGATAGAGAAAAATAGCTTTGATAACTTTTATGCACATTGACTATTATTGGACAAAAACTAAGTTTGCAATCGAAACTTCGCCTACTCTTATAAGTCAGAGTAGTCGAAACATCATAAGCTGATTTTTATGTTGGCTGACGGACATCTGAAGACTTAGGCAATGATAATTCTTTTTAAGACATTACGTCTTTCAAACGTCATGGACTGAGAAAATACAAGGAGACCATAATTAAACTGACAGTACTGAGCCTGTTCTGTAGCGCAATCTGATTGCAAGAAAGTAACCAAATTTTTCAGGATGATTAAACAGGACGTGGGACGAAAGATTCAGTGAATAAAACAGTGCCACATATCTCCCTATTGGTATCATTTGGAACTAATGTATTTTTAATGTAATCATTTATCTCTCATCTTGTTTAATCTTCCTACAAAATTTGGTTCCATTCTCGCCATTAGATTGTTGGGTAGCCGACTTTCAAATACGATCGTTAATTATTTTTGCTTGTATTTGTAAATAAAAATACTGACATCATTATTCAGTTCCAACTTATCAGATTTTATTTTCATGGAACAAACTTTAAGATGTAAAACAAAAACTAAAACTTTAGAGTGTTGCCAAATTTTAAAAGCTAAATGACATAAAATTGTAAATTAGATAAAAATAATACAATGAGCTAAACATAATACGATGTACGTATAAAGACTATAAATTATGCCACAACAGTACTCCCCTCCCAGTAACAAAGTTACGGTACAATCTATACAACACAATGAAATATATACAGAAAAAAGTAAATTACAAAATTAATCGCGAAGGATTACAAGAAGAATTACAAGAAGAATTACAAGAAGAAGGATTATAAGAAATTACAAAATTAATCGCGAAAATCGCACAGGAAGTTTGATCGTTCGTCCCGTACGTGAATGTTTTTCAGGAAGTTTTTGAACTTGAGGAGGTAAATCCTGTTTAGGTTTCGCAGATTGTTTTGTTTTTGTTGGGTTTTTTGTAGGAAGGTCTGATGTTTGCAAGAAATACGCCCGTTTTAATCTATCAATAGACACAGTAACAGTTTTGTCTTTGATTTTGAGTGTGAAATATTTTTCATTTCTGTCGACGACTTGAAAGGGACCTTCGTATGGGGGTTCCAGTTGCTTTTTAACTCTGTCCTTGCGAATATACACATGTGACGTGGTTTTTAAATCTTTTGGAACAAATTTTTTTTTAACATATTTTTTTGACACAGTTCTTGGTCCCACTTCATCCATTACTTGTTGAAGTTGTTTTGCAAAAGTATCAGGTGTTGTTTGAGTTGTACTTTCGTGGAAAAATTCTCCAGGTAATCGTATGTTTTGTCCATAGACCATCTGGGCAATGGTGTATTCCGAATCTTCCTGCATGGTAGTGCGTAGACCAAGAAGAACAGTTGGCAGTGTTTCACTCCAGGCCACACTATTGTGTGCCATTAGTGCGGTCTTTAAAGATCTGTGAAGCCGTTCGACTTTTCCATTGGATTGGGGGTGATAGGCAGTCGTGGGATGCAATTTTATTCCCCACATTTTCGACAGGGCGTTCAACAACTCTGATGTAAACTGTGCACCACGATCCGTGACGAGTCGGCATGGGGTTCCAAATCTAGAAATCCAGTTACCGTAAAATGCTTTGGCAACTGTTTCGTCTGAAATGTTGTTCAACGGAACTACTTCCATCCTGCTAGTATACCGGTTGATGCAGGTCAGGCAATAAATATTTCCGTTCGATGGTGGCAAAGGTCCTATCAGGTCAACATGGACATAACTGAACCTTTCCGATGGCGGTTGAAATTCACCGAAACTTGATTTGGTGTGCCGTTTAATTTTGCTTTTTTGGCAAGCCATGCAAGATCGGGTCCATAGCTGTACATCTTTTCGGATACTTGGCCAGATGAATTTTGATGTCAGGAGTTTCACAGATGATTTAATTCCAGGATGGAATACTCCATGCATTTGATGAAAAATTTTCATGCGATGGGATTCAAGAATGTATGGTCTAATATTATTTGTTGAGGTTTCACACCACAAAGACTTTCCAGAAGGTAGCGGATATTGCTTGAAGTTCAGGGAAGTTGTGGTTGCCTTTAAAGTTTGGAATTCTTCATCTTGATCTTGTTCATCTGCTATTTTATCATAATCGATTAAAGAAATTTCTTCAACTCTAGACAGGGTATCTGCGATGATGTTGTCTTGACCTTTAATGTGTTGGATGTCAGTTGAAAATTGTGAAATATAGTGTACGTGACGAAGTTGACGAGGAGATGCTTTTTCAGGCTTTTGTAGGAATCCAAAGGTTAAGGGTTTGTGGTCTGTATATATCGTGAATTTTCTTCCTTCTAGTAAATGCTTGAAGTGTTTAATGGAGAGGTAAATACCAAGTAATTCTCTATCGTAAGTACTGTAGTTCTTTTGTGCATCATTTAGTTTCTTAGAATAAAATGCGATAGGTTTCCATCCATTATCTTCATACTGTTCAATTACTGCTCCAATCGCCGAATCTGAAGCGTCCTTACTTAGTGACAGAGGTAGTTCAGACTTTGGAAATGATAAGAGTGCAGTATTGACTAAATCATCTTTGCACTGTTGAAACTGCGCTTCATCTGTCCAAAGAATTTTTCGTCTTTCTTTTTTGCTCCTTTGAGGTAATCATGTAAGAGAGATTGATGTTTTGAAGCGTTCTTTAAATATCGACGATAAAAGTTAATCATGCCTAGAAATGTTCTAAGTTCATGAATAGTTGTTGGAAGTTTGTAGTTAACGATGGCTTGAACTTTGTCAGGTAAAGGACGTGAGCCTTGAGGAGTAATTAAATATCCCAAAAATTCTATTTCTTGTGTTCCCACAACGGATTTGGAAATGTTAATGCGAAGTCCATAATGGTTTAATCTTTCAAACACCAATTTGAGATGATTTTTGTGTTGTTCTTCACTTGTAGATGCGATAAGAATATCATCTAAATAGGCGAAGACAAAATCTAGACCTGAAAAAACTTCATTAATAAATCTTTGAAATGTTGCTGGTGCATTCTTTAAACCAAAACTCATTACATTGAACTCGTACAAACCAAATGGAGTAATAATTGCCGTTTTACACCTATCTTCTTCGGCAATAGGCACTTGGTAGTAGGCTTTAAATAAATCAATTTTAGAATATATAGTTGTATCTTTCAAAATATGATGGAAATCTTCTATTCGAGGGTTAGGATATCTATCAGGAACAGTTCTGGCATTAAGTTGCCTGTAATCTCCACATGGGCGAAAAGTACCATCCTTTTTCGTAACCATATGAAGAGGACTTGACCATTGAGAACTGGAGGGTCTTATTATATTATTATTGAGCAGGAATTGGAATTCTTGTTTCGCTGTCGCAAGTCGTTGAGGATTTAATTGCCTTGCTTTAGAATGGACAGGTTGACCTTGTGTTATAATGTGATGTTGAACATTATGTTTTACACTTGATAAAAATAAATTTGGTTTGGTTATCTCAGGATATTCTTTTAGCAGGTTGTAAAATTTATTGGTATTATTTACAGTACCGACATCACTATCTTCACTGACAGCAGCAACTTCGCCAGTAATATTTAGCTGAGTTACTCCGTCAATCAGTTTCTTATTATGCAAATCAATTAACAAGTTAAATTTGTTTAGAAAATCAGCTCCCAAAATGCCTTTATTGATCTTTGCAACGATAAAATGAAATTGAAATTCCCGTCGAAGTCCTAAATCAAGTGTTAGCATCTTTATACCATATGTTTCAATTTCTGTACCATTTGCTGCATACAGTTTATAATCCACGGATTGTTTATCTTGATTAGAAGCTGGTAAAATACTAACATCTGCATAGCTATCTACCAAAAATCGCACTTTCGATTTTTTATCTTTAACAAATAAGCGAAATTTGCGACAATCCGTAAAATTATTAGCAGAAGAGCCTGCCGCATTCTCTACTGCATTTTGGCGTTTACCTGGTTTGGTGAATAATCAGTTGACCAACTACATGGCGGAGTACATTTATCTTGATGACATTTGGCCCCATAACGGAAATGATAAAAACAGTATTTTCCTCTACGATTAAATCTCTTTTTAGAATTGCTTCGAGATCTTCTGCCAGAAACAGAGTTATTCCGTAATCGTGGTCGTGATATATGATAAACACTTAATTGGGCAAGTTGCTGTTCAAGGGATTTGATTTTGGATAGTAATTCGGTATTCGAGCAATTACAAGTAGAAGATGCGCTGCAAATATCATTAGAAGGTGTCATATCGGCAATCTTGTCAGCTATAATCGCCAGCTTTGGTAGCTCTTCATCACTAACAAGTATTATATTTCGCATAGAATCTGGTAATTTTTCTAGCCATAAGGTTTTTATTAAATTTTCAGATACATCTGATGTTGCGACTGATTTCAGTTTCTGTAATAATTGACTGGGTTTTAAATTACCTAAATCAATTCCAGTAATTAGTTTTTTAATACGAGTGCTTTCACTCTCTTTAAACAAGTCTAAAAGTCTTGTTTTAGATTCCGTGTACTTCGTATCGGTATCTTTTGTTACAATATCCAAAATGTTCTCGACGTATTTCGGTTCCAATTGCGATACTAAATAATTAAATTTGGTTTCCTCAGAAACAATTCCGCTTATCTTAAACTGCGCCTCAACTTGAAAAACCCAAATTTCCGGACGATCAATCCAAAAAGGAGGAATTTTAACACTCACCTTACATAGTTCTTGCGTAGAATCTTTTGATTTTTCATCGTCTGCAGGCATATTTACTTTAAGATAGATTGATACAGTTATTGAGCAATATTTATTTAGAAATACGGGTCACCAGTTGTTGGGTAGCCGACTTTCAAATACGATCGTTAATTATTTTTGCGTGTATTTGTAAATAAAAATACTGACATCATTATTCAGTTCCAACTTATCAGATTTTATTTTCATGGAACAAACTTTAAGATACAAAACAAAAACTGAAACTTTAGAGTGTTGCCAAATTTTAAAAGCTAAATGACATAAAATTGTAAATTAGATAAAAATAATACAATGAGCTAAACATAATACGATGTATGTATAAAGACTATAAATTATGCCACAACAAGAATGCTGGAGTACTGTCAGCTTAATGGTGGCCACCTTGTATATAAATGTTCAGAAACGTCTGATAAAAAAAAGGGGTTCTGTTACAATAAATTCCTTCTATGACGAATAATGAAATTACTTTCATTATAGTGTCAACCACCCTAACACCTACCCTAAGCATTAGAATTTCTCTGTCATGAGTTGATAGTTTAAACATTATTCCCATACATTGTTAATATATTTGGAAAAAGAATATGTCATATATAAAGAATATTTTATTCTATGTTTTATTACTAATTGTTTTAAACTTTAATTGCAAAAGCATACCAATTCTACTTGGTTTTTAAAAAATATTTTAACTTGTATGCTTTCAAATTTATAATAAGTACTGTTTCATATTATTGCACTTCATTGTGATTTTCTAATTCTTTCCTTGCTGTATAGGAGATGCGATTTTAAAGTAATATGTGATGTGTTATATCACTATAATGTAAAATGTTTTGTTTTCGAAAACAATCATTCTCCAAGTTATATCAGGACCAATTACGAGATACTGTATTTTTCTATGAACTGAACTTACATATATGGAAACTATAGAACAGTTTCAATATTTAAACTTGTCTTTATTTCTATTAATACTTTTAAATTAAATAGTGCACGTCCGTACTCCTCTTTTAAATAAGCGCCTAGAGAATTTCGCATGTACCAGGTCCTTCTAAATCAATAGTCAGCTTCAAGTGCGCTAATTACACAATTAGACATTCTATCTGCAATTACATTACTGATTAGAATGACTAATCTTTTAAATTCTGAGCTTTGAAAACCGACAATAAAACTTGGAGTACGTCATAGCGATACCTATTGAAGCATTATTTTTGTGCTTATATCGCAAATCTTCTATAACTTTTTTTTAAAAAATAAGAGATGGATCTATATTTTACAGAATGTGTTCTTTGATACGCATTAGCACAAAAAAAGTTAATAAACTTTTTGTTTTAAATAGTTCCGCGTTCAGGTGTTCTTTTCGCTTTTCCACTACTCCATTAACAGAAAAGAAGAAAAGTAACGAAAAACCATTTTAAGCGATTCAAAGATGAAAATTCTTGTAATTTATTATAAAATTGCAGGGTTATGGACAATTTTTAGATAAACTTTCCTTTTGCACAAATGTCCGATGTCCAAATATTTTTCAGTTATCATAATTTATATTCTACTAGCTGACCCACCCGGCGTTGCCTAGGCCAATGATAATAAGTTTAAAAAAACCCTCAGGTTTTTTATATCAAGTCGAATGACCCAAATCCTGTTGATATCGAGCCCATAGAACCCAAGAAAAGAATGAGCCCCCAGGCGGTGAAAGACCACCCCCCCCCCCTTGTAAAGTTAATGAATTTCCCTTAACATTAACGCGATATTTAATTTACTAATGAAATCCCCCGCCTCTCTCTAAACTTAAACACTTATCTTTAACAGTAACGCGATTTTTAATTTATGGCTGTAGTGAATAAACGTAAGTTGAAACCGAAAAAGAAGATTAATATTTAAATATAAGGTCGTATTTGGGGGTCTAATGAAATGTTTAGTACTTTATAAAGTGGCTGGAGTACCCTAGAACTATGTTAATGAAAATTGCAGGAGAATCGGATCATTTTTAAAGAAGCTGCACCAAAGGCCCCAAGAAGAAGATTAATATTCAAAATCGGTGGCAGCTGAAGTCCGAGGAATTTTTTTGTCGTGCAGAGAGCAGCTGGAAGTCCTAAGAATTTGTTAGAAAAAAAAGCTAGTGAATCTGACGATTTTTAAGGGATCTATAATAGGGGAACAAAAAGGGGGCAACTGATAGTTTTGTGCAGGACCCTAAAAGGAAAACATCTTAAAAGATCCTAGTACTTAGTGCTTTAAATCTTTAATTAGTCGAAATTAAGCATAGGGTATAAATTAATAATTAGAATAAAATTTAAAAGAAATGTTTAAAAAGAGGCCTACGGCCATAATAAAAATATGTGGATGGTGTCCCGGGGAAGACTCAACTTTAAATTTATGCATTGAGATGGTGACACAATTACGACGGGTGTGGAAAATGCATGGCCCACAAAAAGTTTAGGAGCCCCAGAAGGCCAAAATCCTAACTGGAATGTAGAAATTGGGGAATAACTAAATAGAGAAAAGGCCCCCAAAACGAAAAAGATCGGATTAAAAGCGGTCAAGTTATTAAAATTTTAGGGAACAAAAATTTCATGGGGCTCTGAACCGGGATCTAGGAGGCCAGGGTCTTAACTGCAATGTAGTAATGGATGAATAACTAAATGGAGAAAAGAGCCCCAAACACGAAGAAGATCGGATAAAAAGGAGGCAAGTTATTAAAAATTAAAAACGTAAATTGGCCCATAGTGCTCGGGTCTTGTCCAATATATATATATATACTTTTTTTTGTCATTCATGTAGTAGCTTAAGTCCTAAGAAGTTATTAGAAAAATAGAGTTTGTGAATCGGACGATTTTTAAGAGAGCTATTTTATGGGGCCCAATAGGGGCCGCTGATAGTTAGAAATTCAACCAAACGTGAAAAGTAAGACTAATAGGTAATTTATTCGGTTTAAATGTTTCTTTCAAATGCGATAAGGCCACTAATTCGTTCAGACTGCATTTTCTGATACTTTGTAATTAACACAATTGGCAATGTTCAGTTTTATATTTATAGTAGAAAATGGTATCATACCTGAATAATAATATAAAAATGATTTTGGATAAACCTAATCACATTTATCTTATAACAGTTTGATAATGTAAATTTGAAATTTTTTTTAACTTCACCACGTTTTAAATATACATCTAGCTATGATTTTTAAGACATTTTCACATTAAATTTGATATTTTCAGTAGCTTTTATTCACTTATTTAATCTACTTACTTTTTCACCATATTTTTTTTAAACTTTAATACCATTAGTAAATCACTTTACCTCCAACAGATTTCGTTTAAATTAGTAAAATCATTCAAGCGAGGTAACAAAATTCATTTTCAATCTAAAGGAACTTTAAAACAGAAAAATGAAATGAAATCTCTTTTCTTAGAAGAATTTTAAAATTTAACGGAATTTTGAAATAAAGAATTTTTCTATTAAGAAAAGGAGCATAAAACTCACTTTGGATATATGATTTTTAATTGACTTAAAAAAAATAATTCGTTCCTATTTTCCTGTTTTTTTCTAAAACAGCAATTTAATGAAGAAGATAACAAGAGATTCTTTGAAATGTTTTCTGTAATTTGTTTTAATTAAAAAAAATACGGAAACGACTCTTTTCAATTTTGTGCCGATAATAAATAACTTATTTTTTTAAACTGTTTGTTTTCTACTATTTAAACTTAATCATATTTATCTTACGACAGTTTAATGATGTACAAAATTAATTTTCAAAATTTCATTAGCTTTTAGGTACCTTTCAATACAAAAAAGTATAAAGCTACCTATTGCAGCCGTTCGGAGGAAAGCAGTTTCGGAAAATTTCGATATATTTTCACCGATCAAGACCCCCAGACCCCAAAACCACCCTCCGTTCAAATGTTGATATATATATATATATATATATATATATCTGACCTATGTCATACGATAACGCTCGTATTTATAAATCAATTTTGATGAAACTAATTGTGTGTATTAAGCTCACAAATGTCTCGACCGAGTTCGTTGGCCAGCTTGGTCCACCATTTTCTTTCAAGATGGCGGCCATTTAAAAATTTAAAACTAAAATAAATATACAAAAAAGTTAAAAATTCAAATTTATTTTTTAATTAAGTGTTAGTCCTTGATACGAGGATTCCAGAGCATTTTTTGGTTTACCTCTATCTTAAAAAATGGCTGAGATAGAGCAGTTTGAAATTCTAGGATGGCTGACATTTTGAAACAAGACAGCACATTACAAAAATTTTCATTGTTGTAATAATTTTTCCAATGATACGCATAAAAATATATATTCATATCGGTTAGCGCCAAATTCTCGCCAAACTTGGCGACATTTTGCGAAATATCGCCAAATTTGGCGACCAAAATAAGTCTTCATAAATGAAGCCAATTTGGCTATTGCTCAATAATTTGGCGAATTTCTTATTCAAATTCAGCATTAACGAATCTTTTGTAAACATTTTCTTTGCATTTTAACTTGCTGTTTTCGTGTAACATTAGCTAAAATTTTTAAACGAAGATATAGGAAAGCTACCTTTTCCTCCCGGTACAGGCCGGAAGGACTTTTTAATATAGATCTTCCTATTATTTTTCAGAAAACTTTGCCTTAAATTTTATATTTATCAGTAGTTTTTATTTATTTATTTACTACTTTTTCGTCATACTTTATTTTTATTTTGGTGCTACTGGTGAATTAATTTTTTTCCCAACAGGTTTTGTTTAAAATGGTTTTACACATGGAAATTCGCTTTAAACTTTACACTTTGTTTGAAACGAAGTTAATCTTTTTTCAGAAAAAAATTTAATTATCTATTCTTAAAAGAAATTAATAAAATTTCAGACATTCGAATAAAATATTTCTACTAATGTAAGAAAATGCTCATAAATTAATTATGGTGAAAAACTCATTTTGAAATCAAACTTTCTAAATTGGCTCTAATAAAATTTTCTTCTTGCATTTGTTTTTCAACAAACACGTAATTCGACTACAAAGATAACCACAGACTAGTTGAAATTATTTCTGTAATATGTTTTAGTTAAAAAAAAACCATTGTCAATTTGTTACCGATATTAAAAAAGTAATTTTGCTTTGTTTGTTTTACTTTTCTTTATATCTAACAGTTGTTTACTAATGTACGTTTAAATATTATTTTTCAAAATTTCATTATTTTTAAGAGCTTACTAGCTATTACTTTTTAGAAATTTTCACTTTAAATTTTACATTTATCGGTATTTTTTTTTTTTTGCTAATTTATTACTTTTTGACGATAATTCATTCTTTTGAGGCTACTAGTAAATTACGTTATTTACTAGTAAGTATTACGTAAGTATAAGTATTTACGTGAAATACGTAAAAATAAATCCTCCGAACAGATTTATTTTAAAGCCGTTTTACTTATGGCTGGGTCCCCTCATACTGTGGTATTCCCGGTAACGAAAAGGCGGATGAATTGGCCAAAAAAGGTTGTCCTGTTAATCAGGCTTCATGTAAATTAATTAACTATAAGTCTGCCTCTTCAATGGTTAATTAAATAATTAAGACATCACATATATCTCTACTGAAGGAATGAACAAAAGAAAAATCGTGGAGAAATACCATCTCTAACCTCTCCGATTGTCCAAGAAACAGTGCTGTGGCTGCCTTTCGTTACGCGACAAAGCATGATTGTTTATATGCTCATCTTTTCCGTCTCCAGATAGTGGATAGTCCTGCCTGCCCCCTCTGCCACAGTGGTGCGGCGATGACTGCTGATCACCTCTCTGATTGTTCAGCACTCACGAAGAACTGCATTTACTCCCGTTACTGGGAGGCCAGAGACTCTTTACACATTTTAACTTCTTGATTTTATGTGGTTCTCATGTTAATTAACCTTTACTTTGTTCCTGTGTTTGGTGTTATCTTTTTACTTATATTTCTGTTTTTTTCATGATCTCTGTACGGCGTAAGGATAATGTCTGTTCGCCTGCTGCATTGGAAATAAAAAACTTATGGCAGGGGCATAACAAAATCAATCTACATTTTAGAACTTTAAAAAATAAAAAAGGAAGTGAATTATAGATTTCTTATTATAGTTACAAAGTTTGGCATATACTTTAAATAAAATAATATTTATGCTGAGGAAATTAGTAGAAAATAGTATGATAAAAAAATGCACTTTGAATTTATGCTTTTATCTATTTCATATTTTCAACAATGTAGTCGTTCATTTTTTTCTTTAAAATAATTTGTGTGATCTGCTTTAATTAAAATAAAATACTGAACCGACATTTTAAATTTTATACTTACAAAAAATAATTTAATTCTTTTTTTTCAACTATTTTTATTTAATCAGAGCTATCTAACATTTTTTGATAATGTATATTTCAAAGTAATTTTCTGATATTTTCATCGGATTGAGATAGATCTTGTTATAATATTTTGTAGAAAATTTCGCATTAAATTGTACATTTATAATTAGTTTTTATTTTATTTCTAATTTTTCGCCTCACCACAATTCTTTTTTTTTTTTAGTGCTATTAGTAAATTACTTTATTCCCTAAAGATTTTGTTTAAAGTAGTTTTACCTATGAAAATGACAGAAAAGATTATTTTACTTTTTTTTTTAAACTTTAAAATAGAATATGGAAAAGAATTTTTTATTCCTAAAAAATTTCAAATTTTAACAGACATTTCAAATAATATAGAATCCAACTTTGAATTTGGGCATTACCATTTTGTATCTGAAACATTTATTATTGTATTTGTTTTCTCAACAAAGAAGTAATTCTGTTAGAGAGCAATATTTGAGAAGCAAGAGAGGACAAGAGATTCATTGAAATGATTTCTGTGATTCATTTTAATAAAAATCGATTTCAATTGCCATTTCGTATGCACTTTTAAATAAATATTTAAACTAAGAACTTAGAATATTAATAATCATGTTATTATTCATTATCCAACCTTCAGATAAAATAATTAATCTTAACTTATTACCCACAATTTGGCATATTTCAACCAGAGTGCTTTTGCGCAATCTAGGGGACTTTATGAAACCTTTTATTTCTATTCACATCCATTATATCGCTCATGTTTAGTAAGTAATTATATAATTACAGTTTTTGTCGTGTCTTTGTAAAATAAATAAAATAATAACGATATGACGACTTTTTTTTAATTATAAAATACTACTGTATAACTAATCTCCTGCTGGTTAGGTATAACAATTTTACCAACGAATGATATTTAAAAAACATCGTACTGTATTATCACAGGAATACCTTGCTCTCAAGTATGGATTTTCTGATTTATACAGATTATAGTAATTGCAATACCATTTTTTATATACTGCAATAATGTACAGTTTTTGTGTAATGCAATTTTTACAAAGTGCATTTGTTTACAAAATGCAATTTTTACGAAGCGCAATCGCTCTTTTATTTAACAACCATACCCATTTTTACATCGACTTGTTAATGTTTGAGCACTTGATTTTTATTGGTTTTGTCATAACCCCAGTGTTTCCAGCGGGATCAGTGAGGTGCGGTAGCGAGTGAAACACGGGACACAGATCAACAAATAAAAACAGTTGAATTTAGTAAATCGACGAGTTACAGGCTACTGCAAAATAATAGCCGTTGGGTACTTTTAATAACATGAGTAAGAAGCAGTAACTAGAATAGCATTATGTGACGACAATTAGTTATAAAGTTCCTTTTAACCACTTATGTAAACGTTATCCAAGTTAAATAACCTTTCTCTGGCATCGAGGTTTCTATTCAAAATATCTACAGTCCCGGTACTCCTTAAGGAAGGACGCAGCAAATATGCTATCAAACACGGCACTTCCCGTATCATTATTTCACTTATCCTCTCTCGGCTAATCTTCGTTAGAAGCAAGGAGAAGGATTCTACCCTCTTCGGACTCCAAACCAGAATGACCCCTCTTCCTTCTTGTCCTCCCAGCATTCCCTGGGGGCATATGGGCATTAAGTTTCGTAACTATTTGCCTATGGGACAGAATTCTCGTTTCCATTGGATCTTTGGGATTGCATCACTGCGCCAAGCATGCCTGGGACGGAACAGGTGCAAAAGGGGTCTGGGTAGTCATACGTAATCAATTATCAGCAGACCAGGGGGCCACGGATTCTGGGCCTATTTAGGTTAGTAGTCGAACTTGTCACCCAGAAAAGACTAATGGGTGTCTTTGGTTTCTTCCGTCACCTTGGGTGGCTTTCCCGATAGTGAGAAACAGATCTCAAACAAGACGCTATAGTAACTGAAATATTCATGTACTTTGAAAATATCACAGTGTGAATTTCTTTCAATTATTTGGAAATAATTACATTTAAAACAGAAAAAATGCATTTTATGGGCATTATTTTTTTTTTAACTATATATATATATATAAGAAAAAAATTAACTTGTTAAATGTGTCATTAGTTTTTCAAGAAATATTCGGAAGAATTCCTTTATCTGAAAACGTTAATATAAATAATGAGATATACAGTATATCCCGGAGAATGACGCACTCCGGCGCATACCATGCACCTACAATAAGACGATTCAATATTTTTAGATATATACACGCATCACCCTCTTTCCAAAGAAACCTTCATGAGATATGTACCAAAAATATAATCAATAAGATAAAATTGTATAAGAACTAGAAAAACATAAGGAAAACAAGAACGAAAAATCATACACAAGGCATAGATTATAAAACACTTTCTCACACTAGTAGAATATTATTAAGAAATTTCCTTTTTTTATACAATGAAATAAACAATTTAAAAAACACACAACTCAGTAAAAATCTTTTTTTAGCAATTATTGTCCATATCTGTAATGTGTGCGAATTATTTTGAGTAGAACTGCACATGAACTATAGAATGTATACGTACCATGTAAATCACTAAAAGTTATATACGGTTAGAAAAGCATACCATAGCGGAAAACACCCTTCCCGCAATTATCGATTATAGACATCCCTTTAAAGGAATGCTATTGCGCGTTTCTGGAAATGAGCGATAAATGCCAAGCAATCCTTAATCTATAGAAAAAGTGTTGTAGTGTATCTTATTAATCCGTTGTAATTTTATTATGTTTGATGTATCATAACATCATTAAAATGCACCGCATACGATTTTCCACAATAGATGATAATGTAATGGAATTCTTTTGTGCGTCTATGTAAAAGAACTAAAGATGCTATATACTCCCGAGAAAGCATGTTGTAATCCAACTTAGTGGTTTATAGTGATCTCATTATGTTTTAAATATCGTAACATTAATCAAATTCATCGCAAATGATTTTCCCCATAGACAATAATGTTACGGAAAACTTTTGTGCGTCCCTGTAAACAAATTACAAAGGCTATACACTTCATTTTCAATGTTAAACATTCTACAGTATACCTCAAAAACATATAATTTTCATGGATATCCGAGTATATTTATGAGAGTTAGAGTACGTTTAGACGGTCATACAGATAAACCGAATTCCTAAACCCTGTTCAAATATGTTGGAACTTGTTAACAATAATGTTGACAAGTGTTAAAAAGATGAGCAAATGCGTAAAATAGTTAATAAATAATTAATAAATAATAAATAATAAATAATGAAAAAATAATTAAATTTTTTAAAAAATAATTTAATTATTTATTAAAATAAGCATGAATATCAATCATATCCATAGCTGCCAACCTCCCGATTTTATTAATACCAGCAAAATCTTACAAAACTTTCGCTTTATTAAATTGCAGAAACTGTACGATTAAATAAAACAACTATTTTTACATAAAAATATTGGTATGAAAAAATCGGGAGGTTGGCAACTATGCATATAAGCTGAGAAAACATTAAACAAATCTTCACTTTTTTCTGATATTTATTTCAGGTCTTTAAATCTGAACCTTACTGAAAATAAAAATCGGAAAAAACCTTATTTCTGATGGAAAAAACAAACAGAACTGAGGCTATTTTGTGTTCAATTCCAGATTTAACCGAAATATTTTTTCTTCCCCTGAGCTGAATCGTAAAAAGGGACAACTTTATTAAAAGAACATTTGGATTACTAGAAAATAACACCATATTCTAGAATGTGTTATTTGCATATTCGAATTGTATTGATTTTCTCATATTCCGAATTCCCATGTTATATTATCATTTAATTAATTTTCACGTATTCGGAATTTATAATTTGTATTTTCATTTAATTTATTTTAACTCACTCTAGAATTTATCACTTAATTTCACAATTAATTAGTTCCCGATTTTAGCAAAATGTATCATTTGCATTATATTCAATTAAATTTTATGTTAAAAATGAATATAGAAATAATTTGATTAAAACTACACATTTTTATTTGCTGAATTTCTTTATTTCATTTCATACTGTAACAATTAATTGTTTACTGTGCCATTGCACGAAATTAAAAGCTGAAAAAAACATAATGCGAATTGCATGCATTTTAAAAATGAAAAAAAAAAATCATTGGTTCTTTCATTTGAAACCAGGCCGGAAACGGGTTTCGAACCGAATACCGTTATTTTACTAAAACAAAATACTTTATTCAAACTGAACTAGAACGATAGCTAGAATAAAAAATTCTACTTTCGATAGCCTCATTTATTTAACTGCGCAGTTCATTCTGATGTTAAAAGAATATACTTGCAACGCCCAATTTAACAAAAAGTACAAATAGGATTTATATCTGACCTTCTGCTTAAAATTTTAATGAATTTACATATTTATTTTCGAAAGAACTTTTTTCTAACTCACGCATTCACTTAATTTATAAAACATAAAAATGTAATCATATTTAGTTTTTTTACAGAAATTAAATAGGTTCTCAACTTAATACTAAAATAAATAAATTTTTCATTAATTTAGTAATTTTATTTTAAAACAAGTTAGTAACAATTTGTTAATACAAAATAAGAAATTACTGAGGACAAACTAAATATGCAAAGAAATTACCCTACTTACATACTGTAATTAAAGTTTTTTCTCAGCTTTCGTCACGTTAGATCAACAAATGATCTTTTTACCATATCATTTATCCGTCTTTCGACACACTCAAAAATTTTTTCTACATTACATTTTAAATGTAAATATAGGCGTACAGCCATTAACAATTTTTCACCTCTTCACATTTTTTGGTGATAGAAAATTATCTATTTCGTCATTATTGTTTGCTGAGAATTTCTTGATCTCTCAATAACCAAGTTACATCAATGTTGTTTTTAAAAAAAATAATGTACAAAAGCAGTTTAGATTCTGATCAGTCAGTTTGTAAAAAAAGTCTCCGTATTATCCAATGAGTTGAACGATTTAAATTGTGTCTTTAACATTAATTGCTAATAAGAAGTGATGAGTAAAACGAAATTGTGCTTATTAATTGGAGATACATCTTCAGAGGAGATGAATTAACAAGAATCCACTGTATTTGTTCATGCAAAGACACAAATTATCACATTGTAAATAAATTATTTTACAGTCAGTTTTGTAATGTTGTACTACCACCAAAACATAGACAAAATTTCAGTTAGTAGACATGTTCAGACTTTTTGCTAATTTTTTTAAAAAACTGTGATCCTGAAAATCTTGTGAATAATGTGAGAAATAAAGAAGAGTTATTGACCATAAATAAATATTATTTCCGTTAATTGTTTTTCAAATAAAGTACATTAAATCAGACAGACTGTTTGAACCTTCCGAAACACCTATAACTCATATGCCCAGGTCACCAAATTATTAAAATGTTTGTAAGTTAGCAAGCAACATAACAACTATAACTCATTGAAAACTATAAAATGTGTCATTGAAGTTGGGTAAAAAAACTGTGAATCGAATTCTAAAGCAAGATGTATATACAAAAGGACTAATTTAGTTACATCAAATTGCTATACGTTAAGCGATATTTCAAAACAAAGGGAATAATTTCATTAAATTATCATTGTTAATCTGAACAGTTGGCAACTCGTTTGAATTAAAGTGGATACAAAGCCTGTTAATATGTTGCAATGCCTAGCAAACTTTTGAAATTCAGTTGGAATACCTTCCAAATAAAATTACTCTTTATTGAAACCACGGACAACTTTTATTTAATTCATATAAATCTAAAAAAGTGCAAGAAGTTGTTTTACAAACAGAAATCTTTAATTCACGTCCCTTAGTTCAACGAAAAACATTCAATCCAGCAGAGCATAATACAGTCCACGAAGCCTGCAAAAGGATTATTTTTGGTATAGGGATTCTGTAGTTTTAGATATTTTATATCAATCAAAACAATTAAAAATTTGCATTATTTAACACTCACTAATATATAGTGAAAGTTAACATTAATTTAATACAATTAAATCATTTACAATGCATTTCGCATGTTGCGAACGTTTACCATTACAGTCAACATTTCCATATTTCATTTTATTATGATTCAATCATTATTACACAAATAAAAGAATGGAAGAACGAGCAGTTAAACATAGACAGAAATCAGACTCCTAAAAACTGTAAAGAATGCTGGAATGTAAACATAAATAACTACTAATGAAATAACTACTAACGAAATAAACTACTAACGAAACTTTAACTACTTAATTGTGAAATTAAGTAGGTTTTTTAATGAAGTAGGTTCTATTTACCTACTTTAACAGTGCAAAAAAACAGTAGAAATAGTACATTGCTTTTAAAAGATTATTGAATATTTGATACGATATGGGTATCTGTATGAAATAAATGTTAACTACGCATGCGCGAAATACAGCAAATATTTTTTGCCATGGTTTGGGAGTCAATTCTATAGAGCAACTCATGTAAAAAGACCTGTAAAAAATCGTGAAACCTAAGAAAGATACCGGCGATACAGTAAGCTGATAGAAAAATTTTGGGGGAAATCCCTTATAATTCAGCTACTTTTAGAAACCAAATAACTATATCGCTTTTATCTTTCAGAATTTTCTAACAATTATCCTAGCATTTTTTTCAAAGGTAAAAATTTTGCACCACATTCCATCTGCAATAAAACACATGGTGGAGGAAACAAGACAATTGAAGGCTGCAAAAGGAGTGTTTAGAAAATTCTATCCCTATTATGGTTATCCTGTGAATGTAGCTGATGTTCACATTGCACAGTCATTTTATCTGGAAGATAAATGGGACTGTTCTGGCCAGAACGGCAGCAAAAAAGACATTATCACTATAACAGTTGCAGGAGAAAAAATGGTGAAAGTGAAAGGATACATGACCAGTATTAAGGAAACTTTTGTCATTTATAAGAAGGAATATCCCTTATTTCACATTGGGAGATCAAAATTGAGTGCACTACGACCTACGTGTGTGATTCCACACCCACAAAGAGATGTCTGTTTATGTGTGTATTGTGTCAATTTTTAACTTTGCGTGGTACCTTTGAAGAACTTTGAACCATATGACACCTTGGTTGGTCACGTGAAGTCTTTAGTTATCTGTGGTGTAGAGCGAGAGATCTGTTTGTTTTTGTGACTGTCCTGGAAAGGGAGGACTCTTGTTACAGACACTTGGTCTGGAAAATACAGAAGATGACTCCTCTGAAGTTCTATATGCAACACGGGAGAAAAATAAACTCATTAAGAAAACTTTTGCCATTGATACCTTCATTGATGAAGTGTCGAAATGGATAGTGAAAGCAACAACACATCAAAATCTGAAGAAATTACAACAACACATTGCCAAAATGAAGTAGAGGTTGAAAAACTAAGTTTCGTGCTTCACTGTGATGTTTCTGCGAATGTGCCCGTGATTCTGCCACAAGAAGTACAGGTATATCACTGGAGTAATGACCAAATATAAATTTTCATAGGAGTTACATATTTTCAAAACAATACCACAAGTTTTGCAGTTATATGTGATGACAGTGGACATGACTCAGCACATGCACTGCTGTCAATGCGCAAAATTCAACAACAGCTGCAATCACAGCCAAACAAATCATCATTATTTCTGATGGCGCCCCTAGTCACTTCAAAAATCATTACCAAATGTTTGAAGTAAATAAGTCGCTTGTGCCAATGAAATGGATATACAGCGCTGCTGGACATGGGAAGGAGCCTTTTAATAAAGTAGGAGGCCTGATGAAACACCATGTTATAAAACAATTTTCCCACGCCAAGTATAGAGGCAATTCAGAATGCCGAGGATTTTACAAGAGTGGTGAAGTCATACACATCAACAGCCCTCATCCTGTTACCCAAAGAGGTAGTTGAAGAATTCCACCAGCAGAAAATAAAAGAATGGTCCAACAAAACAGCTCCTGTGAAAGGAATTGAGAAGACACAAGCGATGACTTACAGTGATGGGCGAATCTATATTGCACGAACTTTAAACAGCAAGAAAGAAGAAATTTCATTTCTCGAACCATGATCTCTGAAACGACAGGAGAATATTCAGATTCACAATTTTTAAAGAGGGATATTTGTGGCCTGTATATATGATTGTGGCTGGTGGACTGCGGAGGTAACATATCAGTTGTGTGTTAAATAAAATCGTCGTGGACATTATGCTCCCACACGGATCGTCTGCTGCATATACATTTCCAGCTGCAAGACAGCACCAGCACCACCACCACCACCACTTCGAATTGACAATGCTTTAAAGATTGTGGAATACCCCATTTCCTATTGGTATAACATGAAGGCATCACTCAGTATCAAAGGAAGATATTGATGCAGTTCAGAAAATTTTTAGTTCATTGAGTTCATTGAATTTCAGTTCTAAGCAAATTACACAGGAAGTGGTATGTTTTGGAACTTGCGCATATATTTTGTAAGTTTTAATATGTTTTTGATTGTAATTTGTTTTTGTAAGCTTTTAAAAAATAAAGCCGTCTGTTTCTTATATTTATAAGGAATTAAAATGTCATGTTAAAGAATACTAGATTTTGATTTCTTCAGACTAATATGTGACTATGTCGTAACGCAAACTGGTAAAATATATGGCAAAATTTTACATTGTTTCTAAAATCTGAACTCGAAAGTGGAAGTTCTCCTTTATAGGGAATGCAGTACTCAATGATATTGATCAATAGTAAAAAAATCAAAATTTGTGGTATTGGCATTTAAAAAAAAATATTTAAAAAAAAAACAGAAAGTTGCAGCAAAAAAAGTTGGATACATATTTCAAAATGAAGTGTATCGTTTTAAACAGACAAAAATTTCTTTAAATTAAATAATATCTTGCACCGTTCCAAAGATAGATCACTTTAAAAATTTTATCGAAAATCGCAACTGAGAAATGTTGCCCGAGATGCCATCTTTGGCGGCCTGTATCTCGGGCAGGGATTTTGTTTGGGAGGCAAAACAAAAAAATAGAGCTATCTTACTTTTTCCTGAATTTTAACATATGTTCAATTCAAAAACTTCTGAGACTGAGACTAAAGGTAAGATTTTTTTCTTTGCCTGCCTGAATTGACATGGACTATACCATATATATATATGAAAAATACAAATTTATCACATGCTTCCTGTCATAAAAATGTTTTAATAGTTTATAAATTATTTTTGGAAGCCACTTATACAACTTTGAAACCAATATCTGCTGCTTTAATTATGTTAGATCAAAACGTTCGGATATTCAGCTGATCAGTGTTGTCCATTTAATGCGTTTTTTATTCACGAAACCAATCAGTTGTTTCGAATATCCCTTTTGCAATATTTAATGACAAACATTTCCTAGTTAAGTAAAACAAAAATTATTTTTTTGAAATTCTGATAGGTGTCTTAAATAAAAGAAACGCGCTAACTTGACAACACTGCTCAGCACATTCCGAATATTTTATCTTACCAGTAATTTTCATTTGAATGAAACATTCTGTTGATAATGAAATTGACAGTACTTTACTTCATTTTTATATGTAGTAATGCATTACTTGCAAATAAAGTAAAACCCTTATAAAACGAGATTGCAAGAGACTGGATAAAGATCCGTTTCAGAGACGTTTCCATTTTAGTACGTATGGCGTTTCTATGTATTGTACCCCAGAGTAATTTTATAAATGTAAATTACGCTATGGTCATAATTTTTTCAGTTTAATGTAATATTTTTTATACATAGGTTCTACTTAACTTAAGATTTTATTTCTTCATTCTGTTGTATAAATACCAATATTTTACTTATGCAAAAAATTCAGAACCCGCAGTTTCCTAATTTTAAAGTTATTTAAAAATAACTACTTTCAGTTCAAATTTTTTTCATTATTAATCAAAGCTAACATCAAGCTTTAACTTATTTTTATTTTAATCTTATTTTAAATGTTAATACAGCAAGGAAAGTCTGTAAGTTGAACAAAATCTAAAACAATAGAGGGAAATACTTTTCAGAATAGAAGTGTTTCTTTGAAAATAAAATTCTACGAGCTTTATTAATTGGTTTGAATAGTCATAAAATTAGAGTTATGACAAATATTTGTAGTAAGAATAAATTACATGCGGGATTTGTGTTTAAAAGGTCTGTTAATGAATGTTTATTGGAAAAGCGTAAAAAATGAATTAGTTTCTTCTAAGATGTCTTTATGAATTATTGCGACACCTGTCATAAAAGCTTCAGGATTATCTCATTATTGCTTTTTTTATTGATTAACTACAAAGCAGAAAGAGGTGGAAATTTATTTGTACGCATTTTAATCCTAAATATCATTGCCTCATGCTATGCATTGCGTATTTAGAAATTTCAAAGTTTTCGCTTTCTCTGCCATAGACATTTGTCGAACGTATTCGGAATAGAGATGACCCTCTCTCTAATAAATCCCTGATCCTGTCTTTATTTATTTCAATGAGAAGACACAAGTTATGACAAACGTTTACAATATGAGTACTTTGCATGCACAATTTCATTTATAAAAGGAGCGTTAATGATTTGTCTTGAAAAGAATTCCGAAATTAATAATACACTTCTAAAATATATTTATGAAACATAGAGACATTGATCATAAAAGCCTCGGATTTCTTTCGTTATTGTCTAAGTGTATCGATTATATATAAAGTAGAAAGATATGGAAACTCATACATAAGGAATTGCGTCCTAATTTTTGCTGTCTATTTCTGTACATTGCGTTTTTAGAAACTTCTAGGTTTCCTATTCTCTACTACATTTGTCGAGCATATAATGCATTTATTTTGCTTAAAATATTGCTTAAATATTCGAATATAAATTATGAATAGAGTGGAGGAACGTTAAACTCTTTACGGAATACAAATGCTTCTTTGAATAATTAATCACTATCCATGTATAAACCAGGTTATTTATTTCAGTAAAAAGTCATAAGTTTAGACTCAGGACAGACATTTGCAGTAAAAGTACATACAAGAATTATGTTTTAAAGGGGGTCTTAACAATGTCTTATGTAAGGAATTCCAAAATGGATAAGATCTTTCTAAAATATTTACATGAACTATAGTGACATGTCTCACAAAAGCCACGAAATTCTGACATTATTATGTAAATTTATCGATTGTATAAAATGTAAAAAGAGATGGAAAAATGATTTATGAG
This sequence comes from Maratus michaelseni, assembly GCA_963931845.1. Taxonomy (NCBI): domain Eukaryota; kingdom Metazoa; phylum Arthropoda; class Arachnida; order Araneae; family Salticidae; genus Maratus; species Maratus michaelseni. The sequence goes on along the minus strand of OZ007589.1, from coordinate 183,267,802 downwards.
CATTGGGATTTTTAATTTTGTTGTCTAATTCCCTGTATCGTATTTTCAGAATCTTCAAAGTTTTGAAGCTCTATACCATATTTGTTGAAATAATTATATATTTATTTATTTAAAGTATTGTTTAAATTCCTGAATATCAATTATGTGTAAAGTGATTGTACAATTTAAAATAAATTGAAAGAATACTGATTTAATTTGTTTTCAAATGTGATATAAACCCTAATGAGGCAGATAATTACAATTAGACTTTTTTCTATTGCAAAGCCATTTTTTTTGCGAATAATTTTCAATACAATAAAATATTATTGCCTTCAATTACTTAAAAATGAGAATTATGGTAAAACCAGAATTATACTTATTATGTTTCATTATTATATTTGAATAAACACTCATTAAACCGTAGATAGTATTTGGATAATCCAGTTGCATTTAAATATTGCCTTTAAATCTCTACTATTGGAGACTTCAAAATAACTTCCAAAAGATGCGGATTCTTCTTCTGCATAGAAGAAGGTCAGTGATAGTTGACACCAATCATAATTTTAAACGTTTCATATACATTTTCATCAGAGTTTGTAAAACACTTTCAAAAATTATCTAGCATTTTCGCAGCTCCATCAGAAGTAACTATTTAGTTCTAAGAGAATGAGAACTATACCTAAAGTGTTGCCGCATGACGCATATAACAAATTAAGACTTAATTAGGATAAAATTGAGTCTGTGATTTCAAAAACTACACAAGTCCACTTTCTTTTCGAAACGCGTTTTTTATTGCAAACGTATCCTTGAAGATAGCTCCACATGTGTTAAAAAAAATGCAGAGCATTATTTACCCGTTGGCACTCAAATTGTCGTTACTACAAAAACAACATTAGTGAATGACAATACCAAGATTATTTTCGAATAGTAATTTTCGTATTATTTAATTGCAGAATCCTGCGATTCAATAAGGTGAATATTACAATTTGGAAATAAGGGTATTCAAAGTAAGTAATATTTGCTACCTATGCTCTTAATGTCAATCATTAATCATTAATTAGCGCCAACGAAAGTATACCCGCGATTCCAAAAGCGTTCTTTATTTTTATAAACCTTAAAAAAAAATAGAAGAAGCATACAGAATCATATATAAAAACAAAGTTCTTTTTGCTGCCACTGATTTTCGAAAACGCTTCCGAGTAGTTTTTATAGTGCATTAATTAGTTTTCTGAAACTGGATTATCAGTTTTTAGAATGATAAAAATTCTTAAATTAACATTTCTAGCTGGTTAGATGATTTCACACATGCAAGAGTAATAAAATAAAGTTAATGTTAATGATATTGCAGTTAATTTGTCATGTTTGACTGTAGAACATGTTTGTTGAACATGAAAATGTTTACTTGAGAATTCATAGAACACTAAAAACTAATATTTCGGTTTGCGAAAACTTATTAATAAACTATAAAAACTATTTGGAAATCAGTGCCAGAAAAAGGAACTTTGTTTTTATAATTGCTTTTTTAAATCTCGAAAATATATTGGTATCTGAGGTTTCTAAAAATAAAGAACGCTATTTAGAATCGTAAGTAATTCGGAAGAGCTTATTGTTGGTGGCCAGATAAAAACCACTCCTGATTTTTAACAAAATAGATTACAATACCTAATGAAAAGACATAATTACTCGAATTATTTTCCACAAATTAATTATTGATTTTATTTTTAAATGTATATATTTAAGAATGATTTTCTAATAATTAATTATTGTTCTATTTTGTAATATACATATTTATGAATGATTTTCTATTAATTATTGATCTTATTTTGTAACGTACATATTTATTATTTGCATGCAGAAGCAATAACATCTACATTTTCCAAGTGTGTTTTTCTACTAGCATGTGAGAAAAAGGAGAAGGCCACCTATATGGTAGATTTTTTTTTTTATTACTTTCTGAGACACTGGTCTGTAAATCTAACAATGATAGCTCTTGTGGAGAACAGTTTTCCAATTTTAAAATGTTACAGCTTGTCGGATCCACATTGCATAATTATGGACGGTGTATTTACGATGACGGACTCTCCACGGTAACAAGAGGTGCGGCTCATGGATGCGGTGCCCGAATGCACGCCAAGCACAGACCAATGAGACTCGAGGCGTAGAATTTTGTTCTAAAGCGCAAAAATGGATATTGTCAGATGATGGGGGAAAGAGAACCCCATATTTTTGAGAGGATTTGAAAAAAAAAATACCGGAGGAAGAAGGGAAGGATGTAGACATTGGATTCTGAAGATAGAGAGATACAACATCGAAAAATGTTTGGTGCTTTGCAATTTAAAAAAATGTATTAAAATATCAGCGATATTGTGCTTCTGAAAAAAGGTGAGTCCTCGAAGATGTTTATGTAAACACAGAATCTTATACTCCACCAAGATAGGGAACCGTTCCTACCCCGCTTACTGTGGAAGGATTGTCATCGGATCAGATGTACTCCGAATGTGAACGGTACCCAACTGATTATCCCCTTTTTTGTGTATGTACAAAAATATAAGAATGTCAGGGTTGGGCGTGGAAAAATAGAGAAACTGTCTAACCTTTGGTTTTGTTTAACACTAGTAGAAATCTAGTGACTAATTTAATAAAATTTCATTCCGCACTGTGTTATTATGTTAAAAGTACTTACTTGTTTCAGTAGGGTCAGTAAGTGTCTCAGTAATCATTTAATGAGATATATTTTTAAAATGCTTTACTTAAATTTCTTAATTCTTTCTTTTTTTTTTGTAAGTATATGTAAATAAATATTTTCAAATATGTTTATTAATTCTCTGTTTACATAAAAATTCTTCTGCCATAAATATTTATAATAAGGGCAAGACTATGAGCTCACGCAATATAAAACATGTATTGAAAGACTAAAATAACCATTAGATTTCAGGTGACTTAAATATTTTCAGGAAATTACATATTTTTAACACTTTCAAACATAGATGAAAGTTTTTATGAATTCAGTTTGTCTGTCTGTCCGTGGTCTAACCCTCGTAAATATACACGGTCTGTCATGACATTTTTATACATTACTAAATTTTACTATAGAATATTTGGTATTGAAAATGAAGTGTGCAGTATTAATAGTTCATTTACAGGGACACACAAAAAATTCCATTACATTATGGTTTATAATGAATGGTTGAAAATCAATTGCAGCGAATTTTATTGATGTTAAAGTGTTAAAAAATAAATGAAATTCACGGGTATTTTTTCCTGCATTTCACAGAAAAAGTTCATTTTCACGACAAAAGGGCATTTTTCGTTAAGCACAGAAAATTTCCTCATATTTCCTGAAAACAACGGAACGGACGGAGAAGAAAGTAGCCAACGGAGATATTCCGTTAACTACTGCATATTTATTTTCAATGTTTCAAAAACTGACATGTTGCTGCACAAAAAACTAAAATTTTAATAAATTAAAATTTCGAGTTTATTTAAAACAAAAAAAAATAGTACTTTCGAATTTAATAAAGCAAGAATTAATTATTCGATTCTTTTAAAATTATTTGTAAATTTTTTTTAAGTCATAAAAAATATTTGCACTTAAAATATATTTTAAACAAATAATGATTTCGAATTAAGAAAAAATAATAATTTTTTTCATTTCTTTAAAATTATTCGTAATTTATTTTTTAAAGTTATAAAAAAACACTCGCACGGAAAATATATTCTAAACGAACACATCTAAAAAATACTTAATACTTGATTAAAAATTGATTTTCTCAAAAAAGCAAACACTTTTTATCGAACTTAAATACAATATTCATATTTTAAATCTAACAATCAAATTAAGAATATATATAATTCATGTTTTTAACCTCTATTAATACTAAAGTTTTCAACCATCATCTCATTATGAAATATCCCCGCAATTAACATCAAAATTACAGGTTTCTAAACTCCAAATTGCTTAAGTACCAAGCCGCGATTTGAAGAAATCCCGTATCATCGTTTCAAACGCTTAATATAGCAAGGGCCCTCTGTCTTACGGTAAAACACTTAGCTCAAAGCACTAACGTCCCCAGTTCGATCCTCAGGTCGGCTAGAAAATATTCTTGAAGTATATCAAATATTAAATACTCCCGTAATATTCAACAGATGGCAGTATAAAGAGGGATGTATTTTTTTAAAACCGAGTTTATTCATAACAGAAAGTTACCGATTCTTCAAACTGAGTTTTTCCTTCTTTTATCTCTGAAAATGGAGAATCTACTAACGGAACGGAAAAATCCATCAACTTTGCTGCCAGTAGTTTTACCGTGAATTAACTGATTTATTTTTTTTACAGTGTACGATATTTCAAATATAATGAAATTAATATGCATTACTGAGGTAGACTGCAGCATGTTTTTATCGGAGTATACATTTAGTAGCATTATAGTTCAATTACAGGGGTGTACAAAATAATCCCTTTACATTATGAGCTATGGGAAAAATCGTTCGCGGTGCATTTTGAACATGTTACGATATTTGAAACACAATGAATTTGAAAAGGATCACTAAGATTAAATACAACTTATTTTCGATAGATTATGGAGTGCTATATTTTATGGAGGATTTATGGCTGATGTACAGAGACCCACAAAAAGATTCAAATAAAGGACTGACTATGATCGGTAATTGCTAGAAGCTCTCTTCCCGGTGTTCTATGCAATTTTAGGTAATTTTTAGTGTATTAAGTGTTGTTTGATATTTCTGTCAATTTTATATACGGCTCCACGAAAGAATATGGAGAGTATATGGAGAGCAATTGCTGAAAATGGATTTTTACTGAGTTATGTATTTTTTTTTTAATTGCTGATAAATATATCTCATTTCATCCTATGAAAAACTTAAATTTCTAAATAATGTTCTGTTAGTGTTGGAATGTGTTTAATAATCTACGCTGAATGCAGGATCTATTTAATTTGCCGAAACGTCAGTTGAGGCTCACTGTGGAGACCCGAAAAGATTTTGGTTTCCTTCTGTTTGTTTGTCTGTTTGTCTGTCTGTCTGTTCTGCGATAACTGCCGTGAAAAACATTCGATTATGTTGGTTTTTGGTGGGAATGTTGGTGAGGTACCCGGCATTAGCTGTATAGTTTTTGGTTACATTTGGTTTATTCGTTCGAAAAATATAGAACATTTCTTTTTAGGTCATAATACTTTCCTATGTGAATGCAAATGATTTTCAAATTTCATTTTTATCTGAAATGAAAATCGTATATTTGATAATGGATTTAAACGTAAAATTCAGTATACTAAACTTTCGATATAGAGGTGTTCAATATATGCAACAGCTTTGCAAATGTGCCGATACATGTATTAGAATTTAGAAATTAATTGTTTAAATTATTGAAATTTTTTTTGCAACTGTTCGGGAAATATAACATTATATTTTCCTATTTTTTTTACAAATTTTAAAATGCATTTCTTTCTATTTCCTTTTTATTTTATTAGTTGCTTAGCAACCATATTTCAAAAAAAATATATCAAAATAAGAAATGCATTTTTTTATCTAAAAAATTACAAGAATAAGAATTTCATAAGAATTTTTGAATATCATTCATAAATCGTGTTTAATTTAACTCTTCTGATTTCTGAACCCTCCGAAGTATTGTACATACTTATAAATATGTATGTTATATAAAAAAAATAAATTGTGGATTGCAAGATGCTAAATAATATGAAAAGTCAGATTAAAAATCAATGACTTTCAGAGCTGATGTTGAGTCTCCTGATCTGCAGATTTACTAGTATAAAAATTACCCCGTGAACATGTTAAAAAGTTTCGTGTTGCAGAATGAAGATTCTTTTATATTTATTTTATTAAACAAGCATAAATAAAATTCTCTAAGAGTGATAACGTAAAAAAACAATATTATTGATATTGATAAGAATCTTTTAGATACATTATAATACATATAATTGAATGTAATTGAATTGAAGAAATATTTTGTACTGTACATAAATAGATATTTAAGAAAAATTTGAAGTTCATATTCTGTAGATTATCTGAAATAAAACAAAAATAACAAAACGTACACGACTTATGAAATAATATTGTTATTTAAAAATTATAGGTAAATATAAAATAAAGTGTGCATAGATACAGTATTAGCCCATTAAAATACTTTGTTCTAACAAATGAAAAATAGCAAACCACGATTGCTTATAAAAATCATTCATTATCATTTCATGTAATATTTCAACATCAAAAATCCCTTTGCAGTATAATTCTTCTTCTCAGTACTTTCATAACATATTACTGCAAAAACATATTATTTAAAAAATACTTTTATTAAAATGTTTATAATTTCTTTTAATAACTTTGATTAACAATGTATATAATTTTCTGCGTGAGACATTCATTTTCATCGTTAAAATTTTTAAGGATCTTACAGTTTCAGCTATTACTATAATTTATCTACCGCAAATGGGTTTGCGCGTTTCAAATTTTTAATAATACTTTCGTATTCAGTAGGCTATCTTAAATATTAAAAGAAAAGTATGTGTTAATAAGTAATTATTTTGCCATTAATCATTAAAAATTAATTAATTATAAAAATTATTAATCATTATTTTATGAGATTAATTAATTTATCTCAAACAATTTACAAACTCTGTTTGAAGTATAATTTATCATCGCAATGATTACAAAACATATACTGCGTACATCTTATTTCATAATTTTCTATATGCAATACTAATTTTTATGTGCACTGTTAAAAATTTGCAGAAAACTGTCCAGTCATTTGACCGTTTTTGTAGAAAACGGTTAAATAACCGTAATTTAACTATATTCTGACCATAAAAGGAGCAATAATACGGTTAAAATATAGTTCAATTACGCTTACGTTACCGCTTACTACAAAAACGGTCAAATGCCTGGACAGTTTGTTGCAAATTTTTAACAGTGTGCAAAATTTCTAACGATGTTTCATTCGCAGCTGCTGCTACTATTTATCTAGATAATACAAATGATATTACATATTACTCTCAATATGCTTTGAAATAAAAATAGAAAAAATTAAAAATAATAACAGTATTAACCAGTGCATATAATAAATGAATAATATGTGCTATGAATATAAATCCATGTATCACCGTCAATACACATTTTTTTGGTGTATTTCAATAATGGAATTGATTTTCTTGTCAGCAGTTCATTTTTTAAAACTTTTATCTTTTTAATCATTTTTATTTTTACAAATACATGTTCAACAATTCATTAGTTTTCTGTATTATAAATTTCTGTCTTGAAAATTTTTATCGCTGTGAACCTCTATAGAATACTTACTAACAAATACTTCACTCAGTAAATATATTAATGTTTTAATGTCTTTTATAAATACAAATTTCTAAGTATTTTTACTTTGATAAATATAAAATAGTTATATATTAAAAATTTTCAATTTCGGATTTAATATAATTTTGTTAATCCAACTAAAAAAAAAAGAATTTTTAACATGAAGAATTTGTTATAAATGAAACATTGTGTTTTATACCTGTAATTTTTCTATTGGAACAACCTTTGAAAAAGAAAGGTGTATTTTACTGTTTTTTTTCTACCAATATTTACTGTAGATAAGTATTTCAAAATATGTTTCTCTGAGTTACGCATATGTTTTCATTGTTTTCTGTTAATTCAATCTTATTTTTCATACGATTCTGTATATTTGTATGAGGATATAGAGTCGTATGCAAATATATATATATATATCTATATATATATATATATATATATATTATTCTAAAAATCTTATTTAAAAGCAACTTAACAATATTTAAATGTCAGAGTGCAGCCTTTCCAACTAAATTATCTATCGATTATGTGTTCGGGCTGTCTTGATTCACTCAATATTTCATCTACCTTATGACAGATAATTGTCGTCGTCATTAACATATAAATATAGTCATTATCGATAATGATCGGAGATTTCTGAATAGAAAAAATCATTAAAGATACTATTAATGAATATGGATTTATCGCATATTTCATTATGTGTAGTTCAATGTACATTAAAATGAAACTCATTCATTACCATACACATGTATAGCGTATAATGCAACGTATAATTCCGCTCCGGTTTATGAGACGCACGTAAGCTTTCAGACATCATTTTTAATTTTTTTGTTATGTTCTACGACCAACAAAAACATTACCGCGATACATAGGGAAAAATAAAATTAAGAATATTGTTAAGTGTAATAACTATTACTTCTCATGTAAACTCATAGCAAAAGTGACTTTTTAAAACAAATAGCGTGCCCATTAAATTAGTAATCAAAGTTCTTATGATCATCTTCTTTTTTTCTTAAACTTTCATTTCTATAAGGTGCACTTCTGTAATTTTCGTTCAATTTTTTTGTATCAAAAGTGCACGTAGTACGCCGGAATATATGATATATATATATATACAGGATGTATCTGAAATGTTTCAACAAACTTAGGGGGATGATAGTACTCATCAAGACGAACAAAATATGCAATGAAACATGGGGTCGCAAATGACGTTTAAAGGATGAAAATCGCAAAACTAATAAAAATATCGAAATCTCGCATGCTTCTTTACTGCAGAACTGACTTAGTAGCACGAAGCCGGTTTTCCTTTCACTCTGTGCATATCCGGTCAGAAAGAGGTAACAAAAACGTGGAAGAAAGACAAACAAATCTGTGAGCAGGAATCCACGTATGCAAATTTTCCATCTTCTTAGAAACAGACCAATAAACGTAACTTTGTAGCAAGCATGTGTTGTAAGAACATGAACCGCCAACGACGATAGGTAGTCATTTTTCTGTGGACGTGCGTAACCACCTTGATGGAGTTTATCCGGCAAAATGGATTGGACGTGGTGGCCCTGTATCTTGGCCTCCACGCTCACCAGAAGAAGTAGTCTCCGCGCAGTAGAAACTCCAGAAGTAGTAGCGCGTATTTTGACCGCTGCAGGAGAAATCCTGGAAACTCCCGGAACTTCGAGCGTATCCGCCAGTCATTCCTCCGTAGATGTACTCTGTGTAATAATGTCCGCGGTCGATTCTTTGGACAATTTTTGTAAAATATTTGTTTTTTCTGGGCATCACGAGATGTGTTTTACCTATTCTGTGCAATAAATAATTCTCTGGAGTGTTTCTTTTTTGTCTCAGTTTGTCCATTTCCAGACGCATTTTCTCCCTTTAAACTTTATTTGCGACCCCATGTTCCATTGCATTTTATGTTCGTCTTCATAAGTACTATCATCCCTCTAAGTTTGTTGAAGGATTTCAGATACACCCTGCAACCTGTATATATATATATATATATGTGTGTGTGTGTGTGTGTGTGTGTGTGTGTGTGTGCTGGTGCGTATGTACAGCGCTAGAAAGTAGGGATATTATTCAATGTTATCCGATTTAGGAAACGACGAGTTACATTACGTTAGCGTGAAAATCACTTGTGAATTTATAGCACGGCAAAGTTTGTTCAAAAGTTTCTTATTAAACATATTCATAAAAAAATATGGTAGAGTAATTTAAATTTTTGCAAAAACTAAACTTTTTCGACTTAAAAATAGTTCAAAACTGGTACGGGAGCACAATATGTCATGGCTTTAAACTGTAAACTCCAGTAGAATAGAATTTAGATTTTTTGGTAATATCATTGTCTATGGGATTCACGCGAGAAGTGAAATGTGCGTTACTTGAGGTATGAAATGGTGAGCAAAGAATTACTCATCTGTATGTGTAAAGTTATTCGTATAATAAAGATAAAGTGTTACATAGTTGATACACGGGAATATTTTATATTTATGATTAAAAACTAAATTTAAATTCAAATGATCAATTAATTTTTCTTTATCCCTTGTTTTTTTTTTTTTTTTTTTTTTTTTTTCTTCAAATAGTTGATGTCATCCTCTACTGCAGTTGAAATACGATTGATTTTTTTTTTCGTTTGCTATCTTCAGTCAGTTTTTACTGTACCTTTGATGGAATAAATGAGATGACATTCTGGCTTCACTAATGTTGTTTATAGATATTTTTATTCCTTTATTTTCTTTTAGAAGTTTAAACCTGCATCTAAAAAATATTAGATATTGCTAAAAATTATTAGACTGTGGTGAAAAATCTTCGTACAGGTCCATTGATTGTATGTCATTCTTCAATTTATTTGGACACCTTAATGCAAAATATTTTTCTAAGAAGACAAAATTTAATGAAAATTATTGTGTAATAAAACACGAGATTTTCAAAAGTCAACAGTTATAAAAATCGGAACATTTGAATTATTTCTGCAATAAAGACTATTTTCTAACTTCATCTCAGCTTCTACCATGTTTTGATATTAGTATTCTGGAAATAGGTAGAAAATATTAAAGGCTTTAATGCAACAATAAAAATATATATATACCATCCATTTTACGTTTGTTTTAAAAAGGTGTATTTCCATTTTAGTCGATGTAGTTTTTATTTTTTATAATTTAAAAGCAGTTTATAGAAAAGGTTTTTTTTTAATATTCCACAAAAGTGTAAACAATGAGGTTCTTATGATTCAGAAAACATAATTGACAATATGATATTTTACAGGTAATAAAAAAAAAAATGTGAAAAAAAGTTTTCTGTTATTGCAAAGAAAACAAAACAAAACCAAAAAGAGTCGTGTTCTTTTTAAAATTAAGTTTGTAATATGATACAAATATAATTAACCGAAGGTCAAACCGATGTGTTGCATATGTATTGCATGAGATAATCGATATTCGAAAATAAAAGAAATCTTATTTTATGCCACATTTAGATATTACCTTTTTAATTTTGGAAAATCCTTTTAACCATGTGAGTTGATACAATGATAAAAGGTAAATTATTTTTAGACTGTTAGTTAATTGAAATCTACAATTAAATGTTGAAAACTGCGTGATATTCATGTGACTATAGTAAAACAAATTGTTTTTTTTTTCTAAGAAAATTCACTATTTTATCGACTTTATTTAGAAATGTGACGTCAACTGCCGCAGATATTGCGTATATTAAATTATTTGGTCTCTAATTAAATTGAGTCTCTAATTTCAGTGCAAATGGAATTTTGACTTACGTCTAAATGATATTCCAATTTATTCAGATACATATCTTTTATTAAAAATGATTCATTTCCATTTGCATTTTAAGACATAATCTTTTCCTTTGAGGCTTCAGTTTTTAAATTAACATAAGCAGGGATTTTTAAAATAGCAGTTACTGATCGAATATGTTAAATTCTAAAAGGAGTAGAAAACGGAAAGAAAATCCAATTTTACAGTGAAGGTAATTTTTTAAGCACCATCTTCTATTTTACCGATAAATAATTATTATTAGGAAAAAAATAAACTTTATACTTATACCACTATTAATTATTTTTAAAAATGTACATTAAAATATTAATTGTAAATCATTGAAACATTTTGATTCGGACATAATTAATGAATACATTAGGACATATTCAGGAAATTATAAAACAAGTTCTATAATTTCTAGAAAAAAACTTTCTTTAAGTAATTTTTCTTAATTACTATTTTTTGCGGGGATGAATAAGATTTATATAATCATACGTACTTTCCTTATTTTAAGATTTTAGATAATTTAATTTGTATTTTTTATGATAATCTGAATGCTAATGCATATTTTACGCAAAATACTCAATTCCACTTAATTAATCCCTAAAAAGGGCGTAATTATCAAAATTGTATGCTTTAAATGCATTATTAGTTATTTTTTAATTTCCGATGACTTTTTAAAAGTTTTTCAGAAATGTGGAAAATTACAAGAATAATCAAAGCTTTGTGATTTTTGTTTAATAATTTGTTTTGAAATTTAGGTATGTTTCTGCATTTTATTTCAGATATTTATAATGTTTTGAATATTTCTAATATATGTGTTAACTTAACCAGTAAACTTAACCAGTTTACCATGGCAAAAAACTTAAACTAAAAAAAAAAAAAAAAAAAAAAAAAAAAAAAAAAAAAAAAAAACAGAAAACGAAGGGTTTAGGATTCTTGTTGAGATAACGTATAACATTAAAATCGTAATATTTAAAAAAGTTTTTCAGTAAGTTTGAACCCTTTTCAACTATGTTAGAAAGTGTTTATGAACTCGGTTTGCTGACTGTAAGTCTTTCTGTTTGTCTGTCCGTGCTCTAACTTGCGTAAATATATGATTGCCTTGAAATTCATATATGTTAGTGCGATTTACTATGGCATGATCAGTATTGAAAATGAAGTATGTATAGTTTATATTTCATTTACAGGGACTCTCAAAGACTGTTACATTACGGTCTATGGGGCAAAATCTTTTCCGGTGAATTTTGATGATATTACACTATTTCAAACATAATTATATATATCATTAATATAACAGGGTTCAAGCAAAAATCTGGATACACTAAAATAACATTTTAGTGGATAAATCAAGTGTGCAGTTACGATAAAACGATCATATTTTTTCATATGCGAGTTAATTCAGCTTATGACTCCAGTGCCGAAATTTGGAAGTTATGAATCCTTATCGCTGAACTATAAGCATTAGATAAAAACAGTTAGTACAGAAGTGTAGTGATCCCATTATTTTAATATGAAACTATATATTATATGTTAAAATACTAACTTTATTAGTAGCCCTGAAATTTAAGTTTTTTTTATGTCTAATCACTGATTCTAATTTGTTATGAATTGTGCACAGAAGTGTGACTTTATGAGACAAACACAGATTTACTAATAAAATACATGAAATAAAGTAACAATTTATTTAATAACAAATGAAGGTGAGGTTGTTTAATTTATTCGCCACATGCAGCAATAAATGTGTAGGCATGCGCCTGCATATAAATTGTTGGCGATAGTGAAGACATTCAACTTGTTTCGTAACTTGATTCTCTTACCAAAATAAATTTACCATGTTAACATGCGTAATTTTTATTAATAAATGAGTATCTACTTTACGATGCCACACTTTACCAACTGATAAGCGACGCATTAGAGTTGGTTATTACATATAAAGAAAGTTACATTTCAGAGATTCTAAGTTATATTTACATGTAAAATCATTTTATACTAAATTCAAGACATTCTACACTTTTGTAATTGATTTTAAGCTATTTCTCATATATTTTGAGATAGGGTACTTTACATATAAATCTCGACAGTAGAGGCACTGCAATCACTCTGATATAATAGGACATAGTCGTTTTACTATAACTAGACATTTGTTCCACAAATCTACTTTCAAACGTTATTTCATTAATATCAATATTTTAGTTTGCACAGTATATATTAATTCCATTATACATGGTGAACCAAAAGTCTTGCCCTGATCATAATAGTTCATTACAAAATAACCGTTTCCATAATAATGCAGCTTGTTATACCATTGGATAGGTCAATTTTAGTAGTTTTTCTGTGCAATAGATTGAAGAGTGACTCAGGGGAACATTTGTAAAAAAAAGACATCATTTTCGGTTGAAATGGCGTCGATTCCAAAGAAAGCTCAATGTGTGCTTTGGTTTCACGAAACGAAATCGCCCATTAATGTTCAGCGGACAAGTTATGGACGCAACCTCCTGATGAAAAATCATTAAAGCGATGGTTTGACAGGTTTAAAGGAACATGCAGCGTTACTGATCTGCCTAGAAGTGGCAGGTCTAGTGTGAGTGCCTAGTGTGAGTGCACCAGTTGCTGACGTCGGAGAACTGAAGGCTAGGATACAAGCTGCTGTGTGCACTTTAACAGAAGACATGCAAAAGAACACTTGGCGGGAATTAGAACACCGCTTAGACATTCTTCGAGCTACCAAGGAGACACAGGCTGAACTTTACTGAGGTACGTGGTCTTATAAAAAAAGTATAACGGTATTTACAATCATATGTCTAATTATAATAGTTTGAGCACAATAAATATTTATAATCAAGGCAAGACTTTTAGTTCACACTGTATAATAAGGTAGAAAATCATGTTAGCTAAAATTAAAAGTCTAAACAAACAATTAAAATTGAATTTTTTTCAAAAACACTCGCGTAATTCGTGCACGCCTTACTTTTGGCACCAAAAAAATTGCACAAAAACATGCTCGAAAAAATACGGTAATACATCGTGTTACATATTGAAAGATGGATAGAAATTTAAAATTTAATAAACAAAATTTTAAAAAAAGAGAATCTAAAGCAATTTGATTTATATAAATTGTAAGTCGATTATAAAAAAATATTAATTATTTAAAATTTGCTATATAATTTTACTATTTTGAAACCATTTGAAAACACGAAGCAAAACTATATTGCTCTAATTAATTAATAAAATATTAATTGCTCATAATAATAAAAGAGGAAAGTAATGTAAAATAGGATACTGTATTATTAATTGTTTCTTGAAGTTAGAATTTTCAACAGCAATTAAGGAAACTGGGTGTAAATACTCTGCAGTTATCCTTGTACAATAACATCCTTATAAATATCTGCTTGGTTTATCACGTTTGCGTTAATAAGTGAGAAAAATGTCAAACCATCCGCTGTTACCACACCGGTGGGATAAAACAACATTGCTGTGTTATATTATAAGTAATAAAACAGTTTAGAATTTCTTCTGAAAAAAGCAACAAAAATTTTATTATGGAACTTAACAACTTAACTAAAGAATTGCACTAAACATGTTTTAACAATGAGTCTAACGATCTTTTGTTTAAAGACAAAATGATAATTATCAGCATTCTTCATATCAGAAGCAATTTGAGAATCTAAAAATATATTCACCTATATATCAGCTATTGAAGAAACATAATAAATACTTCTCCACACAGTTTGCTTGTTTTCTTTTCAAACATGTTGCACCTTTACTTCAAGAATTGCTTTTCAATTTCACATTTACCGTACTTAGGACATCCGACCTTACCCCAGGATAATGAAGATCGATAATCAAGCGTTAAAAATGCATTTATAAATTTTTACAACGGTATGATCGTGAGATATAAATTCTTATGTAATAGGCTACACGCAATTATATAAAGAATTTTGTTACCTTCTAATGTGTTCATACCTGAGTATTTTTTAGACTAGCAAACAGAGAGGAGAGGTGACAGAGTTTTTGACGGCCATTGCTGTCAGTATGAATAAACCACGCCGTTCAGTTTGTAAACGGAGAGCACCAGAGTTAAGGTTTAAAAATAATTTTATTGAAACTTAATCGGGCAGGGAATGAGAAGAACTCTAGAAAATTTCCTAACTCCAAAAGAAATAATTAAACGTCTTCCCGAAGCTATACTCCGTAAAAAATAAAAACTTCAAATATATTAAATATAAATATTCAAAGACGAACTCAAGATTTTGAAGACAGCCACAAGTCAGGATACCTTCAGTGAATAATTAACTCCACGCTGTAGACTCGGCGGGCACTGATTCAGTACGTCCGTTCAGGCCAAAATGTCAGCTTATACGCTTCAGATTGTTGATGCAAGCGCAGGAACTCCAATCACTCGTATTGAGAGAGTACACGATCCCAAGTTTCGAATTCCAAACGTACTCTCGAGGCTTATATATCCCAAATATCAATTGACCAGCTACAATAATTTGCGTCAATATCGATAAAACACAGAAACTCACTAGTTCCGAGGTTCTCACAGTCATCCATCGAAAGTTAGAGAAAGAGAGCCTTGATCAACTTTTACGCACATGTTACATTTAGTGGACAATGACTTACGATCTCATTCAAAACATCGCCTACTCACATGATCAGAGTAGCCGATCCATCACATGGTGACCGCTCTTAGGAACCCAGCTTTTTCGCTTTATAGCTGTAGTGCAATACTGGGGGAAACACCAACCTACTCCTAGCCAGGCCACAGCCAAAAGACCGGACCCAGAGAATAATAAGGGTGGGAAGACCTCAGACGATCCCACCAAACTCCCGAGAGTTTCGAATTCTTTAGACATATTCCAGTGTCTGAAGTTTAACATGATCTAAGGTTAGTTGCAATTGGCCAAACCGAGCACAGCTCAATTAATTGTAAAATTTACAAGATTTTAGGTCTTTTATTTAACAGATGACAGTCAATTTCTATTTCTTTATAATTTAGTACAGAGGTTTAAGGTCATTTTTGGTTACAGTTGACCATTGCCTTAGGTTTAAAAAAAACTTTTATTTAATACCAATATATAAAATTAATTAATATTACAAATACCAAAATTTCAATACAATAACAAAACTATATAACAATAAAAACACTACAAAACCCAATACCGATATAAAATAAAAAACAATTAACATATACGCAGTGACTTTACAAGGTGCTTTTTCAATAACCACATAGAGTAAGGTGCGAGTGAGAAAATATAGTTATATAAATGCACATACGCTTTAATTCCAATGTCCATACCAGTACTACAGTACAGTAAATACACAATTTGCAACCAAATACTGAGCTTTGAAACAATTTTTAATTTGCGCAAAACACAATACCGATTAAAAACAAAAATAAACAGCCATGTATGAAGTGTCATTCTAATGGTTTGTAATTGCTATAAATATAAGATAAGATAATAAGACAGATAATAAAATATAAACTTACCGACACATAAACAACAGAAATGCCGCTATAATAATCTATTTCCCTTCTTCCCTATTCCTGGTATATGAGCCATTTTCTACTGGAGGGTTAATTAATACAAGTCAAAACTGAGATAACTTGCTTCACCCAAATACACGGCCATATAGCCTACTTCTTCCTACGTTTAAGCTTTAAAACTAATATTTAATCAATAAAATAGTTATTAAAAGAGTGTTTTATAATAAAAAACTTAAAAATTGTATAAGTTTGATATTTTAAAAGTATTTCCTATTTGAAAAGTCATTTACAGTTTCCCTGCTTTTATATCTTTTACAATTATTCAAATAAAATACATTAATTATAAATAAAATAGCTTTATAATTTACAGAAAAAATTGGCAATATAATAATAGTAAAATATCTAAATTTTAAACGTTAAGACCAATTAATCATTTTATTTAATATATATAGGGTCTTGGTTTTGCTTTTATTCTGCATAGCCATGTTTATTTAAAAAACGGAATTAAAAATAATTCATTCTGTTCAATTATCCTTATGACTTTAACTGATAATTAATCAAAGCAAAGCAGAAGTTTAATGTATCGATCTAAATCTGAAATAACGCAATCCATATTAATTCAAAATGCAATTACAAACTGTGAAGAGAACCTAAAATCCATGATATATATTGGTAACCTTCATTAATTAACAGAGATTACATATTCGGAATGCGTTTGTATCGCATTAAACGTATTATTAATCAGAACGAAAATGTTTTAAAATATTTTATATTCTTGGGTTCTGATGAGTGAATGAACTCTAGAATAATAGTGTGCTCTTGAGTCCAAATTATAAGTTTATAGTAATTTCAACTTCCAATGCATTTTTTCTGCATTTTTGAAAATATCTTAGAAGATTTTTGCAACCATTAAGTTAAAGAAAAAAGATTTCATCTATCCATAGCAGATTATCAAACTAAATCGATAGTGATAAAGGTGCAGTAGAATGTTTACATATCTACACAAATCCGATTCTTTAAGGTTCTCTTTTTGCAAACAATTTCAATTTTTTTGCATTATTTTAAATTAAAGTTGAAACATTTAGGATTCCAAAAGTTCTTTACTTTTTAGGTTCAGTGATATTTAGTTCTAACCCGAATTATAAACCGGAACTGATATTTTAAAAAAATCACGAAAAATCTCATTTCTTAAAAAGTTTTTAAGATATTAAAATAAAATTTTGTCTCAAAATATAGGATTTAAGTATGTACTTATTAACTTAAGAGCTATTTTTATTGAAAAATATATAATTCTTTTGAAAATAAATCATGTTGTGTATACGAAATTTGGTATATGTTAGTTAATTTTAAGAGGTATTGCAAATATTTTTCTTCAAAACACAGGTAAATGATTTACTAATATAATGTTGAAAAAACAAAGTGAAGTATTTTGGTTACATTTGTTTAATTGAAGGTTTGACATAAACGTTAATTTTTTACCAACATTTGACGAAATATTGCCTAAATTTGAAAAGTTAATTAAAATTTAATTAAAATTTCATATGATTTCATAGTTTTATTCCCTGTTTTGCATACAAAAAACACGCGTTTCATAAAAATAAAAAAATTTTCAAAAAATATTACCAAACGTCAGACATTAAATATTTCTTAGTATTTTATAGAATTAGAAAATGTGCCAATAAAACGGCCTTAGATATAAAAATAGAAAATTTTCAAAATTGAAAGTTTCCTCTCCATGTTATTTAACATAAAAAATTAGGACAGTTGTAATTGGAAAATAAATTATTCGTTTAAAAACACTAGGGGATCCAACTCGGTGTTCCCGAACTTCAAAATATAGGGAAGAACCATTTATTTTTAATTGAAAATTCTAATAGTTTTTTTTTTAATATATTATTTTACTATATTTTTTAAATATATTTTTTCCGACGGCTCACTGACAAACCAAAAAACACTTTAAAAAAAACAATATATCAATGATGTATTAAATCAAGTTTTGAAGTTTATTAAAAGCGATATTGTCGTATTAGCCTCATGTCCAGAGTTAAAAGCCGATGAAATCGCCAAAGTTGTCGCTACTTAAAGTAGCTTTTTTTATTCTGACAATTTCAATAGTTATAGCGCGTAATTCGCTTATATGTTTGTTAAGTTGGTGTTTTATTTATATTATTTTATTTATTTATAGATGAAGTTTTAATTTTGTTATTGAATGCTAACCGAAAAGAAATGCTGAACTATTTACACTATGTAAATTCAAAACGATTAATGATTCGAAATCGGGTTGTACGTGATAGCGACAGATTTCAAAAAATCATGTTTGGAAATAATTTCAAAACCATAAAAAAACAGTGTATTGCGATACAGATTTCTTACAAATTGCATGTGAAAGAACATCTCTTTTCCTTATTCAAAGGTATAAAATTGAAATTTTGCGATCTAGGGAAGTTAAAATAATTGCAGTGAAAGTGAAATATATTGGTAAGTTGTTGTTATTGTCAATAGGACGTCTGCCTTAATCACGGATTTGTTTTAGTTTTAAATTTTGAACACCCTTGTACATATATATATATATGTGTGTATACAGGGTGTCCAAAATTCGACCGACAAATTAAGCGGGGTGATAGAAGGCATCAGGATGATGAAAAATTACCACAGAACATTGAGTCCAAACCACGTTTGGTGGGAGAAAATTAAAAAAATATTTATGAAGAGTGTGACGTCAAGTGGAAAAAAAGGGTCAATAATAAATTTAAAAAAAGAGTTATTTGACGTAAAGCATGAATACAATGCATTAAAGTTCAACGTCAGAAGGGAGACGTCGAGACATTTTTATAGAAATATGTTTTAATGGGTCCGGGAATCCTTCGTCAGTCTGTGTCGGCTTTGCATTGTGCAATGACCTTCGTGGCTGCAACTTCGAACAATTTCTGTAAAATTGTGTTGTAGCCTTCTTTCTGACTTTGAACTGCAATGCATTGTAATCATACATGACGTCATATAAATGTTTTTTCTACTTATTATTGACCCTTTTTGTTCCATTCGACGTCACACCCTTCAGAACTATTTTTGCGATTATTCCCACTAAACGTGATTTACGACCACATTTTATATATAGTAAGTTTTCATCCTCTTGATGCCTTTTATCATCCCTCTTAATTTGACTGTTGAATTTTGGAACACCCTGTATATATATTTACAACAAATATTGCTCTTTAAACATGAAAACTCATCCTAAATTGTATAATCGCTGATTGATGTATTAAATAAATTTTTAATGGTACTTTAAAGTACCTCGAGGTATAAAGGGTTAGGACATTGTTTAATTTAACTACTAATGGACTTAAAAAAGGGTTATTAATTTTAATTAAAACTTCTTTTATTATATATTTATATAAATTTCAATGAAAATTCAAATTTGAATTATTAATTTTGCTTAAAAAGGATTTTATTTATCCTTGTATACCGTGCAACTTTTATTATACTTTAAAACGAGCTTTTATCCGTGGTATAACATTTGTTAAAAATTCCTTAAAATTTGAATAACCAATATAGCACAAACGCTCCTGAAAACCTCTTCAGGAGTTCCAAACCATCTCCAATTCCTCCCAATACTAAAATGACACGATCCGGTCTTCCTGAGTAAGAAACTTTAAGCATTTATTTCTTCAGGATTGTGCTCACGTGCACTTCGTACAAAGCAACCCCCTGGCATGAAATTCCTATGGACAGTGCTGGCGACATCTCATGAGTAATTCTGGAGTACAATACTTGCAATTTTTTTTTTAAAGTAAACTCGATTTGTTAATGAGTCAAGTTTACATTACTATTTTTCGATTTGTTTTTCAAATTTAGTACTGTATCAGATAATTGTTATTAATTTTAAATTATTTTACATTATTTCATTAACTTTTAATATTTTTAATTAATTACATATTTATTACTTTAATTTACATTTTAATTAACATAATTTCTATTTTAATTATTTGTTTTTAATCTTTAAACATATTTTTTAGTTATTCATTAATATTTTATTATCTTTTAAAAATTATAATATACATTTATCTTTTTTATTACTATTTTTATTAATAAATAAATACATTTATTTTATTTATATTAACTAAATAATAAATTTCTAATTTAACACAATAAAACATGTAAACAGTAGAAACCTCTGGACCACAGAATGTGTATACATTTTGGAAGTGCCATGCTTTAAACAGTTAAAAGCATACAGATAAATAGATGTTACCAACAAGAAATTATTCACAAATTAGAAAGTCCTCTATTAAGAGGCGTCTGTTATAGAGATTTTGCTGTATTTTCTTTTTTTATTACTATTTATTATTTTATTTTTTAAATATAAATTTGATTTTTATAATTCATTATTTTTCTCTCCTCCTTTTTCAAATTACCAAGCATAGTTTTATTTTATTGTTCTTAATGCAGTGAAGTCTCTATTCAGCGAACTTTTATTAAGTAATTTTTTCTAAATAACCATTATATCTGCAAATTTTTGAACTCAGTGGAATAATTTGTAAAACTTCCATATATGAAATATATTTTCTAATTAGAAAAATTTTATCTTAGGATTGCTATCATAAGTTCGTATTCGTGGAAATTCTTGAAACTTTTTGCCTTTCTTTTAACATGCAAATACGGGAAAATGCAAATGGGTTCTGCGGAAGAAAGTGTGCTATATGGGAAGTTAATTACAAAAATATAGTAATATAATCAACCTCTTTTGAAAGTCCATCACACATAATGTTGCACAGAGATAAATAAAATATCTAAATGCATCCTTAGATATGATTTCCGTAAAATTGCTGAAATTGATTCCGAATTTAAATCTGTTATTCATGTAGAGTGTAATATTTTCCCTTTTTGAAAATGAACGCTTCATCATAATCAAAATTTTTACAACAGCAAATCCAAAATACAAATATTTTAGTATTTTAAACAGTGATTGTTTGAATATTCGCTTCAGATTGCGCACAGAGCATTTGAAATTATAGTCCGTCTACCACGCTAGCACAGTATGAGGATTATATTACAATATATATTACAATATATTATATTACAATAATAATTTGCAGGTTATTCTTGCTAAGTTCCCGATATCGAATCTTTAAATAACAGGACTGTACGTTTAAAAAAATTAAATACTATAAATTTTTATTTTTGGTAAATTAATTAAAGCATCTATAAAGTTTTACTATTGTAACAAAATTATACTGATAGGTAATGTTTTTTCAAATGAATAAAAAAAATATCCAGACCTGAAATTAAACCCAGAACCGTTTGAATTAATAGACAGTTTCTGCCGGTTTAGCTACCTGGAACGAAAATCGGCAGACAGAATTCATTGAATTGGCTGATTTTCGTTTCCTGCTTTACCGATGACTTAATCTGTTGAGTTGTCTGCATGACCATATGCTATTGCCAAAAGATTGTGTGATTGAATTGTGTCGGCCGATTGACGTTCCTGGTAACTCAATTGGAAGAACAATGGAAATGTAAGCCAATCGGTTTTGGGTTCTATCTCCCTCTCCTTCCGAACACTTTTTAGTCAGTTGGAAAAATTTCAACTTATATCACATCTATAAAACATCTATCACTCTCATATATGAAAACCTCATATGAAAAGCAACTTGCAGCAAACTAAGTACATTTTATTTTTATTCTCGTATTACATATCAACCACATATGATGCTTCATGAAATATAGCAATAATGAACAAGGGATTTTCTTGGATCTAAGAATATTAATATAATTTTTAGATTTTTGTTTTCTGGTAAGGATTCCAATGTCATCCCCAAAGAATAATATAATCTCTTTTGAAAATCCATGAGACATAATGCTACACACAGATAAATCAAATATCTGAATATATCATCAGTTATGATTTCTGTAAAACTGCTGTCAAAGGTTCAGAATTTATTTAGAATCTTTTATTTATATAGTGTGCAAATTAAACAAAATTATCACAAATGTAGAACAAATTATCACAAAAATCTATGTAATAACTGATAATAATAACACCCGTCTAGAATGAAAATACTGTTTTGATAATTTTAGATGTTCTTGATGTAATATTTGGTGCTGAATTTAAAAATCCTCATAAAATGATGTATCATTACCACGTAACATTTTTGCACAAATTTTACTTTTATGTTATTTAAGCGATGTTATAATCTGCTTATTTAAATTGCAACGCCTTGTTAAAATAAATGGAAAAACTTTTCTAAAACAAAATTAAATATGCGCCGTCTGATATATTCCATTAGAAAAAAAAATCTCTTTGTCGCGAAAATTGGAGATTATGGGATGAGAATTGGACATTTGCTCCACATAAAGTTTGTTATGTTCGTTTATAAAATTTCATGATTTCATCTCATGGTAAAAATAAGCATTCAGGTTTGATATCCCATTGATACGAGGAGTCGTAAAAATCACACTGATGATAGTATTTTTTGCTCATGTGATATTGGTCGTTGTAAGTCAAAAAACGAAATGGTGTTTATACACTGATGTCATCCGCAACTTTTCTATTTATTATACATGACCTATAAATTTTTGGCCTTCTCTTAAATCATATGTTTGAAGACTCATCTGATGCAAATCAGATAATACTGTTGGTGATTTTTAGTGTAATATAGGCATTAATTATACAATTGATTATTGATTGATTATTGATTGATCCGCCACTATCCAAACCATTTGAACGTTCTGACTTAATCATAGATATAGGTTTGTTTATGGGATCTGCTGAAGTTAAGTTTCCAGACTAAAAGAAAATACCTCTTAGATCCTGAAACTTATTGCAATTGTTACTGAAACAAACTGCTACTACAAATAATACCATGAAACAGGAGAATATGATATTTAATCGTAAAAAGCAGAATCATTGCATAACAGTAAAACAAAAAAAAATGCAAGTTTACTGACAATCGAAAAAACAGTATAAAACCTTCGACTGGGGAAAATATATAAATTTAGATCTGAACACATTATGCATATATATTTATATCTATGTATTAATTTCATATAAAAATGTTCTATTATTTATTTGTTTATTAGGTTAAGGAGGCTATATAAATAAACTAGCCCGTCTACCCGGTCGCTTCTGAGTGAGGCCTAAATACATTCAGCGGCGTACTGTCTTGACTTCCCTTGGAGTCCAAAAATTTAAATAGAATACTTTATTTTGAACTATACGAAAAAAACTAAATAATACACATATATATATATAAATACGTAAATAAATATTTCGTGACATTAATAATTTTTCCATAGTCCCTCTGACAAAATATCCTGTGAGTATTTATTTAAGATGAGCGGAGAATTTTCACATGAAAAAAATAAAAATGGGACTGCCTAAGATAAATGGCGATCATTGTAAATGGGTACTGTCACGCCCATCAATTATTAATGAGGTGATCGAAATAACGGGGCCCTGTGTATTTCTCAGCCATACATCGTTAATGCAGTGATCACTATAATGTGGTTCAGTTATTTTGAGTGCATAAATCATTAAAATGGAATAATTTTAACAGGACCCGTTCGATTGCACGATAATCTGACTATACGGTAATCACCATAAGGCATCCTTGTGCACACCCTAGCCCATAAATATGGCAATCAGTATTTAAATCGCAATTTTTTACTTTCAAAAAATGTATTTTGAAAAAAGGTTGAAGTGTAATATTTTGTTTAAAATTTTAAATCCGATCACTAAAAGATGAAAAAAAAATTATAAAATGGGAAATTAAAAAAATTATTCTTTGGAAAAAATGTCACACAAAATATTTAATAAAAAATCCTCAATAGTTTTCTTTTTCGTCTAATCTTCAGCAATCGGGTTCACAGCCGATATTGACCACAAACTTGTTAGCTCTAAAATCGCCGAGATACATGATTAACTACTTGTTTTGTAGGATTTGTAAAGCGGGGTTTCACATTCTTACTTAAAACTGCTGCTGAGATATTGCACAATTACCTAAACCTTTCAACACACAGTGTGACCCCCTTGATGGATTATTATCTAAAATTGCTGAAATACATATTTAACTATTTTTTAGTACGTTTGTTAGCCTAAATTTCACGATCCTACCTATTAATGAGAAATGGCATAAAAAATCGACCCACATTTAACTCCGTTAGTGGCTGAATTTCTAAAATCGCGGAAATACATGTTGAACTATTTTTTTTTGTAGATTTGTTATCCTGAATCTGTGATTTCAAGCTACTAACTAAAAATGCTGCTGAGATATGGCGAACATTCGAAATGACCTAAAATTTTCGACCTCCATTTAGCCCTCTTAATGTTTGAATTACTAAAATCACTGAAATACTTGTTTAACAATTTTTTAAGGAGATTTGTTATTCTGAATTTCACGCTTTTTTCTAAGACTGCTGACGAAACATGATGAAAAGGTGAAATCACCGAAAATTTTCTACCCTTCATTTAACCCTCTTTGTAGTTGAATTTCTAAAATCGTATGAAATGCATGTTTAACTATTCTTTAGTAGATTTGTTATCCCGAATTTCACGCTGCTAACTATAACTTCTACTGAGATTTGAAAAAAATGGCGTAAAACATTCGACGCCCATTTAACCCCCCTTATTGTCTGAATTTCTAAAACCGCTGAAATATGTGTTTAACTATTTTTTTAGTAGATTTGTTATTCTGAGTTTCATGATTCTACCTATAATTTCTACTGGGTTATGGCAAAAGGACCTAAAATATTTGACCTCCTATTTAACCCTCCTTAGTTGCTGAATTTCTAAAATTGCTGAAATACATGTTTATCTATATTTATTGTAGATATGTTATCCCGAATTCCGAGCCTCCAAAAATGTTGCTGAGATATGGCGAACAGGCAAAATTAACTAAAACTTTCAACCCCCATTTAACCTCCTTAAGGATGAATTTCTAAAATCGCTTGAATATGTGTTTAATTATTTTTTTAGTACATTTGTTAATCTGAATTTCACGTCCCTACCTAAAACTGCTGCTGTAATATGGTGAAAACGCGAAATGAGTAAAAACTTTCGACCACCCATTTGCAGCCGCCCTTAGTGGTTGAATTTTTAAAATCACTGAAATATGTGTTTAACTAACTTTTAGTACATTTGTTATCCTGAATTTCGCGCTTTAAACTAAAACTGTTGTTGAGATATGGCGAAAAGGAAAATGACCTACAACTTTAGACCCCCCCCCCATTTAACCCCTTAGTGGTTGAATTTCTAAAATTGCTGAAGTAGGTGTTTAATTATTTTTTTAGTACATTTCTTATCTTGAATTTCACGCTCTTATCTAAATCCGCTGATGAGATATGGTGAAAATGTGAAATCACCCAAAATTTACGACCCTCCATTTAACTCACTCAGTGGTTAAATTTCTAAAATCGCCTAAAATACATGTTTAAATATTCTTTAGTAGAAATGTTATCTCGAATTTCACGCTCCTACTTAAAACTCCTGCTGAGCTTTGGCAAAAAGACGAAATTATCTAAAACTTTCGACCCCCCATTTAACCCCCTAAAGCTGTGAATTTTCTTTGAAACAAAAATCTTAGTGCGTGCCTACATTGTGTAAAGAACATGTCTTCCAAATTTCATTGTTCTAGGACAAACGGTTGAGTCTCGGCTTTGATTATGAGAAAATCAAACTACTCTTTTATCAGTCTAGATGTAACACATGTTGGCATATATTGACAAAAAGTTGTTTGTTTTAGAAAAAAAGAGATAATTTTCAAAATAAGCGTCTCAAAATTTTATAGAATAAATGTAAATTTATTCACAAACAGTCTTTTTTAGACCTGTATAATTTTTTAGTGCTTCCACACGTCCATCTATGTTATCAGGCTCTAACTTTGCAATAAATGTAAGATTTTCAATAATTTAATGTTATTTCTTCTGAATAAGTGATTTTAAATGTATTTTAAGTAAGGTGACGTCCTCGAATTTTGAAGTGAGTCCTAAATTCGGGTCCTGTAACCCTCTATGCAGAACTCCCAATTTTTTATTTAAAATACTTTTTTATTACACTTACTTATTACATTTTAAAAAGGTGATAAATTCGTGGGACAAAAATAAATAGGGTAGTCCGACCATTAAGTGAACCGCCCCTAGTGAATGAACAGTTAGTAAATATTTTAATATAATAAGGTTTGAAAAACTCTCCATTAGTTGATTATCATGCTGGGTTCCCTTGTCTCACATCCCCCCCAACCCCTTCTTTATGAGTCTTGCACTTCTTAAGGTTGTGTCTTATGCAGAAATCATTTTTCGTAATACATTTTTCTATTAAAGTGATAATACTTTTTATTGGATATTTTCGATAAAATTTAAATTATAATGTAATTCTAGTACCATTTAAAATAATGGGATTTGCACGGAAAGACGCACAAAACAATTAAACAAATTATGGTCGATGGGTAGATTTTTATTGATATTCCTTTTGTAATTGAAGTACTTTTTAACATGTTATGTTGAGTTATATGATCAATAAATACTATTCAGGGCCAAACGAACAAATATACTATCTTTGTAGTTTGAAAAATGTTTAAAGTGAGCGAAATTTCAGCTTTGATACAAAATGATAGAATTATATTTCCGGCACACACGTTAAATTTTTTGAAATTTTAATTTTACAGACGTTTGTCAGTGAAAAGTATATTGTATCGGCTGATATAAAGATTCGAAAGCAAATTTCGCGTAATTTTAGAAAAAAATAGCAATTTTGACGGCAACATGCATACAATATTTCACTCCAAACACTTTTTTAAAACTATCCAGATATTAAGACACTAAGACGCGTTATTGAGAATCGTCCAGATTAATTGTGATAAAGCTACAATGTTTTGGTCGCCAAAGAAAATGTTTAAGTAGGGTTGTTCGGTATTTATTGTGTGGGTTAAATCGGAAGTAGTCCAGTCATTTAAGCTTAAATTAGGTAAGCATCGCGTAATTCGAGATACCCAGCTGTAAGTCTGTAAATACTTGTATATTGACACCCTAAAAGTTGTCTCAAAACCTACATATGGTAGGGTGTACGCAACTATTAAATTCCAAGGTCAAAGGTCACAAAAATCGTTTTTTGCGCTTTTTTTGTAAATATCTCATTTCCTATAGGTTTTTTGCTATTTGTATTTATTATCAATATTGTAGAATACAAAATTCTCTACAAATTTTGTTTGAAAACATTTTTCATACGTCGAACCGTTTTCGAGATAGAGGGCGGAGAGCGCGCGGTCACAGCATCACTTCAGTTCAAACGGTGCCTCCGGTCGAAAACGCGTCATATATAGTTGATGAACTATCGATAAATCAATGATTATAAATATTTATCAATTTTTATTAACTATTATATTATATTTTATATTTTCCTTTATGCATTGTATAGTATAGTTACGACCGTCTTCTCTTTATTTCAGGTAACTGTTCTTGGTAACTACGGACGTACAATTTCAAGAAATATGGCTGATTTGTGTTTTATATGTAATAAGTCAGATTCGGGAGGTGAATCGCTTATTGAAGTAGTGCGCGGTATGAAAACTCTACGAACTGCAAGTGTCGAACGAAACGACGGAAAAATTGATTATTTAAAATCAGTAACCTCTGTTAAAGTGCATGAAAAGTGCCGAAGTGTTTACATTAGTAAAAACTGTATCCAAGCAGCAAAACGGAAACAAGATGAAGGAGAAATTATAACTTCTTCATTACTTCTTCATCTAAAAAAACAAAACATCATTCTCACACAGCTTAGAAAGATACATCTACAAAAACAAAACCATCTTTCTCACACAGCTTAGAAAGATACATTTATGAAAACATCTCCTGTTAGTAGGAATTCAATTGGATTCGCGACAATCTCCCACATTGAGTTTTCAACAGGAAAACTCAACAATAGGCACAGCAAAATTCAAAATAACACAAAATATGTGTAACATTATACTTACATGGCCAAAGCATAGATATTCTTAATATTAACTTTCAAAGACAAATTATACAATTTCCTGCTAAAAATCAAACAAAAATTAAACATATTATTACAAATTCAAATTAACACTAGGAAATGAGATATACTAAAAATAAGGGGAAAAAAAGTTTATAATGTTCAATGTTCAAAAAATAGTCTTATGACTGATAACGTTTTGGAACAGTCCCTGTTCGGGCGCCAATTTATCGCAAATTACATACATAGCGATTTTCGAAACCTTAAAACTACCCGTTTTAATACTTTCGTCATTTTTAAAACAAAAGAAAATAATACTTTAATACGTGAAAAACAGTCCTCTTAAAAAACATAACGAATATCTTTATTCTCTCACTTCAGTGCCGACATTTTTTTTCACACAGCTTCGAAAAACACATCTAAAAAAAAAAACATATTTCTGACACAGCTTAGAAAGATACATCTACAAAAACAAAACCATCTTTATCACACAGCTTAGAAAGATACATTTATGAAAACATCTCCTGTTAGTAGGAATTCAATTGGATTCGCGACAATCACCATATGAAATTTCATTCTATTCTACGCTGTAGTTCGTGAGTTAGAGCGCCCACAACATTTGTGTCAGAGACAGACAGACACACAGATTCACTGACAAACATTTTTTCAAAACAGTCAAATCGTTTTCAGAAACTTCTAAAATGTATAAATTCGTCGAAAACCTGAAATCAAAATTTTTCAGGAATCTAATACTTTGTACTTTTATAAATAGGAGAAAGTAATAATATATATTTCAGCAGTATA
The DNA here is from genome assembly GCA_963931845.1 of Maratus michaelseni. Classification (NCBI taxonomy): domain Eukaryota; kingdom Metazoa; phylum Arthropoda; class Arachnida; order Araneae; family Salticidae; genus Maratus; species Maratus michaelseni. The sequence continues at coordinate 183,238,476 of OZ007589.1, read as the reverse complement.
TTTTTTTGCAAGGAAACTGGTTCTAAAAGGAATCATATGTGAGAAATAAAACTTTTTTGTTAACATTTACAATTATTTTAGTATTTTCTAATGCATAATTTAATGTAAATAATTTCTTTATGTTAAACTTTTATATATGTAACACTACTTTAAATAGCAAAATTCGCATTTCCGCTTACATAAATCAGATAGCGTAAAGTTTAATTTTTGCGTTAAACTTCTGGCCTAGTATTTCAAAGAAGACATAAATAACGCTTTACCACTCGATAAAAAATAAATAAATAGAGGCGATAGGTATCGATAAGCTTGAAATGAATGTGGAATATACACTGGCCTCCAACAGTTCAGGTACTACCGGTTTTTTCAGTCTAGTTTGCAAATAAATGAATATAGAAACAACAAATTTGCAGGATATGTGCGCTAAACTGCTATTTATTAAATGCGACATAGAAATTTACTTAAGTTAAACGTATAAATGAAATTACAACAAAAAAAACATTCATGGTGGAAAATTCCATTCTTGGAGAAATCAGTACATCGCAGTATTATGCAGTAAAATTTGACAGAAACATAAAAAAACTGGTTCTAATACGGAATATGTCCACCCCGGACTTGAATGCATTGCCGCCATCGACTTTCCATGCTCTCAATTAAATTGTCGGACACCGAAATAGATAACGGAACCCGAGATTTGGAGTAAGCCTTGTTCCAGCTCATTTAATGACCTTGGAGAAGGACTTAAAGCCGCAACCTGTCTTCCAAGATAGTCCCAAAGATGTTCTATCGGATTCAAGTCTGGAGAGTGAGCTGGCCATTCCAATTTCTCCAAACCGTGATCCTCAAGATAATCCTTAACAACCACAGCTCGGTGTGGTCTCGCATTATCATCCATTAGAATGAAACCATTGCCAATAGCACCGGCATATCGGCGCACATATGAATCAAGGATATCATCCCGCTACCTCGCACCAGTCACAGTTCCTCCATGGAATACATGCAGGTCAGTGTGGCCTCCGAGTGAGATCCCTGCCCAAACCATGATTCCACCGTTTCTGTACCTGTGTGTTTCGACAGTGTTTGATTGATGGTATCGGGTGCATTGTTCTCTCCAGATCAGAAGACGTCCTGAATCGCTCTCCAGTGTGAATATGGACTCGTCTGTGAAGAGTACAGAAGCCCACTGTTGTCTGGTGCAGGAAACATGTTCTCTTGGCCAACATAAGCGGGCTCTTCTCTGTCGTCTGTTGAGGGAGACACACACAACTAGTCGCCTCGCATAGAGACCTGCATTGTAAAGACGACTTTTCACCGTAGTAGCGGAGATTCTTCTCCCTGATGCTGCAAAGGGGTCTGCAATGAGTTGCGGCACAGTAGTGCGTCTTCTAATTCGGGCCGAAAGAGCTAGAAACCCGTCTTCTGCAGGTGTTGTAACACATGGGTGGCCTGGAACATGTCTTCTGGACACAGAATCTTCGGATTCATACTGATCCCAGAGTCGTTGGCCTAAACTGCGAGACATATTGAGCCGTCTAGCAGTATCGGCTTGTGACAACCCCATTTCCATCCATCCTACTGCCCGCCACCTTAATGAATCGGGCAAATAACTTCTTCTAGACATTTCTAGACTCTACTGGCTGTTGTGAACAAAACTGACAACAATACTTCGAATACAACAAAACTTACACGCGAAATTACGAAAGCTTCGTAATTGCATATTTTTCTCTCATTCACAAATACCTATAATTTTCTATAAAATAGAAGTAGTAGCTGTAATTTTTGCGTATTTTTTTAAAGCTTATTATTGTCATTCATATAAACTATGAAGTTTAATCTGACTGCCATTTTTTGTCTCGTGATCTTCGAAAAACATGTTGTACCTTAACTTTTGGAGGCCAGTGTACATAATCGTTTTACTTTCAGTCTGGTCTGAAAAGATCAACGTATGTGTGCGACTGTTATAAGACGTTTTCTAGCCACACATTTCTATTTCAGGAATAAGAATTTGAGTGATACTGTTTTAAATTTACAACGTATTGTTTCTATTTCAATACATCTAAACAAAATCTTTGGTTATATATGTTACTTTGTCTATGGAAATTAATGTACTAGGCGCAACATGTGAATCGATTCATAATTCATTTTAAATATATAACAATGTACAGAATCCAAGTTTTAATTTGTTTACCATACACTGCAATCGTAACACAAAAAGACAATGAAAAAATAGTTATATTAATAGTTAACATTACTTAACCATTTTGCGTTGGTAGTTCAATTAAAGGAAAGTATTGCGGTTTTATTTCATTACTTCGTTCATGTGTGACATAATATCAGAATGATAAGTTAAATTTAAGACATTCACAAAAGCACTAGCTTAGAAAATAAATTTGATGCTAGTGACATATATAAAATATTTATGAAAATTATCTTGCACACTTTTCTGTTCGTAATGGTGATATTAAATTCTTCCTTAAAATATAAGTGTCACAAACAAGCTTTCTCAGAAAATGAATTGTTTTCTCAGAAGTACTTCATTTTCTAGCGTTGCCGTAGTTTCGTGAAATATTTTATTACTTTCATGACAGTTGTGAAGACTGTATACTAGATTTAAAAGAATTTACTCTAGTGCTGTTCAAATCTAATTTCTATTTGACATTTCGGTAGTCTGCGTCAGTCCATGGTAACTTACGTTACATTTAGAATAATTGACTTCAGTAATTTTAGTAATATAAGACTAAAAAATATTCAAAATGTAATGTTTATATGATTTTTTAATTAAACCTAACAAAGCTAAATTTGAATAAAAATTACTTAAAATTAGTACCATTTATTGAACGGTAAAAAATATATTTACTATGGTAACTTACGTTTCTGACAAAAAGAACGTAAGTTACCATAATAAATATAATGGCCAGTGTTCAAAAAATAGTACTAAAGGTAGGTAATTTTCATTCAAATTTCGCTTCTGATAGGTTTAATTAACAAATCATATCAACATTACATTTTCAGTATTTTTTGGTGTTATATTATGAAAATTACTGAAGAAAATTATTCTAAATGTAACGTAAGTTACCATGGAATGACCGAGTCTACATTTCTCAGATTATTGTTTGACTTGTATTATTTAGTAACTATTTATAAACATAAGATCTCAACATAAAATCTACCAGAGTAATTTTCATTTTTAGTTTCTTTTTTTTTTGCATAAGAAAAAAGTATTGTAATCGTGAAAATTTTCGATATCCGTTTTTGATGGAGTTACACATTTTGGAACGTTTTAAATACGATTTGACTACTTTTTGGAAAATATCTATATGTCTGTCAGTCTGTGAACTTCCTATTTCACGTGTAACACAATTTTTGCGACAACTCTATCTCAAGAACTAGTGCTAGGAATTTTTCAAACTTCATATTCTGTTAGACCTGACATATCGACCTGTATATCAACTTGCCGGTTATGCTTCATTGCTGGATTTTCGGGATAGCTAGATCTCGACATCTGTTAGATGGAATTGCACCAAATATTATATGCAGAATTCTGTTTTAGAAAATCCATACTTATTCAATTCTGGCTTTATTATTTAACAGGGGACGCTGTTATCTTATGCCTTCCGAAATATCCATAAAGGCATCTACAATCACTTAATACAATTTAATGAGCATGGCTTTCCGTATTATTCACTCCATTCTTGCAACTTCCATACACTTTTAACTATATTGTTGCGACGTTGCAAGAATCTCTCATTTTTGACGTAAGCTTTGGCTGTAGGCCTAATACAGAATATTAGCCCTATGATTTTTGTGATGAACATTATAGCTATATCTTATTTTCTAATGTGCAGAAATGCTCAAAATTTTATATTTGAGATTGATAACTAAAATTGTATACGTTGTTCTTATTTCATAATTTTAATTCCCAACAGGTTGTTTTAACATGTTTAAAAGGAGGTTTTTTATGCTTTGTTGTACTATTCTTTACAGCCATAATTGTTGATGCTATTTTAAATTAATAAATTAGAATGAGTAGGAAATTCAACCCGGGCTTCCTAAGTTACAGAATATATATCAAAACCAATTTTTGTATTGGAAATTCTAATAGATTTTTAACGTTTCATACATATTTTTATGTTACTCACAAACAACAATAAAAACATTTTAAATGAAAAATATTAATAATGTCTTCAAATAAATTTTTGAAATTAATTAAAAGCAATACTACTTTCGTATAGCCTCATACCAGGTGTCAAAAGTCGAAGAAATTACCAAACATTTCACTTTTTACAGCAGCATGTTTGATTCTGATAAATTCAATGGATTAAGAGCGTAGTTTGATTGCAAGTCTGTTAAATTTGCGTTTTATTTATAGTATTTTATTATTTTATTAATTTATTGATGCAGTTATAATTTCGTTATGGGATATTAGCCGGATACAAAAGCTGAACCATTTATATTGCTTTAAGTGTAAACGAGTTAATCTTGTGTAATCTGGCTGTGTGCAATAAAGGTAGATTTTAAAGAAATTCTTGCTTGAAAATTATTTTTAAAAAACCATAACAAATCAGTATATTGAGATACAGTTTTCAAACAAATGGCATTTAAAAGAAATTTTTTGCTCCTTATTCAAGGGTATAAAATTTTAAATTGTGCTATCTTTAGATGTTACAATTGCAGTGTATTTGCAGTGAAAGTTAAGTTGTGCGGTGTTGGTAACGTCCGAGGCTAACGAAAAAGACAGGCTACCGCGGTGCATTCCACTTATCTTTTTTTACAGACCGCTAGAGTGACGTGATGCTCTTTTCGTACACCTGCATTGGTGAATTTGAGCATCACGTGACTCCCGCGGTCTGTAAAAAAAGATATGAGTAAAGTACCGCGGTAGCCTTTCTTTTTCGTTAGCCTCGGGTAACGTCAATATGACGTGTGTGTTAATCACGGACATGTTTTCTCTTTATAATATAGACGTTTGTTTTCTACAACGAATAATTCTTTTGGAACATGCTGAATTAAAATATCTATAAATCATCCTAAATTGTATTACTGCCGATTAATGGTACTTTATCGTTTACTCAACTTTTCTTTATAGTTTTCATAAAATATTACTTGTATATTGCTACAGGAAACACCGAAAGTGAACTACCAATATTCCTTCCTTTATAAAAGTTTCATTTAGATTTTTATAACTAAATTAAATACATTTCTAAATAAAATACCACATTTAATCAGACATAAAAGTTAAAATTACATAAAATACAATTAAAATTACATGCAGGGGTTTCGAGCTATGCACTAGTCCCTCATCAGTGCAATTGCATACGTTGGCCAGACAATTTCCAAACCATGTTTACAGTCAATATTTTAACCAGATTCACTCGCAAGCAGACTTAGCCAATTAATGAATCTTGTGTGGTTCCTCCTGAATATACGGTCCTACTATAATGGAAATTCGGTGAAGTTTTCATTATTTTAACTGGTTAAACTATTGACTGAAAAAATGGTTTCGAAATTGTCTGATCATCGTATGTAATTGCACTGAAATATAGCTGAAATATAGCCCGAAACGCCTGCATGTGATTGTAATTGTATTTTATGTAATTTTAACTTTTGTGTCTGATTAAATATGATATTTTATATTACTTTTAAATGCTAAAGGTGTAAAATTAACAACATAATATAAATTAAAATAACTTTTATTAGTTGTTTTACATGTTTCGACTCTTTCCGAGTCATTTTCAAAAACAAAATGAGAATATTCTAAAGCTGCACGGGCTTTGAAGTTATTATTTTCATGTACTTTTTTTTTTAATTACGCACGTTATCTATTATTTTTTACTTGATTGCTTATTTTCATATCTTCGACTATGGAGTAACTCTAGCCACAGTTTCGGTAAATTAAAAGATTCCGCATCGTTACATATTGTATTTTTGTGCGTGAGTATATCTATGGTTTCTCTTATTATGGATGGATAATATAGACTGGAGGGAAATATTATTTTACTTTCATTGAAATTTATTTGGATGGTTTCTTCTTGATATAATCTTGCCAGGGCTGTAGTTTTTCTATTGTATTTAATATCAGCTATATGCTCTTTTTTTCTGCAATTAAATTTCCTGCTGGTCATGCCTATGTAGTAATTCTTGGATCCGTCTTCTTTAATAAACAGAATTAAAAACAATTAAATTAGAAACAATTTCGCTCAATGCACATGCCTACGGATGCGTATCTCTTGTTACACTTTGTCATCATCAAAATCTGCACTTCCATTTTAAGTTTCGATAGATTAAAACGTAAAAATTTTTATTATATTTAATTATCTGAAAAAACAAGCTGCACATTTTCGAATATGTTAGGGGTCCGTGAAGCACTTAAAGATGCGTAAGATGCACTTAAAGCATCTGAAATTCTAAATATTCTTCTTCACACCTTTTTATTTGGCTAACTGTTTAGCGCGTATCAGAAGAATTTTCGTTTTGTGAATGATTTATACCAAAGCATGTAGGTAGCACTTTCTCACCTATATTGTTGGATATAAAATGTTGTTTAAGAGGACTTATTTTCCTCTATAATCTATAACCATATGGGCTTCTTTCTTTCATTTTTCGGTCACACAAAGTGTAATACAAATGTTGAGATTTTATACATCTTAATGCATTATTTTAAACTAGGTCTTAAAACCAATAAAGCTGACCGCAAAACTCGTGCAGTTGGAGTCCAGGACAAGATTAGTGTTCAGATAGTTCAAAACAAATCCAAACGTTTTAAGGAAGGGGACCTCAGCGTGAAATCGTACACAGAAGTGACAGGCCATCAGTTGTGAATTTTGACCAGTTGAACAGAAAAAGATTAGAATCCAACCACTAGTATCCGAAAACTGTCGGAGGAACTACAACGTACCAAGTACGCCACATGAGAAGTTTTACATAAGCTTAAACAAACTTACAGGGAGTCAAGAAAAGTAACAAAAAATATATTGATACACCCTAATAGTTTTAGCAATAACCGTAAAAAATAAGAAATATTAATAATGCCTAAAATATTATCTTTAGTTTTTAAATTTTAAATTATAATTATTTACTAATATACATCCATCCTTATTCCTAAAATGGATATAGTTGGGAGCACACCCTATTTTCCCTCATTTGCCAGGATTTACCCTCATCTTTTTACACTTTTTTGTAAGGAGCTCTGCTGAATACTTTTCCTTGGGCTTCCGTTTTTGTAAGTCAGTCTCTTTTTATATGCAGCAATTGCATTAAAAAAGTAAACTTGAATTAAAGTTATTTAAAAAATCAAAACAAAGGCACGTGGAAAAATTAAAATTGGCCTAATTGTAGATTCGCTGCTTTATTTTACCTTTTTCTCTTTATACATTACTGATTATTTACTATAATAAAAAATGTAACGTGAAAATTGTCTCTTAAAATTCTGATTATTTATTTAATTACATCGTAGACTGAATCTAGACACTGTTATCTTCCGAACGTTAAACATAAAGTAAAATGAACATTTAAATGTATGTATTATTTTAATCTAATTTTGTAAAAGGTAATAAAATATTCCCTTATATTTCATGTAATGGAAATTTGGTAGAATAAATGAAAACACAAAATGTACTTCAATAAGCCATGCAATCATGGCTGCCATACGGGAACGTTCTTTTTCATCACAGTTACTTTTGAGCCTTTCTGTATTTCTTCACAGAAGATATGGATCTAAAAGACTATTGGATATTTTATCTAGTTTGGGATTTGCAGCTTCTTACAGTAATACAGTACAGTATGAAGTTTCAGCAGTTTATCACCCACAGCCTCGTATTTTATCATCTGAGTCAGGTGCACTTGTACAATATGTTGGAGACAATGCCGATATAAATGCCCAGACTCTTGATGGTAACAATACTCTTCATGTTATGGGGATTATTAAGATAGTAACTCCAAAAAATGCTGTTCTCTACGATGAACGGATACAAAAATGTACAACCAAACCAAAAGCGAAAGAGTTGGCAGCCATATCACATGTATCTTTACAAGTTTACGATAAACCAGTCGTACCTGGATACAGTAAAGTTCAAGTTGAAAATCTGCATGACGGTCGAGCACTAACAGAAAAAACAATCAACGGAACTGATTTTTTGTGGTTATACGGAAAATGGAGAGATATTGCATCGTTGCCAGGGTGGAACGGTTATCTTGAGCAGCTCACTAAAAATGAAATGAATTTTTCAACATCTCAGGTTATGTTTCTTCCTTTTATCGATCATCCTGCCAGTAATGTAGACACAATTTACACAACTTTACTATACGCTCTCGATATTGCCAAGTCACACGGACAAAATACGTGTGTAATTACTTTTGATCAACCCCTCTACTCTAAAGCACGTTAAATGGCAGCTGCGTCAGATTCTAGCTCAAACTTATGTAAAGTCGTTGTGAAATTAGGAGGATTCCATATGCTCATGTCTTTTCTTGGAAGCATGGGATACATAATGGACGGAAGTGGCCTTAAGGAAGCTCTTGGTAATAAAATATACGCACCGAATTCTGTTGACAAGATGCTGAGCGGTCACGCTTACTCAAGAAGCATCAGAGGCCATATATTGGTACGACTTGCATTATCAAAGATCATTTTTGAAGACATGAAGATTGAAGATGGTACGTTGGATGAGTTAATACAGCAAATCACTTCTCGAGATGTATCCTACTCAAACCTAGAAGGATATATGGATAACTAAAACAATTTTCTTTCAACATTTCTGGACAAACTGGATGATTTAAAAGCTCGAGGTCCAACAGCACAATTATGGGTGCAATATTTAGAAATGGTTACAATAGCACTTGATTTTGTTCGCGCTGAAAGACTTGGGCTTTTCCAAGAACACCTTGATGCAGTGCGCAGAATGCTGCCATATTTTCACGCCAGTGGTAACTTCTTATATGCAAAATCAGCCCACCTGTATCTGCAAGATATGCTCAAGCTGGAAGAAACTATGGATGAGCAAACTTATGAAAATTTCAGAAATGGATTCTTCACGTTGAGACGAACAGAAAAATATAATTCAGGTACATGGACAGATATGGTCATCGAACAAAGTCTCATGAAATCCATGAAAACCGAAGGAGGAGTATCTCGTGGTCGAAGTACGAAAGAAAGTGTTTTGTGCAAATGGGTATATGCTATGTACGCCACAAATACTATTTGTGAGGAAATGGAGAAGTTCTGTAATATCTCCTTGGAGTCGACCGAGCAACACGTAGATTCCAGAGACTCAAGAGTGAAAAAAGACAGTGCTGACGTAAATATACTATTTGATTGGTTTAAACTCCATGATCCTTTTCCAAATACTACGCAGTTAATATCGATAGCTTCTGGAATTGTTGGAAATGAGCAAATTAACTGCCACAGAGCTTACGAAATTGGATTAGAGTCTATGAAGAAGATCACCGGCTTATCATTTAATGAAATAAAGTTGAAACGTTCCGAAAAAGTAATGCCGCTTTCCTGTGTTAACAAATCTGTAAAAATAAATGATTGTAAAGTTGCAGTGGCTCCATTATTACTCTTCCAAAGAATTACTGTCAGCAAACAATTTGAAAGTAATCTTGAGGAATATCTTCAATATGAATTGAGTCCGTATCCAACAGCTCTATTTGATAATGATGGCATGAGAAAAACAAAAAAATCGTCATTGTATGACAACATGAGCCCAATTGATTTTTTTCTCAATGAAAATAATGTGACGTTCATTATTGATGGCGGATTTCATCTTCATCATGTTGTATGGAGCAGAGAAGATACTTTATCTATTATTTTTGATAAATACATTAATTATTTAAAAAGGCATTACAGTTCCAAAATAATTGTTGTATTTGACGGATATTCAGACTACAGTAAGAACGTAAAAGCTATGGAGCAGCAGAGAAGAACTGCTGCACTTTCAAAAACGTATAAAGTCTGTTTAGATGAAACAATGGTTGTACCAGTTACTCAAGAAAAATTCTTATCAAATCGAAATAACAAAGATATGCTCATTAACACCTTAACTGAAAAATTACAAGCTGCAAATATTACTACTAAACAAGCCAGAGATGATGCGGATGTTCTTATTGTTGAAACTGCAATTGAAGAATCAAAGTCTGAAAAAACTGCAGTTATAATAGGACAAGATATTGATTTACTTGTCATTTTAATTGGGCGTACACTGTCTTACGAACAAGAAATTTTTTTTTTTAAAGTTGGGAAAGGAAATGTAAAAACGGAGATATACTCGACTAAAAGTTTTGATAATTATCCTCATTCCAAAACACATATTTTATTTCTGCATGCATTAAGTGGCTGTGACACAACTTCTGCGCTTTTTAAAAAGGGAAAAAAATCATTTTAAAAAGTTTTTGAGAAACTGACGAATTTGGATGAACTAGCTGCAGCATTTGAGGAAGAAAATAGTTCGGCCCAGAGATTATTAGAGAGTGGTACTCAAATCTTATTGGCAGTCTATAATGCTCCGAAATCTGTGAAAAGTCTCGATTATCTTCGTTATATGCATTACGTCAAGTCTACAAAACTTAATAAACCTGTGCAGCTTTCAATTCTTCCACCAACAAGTGCAGCTTCTCATCAACATTTCAAACGTGTATATTACCAAGTTCAAACTTGGTTAGGGCATGATTTGGAACCCCAGGTATGGGGTTGGGCAATGCAAAACGATTTTCTGGAGCCTATCATGACAATTTTACCACCTGCTCCAGAAGATTTACTAAATACAATTTTCTGCAACTGCAAGAGTGGTTGTGGTTCGCGATGCGGATGCAGGAAAGCGGTCTTGCAATGCTCTTTAGCTTGTGGCCAATGTAATGGGCAAGCTTGTCTCAATGCAGAACCATATCAGAGCGACATTAACGAAGATGAAACCTTTGACCCCGAAATCATGGAACAACTTGAGACAAATGTCGTTGAAGACGATAATGAAGACCAGTTTGAAATTTACCAGCAGCCGAAAGACGACGATGAAGAGGAAGAAGATGATTAAAAACATAAATTATAGTTTTTGTACCCTTTATTCCATTTTTTTACTTTTAATAAAAATAAATGTATTGAATAGTAATTTTTAATAAAACGATTAATTCATAATTTGTTTTTTTTTCATCATGTAAGAAGTTATTAATATTATATTAATTAGGTTAAAATTCAAATATAATTCCTATATTTTCATTAACAATTCTGCAATTACATGGACAGGTAAGTGTTGTTAAATAAATTAATACTGAATAAAAGGTGGATAGGTTAGGAAAAAAATGATATATGGCGCGTTTTCGACCGGAGGCACCGTTTGACCTGAAGTGATGCTGTGACCGCGCGCTCTCCGCCCTCTATCTCGAAAACGGTTCGACGTATGAAAAATGTTTTCAAACAAAATTTGTAGAGAATTTTGTATTCTACAATATTGATAATAAATACAAATAGCAAAAAACCTATAGGAAATGAGATATTTACAAAAAAGCGCAAAAAAACGATTTTTGTGACCTTTGACCTTGGAATTTAATAGTTGCGTACACCCTACCATATGTAGGTTTTGAGACAACTTTTAGGGTGTCAATATACAAGTATTTACAGACTTACAGCTTGGTATCTCGAATTCCGAGGTGAACTTACTATAATGACTGGATCAAAGCCGTTGTTTGAGATGTTCACAGAGAACGAGTTGCTTCTAGAAAATTACTTGCATGCTTCGAGACATAATCTGTTCGATTATTTTGATTCTGCTTATACTATTATGCTGTTTTCTTGTATATGATACGAATATTGATAAGCACCGTGAGTAAAACAAATATAATCAATATACAGAGTTAGCATAAAGGAATGACCGGATTTAAAAACCATATATTTCCAACACCCGTTATATTAAGTGATTTATGAAAATAACAAAAAACATTCCAAATTTTGTTTTTCCAGTTACAAATGTTCGATGTGAGAACCTTTCATAACACCACAGACATCTAATCTGTAATCAAGTTCGTTCCACAGATTTTGCACTGATGCGTTCTTTAAGTGTTTTCGGCAATGGTGTTTTAAAAACGAGATCTTTGATGTATCCACACAAAAATAAATCACATGGCGTAAAAGCCGGGGATTTTGGTGAGCATGTGAAGGGTAATCCATAAGGCATAAAGCATAATCCATAATTATCCGTAAGTCCAATCTAGCGTTGGGCGACTGTAAAAAAAAAAAAAAAAAAAAAAAAAAACACTTTGAATAATTTTCTTTATTTTTATACATTACATATTATATAATATGTGTAATAGTTAAAAAAAAAATAACTTTGTAAAATACGGTCATTTATTTATGCTAAGGCTGTGTAATATGTGCATCGGGCTCGTCGAATATTTGCTGAAAAAAAAGAGAATACTGCTCTTTATTTGTAGATCTTCAGTCACTGTATCAGACGATAAAGCTTTCAAATGACTATTTTAAAATGTTTGAAAATGTTTCATAATTATGTGTAACGCATGCTTTTTCATCCTTATTTTATAATGTGAAATCATTAATTGTGTATGTCTACCTATATATCTCTATTACGAGTGTACAGTAACTGAAATAGCACTAATGCCGATACTATAAAAACAATTGGCTGATTTATTCGACATACTACAAAGGAGAAACGTTCCCCACTGACAAAAGATAAGAAATGATATATATTTAATCTGGCAATTAAAAGAAACTGGGCGATAAGCAAATTTCATGTTTGCTTTGTAACTACTTAATTTCATGATCTTTCTACCAGAGTTTGTAAAATAAAGGCTGTAATCTCTTTTTTTATTCCGCAACATCTTTCTCTGTAAGCGTTCGATATAAACTATTCTTTTAACCTGGAAAAATTCAAACAATGTATAATTTGTGGATTTTAAATTTATCTGCATAAATATACATCTTTTCGTTCTTTAATCTGTTATAGACATTTCCGTAAAAACGACAAATAAACTCTGTGTTTCGCATGATATTCAAACACAATTAGGTATTTTTGGTAAATCCATTTAATGTGTTTTTATAACATTAAAAATACCCTATATGGCCATTAATGACCGGCAACTTTCAATTTTAGACATTTTGTCGAATATTTAAAAATATACTTGTCAGATTCTTCTGGAATTTTAGGATTAAAAAGAACAGGTTTGTCTTCATATTTATCAACGTCGATTTGATAAGGAGAACAATTAGTGGGCTAAAAAAATATTAAAGAAAAAAAAGAATACTTTTGTTCACCCTGTAAAATAAAATGCAGGAAATGATCTATCGCTACAGAATATACATAGGCAGACATTGTACAATATGTGTATTCATTTGTGTAAGAATAGCATGTATAGTAATAGAAATATAGCAATTTTTTAAAAAAAAATAAAAAAATCGCATGCTTTTTGCTTATAACATACAGGGTTTTTAAATAAATTTAACGCCAGTTTCAGAAAAATTGAAAAAAATGTAGTAGAAACAATATAGTGCAATTGGAATATAAATATATTAAATATTTAAGGAAATATGGGCAGTTGTATAAAGAAATTTTTATCTGCGCATGTGCGAACGATAACAAGGATTTTTTTGCATAATTTAATAGTCAACTCTATCGAGCAACTTTTTAAAAAAAATCAATCAAATATCGTAAAAATTTAGAGAGATATCGGCGTTAGAATGAGCTGTTTTTTAGCTTCTCACTAAAACTCACTGAATGATAAGGGATTTTCAACAATTAATTGTCATTTTTTATTTTCATACTATTTTCCAATTTTTAATTATACTTTAGTTATCTTTTTTAAAACTACCCTAACGAGCTTATTCGAACTAAAAAAGAATAATCAAAATCAAAGGATCCGTTCCAAAACTATTATAACCTGGTGAAATGATGTTTTCCAAGGCAAACTAAAGTATCAATAAAAAATGAAATATAGTATAAAAATTAAACATGACAATTTGTGAACAATCCCTTATCATTCAACAAGTTTTTGTGAGAAGCTAAAATACAGCTCACTCTAACGCCTATATCTCTCTAAATTTTTACGATATTTGACTGATTTTTTTTAATAAGTTGCTCGATAGAGTTGACTATTAAATTATGCAAAAAAATCCTTGTTATGGTTCGCGCATGCACAGATAAAAATTATTTTATACAACTGCCCATATTTCCTTAAATATTTAATATATTTATATTCCAATTGCACTATATTATTTCTACTACATTTTGTCAATTTTTCTGAAACTGGCGTTAAATTTGTTTAAAAACCCTGTGTGTTATAAGCAAAAAACATGCAAGATTTTTTTTTTAATTTGTAAAAAAATTGCTATATCTCTATTAATATACACGGTATTCTTACACAAATGAATACATATATTGTACATTGTCTGCCTATGTATATTCTGTAGCAATAGATCATTTCGTGCGTTTTATTTTACAGGGTGAACCAAAGTATTCTTTTTTTTTCTTTAATATTTTTTAGCCCCCTAATTGTCCTCCTTATCAAATCCACATTGATAAATATGAAGTCAAATCTGTTCTTTTTAATCCTAAAATTAAAGAAGACTCTGACAAGTAAATATTCGTGTTTAAATATTCGACAAAATGTCTAAAATTGAAAGTTGCCGGTCATTAATGGCCATATAGTGTATATTACTTTAAATTTAGTACAATTTCCAAAGAAATATAAATGATTTCCGTACCATAGCTGTAAAATTCACAGTTTGTTTTTTTTTATTTCGAAAGCTCTACAATATTTTACTTACCTATAAATGTATGTAATGTAAAATAGAATATTTACTAAAGATAGAAATATAATAAATTAATTTCTACTACCCTATTTTCCAATGTAACGTAGCTTGGCCGATTCAAAAGTAAAAAATAGCATTCATTTAATCTAATAATTATTGATAACTCGGAGATAAGCGCATTTCTTATTTGTTGACAACAATTTCTTTCGGTGTATTTTCTACCTTGATTTATAAATAGCCGTATGTTCTCTTTCTATATTTACAATTTTTTACCTATACAAGTATTTCATGTAGTTCAACAGTTCTTGCATTTAGGCGATAAGATGACCGTCGGAACACCTTTTTTATCAGATACAAGAAAAAATATTCATTTCAAATGAGTTTAAAAATAAGTGAATCTAATGGAAACAGATTTGGCCTACCGAAGGGGAATATGGACTAAGCAAGAAAATAATACCACTTCCTGTGAACGTTAAAACGCTTATCCTTAGTTATGTCATAATATTATCGTGATACTACTATAATATTATCCTGTTCTGCCTTGTCGCAACTGTGGCCAAACACGTGAGAGAATATGTTTTATTGTAATTATTGTTAAGGTTAACATATGCTATCGAATACAGATATATATATATATATTATTAAGTTCAAATAGCCTTAAAAGTGAAAATCGATGTTTTCCAACGTTTAGATCTGGGTAAACCTTCGGCAGAAAGATTTATAAAATGTCCGTTCATATCTCTCTGCGTGTCCTTTATGTTTACCAGGGATGATGGTGTTGCTAGGAGAAATTTGACGTTGAACACAATTTTGCAATTCCATATCGAAGACAGCTGATGGTTGCTATGAACAGCCATATCTTTTGTGTTTTTGAAATTATCTAAGGCCCTGATTCTGAAAGCTTTCATTATACATTTCGATACAGAACGAGCCGTTGTTCTCTTGGCAACAATACTTTTCTCTATTGCTGCTTCTAACACCGAGATATCGGAATCAGACCAACAACGCTCAGATTAAAACTCATAATAGGCTTTAGTGACTTTATAAGTAAGTTTTGCGACAGATAAACAAGGCGTATATTTATGTTTAAATATTTGTGAATCTGTGGTAAACTAGGGTAAAGCTAAGGGATATTTGCGTGGACGAATTCGTTCAGACGAGTGATAGATGTGATCACATATTCGCTTGGCGATATTTGCAGGTTCACCAAGATACTTCACAATTTATTTTCGCCTACAATCGCAATCACAACACTAATTTTATTGCTCGCCGGTCATCATTCCCTTATATAGGCACTCTAGGCCATAAATTCGATATCGAAGAAAGACCATGGCTCGCAGCTTTCCTAAACATTTTTACATTTACTATGACTACTAACGATAATTATTGTGATTAATGTATTTTTCGGATGTTAAAGGTGTATACCATGAAGATTATCTGTTATAAATAGTAGTAGTAAAGGACAATTTAAGAACGATGCGAGACTTGAAAAACGTTTATTTAAAAGGCAAGAATCCAAAATAACACAGCATATCATCTACTTTATTTTGGACAGTGGAAGCAACAATATTGTGTTCCTTTATACAAAGACACTTAGTACCTTTAACGTTTCGAAAATTAAGTATATCAATACACTTTTTAAACTTTTCATTAGAAAACACAATGCATTTTACCTTTTTTTCTACCAAAACCATTCTTGGATATTTATAAATGTATATATTAATCTAGCCAGTTATGATGGAAGTTTATTTCTAATCCTCAGCACACAATTTAATACCAGAACTAAATTCTTGGGTCGTACTTAAATTTTTATCAAATCTATTAGTCAGATAAAAAAATGGATGCATTCTTAAAATTGAAACTCGTTTAACTCGGTTAGTTAAAAACAGTGATAGCGGAAACTGATCGGGGGAAGATGGAAAATAATTGCACGAGTCCAACGAGTTTCTACTTATTCATGCATCCTATTAGAAACATTTTGGTAAATATTTTTTATTCCTTAAACCCTTTCGTAATCTATTTAATCTATTTAATCGTAATCTATCAATGCATAATAACACAATTTTTTTCTTATAGGGAAATATATATAGCATCATGCCGTAGTATTTCAACACAATCCTATATATAATGGCTAAGGGCTTTTACTGTCAATTCATATTGCTGATCAACGCCAGTTTTAAGGCGATTACATCCAAATATACCTGAAACTTTCGTAATTCTTTACGTTTGATCTAATATTTTTAGAAATAAGTCGTTTGCTATTTCAAGATGTCAACATTTTACGAAGTAAGTTGTTTGTTCAAAATAGAATATAAACTTTATATTAAACCGATTTAAAAGAAGTCAAATTGTGAAATATAATCCAATTAAATTCGGCTTAATATTATATTGTCAATGATTTGGAATGTAGATGATACAGTTTTTAACAAACAAGTGCTATTGAAAGAAACGGCCAAGCTGGAAAATTTGAAACATAAAATCTAAAATTTTCTAGTTATAACAATTTTTTTATCTTAAAAATACTATTGCCTTTTATTGCCTAAATTTCCTTTTATCAACTTCTACATAAAAATCTATTAAATCATTAAATTTTAATTTTTAGCAGTTTTAAAAATTTACGATTACATGATACATGATCAATTTATTCAGTTATTTTCACTCTTTCACTTTCCTCTTTTTGTGATTAAAAAAATAATAAAAATAAAAATTTATAAATTAGCAATAAAAACAAACCCGAGATTGGTAAGTTGGAGTTTAACCTTTCCGATGAATAGCAGCAACCCATATCATTTTCAATTCTTCATTTTTTGTAAGACTCATAGGGTGCTTTAAAAAAGCGCGGTCCCCATCCACTATTGGACATTGCCCTCATGTTTTCCTGATTCCTGTATCGGCGCGATCGTAGCCAGGGCATGTTTTATAATTAGCCTTACAAAAGGGTACAATAGATTTTTATGGTATTTTAACAATTTGTAATCATAAATCAAATTCCGCACAATGAATTTAAAAGTTAATGTTGCAAAACAGCATGAGTGTACAACGTCGGCGGAACCAAAACTACGTCGTCCGATGCAACGTTGTTAGACCTATAGCTTTATCTATATAATTCTGTTGGTTATTTGGATTATTGTAATAAAAATTAATGTCATTCTTCAATGTAGAAATTCTGGCAAGGGTGCTTACACTTTTAATTTCATTCTACTTCACATGACGCAGTGAAACGGGGAATAACCGAAATTTACTTTGATCTTGTACCGTTACGTCATTTCGACGTTGTCGAAAGATTAATGATAGTGCAAGCTTGCTAGTTCTGACACACAAAAATGATGCCTCCGTTTCAGAAAAGCGCAGTTCTGCTCATTAGCTAATTGTTTGGCAAAGCAGGAGGTAGTATGCGTTCGATTCCCAAAAGGATTATGTCTTTTACGGACATGTATTCTAGCTTGTTTGTACTCATAAAATCTGTCTCGTGCTATTGGTTAAATTATTGAAGACTACTCATAAACGAAATATTGAAATTAAGTATACGTGTTGGAATGTATGTGTTAAACCACACCAAACCAAGTCATGAAAATGCATTGTTCTCATATCAACCAAAATATTTCTTCGATATTAAAAATGATAGATTGTTTTCAGCATGAAACAATTATCTTCAATTGTCCTTGGTGTTAAAAAAATGACAAACACCTCTCCGAATGACGTAGTTATCTTCGAAGATAGCGATGGCAAAAAGATATAAGTGCACTCGATATAAATCATCGGCCATAGGTTTAGTCAAGTTTTAAATATTGTAATAACTCAATTTTCCATTATAAAACTATTTAAACTTAATTTTAAAATACATATTACCCTTTTAGTCCACAACATGGGTAAATCTTATAAATAAGTACAATAAAACGTCTTCTAACAAGTGTTTGACCACGATTGTGATCAGGCAAACCAGAACAATATTTTAGTACTACATGTAGTCAGCATTTTGCATATTTAGTTATTGTTGGAGACTTAGAGTAAACGTCTAAAATTTAGGGCTGTTTTCGTCACTTTCTTAATTTATTAATTAAAGGATGAAACCAGTACCAAAATGAAAATCTTACAATTCTGTATTAAAAAGGGGAGTTGCCTGCTAAAATTTGAATACGACTAGTGACAGCCCTGCAAAATTTAAGATATTTTTGGATACTTCCTTAGTTATTTAATTAAAAGATGAATAACGATAAAATGCAGACATTTTAGATCGCTATTGAAATATATAAGGTTGTCTAGTTTAATCACGCTATTACTAACAGCAACCCTCCAAAATTAGAACATATTTTCTGATCGTACGTAGTTCATTATATAAAGTTGAAGCCTACGCGTCAACGTCGGTTTCAGCTTGTTTACTAAAGTATATAGGGTTGCCTTGCAAAATCGAGAAATCGGGATCAAACTAATAGCAATCCCTGCAAAATTTAAAGCTATATTTGGTCACTTGCTTAGTTTATTAATTAAAAGATGAAATCTGTACTAAAATATAGAGTTTAAAAATTTTACTAAAATATATAAGGTTTAGTGGAATCGCGATGCAATTAGAAGCAACCCTTTAAAAATTAGAGCTATTTTTGGACACTTGCTCACTTTATTAATTAAAATATAAAAAACGCTAAAATGTAGTGATTACAGTTCTCTGATAAATTATATTAGGTTGTCTAATGGAAACATCTAAAAGGTTAAGGGTACGGCTAGATACTTACTTATGTCGTTAATTAAAACATGAAATCAACGCTTATGTAGAGACTAAAAATCTCTATTAAAGTAGATAGAGTTACCTGAAACAATTTATGGGATTCTCGGCACACACTTTGGTAGAAGAAGAAGAGACATTTTATTCTTGTACTTCTCAGAGCACGGAGAAAAGTTATTGTATACTAGATGGTACCCGTCAAAACTTGACGGAAAAAATTACAATAACAATATTAGTAAAATAAGCTTCTTTATTACATAAGTAGGGGTGTTTATGAAACAATCTTTCAAATATTTTATTTAAAAAAAATCCCCCAGTGAATTACGTTATTAATTCCGATGCAAACTCTAAACAAACAATCCGTAAACAAAATGGAAATCAGTTTGACATTACCGCCCTATTCCTCACGGCAAGAAAGAAAATTTCCTGAACCTATGAAGTATCATACAAATAGCATATCCCTACGTTCATCTCATATTCAGTCAATAAAAGAACATATTAAATAAGGCACACAACCTCCCCCTTTGTGATAATGCAACCGAATGAGCTCCTATGCGCATGTGCATTGCATCTCCCCAAACGCACCATCGAAATTCGACGTTAAAAAAAGTTTTAAAATGTTTTGATCAAAATTTTTATAGTATCTTCTTTAATCATTGTTCGTTTCAAATCCATATCTTCTGAAACGCATCCATTGTTTTAAGCTAATCAATTTTTATGTAAAGATGAAGAATTTTTTTTACAATAATAAATCAATCTGCAGATAAGGAGATTTTTAATGTTTTCAAGTGTAATTTATTTGTATGGTTTCTTCATTCCTTTACATAATCAGGATGATTATTCCTTTTCCATAATTAAGAGAAATAATGTAAATAAATAAATATCCAAGATTATTTTTGATTCTGTTTTCATTAATATATTGTAAATTTTATTGTTAAAAGTTACTGATAAATGATACTTTAGTAAATGGGGCTTTTCTTAATTATTTATTATTATTATTATTATTATTATTATTTTAGACTTAATGGCAACATTCTTCCGTTTGTTTATTGGGAACTACAGTTTGGCGAATTATTTGAGGTACTTTTCGGTTAGCAGGACGCCAATGAAGTATATATGTATATATATATATATATATACATATATAGTATATATATAGTATATACATACATATATACAAATATATATAATGTATATAGTTTTGTTTTTCTAGTATTGAATTTATGTGGTTTATAGATTTTGGTTGGCTTTTGTGATAATGATTCTGCAAGTAATTTTCCATTGGAGTTTATTATTATGTATATATATATATTACTGGCGCCGGCTAACCGAAAAGTACCTAATTTGCATATAGTTTTTTTTTCTTAATGGGACGACGGGATAATGCACGGAATTTCGACGGGATAATGAATATTTTTGATGGTACCAGAATATTTTTTTGTATTTTATAGTTATATTAAGAAATACATATTTTATGATTTACTGAATCCCTTATTTGTTTACTTTTTCATGCATTATATTATTGAAGGTTGTTAGTTCTCTTATTCGTTTATATATACCCTATACTTATATAAAAATAGCGTGTGTTCTCTGTGGTGTTTCGCATAAACGTTGTAAAATTCAGGTTATTAGATTTTATCCAACTTTGCTGTCATAACAGTTGATGAAGCAGCCATTTTTTGTTACCTGTAAAATGTTTGTTTTTGGTATAGCCCGAACTAAGAAAAAATTGAGTACTTTTCCATTATACGGACACCATTGTCGCCAAGCATATATTTACATGTATGGCATGGTGTCGGTATAACGGAAAAGAACCAAAATTCACGATCGATCAAATAATTGAATTTCGTTAAACATTAAATTTTCTGGTACTTTTCTATTATCCGGTCGACCACTTTTCATAACAAAAAACTATCGCCAAACTAAAATTAAACGCCGAAAATGAAGTGCGATTTACTTGATGTCAGAAGCATTATACGGGTTTGTTACGTCATCAAGTGGTTTTTAATTCGAGATTTGCGTCTATTTTCCTTATGTTTTACTGATTTATTAGTTATTTCCTTAATTAAAATAACAATTGTGTCCATAAATTCATGTATTTTATTTATTTATTTATTTTGATATTTCAATGGCAACGTTCTCCCGTTAATTTGGCGTTACAGTTTGGCGATAGTTTTTTGTTATGAAAAGTGGACGACGGGATAATAGAGAAGTACCAATTTTCTTATTTTTAATCTGAGAAAGAAGCAATAATCATGGATTTAATTAATTTTGCAATATGCGGTGCAAACAAAATAATTGTGATTAAATCAGTACATATATCGCAGACGCACCTGGGTTATTTTTTGGCGCCTAAATGACGATTTTTGCTTTGTATGGCAACCTGGTGTTTTATAATAAAATTGAATATGTGTGTAAATAAATAAAATAAAATAGGTACTTTTATGTTAGCTGAGCGTCAGGGATAACTCTCCAAATCTTGTTTCAATTGGAATAATTTAAATTGCAACATTTTACGTGAGATTTGTTATTCATATTGATATGATTACGTTTAGATAGTTTATTATGATTATATTCTAGCCAATTAAGTTTTTTTTAAAGATTTTATACTACAACTAGCCGCCACTGGCGACCAGTTTGGTCTCCCTTAAATGTATGTTAAACATTGCAACACGTTCATTTATTCATAATTTAATTTTTCCTTAATCCTTCGCCAAATCGGAAGATTGTAATAGACAAATCATGAACTTTTGCGATCATGGTAGCATTTCGCATATTTTTTGGGCACAAATGTCACATACGCACGTTGGCGCGATTCCCCCCCCCCTCCCCCGCCAATTTGGCGAAAACTTTGTTATGGAAATTGTTGTTTATTTACTTTTATTTTTTATTTTAATTCTATAAATTATTTTTGATATGTATATCAATATTTATTTACAACAAACTATCATTTATTTATTTTTATTCTTTTTTTTAATTATGAGTATTTTTGTTAGCCGGGAGCAGATGATAATTCGCCAAATATCGTTCCCATCACCGTCATTCATACTACAATTAATTTAATTTTAAATTATAAACCTGTCACTCATTTCATTTAAAATACTTAACTTTAATCTAAAATGCTTATATTACATAAATTTAAAATACTTCACACTTTTCATTTAAAAGAGAAAATAAATAAATAAATAAGAAATAATATCATAAATCAAAACATTTGATTTCAAAATCAAAGTATCATTTCTAATTTGTACACGCGATAAATAAAAGCTGTATTAGCGATTTTAAAAATGCTAAAAATCTGATTCATTAAATATTATTACATGAGTTCAATTTACGTCAAGAAAAGGTCCGAAAGTTGAGTTGTATAGCACATAATTATGGTAAACTTTGATTGTCTCACTGGTGCGAATTATTTTTTTGACGCGAGGCAGCGGTCCAAAAATTCATTCGCGGAGAACTTGCTTTGCGAATGATTACCTCCATGATTTAATATTTTAAATGTTCACGACGAATCAATCTTTTTTTTGTTTACTTTTATGAATAGAGAATTTGAACTGCGAATCTTTCGACTGAAGTTATTGCAGAATATATACATAATCCAAAGCAAGTCATCTCTCAAATATTAATTTATTTTGAACGATCTTTCTTAAAATGTAACTTTTATGCAGTTTATTCGAAAAAATAATTTTGAATAAAAATGGCCGCTTGGCATATGAAAAAGCGATGCGGCATCCCGGAACTGTTGAGGACAGTCACATGACTTACAGTTTTATTATAGAGATGTTAAAATATTACCTAGTTGATATTAGCTAATGTCAAAAGATTGGCGAACCTCAGAGTTCAGGGAATAAACTCTATGCCCTCAAAAGTGGGAGTTGTCGACTTTATGACGTCATAAGCAGAAGTAAATGTTTAATTGAAAATTACAGCTAATTAATTAAATTTTCGAACAAACGAATGCACGATAACAAATTTGTGTCGAAATATCTTTCATTTAAAAAAAGAATGGTGTGATTTGATGCAGTAGTTTGTTCTGACGGATTGTCGAAAGAAATCGCTTAGCGTTTTAAATATATAGATATAACTTATAGGATTTAGAGACCGTATGAAAATATAAAAAGTGCAATTTTTGAAAATTATTGATAGGATTATTTGATCAACAAAATCTTAATTACTACCATATTTTGAACTCTTTTGCAATTTACATTGCCTACGTAAATTGAACAAGTAAAAACTTAAAACGCGTTTCAATATTTTTCGAAAGCCCTGAATCAGGTTGTCATGTAAAATCATCATTAAACTAGTGGCAACACTTCAAAAATTGAGATTACCGTTAAATATTTACTTTATTAATTAAAAATATGAAACCAACGGTAAAGTTTAGAAATACAGGGTATCCATAAATGATTGTCTCGGTTTTCTTACCTCAAAACTTTTTATTTAAGAATATGACGAAAAATATTGTTACATATTCGTAAATTACAATTCAGTAAGTTTTTTCAATAACACAGCCCTCCAGGAAAAAATCAGGGCTTTGCATACGGACGAAGCGTTGAACGGCTATGGGCGAAAGCCGACACAGCAGGTGAACGCGAACGTGTAAATAGGTGTCTTGTGTTCGCGTTTACCTGTTGTGTCATCTTTCGCCCATAGCCGTTCAACGCTTCGTCCGTATGCAAAGCCCTTATTTTTTCCTGGAGGTCTTTTTGAGCTTATAAAGCGGTATGACAAATGTCTCAATGTACTTGGTACTTATTTGGAAAAATAAAGTTATGTTTTATCATTAATGTCTCATTACATTTTTTTTGTCTTTTATGCACACCTCTGTCCACAGACGCCAGGCGAAACTTATTTTCCGACTGCCCCTCGTAAATTTGCAGTATTTCAATTTGCAGTATTTATTCATATTCGCATAACCGACACAAGAGAAAGGACATATTGTCCTTCGTCAACAATAGGGAGGCTCCCTAATGGATTGCGCTGCTTTTTCCTCAAAAAGGTAATGTGACAATTGTTTTTCGAGAATGATGACAAAATATACATACGTATTTTCACTTGTTTGAATGTGATTTGTTGAACCAGGATAAAAACAAATACGTATTTTAATTATATTTTTCTACAAGAAGACGATGCAGCAACTCCCTCTCTAAAATATACAAAAATGTGGTTTGAAGGTAATAAGAATCCCATATTCTACCGAAAAATGGCGAAATGTTTCAGAATAACCCAAAAGCAGAATGAAATTGTGCTATTTGTAAGGCATGCTATATTTCGTCACCTCCACAATCTCAAAACCTTGCAAACGTCATGCCACAATATTGCATTGAAACTATTAAAACAAAGAAAGCACAACTGATTTGTAAAATGTTTATAATTTAGATATATTTCTGTGGTTATCATTCTGCTCCCATTGCAGATCCAACGAATACGTAATTATTTGTATTACAAGCATTGTTTACAATGTTTTCTTATGATTGTGTTACCTATATTTTTTATTAAAGTAATTTATACATTTTTTATTAAAGTAATTTATACATTTTTTATGTGTTTTAATATAGTATATATTTACTATTTAGTCAATTAAATGATTGGTTTTATAATTTTGCAATCCGATATATATATGATTCTCTAATGAAATCGCGATGTCATTAGTAGCAAAGCTACATGACAAAATTCAAGGATATAGTTGGACACATGCTTAAGTCATAAAAAAAAGTCTCATGTAGAAAATACAGATCTCTATAAATAGATATGGGTTTGTCTAATAAAAACGCTATGCAATTACTGGCAACTTTACAAAATTAGGGTAATTAAAAAAAAATTAATATCATGATAAAACCTGCGCTAAAATATAAAGACGACAGCATTGCTCATTAAAATCAAGTTTCTACTAATAAAAACTCTAAAAAATATCGTTATTTTTCACTCATTTGCCTACCCGACCCGACACAAACCGCAGGTTAGGTCGGATTCGGCTTCAGTCGGTTACCAGATATTATACAGGACTGTAATCCACATTAATTTTAAATATCGGTGTTTATATAACTAATTTTGAGGACCAGTATACGGTGGTGCATTAAAGTTTAATGTTTGTATGTGAAAAAAACTATACACAATGACTATTTTAAAAACGTAAAGTAATGTTGTGTACCTATAAAATTTATTATCATTTCAGGACGATTCGTTACTCTTTATGAAAGTTAAACCCTATGGTAGAAAAAAACAAAACATGAAATGATACAGGCAGACAAACATATCATTTCGATCGTAATTATATTTAAACGGGACCTTCTATAAAGCATGCCCTTTCCAGGAAATAAAAAAGTATCAAATTCGGACCATCCGTCCAAGAATAAGATGTGAACATACATAGTATACAATGTAAAATGCTAACAAATTAATAATCTCCAATTTTGAAAGGTGGTTAATATTCTCCTTCGTTAAAAGTCGTTAATTAAGATTCTATTAGTACTTAAAAAAGTGTCAGAGTATAAAGTTGTAAGAATTTACTCATTAATACCAAATTGTTGATAAAATATCTATAATTGTGCATTGAGCATTTAATGAACAAAACCGGTTTTCACTGTACTTGTGGGGGAAAAGCAATGTTTTAGGAATGATTTGTGAATTATTTATACAAGCATAAAAATTAATAGCACAATTTTTAATTATTTAAAAATTCACGCAGCAAGTATTTAATATTTAACAAATTTAAAGTTTTACAAACAGAGATGTGATATTTCGCTATGTATGTTGCACAGAAATGCAAACATTTATAAGGTCATTAATATAATAAGATTCTGTCAGATACATTTGCAATGTAATTTTCTAAAGTTTTACGCATATATGATAAAGAATTGCATATTTAATCTACAAATGAAGTAATGAAAATATAATATTTTCTGTTAGCTGATATTTAGTTCATTTCATAGAATTTCTGAACTGCTTTCAAAGCTGTCTTTCATATCCAAACAGTCATCCGTAATAGCATTCAGTGTATACATACATCTTTTTCATTTTGAAATTCAGATAAACTTTTATGTTTTATGCTTGTTTAAGCCTATTTTTATAAACCTGATATTTCAAGTTATGCAAAACAGACATTTTAGTTTGATCTCTCAAATTTCAATGCATTGAAAAATACAGTTTTCCGGTTTAGGAAAGAAACTGAGTAATTTTTTTAAAAATCACATAAGTATCATTTAATCCTATTAAAAGTATGTAATTATAAAATACAGGATGGTTATAATTTAATTATCTCTATTTGGAGCTGTCTGTAGCTCGAAGAAATAAGCCAAAATCGGTACACTTACTATTCGGGAAGCGAGAAGAAGAATGGAACAATAAAAATGTATGATTGCAATAATCACGCTAGATGCAAGATGGCGCTACTGAATGTAAGATGTAATGTGTAATACAAGAACAAAGAATTAATCTTATCTATTGGAAAATGTCACAGTGAATGTGGTAATGCTTTCGCGTGGTGGTGCCGATCATGTTTAGGAATGATTGCTAGGAATGATGCATTGTGTTAAAGGACACAATGCAGACGGTGCATGGCATGCTCAACTGCGGAATGTAACGCATCAGGAGTGATGTTTCGTACATGTTTTGAGATGCGGTAAAGTCATTAAGTTTTTGATACACCTCCACGATTACACATTACATTTCAAACTCAAAAGAGCCATCTGTCGCCGAGTATTGCAATTTTTTTTATTGTTCCATTCTTCTTCCCCCTTCTCGAATAGTAAGTGTACCGAGTTTGGTTTCATTCCGGTTATTCCTTCAAGCTACAAACAGCATCAAATAGAGATACTTATATTATAACCACCCAGTACATTTATTGATAGAATAATGTGATATTTGTTGTTTTGGGATTTCTTCACTCGTATTACATACAAAATTAGATGATTTTTTTGTTATGAATAAATAATGTTTTATAAAAATACACCAACCACAATTTGTTATATCAAAGAAGTATTTATTAGTCGCAGTCATTTATGTCAATCGTTTGGATCACTTTTAAACACACTTTTCTGCGTTATTATCAACCATAAGAAAAGTTTTATGAAATGTATAATTCCATATAAATAATTAAGGGATTCTTTTGCATCAGTCGTCTTATTTTTTATAACTTATTTCATTCCAGACGACACGTCATATAAGAACAGATAATAGTACGCAAGGTTAACTGGATTATATTTTTCTGCCACTAAATCTATTTATTCTATACTTCAGACACTGACTACACAAAAGTTTCCTTTATGTCAAGATTATTTCTGTTTTAATGAAAGGGAGGACGATAGTTCTAGCTTTTCACTAGCAGTTTCCTTATACGAAACTTTTTTCGGATTACAGTTTTGTTTGAATTGTTTCTTAAACTAATTCCATACAAGGTCACTCGCTTAAAACACGTATCATTCTGTTCTATTTTCACAAAGTCCATTGAATCACATTATGGGAACCTCAAGATGTAAAAACATATCAATATTTCCTTAACTGAGTGTTTCTCATGATTTCAATACGTTCCTTACATTCAACGTGTACGAAAAATAAAAAATAAAATTTTTATCTTCAAGTCAAAGTAATTATTTTGTCCTACAAAATACGAGGCATGGTATTTATTGTTTTTTTTAACTAATCGCTTAATTTAGGGCAAAATTTCGTACAAGAAGTAAGACGGAAACAAGAAAAGTTAAGCACACATGTACACTTACACACATCGTGGGTTCAGTACTTGCATATTATAACATAATTAAAAACATATTTCAATACATTTGTAACAGATGATAGAATATATGAAAAATATGCATTACAGTCTCATGATGCTGAAATGTATTTTATCGTCCATATAAAACATATGAGATTTCTTTCTCTATTTGTGCATCTTCTTCATCCTTCTATATTAGTTTCTTGTTATGTTACTGCTGATGATTAATATGAATAGCGAAAAAAGCGTAAATTGTTGAACGATGTAAATTGCCAGAATTTTTAATGTGAATGCATATTTTTTTGCAATCTGTGATTTAACATAAAATATGCTAATCTGAAAATGAAAATCAACAAAATATTTTTAGAATTTACTAATTTGTAAGACTTTATGCGGCATAGACCATTATTAAAGCTATTTTTGGCGTAAAATTGTGCATAAAACTAATAATTGTAAAAATTTTCTTCCTAATTTTTAATTGAGTTTTAAATGTTACGTTCCAACAATCAATCCAAAGTCAATTTTTTTTAATCACTGATTCGGAAATTAACGAGCATCTATCGAAAACATCGAAATTAATCGGGATTTTTCTTCAATATTCCAAAGATTAACACAAGAGTAGTCTTTTTATGACGAAGTAATAACCTTTCTTGCTGCAGATTATACGTCGACTATGAAACTTTCATTTGTGGGGGATACTTGTTATACAACTGTGTTAAAATATGCAGTGCCCTAATGAATATGTTACTCCTTCTCTTATTCTATATACGCTTAAATAGACGTACTGAATAGCGATCTAGTGGTTGAGAATGTAATTTGTTGCTGACAGTATATTTTCGTTTCTCGAGAGAAATCCATGATTCAATTCACTCCTTCCTAAGCTAACGGTATCTTTCTTACTCTGTTTGCAAATTATGGACTTTTGAAGATTTTACTGAATTTTGGATCAAACGGTCAAGCAAATAAGAGCAGAAAAGCATTCTTACTAAAAAATATACAAATTGCTACACAACATTTCTTAAAAAATATTTTCGTTATCCGTTTTGCAACTGTAAACTGTGGAAATGTGAAGTTTTAAACAAAGCCTGATCACTAACGGAAGAAGTTTCAGTATCTTCAGTTTGAAATAGGAAATGTGTATTAAAATAATCACTATTTATGTTAACGCTTTATCTTAAATTGATGTTTATTGAGGGAGTTCCATTACTCTTGATACCATTTACGTCTACCTCACATGATGTCTTTTAATTCTTCAATTTAATTGGTAATTTTTAAAATTAAAAATTACCAATAAACAACCAAAAATCTAAATATTTTAAAAGGTGTCATTTGACACCAGTAGTAATAGTGTTAATTCAAATAAATTTTAATTAAGTTTCTATGTGATTTTAGAAACGCTAAAACAATTTGTGCGTAAATAAATTTGCCTGAAATCTCAGCTGATAGAAGAAGTTTGTTAACTTTTGTTACAACATCAAAATATAAAGAGAATTACTTCAATGACAAGATGATAAAATATCAAGTAAAATTCATGCCACGAGCCTTCAAGTAATTACGTAACATGTTTATCAGTAGTGTAAGAAAGAATTTAGTCTTTATTTTTATCCTGTTTCGTGTCGCACTGAAATGATTTCAAATACAAAGAAAATTTAAAACACGTTAAATCAACCAAAAAACATTTTAGATTCTTTCGAATTAAAATTAACTGAAGAATACTGGTCAATACCTATTTTTATAGTAAATTTGGTCAGGTATTCTAAATTTGTTACAAAATTTATCTTAAACGTAATACATATCCTTAAGCAAAAAATAAAACAGTTAAAAAAATTGTATCAAAATTAATGAGACAAAATTACGTAATTTTTTTATTATTAGGAGTAAAACATATGAGGGTAACATACATGCTGGTATTACACTGTAATAATTATAGTAACATATAAATTTTAGAAAGGAAATAAAACAGTAACTGTGATTACTTTTAAAATTTTCAAAGTTAGTCGTTGTAATTTCACCATTCGCATTTTGTTTATAATACCTGTGTGTGTGTGTGTGTGTGTGTGTGTGTGTGTGTGTGTGTGTGTGTGTGTGTGTGTGTGTGTGTGAGGATCCTTCTTTTCGATATTCTCAAAGTCTTTACTTCATTTATCAAATTATTGAGCCCATATTGAAATAGGATGAAATGCAATAAGTTGCATTTAAGTTTCTTCAATTTCAGATACTTTTTAAAAAGTATAAAAACTCAGCTTTTATATTCGTGTATTTTGTTTAATTTCTGTCGAAAATATTCTGTCACATTAAATTATGGCGTGTGTGTCATATATTTACCATCCTTGCTCTGTGGAATAAAGGATTAAGTTTAAAATTAGTTATGAATGGGCATGGACTTTATCGTCCTGCATAACTAATTTTTAAAAGGTACAAATCTTTTTTAATAAACAGCTCACAAAACATAAGCTAAAAAGCACGAACTATAGAAACTTATGCACATCTGTCCCGGTAAAATAGAAATGAGTTGGGATGTTTTTGTGTCTAAGCATAAAGCTGGTAAACATTTTGTTGTCGTCGAGGATAACTCTGTGTTCTTTGTTCTTCTGGGAAGCTAAGTGTCGTCAATTACTTACAAAACAATTCGCTTTCAAACAATTATTTAATATTTTATTTGAAAAAGTTAATGCTGAAATTTGCAAAGTTCTTTTGTGCTCCTGTATCAATAATCACTTAGTATCTTTATTCGAACATTTAATCTTATAGATTATGCAAGAAAAACGAATTTTTTTTAAACATTTGCTAACATTTTCAAAAGTAAGAAAGATTTTGTTTCAATGTTGTCATTCTGTGTCCATTGTCCTTGTGGCCCTGCATTAATACTCATCTAACCGTAAAAGGAGTTTCCTATTATTTTTCATAGCAACGATTTTAATAAACGAAAATAAGGATTCTCTAATAATCTTTATCTTAAACATAATTTATGAAACATTTTAGAATTAGAAATTTTAAGACATCTTTAAGTGGTAGATAAAAGAAATTCTGAAAAATAAACACTTATCAGTCGCCAAAATATTCTACTTCTTCACAAACAGTCTTACTTTGTGATAAACTCAGTGACTTAAGTCTTTATTTAGCTCAGTGCCCATTATCTCACTTGACAGTTTTTTTTCCACTTACGAGTATACATATCTTTTTTAAATGTATAACTTTTTGAAAAAGTTCATATTTATCTTTTAATTGTTCTTCCGCATTACAGTTGTCATAATTAAGACTATTTCCAGTTCCTTTTTTGCCTGAGTTCTTCTAAATAAATGCATATAATAAAACATTGTCTTATAAATGAGAAAAAAATATTTAATTATGATCATAAAGTTAACAAAAATGTTTTGACGTTTCCTTTTTTTAGTTTAATATTTTAAACGTTTCACATCATAAATCACAAGTGTTGTACAATACCTAGATGGAAAATGAAATTCAAAAAGGATTTCCAAATTTGTAATTAAATTTAATCTTAAACAACAATATTTTATCGATAACTTCTAACACCGTAATTTGGTGATGAAGTTAAAATGTCAAGAGGTTGTACTTTTAATTTAAGAAACTTGAACTAAGAATGTAATGATTCGACATTTTCTTAAGGATTGTAGTGCTGTGGTGATATGTTGAAGAATAAAACATTTTTATAACACAATATTTGTCATTTAATTTCCTTATGTAATCAAATTTTTACAGTTTCGATTTTTTGTTATTTCCTTCATTTTCATTTCCTGTAGTGCGATGTCACATAGACAGCGATGCTTAACATGACAGATTTTTTTAACACAAATATTACATAAAACATTAATTAACAGAGCATTAATTCTACATTGTAGCTATAAAAAAGTAGCATTTATTAAATTTGTATAGAGGAAAAACACATTTTATGCAAAATGTCGAATAATAACTCTAGATAGATTTATAAATATTGAGCGTTTTAAATTAAAACACTTTTTAACACGTTTTAACTTAAACCTTATTCGAGCTACAGAGGTTGTGGGAAGATTGTCTAAAGGGAAGATACAGATTGATGAGATGAAAAACGAAACAATAAAACATGACATATTTTAACATATTTAAATGTTTGCGCATAAAGTAGATTAGCATTTGTAATTCACATTTTAAAGAAAGTTACAGTGACGTAAAGATTCTTTTTAAAAAATCTTTTCTTTTCTATATATATATTAAAAAACTATTCAATTATTCTAATCTAAAGTAGATATTATGAACATTATCAAGCAGGGCGGTCGCTCTGCCAAGCCAAGCTTTAAAAAAAAACGCCACACAAACAACGCCAAGAACTGGAGAAGACCGCTACTGCTTACTTACAGAAATCGACTTCGCAATGTTAAATCGACAAAACATGCCATATTAAAATATCAGATATCAAATAAACCAAGCGTCGCAGAAAAAAACACGAAAACTAGAAGAATCTAATGAAGAATTTCTCCAATTTAAGACCAAACTCATCTTCATAAGTAATTTATAAACAGAGATATAGATTTTTTAAAAAAACGTCGAGTTACTTAAAATGATCACTTTTTTCTTCGTCAAACTTTTTTTTTTCAAACAACCTACAGACCTTAATATTCGGCAGAATAAAAAAAAGATTGCATTTTTAGACAAGTAATTACGTAATCTATGTGCTTTTATAAAATACAGTGAAAAAAATATTATTTTCTATCCATAATTAGCAAAAAACTGTTAATTAACTTGGCGATTAAAAAATTATGCCTAAAACCCGCCAATGACCATGTATCATCTGTATTATAATAGCACAAATCAGTTACAGGTTATAACCACATAAATTTCATCTGCAAGTCAGCCATTTTCTTCTGAAGATATTTCAAAAAAAATAAAACTTCATAATTAACACATTTTATCAGACATTAAATATGACTGCAAACTGTAGCAGATGACTGTTTCTAACATGAATAAGTATGAGAAATTGCCGGTCAAGGATATGGATCTGGGTGGCTCATTCGCAGAGCCTCAGCACGGTACGCATAAGATCCCAGGTTCGAGTCCTGGCCCCGGTCAATTTTTCACTCATGTTTGTTTAGTGTATTTAATTGTCTGATAAAATGCGTGTTTTTATAAATATTGTAAAATAAAGTAATCAGACGTAGTGTTTATGCTTTAAAAAATATTTTAAATATATAATTTACGTTTTTAGAAAGATCTTTAAAAATAAATTAGTTTTTGAGGGAAGATGTACCTTCTAAAATGTATACATTAAGAGTTATCGCCATTTAAAATTTCTTTTCAAACTTAAACAAATTTTTTGAAATGAATTAAATGTGATTCCTTTATTTCTAAAAATAAAAAACACGGTAAAGGACAGGCATTTCGTTCGCAGGAATACCTTTCACGTCATTTTCCTATAAATTAATGAATTCCAGTTGTTAAATAATTTTTGTTTTAGAAGTGAAGTTTCCATTTAAATTTATTGTAACAGTACAATGTTTAATTGAATAAAATAATGTAAATCTAAGAAATTGCTAAGAAATTTCAAACATGTAAAAAATAAATAAATAAACAAAAAATAAAAAAAATAGATAAATAAATAAATAAAAATCAGCTTTCAGAAATTCTAAAAATTGTTCATATATCTTAATTACAACCTAAAGGAGGGTTTATTTCTATTTTATTATATATATAATAGTAATTTCAGCAAATATATTAAATTCCAATGCGATCTGTTTTAAACTTAAAGATAGTTTATAACACATGATATAAAATTTAAAAAAACGAATGGCGCGTCAAATTTCAGGGAGGGGATGGGGAGGGTCGTGAACAAAATTAGGAAGTATAATAAGGCTATCTGTTTGAAACTTTACGATATTTTATAACACATAACATAAATTTTAAAAATAAAGCCGCGTCAAAGATTATTGGGAGGGGCGGAGAGCGTTTTGCCTACACAAGGGAGGGGGCACTTTTCTAAATTTTAACGATATCCGTCATGTCACATATCGTTACAAAGGGCTGTGACCACTTATTCGTGTTATGCACCACAGGTGTCACCTCCACATTTTGCGTTCCACCCCCCGACACTGCTCCTGTGATATATTGTTCGAAAGGTCTGTCACCGCTTATTCATATTATGTATCTTCGGGGTCCATCCTCCCACTTTCACCCCCCCTCCAAAGGGGCACTTTTCTAAATTTTGCCGACCCCTCTCATGTGATATATCGTTGGAAAGGTCTGTGAACGCTTAATCATATTATGCAGGGGGGGGAGGTATTTTCTAAATTT
Organism: Maratus michaelseni; assembly: GCA_963931845.1. Classification (NCBI taxonomy): domain Eukaryota; kingdom Metazoa; phylum Arthropoda; class Arachnida; order Araneae; family Salticidae; genus Maratus; species Maratus michaelseni. The sequence goes on along the minus strand of OZ007589.1, from coordinate 183,204,015 downwards.
TGCACATACCCCTCATGTGATACATCGTTGGAAAGGTCTGTGACCACTTAATCCTATTAAGCATCTCCGGTGTTCATCCCCCCCTTTTGCCCCCTAAACGCGATTAGCTTTCACCACCAGGGGGCGCTTTCCTATCTCTGTTTCTATGGGTCGGATCACGACGGGGTATAGCTCATTCGACTCGACATCATAGAGCTTTCCGATTTTAGTTCGTTTTTTCATCACCAGGGGGCACTTTCCTATCTCTGGTTCTATGGGCTAGATCACGACGGGGTATAGCTCATTCGACTCGACATCTATAGCCTTAACGATTTCAGTGCCCGAGGTTCATACAGAACAGATTCTGCTACCTGGTGGTGGAAGATGGAACTTGAGCGTGCGCAGCACGACTGCTATACGGTGCCGAAGGCAACGGTGACCCGTGTCGGAAGTTAGTTTGGTTAGAGGTTTATACTATTCGATGTGCAAATTAAGAGATTATCCGGTGCCGAAGGCAGCGGGGTACCAGGTCGGAGGTTCGTTCGGTTCGTTCGGTTCGAGGTTTTACAAGATTCGAGGCCCCGATGTAAATTAGTCGCCCGCTAGCGGGCGAAGCCATTTAGTGCTAATAGTAAAAGAGCGTGATATCACGTTTGATTTCAAATGCAGCGCTGACACGCTATGTACGTATTCCATTTTTATTCATTTCATGAATAAGTCAGTGATATTTTTTAACGGAGGATAACAAGTATTATAACAAGCCACATTTAGTATGTTGTTTTTAAGAGTGTAATTAATTTAATTGAAAAAGCTGCTAGTATTTCTAGTTAACCCTTTAAACAATGACTGAAAGTAAAATGTAATTTCAAATTCTTTCTCATGTTTAGATTATTTAAATTATGTTTAATCTATTTGAAAAAAAAAAAGAAATGATATCTACAAAAACAACTTTTCAAAAGTAAAAAAAAAAAAAAAAAAAAAAAAAAAAATGTTGTGGCTAAAAAATGGTGTGATATCAAATTTCCAAGCTATTTTATTACTTATGTAACTTTTTTCCATTAAATAAGTTATCATATTTATAAGTCGAGTGCCTACGTATACGTTTATAGAAATCGTTTTCTCCTGTACCAAATACATCCTAACGAGTTTCTGAAAATTCAATTTTTTTCAAATTATGCATGATGGGCTTGGCGGCCATCTTTCCATATTTCTAAGCACCCAAATTTCTAAAGTAAAAGCGTAACATGTTTGCAATGTAATATGTTTATAACAATTTCGAACTTCAGATTTTAACTACGGACAGATAAATTAGATAAGACTGATATTTTGAGAAATTGATTTTTACTAGTTTGAAATTAATAATTACTCTAAAAAATAAATTATAAGATGAAATTTGAGATAAGTCATTATCTTAAGACACAATTTTCAGAGCATACAAGTCTATAAATGAAACGCTTAAAATATTTGCTTAAATAACAATTTTAGATTTGGGTGCTTAGAATTTTGTGAATAATATGCAAAGATAGCCGCCAAGCCCATCATGCATAATTTGAAAAAAATTGAATTTTCAGAAACTCGTTAGGATGTATTTGGTACAGGAGAAAACGATTTCTATAAACGTATACGTAGGCACTCGACTTATAAATATGATAACTTATTTAATGGAAAAAAGTTAAATAAGTAATAAAATACCTTGGAAATTTGATATCATACCATTTTATAGCCACAACTTTTTTTTTTTTTTTTTTTTTTTTTTACGCTTGGCTTTTTTTACTTTTGAAAAGTTGTTTTTGTAGATAAGCTACTTACTGCTTAAAGTGATAAAAACATAACACGAAATGTTTTAAAATACCTTTTAATACAGATTACACATGTTTCATTCGCTCTACCGGCGACATCGTCAGATCTAAATGATAAATAAAATATATTCTCGCATAGTTTTTTGAAAATGGTAAACATAAACCACGAGATCTTATGTCCAAGGCAAGCAGGTGTTTAAACTGTTTGACCAATTTTGAACAGTTTGACCAATTACAGCACCAATTATTTCACCTTTTTAGTTTACAAGCTTTTAAATCTGACATCTATGAATTATTTAAATTATTTAGACCAGCGGTCCAACAAAAATTCCCCAGGAACATACTTCCCTGTGTACAGAACATATTGAAACGCTAACAGATTTTTTAACCTTAATATATATATATATATATTAAGGTCTAAATAATTTAAATAATTCATAGATGTCAGATTTAAAAGCTTGTAAACTAAAAAGGTGAAATAATTGGTGCTGTAATTGGTCAAACTGTTCAAAATTGGTCAAACAGTTTATATATATATATATATATATATATATATATATATGTGTGTGTGTGTGTGTGTGTGTGTGTGTGTGTGTGTGTGTGTGTGTGTGTGTGTGTGTGTGTGTGTGTGTGTATACATATATTAAATTTTCCACTAACAACACCAGAAAGCATTTTTATGTGAAAAAAAAAATCAATTTTGTATTCACATAACGTTTTGAAATTTAATAATAGCGATGTTTTTGTATTAGCCGCATTTCAGTTATTAATAGTCGAAGAAATCTACGACCATTCGACAGTGTAAAAATTAAAATTGTGCGATGTTTAAAGATTTAAAAAATAGTGTTAAAAACAAAATTGATTTTTCAGGTAATTACCACTGTCAATATGATGTCAATGTTACTGAAGGATATCTTTTTGCTTTATAATAAAGATAGATTCTTTAAAGTCAAATGCTAAAAAAAATAATAATGAGGAAACATTTAAAATCGGAAAATCTAAGCAAAAAAATATATATATATATGAAGAAATTAATCCAACAGTCACATTTTGGGAATATAATATTAATATGCTTTTAGCATTTCATTTGATGCAAATGTAAAGGGAAACTTTTTATTTAATTTTAAACTATTTATACATATATATATATATATATATATATATATATATGTATGTATATAAACTCACGAGTATTACATTTAATTAAAACAATCCTATTCCTGATAATGTAAATTAAATTCAGATAAAATTAATTTCTATCCTTCATAAGGCTTGCCTTACATTTTAAAGAAAACACAATTTTTGTTTTATCTTTCGACAAGTAAATGATGTAAAAAAAAATAGGCATCGAGAAACTAAAAATACATTTCAGTAATGCATTTTTTACAACAAAATTGGTTTGAGAATCATATACGATAAATGAAACGTTTTTTTTTTTAAAGTTTTAACATTCTTTAAAAGTCTTTCTGATGCAGAAGTAAATGTAAATAATTCATTTAATTTGACATTTGTATATAATGTTAAATTACTTTAAATAGCAAAATTCATACTCTTGCTAATGTAAATTACATAGCTTAATTTTGAGTTTTGCGTTAAAATGCTGCACTTTTACTTTAAAGAAAGAAACACTAGTAGGTTGGAGACATCACAAAACTTTCTTCTATGTAAATCAAATCCATTAAATGATGAAATAGTACAAGAAATTAGATCGATTTCACAAATAGGTTTTTACACAATGTATTCCCATATTCAGGATGCTAAGTGTGAAGTTTCGTTGAATTCGTCGCATTTAAACTGATGATATCAGCATCGCATATTTCAAACAAATTATCAAATTTTGGCGCCCTCACGTAAGTGAGCATTGCATACAAAATTGAATGACTATCTATGCCGATCATGAGTATTCTAAATTTGATTTTACGTTGAATTCTGTGCACATTACAAAAATATATAAGCATCGCATAAATCGAACAAATTATCGATTTGAGACAACCCCTTCTCGGGGGATATTATCTACAAACTAGTCAGCACCAGTTCACATAAGGATAGACCACTATCGCAAATTACATACATAGCGATTTTCGAAACCTTAAAACTACCCGTTTTAATACTTTCGTCATTTTTAAAACAAAAGAAAATAATTCTTTAATACGTGAAAAACAGTCCTCTTAAAAAACATAACGAATATCTTTATTCTCTCACTTCCGTGCCGACAAAACATTCTACAAAACCATTTTTCGACAACAACATTCTTTTCACACAGCTTGGAAAAATACATCTAAAAAAACAAAACATCATTCTCACACAGCTTAGAAAGATACATCTACAAAAACAAAACCATCTTTCTCACACAGCTTAGAAAGATACATTTATGAAAACATCTCCTGTTAGTAGGAATTCAATTGGATTCGCGACAATCTCCCACATTGAGTTTTCAACAGGAAAACTCAACAATAGGCACAACAAAATTCAAAATAACACAAAATATGTGTAACATTATACTTACATGGCCAAAGCATAGATATTCTTAATATTAACTTTCAAAGACAAATTATACAATTTCCTGCTAAAAATCAAACAAAAATTAAACATATTATTACAAATTCAAATTAACACTAGAAAATGAGATATACTAAAAATAAGGGGAAAAAAAGTTTATAATGTTCAATGTTCAAAAAATAGTCTTATGACTGATAACGTTTTGGAACAGTCCCTGTTCGGGCGCCAATTTATCGCAAATTACATACATAGCGATTTTCGAAACCTTAAAACTACCCGTTTTAATACTTTCGTCATTTTTAAAACAAAAGAAAATAATACTTTAATACGTGAAAAACAGTCCTCTTAAAAAACATAACGAATATCTTTATTCACTCACTTCCGTGCCGACAAAAACATTTTACAAAACCATTTTCGACAACCTAAAATTTAATATTTTGTCATCTGTGGAACGTAATCTAGATGATTTGTCAACTAGTTGATCTAAAAGCTCTTCTATTAGATTAACATCCGGGCTTGACTGGTTAAGAGCTTCGTTTAAAGCATTTAAAGTCTTCGTAAATGCGTTTCTAAGCGGCGTTCTTTTTATTTTTAACGCATCCATACTTGAACAGTTTTCCACTTAAAAAATATTACTTCCTATGTCCTTCTGTTCGGGCGCCAATTTATCGCAAATTACATACATAGCGATTTTCGAAATCTTAAAACTAACCGTTTTAATACTTTCGTCATTTTTAAAACAAAAGAAAATAATACTTTAATACGTGAAAAACAATCCTCTTAAAAAACATAACGAATATCTTTATTCTCTCACTTCAGTGCCGACATTTTTTTTCACACAGCTTCGAAAAACACATCTAAAAAAAAACATCTTTCTGACACAGCTTAGAAAGATACATCTACAAAAACAAAACCATCTTTCTCACACAGCTTAGAAAGATACATTTATGAAAACATCTTCTGTTAGTAGGAATTCAATTGGATTCGCGACAACCACCATATGAAATTTCATTCTATTCTACGCTGTAGTTCGTGAGTTAGAGCGCCCACAACATTTGTGTCAGAGACAGACAGACACACAGATTCACTGACAAACATTTTTTCAAAACAGTCAAATCGTTTTCAGAAACTTCTAAAATGTATAAATTCGTCGAAAACCTGAAATCAAAATTTTTCAGGAATCTAATACTTTGTACTTTTATAAATAGGAGAAACTAATAATATATATTTCAGCAGTATATTTTTTTGCAAGGAAACTGGTTCTAAAAGGAATCATATGTGAGAAATAAAACTTTTTTGTTAACATTTACAATTATTTTAGTATTTTCTAATGCATAATTAAATGTAAATAATTTCTTTATGTTAAACTTTTATATATGTAACACTACTTTAAATAGCAAAATTCGCATTTCCGCTTACATAAATCAGATAGGGTAAAGTTTAATTTTTGCGTTAAACTTCTGGCCTAGTATTTCAAAGAAGACATAAATAACGCTTTACCACTCGATAAAAAATAAATAAATAGAGGCGATAGGTATCGATAAGCTTGAAATGAATGTGGAATATACACTGGCCTCCAACAGTTCAGGTACTACCGGTTTTTTCAGTCTAGTTTGCAAATAAATGAATATAGAAACAACAAATTTGCAGGAAATGTGCGCTAAACTGTTATTTATTAAATGCGACATAGAAATTTACTTAAGTTAAACGTATAAATGAAATTACAACAAAAAAAACATTCATGGTGGAAAATTCCATTCTTGGAGAAATCAGTACATCACAGTATTATCGCTAAACTGTTATTTATTAAATGCGACATAGAAATTTACTTAAGTTAAACGTATAAATGAAATTACAACAAAAAAAACATTCATGGTGGAAAATTCCATTCTTGGAGAAATCAGTACATCGCAGTATTATGCAGTAAAATTTGACAGAAACATAAAAAAACTGGTTCTAATACGGAATATGTCCACCACGGACTTGAATGCATTGACGCCATCGACTTTCCGTGCTCTCAATTAAATTGTCGGACACCGAAATAGATAACAGAACCTGAGACTTGGAGTAAGCCTTGTTCCAGCTCATTTAATGACCTTGGAGGAGGACTTAAAGCCGCAACCTGTCTTCCAAGATAGTCCCAAAGATGTTCTATCGGATTCAAGTCTGGAGAGTGAGCTGACCATTCCAATTTCTCCAAACCGTGATCCTCAAGATAATCCTTAACAACCACAGCTCGGTGTGGTCTCGCATTATCATCCATTAGAATGAAACCATTGCCAATAGCACCGGCATATCGGCGCACATATGAATCAAGGATATCATCCCGCTACCTCGCACCAGTCACAGTTCCTCCATGGAATACATGCAGGTCAGTGTGGCCTCCGAGTGAGATCCCTGCCCAAACCATGACTCCACCGTTTCTGTACCTGTGTGTTTCGACAGTGTTTGATTGATGGTATCGGGTGCATTGTTCTCTCCAGATCAGAAGACGTCCTGAATCGCTCTCCAGGGTGAATATGGACTCGTCTGTGAAGAGTACAGAAGCCCACTGTTGTCTGGTGCAGGAAACATGTTCTCTTGCCCAACATAAGCGGGCCCTTCTCTGTCGTATGTTGAGGGAGACACACACAACTAGTCGCCTCGCATAGAGACCTGTGTTGTAAAGACGACTTTTCACCGTAGTAGCGGAGATTCTTCTCCCTGATGCTGCAAAGGGGTCTGCAATGAGTTGCGGCACAGTAGTGCGTCTTCTAATTCGGGCCGAAAGAGCTAGAAACCTGTCTTCTGCAGGTGTTGTAACACACGGGTGACCTGGAACATGTCTTCTGGACACAGAATCTTCGGATTCATACTGATCCCAGAGTCGTTGGCCTAAACTGCGAGACATATTGAGCCGTCTAGCAGTATCGGCTTGTGACAACCCCATTTCCATCCATCCTACCGCCCGCCACCTTAATGAATCGGGCAAATGACTTCTTCTAGACATTTCTAGACTCTATTTGCTGTTGTGAACAAAACTGACAACAATACTTCGAATACAACAAAACTTACACACGAAATTACGAAAGCTTCGTAATTGCATATTTTTCTCTCATTCACAAATACCTATAATTTTCTATAAAATAAAAGTAGTAGCTGTAATTTTTGCGTATTTTTTTAAAGCTTATTATTGTCATTCATATAAACTATGAAGTTTAATCTGACTGCCATTTTTTGTCTCGTGATCTTCGAAAAACATGTTGTACCTTAACTTTTGGAGGCCAGTGTATATAATCGTTTTACTTTCAGTCTGGTCTGAAAAGATCAACGTATGTGTGCGACTGTTATAAGACGTTTTCTAGCCACACATTTCTATTTCAGGAATAAGAATTTGAGTTGATACTGTTTTAAATTTACAACGTATTGTTTCTATTTCAATATATCTAAACAAAATCTTTGGTTATATATGTTACTTTGTCTATGGAAATTAATGTACTAGGCGCAACATGTGAATCAATTCATAATTCATTTTAAATATATAACAATGTACAGAATCCAAGTTTTAATTTGTTTACCATACACTGCAATCGTAACACAAAAAGACAATGAAAAAATAGTTATATTGATAGTTAACATTACTTAACCATTTTGCGTTGGTAGTTCAATTAAAGGAAAGTATTGCGGTTTTATTTCATTACTTCGTTCATGTGTGACATAATATCAGAATGATAAGTTAAATTTAAGACATTCACAAAAGCACTAGCTTAGAAAATAAATTTGATGCTAGTGACATATATAAAATATTTATGAAAATTATCCTGCACACTTTTCTGTTCGTAATGGTGATATTAAATTCTTCCTTAAAATATAAGTGTCACAAACAAGCAGTTGGCTTTCTCAGAAAATGAATTGTTTTCTCAGAAGTACTTCATTTTCTAGCGTTGCCGTAGTTTCGTGAAATATTTTATTACTTTCATGACAGTTGTGAAGACTGTATACTAGATTTAAAAGAATTTACTCTAGTGCTGTTCAAATCTAATTTCTATTTGACATTTCGGTAGTCTGCGTCAGTCCATGGTAACTTACGTTACATTTAGTATAATTGACTTCAGTAATTTTAGTAATATAAGACTAAAAAATATTCAAAATGTAATGTTTATATGATTTTTTAATTAAACCTAACAAAGCTAAATTTGAATAAAAATTACTTAAAATTAGTACCATTTATTGAACGGTAAAAAATATATTTACTATGGTAACTTACGTTTCTGACAAAAAGAACGTAAGTTACCATAATAAATATAATGGCCAGTGTTCAAAAAATAGCACTAAAGGTAGGTAATTTTCATTCAAATTTCGCTTCTGATAGGTTTAATTAACAAATCATATCAACATTACATTTTCAGTATTTTTTGGTGTTATATTATGAAAATTACTGAAGAAAATTATTCTAAATGTAACGTAAGTTACCATGGAATGACCGAGTCTACATTTCTCAGATTATTGTTTGACTCGTATTATTTAGTAACTATTTATAAACATAAGATCTCAACATAAAATCTACCAGAGTAATTTTCATTTTTAGTTTCGTTTTTTTGCATAAGAAAAAAGTATTGTAATCGTGAAAATTTTCGATATCCGTTTTTGATGGAGTTACACATTTTGGAACGTTTTAAATACGATTTGACTACTTTTTGGAAAATATCTATATGTCTGTTAGTCTGTGAACTTCCTATTTCACGTGTAACACAATTTTTGCGACAACTCTATCTCAAGAACTAGTGTTTGGAATTTTTCAAACTTCATATTCTGTTAGACCTGACATATCGACCTGTATATCAACTTGCCGGTTATGCTTCATTGCTGGATTTTCGGGATAGCTAGATCTCGACATCTGTTAGATGGAATTGCACCAAATATTAGATGCAGGATTCTTTTTTAGAAAATCCATACTTATTCAATTCTGGCTTTATCATTTAACAGGGGACGCTGTTATCTTATGCCTTCTGAAATATCCATAAAGGCATCTACAATCAATTAATACAATTTAATAAGCATGGCTTTCCGTATTATTCACTCCATTCTTGCAACTTCCATACACTTTTAACTATATTGTTGCGACGTTGCAAGAATCTCTCATTTTTGACGTAAGCTTTGGCTGTAGGCCTAATACAGAATATTAGCCCTATGATTTTCGTGATGAACATTATAGCTATATCTTATTTTCTATTGTGCAGAAATGCTCAAAATTTTATATTTGAGATTGATAACTAAAATTGTATACGTTGTTCTTATTTCATAATTTTAATTCCCAACAGGTTGTTTTAACCTGTTTAAAAGGAGGTTTTTTATGCTTTGTTGTACTATTCTTTACAGCCATAATTGTTGATGCTATTTTAAATTAATAAATTAGAATGAGTAGGAAATTCAACCCGGGCTTCCTAAGTTACAGAATATATATCAAAACCAATTTTTGTATTGGAAATTCTAATAGATTTTTAACGTTTCATATATATTTTTATGTTACTCACAAACAACAATAAAAACATTTTAAATGAAAAATATTAATAATGTCTTCAAATAAATTTTTGAAATTAATTAAAAGCAATACTACTTTCGTATAGCCTCATACCAGGTTTCAAAAGTCAAAGAAATTACCAAACATTTCACTTTTTACAGCAGCATGTTTGATTCTGATAAATTCAATGGATTAAGAGCGTAGTTTGATTGCAAGTCTGTTAAATTTGCGTTTTATTTATAGTATTTTATTATTTTATTAATTTATTGATGCAGTTATAATTTCGTTATGGGATATTAGCCGGATACAAAAGCTGAACCATTTATATTGCTTTAAGTGTAAACGAGTTAATCTTGTGTAATTTGGCTGTGTGCAATAAAGGTAGATTTTAAAGAAATTCTTGCTTGAAAATTATTTTTAAAAACCATAACAAATCAGTATATTGAGATACAGTTTTCAAACAAATGGCATTTAAAAGAATTTTTTTTTCCTTATTCAAGGGTATAAAACTTTAAATTGTGCTATCTTTAGATGTTACAATTGCAGTGTATTTGGAGTTTAAGTTAAGTTGCGCGGTGTTGGTAACGTCCGAGGTTAACGAAAAAGACAGGCTACCGCGGTGCATTCCACTTATCTTTTTTTACAGACCGCTAGAGTGACGTGATGCTCTTTTCGTACACCTGCATTGGTGAATTTGAGCATCACGTGACTCCCGCGGTCTGTAAAAAAAGATATGAGTAAAGTACCGCGGTAGCCTTTCTTTTTCGTTAGCCTCGGGTAACGTCAATATGACGTGTGTGTTAATCACGGACATGTTTTTTCTTTATAATATAGACGTTTGTTTTCTACAACGAATAATTCTTTTGGAACATGATGAATTAAAATATCTATAAATCATCCTAAATTGTATTACTGCCGATTAATGGTACTTTATCGTTTACTCAACTTTTCTTTATAGTTTTCATAAAATATTACTTGTATATTGCTACAGGAAACACAGAAAGTGAACTACCAATATTCCTTCCTTTATAAAAGTTTCATTTAGATTTTTATAACTAAATTAAATATATTTATAAATAAAATACCACATTTAATCAGACATAAAAGTTAAAATTACATAAAATACAACTAAAATTACATGCAGGTGTTTCGAGCTATGCTTTAGTCCCTCATCAGTGCAATTACATACGTTGGCCAGACAATTTCCAAACCATGTTTACAGTCAATATTTTAACCAGATTCACTCGCAAGCAGACTTAGCTAATTAATGAATATTGTGTGGTTCCACCTGAATATACGGTCTTACTATAATGGAAATACGGTGAAGTTTTCATGATTTTAACTGGTTAAACTATTGACTGAAATATTGGTTTCGAAATTGTCTGATCTGCGTATGTAATTGCACTGAACCAGACAATTTCCAAACCATGTTTACAGTCAATATTTTAACCAGATTCACTCGCAAGCAGACTTAGCCAATTAATGAATCTTGTGTGGTTCCTCCTGAATATACGGTCCTACTATAATGGAAATTCGGTGAAGTTTTCATTATTTTAACTGGTTAAACTATTGACTGAAAAAATGGTTTCGAAATTGTCTGATCATCGTATGTAATTGCACTGAAATATAGCTGAAATATAGCCCGAAACGCCTGCATGTGATTGTAATTGTATTTTATGTAATTTTAACTTTTGTGTCTGATTAAATATGATATTTTATATTACTTTTAAACGCTAAAGGTGTAAAATTAACAACATAATATAAATTAAAATAACTTTTATTAGTTGTTTTACATGTTTCGACTCTTTCCGAGTCATTTTCAAAAACAAAATGAGAATATTCTAAAGCTGCACGGGCTTTGAAGTTATTATTTTCATGTACTTTTTTTTAAATTACGCACGTTATCTATTATTTTTTACTTGATTGTTTATTTTCATATCTTTGATCATGGAGTAATTCTAGCCACAGTTTCGGTAAATTAAAAGATGCCGCATCGTTACATATTGTATTTTTGTGCGTGAGTATATCTATGGTTTCTCTTATTATGGATGGATAATATAGACTGGAGGGAAATATTATTTTACTTTCATTGAAATTTATTTGGATGGTTTCTTTTTGATATAATCTTGCCAGGGCTGTAGTTTTTCTATTGTATTTAATATCAGCTATATGCTCTTTTTTTCTGCAATTAAATTTCCTGCTTGTCATGCCTATGTAGTAATTCTTGGATCCGTCTTCTTTAATAAAAGGTATTTCATATACTCCTGAATAATTCTCAAAATTAATTGGAACAATTTTACTGCAATTTACCGAATTATATTAATTTACCATTATAAATTTACCATTGTTATTTAATACCATTAATTTACCGAAACTCTGGCTAGAGTTACTCCATAGTCAAAGATATGAAAATAAACAACCAAGTAAAAAATAATAGATAACGTGCGTAATTTTTAAAAAAGTACATGAAAATAATAACTTCAAAGCTCGTGCAGCTTTAGAATATTCCCCTTTTGTTTTTGAAAATGACTCGGAAACAGTCAAAACATGTAAAACAACTAATAAAAGTTATTTTAATTTATATTATGTTGTTAATTTAAACCTTTAGCATTTAAAAGTAATATATTATTACAAGGTGTTATAATTTATTATATTGTGATATTTTATTTAGAAAATTTATATATCGGACGTTAACAAATGTTTAGTTATTTTAGTATAAAGGTTTAAAATATTGTTTAATTTAACAACTAATGTATTTAAACAAAAGATTTAATTTTTAATTAACAGTATTTTCTAATCAAAAAATATGTTTGTAACGAAATGTGAGCGTACTATGCCAGAAGCCCAAAAATTATCATATCTTCAAAAATCTTCAAAAATTAAAGTTTATTTTGCGTTTATATAATGAATCGATTCTGAGCCTTTTGGAGAAAAAAACTGTTTTGGCTGGTTTTGAAGGAAAAACTGTTTTGATTTCATTTTATCATTTCTAAAAAGCATCTGATTATTCCCCGTAATTATTATTCATTCCTTGAATGTTTCTCATAAGTAATTTAAAACAGTTCTTAAAATTATCTCATTCCACGTGTGTTCTATCTCAGTCACTGTTTCAGGTTTGAAAAAAGAATCTAAACTAAAGACTTTTCATTGACATTTTCTTCATTAAGTATCTAAATTAAGATTATTTCCTAGTAAGCAAATAAAAAAAAAAGCGATTCAATTTTGAATTTTAATTATCCCAATTAAGATTACTCCTAACTGAAAAACTTCAATCTTGATTAATCTCAAAGGGAATAAATTTAGTTTCGTGTTAGTTTTTTAAAGAAAAGTAGATAAATGCTTCGTAAAATCTTTTTCTGTTTGTATGGAGATTTTAAACAAACTTACTTTAAAGACTTAAATAAGACTTGAGTTTAAAGACTGTGTATATATTTTTCAATGGATTAATTTTAAATTACCTTATAAATCCGTGAATGTCAAAATACAATGAGTATAAATAATCACAAAAATAATACCTATTTGTAATATTTTAAATATTGTTATATGCAAAGACTGGTTTCGCAATAGGACAAGAACCGGAGTCCACAATTTAAAAGGGTTCAAAGTTAGCTGCATTAACTAAATTAAAATATATATATATATATATATAAAATATGTTTAAAAGTCAATTTAAAATCTCAACAATTTATTCAGGGAAAAAAATACTTATTATATATAACTTGTTGCTCAAACGTATACGCATGTGCTGCCGGTCTAATTAAATAATTTTGTATGTATATCTCTCTATATAAACAAATATGATCTGAAATCCATTTAGAAACAATTTCGCTCAATGCACATGCCTACGGATGCGTATCTCTTGTTACACTTTGTCATCATCAAAATCTGCACTTCCATTTTAAGTTTCGATAGATTAAAACGTAAGAAATTTTTATTATATTTAATGATCTGAAAAAAACAAGCTGCACATTTTCGAATATGCTAGGGGTGCGTGAAGTGGGGTAAGATGCACTTAAAACATCTGAAATTCTAAATATTCTTCTTCACACCTTTTTATTTGGCTAACTGTTTAGCGCGTATCAGAAGAATTTTCGTTTTGTGAATGATTTATACCAAAGCATGTAGGTAGCACTTTCTCACCTATATTGTTGGATATAAAATGTTGTTTAAGAGGGCTTATTTTCCTCTATATTCTATAACCATATGGGCTTCTTTCTTTCATTTTTCGGTCACACAAAGTGTAATACAAATGTTGAGATTTTATACATCTTAAGGCATTATTTTAAACTAGGTCTTAAAACCAATAAAGCTGACCGCAAAACTCGTGCAGTTGGAGTCCAGGACAAGATTAGTGTTCAGATAGTTCAAAACAAATCCAAACGTTTTAAGGAAAGGTACCTCAGCGTGAAATCGTACACAGAAGTGACAGGCCATCAGTTGTGAATTTTGACCAGTTGAACAGAAAAAGATTAGAATCCAACCACTAGTATCCGAAAACTGTCGGAGGAACTAAAAGGAACCAAGTACGCCACATGAGAAGTTTTACATAAGCTTAAACAAACTTACAGGGAGTCAAGAAAAGTAACAAAAAATATATTGATACACCCTATTAGTTTTAGCAATAACCGTAAAAAATAAAAAATATTAATAATGCCTAAAATATTATCTTTAGTTTTTAAATTTTAAATTATAATTATTTACTAATATACATCCATCCTTATTCCTAAAAGGGATATAGTTGGGAGCACACCCTATTTTCCCTCATTTGCCAGGATTTACCCTAATCTTTTTACACTTTTTTGTAAGGAGCTCTGCTGAATACTTTTCCTTGGGCTTCCGTTTTTGTAAGTCAGTCTCTTTTTATATGCAGCAATTGCATTTTAAAAGTAAACTTGAATTAAAGTTATTTAAAAAATCAAAACAAAGGAACGTGGAAAAATTAAAATTGGCCTAATTGTAGATTCGCTGCTTTATTTTACCTTTTTATGTTTATACATTACTGATTATATACTATAATAAAAATGTAACGTGAAAATTGTCTCTTAAAATTCTGATTATTAATTTAATTACATCGTAGACTGAATCTGGACACTGTTATTTTCCGAACTTTAAACATAAAGTAAAATGAACATTTAAATGTATGTATTATTTTAATCTAATTTTGTAAAAGGTAATAAAATATTCCCTACTAATTCATGTAATGGAAATTTGGTAGAATAAATGAAAACACAAAAGACACTTGTGTTGAATTTTATTTACACGCCAAAGTAAAAGATACGCTAGTCATACATACACCTTAATTTTTAAATTACAATCCTCATGTATGATCCATGGTTATTACATTATCTCAACAATTACACTCATCTTCTTCTTAGTAATATATATATATGTATATATACCTTCCATTCTTACGCATAACAATCTCCATTGTATACAATAGATAATAACCCTTTTTTAAACATGTAAACATATTTAAGACCAAATGTGACACTATATTCCATAATTCTGATTGCACTAAAACTTGAAAAAATGTATTAGGTTGGTGAAAAAATTTGCAGCATTTAATTTTTATTTGATTTGAACAGCATAAAAAAATATTCGGTAATATGAATCTTTAATATATCGGAATATTCTCCTAGAAAATAAAGCAATGATCTTTATCCATGATCGGGGTGCTTTTACCATAAATGGCATAATGATTTTCCGGTGATTGAAAGTCATAAGCAACATTGTCACTAAAAAATTCTAATATTAACTATTTACTCTATATTACCCATTTACTGCATTGTTTTATTGCATAAACTATTATTTATTTATATTTGCTGATTTAAATTATCCATTTTAATGTATATATTTTAATACACGGATGTAAATTTCATTAGGTGAAGATATGTAGTGACTTGTGGGGGCGATGTGGATAAGCATACCTGTAAAAAGAATTTAGCCTAAAATATCGCCACAGCTTAATGTAGTTGCGCGTAGAAGTTGTGTGAAGAATCTCCAGACTAATGTAGGTTAAGCACTTCTTTATTAACCTAATAAACATAAGATTAAAAATTTTATAGAAATAAAATTATCGTGCTTTTGCACAGATAAAGAAATACATGAAACCATCATGTCAAGGTTGCATATAGAGCTCTGTCCTCTACGATGAAAATCCCAGTTTAAATATAAGTTCATTCGACTGTTGCCATTCACAAAAGAATCTAATGAGTTCAGTCCTGTTGAGAGATCTTGCATCTTATCAACCCGTCCAATTCTGTCATCAGGAAAATTTGCATCGAAAAGCATAATCATCGAAGTGGGGTGTCTAGAACTTGAAAATCCATTTAGAGTGCTTTTATTTCTCAGTTCCAATAGGCCGAGCTGGTGAAAATTGTCCACAGCCGAGGAAGCTAGAGTGACTGCATGAATGGGTTTGCCACTGGAATAGGTTAGACTCAAAGATTGTCCACAGCAGCAACAACTAGAGAACCCTGCACGGATGAGTCGCCACAGACTTTTATAAAGTGCTTTTAAAAGCCAAATGTAAAAGTTTTTATAAGTTACTGTTTTTAAGTTATTTAATACCGTTTTAAAAGTTTTAAGATTCCATCTCTGTAAAAGGAAAAAAATGGTAACATCTTTCCAACATTAAAATTAATACATGGCTTTTAGAGAAATTTAATTAACAGAAGTATTTTTCTAGTTATGAACAAATTCATATTTCTATAAATTTTGAATTCTTCCTGATGTCATTCACATAGCAGTTTATACTTTTCTTTTTCCATAGACGTGAGGAACGCAGTAAGTTTTCTTCATAAAATATGCTAAAATTCATAATGTTCCGTCTGCATAAAAACATGAATTTTTCATCTCTTTCATAAATGCATATACAACGCGTTGATAGATTTTTCGAATATTGCATTATTCTCACGATTCAATAACGTTGCCTCTCCGAGAATATTTACTTTAACGAAAAGAAAAGAAATTCCTCATAAAAGAAATAACAGAGTTTAAAATGACAAAAGTTAGAAATCCTTTTACAGTCTTAAAATTATTTTTAATGTGCGCTTGAATTCATGTAGGGGCTCAGTTTAATCTGTTGAAAGGGTCTGTTTACACATAAAAAGTTCTAGCATATAAAATGTTATAGTACTTTTCTGGAAGATTATATTATTTTGTAACTGAAGGGATAAACTGGCTTTAAAAATTATTTTACATTTTTTATGTTATTCAAATAAAAAATTCTTCAGCAAAGTATTATTTACCACAAATTCAATAAATGTTTAAAAAAATCAATTTATTGAAAGTTTAAAATATTTTTAAAGTATTCATCAGATTTTTTTTGTAAAAATAAATAAATAAATAAATAAATAAAAATTCCGTGAATTCTATTTTTAAAATAGTTTCTATTTCATTTCTTACAAAGACTTTGTTTAAAATTGTGCTCTTATTCTTTTAATCCAACGAACAGTTTTTTAACCCTTTATGCCTCAAATTATAATCGAGAAATTGCTCCACTTCAATAATTGACCACGTGTCTTGAAAAAGAACCTATGTTACACATTTTGGAAAGTTGTTTTTTTTTTGTTTAAAAGGATCTATATGGAATGATTGATGATTCCCCAATGTAAAAAATTACAATTTCATAATATTCAAGCTTGTCTACTTTAAATAAAAAAATAAAACGATAAACTAAATTAACATTATTACTTTCCTTACCCACCTAACTAGTATTTTATTTCTTGACAATGCTAAACATGAATACAAATGTGGAGGGCAATTAAGGTCGGAAAGGGGACCTGTGATGCAGTAGGTGCTCAGGATATCGCTAAGCAATGATTTTAATATTTTGTTCCTCATTCCTCAAAGTTTGAAATTTGTAACTCTGCTTCTGGACACGCTTTCAATTTTCATTCTTAATGTCTGAATATATGTTTGAACATTTATGTATTAATAATATAAAATATATCGGAAGCTCAGTCTGAAAATATAGAGTTTCTGTTTTAAACTTCATAAATAGTCAATAAAAGGAAGGTAAGGAACCATGCGTGTTCCATGCTGATATCTTCAGACATTTGTAGAATAATGTGTATCCAAAAGAAATGCGGTACTTCTCCATTAAATCACAGATATAAATTATATTCCGTTGTGATGTTGCACATTTATTTAATCCGTCGATCTGAAATTTATCCTTTTGCTGAAAGTAAAGTTTTTTGTTAGCATGTGTTTTAAATTTAAATTAAACACCATTTACTTTTACATTTGGATTATATTTAATTATTTAATAATATCTTGATTAATATATTATCAGAGCAATTTACATTGGCTCTGATCATTTTGAAGTTACATAGTTAAGACGTGATAAAGGCAGTTCATGAGCTTTTTCGAAGAAAGCTTGGGATGACGTCATGGAACAAACACATAAAAAGTCTTCCAATCATCTTCGCTTTACTTGTTAGTTTTTTCCTTAGTACGTCATCACGCTGAAATGTTTATGAATGGGTTTCTGATGAAATGATTTAATAACGGTTAGTTGCAATTGCAGAGTAGTTTCACTTCCGTTAATTGATGAGTGTTCTTTTTCCAAAAAGAATATTACTTTCAAAGTGGGTTTTCCGTCAAAATTTATATACCATTTTTCATTAAAACAAGATTAATAAATCTGTAGTTATAACACTTTTTATAATATATTTGTAAGAGTAATTAGAGTAACTTACAAAAAATACTGTTATGAAAATTTCGAAATTCAAATAAAATAACGTAAATCAATGTATTCTTATCCTATCTTACACATTCGTTGATTTTACGTACATGTACTGGCATTATATTCACAAATACATTATTCGGAATCTTACATTTTTTTAATGCAGGCATGATTGTACTAGCTCCTTAAAATTATTAACACCCTGAATTACCTTAATTGTCAATAATCGAGATTAACACATTAAGAGATTTAGTGGATTCAAAGAAGGGAATAACCTACAGAGTTTCAAATTCCTTACTATATTATGTCTAAATTAAATAATTATAAAAAATATTAAAAAAGGGTCTATTTTTATCAGAGTCCACTTAAAACGGTTTTGTTATTATATTATTATTACTATTATTATTATTACAAGAGTGCAATGTAATATATTACTATGTTAAGTGCTTCTATATGTAAAGCAGACGTGAAGCGTTTTGTTGTTAACTCGCTTTTTTGATAAAGACATTTTACCTTCTATAACATAATCGAACGTTGAAATTGTGTCTTGTTAAAGAGATGGCATTTTTTGAAAAAACTAAAAATAAGTTTGTGATTTAAAGATAAAAAGCTTAAAAATTTTTAAATACTTTGTGTAGAACGTCGTAAAATTTAAATAAAAAAAGGAATTGAATAAACGGTAAATATTTAAGGACAAGTTATTAAGACAAGTTTTCTTAAACCATATATTTAAATAAATAAACACGATATTTCTCTTGTTATTAATATCGCCAGATCGATCAGTTTTTCTTAAAATATAAATTAATAAATAGATAAATAAATAAATAAATAAAAACAAAAACTTCATACAATTAAAAAAAAATAATTTTTCAATGCCTACAACTTTTACGTATTTGTTTACTTTCATCATGCATGAATTATATTATTCCGCATCTATAACAAATTACTACATTTTTACATATGATGTTTGTTTATTTTACTAATCTACTTCTTTATTTATAACAAAATTCGACAACATTTTCCAAACCAAGACATCTCTCATAATCATCATAATTTATATGTTCAATAAATATATATATTCATATACAAGTTATGTACAATCAGTGGAAGTATACTGTTTTATCCAAAAATGTATACACCTACATTAGATTCGCCTTTAATAAAAATTCAAATTTTCATGTCCATAATACTTTAAAATAAAACAGTATATTTTTATATAACAATTTATTAACTTAAATGAAAAACAAACAAAAACTGTCTTAAAAGAAATTCTTATTTTCGTCTCAGAGAGGCTAAGATAAAGTAAAAGAAAACTTTTTTAAATACCTCCATAATTTAATACGCATTATATTCACGTTTAAAAATCCATACTTAATAGATTACCTTTATAAATACATTATTATTTTCACAATGAAAGACATTCATTTTCCAAATATTTTGCTGATATATATATACATGTTACCTAATTCATACCCTTTCTACATACATATATACTTACACACGACGATTTATGATACATACAGCATACTCATATTTACAATACATACAATAAATGCATAACGATTATGAAGCAAATGACAGTATATTTATCACTCTGTCGGTAGTGAGAATTTTGTTTTTATTTACGAACTTTCCATAATCTCTATCCAACTAAAACTTATTAAAAATATATATATAATTTTCTGGGATCTACAACTTTTATAGTAATTTTTTTTAACATATGCAAATATTAGCCATTCTAAGTAAAATAATGAAATAATGGAATAATATTAAATAAGAAACAAACACAAAAGGAGAAGTTCCTTAGGAATTGCGTAGTTAAGGAAAATGTTGAGCAAACAGTTCTAGGCTGTTCTTGTTAACGTATAATTCAATTAATTATTAGGCTAGTCTTAGATCGCGAGAGTAATAAGAATAATTTCTTTTAGTGACAAAACATTACTTCTCTTCAACAGAAAACAGTCATAAAATATTTGTTATCAACAAGGTAATCTAATGTAACATCCTTTTTACTTCAATATAAGTGATAATTCATCATGATATACGAAAATATCTACGATATTTACACGAATTGAATTAATACATACACATATATAGATAGTTCTGCCATTTGCAATTCATATGATAATACATAATCAAACTACACCGCATAGACCAAGCGAAAGAGGCAATGTAATGGAGGTGTATATATAGTTTGCATAAATGAAATACAGTCAAAGCACCTTATAACGAAATTGAAAGTGCTCCGAAGATTTGCTCGTTATAACGTGTTTTCGTTAAAACGAATTATTTCACTATACAGTAAGAACTCCAATTATCCAGACTAATGTAGTCTGAACTTAATATGAGTATGTAGAAGTCCGGACAAAGGAGACAATCATATAAAAAGCAGTTTGTTACATAAAAATATCTCTAAAAATCGCTTTTGTTTAATAATAATAATAAAAAAAGCTAGGGTTTATGTATTACTAAATAAGTTATGTATTCATATTAAGCCTTCATACGATGGATAAGTTTTACTACAAACAGTGAAAAGAAGGAAAGCGTTGATTTAAAAAGAAATTGCAAGACAACTATATTTTTAAGAATATATACTTACAATTCATATCACAGAATTTTTAATTTGTGATTATAGATCAGGATGACTGTATTTCAGATAATTAGAGTTTTAATGTGTTATTTTAACAGTATATATATAATATATATTACTATGCTACATATGAAAAAACTGGACAAATTTAAATGTAACTAAAAAATAGTCCTTGTTAACTTAAAAAAAAAAAAAGTGGAAAATTCGCTATATCACTTTTTCCTCACTTTTCATGCTCGAATTATTTTCGTTATATCGTGCTTTTCGTTATAAATATTTCGTTATATCGTTTCAAATTCAGTATTCTTTAGCATACAGACCAACTAAATGGTTATAAGAATTTCGTTATATAGTGCTTTTCGTCATATCATAATTCGTTATAAAGTGCTTCAACTGTATATATATCAATGACGGAGACAAAATCAGATACATATTTATTCTACAGAAAATTCTGCGCAAATTTCTTAGATCAATATTTAAAGAATAATACTCCTTCTATAATTAAATATTCTTTTATTAAATGATAAATTCAATTTAATATTGAATATTTGAATTTTTTTATTAAGTAAGCAAATATGTAATTCTTAAAATTTAGAAGCTTAAACAATGAAATGTCAATTCTGAATAAACGAACTTCATTATGTGGGATATTATACCCAATATTTTAAATCTCACAGAATTAAACAATATTTGTAAAATTAAAAAAAGTATAAGAATTATATGCAGGAATTTATAAAATATATATTATTTTAAAAATGTACTTTAAAGGTTTTTATCCTGAATCAGTATTGTATTTTTAATCGGAATTTTCATATCCATTGAAAAATATGTTTTCAATAGAACAAGTTAAAGCTTTTGTTAAATATGTCTTGAAATTCAGAGGAAAAAACCCATTTCATGATAACATTTAATGGTCAAAATAAGAGAAACCATATGAATTCAGATTCTTAATATGCAAAGTATATAGAACATATGTTCTGATAAATCAATGAATTTGATATCTCACAGAGAAAACTTTTGTCGTAAAATATGTAACATGTTTTCAATTCACATTTTATTTTCTTTGGTGCATCTCAAAATATATCTTTCTACTTTTGTACAGTTTTTAAAAAATACTCTAAAAAGCTTTTTGTTGTATTGAAGAAATCCTTACTTATATTTTACTTTAGCAGTAATATTTTTAAGTATACAAAAAAGATTTATCCTAGCATTGTAAAGTTTCAAAAATAAATTAAACATGTGTCATTCTTAAGATAAATTTTTACATTACAAAAATTGTGGAAATCCGAAGTTTTATTTTAAATTATAATATTATTCTATAAAAGCATGAAACTAAACTTTCCTGAATTCATGCAGTGTTTGTAACTTTTTATCAAAAACACGAATGATTTATTCCAGAACAAGCGCTTTCTTCCTTACATAATTCTATCATTATGACTAAGAAATATAGTCGATTAATTATTTAGTTTCACTTTGTACAAACGGCACTGAATTTGCCCAGTATTGATTTTAAGGACAAGCAGAAACTATTACGTATTATTTATGACATTTTTCTGTTGCGATATTTAGTCATTGTCTCAAAATAAAAAATACTATATAAACTGTTTTTATAAATATGGATATGACTATGACAGACTAATAACTTTCTAAACACGCTGGAGAATTAGAAACAGCTTAATGTAATATTTTCAGTCAAAAAATCAGTTTTAGTTACTTATGTAATATTACTTAAAATATGACAAATTACTCATAACTGCTAAAATGCAAAGAAAAGTGAATATAGAGATTGTTTCATATAGAGCAATGTTCAAATTTTCTCTTTTTTAAAGTTAACTGTTTTTATTTTCACTTACTACTCAAAAATATTAAATAAATATATTAATAGAGATTTCTTTTTGAAATTTTAAGGTATAATCATTTTAGTTTTACATAAATTTTACATTTTTCCAGCCAAAGTACAAGGAAAAAAGTAAACTTAGTACAGAACTCTGCTATTAAATAAGGCGAGTATTACTATTCGAAAATTATAGTGTTCAAATTCGCTGACCTGCACCAATCATGGACAAAATACATCTTTAAATTTTTCGCCACAAACTTGCATGATATTTTCATTACAGTAAAAAATAAATAAAAACTAATAAAAATATAAGATGTGCATTTAATATTGATTAAAATTTTATTTTTGACTCTAAATTGAAACTTTTTCTTCAACTTTACGATAATAAAGCAAAAAATAAAAAATAAACATTTCGATGGGATCATGTTGAAAAGTAATTTTCAAAGACGTATTTTTCTTGCCCTTCGAAAGAGTTCGAAAAGTTTGAAAAATAGTTTGTAAAGGAGAACTTAATTACGAAAGTTTTAAGAAAGCTATCATCCTTCGTCAAATGTTTTTTCATGTAAATATTGTTAAACTAAGGGACAGAAAATTTTCAGTTTTTTCTTTTATTTATTATATTATTTATTATTGGATTGCATTAATATCTTCCTAAAAGTATATAGAAAATTTAATGAAAAATAAGTCTCAACAAACATGACCAAAAAAAAATTTGTTTTCACTTTATATTAGAAGAAAAAAAATCCATCATAAAAATATTTGAATTATTACATAACCTAAAAAGGACAGGAGGGTGCAAAAAAAAGAAATATGCTCCGGAAATTAAAAATAGCGCTGGCGTTAGTTGCTGCTAAACCTGGTTTCACCAGCTGTTGTATTAAAGCAATAAAAAACACTTGTATACAAATTGCCATAATACAAGAGGCGGATATACATATAAACTATTTTTTTTGCTTTAAAATAACTTTTATGCATACGTAATTTTTCTCCTTACTTTTAGCTACTGTGAGCATATTGAATAATGGAATTTATCTATGAAAGATTTTATAATCAAGATCATTTGTAAATAATTAAAACTATTCCGAATAGAAAAACAAAAATTTCAACATGATGCGTATTTAATCCTCACTAATATCCGAAAAGGTAGTAATTTCATTCAATTTTAGTCCTAAACAATCACAGATTTCTGTGATTAATTAAGTTGTAGATTATTATTAAAACATAATGATAACAAACAAACTTAAAACTTCGCAGCTATGAAAATACGAGTACACTCATGTCTGGTCAACAATATATTAAAAGTTAAACAGACACGGATCATTATTGCATGCATCTGTATTTTTGTTTTACCAATTGTCGTTATAAATTTATGTAAAAGATTACCTGCCATGGACTAGTATAAATGAATTGAAATTACAGAAATTATAATATTTTAAATATTAAATATCGTGAGATCGGTAACTGAACTTGCACAGATTCATTTACTTTTGATCACTTTTATGATCCTTTATATTTCAACTATTTTTTTTAACTACATATATACCAAAAGAGCTAAACAATGAAATTTTCGAATCACATAAAAACTGCCAATTAGTTGATGCTATCACACCTTATTGTATTTCAAATTTTATCTATGAGAGTCACTTTGTCGTAGTGTTCTTAATAATTAATATAAAAATATAAGTTAGCTCATTAAAACGCAGAACTGAAATTTATAGATGTTGCAATTTAAACGAAAGTAAATATTCTGAGTCAGGTATTGCAATTACAGAAGTAGTTATGATACAATAACTGCAGTGAGATATACAATATCAATTATTGAAACCATTTTTCGTAATTTGGATCAAACCACAAAATTTTATAAACCACAATAAAAAATCCCAAGAACGAAATATCATGTATCAGGCATAGATTATAAAACATTTCGTAATCGTAACAGAATATTATTAAGAAATTTCCTTTTTAAATGAGATGGCCAAGTAACTTAAAAAAACCTCACAACTGAGTAAGCATCAATTTTCAGCAATTTCTGTCCATATCCGGCAATATGTGCGAAATGTTTCGTATGTGATCTATGAGATTTATACACACCATCTAATACACACAAAATTAGATACGTTTAAAAATACATACCGCAGAGGAAAACTCACCTCTAGCAATTATCTTAGTCAACCTTGTAATGTGTGTGAATTACACCGAATTACCGAATTATTTTGTGTGTCTCTGTGATTGAACGATAAATTCTATGCACTCCATAATCTATACAAAACATGTTGCAGTGCACTTCAGTGATTTCATTATGTTTGAATTGTCATAACATCATTAAATTGCACTCAAACGATTTTTTCCCATAGATCACAATGTAATATAATTATGTGGTGTGACCTTGTAAATGAATTATAAATACTACTTATTCTACATTCCTGAGAAAGCATGTTGTAGTCCACGGTGTGTTCCATCCGTTTTCATATCAATCTCTTTATGTTTGAAATATCGCATCATCAATAAAATGCACCGCAATTTTTTTTTTTATTTCATAGACTGTAATGTAACGGAAAACTTTTGTGTGTCTCTGTAAACGATCTGCTACGAAAATGCAAATGAACACAGTAAACGAAAGTGTTCATTTTCAATACCGAACATTCTATTGAAACCTCAATAACACATACAAATTGCATGGCAATTCACGTATATATAGAAAAAAAAACATGCTTACTTAATTATGGACTACCCTTATATGATACTTCGCGTTTTCTATCTTAAGACCGACGTTAGAAACATGTGATAAATGTTTTCTGTCAATGTATAAAATCTGTTTCATTTAATTTGTCGCAAATTTATTTGTAACTTATATTTAAAGAAAAGCAATAAAACCAAGAAACAAAATAAATTATATAAGTTTGTGCTTCTAAAGATTTATAACAAATGAGGGGTTAGAATGACAGCAGAGCAAATCAAAAATCTTGAAAATCGAGATAATCATATTTTCACTGAACGTAAATTTCTGTTCATTGTGCAAGACGAATAAGTCATAGTTCACATAGGGAGTAGCTAGAGGGCAAAACAAGTTAGACCACTCAATGCAACGGCCATACAACAAGTTTCACAAAACTCTTCGTTTCTCAAATCACTAAATTTTGACTTGCTCCACTGAAATTCTAACCCCTTCAAATGAGTTAAATAATTCAATATCGCAATTATTTTTAAAAAGTACAGAGCGTCTCCAAAAATGAGATAAAAGAAATAACGGCAAACAGCTATACTGTTGACGCCTGTAAAATGTGCGAAACAAATAATAGCAAGCTGTATTATTTGACAGTTGATTCAGAATTTATCACGAAATTAAATAATTTGCATTTGACTCTTTCATTTTATTTTAATTTATTTAACTCATTTCGTTTTAAATGTATTTTATATTTATCACGTACATGCTACAAAAAGGATTTTTGACCTACAGTTTGGTAGCACATATAATATTACAATTATGTATGCATTTCTACAAAAATTATTAACCTTCGGTATCATACTGTAACAATAATTATCTAGACTGCAGTGATAGATTCTTCCCCCAATACTTTTGAAACTCGAATATTAAAAAAATGCTTCATTTTTAGAAATCAAGAGTAAATTCTTTAAAATTTCCAAAAAGACAGTGCGGGAGAAGGATATGCTAGATAAAATTTTACATTAGAATGCTAAAAGACCAAATTGTAGTACATAACAAAGAATTGTGTTTTGCATGAATATAATCTCAAAACGAGAAAAATGTTTTATTTTCTGTTTAAAATACGCTTTAATGAAAAATGAAGGGTTCCTTACTTTTTCTCAGTAATTTTCTGTTTTTTATGCGTTATAATTTTTTTTGCATCCTCGAATGTAAGAGGACTTTTTGAAGTTTTTCAAATAAATCTTCGTACCGTAATTTCCAGCATATAATCAGCGGATCAAACAATAATGTTTCGACCAAGAAATTTTATTTTATAAAATGTAACTTACTAGATCGCTGTAAATATTTGACTTCAATTATTGAATAAAATTTCTGTGTTGAAACAGACCTGTTTGGTCTGCGGATTATACGTCGGAAATTACGGAATGTTAAAAGTATATTATTATTAATTTATAGTACGATACTCTTACTAATGTTTTATGTTAACATTTATCATTTTAAAAATGGCTCAATTTTTGTTTTCTTTTCAAATGTATTTTATTTCTCAAGTATCAAAAGTGTTGAGAAAATCTTTATTGCATAATTGCTATTCTTCTCACATCACCTTTCAATGATGACGAAAAATGAACGAGGTTGTTACGTAATGGACTAATAACTACAACAGAAAATGAGAGTTTTTGCATGCAATTATTAAGAATCCTGTACTTTATGTGTATATGAAGTTATATAACATTTTTTTATTATTAACACTGGTTTCGTATTTTGTTATATAATTCTGTGGGACTTCCATGTATTCGAAAAGCATTTTTTTTTCATTGACGCCAAGTTGATTGCAGTCTGTTTTTATAATACAAAGAATTTAATAGTTTTACAACTCCCTGATTTACAAGAATGAGGGAAAGCATCTCTGAGGGTGACGCAAGGGCCGTCCACTCAGCTGAGGGGCGTTGCTTTACACCACCAACACACATTTGAGTGCCAATCAAAGAATGGGGGAATGATTTTAGAGCCCCTAAAGTAAGGTAAAATAATGAGAACATCTCAAGTACTGAGAGTAGGATATTATTATTATTATATCTCTGGTGTCAGGCTCCTTATTTTTCATTCAGCTCATTCAATCATTATTATGACTTTTACTCTCATCCTTACGATGTGAGTGGCATTACGATCAGTTTATATTACATTAGATGAAAGTTTTGCATTAGTATCAGCACTATGTATGTACATTAACATTATGCTGTATAAGCATTGCGTTCATGATAGTCTTGATGCATGACTTATTTTGTATTTCTGAGAGCAGCATTATGGTTCGTTGTTATTATACACCTGCATCAATAAGAAGTTCGATGAAATGGAATTAAATTTCGCCATTAGATCTCGTAAAATATAGGTTATGCTATATAGTGTAAGTGCATCGCTTGGAATCTTACAACAAACAGAGGATGACGACCGCGGCATCAAAACCATCTGACAGCACTCTACGTGCGATGACTGTTTTAACATTTGTGTTCAAGTCAAATTATGTAATATTGTTTTTAAGGGACAGTACCTGAGCTGCTTAGAATGGCGGTTTCAATGAGTTACTTTTGTTAACTATTAAAATTATCTATGCTTAAGTAAAAATATTCAAGGGGAATAAATTTATTATAAGAAAGTTTTACAGTGCTTTAATTGTTATTATAAAAATAACTGCGTTAATATTTTGATACTAAAAATGAATTGTTATATGGTACTACAAAGGATGTGAGTTTCTTTTCACTTTGCTAAACAGCGTACAAACAACAGAGTGAAAAATGTGCCCAGACCGGGGATCGAACCCAGATACCTTGGTATAGGGCAACGGCAACAAGTGCTTTACCATGTAATCCATCTGGATGACAACCAGTCTGATTAGTTGAATAGCTCTATTTTGAAATTATTTAAAGTATATAACTTTAAGAAATGAAGTTAAACAAAAGTATGTTGCAGTGAATTGAATCAGTGAGATCTTAAGAAGAATTAATTTAATGTCAATTAATTTTTGTTGAAAGTTTCGTGTGTATTTACTTGTAAATAAATTATAATTATTTAATTTTAACTTTGTTTTTTTTATTGCTAGCGTCATGTGTATTTATTTATTCAATTCTTCAAAGCCTAATATTAGATCACTAAATTATTAGTTAATGTTAAGTTTTTGTAGGAAATTTAATTTAATTAGCTATTTCTCTCCTAAGCTAGGGTTTCGCCGTAAAAGTACACAATAAGATTTCTAAAGTTAAATTGAAATATGTTAGGTTAATTCCAACGGTTTGTTAACCATTCACTCTTACCATAGTACATTATTGTCGCTTATTATTTATGCAGTAATTTCACCCAAAGTACAGTAGTACTAGATGTCTGAGAGGTTTTCATTTACGTAACCGGATTTTTAATATGTGCCCAGTTCTTCCCAGCTTTAATTTTTCATATTCGCTAGAGTTACGAAGCTTTTAAGCTTTCTATAATTCGGTATCTGGAACGAATTTCGTGGATTTTGCTTATAACCGAAATTATCCCATTAGAAATTTTCTTTTCTCGAAAACCGCTTATTTTTTTATTATACTTACACATTTCAGTAGTATGATCTTTTAACTGACAAAGCACGCAGAATTTAACATTATTCGCTGATTTTTCGTTAGTTTAAATTTTAATATAATTTAATTACTTTTTCAAGTAACTATTTTATAAATTTTTCCATAATATGTTTTACATTGTTTTTTTAACTTAATATTTCTACTGCTGAAAAAAAAGCATTATTTTTTATATTCTTGAGTGAAATATTCAAATTATTCATTACACAAATCAAAATCTGGTACTTGTCGTACTTGCAATTGTTTTTACACATAAATATAATTTCAAGTGAGAAATCATGTCATTTATTAGCAGTCATGCCAAAATGTACCAGTAGTACTTAGTCGAGGTGGTCTCAATAAAATTCCAAAATTTAGTTACATAATATGACTACAAAAATTTTAGAATTAAAATTAAAAATAAAATTTAGCCTATAATTGCCTAGCAACCGCAACTACCTAATACCAAAAACCGGACCCCGGACGTATCCGAAAATGTAACAGCACCAACGAAAATAAATAAACGAGCTGGGCACTTATAGTAAATTTTCTTACTTAAATTAAAATCCTTCCAGACATATAGTATTACTGTATGTTTGGTCAAATTATTTCATAAATACTAAGTTATCATAATGCACGCTGGGGGTGAATATACTCTGGTGTCTCTGGTAATGTCAGGGTTTATACTGTTAAAAAAAATTGAAATTACTCTATCTTAATTAAATTTAAAATAAGAAATCCCATTGTGTGCTTTACGTGGAAACCCGAGCTTATGAGAGAAATAGTTAGTAAAATTAATTCCTATGTAAAATTAACATTAAGAATTAAATTAATGCAATAATAGTAGGCCTTGAAGAATTGAATGCTAGCAAAGAAGCAAGCAAAGTTAAAATTAAATCTTTAGAATTTATTTAGCAGAAAATATAATACAAAACTACACATCCAAAATTAATTAAAAACATTAAATTCATTCTTCTTATAATCTCACTCATCCAATTCGTTACAATATTTTTTGTGTAACTTGAATACTTAAGGTTATATATACACTTTAAATCATTTCAAAGTATAGCAATTCAATTTAAATAGCAATATATTAACTCAATTATTTTTGTAATAAAAATTAAAGCATTGTAAAATTTTAAAGTTTTTTTTTTTAAATTTACTTATACTCTTTGAGTATTTTTACTTAAACATAGATAATTTTTAGTTAACAAAAGTAACCCATTGAGACAGCCATTATAAGCCGCCGTGTTACTAACCCATAAATGAATATTACATAATTGGATTTGAACATAAACATTTAAACAATACGTTGTAACTAGTAGGGTGCTGCCAGACTGTTTCGAAGTCGCGGTCATCATTGTCAGGTTTCTTGAAGACTTCATGCAACGCACTCCCCCTAAATAGAATGACTTATATAATGTAAGGACCCTTATGGCCAAACTTAAATCCATTTCTCTGTAACTCTTATTGATACAAAAATATAACAATACCCATCCATAATACTACTCGTAAAGATGTAATAATAGAAGTCAGACTTCAAGACTCCTCTAAATGTTATTCTTTCACAGCATAAACATAGCACAAGATAGTGCTAAGACTAATGTAATGGAATCTTAACGCAATGCCGCTCCCATCGGCACCTGCAAAAAATTATTTTTTCCCAATGAATGAAAGTTCCATTGATATATAAAAAATTACCAAATATACTGTTATTATTATGTTATGAAACGTCATACACATATGATGTCCAGAAGCCTTAATAATTGTGTGAAAAAATTATTCATATATCTTATTTTGTTTTGGAGTCCTTGAAAGTGACAATATCGATCATTTTTCGTCATCATTGAAATATGATATCAGGAGAATTGAGAAGAGGTGATTCTTCTCACCAAAATGTACTAAATGAAGAAAGGTTTTCGTTAATCATTTTCAAGCAATATTACTTTTTCAAACTTATAGTTGAAATATTTCTATTTGTTATTTTAATTAGAAATAAAATAGGCACAAAATAGTAATAATGCAAATATTTTACACAGTAAAAAAGGTATATATTTTTTTTAAATTTTCGAAAATAGAATATAATCGCGAACGAATTTATGCAATAACCTCTTCCGAGTTACACATGATTCCAAAAAGAAACCTCAGAAACCAATAGGTTTACAGGATTTAAAAAGTATTTATAAAAATGAAGTCTCATTTTCTTCCACCAATTTTCATAAACGTTTCCGAGTAGTTTGTATACGTATTAATTAGTTTTGTCAAATCTGAATTTCTGTTTTTAGAATGCTCTCAATTCTCAATTAAACATTTTTAGTTGCGTAACTGAAAAACCACATGCAAGAGTAATAAATTAATGATAGTTTTAATGTTAACGCTAATGCTGTTTATGTATCGTGTTTGTCTGCTAAACATGTTTCTTGAACATGAAAATATTTACTTGAGAATTGATAGCATTCAAAAGACCCACATTTCGGATCGGGAAACTGATTAATACACTATAAAAACTACTCTGAAGCGTAACCGAAAATCGGTGACAGCAAAGAAAACTTTGTCTGTTATAAATATTTTTTTAAATCTCGAAAATATATTGTTTTCTGAGGTTTCTAAAGAGAAAAAACACTTTTCGGAATCGTGAGTAACTCGGAAGAGGTTAATGTATATTTTTGTACGTGGTTATATTATATCTTCCTAGATTAAGAATCATCTTTTTTTTATGTTGTAGTTCTTGAAAGAAAGGTTCGTAAATATCAGCTGTTTTCAACATTCCTTTTCAACGATTAAAACGACCTTTCAACGACCTTTTTAAACCGAAATACCATCGAATTACGCACATTAAAATATTAATGAGATACCCTTTGATTAATTGCGAGCATCCTAATCGTTATAAAAGTAAAACATCAAACTGACAATATATTAGTTTTATATAATGAAAGTTATGTATTAGAAATGTATGTGATATTTAGATTTTTCTTCTTCTCCGGTATGTACTTTTATATGGTCATTGGATTCTATAAATTATATTTAGAAAAATTCTTTCCCTGCTTTGTCAAGTAGAATAGTAAAATAATCGACTCTCCTATGACCAAAGGAGTTTTGATATTTAGAATTTTATGAAACGTGTTTCGAACTTTGTGGCATTAAAATCAGAAAAATGCGTTTTCAGTGCCGAAAATTCCAAAATTCCATGAAATACAAAGGATCAAAACTCGGTGAGTTTGGGTGATAAGAGAGTCGATTACTTTTGTATTTGACAATGCATAGACAAAATTTTCAAAATACAATTTATCGGACCCAGGGACTATATGAAAACTTAAAAAGTGTCATATTTAAAAAACTAATCACAATGCTATTTCGTCAACATAATCTTAATTCGTATATTTTGAGCATTTCACAATTTACATTACCTACGTACCTTCAGCAGGTACAAATTTAAAGCACCTCTAAATCGCTTTGGAACACCCTCTGTAATAGCATGAATCAACAAATACACTTTCATACATATTTTAAATAAAATAGTAGAATAATAAAAGAATATTTTAGTTATTCAATATAGAAACGTAATAAAATTATCAAAATAAAAAAACATTTTAATTTTTTTAACCTCAATTTAAGTACAATTACCTTTTATATTATATCTCAGTCTAATATAAAAACTTTTCTTTTTATATCTTACATTAGTTGTATATTTTAATTACACATTTTAGTGTGTTAAACATAGATGAAAATAAAATTATGCAAATAACTACAGTAATAATCCAATGAAAATAAGTAGATATTAAAAAAAAAAATGTTGTATTAAATCCGATAACCTTTTTTCGGTGGTGGTGGTGTGCACTGTTGCCAGTGGGCTACTTTTTATTATTTCAGTTTACTTTATTGCCACCAGTTTTTTTGAGAAAGTAAAATTTGCCATATTTAATGATATATTGAATAAAATGAAAACAAAGCGAATTTTACCATTTAAAAAAAGTGGTGCCAATCAAGCATTTTGAATTTTAAAAAAGTAGCCCACTGGCAACACTGATGGTGTGGGGTTGGGATAAGGTAATGTTTATCACTTTCATTCTAACCTACATGTTATGTTACCGCTGCAATTTTATCTTTCAAATCAATAATAAAACTGAGATTTTTTTTTGTTGTTGTTTTTTGGAACACCGCATTATGGATAGAAATTGTTGAAAGGTACTCTACTCGAAGCACATTTTAGTTAATTTTAAATTTTTTGTAATGAAAAATGGAAATACAGTTATTGTTTCAAACAAAAATATTGAGGCCCTTTAAGATTCTTTGCAATAATCTGAAAAGTTATACTACTTGTTCGTTTTATTAATGTAGTACAGTTATAGAACAAAATACCTCGCAATTTTATTTTCGTATACTAATGATATTGAAATAACTTCTTCCACACATAATGTTGTAAATCATGAAATTCATAATGTTCCTATATCTTTTAAATTAAACAACATTGAATTATAAGAGTAACTTTTTCAAGCCTTACAAATATGATATATTAAAACTTTTAATATTTTTAAACATTTTTTAACAACTTCAATTAGCTTTCTCTGTATATGTCAATTTGGAACAAATTATTTATTTTGTTTTATAGTCTACAATTTTTACATTTCAAATGCAGATATTAATGCGTTAATAAAAACGAAAATAAAATTACAAAATAAATCAACACCAGTCATATTCAAGATAGAAGGAGAATTTATTCGAAAAAAATATTTTTTTTTATAACACCATGTAATCTTTTCTGGACGATCTAATGTTTATTACTTTTATTCTAACATACGTTTTACGTTATTGCTGTAGTTTTATCTTTTAAATCGGCAATAAAACTGGAAAGTTCTTGTAAATGTCGTATTGTGCATGCTTATGTTGAAAGTTACCGTACACGAAGGACAGTTTAGTTAAATTTCATACATTGTTTAAGGAAAGAAGAGTGTGCAATAAGACTTGTTAAGGAAGAAAATGTAAGACTTTTTTGGATACGTTATAACTCTTTGAAAAGTTATATTTCTTTGGTATTTTAGTATCATAGTTATTTCATCAAGTAATACATACCATAGAATTTTATTTCTTCTTTTACGATATATTTTATTCTAAATTCACATTTGTAATATCGTGGAGTGAAGAAAAAGCTTTCCATATATGTTAGACTGTTCGACCGTATCCTTATTATTGATATCATTGCTTATTTTAACATTTCAGCGTACTCGCTTAATTCTTTTCCAAGAGCAGATGCATGACATTTTTTAAATTACGCTATTATAAATCCAAGATACTTCATAGCTGCAATAAGAACCATGTTAAAGGAGCAATTATAAATACCAGTATTATAAACGGAATTTCAATTTCGGTGCCATGTGTGAGAAGAAAAATCGAAAAAATCACCTTTCCCATAAATTGACAACAGCGTACTCTCTGGAGAATTAAAATGTACTCAAAATAGATTCGAGACAAAATTTGTAAAACCCGTGTTTTTATTTTTGAAATATATTCTCATCTAAATAGTGATTCAACATGTGTTCATTTATGGGATACCCTCTTCTAAAAAATATTCAACATGTGTTGCCGTACAGGGTTAATATTTTGTTAGTTTTAAGGCAAGTACCTTTGCGTTTAATAAATCGCAAACAAAATTAAACATAAACTATGAACATGGCGTTTCCAAATGAACCCTTAACTTATTTTTGTTAAAATAAATGTTACTTGCCATATCTGTTATTATGTATGTTTTAAGTACATATAAGTAATTAAAAGGGAAAACTGCGAATAATTAATTTCGAGTCACATTAACTTTGAAAAAATAAGTGGGTTTTGTTTGACGCGTAGAGAATAACGGCATTTATCTTGAATTTTTGTTTATAAAACAAGTATAACAAGCAGAAGAAGTTCCTACCAATCAAAATTGAGCTTTTATAAAACTTAGTAACCGATTTCTTAAGAAGAAATACCAAGTGTCATGGAATCATCTTGATTAGAACATGTGCGATTAATCTCTGAATGAAATTATTTACTGTATAGGATTCAAGCAAATGTGAACGAAAACTGAGCTTTTTTTTTCTTCTTTAGTGGTTGTAAGCATTTTTATAATATCAAATGTACTTTCCTTATTTTAAAACTTTTTTTTTGTAAAGCAGATAATGTATTAAAAAGTTAAAGCATACCATGACCATTATTTTCTTTACATAGTTACCAATTATATGCAGTTAAAATTCATAAAATAGTAATAATAGCATAAATTAAAGTCATAAAATAGTTTCCCAGATCTCAATTTCAATACTTCGTAGACGTTGTTTAAGTATTTTTACGCTAATTGTCTTATTTTTCATTGATGTCTAGCTATGAGTGTGACGCCTTTGAGTAACTTCTAGTAGTATCTAAAATTCAATTATTGATATAATTCTAGAAAATACAATGCGTTGCTCTAGTTTAAGCAAAACGACATTTTTTATAAAAAATTTAAATATTCCCTTTAATTTCATATCTTATTTCATTATTTATATCAGTTTTAAAATCACATTCAACAAAATCATGTTTCAAATGTTATTCCAAACTACGGAGTTTAAGAATGGAACAAAAATATCAATGTCAAAAGGTAAAGCACAAAATTGTTTTTACGCAAATTTTATAAAACGACGTAACCATTTGCGCACATATACAATTTCTGGGTTTATAAAAAGCACCAGGTTGTAATTTTTGCTTTAATACAAAATGGCTAAGTCTCAGATGAGAAGGTATTGCATATCTGGAGTATGGCTGCAAAATATAAGTCCATTTCGGACACTGCAGCTGCATTAAAAAGATAAAAACGACGAATTTATAACGTTTTGGCTCATGGTGAAGATATTAATTGAAATTCCCGTTCAGGAAGGCCACGAGAGACAAGCCTTCACGAAGACCGGGGCATGAAACATTTGGCTTCAACTGCTAATTATACTTTTTCTTAAATTAAAATTACAGTTGTAAGACGAATATTGGAAAATCTTGTCATATAAGAGTTCTTGAATAGGAGTACATGAAAAACCTTAAGATGTCTCCATTACCGTATTTGAAACATAACAACATGTAGAAGCACAATTACAGTAGGCGAAATAGCATATACCATTTGGTAATATGTGGCTTAATGCCACTTTTTTGCGAGGGAAAAATGCAATTTAGACTGCCCTGGTGTGTTTGCATACTATTTACATGATCTCCAAAAAGAACCAAAGAGTATATTTAGTATACAAAATGGTGGTGGTTCTATAATACTGTGGGAGGATATTTCTTTCAATGGTGAGACGTTCCTACATTCATCAGTGTTTGCCAAAACTCTGGAAACTATCAATATATACTTGACAATCATTGTCTTTCTGTTGCTCAAATATTAGATGTAGCAGATCTGATTTCTCAACATGATAATGATTCAATCTATACCCCCAACTGAATATCACAGTCACTTAAGTCGAACATGGTATCGGTTTTGAAATAGCCAGTATTTAGTATTGACTTAAGGCTAATAGAAAACATATGTGGTATTTTCACACGAGAAGTTTACTAAAATTGTAATCAGTATTCTTTAATTTAACTCTTGAAATGTGCCATTCAGAACTCATGTTTTGAAATCAAGCCGGAAAGAAAACAATACCTGAATTTAACAATGGTATACCGTGTATTTAGTATCTTAAAACATAGTGGAGTAGTACTCAAGTATTCAATTTTTATAGTTATGATTGTAAAAAATAAATAACTACTGTGCTTAAACATACGACACGCCTACTTGTTTTCCTTTGTTAAATTCTATGGTTTCAGATAAAACCTAAAGCAATGTGTTAAATATATTTTTTAAACTACAATTTGCAGCATATTTGAACGTGGATTTAAATTAGACTGAATAATTAAAAGTTAATTTGAAAAATGTTATTGGGCTTAAACTTTTGACACACATTGTAGAAATGTGTTTTATATAGTATTAGGTCACTGACAAATTGCAAGTTCAAAAATGTCGATAAAAATACATGTTTCTAGAAGATATACTATACTAGTTTATCAATAGTTACAAATATAGTTTGCGACCTTAATTAAAATTAAAGGTGCATTGTGTTATTATATACATATAATACTAATATATTACTAATTATGTACATACGAGGGTCGATCCAGAAATAAGGTTCCCATCAAATTTACAAATAGACAACATTGTTTATTCTCATAGAAATTTACATCGTTGGAAAGAAGAAAGTTTGCTCTATTTCTCTACATAATCGCCATCTTTTTCTACGCATTTTTGAAGACGGTGCTCCAATTTCTGTATTCCAATGTCCGCAACTCCGGCCCCAATCCGTCGAGGAAGCGTTTCACCTCTTCTTTGACGTCATCGTTGCTCCGGAAGTGTTGGCTACCCAAGTGCTCCTTTAACTTGGAGAACAAGTGATAATCACTAGGTGCGAGGTCCGGACTGTAATGTGGATGAGGGATGACAGTCCACCCAAATTGTGTGAAAAAAGTTCCTGGGTACGACGGGAGATGTGAGGTCGGAAGTTGTCGTTAAGCAGCGTTATACCGGCTGTCAGTCATCCTCGCCGGCGATTCTGGACAGGTGGAGCGTGCAAAAAGTGAATTACGGAACAAATCTCGTAGTTGGCGGGATCAACAATGGGAACTTCCATCTCGGACGAATGCTGAGCCAAGAATGATCAGCGCAGCGAAGCGCGTTCGGGGGAATCGCGAGTGCGAGAACAGCCGCGAACAGAGCTGTTGCCGTATTTCGCCTCGCATCTTTCCGTGCAGCTGGAGCTCTTTGGGAACCTTATTTCTGGATCGACCCTCGTATATTTCTAATTATCTTTAAATGTTTATAAATACAAAGAGTCATAGAAATCTCGGTATAAAACTTACATACTTAAACTAATTGCAATAAAATAAAACTATAAATATCAAGGAGGATATAATGGTTAACAGATATTATTTTATGAATATTTCCTAAAATAGTTTTAACGATATTGTATTTGTGTTTAATAAACCTTAAAAACTATGGGTGGTTACACTTACTTACAGAAATAAATTTATTATAATATAAGAACCGCCTGTGTCCACCTAAGCACTAATTAACCAAGGGATTTGAAATAGTCTACATTACATCCTAGATATCCCTAATTCTCTGCATTAGAAAATTATGTACAGTTGTCAATTGTTATTAACAGAATTCTCAACACTGTATGTTTTAGGAAAGGCTCAATGAATGTTGAAATATTTTAACAACTTATATATTCTGATCATTTCTAAATGGCAATTACTTTATATATTACTAGCTTACCCGTCCGGCGTTGCCC
The DNA here is from genome assembly GCA_963931845.1 of Maratus michaelseni. Lineage (NCBI taxonomy): Eukaryota > Metazoa > Arthropoda > Arachnida > Araneae > Salticidae > Maratus > Maratus michaelseni. The sequence goes on along the minus strand of OZ007589.1, from coordinate 183,165,544 downwards.
GTGCCAACAACCTTAAATGTACCTGAAATCAGTGTTGATTTTTTTTTATTTTTAAACAAATCTAATGTTGGGGCCCCACTACCTTAGACAGCAAACACTGGGCGTGCCATACACACTCCCATATATTACCGTAAGTCGAGTCGAAAGAGCCATACCCCTTCATGATCCAGCCCATAGAACCAGAGATAGAAAAGCGTCCCTGGTGGTGAAAATCGATAAGCTCTATCTATGTAGAGTCGAATGAGCCATATCCCGTCGAGATCCGGCCCATAGAACCAGATATAGGAAAGCACCCCTGGTGGTAAAAATCCGAACTAAAATCAGTCAGCTCTATCGATGTCAAATGGAAAGAGCCATACCCCATTGTGATCCAGCCCATAGAAACAGAGATAGGAAAGCACCCCTTGGTGGTGAAATTCAGAACTAAAATAGGTAAGCTCTATTGATGTTGTGTCGAATGAGCCAAACCGTGTCGTGATGTGACCCATAGAACCCGAGTTAGCTGCAAAATCCTTTAGTTACACCTTCCACCACCAGGGGGCACAATATGTTCTATACGAACATAACTGAAATCATTAAGGTTATCGATGTCGTGTCGAATGAGGCAAACCCCGTCATGATCCAGCCTATAGAACCTGAGATACGAAAGCGCCCCCTGTGGTGAAAATCCGAACTAAAATCAGTAAGCTCTATTGATTGCGAGTGGAAAGAGCCATACCCCGTCGTGATCCAGCCCATAGAAACAGAGATAACAAAGCACCCCCTGGTGGAGAGAGGAAGTTGATGTAGAACAAATGCGATATTTAATAAAAAGTCGTTCCCCCGACCCCCTTTATCTCGCCATTTTCGCTAATTATTACAAATATACAAATGTTTCTTAATGACATCTAATGTCCCGATCCGATAATGGGGTTTCCCTATCTACCTATCCTAATCCGCTTTTTCCTATCATAATAGAAAAAAGCATATTTTATCAAAGAATCGCTGGCAAACGTGAATTTTGTCAAAGGTTCGCAAGAAAAACACGAATTTCATCAAATAATCGCTGAAAAAACACGAATTTTGTCAAAGGATCGCTAAAAAAACATGAATCTCGTCAAAAGGCAGCAGAGAAAACACGAATATTCCCAAAGGATCATTAAAAAGGCAAATTTCATCAAAGGATCACGGAAAAATGCGAATTTCATCAAAGGATCGAGGGGGAAAACGCAAATTTCGCCAAAGGATCACAGGAAAAATGTGAATTTCGTCAAAAGATCGCTGAAAAAAACACGAATTACGTCGTAGGATCACTGAAAAAACATGAATCTCGACAAAAATATGTGGAAAAAACTCGAATTTCGTTAAAGGATGACAAAAAAAAAGCAAATTTTGTCAAATGATTGCAGGAAAAACTTGAATTTAGTCAAAGGATCGCAGAAAAAGTTCGAAATTCGTCAAAGGATTGTGGAAAAAATATTGATTATGTGAAAGGTTCTCAGAAAAAACTTTCGTGAAAGGGTCACAGAAAAAATGCAACTGTGTTTATTAAAAACAGCACACACACAAACCTCTATACAAACAAACCTATTCTGTCTTCCTGCCTGAGGAAAGCACCGTAATTATAACACCTAGGCCTGATTTTTTAATTTCAATTTAGATTTTTTTTTAATTAAAACATGCATACGGAATTCTGGATTCGAGGCTATTCCATGCTCTCCGCCAATCCACAGCAACAAAGCAGATAGCCAATAATAGCAGGTGTGAATATGGGATGATCCAGGATCCAGCGACGGCAGTTCATGTTCACAGGTGAAAGCGGCTAGCCACAGATTTCATTGTTTTGTTTGTGTTTGAGTTTTATTTTAAAGAAAAGGTATAGATTTTTGGCTAACTGAGGTTCACATAAGTTAGTTTCAATTGTATTTATTCTTTGTATGCGTAGTTGCCCCCATATATTATGTGTGTGGTAAGAATATATTTTGCACTTTACTGAATGTTTTCATAGACATATGACATATCAGCTCATGTTCTTAAATGAAACAAACTGTTTTCAATCACAAATCTTAATGAATCAAATTAATCTTACACTTTACTATAAAATGTACAGTTCTACAATTTATCGCATATTACAACGTTCTTGGGAACTAAAAATGCAGTCCAATAACAGTAACAGAAAGAAAAATTGTAAATAATAATAAATAAATAATCATAAATTTCACATCATTGAATTAACAAATCATATATAAGATACAACTTTAAACTGATATGCCTCATCAACTGTTGTCGAAATCAATATAATGTAAATAATTCTTAAACATTATGAGTTTGCTAAGAAATTAAAACATTCAGTGCAGTGTAGGATGTATTTTTTCCTCAAAACAATTTAATTTGTAAATATGAAGTAAAAAAAAATCACCGTTTTCTCACATATTATGAGTTTTATCAGCAAGTTAAAACATTAAGTAAATATGAATTGATTTGCGGAGCTGTTTCTATCAAAAATTCAATCACATCGCCCAAAAACCCTCTACAAAAATAATTATAAAGAGTGTGATGACAACATAAATTTTATACCACATTCCATGTCCGTTCTTGGGCGATTCTTATAAAACTCAAAATTTGTCACAAAATGGTGATTTTTTACAACATGCTTACAAATTAAAATGGTGTATAATTATTTTTAAAAAAATTCGGCCAGAAATAACATTGATTTTACATTTTTAAAGACTTATTCTTTATAATTATTTTGAAACAGCTCGGCAAATCATTCATATTTATTTATTGTTTTACTTTCTGATGAAACTCATTATGTGAGAAAACGGTTATTTTTTTTTTACCTCATACTTACAATCCGCAAAACAATTTAATTTGTAAATATGAAGTAAAAAAAAAAATCACCGTTTTCTCACATATTATGAGTTTTATCAGCAAGTTAAACAATAAGTAAATATGAATGATTTGTGGAGCTGTTTCTAACACTAATTCAATAACATCACCCAAAAACCTTCAACAAAAATAATTATAAAGAGTGCAATGACAACATAAATTTTATATCACATTGCATGTCCGTTTTTGGGCGATTCTTATAAAAAACAAAATTTGTCACTAAATGGTGATTTTTTTACAACATGCTTACAAATTAAAATGGTTTATAATTATTTTTAAAAAAACTCGGCCAGAAATAACATTGATTTTACATTTTTAAAGACTTATTCTTTATAATTATTTTGAAACAGCTCCGCAAATCATTCATATTTATTTATTGTTTTACTTTTTGATGAAACTCATCATGTGAGAAAACGGTGATTTTTTTTTACCTCATACTTACAAATCAAATTTTTTTGATGAAAAAATACAATCTACACTTCACTGAATGTTTCCAATTCTTAAACAAAATCACAATATTTAAGAAATATTTACATTACATTGATTTCGACAACAGTTGATGAGGCATATCAGTTTAAAGTTATATCTTATATATATGAGTTTGTTAATTTACAATCTTTCTGTGAAGAGTTTTTAACTACATTTTTAGTTCCCGAGAACGTTGTAACATGCGATAAATTGTAGAACTGTATATTTTATAGTAAAGTGTAAAATTAATTTAATTCATTAAGATTTGTTATTGAAAACAGTTTCAGAATATGAACGCTATGAAACCATTCAGTAAAATGCAAGTTATATTCTTACCTAAAACATAATACATGGGGGCAACTAAACATACAAAGAATGAATACAATCAAAACTAACCTACTTTAATCTCGATAATCAGTCAAAAATATATTCCTTTTCTTTAAAATAAATCTAAAAAATAAACATTGTGCTACGACCATAAACTGTCGTCTCGTCGCTAGATCCTGAATCATGGCATAATCACACCTGCTCTCATTGGCTGGCTGCCTCGTTGCCACGGATGGCGTTGCCGAGGCTATTTCATGGGAGGAGCTTGAAATAGCCTCGAACCCAAAATTCCATATACACGTTTTAATTTTTAAAAAAATCTAAATTAAAATTTAAAAATCCGGCGCCGAGGTATACTTTCCGGTGACAACATCTACACATGACAAAAATTTTAGAGTCCTAGGTGTTATAATTAAGGAGAAATCCGCGGGCAGGCAGACAGACACTTACTCTTTTATAGAGATAGAGATAAAAACCGTAAAAAACCTGCAAGTGTAACGTTACGATATTAATGCACAGCTGATGTTAAACATGTATAGGAAATATCCATAACAATCTGTTAAATACGATGCATTTATGTGTTATTTACACCATAGATTAACCAACCAGATAATACAGTTGCAGTAAAATTTGTAATGTCACCGGCAGCTAGCATTATGAGGTGGTAAATTTTAAAATGTGGTAAATTTTACCCCTTATGTATATGAAATTTATTTATACTTTTATGATTTATATATCTATTTTTTTATTCAAATCTATTCTTGAGTTTTTTATGATTTTTTTCCAGTGTTGGGAGATAAACTATTTCACTTTCTCTACACAACATCTTTCATCGCTTGCGCAATTTCAGCCTAAATGACTTTTGTAAGCCAGTTATCTCCAGATAGAAATCAGCTACAAAGGAGAAATTTAGAGATTATTGTTAAAGACATTAAGTTCTAAACGAAAAACAATTTTTATATTAATAGAGTAATATTAAGTATGCGACTTATAATTAATATATATTCTCCATAGAGTCTTAATGTAAGTGGAAAATTATTTTTTTCACTAAGGAGTTGGTTAGTCTGAATCCAAATTTTAAAGTGCAATTCTTTTGTAGGTTTTATTAGTTACTTATTTTGCAACTGGCGCCAGAGGTTCTTTTAGAGCAATGCAGTAACTCCAGGTATGGCGTAAAGTAAGCTTTCACTCAGCGTACAGAATGAGTCTAGGCGGGTCTAAGAGGGTCGTATCGCAGTCCCATAGACTGCAAACCAAGGGAAGCAAGATGGTCAGTTTGATGTGCCCAAAATGTATTTTATATACAGGGTATTTTTTTTTAACTGACGCTATTCAGAGCCGCCGGTAGCTTTCCCGTTCTAATAACCGGATTGACACAAAATTTTACAAATGGACTAAGAAAACCATGGGAAAAAAAGATTCCAACAAAAAATAGTTCCTATCACAGCCGATAGGGGGGAATTTGGCGCTATACATTGAAAGAAAACATAAGAAACAGATAAAATTATTAATTTGGATAAAATAGCATGTTTTATTCATCGTATACACTTTCCCGATAAGGAATCCGACCACATTCAATGTGACCACCGTTCTCTTGCACCACATCTTGCATTCTTTGTACAACATTTTCGACGGCCGAACTTAACATGTCACATGGAATAGCCTTTACTGCATGTATTATGTTGTCTTTTAAGATAATCAGATTTGTTACTTCCCTAAGATAGACTTTCGATTTCAAATAACCCCAAAGCCAAAAATCGCATGGGGTTAAATACGGAGACCGGGGCGGCCAGACATATTGAAAACAACGACTGATAACTCTTTCGTTAGTGAAGTGATGGCGCAACAGCTGCTGTACTTTTACACCAATATGTGGTGGTGCACCATCCAGCATAAAAATTATCTGATCCAGACATTGTCTCTGCTGAAGTTGTGGAACGCCAAAACTAGTCAGCATATTATGATATCTTTCTGCGTTAATGGTACACGTCACTGGTCCTGTCGCAGTAATATTCTAAAAAAAGAATGGTCCAAGGATGAATTCAGCTGTAAAGCCACACCAAACAGTGAGTTTTGGTGAATGTAACTGAGTTTCTAGAACTGTATGAGGTTGTTTAGTGGCCCAAATTCTACAGTTATGAGTATTAACAGACTCATTCAGATGAAAATTCCCTCATCTCCCCATAAAATTCACAACGGGAAAGCATCATCGACTTCCATTCTTGCAAGAAATGTCAGAGAAAATGTCAGTCGTTTATCGTAATTATTGGGTTGAAGTTGTTGCAAGCAGCTGATATTGTTAGGATAGTAGTGGAGAATTCGCTGCAAGACTTCCCATGCTGTCGAAACATTTAAATCCAGCTCTCGCGCAACACCCCGTGCGCTGCTACTACAAACAGCAGAGGTACCCTGTGACCTGTAGTTGATCGCACTTGCAACATCTATTATCGCTTTTTCTGACACCGGTTTACGTCCTCTGCCTGGCCGAACTGCTAGCGAGCCTGTTTCTTCGAATTTTAGAATTATTGCTTTCAATGCATTAGCGGATAAAGGTACCTTGCACAGTATATGATATGTTCTAAATAAACGAAGAACCGCTGGTGCATTGCACTAGTTACAATAATAGAACTTCAAAAGTAACGCGCGCTGCGGTAACGTGAGATTCATTTTCAACATGAGCTGAAATTGTTTCTCGGAGTTTTTCGCATGCATTTATATCTTAAACTAATTACACTTAAACTATTAAGCTAATTAAACTTAAACTAATACTGTCGCTTGCGTAAGCAAAAAATTTTCATTTTCATTTATTGCCCGTATTTTATGATAATTCTCAGTTGCATAAATTACCAGAGCACCACATTTCCCCCTATCGGCGGTTATTGGAACTAATTTTTTTGTCGGATTCTTTTTTCCCATTGTTTTCTTAGTCCATTTATAAAATTTTGTTTCAATCCAGTTATTAGAACGAGCTACCGACGGTTCTGAATAGCGTCAGTTTAAAATAAACACACTGTATATAAGTACACGAGTGTTTATGATGATATATTGTAGAGAGATTTTGCGGAGAAATTGTGGCTATTATTATTATTATCATTATCATTTTTCGTATGGATTTCGTATGAGATTTGTAGAATACTAACCATGAGTTTTTTTAGAGAGACTAGTGGAATTATCACTTCATGTCTTAGACCAGCAAAGCTGAATTGTAAAACTTGTCAGTTCCGAATCATATGTGTTGTCTTTTTACTTGATATGTTAATTCTCCCACTCAATCTTAAGCTCCAAATTTATGGAGAATTATTACTATTTGCTAAGTGTACAAATTACTACACCATTTACTAAGTGTACAAATCACTACCATTAGTTTGACTAATGGTTTCAAGGGAGTTAGTTTAGTGTGCCCCAAATGTATTTTATACATATATGCTCTTATATATATAAGAACACGAGTTTTAAGAGGATATATTGTAGAGATATTTTCTGAAGAGGGTGTTGTTATTTTTATGATCATTATTATTCTTCGTAAATAATTCTTTTGAGACAAAAAAATGCTTACGATGATTTTTTTAGATAGACTACTGGCAAAAATGCTGAATTGTAAGATACAGTTGTCTTTTTGCTGGGAATGTTTATTATCTGGTTCAATCTTAAGCTCCGAATTTATGGAGCATTAACATTATTTACTAAGTGTACAAACACCTAAATTAAAATTGGCCGCAAAAGGTTCAGTATTACCGTTACGACAGAGTGATTGGTGGGACTATTTCCGGAGACGCTAGTGAAACTTGACAATGCAGCACTCAGATAGAATCTAAAATTGCGACTCATGCCTGCGAGGTTTCTCCAGGTATGTTATACAATATTTTATTTTCAAATAGGGGAATGTCGGGTAGTAGCGTACAGATGGTTGTATCGTATAAGTAGTGTTTCAAGCTTTGACTGCTTGTAGCAACACTTGTCACACGATTGTCGTGTTTATTAAGTCAGAGACAATCTCGCCATATTGGGCTTAGCGGTCTGTGCGCTTGCAATTTATAGTAAGTTATTTGTTTTATGCGAGTTTTCTAGTGCACGAAGATAACTTTGGAGCTACGTAATTTGCGTGAAAGTAAATACAACAATGTTTTTCGTGCTTTGTAAGATGTATGGTTTAAAATGCTTTATACTATAGGCTGTAAATATCTCTAGACCTGGCAATACGTATATGATAGTAGTCAAAGATTCGGAGTGCAGCGTTTGGATTGTATCGGACAAATGATTGTAGACTTGTATTGGACAAATGATTGGAGGTTTTTATAGGACAAATGATTGGAAAGTTCTATCGGACATATGATTGGAGAGTTCATCGAACAAACGTTTAGAGGTTTAAAAAGTTAAATTCATACGGTTTTCCATGTTTTATTTTAGAATGAGGAAAATACGCAATAAGCGGTTTGCAATTTACATGAAGAAAGCTATAGAAAAAATCCGACTGCATGAAATGATAATCAGGGAAGCTAGCGAAAGATTTTGGGTACCTAAAAGTACCTTAGATAATAGACTTAATCAAAGCTCCTTCATTGTATAAAAGTGAAATATCATATAAGGCCAGGCGGAATCCCTCCTAACCTCTTGTCTCAAGCATCATGAATGAGTCTTCAACATCACAAACAAATGATAAAACAGAGAAAGATTATGTAGAACTCGTCTCAGTGCTATGATTTAACAGCGGTGTGACTTCTCATAAGAAAACTTCATCAAAACATATTTTATAAGAGATTTCATCTCTTCCAAGCACTTAAAGTACGGAGTTCATAACACGACAAAGTCGTGTTATGAACTTCAAAAAGTTAAATTTTAACCTAATAACCATTTAAAAATCAACTTGAGAAGACGAAAAGAGAGAAACAAGAGAAAAAATAAATCGTAGAAGCAAATATACAGGTGAGGAAATAAAATCGCATTAACTCTTTAAATCCCAAGCTTTAAAAAACTGAATGATCTTAGAATCCCAACAAAATAGCCCAAAATACTCGCTTTTTTCGTTTTCCCCTTTTTCACTAGGTAATTAGTGAAAATGACCCTATTTCCTTCTTCCTTTATTCAAATTTCGACAGGTGTTACATCCCTCTGTTTATCATTGCTTCAGTTACTGCAAAAAATTCTTGTTTTCTTTCTGTACTGACCAGAAATGCCAACACATTACCCCATCCAGAGCTGAGAGACCCCCCCCCCCTTGACAGTACACCAACTCACTTAGTAGGACGGAAAATCCTTTCAGATATCCAGGGATATTGTGCATTTCAGAGCCGTGGAATGAGGACTCAAAAGGTTGAAAAAGGTATGGAAAGAAAACTGAAATTCGAACTAGAAGTTGAAATGAAAATATAAAAGTAAAGTTTACAACAAATAAGGAACAGAAGAAAAGTGTTAGGCCTAGTTCTAAAACCCAGGAAAGATATTTCGAAGTAAAAGATAGAAAGTCTTTGAAATTTGACGAAAAAAGGGAGGAAGAGGATGAATTGGCTCATTGTATTATTCCCAATGAAAATTTTCAAGAAGAGTGGATCCAGTGTTTAATTTAAGGTTTTCAAGCAAAGGTCATGAAGACTGTGTGAATCTTGAGATTAAGAACCTTTATTACGAGTGTAATACTTGTTTTTATAAAAAAAAAACCATAAGTGTAATTATTTAAATACTAAAATGTATTTTCTTCTTTCTACTCTGATAAGTAGTTAATAAGTTTAAATTTATATTTTTGAAAAAAAAAAATGTATATACGTAGTAATAATAAGATTTTCTAAATCCGAAAATGACGTCTTCTGAAAAACATCAACATGTCTGATACAACTCTTCAGAGATCAGAAAGGTCAAAATGTAAGTTTTATAAAGGATTAATGAAAACCCAATAGAGATGATTCTTAGCGAAATGAGATGTTTAATGTATTGAAATAACATGTTAAAAATTTGATTACAGTAGAAAATATTCAAATTTAACCCTTTTTTTAATTTAGAATAGCTTAAGCATTCAATATTCTCGACTTTCCTCTATACTGTTTCTGATTAAATGTTTAATGAAAGATACCTTATGTCCTTGTTAAGGACTCTCAGAAATAAAAAAAAAACAATTATGTAACGGTAGGAAAATATATAAAATGTAAATGAGTAAGCTTAATGGAAATAAATATAATGTTTTAATTATAGTAAAATTAATGGGAAGCAATTAAAAATTGCTCAGTTTAGATTAGAGTGTGTAAACTTAAACATAGAAAAATTTTTAAATAAAGGAATTAATGAAATTTAGAAATATTAAGATCAAATATATGCAAGAATGAAACTACGATGGGGTATGTTAATTTGTTATTTTCTTATGAATTTATGCTTAGTGCGCAAATACATTTTATAATCATTTTTAAATAAGGTCTCTTTTTTTTTTTCTTCAGCATCATACATGTCAACTTTCTTTGGATTAGGATAATTCTGCATTTTAAGTTAAGGATAAATCTTATATATTTGGGTAAAAAATAATCCCAGACTTTGGGGTTCATAAGCAGGGGTTTCTACAAAAAAAATACAACACAACAAATTTATTTAATTTTTAATTATATTTCTCTTGCTAATTAAGTGTATAATCCTAATAATATTATAAATCTGATTGTGTGCAAATGTTAGGCTGAAGCCAGCGTCAAAATGGAGAAATTAATGGCCCTGTATCTTTGCATATAGGCTGATTATAACCCTCATATGAACATAGGCTGGGTTTTGTTTATTTTATTCAAATATTTTTCTTAATAATTCAAAATTTCGTTATTTTCATTGAGAATAAATGGACATTTTTTCGTATAGCATTTTAAAATGGTTAAATTTACTTTACCGTTGCTAATACTTTATCGTTGCCAAAACTAATTCAAAACCCGAAAAAATAATTTTTACTCAACAATTTAGTTTCAATTGAAAAATTTTCACGGGAAAAATGAAAATGAAATAAAGAAAATTAAAGAATTAAGAAGAAGATTAAATAATATTATTAGAAATAAAACGTACTTTTTTTAGTTTTTGATAATAATACAAGGTTTCAATATGCGTAACCATAGGAAACCGGCGAATATGACGTCATTTATTGAAAATAAAGCGGATATGCTTTGATTGGTGAAATAAAATGATCTTGTGTTTTTTTTTTCACTTTTTTCTTTTTTATTCTTTTGTATGGTAACAATAATTGCCGTTTTACCGTCTGCGCACGGCTAATATAACTAACTATACCGTATTTTTTATTTAAATTTTAAAAAAGTAAAAAGAAGTTTCAAAAGAAAATGGTTAGAAAATGTCAATAACATGCTCCGCAAAATTATCCATGTTGTAAATGATGTCATGGATCGCAAGAAATAGTGATTTTTCATTCTTAAAATTAAAAGAAAGAACTCGATTACCTAAAAAAAAAAAAAAAATGACGAATGTTAATAGTTCCATTTTTGTTGATAAAACATAAAGATTTAATATTATTTCGTTAAAGTAAGATAATTTTCCCTATGCCAGTATTGAAATTAATTGCCTGGAAAATAAAATTAACAAGAATTATGTCATTAAAAAGGGATTTCTCTGGGGAAAAAAGAGACGTCCTATTTGAAATAAAACAGGAATTTTCTCATATATTTTAAAATGAGTGTGAATCAATTCCTTACATTAATAATACAAGGATCAATAAGTATAGAAAGTAGATGAGTTTCACGCCATATTTATAACGAAAAATTTAAATGTTTTGTTATATATACTGATTATTAAGCATGAGTATCCGTTATTTCGTTATTCCGTTCCGCATGAGTATCCGAGTTTTTTGCTAAAAATCACATCATAATTTTAAGAAAAGGAGAATGAACACGAATCTATTACATTAAAATCTGACCGTGTGTTTGTATTTCGCAACTACTCCTAGACTATCAAACGCAACGCGATTTACTACCGGTTAGTTTACTACCGGTTTAGCGAATACCGGTTATAATTGATCCGAGGATGTCACACAAACTCTCAGAATTAAAAAAATTAAATTAAATGCCATTTTTTTTAACGAAGTTTCTCTAAAAACGAAAAGTAACTTACTCCATATTTGTGCATAAAAAAAGAGAAATAAAACAGATCAGTATATTTTTTACACCATTTTCTCATTAAAACTGAAAAACAGAATTTATTTTCACTTTGAATAGATGGTGAAAACAAAATCTTGATTTCAGTAAATTATCCGAAAAATACAAACATATTTTGACATATTCAAACTTCATGAATCAATTTATTCTGGAGAACAAAAATTGCCTGCCAATATACTGTCATTTAGAAAACAAGATTTGTTTCAACTATATATTAAACCAAGGAGCCAGAATTGAATTTAAAGAAAAAGCATGTACTATTTCCAATAATTGTTTTTTGAAGGATGGCTGTTAAAACGTTTCACAAAGGCGTTAAAAGTAAAATTGTTTATCAGGTAAAATTGACATTTGTTTTTACCCAATTCGTCTATTTCCACGATTTTATTTGGCCCTCCTTTTTGCATTGGTTGCAATTTCATTTTCGCGATTATTTGGCACAAAATTTCACTTTTTTAAGACTGAGTTATGTCAAGGTCCCTATAATAATAAATACCGTATTGTCTCCTATGAAATGTGATAAATAGTAAGTTAATTATTAACGTTTTTAATTATTGGGAGTAAAATATTTTGCTTAATTAATGTATTTATTCTTCTTTTAATGTTGCGTGAACGAAGTCACGGGTAACAGCTAGTAATCTCATAAATCCCGGCCAGAACTTAAAACACTCACATGTATGGCCTGCATTTATTTTTAACAGCTAACGATAAATAAGTTCAACCAGAAGTCAGAAAAGATTCTTTAAAAAGCAACCAATCTAATTAATGCATAGATCTTCCCAGCATAGAGGTTTGATGGTGCAAAACCTTCTATGGTGAATTTTTAGAACTAATTTTTTTTTAATGCTTAAACTAAATTTTCGATTATGAGAAGTCTTTTCGTCTAAACTACATTCTCGTAAGTCACTCTTCTATTGAATTTTAACATGTATCAAGGACTATTATGCCCATTCTGTAAATTTATATACCGGGTGCTCAGAATAAAAACACCTCCACTCTCACCTCCCTATATGTCGAACTACTCAGTGTACAGGCTGCAAATTTTCTGAACATACTATTCAAGAAATGGGGGAACGGATTACGCGAAAAATAAATAGTTCCAGAAATACCGATATATGGCACAGTACAACGGATATATGAAAAAGAGAAGTTTAAGAGTTGAAGTGGTTCCATCATGGCCATGGCAGATTCTGTGGAGTGATATGGCCCATTTCCACCTCAGTAGAACAGTGAGCACCCATAATTGTAGCATTTGACAAACTGAAAACCCCTGTATCTTTTAACAGATTCCACTCCACTTACCGAAAATTATAGTCTGGTGTGCAATCCCAGCCACATTCATTTTTCGATATTTCTCTTTCAGACAGGCTATTCGCAATAGCCCTGCGACATGCATTGTGACGGACAATAGGTACAAAATGATGTTTGAATGATGTTCGTTTTGTTGTACCCCATTTGCAAGAGCGGTAATGTCTTGACTCAATTAGCTTTATGCAAGGTGAAGCGCCACCACACAATGAACTCTGTGTACAGCAGTTTCTTCGGCGGCGTTTCACTAATGGTAGAGTAATCAGTCGTGATTTTCCGACAACTTGGCCATCTCTTTCTCCGCATCTTTATCTGTGTAATTGTTTTATCTGATGACACTTCAGAAATCTTGTTTATCGAGGACTGTCTAGGCATGTACTCTGCATGTGAGAAGCTTCGCAGTCGACCAGTTGTTCCAGCATTGGAACAAATTCACCACAGACTGCAAATTTTACATCTTCAAGAAAAGAACCATACTGAGCAGCATTCCCTGCCTCGATAAGGTCCTTGTCACATGAATGTTTGGTACGTTTTGGTAAAATGTGTTTCTGTGTCTTTTCAACATATGTCCAGTTGTACAGCGCCATCTATCAGTGTTTTATAGAACTATTTTTTCACCTAATCAGTTTCCCCATATCTTGAATAGTATATGTTCAAATTTTGAACTTTATACTTAAGTTAAATAAATAGAGATGCCAGAATAGGGGTGCTTTAATTCTGGACACATTGTTCATATTATATAATTGAATAATTCAAAAAGTATAGGCAGTAATACAATGCGGGGTGCACAGAAATCCCAAACAGCCATAAGAATTATTTTCTTAATAATGAAGTTTTTTTCTGTCAAAATAATTATATTTGACATCAACAAGAGTTTCAGTTCTTTCCGTAGTTTTAACATCGGCATGCTAAATTTCGCAACCTCGCTAAAATTCGAAGCATTCAATGGGTCGTCTATAATAAGAGAGGTAATCAGACTTGCCGCGATACTTTTTGTTGCATTTCAGAAGAGTTTTGTTGCAGTTTCTGTCACATAGGGATTAAATTAGCAGCAAGCAACAGCTTCGGGGCAGCTACAGCTTTAACTGTTGGCGAAATATGCATCCTTACTGCAATAAAAATTTTCATTATTACAAAATCTCATGTCTTTGTGTAAATTTATTTGAAAATTGCGTCCTGCTATTGTATGTTTTTTTTCAAATTATTGAATTTTTACTTTTCGTATTACTTTTCGAGTATCCGGTTTACGTATTTGGAACTGTATGTCGTAAAGTTTCCTTTGCTAATAGACCCCTTTTTAAATATATTTATATATTTAATCTCAACTCAAAGTCGAGGGCCAGTATATGTTTAAACAATTTAAAATGAAATTTATTTCAGAGGTAAAAAGTAGCGAGCACATGTAGGGTGAAGGTGAAAAACGACGAAAGCCGTACGTTGCTAGTAGTCCCGTTTTTGTAAAATTTGAGATGACTGTACCTTCTAATAGCTTGCGAGGCATACTATCATTTGGCATTCTCAGATTTAGGCAGGTTTATGAAACTCTTCCAATCTCCATAAACGCATTTAAAGATTGGTATAAAGAGGGAAAAACGATGAAATTCCGCTCGCGTGAAAAAAGAACGAGGAATAACTTTCATTTAACTATATATGGCTTCAATCCTCTCCCCACCCTGACTCTGCGTATGAAAATCTTTTTGACAACCGGTTCATTTTTTCAATAATTAACAAAGAGTTTAGAAAGCAATTTATATAGTTCTTCTACATAATTTGGTTTCCGTTGTCGAGTAAATCTTTTATTTCAACACAATTTTCTTAATAGCCTGAATATAAATAAAATAAAAACAAAAATTCGATAAAATTAAAAAAGCAAAACTAACTTAAATGTTCTTATTTAAATGTTAATGAGATTTTGTGTACGCAGATATACTTTACATATTTCAACACAAATTCTGTCCGAAAAGGAAAAAAAATTAAATAAACCTTAAGAGAACTTTAAAAGAGAGAAAACTTTAAAGTCTTCATCATCACTCTTTCGTCACAGTAAAACATTGAAAGAAATAAGCACAAACTGATTTGCAATTTGAAACTTACTATATTTCTTTTCTCAACTAACCCTAATGAAGTTCCAAACTTTCTTTCTTAAAAAATTATTTTTTTACTGGACAAGTTTCTCAATTTTATAAAATACATTTTGATTGGTAGGAGGAAATTATAGAATATTCTGATTATGTCATCAATCAACAGTAAGAAACTGGATAATAATGCTTAATTTATTCGTTTATTTTATTTTATACATTCGTAAAAAATACTATGATGAGTTGTGTTATAAATGTTAGGTTTATGTAAAATAAATAAACATTTCTTTAGTAGATAATTGGTAAGACTTAAAGAATCTAATGTAGCAATTCTATATTAATAACCAGAAGTATGTTTATAGCATTAAAACTTTTTATGAGTGTATAGGATTTTAATGAAATATTTATTCTTTTATGCAAACCAAATTCAATAAATTAAATATTGATAATATTAGGCTCAATAAAATGCGCTAAATTTCAAGTAATCGAAAAACACTAATCAGAGAGAGTGAAATAAATAAAAAAATTAATTTTGTTTAGTAATCAAACTGACATTATATTCCAATTATATCGATTTTACGATGTGTCCAATTATATCTATATGGTGAAATCATGTGTATTATACTGTTTATGGTGCTTCTATCTATACGTTTTAATTTCGTAAAAATATAAAAGAAAACACAATTTTTCCTCAAAATGAAACTCGTTTTTATTAAAGGACAAAAATAGTTTTATAGAAATTTAAATGTATCTTTAAAATCTTCATTTGAAACAATGGTATCGCTGATTATTACAAACCCCTGCGAAAAAAGAATTATTAATAAGTTATTATTCGCATACAATCGTATATATTATTTCTCCTATCAACATCCCTATTTCTCAGAAAATACGAAACGCAGAACGACGAATAAGATCATATGAAAGGATTTTGAACAGGCTTCTGACATAGCACACTTGATATTTCGTTAAAACATGTTTTTTGATTACAAACTGCAGTTAATTAAAAATTAAATCGTCATTGTTTTCATAAAAGAAATGCAAGGTTTTCCTCAAATTACTGTTGCCAACAAAATAAAATACTACATTATATGATGCTCAACAACTATTATATAAAACACCGCATGATTTTATTTTATATTCATAATTAAAAAGTGAAATTGAAATTGAAATGTTTAGATTTATATTTCTATGTCCCATGTTTTTTTCACGAAGCGAATGACGTCATCCTCTAATGCCGTTAAAATACGACTGTTAGTTTTTCTTTTTTTTTCGCGCGTACCTTTTGCAATCTTGGATCAGTTTAACTCTAACTTTGATGGAATAAATTAGATGATATTCTGGCTTCACTAAAAACTAAATGTTGTTTGTAGATATTTTTATCCTTACTTTTTTTAGAAGTTTAAACCTGCATCTAATAAATATTACATATTGATAAAAAATATTAGATTGCAGTGCGAATTCCTCGCACGGGCCATTCATACACTGGTCATTCATATAATTATCATAATTTCTGTAACGATGTTGATTAATCATAATAACTGTTTACAAAGGAATTCAATAATATAAAGTTATAATATAAATGCTTATGTTACATAATCCAGGCATTATGTAGTGCATACAACACAAAATATAAAAAAAGAAAAACAACAAAAGACTGTTTTTTGCACTGCAATTACTTTAAAATACACACCCCAAAAAAAGTTGCAGAAATTGCTTTATTGATTGATAAACAAGTGTTATTTATTTTAGCTCTCAAAATGATAATGTATCAAATGTGAATGCTGCATCGGTTCGTGACGGGAGACCTGATTCCCCCCCCCCCCGACAGGGGAGGGGGTTGGGGGTAACGCTGTATTTTTCGTTGTGGATAGGGTTGATTTTAAATGTTTCGCGTTCAGTTGACCTGATTTTTCCAAATAGAGTCCTCAATATTTTTTAATTGGAAAGAGACTATATATTTGAATATTAATGGTTGTGTATGTGTTCATAGTTATATCAAAAACATAAAATTTATATTAGAGATATAATTGAAGGCTACTTTTCCATAACTGTATTAAAGTATGGATTAATTTTCTTTTTCTACGTGTTCGGGTTTGATTCTTTCACTACGTGTTCGGGTTTCTGATTAACAAAACATTTTTTGTCAATTTCAAATTCATTTTAATCAAAATGTTTGAGTTATATTCAATATTTACAATACATAAAATATGTAAGTCTTAAAGTACGTACTAAGGAAGTAATCATAATTGTGGAATTTTCAATATTTAAAAATATATAATTTAGCATGAATCTTAAACTGTCAAAATATATAATACATTTAAATGTATAACAGTAACAAACGTCTACTTGTGCAAAATTAATATTCGATTGCAATCTTTATATTATTTTTTATTTATTTCAAGTTTCTAGTATTATGTTTGAAATATTTTCTGTGTATTTTCAATCCATAAAAATAATAATACTTATTGGACTGTAATCTTTATTTTATCTATACTTTAATTATTAATTTTAAGAATGTAATATGTGTTTCTGTCTATTTATTATCCTTAAAAATATTAAATTTCCACAATATAAATATTCGGTTCATTCAATAGTTATAATTTGTTATCGCATACAGCGGAAAACAGTTCTATTTTAAGCTTGTTTTTTACAGTATGTATTTTTTTTTAGGAAATTTTATAAAGCTACTCTGAAAGATGCTATTTCTAAGCATTATTTCAGTTTATTTCAGTCTTCAGAAAGAAAATGTTTAAATTACAATTTAATAGTAATTTTTTTCTTCTTTACTGAACTGCCAACGCAGTTTCCAAACATAAAATTCTTATATATGCAAATGCAATGTTGAAACAATTAAAATAAATTAAGAAAATTGCACAAAAGTTATAAAATGCGAATTATATTACTCCACTCATTAAGCTTGAGGCGAGCACCAATTAAAAAATAGATAAATTTTTTTAAACTATAAAACGACTTTCTTTACAATTCAGACTAGTGATACAAATTTTTAAACAAGTTGAATGTAAATTTATAGGAATAAATAGGAATAAATTACAAGTTAGTAATTGTACGTCAAACATGACAAATGCGTTGCGTTCGTACTATAACTAGTTTTATAAATATTCATATCTTGGTGCAATAACTGTTACTCTCTTATGCAAAAATGCATGAATACAAAATTTATTTTATGTGCAGATTTTCATATTATAGATATTAATTTTATTTTATGAAATTAAGTTTCAATACAATTTTACAAACAATTAATTACTGAATTACACAATTAATTACTTAAATTCTGTTAGATTAAAATGATACTATGCGCAAATATAAAATACAAGATATTGTAAATACATTGTCCTTATTATTTCACTGAAAAAATGAATTATATCGTCTGTTATTATGATATCATTAATTTCTGTAATAAAATAAGTACATTTTAAGTTGGCAACATTTTATGTTCTGTTGACATTTACTGAAAATTTCAATGGGAAACTTAAGCCTAGCTTTGAATATTTTAGAAGTTAAAATACATATTTAAACTCTTTTTCCATTTAATATCTATTTCACCGGAAACATCTATCAAAAAAACTGTCGGTAAATTATATTATTGCTAGAATTAAACAATTTTTGTATACAAATTCGGTTTCTAAATTCAGTAATACAAACATAATATGTCTCGATCTTAAATATAACGTTATCACTATGGCAACTTCGAATCTATACCTGTCATGGGATATCATTAAATTAATTACGTAGATAGGAATTAATAGAATGAAAAAAATATTAATATATTGTTAAGTTTTGATTCAATTGTCAAAAAATTTGAAATGACACGACAAAATTCTGCAGCGATTACATATAATAAATTTCAAACCATTCAGTTGGGTAGTTTTTGTGCTGTTATATGCTGCCAGACGGACTGACGTACAGGCGGAAGGACCAGACGACGACTATAGGTGCTATTTTCTTATATAATTACGAACGCACTTAAAAACATATACATAATGTTTTTTAGAAGATGAAGTAAATTACGTGAAAAAGGAAACACAAGGCTTATTTTGAATTAATTTAAAATTTAATACAAATCTTAAAAAGAACTCAGCGCATTCAAATGTTTCCCGAGTTGCTAGAAATTGAAACTGCGACGTATTTTCAATTTCGCTTAAAACCTTGAAAAATTACTTTTAAACAATCTGACATTTATTACAAACTGTTGATAGTACTTTCGTCTGAAAAGGATTTCTCAGCTGTACACTTTTTAAAAGTGAAGAAATTTCTATCAAAGAAATTCGTTATTTAGGATTTTTTGGAAAATAAATTTTTCTCGAAAATTTAGACATTATCTGGAGTAAACGGATTGAAGAAATCGAAAACAGCAGCTGTCAAAGAAGAAATCCTTTATAGAATTTCTAGAGTTTTGCAGAAGCTTTAAAGTGGAAATATTCCATCATTGTTTATCTTGGAACAGTTTTAAAAGATAAAGAAAATGTCACCAATTTTGTAACAATATTTCAGAAAAGAACAGAGTTGATTTTTACAATTTTTTTTCAATTCTTCGAATAAAGTCCAGATCTCCGCCTAGATAAATATCCACCAATTCTTAAAAGAAATAATGTCGTCTTGTTCGCATACAGATTTCTGTCTTTAAATAAGACGAACATTATTTACAAAAATACTGGTTAGAGTTTACTTAGTCGGTAATCAGGCCCTGCCTTGAAATCCTACGAGGAATTATTTTGACAACTAAAGGGAATTAACTAAAGATTTACTTTTTCCTGTAATTCAGTGTTTTTGGAGAGAATCGTCTCATTTTGTTCTTTCTGGGTAACCATACTTCTGATAACTGAACAATTTAAACGTTCATTAGAAACAGAATTTACTCAATAATGTAAAATCCTTGATGATTTTACAATATAAAATGATCATTTATAAAATATAAAATCCCTGTTAACTTCTGCACTAGTTCTGTTATTTTGCACAAGAACCACTGACTTAGTTACTAGAAATTACAAGGTCTAAAATTTAAAGATAATCAAACTTAGTTTAAAGAATTGTAGTTAAATTAAAGACAGATCTTTTTTTTATTCTAACTATAAAAAATTGGTAGAAAAGCTTAATATTCCGAAAGGCAGAATAAAATCTAATAAAAAATAGTGTCGATAAATTAGGTACGTAATGTAAAAACCAAATGAATAATAATTAAATAATCGGTATTTTTCATTTATAAAAATAATTCCATTTTGGAATAACTATAAGCTAGGACAAAGGTATGAAATAAAAGATCATTTAAATAGTTTCAAGTTTCAGAATGCGATTAAAACGTTTATAGAAGTATGCAATATTTCATGTTCTAAACAGTAATGTGATATTCCCATCTCATAAGACAACATCCCTTGCAATAGTTGTTAATTACTAGAAGATATATTATTTATTGAATGAATCCTCTGAAAAACTTCAAAGAATTACACTAAATTACCTTTCTTTTAGTTTATCTTTGTAAAGTCTTTCGAATGGGACTTAGATTATAAAGCATTAAATTATTATAAAGCTTAATAGATTATAAAGCTTAATAGATTATAAAGCTTAAAAATTAAAGCATTTAAAAATAGTTGCATGAAATAATAAAAAAGCAAACGCTTTGTGGAGAAATGAATATCATGGTTGCCAAGTCTATAAATTGTTTGTTACCACTATTTCGTAACAAACATATTCAATTGATTTATTCGGAGAATTCTGCGATTATAAAGCGAGTATTTCTTTTCGATGGTACTCGTCTTAAAGAATCGGGAGAATAGACAACTATAAAATATAGATTAAAGATACTTATTTGAAAATGTAATAAACAGTAAATTGGTTTCAAGAATGTCTAAGCGAAAAATTTCATATTTCATTAAATATTCTCTGTCCCGTAAACGATTTTACGCTAAATTATACAATACATATTCAAATGGAAAACGTTAACATATTAAAAACGGAGATTGCAAATGTTTTTTCATTAAATTCGGGGTTTACATTGTAAAATCTGTTAATATTTATTGATATTCTTTTATTTGAAAGAACAGGATGACTGGTTTTACGTTTACCAAAGCACTCAAATAAATTTGCTCTAAGAATTTTATGTAGGCTCAGATGGTGTATATCAGACGAATTTATTCGATATATTTCTATAGTGTTGTTTTAAATTTGGAAGATCTTTTATTAATTCACGATTCATGTACTTTAGATACTGTTTGATACTGTTTGAATTTTAAAAAATGATTTTGCTGGCTTTATGCATTATATTTGATTATTAATATATTATATATTTCTTTTGTGCGTCTGCATCAATTAATATTAATCGAAAACCAATTTTATTGAAAAGAAAATCAAACATGCTCCGAAGCTGAATGATTATGCATTATTGATTGAGTGAATGATAATTAAAAATTATGAAGTGCATGCAAAATTGCAATTATCATGAATTTGTTTCTTTTAAAAAGTGTTAGTAAAGTTGTTCACTGCGATAATTTTAAAACTTTGGGGGTTTGAAGGTCATATCTATGTATAAAAGGTGAAGTTTGGGCTGATATGCATAAACACAAAAATTTAACAGATTGCATTTTTATTATATCAGGTCTTCTATCATTACACAGCATGTTAGTTTCATTTTAATATGACATTATATTATAAAAGTATTATAAAACACATTTTATTTTGTTTATTACACATATTGCGTTTTATTTCACACACACCTCTTATTTTATTTATTGATTATTTTTATGCTTTTTAATTTTTTTTACACACACTTTTAGTTGTATTATAAAACAGACATATTTTATTATAAAACACGAGGTTGCCACACGAAACTAAAATCGCCGGCTTAACATGCCAGGAAAAATATCGCCATTGTGGCGCCATAAAGAAACTCCGGTGCATATGTGACACCTGTACCTGTCAGTATATATGTGTGATTTTTTTCATAAACAGTTCTATTCAAAATCTTTTTCTCTGTAACAATATCATTCTAAGTTTAAATACATAATCAAATTTAAAATGCTATCATACTATAATTAAAACTTATTACCAGAATTCTCTATATCGTTTCTGTTTTTAAGCTAAATAGAAATTTATATAAGTGTGTCTACGTTACAAATTATGCTACCCTTTGCAAAGATTATAAAGCAATCAGGTATTAATATATATATATATATATATTACTATCAGATTTAAGGGTTTAGGTATTTTTAAAACTGACATACTGCATGTAAAAGTGACCCTTGGATTACAAAAACTCCAGAGTCCACATGTTATTAACTTTTAGATATGAAATTTTAAACACATATTAAAAGAGATATATACTAACAGTTACTAATCTTAAAAAGAGTCTAGATCCAGATAAACATTTTAATTTCATTTAAAATTTAACACATTTTTAATAAATAAATTCAGTTTAAATTATGCCTTTTACGCACCATTTCTCTTAATTCTATTGTCACAATGCGCCACATTTTTTTTATCGAGTACAGATATAATAAGTGTGTAAAATGGCATACATGGGAAAAAACATAATTTTTAGTTCTTCAAAAAAGAAAAAGAAAATCGCAAAAAAGTTTGAATTTTTTTTAAAGTAATTATAATTTCTAAATTTCTGACTTAACATAATTTTAGGCATCTATAAGGTTAATTAAATTATCACATTTAATTAGACATGAACATTACAAAAATACACTAAAAACATTAAATTAATACATGCAAACGTTTCGGGCTATAACTTAGCCCCTCCTCAGTGCAATTACATACGTTGACCGGAGAGTTTTCAACCATGTGTACAGTTACTAAAATAAACCAGTTAAAACTTAAAGATATTTGAACAACCTCCATTAAAGCAAAATCGTGTATTTAGGTGGAACAGCATAAGATTCATTGATTGGCGAAGACTGTTTACGAGTGAACCAGCTCTCAAGAAATACTCTACTCTTAACATTATTGCAGCTGGATCTGATCACTGCGATACTTTCGAAATCCGGAATATGATCTGTATCGAGAGAATGCTGTACTAATTTTGATTGAAGGCTACCACCAGATTTATAGGCACGTTTATGCTCGGCAAGACGAATGGCTCAAGTACGACCCGTTTCACCAATATAAACTGAGTCACAGGCCCCACAAGGGATACTGTAGACTGCACCGGTTTTAAGTAGGGGTGGGTTTCTAGGTTTAAAATTACAAAGCAATTCTTTTAAAAGAGATGGAGAATGACCGCAGATTGCCTTTTCTCGATGTTACGGTTGAAAGAGTGGAAAATACTGAGTTTCAGGAAGTGCTAACATATGTGTATCGTAAGAGTACGAATTCTGGACAGTATCTTAATTTTGAATCCATAAATCCAATTTCCCATCGAATCGCAGTTGTAAAAACGTTGGCCCATCGTGCTAATCATTATTGTTCTACTGATGCAGCCCTGCTATTGGAAAAGAGAAAATAATTTCTGACTTAAGAAAAAATGGTTACCCCTTGCGGTTGCTGAAAAGGTTACTTTCTGAGCATAGCTTGTCAACATCTTTAGTTCATAGAAGCCCCATTAGGTATGTGTCTATTCCTTATTACAAAGATCTTTCTGAAAGAATTTCTAGTCTGCTCAGGTCTAATAATATCAGTACAGCTTTCAGGCCACAGAATGTTTTAAAAGAATTGCTTTGTAATTTTAAACCTAGAATCCCTCCCCTACTTAAAACCGGCGCAATCTACAGTATCTCTTGTGGGGCCTGTGACTCTGTTTATATTGGTGAAACAAGTCGTACTTGCGTCATTTGTCTTGCCGAGCATAAACGTGCCTATAAATCTGGTAGCCTTCAATCAAAATTAGTACAGCATTCTCTCGATACAGATCATATTCCGGATTTCGCAAGTATCGCAGTGATCAGATCCAGCTGCAATAATGTTAAGAGTAGAGTATTTCTTGAGGGCTGGTTCACTCGTAAACAGTCTTCGCCAATCAATGAATCTTGTGCTGTTCCACCTTAATACACGATTTTGCTTTAATGGAGGTTGTTCAAATATTTTTAAGTTTTAACTGGTTTATTTTAGTAACTGTACACATGGTTGAAAACTCTCCGGTCAACGTATGTAATTGCACTGAGGAGGGGCTAAGTTATAGCCCGAAACGTTTGCATGTATTAAATTAATGTTTTTAGTGTATTTTTGTAATGTTCATGTCTGATTAAATCTGATAATTTAATTAAAATTTATTCATCAGACGTTAAAAAAATGTTTAACTATTTTATTATCTATAAGGTTTCTTCAGTCACATTTTAAATAATCTAATAGTTCTACCCAGTCATTTCTTAAAAATGATGCGCGCAATGACCAAAATAACAGTTTTGAGAAAATTGACTTTAATGCTCAAATTACCCTTTATCGTATAAAAAAGCTCAAACTGTTTTGGACATAACTTCACTTCTCAAACAAATGTTCTGCATGGAAATTTAAAAATGCTCCTGATTTTTCTTTATATAATCTATTAAAGAAAACATAATTTTTTGATACTTTAAAAGCTACCCGACCCCTTAAACTTTCTCAGGAATAAAAGATATACTCTGCTACCCACAAATTATAAATATTTTAAGACCATTTCTGGGCTCTATACCTTTCTTAAAAATCTTTAAAAATGTATGTCGATTATCCGTTCTTTATTATAGAAATAAAATTAAAAGAAAAAAATATATTTATGTTGTTTTTTCAGTCAGTGGAATTTAGTGCCCTATAAATTAAACAAAAATACTAATCTTATATTTATTAGGTTTTTGACCAAAAAATTTAAAAATAATTTACAACTGCATCTTAAAAATTGATATTAAGTTCATAGCTGACAAATATTATGAATTTTGAATGTAACCACGATTTCCGAATAATAATATTCGCTTTATTAAATCGAAGAATTCTGCTTTTAAATAAGCTGAGTATTACTAGTTGAAAGCAATAATATTAAAAATCTGTAAACATTGGCACCTATTCATTGAGGTACATAATCATATTCATCATCGTATACGATCACATTCTCTTGTTGTTCTGGATTCGAAGTTATTTTCGTAATGAAACGCTTTTTTACACGCGCAACAATGTGAATTTATTTATATACAACAATCTGTAATGCAAGGTGTATCATTAATTCTTCTGCTGTTTGGAAAGGCTGTTCTTAAAAAACTATTACGAATATAGGAGAGAGTTTCATAACAACATATACTGAGTCATTTCAAGTTATGTAAAGCACTACAAGTATTCAGGGCAACCTTGGTTACATGACATGCTTTAAATCTAAAATCAAGTTATTTTTGAACCAGTCCTAACATCTCAAGTTCAATGCTAATTCATGAAAGTGCTATTCTTTCTTGCAATTCTGTTAAATCTCATGGCATAGGTGGCAATACACATAACATTTTATGTAACACCATAAGAAATAATAACATGGTGTTACCTCAAGTGAGCATGGGGCCATGGAATAAGATAACTGCCATCTTGCAATTCATAAAAGTTTTTAAAATATAACCTTTACAAATCCCAAAGAGAATTATGATACCTCTTTCAATTCATATTCAGTCTTCGAAATATTAAGTCATTTTGACGCAGACATTTTTAAATTTAAGATAAAACACAAGATGATCCTGAATTCATAGTACAAACTTTAAGAATTGGTACAGGGCATTGTAATAAACAATTTTTGTGCGGGAAACCAGGGTCCGAAATCCATTTTTATAGTCAAATATACAGGGCGTCTCTCTCGATCATGCAATAAAAAGCAATAAAAAGAAAAATAAATAATAATTTTCACGATTTCCAGTTTGACCAATTTAAACACCTGCTTGCCTTGGGCATGCGGTCTCGTGGTTTACGTTTACCATTTTCAAAAAACTACGCGAGAATATTTTATTTATCATGTAGATCGGCCGAAGCGCATACGGAGAGACAAATCCGGTCGTGCCTCGATAAAAGTGCCTCAGGACTTGTGTTCGGCGGTCGCTTACGCGCCGGGCGCTCCTCAGGGACCTGGCGGCGCAGCTTTCTTTTATCATTTAGATCTGAAGGGGATGTCGCCGATAGAGCAAATGAAACATATGTAATCTATATTAAAAGTTATTTTAAAACATTTCGTGTTATGTTTTTATCACTTTAAGCATTAATTAGACTATAAGAATTAAAGTTAACAAGTGATTCTATTATATTATTAGTAGTGAAGATATTTTAACGAAATTCGTAAAGTACAGGATACATTTATTCATCATTTATTTATTATCAAAATCATTTATTGTATAGGAAACCAGAGTCAAAAATCTATTTATATAGTCAAAATTACACGGCGTCTCCCCCCAATCCAAAGTCGCGTTTTCGTTCATAACTGTAACGGTAGTGAAGATGTTTTAACAAAATTCGCAACAGACTCATCTTTGTATGAATTGTAAGCATATTGTAAGGATTTCATTAAAATATCTTCACTACTGTTAAAGTTATGAACGAAAATGTGACTTCAGATTGGAGTGAGATGCCCTGTATTTTTGACTATATAAATGTATTTCCAACCCTGGTTTCCTATACAAAAATTGTTTGTTACAGTGTCCTGTAAAAACCCTTAAAGTTTGTTACATGAATTCAAGATCTCCCTGTATATGTTTATGGCATTACATTTAATGATGGAAGCGTTCTGGTATGTTAAAATTGGTGTTCCGAATCCTCTAACGACACGATGGTTTATAAAATGATGTAGCTTACAATATTTTTTATTTCGTTGGTTCTGAGATTAAGGCCTTAATCTCGAAAAAGCAAAATGTTGCCAACTGAGAAAATGTTACCACGTTTACAGGAAACATTCCTTTTTGAAACCGAAAAAAAGAAAGCATGAAAGGTTCTTTTCGGCCTCTTCTGTATTCACGTCTGTTTTCAAATCTAAACTTGTCTGCTTTCCGACAGATTCAGAAAGGGATTTTCATTCGTAAATGCATACATTTTCTTTAAAGAAAAATAGATTTTTAAATCAGCTTTTTAATCAAATCACACTTTGTTTGAAATTCTCATCATGATTGTGGGTATTTCTAAAGTCAAAGCACTGTCTTTGAAAATGACTGTTTAAAGAAAGTGAAACGGCCTTATTTTTACAGTATGATTTATATTACGACTATCCGGATAAACCCAACTAGAACTTACTTTTGGGATAGGTCTTATTTTGTTGAAATTCGGTAGGTTTTGCAATCACCGATTCAGATATTTTTCGATATTCTTCAATGTTCTTCCAATCAAAAGAACATTACACTTACTTTAAATTTATAGATTTTTTTTCAGGAATTTATTTGAATTCAGTTGGCGTGTATCATTCTTGGATTTATCTGTTATGTATATTTAGTTACCTGTTAAATTTAAATCTTTTTGCATTATTTGAAGATTCACGTATTCGAAAGTATATAATTCACCTTTGAATTTAAACAAAGCATTCGAGTAATAATTTGCATAGAAAATGACTATTATTATTATGCATAATTATTTATACTAACATGCAGCAATACAATTAGTGAACTATCTTGAAATATAATACAAATAAAAGTTAAAGCGTATAAAATATAACGAACATTAACATAATAGTAATTTTTATTTGCAGATATTATTAAATAAAATTTCCGGAAACTGTTTGAATAAATTTATAGGAAAATTGGTTTTATGCATTCTACTTGCTTATCATTTTATTACCTCTCTCTCTATATATATATATATTTTTTTTTTGTACAGCAAATCCCATTTTAATGCGAAAACAACTTTTATCAACTAAAAATTAAACATACGCCGAAGATCCTTAATAATTAATTATTCATAGAATGAATTCAACTTCAAAATTGCGAAACAATTTTAAACTTATGGGAAATTGTTTCTCAAAAACCGAATATAAATTATTCTCTTCTGGAATTGCAAATGTAAAGGAAAATAAATTTACGGGACTATAAAACTTTGCCAGTAATTACAAACGCCAAATGTTATATGGAAATAATAAAATCAAATTAAAAAACTTTAATGAAATTATTTGAAAAAATACAAGCATTAATTGAAAATAAAGCAGAATTCAAATAATTGAATAATTATAACGCGTTATATACAAAAGTTTATAAAATATTTATAATTTAATAAAATAAATTTTCATATGGAACTAAAGGCTCTCTGGTATGGAAATTAATTTCCCATTGTGTTAGTTTTCAAGCATTTTATAAATTTACAAAAAGAAGTATGTAAATAAACATTTTTACTAATTCGTTCTTTCCTTAGCTAATAAAATATCTTTTTTGTAAATATATATTGGAATTTTCCCTTTTGGAGGAAATAATTTTTTTTTTTTATGTTTGCTAAAGAAACCCCAAAAATTCGTTTAAGAACTTGAATTAGAACTTATTAAGTAATTTTCATGGATTTTGGCAGTGTTTTAAAGAGTATATTTAAAAATAAAAAAATAAATATAAAATAATAAAAATGTAAATATAAAGTTGATCATAAATCGTGAAATGCTCTGAAGTATTATGTGATACTAATTACATTATATAAAATACTAATTACATTTCATAAATTGTCAGAATTGTATCATTAGAAACAATTCAAAATATAAAAATTCATTTTATACTTTCACCAATAAGAAGTCATTCTTGATAAGTAGCAAGTAGCATACAACACGCGCTTATTATCATACCAATGTACCAAATAACGATTTTTAACTCTACTTTCAAACTCTCTCTATACTTTTAAACGATAACGAATTCTATGTATTTGACAAATATTTGAGATAATCAATAACCCACAGGACAATAATTAAAGAGTTTAGGCTTTAAATAGAAATTAGGAAATTTCTCAAAAATTAGAAATTATTATCGTCTGCATCAGATGAATAAAAGTCATAGAATCAGTCAATCTTTATATTGTCTTTGAAGAATGACTCTGGAACTCTTTGGATGTAATAGTTACTTGTGTTTTAGTTTCAATAGTTAAAGGAAGCCACTAAAGAAATCGCCAGTTATCAATAATGTGTCGTTATACTTAGGTGACTAAACGTCATTAATTTCGCGAAATTTGGGGACGGAAGTCTCATAGTATATAAAATTCACAGCAGTTTTTGATTTAAAAACCTATTAACTTTTAAACAGTTTGATAAAATCGTGGGGTTTAAAATAAGTTAATTTTTTTTTTTATTATAAATTTTAAAGTTGTGAAAACATAAAAATTCAATTTAGTTCTAAACTTGGTCACCATACTTCCCGCATAACAAATCGGCAAGTTACTGCCAATATAATTTAATTAGTCTAGACGATCTTGAACAAAAGTTGGTTAACATTTCTAATACTTGTACTTGGCGTGCATGCCTTTAACGACAAGCTAATGTTTGTTAACTTGTCTCAATCGCCTAATTGAACTAGACTAAGACAGGCACAATAACTTCATTTTTCGCGTGGGACTTGTCAGTAGTGTTCAAAAGGGTAGAAAAATTCGGATTTGTTTGGAGGAAGAAACCTTTTTTATTTGAGGGGGGCGGGGGGAGATTTGGAAAAATTCCTGATTGTTTTATAAGTTTTAAACATAGACTTTTATTTTTTTAAATGATTTAAATTTTATTTTATATGGATATTTAATAAAAAATAGTATTGTACATTTATTAAAATTTTATTAAAATAGGATATTAAAAAAGGTATATTGGAAATCATTGCAATTAAATTAGAGTATACCAATTAAGAATAATACTAATTATCGAATTTAAGTTTAATTATTATTATTTTTTAAAAAGATCTTTTAATCGACTAATATTATTTTAAAAGCTCATAATTATCTGTGTAAAACAATACATACATGAGTTACAAATACTTTTTAATCAATTGCTTTAATAAAAAATATAGAAGAAACAGGTAAATTATGAAGAAAGAAAAGACCAAACAATGCACTAAGATACCAGCAAGCTGTAGTAAGTATTATACCTAGTATTCTATTTCAAAAATACATTAAAAACAAGGAATGGTGGCAACGAATAGGAACAGGGAAGCCTGCATTAAAACTTGTTTTTCATTACCTATTGATAGTACATACAGTATTCCAAAAAAGTGATGATACAGGAATTAGGTTCTGGAAAATATGCAAATTTAACCATTATGATTACAAATAAAAGTGATTTAACGAATAAGAATGATTAATAGTCTTTGCTGTATTATACAAAGAAAATTCAATAACAATTTCCTTTAGAAACTTTCAAAATAAAAATATATAAAATTTAAGCTCACAAATGCTTCCACAAAAATAATGGTACACATGGGAATTTTTTTAATTATTAAAAAAAAAACATTTTCTGGTATTTAATTGCATATTCTTTCACTTTCAGCACTGCTTTAAGTCTGTCGGACATTGATTTTATTAGATTTTCTGTAATAGTTTTCTAAATTTTATTTCATTCTGCAAGTAAAACCTCTTTCAACTACTTTTTTATTTCTGATATCCTAACTGTTCACTGGCTGCTATAACATACTCCATAAATGCTCAATATGGGGTTTAAATCTGAACTTTGTGGAGTACGTGGGGGATATTGTAGATAAGCTATTATCGGACAGCAAGAGCAGTGTGCTTGGGATCATTATCTTGTTGGAAATAAGAGTTAACTTAAATGCTCTGCTCTACAATTTTTTAAACTATTTAAATATTAAAATCTATCCCCGACAATTTCAGTGAAATCTAAATTTCCTACTCTTGAAGCGGACATACAGCCCGAAATCGTTACACACCCTCCCTAATGTTTTACAGTTTTGTCGTATATTTGAGATAAAGCGTATCAGCTTTGTCTTCCAAACTCTAATTCGTCCATTTATGCTGGAAATTTTAAACGTAGGCTCATCTGAAACAATTTCCTGTTTCAAGAATTCAGAGGATGCATGTAAATATTTTAACATGAAGCAGCGAATTACAGTTTGGAGGAGAAAAGTTGATGCACTGAAACCCACATATACGAAAAACGGTAAAGCCATGTCGGAGGAGGTGTAATGGTTTGGATTTGTATGTCTGCTTCAAGGGTAGGAAATTTAAAATTCATACTGAGGCTGTCATGGATAGATTAGATTTTATATTTAAATATTTTAATTCAAGTTAGGTGTCGCGCGAGACTATTATTTCCAACAAAATAATGATCCTAAGTACACTGCTCCTATTGTCTGATAATAGCTTCTCTACAATATCCCCCACGAACTTGCTATCTCTTCACAAATTTATATTTAAATACCATTGAGCATTTATGAAGTATGTTACAACAGCGAATCAACAGTTATGATATCAAAAATTAAAAAAAATAATAATAAAAAAATAAATAAAAATAAACAGTTGAAGGAGGTTTTACTTGCAGAATGGATAAAGTTCAGAAAAATGTTACAGAAAATTAGAAAATTTGGTACAATGAGTGCCCAACAGACATAAAGCTGTCCTGCAAATGCAAAAACATGCAACTAACTATTAGAAAATGTTTTTTCTTTAATAATTTTTAAAAATTCCACGTGTACCATGATATTTGTGGAAGCAATTTTTATCTTAAATTTTATATACTTTTATTTTGAAAGTTTCTAAAGGAAAATACTATTGAATTTTTCTTGTATAATATAGCAAAGGCTGTTATTAAATCAGTATTATTTGTTAATTCAATTTTATTGTACTCACTAGCAGATCCGTCAGGCGCTGCCCGGTCCCGCCAAAACATAATACGAAATGCGAAATCACTCTTAAAAATCGCTGCACGAAAGCTTTGCACTGGTAACTGTTTGTCTTTCGGAAATTAAACAGAGAGATGGACCCAAAGCGGAAGTAAATTTAATACCGCCTCCTCAAATGTCTGGATCATTTGATTCAAAACGGGTCAGTTTTTGGTCAAAATTTAAAAAATGTTACCATTTGATTTTCACAAAATTCGCAATAAACTGTGAGTTCCGATTCTAATATTTCAATACATTAATTAATACTCGAGGATGAGAGAAAATGAAACTTTTTCGTTGTCTGAGACTATCAGATCGGCAACTTTCTTTTGCGCTTTCAATAAAAATAACCATTTTTGATGCACGCGCAGGACAATCTTTTAGTTACACCGCCAGGATATGCATTTTGGTCTAAGCAAATTATCCGACACCTGTCCCCGCTGTATACGATACCGTGTATAGCAGGCAAGCTAGGCACGCGCTGCAAAATCTTTTAGTTCCAGTTTCCACCACCGGGTGGAACATTCTGTTCTAAATAAACCTATTTCCGAACGAAACTCCGGCACTCGTTCATGCTGTTTACGGCACCGTGTAGAAGGCGTGCCGTGCACGCGCGAAAAATCTGTTAGTTTCACTTTCAACCGCCAGGGAGTACCAAATCTGAGTCTGAAATAATTAGCTATATCCTAATTAGTTCATGTTAAGTTGAATGAACCGATTCCTGTTGAAATTGGACCCATAGAACCAGAGGAAATAAATCAACACCCCTGGATATTAATATTCGTAAATGGTGGTAACCAAGGGCAGAACAAATGATACCGAAGTTTATTTAGTACCTGGGTGACCTCGGAAGAATGTCAGAAAAGATTTCGTTTGAATCGGACCAAGATTAAATGCAAAATATTTCAGCTACATTTTCCACCGCCATGGGGTGCACTTTGTTCTAAACAAACCTCTTTCCGAACGAAACTTCGGCATGTGTCCCCGCTGCTGATGATACCGTATAAAAGGCGTTTTGTGCACGCGCAAAAAATGTTTTAGTTCACCTTTCCACCACCAGGGGGCGCGAAATCTATGTCTTAATTAGTTATCTATATCTTAATTATTTCATGTTAAGTTGACTGAATCAATTGTCGTTGAAATCAGGCCTTTTGTTTGAATCGGAGAAATTTTAAATGCAGAATTGTTTAGTTTCACTTCCCACCGCTAAGGGGTGCACTCAGTTCTAAATAAAACTCTTTCCGATCGAAACTTTGGCACAGGTCCCTTCTGCCTACGACACCGTATAGCAGACGCTGTAAAATCTTTTCCATTCTATATCTTCATTAGTTCGTGTTAAGTTGAATGAGCTAATTCTCATTAGGCCCATAGAACCCTAGAAAATACCACTCGCTGGTCATTAATATTCAGAAATAGTGGTATCCAAGGGCTGAAAAAATTGTACCGAAGTTTATCTAGTACCTGGGGAACTTAGAAACGGTTTCGTTTGAATCAGACTAATAATTAAATAGTTCTGATTTTGGAGGCAGAGTGGGAGGGAAAGAGGGAGTTTCGATCAGAGCATTAACGCAATATTTAAACTACAATCTACCATTCACCTCTCCCCCACACAGAATTAAATCAATGGCGTTAAAATATTAGGAATTATTAACTTTTGAAACAGAAACAAAATGACTTTTTTTTTTTTCATACAAAAACAGTAAGTTATCGTTGTTACTTTCTAAAATCAAATACATAAATGACGTATACATGAAAAAACTCTAAAAATCACATAAAACAAATGGCAAAAATTCACAACTCGCTGTTCAAATCGCAATCAGCTGACGACCTTTTCATCTTCCAATCACAATTGCCCGGTTGACTTCCAGCTACCAATCACAACTGCCCTCCAATGATGTTTGACTTGTATTGGGCGATTTGTGACGTCATTTGAAACAAAAAAATGCTGCAAAACATGAAAAAAATGTTAAAAAATGAAACTAAAAGAAAAAATCTAATAAAAAAAATCGGGTTAATAAATAATACGCCCTTCCCTTTTAAAATTAAGATTTTTTTTTTTATATGTAAAGAATTATCATTTTTCTCCAAGCTAAAAAGAGTAAAAAAAAAATGGCGATTGTGAGTGTATCTGAGGCTGAAATAGAAGCAACCACCGAACCAATCAAGCGTTCTGGGAAAAATTACTTGTTGTCGAAGGAAAAACATTGCTGTACGAATTTCGCATAAACTTTATTGAAAAGAGGATAAAATGTACTATTTTGGGCTAAAAGATTGGAACCGGATTCCGGTTACTAATGTGGGTAAATCGCAGCGAAACGTCAAAAAAGACTAAAAATCGCACATTTTAAAATCATGATTTTTTATCTGTAAAGAATTATCAACTTTCTCCAAGGTAAAAAGAGAAAAAAAATGACGATTCTGATCGTATTTGAGGTTGAAATGGAAGAGCAACCACCGAACCAATCTAGCATTCTGGCAAAAATTCTTAGTGTCAAAGGAAAAAAAATCGCCAAAAATTCAAATATCGCTGAACGAATATCGCATCGACTTTATTGTAAAGAGTACAAAATTTACTATATTGGTCTAAAAGATTGCAACCGGATTCCCATTATTAATGTGGAAAAATCACACCAAAACGTGAAAAAACACTGAAAATCGTATAAAAAATTTAATTAAAAAAATCTATTCAAATATTCCAAAATCTGGCTTCGAAGTACAAAACTACATGCATAAAGGTACCTTCCCACCAAATTTTGTAACTCTGCGTGCAGCGGTCTCTCCAGAACACAACCGAGAAACACACACACACACACACAAACTTGCTTCTTTATTATAGTTGGAGATAATGGTTAAATTTTCATACATATTTCCCGAAAACTACTTCTTGTACCATCACTTTTGTGCAATACTGCATATTTGTTACACTCTCTGCATTAGCCCTAACTTCCAGTTGAGAAAATGATTGGTTTTGTTTACTCTCAAAATTCCTAATACTATTACTGAAAGTGACAGGTTTATTCACCAAAATTGTCATATATTTTTCCGTCTCTGATATTTATTTTCGTCCCCCTTCTGTGGGTGTTTTGCAACTCAATCTGGTCATTTGTAGCCACTCTGTTATGTAGCAGGAGAACCAAAAAACACGCCTCTTCAGTGTATAATGACTAAACCGCCCTAAGCTAATTTCGCACAAGGGGATAATATCCATTTTTTCAACCGACTAGAAAATTGAAATAGATTACATATATTTATTGTGTTGGGGTTTGTGAGAGTAAAAATTTCCAAACTATCTATATATCGATTTTTCGATATAGGGCTCTTTTCATTGTTACTTAATGTTTTCATACACGAAATGGGTTGTTTCCATTTGTGTTAAGAAATACTTTATTTAAATTATATTTTTAAGCTTTTTGTCACACATTTTTAACATTACCTTTTGTAAAGCCGATGGCAGCATAGTTAATAGTAGCGACCACTCAGACTTTTTTTTTTCGTAATAGTATTTTCGAGCTGAGACAGAAGTCTCAACATCACTAAAAATTGTCTTTCTAAATCATAGAATTTGGGTAAATATGTTTAGGTCTTCCCAGATTTCCAAAGGATTCCTTGGTAATTTCTAGCTACAGTACACGGTCTTGCCCGTGATTTTATAAATATTTGTTTAATAAAATCAAGTTCAAATATAAACATGCAGTATAAAACAAATATTAAAAATAAAAGCATGCTAAATATTATACACATGAAACAAATTCTGAGTTTTGATTTGCATAATTTTCACCCATTTTTCATTTAATCCAGACGACAGTTTAGTTAGATACTGAGTAAATAATGTGTGGTTCGGATTGAGACAAAAATTAAAACCTTTTGCTGAAAAGTTTTTTTTTTCGAGCATTTTGTTATTTAAATATGTTTTTCGTGATTAAAAAATGACAAATACTAAAATTTTAAATGAATTTTATTTAAAACTTTTTTTTTATCTTTGTTTCCGTTCTTCGCTAAGAATGAGCTCTGGACACCTGAACATTTGAGGAAATTTTAATATACATGCAAACACACACGTATATATGTGGAATAGAATTAAAAATATCGAAAACCAATTGAGAGAGCCTCAAAATGTTAAAATATGCCAATATTTCCATAATCGGGATTTTATCATGATTCAATACGTTCCTCAAACACTTATGACGTTATACATTCACCTTGCTAACGTCATATTCACCTGCTTTTTTCTACTTATTCATATTTGAGCGCCTTCTATTACGGAGATCTCTTTGAAAATCTCTGTTATAGTCCCAATATGGCGTCATATTCATATTCATTTTCATGCTTGAAACGCTTTATTTTATTTTCATTTTTCATGTGGAAATCTATCAATAGAAAAATAAATGTAGTGGAAAGAATTTCGTTGCAGATTTTTAATTGTTGTCAACTGCTATAACGAAAATGTTTAAATTTGTTAGGAAATGAGTGGTAAATTGTAGGTTTTTTTAATTAAAAATGAACTAAATTTATTTCGACTCCGGATTATTTTAGTTGTCTCGGCTGTGTTTTAATACGCCTGTGCGTATAATTTTACGATTCTCACTTCTAAACTGTAGATTTGTATAGAATTACAGACAGACAGACAAATTTCCATTTTTATATATTAGATTACAAAAGTATCTTTGAAGTACTGTTTGCAGAATAGGGTTGAGACAAAACCACATGATGTTATAAATTTTATTTTATTGCCTGATGTTTTGTTGTTGAGTGCTAAATGATTTCTTGTGATAACGTATCATATATTTTTAAAATTGGTATTTTTTGGTAAAAAATGCTCTTTGGCACTAGTTTTATTAATTTTGCTAAGATGTCTCAAAACATCTTTTTTAGAAGCTAAAATACTTCTATAAAATTACTTGTTCAATGGTAATAAAAACTTTTACTGTGGAAACAAAACTACTACATTAACACATTCCGAAAAACACAACAATCCACTTATCAGGTAGAATACACGAACAAATAAATAAAAACACAAATAATACCTAAGTATCTATGGCACCTTCCACCTACGGCATCAGAATCGACATTTGAGGTGGAGTAAGGAAGCTTTAGATTTCACTAATGATGTTTAGTAAATCACGTAAATTTTGATTGGATGCTTTTCTGACTGATAGATATTTTCACAGTACCAAAAAATCTTATCCACCTTAAACGATTATGCCAATGAATGAAATTATTTCTTTTTCTCTAAAAAAATCAATTTATATAGATGTATATAGAAAACAATTATGTCACAAATCTTTAAATTTGATTTTTACGTTTGAAATATTAATTTCTAAGAAGTATCTATATATTGGATGAAAAAAATCGATATACCGATATATATCGAAAGTCCAACATCATTATCAAAAATGGATATTTTTCAGCGAATTGTAACGATATTTTGCTGTTATCCCTAGTTGGAATGTAAATTGAATTATACGTTGGATTAAATGCAAAAAATATCTCGTATTTGCAAAGGGGGAGGCGAAAAAGAGAAATAATAAAAATTTCAGGTTTCTGCAACCTAGTCAAATGTAGTGTCTTTCTCCATGTATTTTGCATTCTGAAACGAATAAAATTAATATCACTTTCACTGTTTGAGTACTAAATTATATTTTCTGTTGCGTAAACATTAAAAATTGTATAACTTTTATACTCCATACAAAAAGTAAAATTTTTCCAAAAACGTCTGTACTCATACCTAAAAATAAGGGTTAGTCATTGATTTGTACCTGAAAATTATGACGGAAAATTTCAGCGTTATTTAAAAAGAAATTATTGTTTTGTTATAACCGTTATAGTGACTCCAACTTTAAACAAAAGCTATCCTAAAAGGCTACTTAAACCAATAAAACTACAGATAAACCCTTCCCCCTCCCTTCAAAATTTCTAATTTCTTTAAGCAGAGCATATAAGAATTTTTTTTGGCAAAATGTAAATTACGTTGTTTTATGTTATGTTTTATGTTGCATTATGGTTTGTGTTTTACGTCGTTCATGTGTCTAATTAGAAAATCGATATTAGTGGCAAATCTAAGCTACATTATTGAAAAGATATGCCAAAAATTTTTACTTGTTTTTTTTCTGAAAGTTTGAAAATAAATTTAATTAAAAGTTTTAAATATAATCGTTTTTCCTTTATATATTCAGTATCCAGTGAGCCAGTTTTGAAGTTTAAAATCTGTTTATGACAATCTGCGCCAATGCTTGTTTGGCACAGAAATGTTTTTAGGCTTAATCAGACAAACAAAGTTTTTAATTTTGTGGCCTGTTATGGTGATTTATGTGTCCTAAATCATATAAAATTGTGTTTAAATATCCCTAACAACTTTAAATATGCAAGATCGGATCATAATAAAATTATGAATTTATTGTTATTCAGAAATTTACAGATGTTAGTGTATTAAATACCGATTCAGTGAGCCAAATATTTACCAATGTTGTTTCTATATATTTCTCCAAAGTAAAGCTTATGCAGAATTTTACCGCTTTCCTATCATTTCGGATTAATATGTAACGTATCACATTTTTTTTCGGCTTTTATCGTGTTTTAAGTTTAATCCATAATTTTCTTCTTACCCTGATTTTTCGTTTTATATCCAGGTAGCTAGTTATTTCATATGATAGGGATAGCTATTCATCTCTATCCATCTATCTCTCAGGCAAAGGCACAGTGTCAAGATCACTGTAGTCGCTTGTGATGGTCTCTTATGTCATAGCATTCACTTTGGATTTTATTCCTCTTTCATGCCTAGTCCTTTATATTATGTTCAGATTGCGTCGCACTAAGAATAATCTTGCAATATGTTTATGAGTAGGAAGATTTTCAAATGTGATGTTGCTTTCAAGCACGTTGTGTTACTGATTTAAAAGGTTACTTGTACAAATCTATGAATTCAGGTTTTTTTTTCTAAAGAGAATGCTCTTTTTTTTTTTTTTTAACTCAGCATTCTGAAGTACTTTGCTTTAAATTTGCAGTTATAAATTATTTCTAATGGGTAACATTCCTTTGACGTCGCAGTGTATATAAAGCTAAATTATTAATGGTAATTAATTTAAAGAACGTGCAATTAAACACAGATGTGTAAGGCCTTAACCACGAACGAGTAGCGTAGCATGGTTACATATTTGAAAATTATGTCTTTTTTAGAAGTAAATAAAAAAAAAATATGTTAAAAACTGTACCATTTTAGTATACTTGCGCGCTAATATGACGTCATTTTCTATTCCGTTTCAGACCGCTTGTATTGCGATTGAAGCCTGAGAGAAGTTTCTAAGACGCTGTTACTTAGGAGAGTTGGTCTGTCGAATCTCAAATTTCCATGTTTAAACTTATGGGAGTGGAATGCAGTCTCATTTGAAAAATATATCATAAGGAAATTAATATTTTGAATTATTTTTTCTGTGTACGTTTCTTTAAGGATGTCTCTTTTTTCAGTAGTCAAAGTATTTCTAAAATATATGCTTAATTTTAATAAAATATATGCTTAATTTTAATAAAATATATGCTTAATCTGAAGTATTGTAATCATACTGCTACCTCGTACGATATTAACATATAAAATATTAAATTAAGAATAAAATTTAGAAATATTTTGACAACTAAGGAGAAAGGAGACATCCTTTATGAAAACACACAAAAAAAATTAAAAAATAATTTCAATAAGAAGTCAATTAACTCCCGGAGCAGATGTTTTAAAAATAAGAATTCATTCCACTCCGATATGTTTGACATTAGCGAAGGGAATTTGAGATCTGACTAACCAATTACGTTTAAAGTTTTTAATTATGAACTTATAATAAAATCCGAAGGCAAGAAAGTGTCTGTAAAGATTCCAGGCGCGACCAATCTGGTCTGCGAATAGACCGTAGTTAAACGCCATGTTAGGCTTAATGAAAAAAAAAAACCTATGCTGTATCCGATTCTGCTTTTAAAATATTTGTAAAAGCATATTAAAGCTTTTAAATATTTTAATTTTGTTTAAAACCTTCAAAAACTATTTCTTATAAAACAGGTATATCAAAAATTCTGTGAATTTTTTTCTATAAGCACTTTTTTTCAGAAACAGCGGTGATTTATTTCGTAGGAAGAATTTGAGGTGATCCATCCAGTATATTGGCGCCATCTACCGGCGGATTTTGAAAGTTTGCTTCCATCGTAAACAGGGCTTAATTACTAAGAAAAAAGTACCGAAGCCCTAATATTCTGCAGTTCTAATACCCGTAGTGTAACCCTCCCTACCCTCTTCCGCCGTCACTCTAATCTTCGTATTTATATTTCATACATTATTTTCAAAATTTAAAGCATTGTTTTTTTTTAGCAAAATAAAAATTTTAAATACATCGATCTGCATATATATGGCTACCAACTATTCCACTTTTTAGTTATTACTACTTCCAAATAGAAACCTTTGCCTAATCTTAATGTTAATTAATCGCAGAATTATGTGATTAAATAAGCTCATGATTATGATTCGGAAATAGTGTTAACACAAAAAATGAATAGTTCACAGCTATGCAGAATAGAAAGAAAGACTATTTCTGTTCACTCTTTATTCTTAACAAAATAGCATTAAAATGATTTGAAATGGAAATAAATAAATTTTGAATTTCAGACAGATTGAGCTTGAGCTTGCCCAAACCTGAAGACTGATATAAAAATCGAGCATGTTTCATTTCCATACAGTGTTGAATTCAGACACTTTTCTCCGGGGGGGACATTTCAGAGTTCTGGGGGGGGGAATTGCACTTTTTATCCATTAAAAGCATAAAATATAAAATCTCCCGGGAGGGACATTTCAATGCTCCCGGAGGGGGATGTCCCAATTTAACATTGTCTTCATCTCTTACGTGAACGACACTTTACGTCACATATAAGTGTTTTGATGCAAAAAAGGCAAAAGATTGGAAATGGGTGGGAAAGGAAAGGGCAATTTAGGATTCGTATTTCAGAAGCGTTATTGCACTGATCTCTGGATCACAGTGTTTAGGGGCTCAGGTGAATTCCGGACAATATTTAAATATTTACTAAAAATAGAGAAGTACCGGAGCTGAGATCCGGTGCGCTCTGGTACAAATTAAGCCCTGATCGTAAATAAAAATATTCTTTCTTATCAAACGTAATTAAAGTATAAGGAATACATAGTACAGCATAATTTGCATTTAATTTTGCTTATGTAATCAAACAATAAATTATGTTGTGAGTCAAGCTGCTTAGAAACTCATCGATAACACTTATTTACAAAATTTTCGCATATGGATTATTTGTTAATATTTCATTTGAATGTTTTATCTATTTGAACTGTTTCAGAAATTTAATACTGAGTAAAAAAAAATTATATATCCTCATCATTTTTATTTGTAGAAATCATTTGTCATTTTTAAAATGTACTTTTCTACAATACCAACCTTTCAATAACAAAATCTTCATGCTGTTTGTTTGTATGAAGTCTTATGAAATTGAAACGCAGATCAACAATCCGTCATTTTTGACGGGGTTATATACTAGTAAACATATAAAATACTTTAAATTTAAATCTTTCACAATCTGGCATTTTTAAAAACTGCATTAGTAGATTATACTACCATCCTTTTAGAGCATGTGGAGCCTCCGGCAACAACATGTAGACAATAGTTTTTCAAATAGGTAGACCGGGAGGCGGCAGCACAGACAACCACCTCATCGAGTTCACGGCTGAAATTCCAGAATTAGTTAAAACTCGATTCGCATATTAAAACGCAATCGGTCTGCCAAGTCATATCTTGGTGGAAAACACCTTAAAATCCGATTTTAGCGGCTGACTCGTAGGTTTACCATTGTGTTTTCCTGCACCCAGTTCTCCATGTTTTCATACTTTTGTGTGCAGGAAAACACAATGGTAAACCTACGAGTCAACCCCTATAATCGGGTTTTCACGTGTTTTCCACCAAGATATGACTTGGCAGGCCGATTGCGTTTTAATATGCGAATCGAGTTTTAACTAATTCTGGAATTTCAGCCGTGAACTCGATGAGGTGGTTGTCTGTGCTGTCGCCTCCCGTCTAAGGTTTTTGAGCTATGCTTTTATTAAACGGTGTGTTTAAAATGCTGTAGAATTCCCATGTTCACCTTGATTGAGTTAAATGTAAGGACATTATGAAGAGTGATGGAAGAATGCATTAATTTGTTATGTGATACTGTATTTAATGTGAACGACAGCCTAAGGAATATGAAAAAGCCCTTCAGGCTGTGCCGGGAGGAAAAAGGTAGCGCTCATAGTCCATGTTTTAAAAAATTCAACTCATTTTACTCAAACACACGAAGCTAAAATACTTGGAATCCGAATATAGAAGATTCAATCCCGGTTTTCGTTAATACAGAATTTGAATGCGAATTTCAGCATGAGAGTTACAGCATAACAAAAATCCGATTGTTTCAAAATGTCAGCCACACTAGAATTTCAAACTGCCATATATCAGCCATTTTTTAAGATAAAGCTAAAACAAAAAATCTTCCGGAATCCTTGTATCACGATCCCACACTTAACGGAAACAACTTTTTCAAATTATAATTTTTATATATCTTTTTGAAATAAAAATAAATAAAAATTCAACTGACCGCCATTTCGAAACAAGATCGCGCATGACGCTGGCCAACGAACTCTGTCGAGACCTTGGTGCGTTCTGTGCACATGATTAGTCACATTCATTATCGGTTCATAAATACGAGAATTACAGCATAATAAATATCAAAACGTTTCAAAATCTCAGCCACCCGAGAATTTCAAACTGCCATATATCAGCCATTTTTTAACATATAGCCAAAATAAAAAGAGTTCAAAATCCTTGTATCACGTTCGAATACTTAACGGAAACAAATTTCTTTCAATTTCTAATTATTTTAACAACGTTTTAGAATTTTAAAAATTAATTTTTTTTTAACTGGCCGCCATTTTGAAAGTAGATGGCGGATGAAGTTGGCTAACGAATTCAGTCGAGACCTTGGTATGTCCTACACACATACTCAGTCACATCCAAATCGGTTCATAAATAAATGAGTTACAGCATGATATATGTCATATATATATATATATATATATATATATATATATATATATATATATAACCATTAATGAAATATATTTGTAAGATGCTGATATGCAAATAGTTGATTTAATGGAATTATATGAACAAATATACGTTGAATAACAAAATATGAACTTTAATACAGTCCTAGAAATATAATTCTACAATACTTTACTAGCAATTTCTTTTCAACTAATACACTTCTCGCCAAACATATGCAATATATTTATTTACCAAAAAACCAACTAAGCCTAACAGCGCCTTTACTGGATATTTCTCATTTCGATGCTTGCTTCACAATAAAAATTAGAAGACTGGCTCTTTTTCAATTTTGAAGATATTCTGATCTCGCGATCTAAACTTTTTATAACTCGTGCATTTAAATCATAGATAATAGTAGTACTAGAGCGTCAGTGTCATAAAGGAAATTAAGTGTTTAAACTGTAATCATATATATATATATATATATATATATATATATATATGTACGGATATATGGATATATACATATATATATCTATGGATATATATATATATATATATATATACATGAACCAACATTTGAACGGATGGTGATCATGATCAATGAAAATATACAAAAATTGTTTGAAATTGCTTTTTTACAAACGGTTGCAATAGGATACGGATGTGACCGACTTTAATCATCTTGCAATGATATCGTTATATTTTATACCAAATAAGGATGGTCTACTGCAAATGTCATTAAAATAGCTTCATTATTGTTAAAATTATAAACACAAATCTGGCATCAAATTTGAGTGAGCCCTACTGTATGTTTGACTCAATAAATGAATTTATAAGCTAGTTTCTTGTACAAAGGTTGTTTGATGCATTTTGCCCTAAAAAAATATTAAACAGTTGTTTTGAATTACCCTGTGTAACTAATATTTAATGCTGCAATTAAAAATTTAATTACTTGCCATGATTGCGATATATTGTCATATTAGTTGTTACACTACCATGTTTTTTAGTTAAAAAATAAATAACATATTAAAAACTAGAAATCTATGTAAACCATTTTTAAATGGTTTCCATTAAACCTAAACGTATTCAAGGAAAAATTTTAAAATACTTTAAAATGCCAGATTTAAAACAATATAAAACATTTTAACAGCACTTATACACTCCGTTTTTATTTAATTTAGAAGATAAATTCATTTATGTATTTTTAACTAGAAATTCAATTAAAATAAATAACTTAAAATGGTGAAAGTAAAAAACTAATACTAATAAAAAATTAGATA
Organism: Maratus michaelseni; assembly: GCA_963931845.1. Lineage (NCBI taxonomy): Eukaryota > Metazoa > Arthropoda > Arachnida > Araneae > Salticidae > Maratus > Maratus michaelseni. The sequence goes on along the minus strand of OZ007589.1, from coordinate 183,121,317 downwards.
AAAATAATATAAAGTAAAAAGGAGAAACTTTTCAGAGGAAAAAAATGTTTATTGGATGAATATTTTGTTAGCTTAACGAAAAACAATTTCAGAATCGCAAATAAAAGTATCATTAATCTTAAAGCACATTTCTAGATAAGAAATTCACTAATGTTAAAAATTGCTACACTATTACAAATCATTGTTATTAAAAAAAAATGAGAGTTATTTATTTATCTCTTTTAAATCATTCCGTTTTGAATATATGTTTTTTTTCCTTGTTAAAATAACTATCACAGTATATTTTGAAAGTATATATTACATTATATTGTTTGTGATATCATTCGTAAAAGAAGTTGCAACTCATTTTAGGATTGTAATTATTTACGAATAAATTCTGCAAAATATTTCTTTCATAAGTAAATAATCCTTAAAATTACCTAAATTATTATTTATGGATATAATAAATTAATTTTTCAAAAACATTCGTTCTTTCTAAATATGAATAACATACAAAAGTATGTACAAACATGGTATATGTTTCACAATGAGGTATATGTCTCACAATGAGGTATATGACATGAAATATGTCTCATACTTCATGCTATCAAAACATAAGGATACACAACATCTTAACATTAACACTTGTTTATCAGTTATGGAAATATAGTTTTAATGATTAATTTAATGATGCTTTAAGCATTATTTTAATGATATTTACCTAATTATGTACTACCTTTACAGATTACTGTTTCCTATTTTTAAAAAAAATGCAGAATGGATATTTTTTATGAGCCACATTTATAGCCCTTATAGCACCACAACATAAATGTGATTTATATTTGAAATCACTGTGACAAAAATGCGACCCTTATTGTCAGTATTGTCAGGATGTTACTTTGATGTCGGTCTTTGTACCATATCGTGATAACTTGTAAATGAATTCGGTCACGGTGATATCGTAGCTTAAACCCTTAAAGTCATGGTGTGACAAGATAAACAATTCACTCAGTATCCACCATTGTGGCTGTGGCGTTTTGTAAGGATTATTACATCACAGCGACGTCACATCGACTGGCTGTGTTATTAGTGAAATTCCTTATAATTAACGACACACTTATTGGAGATTAAAATATGTAATATTGCGATGAAAGGAGGTACGAAACACTAACTGGCCGGATCGCATAAAATAATACTGGAAAAATATAATTTTACATATATTAGATAAAAATAATACATACAAATGCTGTAGTATACATATTTATACGAGAAGCTTTTTTTTTCAACCTAAGATTGAGCCTCTAAGCAGTCAGACAAATGATAAGAGGTAAGGGTGTGCGGTAGACGACTGTCCATCTCCCTAACTATGACCTCTGCTACTTACCGACGCCAGTTCGTAATTTTTAGCTGCGCTGTAGGCTTGTAAATATGGATGGTACGATCGATGCTCCAGTCAACGAAAGTTATGTAGACGTATCTGCTTTCTTCAAGAAGAAGAGAATATTGTAGCTGAAATTCACGGACAAATGACCCCAGTATATAATGAAAACTGTCTGAAGGACGGACAGTGCTGCTGGAGCAGTTTAAATGGATCCTGTTTGATCACCCCCTGCCGTATAGCCCCGACTTAGCACGTGTGATTTTCATCTCTTCCCTGAATTAAAGAACTAGCTAGGAAGGAATAGCTTTTAGGCGAATGATGAGCTTCAAACCATCATTCAGGTCATCTCACATCACTGGTAGCAACGTTCTTCGAAGAGGGGATCGAAAAGCTTGCCCACAACATGACTAATGACTCAATCTTCACGGCGAGCGATTATGCACAAAAATAACCATGTTGATCATCAGTATTTACCTTTCCGTATAATACACACACACACACACACATATATGTATGTATGTGTGTGTGTGTATGTGTGTGTGTGTACAAGGGTTTCGTTGAGGATTGATATTATGCCACTTTAGGACAAATTCTTTTATTTGGCGAATAATGGAACAGTCAAATTCGCCAAATTGCTATAGGTCAATTACATTTTTATTTGTTTTTTTTTCGTCTCTGTGTGTGCGTGTGTGCGTGTGTGTGTTTATGTGTACGCTGAGGAAACACTTTTAATCACCTTATCAAACAATTTATGTAGCTTATTGCATTAAATCGTACCATGCTACTTACATCACTCTATTTTGGAAACATGATTGACGTATGTTGTATTTCGGCAGATTTCTGCTTTTTAAAGAAGACTATCAAAATCCATGCCTTCCCCAAAATTTTGCCTTTCTTTTTTTCACATTCCTAGCATAACTGCCCCCAAGGTTTAATTTAAGATTTCTATCAGGATGAGGGTTCTGTAATAGTAATTTCACTTTAATGCATGATTTCTGATAAATGTATGAGAAGTAATGGAAGTTTAGAGTAATTTAGTAAATTATACTGTATGTATTGTCAGCCAGACTGTACGCATTTGCTTTAAAATATTTAATAATAATAAAGAACAAATTGTTATTGGTCTTACCTTTATGAATGTGAAAATTGACGAAAGCACAAGTACTAGAGTTGTACTGGAGAGTACTACGCAGAACTAAGGTTAAAAAGTATAAACGGAATCATCATAAGATCCCTCGTGGGTCAGTCTGTCTGTCTGTCCGTCTGTCACAGCCGTTTTCCTCGAAAACTAATGAAACGTAGAAAGTTCAAATTTGGCAGAGTTATAAAGATTATCAACCAACATATTTATAAATTATTACCCATTCACAAATATTTTATGAAAAAAATTATGAGGTGTAATTAAGGTACTTGAAAAAAACATTCTGTATATCGTGTATCGGGTATCATTCGAAAGATCTCGTAACATCGAACTCAAAAATATATTTCTTTTAATTTTAAGTATTATACTTTTCGAGATATCTTCGAAAATGTTCTGCAAAAATAAGTCCCCCCCTCTTTTTTCGAATGTACTGAAACTAAACTTATGAAAAAAAAAATTAGAGGCAGTATGAATTTATTTAATCCTTGCAGAAAAAATATATCGATTATTCTAGATCACATAGTTTATGAGGAAATCGCATTTTTCGTTACGCATAAACTTTACTTTGCGGGCGCTCAGCGGAGTAGTTGACGGTTGCTCGATGCACCTATCGACGGAGGATTGTTGATAATGATTTTTGTCGGTAATTACTCGAAATATTAATTAAAAACCTATCTAAAAAAACGCGGCTCGAACCAAGGTGACGTTGCAACTTTGCGACATATTTTCAATTTCGCTTGTCACAATGCCAAGTTTAAACTTTATACAACGTCTTTGTTTTGGGTAAGGCGTAACATAATGATAAATATTCAACATATTTCATTCCAATTTAATTCAATTATTGAAGGCAATTACTTAAAAATAATTCATAGAATAATTCAAAAAGATTGAAAGTCAGTAATTTTGATACAACAATCGTTTGTAACTCAATGTGTAATTCATTTATGATGAAAAAACTTTTCGACTACAAATCACTTCAATAATCATGCTGCAAATATCATGTTTTTATGTTTAAAGGTGAATTCTGTTACGTCAAATATGATTGACGCATGACTTCTCGTGAGCAACTCTGCGACCTCTTTCCAAAGCGTAGTTAGCACTCAGCCAAGTTTAAACTTTCTACAAGCTCTTTGTTTTAGAGTGAAAAATATTCATCGTTTTTCATTGCAATAGAATAATTCAATTATGATATGTGGTATTGTTTTACGTATACTAGTAACGTAACTAGTGTCTTTGAACACTTCTGATATTTTGTTTAACTATCTACTTTTGTACTAAGATTTTTTTTTCAAATATCTTGCGTTTTACCATTTTCCTATCTCTTACACATTACTAGGTATGTCGAGGTAAATTAAAATTTAATTATCGCAAGTGATTTCAATATCAACTTCAGAAAAAAACTAGAAATAAACTGTCGGAATATTTTTTTAACTATGGTCAAAGTGCATTCATTCAAGAATCTACTACCAGGGGAAAACACAATTATTGATAATATATTCGTTGACATCCACGTGGAATATCGCGTTACTCATTAATTTTTAGTAATTATAAACAAATTTGGATACGGTTTGAAAAAGTCATACATAATAGCAATATTTGTTACCAATGAGGCTTCATAACATTCTGAACGTTCATGGTATAGCCATCTATACTTTGCTAATACATATAACTATACCCAACCTTTCGATGTATAGTTTTATACGATGTCTTATTAATCTTTTAGCAACGATTTTTTATACTATTATAGTTAGTAATTAATAAATTTATTGTAAGGAAACCGTTGTACGCAGGTAAAAATCGCACTTAACTGATTTACTTATTTTAGCATGTTACTAGCACGAAATTTCTTTAGATATCTAATTTGAGACATTTCTAAAATTTCCTAATAATGTATTACTCATTTTCCCTGGAAATTTAAAAAAGTATTCAAAATATTTTCTTTATTCATTTATAAAGAAATGTATAAGCAACAAACTTTAATGTACAACTTAAGACTTTTTAAAAACATCACCTGTTAATTAATCCCGTGAGATTAGAGAACCTACTTCTTCGAATTATTTCTTTATAAATTTATTTTCTTATCCGTGGAAAGAGGCACATTTATAAAAATATTTCTCATTATAAATGAATTCTTTAATTTACAAATGTACATTTCTCTTCAATTTTAAGATACGTTCATTAAAGTATTTGAAATCGTGAAATCAAAAAGATTTTAAAATAAAAAAAGAATAATGTATTGTTTAAATGGAAGAAAAATAAGAAAATTCTTTTGTGCGTAGTTGTTTTAAGATTTAAAAGTGAAAAATCATATTTTACTGAAACGATAAGAAAAATAATACATAACTTCAAAAATAATTAAGATATCTGCAATATTATATTAATAAAAAGAGCCATAAAGTTTTTTATTGAAATATCATGCAGTTTTAAAATTTCCTATATTAATTATAAAGAATACTTATGGAGCAGTACAAATTTTCTTTATTTCAATTTTGAATTGAATTACTACAAACCTGAATAACGCTCTTTTCCGTTGTGGATATTTACAACGGCTGTTTTCACTAATAATGTCGAAAGATTTTTTTTTTAGAATGTAACGTTAAAAACTATTTTTTCATACAATAACTGACTTAAATGTTCAGGTTTTTGTCAATAGATAGCAGTCTTAGCATTATACAAGCACATGTATTCAATAATTAAAGAAATTACAGCAATGAGAGAATACTTATGGAACATACAAATTTACTTTATTTCAATTTTGAATTGAATTACTATAAACCTGAATAACGCACATTTCAGTTGTGGAGATTTACAACGGCTGTTTTCACGACTGTTTCAATGTCGAAAGAATTTATTTTAGAATATAACGTTAAAAAAGATTTTCTCATACAATAAATGACTTAAATGTTTAGGTTTTTGTCAATAGATAGCGGTCTGAACATTATACAAGCACATGTATTGGACAATTTTTCTCATTATAAGCTGGATACAAAGTAAGCAACAAATCATCAATAAGCTTAACTGTTAGAGATTTTTTTCTATATTTAATACATATTTGTTTTGATAAAGACGTAAATCAGTTTTTCACAATATTGCATGTGGTTATGAAGCTTGTAATCAATGCAGGGCTACCAAAAGGTCTTTTTTCTTTGACCAATTTTCCTGAAGAATAATTTTCGTGGACGATTTCTGCAAAATGTTTTTTACAAGATTAAAAAAAAAAAAAATCTATAAAGCAAATTAAAAGAACTGGTGTTCAAAAATGTGCCATTCGGGAGCACTATTAATGCTATTCATTTGCAATCTTCATCTTGTATTAGTGGAAAATAGTTAAGTTACAATGAACCTAATTGCAGTTAAAAATGGCATGCGGACTAATGGGACATGTCAGATTGGGAGAAGCCTAAAGGGGTTATATATAAACTTTGTCATATTATTGCATCTGAAATTTATGTTAATGATTATTTTGTCTACAAAAGACTTCATGTGTTTCATTCTTTTTATATATGTGTAAATAATACAATTTGACCATATAAAAGTTCATTAAAAACATTGCAAGGTAATAAAGACCATAATCAATTTTCGTTTAGTAAGTTTTACAAAATTAGAGAGATTTTCTTTTCTTAATGTAATATTTTGTTCATTAAAATTATAGCAATGCTGATATAATTCTTGAATTAGTCTTTGTAGGAAACATATCTCTTTAATTAATACGTTTTATTAGACACATGGCAAGGCCCATTAGACCCTGGTGATGGGGTTTAATGGGTCAAAAATGCATTTTGTAAATTAAAGCTATTTCTCTTTTAATAATTATGTTAGAACAAACGTTTTTATCTATTGATAGAAAACTATTTAAAGTAATTGTCTGAAAAAAAAAAAAACTTGCAATTTTATAAATTACACTTTTTCCAAGAAGAAATGTAAAACATATCACATTAGCCCCCATTCTTTCCTATTTTATTGTCAAATTTTATATATTTATTGTTCATTATCTATGAGGTACGATGAATGACAATTAAATATCCACAGAATTCAGTCGGCATCTACCAAAAGGTTTAATTGCATTTACTTTAAAATTTCAAGTTATATGAAATTAAATTGATCATGAATATTATTTTAAAAATGCACAATAGTAATTAAAAATTTGCAAAGATAAGAGCTCTACATAACCTATTAAATATTTTCCTGTTGCTAAAGCATACGTTTATGATTTTACATGAGAATTTTATAAGTTTTTTGGCATTTTTTTAAAAAGATGTTATGATATTCGGCACTATCCGGTATTTGGACTATTCGCCCTTTTGCTGAAAAGTCGGTTGGCCAAATATTTTGGATATTTAGCCGAATACTTTGGATATTGAGACATATAGATTCAGGATAAGTTAATAATTTCTTCTTTTTTCCGATGCTCTTCTCACATCCAAACTTGATATTTTCTGACACTGTTACGAAATCCTTGTTCACATGTTCTGTGGGCGGGGTTATGCTCACGGCGCGCGTTACGTAGTGTGACGTAACATCGAACTTATTAGAAAACAGCTTTGTTTTTGTCAGTTGGAATAATTTGTATCGTGAAAAATGGAGCTTCTTGGCGGCCCTCCTGAAATTTAATATTTTTTTCAGTCTAATAATCTTTATTAATTTACTTTTGTGTTTACTGTGTTGTCAAATAAAATAAGAAAAGACTACAAGACTTTTTAATGTGAAATCGTGATCGACACACTTCACCAGAATTATTTATTGTGTTTCTTCTTTCGAAATTACGTTCTTTCTGACTGTATCTGCTGCTGATTATGATTATTTTTTAGACACATTCATCCAGTCATTTTTATACTTAATTGCACAAGATTGGCAGATATTTTTATTTATATATTAAGAAGTCAAATAGCATTTTTCTGTTTTCTTGAAATGCTAAGAATCTTTTAGAGAATGGCGCCAAAGTTATAGATTTAAGCAAATTTTTTAAAAACACAATTATTGGGGAACTATTGATTAAAGATGATACCATTGATTACATTTACTATAATAAAATAAACAATGCTATTTAATTCAAAAGCTCTTGAATATTAATGTCTGTAAATTTCCTGCACATAAAATAATGACTTCGTTAATATGGGCGAAGAAGATTCGCAATGTTCAGAAGTATTATTATTTTTTCAAGAACAGCTTTAAATATATTTAATTCAAAATATTGTAGAATAATAATACAGTATATTAAAAATGCTCTTAACACTAATTCAATTTCAAATTGTATTGTTCGGTTGTATGAGTTCGAAATAAGTGAAAATAATGATGTTATATAAATAAAAGTATTTTTTGTCGCTGCGTGTTTAAATTGAGCATTTAAAGAAACATTGTATCTTTAATTAATGAAATGTATAATATTACATACTACATACGATGTTTGAAATCGAGTGTGAATTTTTTTCACACAAACTCTTTGCAAAAATATTTATTTCTCCAAGACTATTTTAGGATGTATCTAGCTTTTTATGTCAAAGAGTAAGTATTGTGAGGTCCCCATTAATATTGAATGTAACATATTGATAAATGTATGACTGGATATAATAAATGAATACTATTATTTATATTTTAATGGGAATAACATGCCACCTGACTTACAGAACTGACTTACAGACTTATAATTTGTGTATGAATTATACGTATCTACTGATAAAAATATACTATCAGAAATTTAGATTTAGGAAAAATCTTTAAAAAGTTTCAAATATTACAAGAAAATACATCAAGCTGATAAAACATTAAAATTTAACATTAAAAAAATTATAAACTATGTATACTTTTTTATTTTTTTTAAAAAGGTAGTATTCGGACGTCGAATACTCGGTATTCGGCCTAAGATATGCATGAATATTCAGTATTCGGCATTTCACCAAATCACTTTTCGTTACATCCCTAATCTTTTTGATGAATTGTATTCGGTGTTTTAAGTGGTTTCTGTAATATATATAAATTTTAGCATTTTTCTCTCTTTCCGAGTTTTAAATGCATGTGATATGTTTTCTTCTTAATGATTCCTGTATTATTTCATACAATATTCTATAATTTGAAAAATATAGCAAGGGCATAATAAGATTTTGTCTTTTGAATGAAAATCAATGTTTTCCATTTTCTTTTCCAATCTTGTTCATGGCTGTTTTCTTTCAAACATCAGACGACTATAGTCACTTTTTAACAGGAATCAGAGAATTTAGATGTTTTCCGTCTATATACTCAGACGTTTTATTTGTATTATAATGTCAAATACTCATGCATTTTTGGCCCCAAATAAAAAAAAAGATTACTTTTAATTTTGAACTTATGATATTTATATAGATTTCAAGTACAGGTAATTTTCAGTATTGAAAAAAAAGAAAAAAAAAACAAGAATGTTAAAAAAAAAAAGTATTTGCAGATTATGGTAACACGCCAGAGTAGTCAAGATAAGTAAATACATTATAATTTTTAACTTATGTTTTTGCATTTTCGAACAGAGTTGAAATGTGTTCTAAATTTTAATTCGTCTATCTGGCCACCTGTCCATACTCTAACTTCAGTAAATAAACTTGGATTACAGCAATATTTGAAAATGTGTTTTTGAATTACTATAGAATGCTACTTATTTCAAATGGAGTGTGTAGCATTTATACTTCATTTATAGAGCACAGAAACGAATTCCGTTTCATTAAGATCTTATAAAAAAATGTTTTCAGTGTATTTTAATGATTTTCCACTATTAAAAACACTGTGAAACTGATATTCAATACTGAGAGGCAATACAAAACAATGTCTATAAATATGGAGTACGTGACATTTACCGTTAATTTACTAAAACACATAAAATAAATCGGTTATAGTACTGTGTTTGCGGTATATTTATTTGAAGTGCTTTTAGAGTTGTTGATATGTCTTTTTAAGATAACTAAACTTTAGTATATTACGTGATGTTAATAATTTCTATAGATTATATAATGATCTGTATAATATAATGGGCTATTAATTGTTTATATATTCTTTCAATTGAACCATACTTAACTTTTAATTGAACTATACTGAACTATTCTACGAGATGTCTGTAGAATATAAATGAATTCTCATACAAGGCTGCGCAAAAGAAATACCTGGATATATTGCCGTCAATGGATGAAAACTGCACGAAATATGTTTTTAGCCGTGTTATTTTTTCTAAATGAATTGCATTTTAGCATATCATGAAGTATGTTTAAAAATCTGTAGCTCATATACAGGTCTGCACATAATACTTCGAATACCTTTGAATACACCGACTATGGACAGTAATAGCTGAAAATGGGTTTTTAGTTGTGCAATGTGTTTCTTAAATTACTTATTTAGGTATTTTCTTTCACCGTAGTAAAAGATGAAGTTTCATAACAAAATTCTATATATATATATATATATGTGGTTCATAGATTTCTATCTTCATTTAAATAATTTTCAAAATCCTTCATTTGTTGGTACCTATGTAACAAAATATACTTTTTTCCGTATATTCAGTATTTTAGGACCAATTGTTGAGGATGATCATTATTATGTCTTTCATTATCAATTGCGGATAAGAATGGTGTATGAAATTTCTATAATTTTCCAAAAATATCTCCATAACTTTATATTAAAACATCACATAATTATATTCAACATATGAATAATACCTAAATAATAGTGTAAGAACTTAAAAAAAGCAATTCTATATAAGTAATGTTTTAATTATATAATACTTCCATGATCGGGGTTCAATGCATATACTAAATACACGGACACTTTTATGAATAAATGAAAGAAATTGTGATTCGTGAAGAATCCTCCATAATTTTAATACAGAACGCAAATATATCTACACTCTTAAAAAATCCTTGAATTGAACATATTTTTTCGTGAATTATATTTCTTGAAAACTCAAAAGTTGCCTGTTTGATTTTCCGATTTCCCCCAAAACGGAATTCCTACGTATGACATTTTCCCATGAAAAGATGAAAATTTCCTGAAATTCTACAGTCAAAAAACTCTTCAAATAAGAAAATAATCTGCCTCAATCACAAGGGTGATTCGGCAATTTACTTTTACTTTTTACATTTTTTGTCGACATTTTTTGAGAGTGTACAGACATCGTTTCTTTCTATGATTTCAATGACTTTTCTCATGAATGACACGTTGTCTTTCTAGCAGTTAAAAGCAGTAAGGAACTATATCACTTAAAATGTCATCAGAAAACATTATTTAAAAATTCTGAATAGTCTGGGACAAATGTATGAAACGTTCCGCGATAGATATCAAATCAAACGATTCATTGTACTTTAGACGTGAATTTATTTATTATGAAAGTGTTCACAGAAGAATTACAAAATTATTTTGCGTTTTATAAGAATAATATTTTATAAGAAATTTCGTAGGGAAATCCCTATTTTGCAAATACAGTGAATATATGAAAAGTAAGATCATGAATTATATTTTATTTTACTGCTTTATTAAAAATGAAATTGTATTAGGTCTACTTTAATTATAATATTTCAACCATATTCAATAACTTCTGAGAAACCATCAGAAAACGGAGACTTAAAAGTTGCAAAAGTAACACTACATTTTGTATAAACTGTGTTTAATTTATAAATAAATAGATTTATTTCATTTTCGAACCTATGTTTTACATATAATTACTTATAAACTATAATTTCTATATGAATATCTTTTACTTCATTATTTTAGAATACATAGTTATTTAAAAAGAGAATATAATACTGATTGATTATATGAGCCCAGTATGGCAGCTAAACAATGTTTTAAAATTAAAATGCTTAATTAGTTTTGTACAGATTTTTCTGAATCGCTAAAGTAAATTAAAAGAATTTAATGAATCTTTTTTGTAGTAAATATTAATAATCTTCTTTTAAATTTAGAGATGAGTTTTCAGTTCATATTGGTAATTATTTGAAAATCTTTCATTGATTTTCTATGCTGCTCGTTTTGATTCAATGTATTCAAATTAGTTATATAATTAGCACAATATTATGATACAGCATTCATATATTTCACATCATATTTCACCGGTACGGTGTGATTATAAACTTCTTGAAGTGCATCATTATTTACAAATGGAATGTTCTGCAGGAATAATGGACGTATTATTATATTATTGAAATTTCTGATTTAATTAATACAATTGTTTATTGTATTCGCATGAATATTATGATTAATTAACATTCTATATATTAACGCCTGTATACACTACTCAAATAGAAAATATCAAGAATAGCTTTAGCTTTCATGTGTAAACAGAAGCGATGGTTCACGGAAATAACCGCAATTATTTTAAATGTTTTAGTCATAAAAGATAAATAAAAAATTAACATACTGCATTGCAGAAAAATCAGTATTTAAAAAATAATTAAATGAGTTCAGGATGTCTGTATACAAAATTCGCTTTGTATAGTTTTCAATTAAAAAATTAAAGATATAAAAAAAAATCGTTTTCTAACTGTTCTAAAGAATTTATTCTTCTTATCCCCTTACCACACTAAAATTGTTATAAATATGTAAGATAATTAAAACTTCATGAAAATAGTGAATAATATTTAAAATGCATATTTTGATGATGTATTTTTGTATGTACAATCCCGTTGCGAAACAACACACATGTCACTTTTTGTGAATTTTGTATGTGTGGTTTTTTTCACTAATTTCCATGAAAGATAGTAAAACGAAGTCAGGCTTTGAAGATGCTGGGCGAAGAGGGACGTATTCCATTTGACGAATTTGACGAATTTGTCTGATTTGTCTCAAAATGTATCCTCTAAGTTTGAGCTTTATCGGAAATTGGAAGATTATCTCTCCGAAATTAAATAAGTAGGTTTTTTTTTACTATTCGGGAGGCAGCAATGTCAGTTTCAATATGCATAAAAATGTAAAACATGAAAACTAACATGATAGAGAACTGGAGAAAATATATTTTTTGAAATAGTAAATATATTTTAAAGACAGTATTACCTTTAAAACCGGGAAAAATACCCTTATTTTATTTTTTTGCACTTTTATATTTTCGTATTCTATCCAGGAATCGGGGTTGGCAGTTTGAAAATACAGAAAAAAATGAACATTTTCCCTCTTCGTCTGTATGAAATACCGATTATATCCAGATATGTGCGATGCCATTTTAACGTAGGCAAACTGCCGAAAATGGAAGCTCATCCATTACGGTTTTTAATTAATATGTTGAGTTATTATCTAAAAATAAAAATTCTGAGCCTCAATGTGTATGCGGATCAAACATTGTCTGTTTGTCATACACCTACTTGCGAAGATTCCTCTAACCATCACGAACAAACACACACACACACACATACAAACATCTTCATTTTATTAATATTCATATAAACTCTTTAAATATATTATATTCACAAAATAAACTTTACAAAGCCAAAAAAAAAAGTCCAAGCTTAAAAACAAGAACACAAGATGAAAGTTGTATCTAAAAAAAAAGGCGTGATATCAAATTCACAAGCTTATATATATTCTGGTAATTATTTAATGTTTTTTATTAACAGAGTTTCCATATGTATGTGATGTTCACCATATGTTTAATATGTATGTGACGTTCATAAATATGATATGTTGATAGAAGTCCTTCTCTCTTGTACTAAATACATTAAAACGTGTTTTTAAAAATAAAATTTTTACAAATTTATGGCGGCAATCTTTCCATACTTTACACAAATTTCAAAGCAGCCAAGTGCACAGTTAATATTAGAAGTTTGAAATTATTAATTAATCTAATTTTTTTCTCTTTTTTTACACATATATTTTATTTTTAAGCAAGCCACCATCACGCTTGCTTTTTAATATTTTTAAGTTTCAAAAATATGTAATTATGTGTTTAGTACAGGAGAAAAGGATTTCCATGTACATATCATATGTAGGCACTTCATTTATATATGGATTACCAGCTGATCCACTCGGCGTTCCCCGGTTCCGTCAAATAATAATACGAAACACGAAAAATTGAATACGAAACAGTTCCTTTGATAATCCTTTCGTCTTTCTGAAATGAAGTAGATAGATCGACCCCGAAGCTGAAGTAAATTCAATACCACCGGCTTAAATGTCTGCATCATTTGATTCAAAGAAGGTCAGTTTTTGGTCAAAATTAAAAAAAAATTACCATATGATATTCACAAAATTTGCATTTTCGGAATCCGAAAAATAAACTATATACATACTGTATTTTTCGTATCGATACCTCTAATAGTTTTCTTAATACTGGAGGATGAGTGAAAATAAGAATATTTCTTTCTCTTGGATTATCAAACAGGAAACTTTATTTTCCGGTTTCGAGAAAAATAACCACTTTCGGCGCACACGCAAGAACGCCTTTTAGTTCCCCACAAAGGGGTGTATTAATTTCTAAACAAATTTCTTACACGTGTCCCGGTTGCCTACGACACCGTATAAAAGATGTGACGTGCCACGCAAGCGCTGAAAAATCTTGTAGTTCCAGTACTCATTACCAGGGGGCGTATTGTGTTCTAAACAAACCTTTTACCAAACAAAATTCCAGTATTCGTCCCCGCTGCCTACGGCACCTTTTGAGCAGGCGTGCTGCGCACACGCTACAATATTTTTTAATTTCAATTTCCACCGCCAAGGGGCTCGAAATATATATCTTTCTTAGGTATCTATACCTTAATTATTTCATGTTAAATTCAATTTAACCCGTTGAAATCGGGCCCGTAGAACCCGAGAAAATAAATCATACTCCTGGAGATTAATATTCATAAATGGCGGTAACCAAGGGCTGAAAAAATTATTCCGAAGTTTATTTAGTACCTGGGAGACCTGGGAGAGTGTTAGAAAAGATTTTGTTTAAACCTGACCAATATTAAATGCAAAGTCTTTTAGTTTCTTTTACACCGCTAGGGGGCACACTTTGCTCTAAACAAACCTCTTTCCGAACGAAACTTCAGCACGTTTCCCCGCCTCTTACGGCACCGTATAGCAGGCGTGCTGTGCACGAACAGTAATATATTTTAGTTCAACTTTCCACCGCCAGAGGGCTCCAAATCTATGTCTTTATTAGTTATATATATGGTAATTAGTTCTGTAAGGTTGAATGAATCAATTCCCGTTGAAATTGGTACCGTAGAATCCATGAACATTCATCCCCCCCCATCCAGATTAATATTCATAAATGTTGGTGACAAAGGGCTTAAAAAATGATACCGAAGTTTATTTAGTGCTTAGAAGATCTGGGAAGAATGTTAGAAAAGATTTCGTTTAAATCAGACCAATGTTAAATGCAAAATCTTTTAATCCCACTTTCATCCGACAAGGTGCTTACTGTGTTATAAACAGGCCTCTTTCCAAACAAAACTCCGGCAGATGACCCCGCTGCCCATAACACAATATAGCAGGCGTGTTGTCCATGCACTGTAAAATCTTTTAGTTCTACTTTCTACCACCAGGGGACGCCAAATCTGCATCTTAATTAGTTATCTATATCTTAATGAGTTCGTGATAGGTTGAATGAACCAATTCTCGTCGAAATCGGGCCCATAGAACCAGAAAAAATAAATCCCCTCCTGGTGATTAATGTTCAAAATGATACCGAAGTTTATTTAGTATCTAGGGGACATTAGAAGAGTGGTAGAAAAGGTTTTGTTTTAGTCGGATCAATATTTAAAAAGTTTGATTTGGGAGGCAGGGGGGGAAGGCGGGAGTTTCAATCAGAGCATAATGCGATATTTAAATTAAGACCGGCTCCCCCTCCCGCCTCCCCCCTCAAAATTAAACTGACGACCTGTAACATTAAGAATTATCTTTAACATTTGAAACGGAAACAAAATGACTCGGTTGAAACACAAACAAAATGGCGCTTTTTTTATGTTTTGACATACAAATACAGAAAGTTATTATTGCCAATTTCTGAAATCAAATACATAAATGACGTCACTTCATGAAAAAACTCATGATTTTTATTGAAAAGAGGACAAAATTCACTATACGGAAGTTGCTATTAGCTGATAACCTTTTCATCCGCCAGCCCCGTTGACTTCTAGTCGTGCTTACAATCCTCTCAGCTACCAATCACAACTGCCCTCCAACGGTGTTTGACTTCCAATGGGCTGTTTATGACGTCATTTGAAATAAACACCAAAACACCAAAAAACGTTAAAAACTCATAAAAAATTTAAATATAAAAAAATCTACTAAAAAAATCCATATCGTGCTAATTAATAACCCACCCTTCTCTTTTAAATTTTTTATTTTTAAAGAATTATCAACCCTCTTCAAGCTGAAAATAGAAAAAAAAACAAGTTGTAAATTGTACGTCAGACGTGACAAATGAGGTACGTTCGTACTATAGCTAATTTAAATATTCATATCTTGAAGATTTTTTAATTATGTAAAATGAATTATATCGTCTGCAGATTAATTTATGTATTAAAATAAGTATCTCGGTCGCTTGACGATTAAACCTCAGAATCTCCTATAACAAGAAAGCACCGACGTCTTTTTAAAAAAATTAAAATTTCTTAATAAATACTTTTATTAATATTTTCTAAAGTTTTGATTCGATTTTCATAAAATTAGAAATGTCTCGACAAAATTCTGCAAAGATAATATATCTTAAATTTCAAACCATTCGATTGGGTAGTTTTTGCGTTGTTATATGCGGACGGACGGACAGACGGACCAGACGATGACAATAGGTTCTACGTATTTAAATAATTACGAACGCACCTAATGACGATTTTGTACATAACTGAGGTCGAAATGGAGGCAACTAACGAACCAATCTAGCATAATGGAAAAAATGTCTCAAAATTCAGAAATCGTTGTACGAATTCCGAATAAACTTTATTGAAAAGAGGACAAAAATTTACTGTATTAGGCTAAAAGATTGGAATCGGATCCCTGTTACAAATGTGGAAAAATTGCAACGAAACGTGAAAGAACACTAAAAATGGTATAAAAAATTAAATTAAAAAAAAGCTAATGCAAAATACCAAAATATGGCTTCGAGGTGCATAACTACATTCATAGAAGTATCTTTCCACAAAATTTTATAGCTGTGCGTGCAGTCTTCTCTTCAGAACACCGACACACAAACTTCTTTCTTTATTATAGTTATAGATTAATTAATAGAAAATGTTAACTGCTTTCTATTGATTTTATTGTATACGGATTGTTCCTAATATATTGAGATGCGTAGTATAAGCAACGTATTGTAAATTAGAAAAATATCTGTTTTCACTGAAATAAACTCTAATATAATAATTTTAACTAATTTTAGGATCACATTCACAGTCTAATTTTTTTTCTGCATAATTAACAACATCATGGGTAATTATTTTTGCGTAATAACAGCAATTATGTGTAATCAATGGCTTGTTAAGCAAATTACTGTATTTTCTTTAACGATAACATAATTTGTAGGAAAGAACAATTAAAGGTCAGATTTATTTTAAAGCAAAAGTATAATCTTACGTAATATATCTGGTTAATATTTATTCATTATTAATTTAACATGGCTTTTTGCCATGCATACGTGCAAAGTAATAGATCAAGTTAATATATGTGTACAACTATTTCTGAATAGTAATATTTGTGTTCATTTAATCATAAAAACCATCATTAAATAAAGCGATTATTTCTATTCGGAAAAATGTGATACTCCAATTACAAAAAAACTTCGAAGGTATAGCCATTTCTTCCTAACTGTTTAAATAGATATACAGCAGATTCATTATGTACTTTTATGTTTAATTAATAAATGTGATTTCATTTTAGTCAGAGAACAAATGAATCATGTCTAAAAGAATAGTTTAAAATCGATTAGGCACGTCTCCCTTGGCAGGGCAGGCTGCCAACAGGGAAGGCATAGGACATTTGCCTTTTATTCAGTCACACTAAAAGCAATAGCCATGAGGTCACACAATAGACATCTTACTAGAGACAATAGGAGAAAAATGAAAACTTCAGCACTTAGCAATGGTATTTGTAAATAACTCAACTATTCTCGAGAGAAAGAATGCAAATGTTTTTCAAAGTGAAAGTGACGGCTTAGTGTGCATTTTTTTTGTACGACTAAGGAGGAAAAATATATTGATGAAAATTAATTGGCAGTAAAATAAAAAACAATGATTTGGAAAAAAACGCATCAGTTAAAACATCTTAATTTGGAGAACGACTTACTTGTGAGACTGATATAGTTAATTCCGAAATTTGATCGTTTATAACAACGCAATACAAGCCCTGCTGTCAGACTTATGCATACAGATTTAGAAAGGTGGAAAACACTTTATTATTTTTATCTTATTTTAATATAACCTATTAATAAGAGATAAGTTTTTTGAAAATAATTTTTCCCAAAATTAGACGCTTTCTTTGTACAAAATACTATAGATTACATGTTATTTTTAGTTAGAGCCATTGTGTTGTATTTTTACTTAATATGATTAATAAACCCCAACAGTTTAAAAAAATGAATAAATATTACTTCTAAGCAATAAACATCTCTGTTTCAAATAACTAAACATATGATGTCTGATTGCAATTATTAACTAGTCAGATGTAACAATTACAAAACTTTCTTCTATCTCATACATGCTAACACATCAAAATTCGCTAACACAGTGCCAAAATTAAAGGACAATCCATTCCCATAATGAGGATTCTAAAAGTATAGGTTCGTTGAATTGTGTTGATGTAAACAAGAAATATTAGGATCCCATTTTTTAAACAAATCATTCAATTTCGGCACCCACCTTCTTAGAGGTCTCCAACAAAAATTTCTACCCCAAAGAGCATAAAAACGACACCCGTTGGGCAGTATACACCCATGTGAAAGTGTAACAGAATGTAATGTTTGATTAAATTATGTGATTTAGTTTTTGAGATATAGCTATCGCGAAAATCGTGAAAAGTGTAGCATAGCAACGCAACCTGTTATAGGATTTACACGAAAATCAAATCCTCACCTATGTCAAGGTCTAACAGAATATGAAGTGTGTCGAAATTCTGTGCATTAGTTCTTGAGATAGAGCTATTGCGGAAATCGTGAAAAATGCAGGTTAAATTTACATAAAAGCCTAATCAGTGACAACTTATGTCATCGTCTAACTGAATCTGAAGTTTGATTAAAATCCGTGCATTATTTCTTGAGATAGAAATCGTGAAAAATGCAGCATAGCGGCGACACCTGTTGGGCGATTTACAACACAACCTGATCAGCAACAATTGATTTCAACATATAACCGAATATGAAGTTTCATTAAAATCCGTACATTGGTTCTTGAAATAGAGCTATTGCGTAAATCGTGAAAAATGCAGTATAGCAACGCCACCTGTTGGACGATTTACACCACAACCTAATAAGCAATAACTTATGTCAACGTCCGTGGGATATTTTCCGTGGATATTTTCTCGAGATAAAGCGCCGCAAATTTTTTTATCACATAGAGACAGAGAGACTCAGAGAAAGACTTTTTCTGAAAACAAAAAACAGTCAAATCGTGTTTAGAACCTTCTAAAATCTATAAATCTGTCAAAAATCGGAAATTGAAAATTTTCATGAATACAATACTTTTTTCTTGTACAGATATAAAAAAGTAAAATATTAGAGCATTTTATTTATTTCAAACATAAAAAAAAATGCAGAAATATCTCAGACAATAAAAGCCATTTTTTAAAAAACATTTCAGTCTCCAAACTAACCCTTCATCAGTACAATGTTAATCCACAACCAAAGACATTTAAAAATACACAAGTATATCACTGGAGTGATAACTGAGTTGACACTGATATATTACTGAGTTGTTGAACAACAGCTATGATCAGCAAACAACAGCTGTGATCAGCAAACAACAGCTATGATCGATCGACATTGTACTGATGAAGGGTTCATTTAGAGCCTGAAATGTTTAAAAATATTATTTTTGTAGTGTGATATATTTGTGTATTTTTTAGCCAATGTTAAAAGTAGACGTTTTATTGAAGACGGATTTACACTATTACAGAGTTCTCCCCTTAAAAAAGCTTGTACTGTTCCACTACAAAAAATTAAAAGTACAGTTTTTCTTAAAAGCAGGTTTTCACGATTACAGATATCTCCCCTTAACAAAGCTTGTACTGTTTCACCTGAATATTCGGTTCTACTCTGACGTATGCCCCTTAGTGTTTTATTGATTTAACTGCAAATTTTGACCCTGAGCATGTTGGACAACAATTTTGGTTATCGATCGACATTGTACTGATAAAGGGTTCGTTTGGAGCCTGCGACGTTTACAAAAATTGTTTTTATTGTATGATATATTTGTGTATTTTGCAATCATTTTTAAATGTATGAAATAAATAAAATATTTTAACTTCTAAACTTTTATTTATCGTTTTAACGAATTACAAAGAAATACTGTAATGATATTCAGTTTTGTGTGAAATATAACAGAATTATGTTTAACTTTTATTAACATCTATTAATATTTCCAATTTATCTTTGGTTGGCCAAGAACAGTGCAGTAAGGTTGAAAAAGAATGGTCTAAAATGCTTCCATTTATAGCAATTATAGTTTTGAATGACAACAAAATTGCACATTTTCATATTTCGTTCATTTTTAAAGTCCCCCATTATAGTATTATCTTACAATTCTTGTCAATAAATGGTAATAACAACTACACAACACGCAAACAAAATTCTGTTATAATTCACACAAAACTGAATATCGTTGCTGTAATTCTTTGTAATTTGTTAAAACGATAAAAATTCTTCTGTCTGTAATCTGTAAATATCTGTACATTTTTTCAAAAATGCATGTATTATGTACTTATGCATGTATTATACCTTTCATGAAAAAAAATGACCATCTATCTTCTTGTCTTTCATTTTCAAATTGCACTGTGGCGTGGCTTTCATATCCATAATTTATCCCAAAATAATCGTTCATAGATAGTAACAACGGATCCTTTAAACGTGAACTAAATGACAGCTAAATTATTCTTCCTACGCAAATAAATATTTTCAGGAAATTTTATACAAACTCTTTCTCTGTATAAAACGCCATATTCAGAAAGAGTGGAATTTTAGCCAAATAATAAATGAGTGATGTCTAATAGCACACATTGAAAAGTATTCGAGTTTTAAATGGGAGCAAAAGTATATTTATTCATTTCATCGTTAAATGTATTACAGCCGCTACAAGAATACGTTTATAACTCCTACACAATATAAGTTGTGTAGACGTGTTGCAAAACCTTTAAATGTTGTGTATTACAGTGCTTGCGAAACATGAAAATATATTTCAATCGTGGATTCATATAAATAAACGAGAATGCTGTGTGCCACAGGAGTTTAATAGAACACGGAAAATTATCTTCCCGACGATAAATACCACGAGTAAATAAATATAATATTAACAAATATAAAAAAAATATTCAGAACTTTATTTGATGAATGCTAAAGAATTGTAATAATGTGAAATTTGCACTGTGAAATGCATTATGACTAATCACACGATCGTAACATTAAAAATAAATAAATAAGATTGCATGTAGCCATTCTGTATTATATCATAAATAACTTTCTTTCAGTTGTAGATAATATATTCGTAAGTATTTTCACACCAAAAATATAAACATAAATGAAAACTTTTAACTTAAAAAAAATATTTAATTTGTGTAACTTCTCATTATTTAGAGCGGACGTTTTTCATTCATCTTTCTTCCTAAAATATAACAATTAACATCCAATGGTGAAAATGTAACTTAATTATATGTATCAAATTCATTTATAAGTAAATATATGATGTAATCACTATTTATGAAGTATTCGTTGAAATAGTTTACAAATCTGCGATACAGCTTTAAAATCATCAATAATTTAATTTGTAAATACCAGATTTATGTGAAATACTAAGTCTTCTAACAAGTCCAAATTACGTATCTTTGGAAGTGCGCTGATTGAATTATCACAGAAAATTGGTAATTCTAAAGCATAAACTGAAATACCTACTTGAAACTAGGCAACCACTCAATTGCCATATAATTTTGTAAAGCAAAATTCCTTTATAATTCCATATAACTTTTATTCTAAACATGCATTTAATGAATGTTCTAAGAAATAACTCTAAGAAATTGATAAAAAAATGACTCCCAATACAAAAACATTATTTTTTTAAAGAATCTTATGACACACAAGTTTGTTTTATTTTTGTTAATAATAGATATATCCTGTCAAAACTTTGATGATAGAACATTCATTACCTTCCAAAAGTTAAGATATAATAAGTTATACGTGAATCGCAACAGTTAGACAAGAAATAAATTACTCAATTAATTAGACAATTACGGAAAATTTTTGTTTAAGAATTGTAAATTAAGCAGATATTGTTTGCATTTTAAACAAATAATTACAAAGGCAAAGAATTTGGGCGAGATCTTTGCCGAAAAGGTATTTATATAATTTTGCATAATTTCAACATCATGCTTAATTTACAAGTAAAATATTAGAATTTTTCTTGTATGTTGACACTCGAAGAAAATGCATAAATGACAGTTTTCTGAAAAATGATTAAATAATAGGATTTTAATATGGTTAATATACAACTCCTAATTGTAATCAACGTCCAATT
The DNA here is from genome assembly GCA_963931845.1 of Maratus michaelseni. NCBI lineage: Eukaryota > Metazoa > Arthropoda > Arachnida > Araneae > Salticidae > Maratus > Maratus michaelseni. The sequence goes on along the minus strand of OZ007589.1, from coordinate 183,099,182 downwards.
CTCTTTGCATACTAGAAATAAAGTTATGTGTTATTGGATAATAAGACTGTATTTGATATCCATTGAACGAAGTTTGAGAAGAACATAAGAGCCTAGAGTATACAGCAGTCGCGAGCTAATATTAAACAAATAGATGCTTTCTTTTCAAAATTCTCATTTGTATTAAACTATTTTTAAATTATACTTTTCATGTAGTATACCTGAAATTAATGGCTTGTATATCTGAAATTTTCGTTTTTCAATTTTTGTTGCAGTTTCCTTCAGGGAGATTTTCAATTTCGGAACCAGTGAGCTTTAAGATATCTTTTCATGTAATAACCTTGCAAAATCTACGTCTGTAAAATTCGGAGATTCTTCATAGACTATAACAAACTCTCAAAATTATTCCAGATTTTAATTATGAATATCTTCAAAAATAATCATAGAAACTCCGTTAAAATATTCATCTAAGCTAATGTAGATTTGAGTTTCGAAATACATTTATAGTGAACGTTTTGAAAGCATTGGGATCTTTTTGCGCTGTTTCGATTTCTGTTGCAGTTTCTGTGGACGATTTTCAACTTTTAAACCGGTGAGTATTGCGATATCATTTCATTTAATAGCCTTGAAAAATCTACGCCAGCAAAATTCAAGAAATTCGTCATAAACTATAACAAACCCTCAAAATTATTACAATTTTTAATTATGAATATCTCCGAAAAAAATCATAGGAAATTCGTGAAAACTGAGATCTGAGCTGATTAGAAGTTGTAGATTTGTATTCTAATATCAAATGTAGGTGTTCATTTTGATAACCCTAAATATTCGTTTTTCAATGCATCCCTTAATCTTATTTTTTAATATAAATTTAAAGATACAAATCCAATCAAATAGCTATTTTAATTTTTCTCTTTGATAATTTGGTGATTAAAATGTCATAAACATTAAAAGGCAGGACATAAAATATTAATACTTATAAAAAAAACCTTTGATTTTAAAATATTAATAATATTCCAATTAAAAAAATTATTAAATTTAGTTTATTTAAAAACAATAGGAGATTTGAAAATTTTTGAAAATGTATCTATTTATACTGAATGTATTAAAGATATTGGAACTTCCAGAATATTAGATTCGATTTAAAGTACAAAATTTCTTTAAAACACTTAAGAGAAAAACTGTGCTTTTTAAAGTGATACAGCATTTTCCTGCAGTCTGAAATAAAAGCACAATATTATTAGACGGACGTATTCCTATACTAAGAAAGTTGAAGAGAAAATAAATTTAAATTGTAAACAATAACAAAGAGAAAATGCAACCGAAAAACAACAGCAAATTCTAAACGGTAAACCGGTGCATTGAAACATAAATAAACAAGAAGGAACAATCATGCATCCGGCATAGATTCCGGCACACTTTCAAACACTAACATAATATTTTTAAGAAATTTAATATTTTTCATAAGATGAAATGAAAAATCTAAATAAGCAATTTAAAAAATACATAATTCATTAAAAATACATTTTCAGCAATTGCAGACGATATTCGAAGTCTTTCGAGCAGCCCTGTATATAATCTACATAATTTGTAAACAACACTTAATACACTAAAAATTATATAAAATTGCATATCACAGAGGAAAGAGCACTTCCAGCAATTACCGATCGTAGTTAGTCCTTTAACTGAATTCACTTGTGAGTCTCTGTACATGATCGAAAAATCCTATGCGCTCCATAATCTGTAGAAAATAAGTTGTATTGAACCTTAGTGATGCTTTTAAATTTCATTATGTTTGAAGTATGGTAACATGTTCAAAATGCACCGTAAATGATTTTTCCTCTTAGATCTTAATGTAAAGGAATTATTTTGTACGTCCTATAATCGAAATATAAATGCAACAAATTGTATACTCCGGTAAATTCATGTTGTATTCCACCACAGTAACACTTATTAATTTAATTATACGAGGGCATTTCGAAAAGTAAAGATACACCGTACGCCGGAGGAAAAGAAAAGTTTTGGCAAGCAAGTTGGCAACACAGGTGTTAACCTTGAACCGTTAGCTTTCTCATTGCGGTCGTTCGGCATTTCAACGTTGATTCTGGTTGGAGTAGGTCGTGTTTAAAATGGTTCCGCCGATTCAGAATCCCGCCAAATGCGAAGTGCGCTCCATCATACGTTTTCTTCATGCAAGAGGTCATCGACCAGCGGATATTCACAAAGAAATTGTTTCTGTTTATGGGAACATTATGAATCGACAAAATGTAACGAAATGGTGTCGTCATTTCTCTGAAGGTAGGACCGATGTTCATGACGAACAAAGAACAGGTCGGCCATCTGTGATCTCTGATGCCCTTCTTCAGAGAACGGAGGAAGCAATTCGTGCGAATAGACGTCTCAAATTGAAAGAATTGCATCAGATCATACCGGAAGTGATGAGATCAAAGATGAAGTTGAAATGTGGTTCCGACAACAGGCGGAAACCTTCTATGACTGTGGGATACAAATGCTTGTGCCCCGACTTAACAAATGTTTGGATAACGGGGATGATTATGTCGAAAAATAATAAATAATCCAGTTAATAAGATGTAACTTACGTTTTCTAAATAAATGTTTTTTTTTTTTTTAAATGCGAGCCATTGTATCTTTACTTTTCGAAATGCCCTCGTATTTGAAATATCGTAACATTAATAAAATGCGCTGTAAACGATTTTCCCCATAGACCATAATGGAATGGAATTCTTTTGTATGTCCCTCTAAATGAACTATTAAAGCTACGCACTTCATTTTCAATACCCAACATTCTGTAGTAAAATTCAATAGCGTATAAGAAATTCATGACAATCCGAGTATATTTACAAGAGTTAGAGCACAGACAGACAAACCGAATCCATAATCACTTTTCAACTATGTTGGAAAGTGCTAAAAAAACAGAAGAGGGAATAGCTTAACCGTTTGAGTGCTATGAAGCGCGATAGCGCCGCAATGTATATGCGGATCAAACACCGGAAATTTTATTCAATCTGCGGAAATTCTATTCAATAATTGAAATCATTTAATTTTTATTCAACAGTTGAAGTATTTACAGCTATCTAGTGAGTTACATTTTATAAGATAAAATTTCTGGGTTGAAACACAATTTGCTTGATCCGCAGATACATTGCGGCGCTATCGCGCTTCATAGCACTCAAACGGTTAAACATGTAAATGTTTCAAATACATTTTTTATTTCATAAGAATGTCAAAAACGAATGTATATATGAACGCGTATAAACTAATATCAAATTTAAATGGAAATTTTGAAATATCAATTTATATTCGGATACTTTACTAAACGATTTATGTGTTGATATTAATTATTAATTGGTGGAAGAAATTAAGGGAACAATTATGAAAACTCATGTAACTTGAATGATATTACAGCTAAAAACATCGAACTTGCACAAGATATTTCTTCATCGTGCCTCATATATCTTTAAAATGCATATCATACTATTTCTGAAAAAAGTAAATTCAAATAAAAATGTAAAAATTGTGACATAAAATAATGTAGGGAAATGTGTGTGTTAATTTTTACAACGTTTTCAGGATACGCGCGCAAAGTTTATATGATGTGTAGACATCCCATTCCGAAATGCAAGCTTATAGTCCTTTTTTCGTTCTCGCAATTACACGCCATTTCCCACAATCCGTTAAATAATTCTCCACGACATGTTCAACCTTCCACACTCGAAAGTATGTTCGAATCTGAATATTTCTCTGTCGCAAAGAGGAATGCCATTAAAATAAGTGATAACCGCGGACCTTGACACACCACCCTACTACATTTTATTAAGCTACACTTAATTGAAATAACGCAAAGTGCCTTTATATACTTGCTTCTTTAATTTTTCTCACCAATATAATATTTGTACTAATACTAATGCTACATTTAATAGAGATGCAAGAATGTTACCACCTGCACAAAGAGTGGATGAAAAATATTTACGAAAAAACAGAATGAACTTCAATAAGCATTTTTATGAATATCAATCGATTTATTCATATAAAATTACACGGTATATCATTCCAGTCCGAAGCTGATTTAGTTGTTATCTTTAAAATTGAAAAAGATATATTAATGAAATTAATAACCGACTCCTTTGATTTATGTGAAATTTAACGATATCACCATAAGTTGTGAATGTAGTTACCATTCGCATCTAGATATTGCTAACTAGACCCTTCATATTTCGGAATATAGTTAACATTACATATAATCTCACTGACCAATTTATTCTACATTCCCTGAATTCTTCGTTTGTTACAGAATGTCACACAAGGCAAAGTAAATCTGTATTAATTCGTTAGAAGATCTTCATTATTTATACGATGTCACTGACCAAAGCTCAGCTTATATACATCAGAAAAATATATTATCGCATTTTAAACAAAGCAAGGTCGGTGTGTTGAAAATTTTCTTAAAATAACCTCGTTATTGTTAACGTTATGAAGACAAATCCGGATCTGGATTGGAATGGCTATTTTGCATTTTTGACTGAATAGTAATCCTGTTTTTCTAGACAAAAATTGCTTATGGAAGTCAGGGCCGATTTAGGACACAATCAGAACGCAGTGTGCCGTTGTTTTGTACCAGTATTTCAAATTAATAATCTTTACATTAATTGATCGGAAAATGTGCTATTAAACAAGGTGAAGAATACTTTCTAAAATACTGGCAACAAAATGCAAATGTTGCATGCTTTCTAAGTACAACCGTGATTGTGGAGCATTCTGTCAACTCCGAAATTGTGTAATTTTGGCGCTTAAACTCTGAGTATATTATGAGAAATAAATAAATAGATAGAAAATTTAATAAAATGAAAAGCAATATGAACTTATAAAACAATACGTCATTCGAAAGATGAAAAGAACATAAAAATGTTATTTTTATTGAAAACAAAATAAATATTAAGAAATAAGAAAATAAATACATTAATCAAACAAAAAAGTTTAATTAAAAAGCTATTCGGTTTGAATGAAAAATAACTGTCAAAGCTTTCAGACATTTTAAAGTCAGTCTAAAATCATAATAAAATAATTAGTATGATAAAAATTAATTTGATGTAGGAATGGATTCTGTAGTTGTTTCATGTTATGTTTGAAATGTATAAAAAAATGTTTGAAAGCATAACTTAAATATTTGTCATTATATATGTACTTTTCAGTATTGGATAAATGTGATATCTGTTTTTATACTACAAATAATAATATAATATTATATTTTTTGTAATTTTAGTTAGTTATTTCTTCCATTTACAGTTACATTTTTCTTGAAAACTTACTATCATTATCAAATAACAAACTCTTTCTTCTAACATTATACTCTATCAACAGCTTATTAACGATTTCGTCTTATTTAATTCAGATAATTAATATTTATGATAGCGAAGATAACTGAGCTTACTACACATATAAACTGAAAAATATATGGCAAACCAGATTTTTTTTATATTAGGAATCAAATATTTAACAAGGCACAACCATAACGTTATATAAAAATATATTTTCTTAGTAAGTTATTCATACCTCTTCCGTATTTGTTTTCATTTTTACTTTATGTCGTTTTCAGTTATTAAGAAAGATTGATTTTGTGTAATTATCAGTAAATACTAGATATTCCAACAATTTTTAAGCCTTTCAAAAAATCATAAAAATGGAAAGAAATTGTATTACGAAACATTGCGTACGGAAAAGTTATTATAACAGAGAGGAATTTTTTTACCATAATATTTTTCCAATAGATGTTGCTGAGTAAATAAAAATGCTTTCGTAAACAACATTTATTTTTATTCGATAAAAACTTAGAAACAAAAACAATATTGCTAAATACTTCAGCTACTAAAAGAAATTATGCCATTGGTCTAATTATGTCATTAAAGACTTATATTTAATAATGTAACAAAATCTCCGGGATTTATGCAGATTTGATAAATGCTTCAATTACATATATTTTCACGCACCTTCAAAGAGTAATTCCTTGTGATGTCACTCATATTTAACATTTAGAGTTGTAAATTGTGAGTAATGTTTCTTCTGAATGTAACTAATCGTTATTTACTACATTACCTAATTTTAATTTACGTTAAAAAATCGTTACTGCATGTTTCTCAAAAACTGCATTCAATTTTAGCAATATCTTTCGTTTTTATGAATCATTGAAATGTTAATAAATATATGGGACATTCCTGATTTAGACTTTTTATCTCGTGGAAGTTCCTGTTAAGAAATTAATTTAATTTCTAAGCGGCTTTGTGTAAAACTTTTAATGGAGTAAAATTTGACTGGTATTTTTTATATGCAGTAATACATACCCAAATATATATCATGGATTTTAGTATCTTTTTATGGTTCTGTACTTAAAAAGTAAAAACGGAACCATTATAAGATCACTTCTGAGTCTGTCCGTCTGTCAGAGCCGTTCTTCTCGTAAACTATGGGACGTGGAAAGTTCAAACGTGGGAAAGTTATAAAGCCTTTTTATCCACATATGTTCAGATTATTAGCCATTCACAAATATGTTTAGGAAAAATTTAGGGCACTAAATAAGTTACATGAAAGAAAAAAGTTTTCTTTTTATATATCATGTTGGATATCGTGTAAAAGATCTCGTAATATCGAACATAAAAATGCATTTGTTTTGATTTTAGTTATTATATTTTCAGAGATATCGTCGAAAATGCACTGAAAAAATATCTCACTGTCCGACAACTTAAAGTGTGTTTAAAGGAGTGTGTGATAATTAGCTATTATGACAATAAACATCCAGATCCGTCTTGTTGTCGGATCGTAAAATAAAATGTATGAAAACGAAACAGGCCGTTAGTGTAATAATTTGAATCATAGTTTATTTAGAAACTAATATTGATTTTAGGCAATGGAATAAAATATCATCAATAAATTGCAACATTAAACAAAATTGAAAATTAAAACTCCAAAATTGTCAATGACTTGACAAATTTGTCAAGTCATTGGCCTAACAAACAACCGATGGTGGAAAGTGCAGAGAGGTGTTTGGGGACCTTAGATCTGAGACCTCCGCGAAGCCACTGTCTTGTGTCAATCGTCGAAGTAAGACATTAAAGGGAATATGCTAGGAATTTATCTGTGAATCTGGGGGTTTCAGTTCTTAGAAAGGGACCTCCATGGTGTGCGAAAAACATAGCGATAGACATGTCAAAAGGGATTAAATAAGTGCGGAAAAGATGTTTTGATATTTTGGAGTCTGGCTCCACAGTTGAGGTACAAATGATGTAACAAGGCGTGTGTATAAGTGGAGTTAGGATTAACTATTTCGCCAATAAGAATGATACAGAAATTTGATTAGAGAACATTTTCCCCGCGGGGCAAGGAAAAGAAAAGGGGGGATGCGGAGAAAAAAAGAGAGGATGGCTGGAGAGAAAGTGACTTGAATATATTTTTTGGTATGGAAATGGAGTTTTAGAATAAGATGACTTGTGGAGAAACAAATGGAGCCGAAGCCTCGACGATGAAAAAGATAAGGTGACGGAAGGAAAAGAGAGAGTTCCCCTGGTCTCGGAAAATGTCTGGAGCACATTTAGGTGAGTGGGTAATCTTGATAACCGATCCATGCAATCTCGAATAGCATATTAAATTTTTAGGACAAAAATTGTTAAGACGAGTCTGGGCATCCTCGATAAAACTAATTTTAGAGTTTTAATTTTCAATTTTGTTTAATGTTGCAATTTATTGTTGATATTATTTTCCGTTGCCTAAAATGAATATTAGCTTCTAAATAAACTATGATTCAAATTATTACACTAATGGCCTGTTTCATTTTCATACATTTTATTTTAGGATCCGACAACAAGACGGATCTGGGTGTTTATTGTCATAATAGCTAACTATCACACACTCCTTTAAACACATTTTAAGTTGTCGGACATAAATTCCTAGCATAAGGTAATCCCTTTAATGTCTTACTTCGACGATTGCCACAAGACAGTGGCTTCGCGGAGGTCTTAGATCTAAGGTCCCCAAACACCTCTCTGCACTTTCCACCATCGGTTGTTTGTTAGGTCAATGACTTGACATCACCACCCCCTCTATTTCCGAATCTACTGAAACTAAAATTATGAAATATTAGGGATAGTAGGAGTTTATATAGACCTTTCGGGATAACTATAGCGATTTTCCTAGGTAACATAGATTTTAAGAAAAACATATTTTTCTGTTACACACAAACTTTACTTTTCGAGCGGTCAGAGAGGACGTTGATGGGCGCTCAAGTATCTATCGACGCAGAATCATCCAAGAATATTTGATAAGGATTTTCGAAAAAATTGTCAGTAATTTGCCGAGATATTAATTAAGTTACTTGAAAAAATAAAAAAATTTCTTCTTATATATCATGTAGGGTATCGTTCAAAACATTTCGTAACATCGAACTGAAAAATATATTTCTTTTAACTTTAGGTATTATAATTTCAGCGATATCGTCGACAGTATACTGGGAAAATATGTCCCTCCCCTATCCTATTTCTAAATCTACTGAAACTAAAATTATGAAAATATTAGGGGTAGTAGGAGTTTATTAATTAATAAACAGTAATTAATGAATTTCATGTACGGAACTCATTGAACGTGAGTTATACTCGTACTTGGCCGATTTATTTTAAATGCATTTAAAGAAACAACAACAAAAAAGAAAATACCCTAAATTTGCTTTTGCAGCTCAAGTAAAAATTTAAAGAAAAATATGAAATTACAAGGAGAGAAAATTTTCAGTTAATCATACATTCTCTCAATTAATCTACAAATTCTCTACAACACCTGAACTATAATTGTATTTAGTTGGTAAATTTACAATTGTTTTACCATTTTCTATTTAAAAATAAAATGTAAAAATTGTATCCCATGAACTCAACCCTTAATTCATTGTTCATTAATACTTACATAGCCAGTGAAAGTGTAAATTTCCTGTTTTTGAATGTAGTTTCACATAAAGGCAGAACTATTTAAGACAGTAATTGTGGTAATCTTATAGATTTTGTTAAAGAAATATTACTAATGTATTTTTATAATTGATAATATTATAATTATCATAAAATATGAATGATGCAGACAAAAAACGAATGCATGGATATTTGTGTAATCTATCCGGTCACAGCACGTTCCTGAGTAAATATAAGCAATTAAATCAAGAAGCTAGCATTTTATATCAATCAAAAATAGGTAACAACCATAGAAGAATATATCATAAAAATTGGAAAACGGAAATAAAAAACATATCTGGTTTATTAAAACAAAAGGCAAATAAAAATTATCACGTTCTGATTTTATTTGTGGCAGATGTTTCAAGTTATATGATAGAAGAGTATGGCCACAGCCCCAGGTACTCTCTCATATTAGCCTCATATATTGTCTCACATTAGCCACGTGGGTTTGTTGGTATATAACTCAGACTACTTTAAGCATATTGCAAAAACTTAAGGCTAAAAAGACACTGCATAAATGCCAATTAGAAACATTTAAATAAAATTTTACTTAAGTATTGTACAAAGTGATAACAAGTGAATATCCCAACTTTGAAGGGCTTTATTAACAAAAGTATAGAAGATACATGCATTTGTGAAAAAGACATAAAAAAGAAGATTGTGAAATTACTAATAGCAAAATTTTATAAATGTTCAATGTGACCACCAGCAGAAACACGAACGACATCCATTCTGTAGGAGAATTCGTCTCACACGGTTTTCAGCTTATTGGGTGTTACAGTTGCAATAGCTGCAGTATCCTCGTTTTTAGTTCAGCAGTGTCAGCTGGTAGAGGCGGAAAAAACACTTTATCTTTTATGCAGAAACGCGTTCTTCGTTTCTGAATTGTATACCTTTTGTTTCCAATTCTCATTTTTCTTCAAAAAATTATGTAAATAATCAGGATCCTCTAATTTAAATAGTTTAATAATACAACTCCACATCGGCAATATTAGGTTCTATACAGGTTGTTCTAGAACTTCCCTTGGAACCACATACAAACATCAAGTGGATATAGAGCACATTCTAAAAAGAATTTTGCATAATAAACTATGCTCCCAATATATTTATTAAATCGAAAACAAATCTTGTCTCACTGATGTCAAAAGCAGGATTTTTTCCTACGTTTGACAATAATGAAGATAATTTAACGAAACTCAACAAATTACCTTCTTCGAGTACAATGTTACGATATCACGACAAGTGGGGGAAAATGCTACCATTTGCATCCATATAGCACTGGACTATACATGATATGTTTCGGAATGTATTTGAAAGTACTAACACTGATCAACTGTCACTGATCAAATTTATGTGCCCTTCCGGAACGTTTTGTAAAATCGTCGTATTTTATACCATATGCATGCTGATCAAGAAGAAAAATTTGTTAATATTCATTGAAAACTTTGGTAAAAAATCTTCATTGTTGTTATCGTTATTTTCAAAATTTAGATTCGAATTGATGGGTAACGCTCGGATCTTTTGACTGAATAAATGGCTGTGATATCAGTTTCCTATACAAAAACTGTTTGTGTTGTAAGTTTTTATCTTCAAGCTTGTATAAAGAGTTCCTGCTATATTGTATAAAGAGTTCCGAGATATCCTGTATATCCTGTAAAATTTTGCGTGTGTGTAACTTTACCATTCAATCCAACTTTTTCGAAACCCCCTCAATGATAAATAAGAATTTTTCGTGATGCAGCTTTACCACTTGATCTTGTAGAAGAAACTGACTTCATTTCACATTGATTGTGTGTCATTGGTGATACCACAAATGACAAGAAGTTCATTAGCGGTTGAATTGCCATGGGTAGGATTACTTTATAATCGCTAATATAATGCTACAATTCGTCGAACTTTTTCAGTTCCGTAGACATAGAGTCCTGTAGTTTATAGCACCCCTAAAAAAATTCATATGAGTGAAGTCGATAAATCATAAGTAAAAACACACAACAACATTAAAGGATATATTGACATTCCCTATTGACTTTTATTCTGTATTTTTGTTAGAAACTTTATTTGCCTTATTAATAATACTTCAATAAGCTTAAAATTTAGATTTGTGTTTTGTATATTTTGAATGAGAACCCTTTTGATATATCTCATATAATATTATTTATAAAGATTTAATTATGAAAATATAGTAATTATTTTAACGTCGTTCAATTTTTAATTGAATTCTTTACGTCCTTATCTGTTGCAAAAAAAAAAAAAAAAAAGATTCGTGACTCTCGATAATTTAATATTGCATGTTGTTAATATAATAGATTGACTACTGTAAATAAAATAATACCAAATTTTCTCGTTGAAATTGAACATTAAATATATTTTTAATTGTGCTTTCAAATTAATATTTATTTCATAAATGAAATTATATAATATAAAATAAACGTCTTTATTATTTTATTTTTCATTTCAAAAATAAATTACTTTATGAGTACAACGCAAATACTTCTGTCAAATTATTACTTTAATAGCTCAAAAACAAAAAAGTCAATAAGCAATTCATCATTATCAATAAAATTTGAAAAAAAAATTTCTTTCTTGCATGAAAGGGCCTCATTTATTATTAAAGTTTCTCCTACCATAATTATATTACTAATGTTTACCTAGACATTTGAGCTAAAAAAAAGAAGTCGTTCAAATTTAATTTATTTTCTAATGACCTCATATTAGCTATAAAAACAACCTTATCGGATATCAAATAGAAAGACTTTTTGAGAAAAGAACTTATATTATTCAGTGTTTACGAAATGAAAAAAAATAATGGAAAATTCCAATTAGTTTGAAAATTTCGGGGAATCTCGGTAATTTGTTGACTCGTTGAAGATTGCTAAATTTGATTTTTTTCCCGTGTGATTAATACGAAAAGTGAGATGTTTGTTTTAAAAATTTCTTTTGAATTTTGTTTTTTTATGTTATAAAAACAACCATTGCATATACATATTTATGAACAAAATATGATTCGTGTTTTAAAATGTCATTCAAAGTCGAATTTGTCGAAAATTATTTATTAAATCGAACTTATTATCAGATAATAAATTCATCACAGGCAAACTGTGCTGGGTATTTCAAGGGAGCTGTGGTTTCAAAATAAGTTTTGTATGTCATCAAATCTAAATTAAAACATTATGACAAAAATACTAAAATATTAACTACACCAAAGACTGACTAGAATTAATAAATATTTTTTTTTACTTTTTAAGTTACTACCACATTTTAATAATTTTTGTCTCTATTGTTATTACATTACTGACATATATACATACATATTATGCCTGTATGTATGTTAAGCATGCCTGTTCAAGTAAACAATCATTCATATACATACTCATACATACATACATATTCATGCATACATATATCATCATAACATTTTACATACTTACATAAATGTCTATACACAACAAGCCTCGAACAAGAAAGTCCTTACTTCGACTTTTTTTGAGAAAAACACGAAATGACAGTTTCACTTCTGCATAAGTGACACTGTATTTTGAATATCTAGAAATCCTCTATACAGGGTTCTAACGTTTTCGACCACCTTTTTGAGAAAAACGAGATTACATCAACAACACTATAATATTTAGAACATTTTGAAATCGCTATAACAATGTCCTAACTGTTTCGACGACTCTTTTGATATAAGAAATGGAACTTTCATTTCGAAAAAAGCTATACTGTAGTTAAAACATTTAGAAACATTTAAATTCATTAAATCCTCTCTAGGATACATTGTATCTCATCTTTAATTGTGCACATACATAAGCACACTCAGTAGATAACGTCATCTCATTTTAGTCAGTTTAGCCTCTTATAACATAGTCATTCAATGAAACGACATACTGCATACAACAACTTGGGATAAATACAACATGGAACATACAGGTTGTCTTAAAATTTATACACCCAGAAAAAAAGTTTTGTTGAATCAGCAAAAATTTGGTTGACCCAACAAAACTTTTCGATTAAATATGGGTCAATGGATATTTTGTTTGAATCAACAAAAAAAAAATATTGTTAATTTTTTTTTTTTTTTTTTTTTTTTTTTTTTTTTTTTTTTTTGCAATTCCAAAAAAAAAATTTGTATCGTCAGCCAAAAAATATTTTGTTAATTCAAGTAAAATGGTTCAATTTTACTTGAATTAACAAAATTCTTTTTGTTACATAGATATATGCTATGTGTTATTTTAACAATCTATTTTCTTTTTTCAACAAAATATATTTTGTTTGTTTAAATAATAAAATATTACGAACTTGTTTTGTTTATACTACAAAACCTTTTGTTAAATAATCCAATCTAAATATGCAATTTTAACTATTTTTTAATTCATTTTCCGCAGAGAATTACGCTTGTAAACCTTGAATACTAACAATTGAATTTTTACCCTGCTTTTTTTTTTCAAGCTAAAACCGAGAGAGTGAAAATTGCCCAAGCCGAGAGTCGATCCCGTGTCCTCAGAACAGCGCTCTGAGGCTCTAACACTGATCTACAAGGAACGACATCTGAGGTTGGCCTTTCTCACTCTTATATATGTCGGAACGGCTGCAACCGCAGCACAAGATGGAAATATCACAGGAGCACGCAAATTTCTGCGGCAAACATGAGACGACAATGCAAAGCTCAGCATAAGGCAACACATAGTTAATTTTTAATTCATTTTCAGCAGTAAATTACGCCTTCAAAAAGCAGGATAAAAATTCACTGTTATATTTTACCAGTGTACTTTCTTCCAGTACCAGAGTAGTTATGTATCAGAGTACTTTCTTCTTGTAAAGATAGAAGAAAGTAATAAAAGGGACAGGGGGATTTTTAAAACTACCTTGGTCCGTCCCAATGAAAAAAGTTTTAATTATCCAAAAATTATGTTAATCCTTTAATTATATAGTGATATAAGACAAATAAATCGAGTTACGTTCAAAGATTACAGGCGTAATTCACTGCTGAAAATGCGATAGAGCTATTGCAGATATCCCGAAAAATGCAACATAAAAGCGCCACCTGTTGCGCGATTTACACCAAAAACTAATCAGCAACAACTTATATCAGGAAGTAACTGAATATAATGTTTTATTAAATTCCGTGCATTAGTTCTTGTGATAGAGCGTCCACAAGAGTTTTGTCACATACAGACAGATAAAGTCATTGACAGTCATTTTCTAAAAAGCAGTCAAATCGTGTTCAGGACCTTCTAAAATCTGTCGGTAACCGGAAGTCGAAAATTTTCATGATTCCAATACTTTCATCTTGTAAAGATAGAAGAAAGTAATAAATGGCACAGGGGGATTTTTAAAACTAATATGTACCGTCCCAATGAAAAAAATTTTTAATTATCCAAAAATTATGTTAATCCTTTAATTATATAGCTATATAATCAAATAAATCGAGTTACGGGAGAGAGTTATGGCTACTACACAACAATTTAAATTTTGCAAAAACAACAATATTTATTTTGCTGGAATTACAAAATTATTGTAAAATTTAAAAAACAAACAGATTTTGTTAATTCAAGTAAAATTGATGAAATTTTGTTTAAATTTTGTAAGAGTGTTAAAAATATTTTTTTGTCCAAGCAACAAAACCAATTTTTTTACTTCAACTAAAAATTTTGCTAAAACAACCAAAATGTACTCAACAAAACATATTTTGTTGTTTTAATCAATTCCTTTTTCTGGGTGTATACAGTTTATAAAATTCCATAACAAGTAATCGATGACAGCTATTGAGCAAACACATACGTTAAGATTGTAATCTGTGGAGTGAGAACATTTTATTACGCTTCTCTGATTTTTTTTTTCCAAAATATCCCTAATATATGGCGTAGTACAGTCATGTTAAATTAAATGCAATAATTGCTTTGTGTAAAACTTAAAATATTTTTAAAAAAGGTCATCCATCATACAAAAGACACAATACGCAGTGATTTTCAAAAATATAGTAAAGTGATGGATATATTTTCTCTATAAATACATCTTGCTTTTTAAAGTTACAGGTGGTAGATAAATATTTCAGTAAAATATTTAACGCTTATAGAATTTAAAAGTTTTAGCTTCTTTTTAGAATCTAATTTTCTGCTTTCTATTGGCAAAAAATTAATTGTATTGTCTGTATAATTTTTGTTTCTATTTTTAAAAACTCATTCCCTTAATTATTTTTTATTTTTTAGTTGAATTTTTTGTGTATGCAATACTAAAAATTACCTAAAAGTTTTGAATTAGAAGGTTGAACCTATCTAAGAAAATTACTTATTCCTAAATATTTTGAGAATTTCTCAGCCAAGTAACAGTGTGTTCAAAGATTGTACTTATAAAATAAAAGAGATGGTTTTACACATTAAACAAACTGCTTTTGTATAGAAACCAGGGTGGAAAACCATTTACTCTGTAAACTATACAGGATGCTTATTTACTCCAATCCGAATCCAAGTTTTTATGGACAACATGAACAATAAAGAAGATATTGCAACGATATTTTCTAGATAACAACTTTGGCTTGCGTGACACGTATTGTCATCAAATTAACTGCCGCAGGTGGTTCTTATTCTTGCTCATTGAACACTAAAATAGCCGAACTATTATTCAGAATGTAGCTGAACATACACTTGTGGAATTACAGCAATATCCGAGGTGTCATCTCACTGCATACAAAACAAAGTTTGCTTGTTGAAAATTTCGCTAATAATGAAAAGCCCAGGCATTCGGGTCACCGATTTGTCTAACACATTGTAGGTTAGTAGATGGCCTTGAAATAGAAAATGGCCTATAAAAAGTTATGTGCAGTTACTTTAAAATAAAAACAAATAAACTTGAAAAACTTGAAAAAATCTGAAATGTACTTACAGTGTTTTGTGGAGTCAATAAGAGGGACATCGGGCCTAAGCGATTGGAATTCGTGTTCGACCTGGGGCAATCCATCCTATATTATTGACAGAAAAAGTAGTTTTTGACCCTTGTTTTATGAGTACTATCACATCTTTTATGTTGTAAATAAGTTTACGAACATCCTGTATAAGTATTTTACAATGCATATATGTAACAATTTAATGACATGGTTCTTTTTATGGAAATTGTGTAATAGCAACTGAGTAGTTTTACAAGAAATTATCCTTGAAAGGATAATTTATCACAATATTTCTTTGATGAGATAATTTTATTTTAAATGCAGAGGAAAGTATTGTAAAACCATATATCTTACTATTCGCTGCTTCTTGAAACCAGAATTTTCGACAGATTTCAGTGCAACTCTGCGTACATACTCTGCACTTATTATTGTACCATAATATAATTTTAGATATATGATTAGTTCATCAAATTTTTTATTAATAATTTTTATTAATACATTTTATTAATAATATTTATAAAAAATTAATTCTTCTGGTCGTAACCAACCGGTGGGATAAAAATGCATGAATACGTTAATCTCACAGAAAAAAGTAACTTTCTATTAAAAAGAGCCTATACTTTTATATTAGAATTTTAAATAGTAGCTATAGATTTCAACGATATAAATCTAGCGATTTGCTATTAAAAAGCAAAATGGTAATCATCTTCATTTCAATTTGAGAAAGTGTAGAAAACAAATTAACATCAATATCAGCTTTAAAATCGTAATCACACTTATCTATGTATTCTTGACTTCATATTTTCAATCCTTGTTAAGGACCTTTCGATTGTTTTGTTTTTTTCAAATATAATTTTTTTGTATTTTACGTAGAATAACCTGTTTTATCCCATGAGATGTAAATTGGAAAGCACGTCGTAAATATACACCTTTGAGACTGTCAAAAATTTCACTATGGAAAATAAATGCTTCGTAAATATGCTACAATTAATAATATAAAAAGTTTCAGTAACTTCAATGTATTCATATTTAAAAAATTGGGAAGTAGAAAAAATTAAAACAAAAAACTGATAAAATAATCTTTTAAATACAGCAATTAGAAAAATGTAATTTTGGAGATATCATAATGGCCAATTCACCTTCTGGTCTAAAGTTGAATTTTTCGACCATTACCCTCTGGAGGGTGGCTCAAATTGAGTCAAAACGAAGATATCCTGAATATAGTTTTTTTAACCTACTTTCTCCAATTTATATTATGAAAAATTATTGCACTTATTCAGCTATAACTGTTAGCCCTATATATATATTTTTTTGGACCTTGAAACTTATACTCAATGTCGCCTTTTCGTACTTGTCAAATTTTTCCATTCAATCCTGTATTCATTTTCTTCAGTCGCTATCGTTTTCCATTTCTAGTATCGTTCAAATCTTTCTGTTCGTTTTTCAACTCGCCAATCTATGTTTATCTTCCAAACTGTTCGTTTCGATATCATTTCTCACATCGACCATCGTTTTCTCAGCCTTTTTCCGAATTCAGTTGCAACCGCCAGCTTCGATATCGTTTCAATCGTAATAGTATAGGGGAGCATGCGCCCAGACGCCGTGTAGCAGTCTTCAAAGACACTCTAGATTACTTTGCCGATGGGCAGTTTGAGAACTTCTCAACTTAGCACATCAGAAAGGGGGCGTTTTCGGAAATTGTTTAAAAGGGATGAAAAGGCAGTTTGATGGGCGAGTGAATGATAGCAGCAGCTAGGTTATACAATGATAGTTTCTAAACAAATGTTTTAATGCTGCAATAATGTTTATTCTTCCGAAGTCCATTTAATATTGTGTTCTGTTAATATGAAAGTGGTTTTATTTTAAAGTGACATGTGCACCCATATTCTGTTTTTGTGTTTTCTCTACTGTGATGTCAACTCATCTATGTTTGATTCCATCAAATATGAATAGAGAGGAAGTTTTACGTTAATATATTTTTACATCTTTTCGGCAGTGCTTCTATAATTATGTGGATTAAAAAATTGAGTTTTTTTTATACTGAACTTTGATAATAAATGAAGTGTTGAATACTCTTATGAAGTAACTCACCAGCATGTGAGTAGGACTTTGTTTTGTTTTGGAAAGTTTAAAGTATTACATGCTCTAATATTTTGCCTTTTTTTTTTGTTTTTGTTGCCATATGCCATTATATTTTATTTTATTAAATTGTCTGTCATATTTTTCATCTTTATTTTATTTTTGTGATATGTAAATAAACGTTAGTTTATTTTAAAAACCTAAAACTGTTTTATCAATGTGTATTATCTACATTCAACACTTTTAGTCACTACCTTGCCAATATCAGCCAATAAACTTCCACGTACTCTGCTTTTCAATTTAATTCAATTTTTAGACCGGTCCCTGTATACGGACCGCGAACAATAACCAAAGGGAAAAATATATTTTCACAGCCAATCAATTTTTGACAGTCTCAAAGGTGTATATATACGACGTGCTTTCCAATTTACATCTCATGGGATAAAACAGGTATTTATTTTATTTTAAGGTTAAAGAAATCGTTAGTAAAAATTAGAGATATTTATAAAGTAGGAAAAAGTCTCAATTATTTTCTGGTATGTGAATTTATATATATATTCTTGTTCATAATTTTCCAAACTGCGTTATTTTATATAATTTTATTTACATTGCTAAAGTAAATATTAAACTTTTTTTTAACTTTTACAACAGTAAAAACACACATTTGTTTAAGTGCCAATAAACATTTATATTTTTGTCCATCAAGCAGAATATTTAATTTTTTTTGCAGTTAAATTCTTAAATTATTTCATGGATTTCTTTGAAAACATTAAATAAATATTGATATAAGTATCTTAAAACAAATTGCTGAAATCGTCAGTTAACGAAAATAATTTTCAAAACAAGCTTGTTTATAGACAAATAACTTCGGGCTAATCATTTAATTAACTTGGAATTGTGAAGTATGTTCATGATTTAGAAATATCTAATCAAATAACAACTTTCATTTGAGGTATTTGTATTAAATTCAGAATGTTTCTATATTCGTTATTATTGTTATTTTTAGCATTAATTAGAAAATGATTTAGTTGTTTATGAATACTTTCCTAATTATTTATATTGAATATATTGAAATATTGTCAGCAAATTTAAGTTTAATTCAAGCATAAATATAAATCAACTTCTAAATCAAGTTCTCTAGACATATTTTTTAAAGCATCAAGTGCTCAGTTCCTGTATTACTATTAGACGAGTCTAGGCGGTCGCCTAGGGCCGCCACGATAGGATGCCATCGCGCAAAAACTATGTATAGATTTTTTTAAGAGAAAGAGAGAGAAAGGGAAAGTGATCTGAAAAACACTGTTCCGGCTTTCGCTTTAAAAAAAAAACAAAAAAAAAACGTATTTTTACTGAAAGAAGGTGGGGAGGAGGAATACGTACACTGTAAAAAATTGTCAATGTTTCTTATTTTATGAAAATATACTATAACCTCGAACGAAAATAAAATATAATCTTCTGAGTTATCCGACATTCCGAAAAGCGTGTTCCATTATCTTTTGAATCCCCAAAAAGCAATACATTTCCAAAATTTAAAGAATTATTTATAAAAACAAAATTTCTCTAGCTGCCCGTATTTTTCAGAAACGTTTCCGAATAGTTTTTACAGTTTTAATCAGTTTTCCCAGCCTGGAATACCTGTTTATCGAATGTCATCTATTCTCAAGTAAACGTTTTCAGCCGCATAAGTTAATTTATACATGAAAGAGTAAAGAAATAATCTTAATTTTAATGTTAATGTTAGCGCTGTTAATTTTGCATGTTTGTCTGTTAAACATATTTTTTGAACATGAGAATGTTTACTTGAGAATGGATAGCATCGGAAAAAACTATATCCTGGGCTTAGAAAACTGGTTAATGCACTTTAAAAGCTACTCGTAAACGTTTCGGAAAATTACGGGCAGCTAGACTATATTTGTTTTTCTAAATCATTCTTTAAATCTCGAAACGCCATTGATATCTGAGGTTTCTAAAGATAAAGAAACACAGTTCAGAATCATGGTTAAGAAGGATGAGTTTATATTATAAATTTATTCGTCATTATATATTATATTTTCGTAGATTCGGAAACATTCGTCATTTTTTACAATGTAGGGATGAGAATTCCAAGAACATACGTTCCTTTTGATGCATTTTAAATTTTTTTTAAATATTGTATCCGGTTGCATGACTGAAATTGGATCAAGAGAAATTAATCTAAAACTCAATTGTCCTGTTGAAAACCGGGCGGTTAACAACTTTACATGCTTATGATTGCAATCGCTGCTAAGGCGCGTCGCCATATTCATAATGTCTAGGGCCGTTAAAACGTATACGCTTACTGTCACCAAAATGCTAAAGCCGGTCTTGTAAGTGCATGATCTTGCTCTAAAAATATTTCTTATGGTTGCGTTTATAACGCTTTCATATATTAGTGTAAAATATGTAGAAATGATTAAAAAATAACGTAAGCCATCGTAGCAACTGCAAATGGTAGAACTATTTCGGATACATATGAAATTTGCTAGTATTCTATTTTAATTTCAATATTTATTGAATACAGAAATTTTAGTTTTTTTTTTCGAAAAATCTTGGAATTTTCATCCATACGTATAAGAATCTGTGCGATATTCATAAGTAAATTTTAAGTTAAAAAAAAATATTCGCATTTTAACTTATGCCGCTACAGTTTTTCTAAAATTTTCATTATAAATATTAAATATAAAAGGCAAATTAGCAAATTATTTTGTGTCCTTATCTAAATGTTTCAGAAATATTTATGAAAGACGCGTAAAAATAAAAAAAAACTAACTCTTTCCGAATCATTAAAAGATTTTCAGTAACCCATTTATTTCGAGAATTATTTTGTCAGATTTTTTAAAACTTTAAACATAGAAACCTTTCCTTTTTTTACCTATTATGAAAGCCTTAGGACAGATTTCGGATTTGTTGTTGCGTTATTGATTGTTTTTTGCCCAGCAGGAAAAAAAACTCTGTGGGAAACAGCTCAACCAAAGCAAATGAAAGGCTATACCAAAGACATATAAGGCTATTATACAGGGTGATTTTTTTTAAAGTTGTGAAAGTAAAATCCTATAACAAAAGAACCACTGGTCCAAATTACCTTAAATTTCATCAGTATGCTACTAAAGCAATGGGAATTTTTTAGGCGTTGTTAAAAAAAAAACTTAAAAACCTTAAAAACGCACCGACAGATGGCGCTGTATATGCAGAAAAGTCGGGAGACGAGCTTGTGCACGACACTCGCACAGTGGCAATAAAAACGTGAAGCACGCACACCCTGCGATTTCTGGTTCTGGGGGGTGCCTAAAGAATACTGTATATTGAGGTGATGTTACGAACTTAGCTGACCTGAAAGCACGTATTGTGCACCAGATCCACAGCATCGAGCCGGATACTCTTTGCTCTGTTGTGGAACATGCGCTTTCATGTTTCCAACTCGTAGCTGAAAACGATAGAGAGCACAAAAAGTCACTTGAGTTAGTTTCGAAGTTCCGTACGAATGCTGTACTCCCTATTTTTATTTTGTTCTGTTTCTGCGAAGGTGTTCGCAGCTCCTTTTCCCAATTACTGCATTCTGTATGTTTTTGATATGCGTAATAAAGTTTTCTTTTTCTCAAAGTACCGTCAATTGTTTTTTTTCCCACTGATGATGATATTCTTTGTTTATGTTATCTTACAGCGCCATCTGTCGGTCTAATTTTAAGGGTTTTTTTTTTTTTTTTTTTTTTTCACCTTGGCTAAAAAAAAAAATCCCCATTGCTTTGGGAGCATACTGGTGAAATTTCATTTCATTTGGATCAGTGGTTCTTTTGTTATAGAGTTTTACTTTCACAACTTAAAAAAAAATCACCCTGTATATTACATCATAAGGCATATAAGGCTATTATATAAATCCAAAGACATATAAGGCTATTATATATTACATCATAAGGCTATACCAAAGAAAGTAATCAATCTTTATGCATAAAACAAAAATAAGTGCACCTATAACTGTGACAAAACAAATTGCTGGTGTTTTTACATTTTATGAAGCGACATAAGTACGAGGAAACAGGGTTCATACGATTTTAATTTTAAATACCACTTTTTTCAAAAAGTAATCTCCACCTTATTTTATCGCCAATTTCTCTGCTGTCATTAAATAATCAAATATAAAAAATTGTGCTACGAACGATGACTATATATATTAGCAGAAAATTCTACCAGGCGGAATAAATAAATTAAAGAAACGGAAGCTATACAATGTTCCACAGTAACAAAACTGTCTTTCTAATAACTAAAAAATACAATATAAATCCGAAATTAAATAAGTGCGAAAGTTTTCTTTGATAATAAAAAAAACTGTCATAAAATTTCTATTTCTTCCGTATTGAACGGAATGTTAAACTTTAAGATTTGTAAATTATTTACTTCGTTTGATGGAACTTCTATTACAACTGTACTAAGATTAACAAGTTGGAAATAATATAATAAAATGTACAAAAATAAAATGTACAAATCTTTCAAAACCTTCCACAAAATTAAAAAACATAGTATGTAGAAAAACAGATTCAATAGAACCTGATCAACTTTCCGGTGTTTATGAAATCCCATTCACCAAGGCAAATGGAACAGTACAATACTATATAAGAATGACAAACAGAAAATTTAAAACAAGAATAAAAGCACCTATGGCAGATATCAAATATGAGAGAAGAACTACTGCCTTAGCTAGACAATATAGAATAGAGCCGTTGCAGATTGATTTCAAGAATAATAAAATATTTTTTCAAACAAGAGCTTATTTACCATCCATTATCCGTGAATCAATAGAAATATACAGTTGAACTTCTCTTTAACGAAGTCCCTATTTAACGAAGTTTTCTACTTAACGAAATTTTTTGCAGAACCTTGAATTTGAACACTATTAACCTGTAAATTAATCTCCATATTATGAAAAGCTAATTCCATATAACGAAGTTTATTCCACTTTCGTGCATGTACAGTATTCAGAGACGTTGCTGTTGCGATGGATGCATGAAAATATTTCAGCGGACTGTATGAAAATGAACACATTTTAATCATTTAATCAAAACACACGCATTTAATCCCATTTTAATCAAAGAAGAAAAGGTACGCTCCAGTTTTTGTTTACTTTTCTTTATTATGTGTTTTTTAGACATTATTCTAATTAACTTTTTCTCATATGTCTACATTGGTTAAAAAAAATGACTGCACGAAGTAAAATACATTTTTCAATATTTGCACTTTATGTGTACTTTTTACTTTTTATTTTATGTGTATTATGTGTATACAAGTTTATGAATTTCAGTTTATTTCTATTTAACGAATTTTCTTCATAACGGAGTGTTTAAGTGTAACGGTGAGACTTCGTTAAATGGAAGTTTCACTGTATTTGCGAAAAGATAACATTTGCAACAAAGCCGCTTCTTTTGATTTACCTAAAATTTGGCACACGATGATTTACACATTGAAAAAGCAATAAAATAAAAATAAATATTAAATTTCATGTTTTCCAGTTTGGCCAATTTTAAGTACCTGCTTGCCTTGGGCATGCGATCTCGTGGTTTATGTTTACCATTTTCAAAAACTATGCGAGAATATTTTATTCATCATTTAGAACTGAAGATGTCGCCGGTAGAGCGAATGAAACAAATGTAATCTGTATTAAAAGGTATTTTTAAAGCAACTGTAATTTAAAGTTGGAAATTGTACGTTAAACAATATTATATACAAATGAGGTGCGTTTGTTTCGTGCTAAAACTAGTTTTACAATTTAAAAAATCACCGTTATTATTTCAGTGAAATACATTATATCGTCTGCTATGAACAAAATGAGGATGCCTTTTGGTTTCTTATTACTTAGGCCATGTTTACAGGTGCGATTTTTTTTTCGACACCAGACAGCGCTGTAAATTCACCATGGATATATTGATTTGCGAATGATTACCTCTATGGTTAATATTTCTATGACTCACGATTAATGGTTATTTTGTTTATTTACTTTAATGGATTGAAATATTCGGCTCTTAACCTAATTTTCACTAAAGTTATCTCAGAATCTATACATTTTTTAATATAACTCATCTCTCAAGCAAACAGTTTTTCGAACGATGTTTCTAATAATGCAACTTTTACGCAATTTTATTTGAAAAAATAATTTTTAATAAAACTGGCCGATTGGCATATGAAAAAAGATGAGGTTAGTCCGTATTTGTTTTCCTCAGTCACATGACTTGCGCTTTTATTTTATAGATTACGTAGGATAGTAATTAATAGAATAAAAAAACTTTTATTAATATCTTTTTAAGTTTTGATTCGATTTTCATAAAATGTGAAATGACTCGACAAAATTCTGCAACGAGTATATATATTAAATTTCAATTCAGTCGGACAGGCAGACATACAGACGGATGGACCAGACGACGAATATAGGTGCTACGTATTTATATAATTACGAACGCACCTACAAATGCATGTGTCGCTATTATTTTCAAATGTTCAGAAAAAGCAACAAATCAGTTTAAATTTCTATCTATATGTTATCTCTAAGTACTCTGCACACATTTTGGGTTTTGTTCAGTTTAAGTAAATTAGCTATAACAATATTTTTTCCTATATAACATTGCGTCAATTGAAGATCAATTTTTATTAAATTATGAGAGATAAATACAAAACTTCTTCACTTTTTTATATTCCTATTTTTCGAGTCCCTTGAAAGAAAGTTCTGTCTTAAACGCTATTCTTATAAAAATTTACGTGTAAAAATTAAAAAAGTCGATAGGAAAATTAAACGTTTGTATTTACGTGAAAGCAAGGATGGATATTTATTATTATATAATAGATTTATTTACATACTATTTACATCACCGTAAAAACTCGCTTAAAATTCAGTTTTCTCAACAGTAATGGATCTTATCTCTCGACATCGACTTGCATGCATAAGTTTTAGAAACGATCGTTTAGTGGTGCCAATCTATGATCCGAAACTATTATTATTTCGTTAAACACCCCTTTCCTCGTATTTCAAACTTATCAATAATTTACTTTCTAAAGTAATTGTTTGAACTGGCTGACTATCATATAGATCAGTCTTTACAGGCACATTATTGCATTTAGCAGACTTATTATCCTTTGAATACTAATTCATAGTATTACCACAATCTTTATTTAAAACTGTTCTTTTAAAATAGCATACAAAAACAGAGATTGGTTAGATTTTACTCTATTTGCATTAACAATTTGTTCTTTTATATTATCGTTACACCGATAACAGTTTTTTCTATTTTCTATTTTTTCCTTTCATAATTAGTGAATTGTTTAACATTCTAGCCTTTTGGTATGACATTTTCTGTCATATCATTACTTTCATATCTGTTATGACTCAAATGATTAACATGGCGTGGGCACATTATTCCGTCATACACGTTAACTAAAAGTCATCTACTCCCCAATAATTTTTATAATTCAACTCTTTATCCATTTCTATAATTTTCCGTAGCACCGTAGTAACAATACTTTTTAACAAACACTAATTCATGAAGATTATATTTGTGCAAGGGTTGCTTTATCATAGGTTTCCATGATAATACCAAATGAAAAGCTTTTCAAACTGACTCTTCAAAAATTTATTTTGCGGGTATCTAACCAGACACAGAACGAGAGTGATAATAATTTTCCAACAAAAATAGTGAAATTGATAATGTTGTGTCACTTTTGTATAGTTTTTCAAGACAATGTTTCACAGTTTTTAGATACATTTCTGCTTGTCCGTTAAACGATGGGTGGTATGGTGGAAGAAGTGTATGTTAATACTATTTGATTTAAGACATTATTGAAATTCATGGCTCCTTAAAGAAGTTCCATTGTCACTGACTAATTTCCCAAGTAATCCAAACGTAGCACACATTTTCCGTAATACTTTAATAGTTGATTTACTATCAGTATTGTGTACCACCTGAACCTCTAACTATTTATTATAAGAATCGACCACTACTAAATAATATTTACCTAAAAAAGGACCAGCTTAATCTGTATGTGTTCTTTCCCAAGCTAATAATTATTCTGTTTTCAAAGGTTTCTTTTTAGGGTTAAGCCTAGCTAATATTTTTCATCTATGACAAGAATTTGACAATTATTCAATTTTTTATCAATATTAGGCCACAAGATTACACTTCGAGCTTTAGCTTATATGCTAGATATATCCTGATTAACCGAATGTAATAATTTAATGCACATTCGCGATCATCGTCTGCTATAATTACTCTATTTCCCCATGGTACCAATTTTGTAAACATGAAATTTCTTTGCGTCTATGAATAAAAGTAAGTCTATAAGCTCAACATCCGTTGTTCCCAAAAAGAAATAAAAGATGAGGGGTTATATCAAATATATGTTGATTAGTGCCAAGATAGTGTAATCAATTACAAACAGTACGTTGATAGTGTACACTACTTACTATATTTGGATACAACCCCTCATCTTTTTGCTTCTTTTTGGGAACAACGGATTTCGAGCTTATTCTATCGACGATAATTTTCAGAATTTTCAAGATATGATTTTGAGACGTTCACAAAAGTTACTCTATATAGTTAGCTAACACATTATGCACATTATATTTTGATTGCATTCGCGCATGCTCAGTGAAACATTTTTTAGTAAACCTGCTCATTTTTCATCCAATTTTTATTATTTTTAATTCCGATTGCAGAGTATTATGTACAATGTTGTTTGACATATTTTCTCAAAATAACTTTTTTTTATATTAAGAACTCTGCAAATTATAAGCAAGAAACTTGGCGAAATTTTGGACTGTTTTTATAAAAACCTTAATTTCTCTTCGAGTATACATGTTATCCTCATAAAAATGAACACATTATATTACAATAAGACACTTATTAATAATCTCGAGTTTGAACGCTTTTCCTACATTAGTTTTTACAGGGCTATCCAAAAGATATTCGTTCTTTTGCAATTTGTTGACAGTCCCCTATGGGGTTTCGGGAAAAAAATCTTCGCGGAAATATATAAGCTATACTATACTGTTTACACGCCTGTAGTTTCAGGTTAATTCCTCATTATTTTTTAGATAGTTAACAAAACGTCTAAAATCGCAAGTGACCGGTCACCTTTGGCAATATGGTGTACATTTTGAACTATTAATTTTGTACTTTGTGATTACTATTGAATCACTTGTATAACTGAAATCAGAAGAGACGTAATCAGAAGATAGTTGCAATATGTGTTTATGAATGCTTGTGTGCACTTCATTTCAACACTGAAAATGTCTTGGTATTAAAATATACAGTTTTAGGCAAAAGTATTAGACACCCTGACTTTTAATACATTTTTGGTTTTTAAGGTAAACAATAAAAGTCTTGTTGTTTTATAAAGTATTTTACTAACGTAAAAGGATAAAAAATATCAATGTATAGTGAGTTCACCCTTGGCTTTAAAAACAGCAGCAATCCTTTGAGGCACACTACAAGGCTTTCACATTTTTCTGCACTTATAGCATACCACTCTTGAATAAGAGCATTTTTCAAAGCTGTTTTTGACGTTATGCTGTGTTCTCTGATTTTACGTTTTAATATGCCCCAAATGTGCTTGATTGGATTAACATCTGGGGACTGCACTGGCCAGTACAGCAATACAATGCTACTGTCTTTACACCAGCTATGGTAGTGGCTGATGCATCACAAAGAGCATTGTCTTTTTTGGTACTTGATGCCACGTAAATTGATGTCACCAAAAATGATCGTTAACGAAGGCATCAACACAGTTTCCAGCACATTTACGTATTTTTGGATATTCATGCGGCCTTTCCAAACGAACATGTCACACGGATTTTACCACGGACAATAACACGAATTAATATAGTTTTTCCTTCGTGGATATTAATCACAGCCGACTGACACGCCCCACTTTCCATTTCTACATGGGGATAAACACAAAGCGAATGCACGAAAATATACGTACTGTAAAGTGTTTCCGTGAAGGGCAATTTTTTTGTTTCTTTTGAGAAATTAAAATATGCAAATTACGAAATTATTTAAATAAGCTCTTATTACTAGCAATAAAATAATTTACACCTTACTTTTATATGAAAATGTCTTTAATTTCTTTTACGCTAGCGGTTTTCAAAAAGTCAATTTATATCAAGATAAATAATCCTCTTTAATTAAAAGCTATGCGTTGCTGACGACTGGGATTTACGCTAATCGTTGCCACAGATTAATCTCGGAAAATGAAACATTTGAAGTTACTGAAAAAATTAATAGCTCGAAAGGTATTTGTCAGAAAATTGTTAGACAAACTGCGTTAGAAAGGTAAAAAAATTGTATTTTTCTTAATATGAATTTCAAATCAAATGATTATGCCATGTTTCAAATATTGAATTTCAAAAATTAACAAACTTCACAATGAAGTACCATTAGCAAACCTTCACGCGTAAAAAGATAATATTAACGGCAGTGTGTCCAGACTGGCTATAGCATGAGTCACAAATTATATTAGCAAATTTAATTATGATGTCACGAGTGCATGATTTTTATTTAATTTCATATAAAAATGATTTTTGGTACTGTTAGTGGGCAATCAATATATATATATATATATATATATATATATATATATATATATATATATATATATATATATATATATATATATATTAAATGTAAAAAATCTGTTAGAGTTTTCAATTAAAAGAATGTCTTTCATCTGTAATTTCTAACCTGGGAAGCCTGGGTCGGATCCCCTAGTCCAGTTATAATTTCAAAAATCTATTACATTATTCCATGAAAATATCACTCAAACAGTTAGTGCATGTATACTTTTAAACATAATATTACGATACCTTTCACCGATACGATACTATTCATCATCTATTGGCTGTTAGGCCTTATGCCGATTGAAAAGAGCTTTTTCTACATGGAAACCTACAATCATGGCTGATCTTTAAAATCTGGAACTTAATTCAAAAGAAATGGATAACGTTTAGGAAATGCATTTTTGTCATAGAACGTATGATAGAGACATAGTATAGAAAGACATTGCAGCATTTAATTAATAAAATCCATATTCATACTTTATATACATATTTTATATACGTATTCATTCTTGTTTATATGAAAATTTATATAGTCTAACACGTTAAAAATGTAGTATTTTTGCATCTGGTTATAATCGTTTACAGAAAAATGCGTCTATCTAAAATCACCTATCTGAATTCCTTCAGTATGCAACAAAAGTCATCAAAGGAAATTCATAGACAGTCGATTTTTAAGAAATGAAGTACAATAAATCTATCATACATTTCATGCTACATACTTCTTTTGTTTGCACTCTAACCTGTATAGAAAACAATTCTTCAGACTTTCAATTTCATTTCCAATTTTGAAACAGCACGAAATATATAAGGCGAAATATCAGTAAAAGCAAAACCTACTAATAAAAAAAATCGATAGTAAAATATCGGTTTGATATAACGATAGAACTTCTTTGATAAATATAAGAAAAGAAAACTATTATATTTTAAATTACACTTGCGATCGCAGTTAGTTTTATAAATCAGAAAAGAGATAGATTTTTCAAATAGATTTTTTTAGAAAAGTTAGAAAAAAATAAATGACGCATAAATCATTACATTTTTTTGTGTGTCTAATTTGCTGGAGTCATAAAAGGATTTTGAAATTTAAACCTTTTATGCGTGTGCATTTTTGTAAAAGTAAACATTATTTCTTAATTCTGTGTTTTATGCAATGTGCATATACAAGTATTTTTGATTTAATTTGAATAAAAAAACTTTAAAATAAACATTTTAATTTTTTTTTTATAATGCAGTAAATCTTAAATTATATGAACTCAAATCAAAAGGATCGCCAAATGTCCAGATGAATAACAGGGAAGAATATAATGCATTACAATGAAACAAAAAACTTATTACTATGCAAATTCTAGCGGTTTGCCGCTTGCGACACGCCCATGCATTTTATGTCGAAAATAGCTTATTTAGATGTGTTATTTATCTTAATACATTCCAATGATTCATCAATTTCTCTTAAAGAAATTTTATCTAATTTAAGATTCACCCCCACCTCCAACTCTCTTAAGCTACTTACTTTGAAATTTCTCTATTTCTTCTTCTAATTTTCACCTATATTAGCATCCTAGTTCATAACACTATTCCGCCTAAATAGTATTAGCTATCATTTGTTAGATATTGCGTAGAAAACATGGTTCTCTCCACAATCAGAAAGCGCCGTGTAGCACTTACCTGCATGAGCTACGACTATGCATTGTATCGTGTTTTTAGCTTGTTTAGGCATGTTCTATGACCCCTTAAAGATTTGCGCACGATTTCCGAATCTTACTGTACAATATCAATCCAGACTAATATAATTTTGCTTAATGAATTATATTCCCAGTATTCAAAATCTTGTATCTCAAGAATCTCTTTATCTGAACTACAAGAGCGAGCTAAGACCTACCTGACAGCAACCAACAATAAGTCAAGCAACAGCTAGTGGTATAAAATATCCATCCGCATACAAGAAATGTAATGCAGAATACTATTTATTAACAATAAAATGTTTTTAATTACTCCCAAATTAATCCCAAAACGCGAATGAATTTTTACAACTGCGTAGGGAGTAAATTGATACGAAAACTCTATTTTTTCTTTAAAAATATCTTTATGCTGCAAAAGAATCACTGCCATTTAGAGGTCCGAAGTGATATTTTTAGATGGTTGCGAAATCCGTTTATTATTGAAAATTAAATATCGTTTGTAAAAAGTAATTCTTGACTAATATAACATTGGTGAACTTCTTACGGGATGTACAAAGTCCTATATTTCTTATAAATGCAATTTAATATTAATTTTCATAGAGTATCAATTTAAAATAAAGACCGGTTACATAATATAAATTGGTATCAACAAACAAATCTATTTAGTTTGAAAAGTAAATTTATTTCTAAACATAAATATTTTGAATTAGAAGTTACAAGCTAAAATCTTCCAATAAAAGATAAAACTGTGTGCTATTAACATTTTTGGTTTAAGATAAACAATTCAATTAATGGGAGTACTTGAAAAATAGGTATAGCAGATAAGAATTAGGATACAGATAACACATTTAGAAACTGATGTAGCTGGTAACGTTTTTTTTTTTTTTTTTTTTTTTTTTTTTTTTAATGAACACTGTTTACATGTACAGTGCAAATTAAAAATGCGTTGC
Organism: Maratus michaelseni; assembly: GCA_963931845.1. Taxonomy (NCBI): domain Eukaryota; kingdom Metazoa; phylum Arthropoda; class Arachnida; order Araneae; family Salticidae; genus Maratus; species Maratus michaelseni. The sequence continues at coordinate 183,068,007 of OZ007589.1, read as the reverse complement.
AAAAGTTGAATTTATTTCACTATGTGTAAAGCGAAAATCATTGATTGCCTTAATAATTTAAAAGTTGGTTATAAGTACGATTCTATTTTTCTTCTGTTTTGTTTTTCTCAGCAATAAACATTTGTTTAGTTGTAAAAGAGCGCTAGCTTAAATTCGTAGAAGAAATATGAACTAAAATTATATTTTCTTTACTGTTACATATATATATATATATATATATATATGTGTGAGTGTGTGTGTGTGCTACATTTTGTAACAGTTGAAGAATTACATAGCAAACTTCTCCTATTAATGCACTCGTAAATTGAATTTTCATATCAGCAGCTGAGTAGTGTAGATTTTTTACAAGTAAAACACGATGACAAGTCAAATTCTTTTTATTAAAACATAATCCGATTCAGGGAAAATGCTCTCTTTAGACATCGATATGTTTTATAAATTTCTGAAGAACATCTCAATTTTAAGACAAGCAACAGTTAATTTTAACAACTCTTCGATGACAAAATCCCACTGTTCTCTCTCTGCGGCTAGCGTCTACTTGAATTTGCTGCGCTTGCGTATTTAAGTTAAATCGCGCAAAGTGACAAATCAAGTCCCCCGATTTCTCTACTCCAATCCTAATCGCTTTTAGAAGGACTTATCAACAGTTCCGATGAACTAATCTTGAAGTAAATTTTCTTCCGGAGCGCGAAAAAGAACTTCTAGAACAATCTAATAGTCCCGAACCAGCTACACGTCATGTAAACAAATAATAAGATTTGATTTCTAGAGTGCTGCTAAAAATAATTTTCAGACGAGACGATGTCTTTTATCTTACGTAACAGAAAAATAGAAAAGAAAAAGAAAAATGAATGTATAGATGCGGAATCAAAATTAGAATATTAAAACATTGAAATATTGTAAGAGACATTTTGATAATTTAATAAAAGAATGATTTTAAATAAATAGGTTTTTTTAGAACGGGATAATTTATAAGCTATGACATTTTAGCAAATTAAGTAAAAAGTTTAGAGAGGTTTAATATACACGGAAAATAATAGTGAATTTTATTAGGAATTTAAATAATAAAAGGCTTTTATTTAATGAATATAAATACTTAGCGTCATTTTTAGATTTAAGCAATTTGGAATAAATACTATTAGGTGGATTTAGGTCTTATACGATTGATATATTAGTTTAAGAATAGGTTTTAATTTAATAAGCCGGTATAATATGTGGAATATTATTTAAAAATATTTATATAGAATAATGCTAACCTTGGCGAAACAAATTTTAAATTTTGTAATATTACTGTATATATATATATATATATATATATATATATATATATATATATATATTACATTTGAAATCAAAAGACAACGAATAACTTCAAAATAACCACATCTTTAATTTAAAAATGGCATGTAATTAATTAATTAATATATAGAATACCTACCTTGAAATACAAAGCTATCATACTTGAACAATTAATGACAGAGACTCCAATTTTGAGGCGTCAAATAATAATGGTTCATATATTTGTAACAAAAAAATCAAATCCTCATAATGAATAAAACCCATTAGGAAATTTCAATATAATAAGAAAAAAAACATATTTAATGACATTTGAAGCTATATAAAATTGAAATAAATATAATCTAAGTATTAATTGGAATAACAAATGGAATATAAATATCAAATATCGAAAGAAATTTAAAAAAAAGTAACATGTAGATGTATAATCGTCAGTCGACCAGAACACCACATTTCGCAGAAAAAGCATTATTACATATATTAGACTAGCTTCTATATCACTGCTGGTGTAATGCATTGAAAGAACAAAACAATTAAAGCACGAGAAAACTAGTGAAAATGGAAAATTGTACTCACATTCTAGATAACCATGGGAACAGAATGATAATCCGTTCATACGCTTCATGAGAAAGAAAAGAGAAATATTCCAAACAAACCTACTTTAATATCCAACTTAAATTTACAAAAGGAAGTCCCTCAACATAAAACTGATAATCAGATTGGAATTAAGTTAACATTTAAATATTTATATATATTTATATAAATATAATCCGATTGGCACACACTGCTGAAATATCTTTGCATTAAGCTAACGTAATATTGTTTTGTTTATACGATTAAGAAACGAAGCAATTAATGTCAGTTACAAAAGATATCTCTATTTTTATAATAAACTATTTAGGTGAAATCAAAGAAATAAATAAATTACCTTATGTATTTTGTATATGATTAAGTAACGAATTAATTAATGTCCGTTACAAAATAATTATTATTCTATTTATAAGGAGCTATTTAGATGAAATTAAAATATATATATATTACAATGAGGAAATATTATACATTAATTGAGGAATATATTTCAATAAGGACACCAAAAGATTATTGTGATTTCCAACTGTGTATAAAAGTTAATGCAAGATTAAAAATATTTACAAAATACCAATGCTGGAGATCTAATAAAATTAGAAATATCCACTTACACAGATTACCATTTCCACATGTATCAGGCGACTTGATTTGTCACTTTGCGCGATTTAACTTAAATACGCAAGAGCAGCAAAATTGAGTGAGAAAATTAATTTTTATGAATTTTGTTTGTAGATAATGATCGAAGTGTTGACAGACAAATATATTATATGCAGGGACCTCTCACTTATACCCGATGGACTATAATATTTTTTTAATATCACAATTTTTATACATTAGTTTTTGCTTTATTTAATCTCAGAAACGGTAAGTAAAATATTTCTTTTTAAAAATACTGGTATCCGTGCATCGCGTATAAGTGAGAGGTCACTGTATTATTAGAAACAACAGAAGAAATAATATTTATTATATATATATATATCCAGGAGAAAAAATAATATAATTCAAAACGTACTATACCATATCTAATATTCATTAATTCCACTTGTAAACCATTTATCTTTATTATATATATAATTAAATTACACATTTGTTATTTATGGCACCTAATTATAATATATAACCTTCATAGAAATAAAATTAATATTACTTTAGTTTTAATATTATTATGTATCTCTTTAGTATTATTGGCCACTCATAAAAACAATAAATTCAATAACATTAAACATGTATAATTATAATAATAATTGATAACATATTTAAATATATAACATAGCAATATATATATATATATATATATATATATATATATATATTATGCAATCCTCCACTAATCTTTAATTTTTTTGCCATTTTTATTCCATATTGTAAAACATTATCATTGTGATATTTTTCTTGTTAAACTAATGGAAAACTATTTATATTATTCTTTGTTTTGTGATATCCTTTCTTGATGAATTTTCATTTTAATTTGTACTGACTAGTTCAGACATAATTATTATCTTTTCATATCCTATTTTATGTTGGAAATATAACATGAATAACGGAATAATTCTTGAAAAAAATATATAAATTGTAGCTTATGTACATACATTTTATATTTCTTTAACAAAGATATTTTAAAACGTTTTGCAAATTTCCATGCTTTTTCCTCATAAATTGCACGTATTTTTATAAACCAATAAATCATTATGCTACTTTCTACTTTCATATTATAACATTTAAAAATATTAATGTTTTATAGATAAATGATTTGGAAGTTCGAAGAAATAATTTTTTGCAACATTTTCTTTAGTATCTGTTTTCACGTTTATTTTGTTACTTTTATTATAAAACTTGAATTTAATTTTCCATTGTTATATAATTTAGAAAATAGCAATTTTACTTTTAAACTGAAGGCTTGGTTCTTGAAATGAAAGAGAATTTATCACATCTCATTTATTGATTTGAAATTTAAATTTCAAAGAAATTTGCTGTTGTAATATTATGGAATGATTTATACTTTTACGTTATTTCTCTTGTAAAATGTGCAGTAATAATGTAAAAACCAGTTATGAAATTAAGTAATGATTTTTAATAGTCCTTTTATTAGCTTTGAAAAAATATAAAGAATCAAAGAAATGCGTGATTATGAAACAAGTATGCTTCATTTTTAAAATAAAAAAACAAACAAACCATAGAATTTAAAGCATGATTTGGCTTTCATAAATTTTCTAGATTAAAGTTTTTATTATGGTGTTTGTATATAGAATTAGGAATTTTCGAACGTGTACCTTTGTCTCTTTGTTGTAAACATGATGTCAAAAGTTACCTAAATAATATGAATTCAAATAATCTAACCTCTCACCCCTCCCCCTTTAACAAAAAATGCAAATATATAAGATGATATTTACCGTCAACATACATTCATGATAAATAAAGATTTTTCTTGTTGTTGTTAATCTCAAATAGTTTTTATTTCTATAATTGCCGAATCACTGAAACTTTCATTTTCTCTACTTACAAAAGGGTATTGTTTAAATTAAAAATTGTTATCCCTGCCCAATTACAGGCAATTGTCGCCATCGCTTTTATTAAATTATAATGAGCTAAAAAAATTTTCCTTGTGTTTAATTGTGAAAAATTTTTGCAATAATATCTAGATTTCGTCAGTAACTTCTCATAATTATTAAAATTGCATTTCGACATTTTATTTTCGCCTAACTATTCTAAAATATTAATGAGAAATTTTGTCGGTAAACATAAAAAAAAAATCATTTTATGCACTTCTGACGCGTCTAAAATTTGCCCTCAAAACCGCTTTTCAATCCACCATTCCAATATTTAAGTCGTGACAACAAGTTCATTGAACCGGTATCACATTAGACAAAAGGACTAATCAAAACTTTAAACACAGTTTTCTTCAAACAAGATTTTTGAATCACTACGCCTTCTCACGCTAAACTGTTCAAGCTATCGGTGTTTTTCGCAAATAAAACTAGACTTTTAAATGGGTTACAAACTTACAAAAACTTCAGTAATTCCGATTTTTTAAAGAGTTTTGAAAATGAAAAAGTAGTGCCAAAATTTACCCTAATATTCAAACAGCCGCCATTTTACAGAATATAGATTTTGTTTTTTTATCAAATTGAACTTTGGCATCCTACTAATTTAATATATTTAGGAATCCGTGGGAATTGTTTGTTTCAGAGGATTATTAAGAAGGCATTAACTTAAAACCGATTTACTGTGAATCCTGCTTAATGAAGTTTGGTTGAGTTTAGATTGATTAAAATATCAAAATTTTATATGGCAATATTCACACACTTAGACGGAAGTACAATGCATTCAATGCCAGCAACAATTTATTTTAATGTGCATTATTTTAACAAAAAAAAAAAATCCCGGAAATGACTAAAAAATCAACCCGTATCGGGAGAATATCCCATTAAAAAATTTGAAATTAATCATTTTTCTAAATTTAATAAAAGTGATTATGTGCTATATATATTTACCCAAAATAAGTTTCCAATACACTTGTTAATGAAACAAAAAAAAGTTAATAACCGCATAAAATACAGGAAATTTATGCCTTTTCTAAACTTTACAGAAGTTTTTTTTTTTTTTTTTTTTTTTTTTTTTTAATAATGTAAAAACACCATGAAAAATGCAGAACATACTTATGAACATACCAAGTAATTTATTAAAATCTGTTAGTAGATAAAACTTGAATATTAAATTATTTGACTGGAGAAAATATACTTCGCTTATCTATGTATAAAACAGAGCCATAAAAATTTCCTTTTTTGTGGTATTTATCCAGTGCTACAGTTTAACGATTTGTTAAGTGTACGACAATAACGATATGCCGGCCAGTGTTCATTAAACAACATTTAAAAGATGAAATATTAATAAAAGGATTACATCTCTTTCGCTTCAAAGACATGTCGTTATTCAGATTACACAAATAAAAATGTATAAAATGAAAAAAAAAAAGTTTTTAAATAATTTATCCAATAATACATGATTTTAAACCTAATTATATCGCATAAATATGTGGGCCAAAAATGCAAAAAAATAGAAAAAGAGTTATAGTGGAAGAAAAAACTATTAGAAAATGTAGTACATTCATTCTCACTTTAAAATGTGTACATTTTAAGGGTTCATTGAAATCAATGCACTTGATAAGTATATGAAAATAATTATGTGGATTCTTAAAAATATATTAAATTAGTTGGAGGCCAAACAGAAAGTTTATAAAGCAAATCGAAATTTCAGAAAATTGTGGCTGGGTAAAAAAATGGAAAATTTTGTAACTATGGCCTGTTTTGCGCTAAGTAGACAGAAATGGATTACCAGTTTGATGTATGTCATGTGACTAAGGGTGCACACATAGATTTTTTAAACCAATCATAAATGGATTTTCTGGTTACAGGTTCTTTCTCAAATCGAGTTTGAAATTACCATTGCACAATGGTGACAGATTCCGTTTTGTTCAATTCAAGAACGCAAAATACCTTTTCCACTGCATACTCAGTCATTTCTACCGATATTCGCGTGACACGCTAGCTATCGCCTATGTCACTTCACACAGAAGACCGAAAAATCTTTATGAGCACATCTACTTTAGGGCTGAACCATGGTTACCATTGTAGGCCTCCACATCCCTCGAGTTATGGTAAGGCAAGTGCTTGTCGGGAATACCTGACTTAAGGCCCTGGCTCCCTCATGGGTTTCCAGCTCCGAAGCTGTTGTGAAACATCGGCCCATCAAGAAGTGTTTCGCTGTGGTTTTCTCTGATAATGGGATCCACCGTGTATCGCAGCGGCCTATGTCGTCCACACATGGGTCTAAGGGTTTGTATGGTCCGCAGGTGGCTGTCCCCCGACCGTTCAAAGCGCATACGGAGAGTCAAATCCGATTGTGCGCGCTATAAGCCCCTTAGGGCTGGTTTTCGTTGTTCGAAGACGCGCCGGTGCCCCTCAGGCTCTTGGCGGCGCAGCCTAGTTTTACGGCTTTCATTTGGAGAACGTACCTAAACTGTTCCTGTTTTACAGCATCTGGAAGTTGTATACTTACTTATGAATCACCCATTGATTTTCATGAAGAACCAATTACTTTAAATTAACTGGCTATTGTTATGCTTTCTAGCTTCTTCTTACATTAAATGTAATAATTATTTTTGTATTTCTAGAAAGATTTTAAAATAGAATTTCACCACACCAATACTGTTGCATATCATAAGAAAGCAAGTAAATTAAAGAGTGAAACAGAATTTTTAAACTGAAAGAAAGTGAACTAGCTAATATTTCTTTATAAGGATATAGTTCACAAACAAGGATTGAAGAATGACGTTTCCATTCATTTACTATCAGTATTGAACTATTATATCGGTCATATACTAAGTAATATTCCTAAAACGGTCTGGAAAATTACGCTACAATTACAACAAAGATAATTTACTTCAATATCATGTTTGACTGGTTTTCCAAATTCAAACTTACTCGCATTTTATTTCATCATTGACTGTTTTCTCAGAAGCATTCAGTCTTCAGTATCACATATCTCACTGCCTGTGAATAAATATCATAAGTGGAAAGTTTCAGGGATAAATTTTTGGTTAAATATTTTGACATTTGAAGCTCTATAAATTGTATCTGTAAAGAATTGCGAAGAGCGTTGATGACTTTTTACTTAGATAATATAACACATATATTTCCGTAATACGTTAAATAATTCACGTAAAGTAATTCTTTCAATTACATGTTTAGAAAAATATTATATGAATTAGTTACTGTGTACAAATATTTGTATTTAAATTGGTTTATTCGAATCTTTATATAGATGAAATATGTATTATTTTACTATACGTTACTTTTAACATAATTAATTAATTAACATCCCATTTTATTTCAGCCATTTTTGTTTTACTTAGAATGCTTATACTTATTTTTGCCTCTACTATGCAAATACTACAAATTTTACAACATTTATTATTATAACACAGTGAAATTCAAACACTTTATAATTTTTGCTGTTGGAATATTAATTTGTCAAGTATCATCCGTCAATAAACGCCTTTTTTACGTTATAAAATATCTAAATTTTGAATAAATCATGTTCCATGTTTTATTAAGTATTATAGGTTTCTAAACACACACTCTATCTTTATTGATTTTATTTAAAAGTTTTTATATAATCATTTTGATACATTCAAGTCGGCAAAAATTCTTTTATAGATTCTTTTTTCGCGTGTGTGAGAGAGAGAGAGACGGGAAATTAAATTTCATAAATATGCTCGAAAACGCCAGGCGATAAACAAAAACTAATGATTTAAGAATAACTACTAAACCATAGTGCTTAATCTCTTCTAAGATGTTACTGTAATTATCTAGTCAAACAGTTTGCCGTATTTTAAAAAAGCCCAAACATCCCAAACATTAAAAAAAGCAATAACTTTTAATTTGATGACTAGCGACTAACTCATAATAATTAATCGCTAGTATTATTGTTCGACAAATTTTCCTTCAAACACCTTCTTTCTAACTTATCCTCTACATTACCATATAAATAAGATTTCTATAAGACATAAAGTTTTTGGTATATCCACCACATAATTAAAATACCATGACTTAGTTTTTTGCCTATTTCTACTCATATTTTATCTTTATTATTTGAAAAAAATGTAAAGAGAAGCTCATAATGTAAAACTGCTGAAAGTTTTATTATCTTTAGTCATAAAATTTTCCGTTAAAGTTTAAACTATTTTAATTGGAGACTTTTAAAAATACTTCATTACAACAATTTTATGAACCATAACTATATGATGTAAAAACAAATGTAAGAAATCTATATTTTTAATGAACATGAAATTTTATGAAAATGGATTTTTAATGAAATTTTATTTCAGTGTAAGATTTGTATATTTACAAAAAAACATGTTTTAAGCTTTTCATCAGTTTGTAATAATTTTCAGATTTACATAACAATTTTCTGAAAAATTTAAATGTTTATATCCTCTGTCTTTATAAACATTCGTTAACGATTTTGTTGATAAAAATTTCTTTTATGGAAAAGAAAACGTTAAATATGAATTTATTTTACTGAGAAAAATCAATTCCGTTGTTCATAATTATATTATGTTAGATATAAATAAAAAACAAATATCAATAATATTTAGTTACACAGTACATGAACGGAGGGATGAAAACCTGCGTGGTGCTTTAAATTCCTGGTTATATGCCTATGAACAGAGTTCCCGTAAGATGATTTTTTAAAGTAAATAATCACAATTTTCAATTTCGTGCAAAAGAAGCCTACAAACTTTTTATGACCTTACTGTTAGGATCGAGAAAGAATGATCTCACAAACTTTGTTCCCAACATTTTCATAATCTTTGAGAGAAAATTTCTAATTAATTTCGGAAATAAATGTGTTATAATACACTTGTTATGGCCTTTTCGCCTTTTGCGGTCACCGTAGTAATTCTCCTAGTCGTGAGAACTTAGTCGTATGGTATTTGCTGCCGCCACCGGTATTAGACTGATACCGGACACGTTTGAAAAGAAGTTCTCACGTATATAATCAACTAATAATTTATTGATTAAATTAGCATGAAAAAATGTTACAGTGATAATTCTTGTAGGTCAATACAGATTATTGTCACTTGCCGTATGCGACTGTCGAATGACAATCTCCCTGATCGTACGTTTTACTCTATTTCATTATGCAACCCTCGTACACACCGTTCCGTCTATGGTGCTATTAATTCACCCTGGACCAAGCTGTCCGATGCACATTCTCTCAGCAATTCTACTCACTCCTCTGCCCTCTTGGCTCTGCACGTCTATCCTCTACTCTCTCCCAGTACACTGTCTGTACTTACTCACTACGCTGCACACCAACGACTCTCGCGTCCTGCACTCTTCGTTGCACATCAGCCAGTCACTCGTCCCACACTATTCATGCCACTCTCCAAATAAACGTGGCTGTATTTCTTATTTCACGGAGTTTCCATACATATAGCAACATTTCTTCTCGATTATTCCACCCCTCTATTATCCTCTGAACCCAGCTCACTAGGAATCCGGTGCTCATTGTATCTTCTTCCAAAGTCGGATTATTTACTTTCACAATGATCTCGTGAACCTCCCACAAATATATAATCAGATCAGGGAAATTTCATTGTCAATCACATACGGAAGTTTGCAGAAAAAATATATATCAGAATACAGTAATTTGTAATAATGATTAAATATAATTAGTTAAATTAATTAGAAATATACAATATAGGTTCTGTTAAAGTCACAAATCTCACAACACTTACTTAAACAAATAAAGAGTTGTCTAGGTAAATTAAATTTGTTGTCAAATGTGATAATGGGGTCAAAAGTAAATAACTCAATGTCATATTTTACATAATTTGTGTTATGTCTTTACATAATCAATTAAATGAACATTAATGTTTTTTTTAATCAACTTGCATGTTAAAGTATAAAGAAATTCAAAATGTTTCTTTTTAAAAACAATTGTATACCATTACACTTATATTTTGAGTAAACTGTGTTTATTCAGAAAATGAAAGAGTCAAAGTTATTAAAAAAAATGTTTATGAAAAACGCAACGTACAAGCAAAATTAACAACAACTAAACTATACAAATAAATCTATGATATTAATGACTCTTACTAATTCACCGAATATATTTTTCCTTATTTTAACTTCCTTCGAAAAAACTCGATCGGAATATCTTTACATTTCATGTATATTACATCCACAAATATATTTTATGGGAATTAACTATAGAAATGCGACAGTAACAAGAAATGTTTTTTGATAGTTAAAGATAATATAATAATGAAATTAATTTACATTTAATTTAGATTTTCAGAGTTTCATTAATTTATTTCCTACTTTATGTACTTACATTTAGACGCTAGCATATAATTTCAGAATTTATTATTGAAATAAAAAGATGTTTTTCATGCATACATTTTATTTATTTGTTTCAATATTTACATTTCCTGAAAACGAAGTGGTAACACTAAATACAAGTTAATATTCAAAATCCAACAACATTCTTTAACTAAATAACATAACTTATATTAAGAGTAGGTTTATACATAAGTTAACGTTATATTCCGATTAAAATTGCTCGAATAGAAATTTTATTCACTACGGATTATTTTTAAATAATGTGTTGTTAAAAGCATTGAAAATATCAACTCAAAAATAACAATAGTATTATTTATTCAAAAGATTTAGTTTTTTTAGAAATGAACTATTTTTTTTATGGCTGCGTTTAAAAGTTATTTGATTTAATTTTGAAATGTTTTTTAAATATCCACAACTTTAAAATTTTGTATTTTAGATTATTATCACAGAATACATTTATATTGCAAAAAAGATTTTCTAGATAACTGAATTTTTTTAACATTTTTAAGTATATCAAACATCATTTAAGTAATATTTTCTGTTTATTCTAATAGCAATTCTAACCCCTTCAAGAGCAATGTTACGCGTACCTTCCATATAAGATGCATATATATATATTTTTTCTTTTTTTTCTTTTTTTTTAGTGCCATAATATTTTAGTCGTAATTTTTGTCTTGTCTAATCATAACATTCTTGTATTAAATAAGAAGAGATGTGTTTTACGAAATTACTGGTATAAAAAATCTGGTATTTTTCCGTTATACAAACACCATACCAAAATGACAAAATCTATGCTATTGATCCATATTTTCCAGCCCTAGCCGTGCAAAGGATTTTTGTTGCAAACTAAACTGTGTGACTCTGTTTGTATTGAATGTGAACATTTTTAATATTATTATTATTATTTAATCCTAGCTACGCAATACGTATTAATTTGCTATTTTTCGATTCGCAAATATTTTTATTAAGTTATTACTTACATTTTTCGGTAAAGCTGAGATGCATTTTACCATTAAGCGGCTACCTGATGATGAGGAAGCTGCAATAAAAATGTTTCAGGCCTATGTAATTATACTTAAAGTTTTTTTGCGAGAAGTATGGTGACGTCACGGCGACCTCATTGTGAAGTCACACTGTAACTTTGTGACCGTCGTCGTGACGTCACGTGACGTCGATGTGAAGTCACTGTGACCTAAATGTGAAGTCGTTATGGCCGTTTTCAAGGCTTTCTGTGACCTCACAATGTGACTACTTTGTGAAGTCCCCGTGCGACTTCAATGTGAAAAAAGTGACGAATGTGCATCGGATAGGGTGACCAGATTTTACCCGAATCCTATCCGGATTGTTCGGATCGACATTTTTTTATGCTACATATTTGTGACGTTTGTGACGACACTGCACCGGGTCGGGTGACCAAATTTTACCGGAATCCAATCCAGAAAGTTCGGATCGATCTTTTTGGATTTGTTTGGCTACAGAATAGATTTGGATTAGTAGTCGGGTGACCTGATTTTCGTGAACCCGAACTAACCAGAGTCGGGTATAATGTTTTTACTGTAAGTCTTGTTCGGAATAGAATCTTGCATACGACAGAGTAACCAGATTTTATCAGAAATTGGTGTTACGACACAATTTCTGATGTCGGCTCGGATCTAGAGTCATGCGCGAATCCGGTTATATACTTTTTGAACATGGTTGAATGTCTACTTGAGCACGAATGATGATTGACTGAAATTATATTTTGATTCAACCCATATTCTTACCCTAACCCAACAACAACAACAAAATCTGTAGGCCCACAACCCGACCGAACCTGATAAATGATTTCGTATAGATTCGGATAACAAGATTTTACCAAATCCGGATAAGATCGACGATAAGGTTTGGATCGGAAATAATTTTTATTGATGCGACTCGCATTCAAATTAAAACTTTGCATCTGATTGGGAAACCGGTTAATGTAGCCGTTAAGCAAGACAATTATAAATGTAAGAAACGCATACTAATATAAAAATACCGTAATTTCGCGCGTATGCGCCGCACCCTAGTTAAGTCTTTTTCAAACCGGAAATTTTATTGAAAATAAGAAGTCAAATAAGTTCTAAGCAGAAGTAAGTCACATTTTATTTAAAATAAATTCTGGTAGGAAATCGAATTGTCTGAGGTACGGCGTATACACGCGAAATTACGGTAATAGATGAATCCATCAAAAATTATAATAAAAGTAAATATTTCAATAATATGAAAGTCTATTGTGCAAATAACAACTTTTTAACCCTTTCAGGGGCAAGCACTTGTGCCCCTTTAACGTTGAATTCCCACCGGAATTTAGGAAAGAATTTAGTTTAAAATAAGAATAAGCAATTTTTCAACTTTTTCTCGTCAAAGTAAAAAAAGTAAAATTTAATTAAAATTTTCTGGTTTGAATCGAATTAAAATTAGATGATATATAATATATACTACCGCCCCTCAAAGGGTTAAATTAACTCCTACTTCTATTTGTTTTGTGTAACCACGAAAAATATTGACAATAATTAAAACTATGCTATTTTGCTGTTAAGTATTGAAGTCTTTAAATGTGCCATATTTCCCTTCTCTCAGTAACACGAAACTTTCTGACACATTTATGAACAAATTTTTAAACGTGTGGCACTTGCATGCCTGATTATTAAAGTGATTTGGAATGAATAGCGTTTTCGCATGTATATATTTAATCCTACCCTAGCTTTGATCCACACATTACCAAATAAAATGGAATCTGTCTGACACTCCAAACATTCATATGCATTGACTACATTCAAGAAAAAGAAAAATCATTATCATCAACCTAACCAAATTTTACTGCTTTTTTTCTGATTATTTGGCTATAACGTTTGATAAATTAATTAGAATTAAACAAACTGTATTGCCTGATATTTTTGATAAAATTATCTTTCCAGCGGTATAAAGCTTTTATGGTATAACTAAGAAATATTGGGTGTTATGAGCCATCAAACTTAAAAAAAAAAAAAACATTGTTCCCAAAAGGTTTCCACAATTTTGACCATTACTGTATATACAGCTAGATACGAGATTCATTGGCGATTCCAGCTGTTATGTGACATGTTTTGTTATTCTAAAATCATCACATTTCTGGAGGATTCAGAATGGAAATTGAAAAAAAACTATGAATTTTTTGAAGGGTCCTATGTTTTTGGAAAAATTATAAAGGATTTTTTAAAGGACTCAAGTTCTTCTTGAACTACTTACATATCATATTTTCTATGTTAACATTTTAATGGTAGTCACTGAACATGAAAATATATAAAGAAAAAAGTATCAGAATGCAGCCATTACATTTTGAATACATTATTTTATAAATTAAATTTCAATTTTTCCAATTTGAAAAAATTGAAAAATACCCCTTCAGAAAAAAACGGAAAAAACCCAGTTTTCCCCCCAAAGTTTCCGTTTTTTTCCCGAGTATTCCCATCTCTAATCTTATATATTTAATTAATAAAAATATCAACACAATGTATTCTATCATATTCTGGGGTCCAGATTTTAGATGATATTTTTAAAAAATAACGATACGTTTAATTTATTAAGGATGATTTTGGAAAAATATTTGATTAAAGTTGCCCTTTTTGAAAGACAAAAACAAAAATTTAATCTACAGATCAAAATAGACTATTATTTATAATTATATTTTGACCCTTTGGGGCTCAACAACATCGATTTGAAAAATATATACTCACATGATAGAATACATCATTTTAAGAAAGTAAAAAGTAATTAAAAAAAATAAATCATAAAAATAAAAATTATTGGCTAAAAGAGTATTTTTCATATTTGTAATAAACAGAAAATTACATAGCTACTTCTCATAAATATTGTCATTTTTTAATACAAAATTCTAAAGTGTACGAACTTACCTTTGTAAAAAATCTATTTTTGAACGTCTCTGGACTTTTAAATGCAACAAAATTTAGTTTACAATAGCGGGGTGAAACTGTTCAAATGATAAATAAAACTTTTATATGAAAAATTAATTTAGCATTTTCGTATGTTGAGAATTCTGTGAACAATTTATATTAACTTCTGTGTTGAAATATAACAGTAATAAATAAAATCGCCTTTTTAAGCTCACTGTAAAAAACTTTGACTTTTGGGTATGTGTACAGATATGCAACACGGTGATACAAAGGGTTAATTCATTTTGCAACAGGGTTTGAATGCAGTAAAATATATTACTTAAAAACAATATTTTGGTTATTAAAAATATAATTTTATTAATTGATTGTCAAATTTATAATTTTATTTAGGAAATTATATATTTATATAAGTAATAGATCTTACTAGGGATTATTTTTTGAAAACACAGATCATAATTGTTTATAATGACACAGCACCACACCTACTCTGTTTGGCGTCTAATGTGAGTCATTTTTTAACGTTTTACTGCAGATTTTAGATGCATCGATAGTGATACATATATGTATCATATGACGCCGATGAAGGATCTATCTGGTTTGATATTTGGTGACGGGACAATAACCACAATAACCTTCTGTAATTCTGATATCACCATCAATAGAACAAGTAGATTTAATAGAATCTGAATAGACAGAATATGACAGAATATGATAATTAAAAATAACATGCCCCTGTTAATAATAAATGTTTAATAATAGTGCCTACATATTTTGAAATTTATAACTATAAAATGATTCAGGAAATGAAACAGTAACATTAATCATCTGATTAAAATCGTTGACATACTGCTATTTATTTTAAAAAAATAAACATTCTAAATTTAATAAACTTTATTTTTATAAAAATTAAATTAATGAAATATATAGCTTTTGTAAAAAACTCATATGGAATTAATTGAAAACTTTATAATTTAATAAAAATATAACAAGTAAAATAATATTTCTTCATACCAATTTTCCTTTGTCATCATCTTCAATATTCTGTTTTGATATAATCCAAATAACGAAAGCTTCGCTTCTTTCGGCGAAAATAATTCGTCCAAATCTGGTACAGTATCATTGACCGGACTCAAATTTCACCGCGACAATAAAAACTGTACTTTTCTCGAACGTAATTTTCAATCAAATATGTATATGCGAAGTTCTGTGCAGGTTTTTGTTAAATTTTAATTCCACATTCATTATACACGTCTATTGTCCAAGTACTTCATTCACATCCCACTTCCATCCCTACGCTGTTATTTTTTACTTATTAAGAATTTCGTACTCTGACGCCGATCTGCAGACGATATTTTCAAAACATCTGCCTACTTAGAAGGGCAGATGATTTTTTTTTTCTTTTTATATAGTTTAGGTTAGAGTAGAAAGTTAAATACGGAATATTTTTTTGAGACTCTCTCCAATTAAAATTTATTATTTGAAGAAGTATTTTTTATGCATTTGATCTTTTTTTTTTTCGATTAGTTTCACAATAATTTCAATTTAAATGATTTGTAAGTTCCTTTTTTGTAAACTAAAACAATGATATAATATTTATGGCATATCAAATAAAACATTGTTTAAATTTTGGAGTATATAATAAATATTTTAATGGGCAATAATGCAAGATCGGTTAACAAAAACAGTAACATTTGTATCACGCGTAATAAATGCAAAATATGATCATAAAAAATAGAAAAGGTTTATCGCGGGAGATGGGAGGAGGCATTTTTCCTTTTTCAACCTTTCTTTTTTTATTTATTAATATCCTGTAGAATAAAACAGCTTGTAAAATAGCAATATTTTTTTAAAATAAATTTCTGATAAATGAAAAGGGAAAAGATAAATAATTATTTATGTCATGCGTTTTGCATACGTTTCGTATATTTCATTTTATTTTCGGAAAATGTTAAATTTATTTAAGAAGTATGAAACAAGTACCAAAATATATATTGGCAGAGGTACTTAATCTACTTAAACACTAACAGAAAAATAATTATTATTGGAAATATACAAGGGTTTTTATTATAAAAAATGTTTGTTTATCACAACCTACCGTCCTTCACAAAAACAAATCTTTAATTACCCCATCTGTATATTATTTTCTACCGTAATTTACAATTGAAACAAATAGGGGATCCAACCCGGGTTCCTCGGGTTATAGAATAGAGCATATATATAGATAGATATATTCTGAAATTGAAAATTCTAATTCTACATTTAATACTTTTTTTTACATTTAATACATTATTTTAGATTGTTACTAACAACACCAAAAATAATTTTCATATGAAAATTATCAATTATGTATTTAAATAAAGTTTTAAAATTCATTAGTGATACTTTTGTATTAGTCGCATGTCAGGTTTAAATTAGTCGAAAATATCGCCACCTGTATATATATATATATATATATATATATATAATTTTGTTTGTTTGTTTGTTCTAATAGCTTTAGTGGTTTAAGCGAATAGTTTGATTTTATGTCTATTAAATTTGTGTTTTAAAAGAACATGAAATCCTATTTTTTATGAAGTTTTTAATTTCTATGTTGAATATTAGTCGGAAATAAACGCTGAATTATGGGAAATTAATTATTGTAACATTTTGTATTTAAATATAAACGTTTTAATCCGTTTTGATTGGAATGCCCTCAATAGAGAGACTTAAAAATAAAAACATGCTTGAAAATTATTTTTTAAAACCATAAAGAATAGTAAATTGCAGTACAGTTTCAAGCATATTGCATTTGAAAGAACATTTTTTTTTTCCTGACGATTAAATATCGAAATTGTGCAATGTTTGGAAATAAAAAAATCACAGTAAAAGCGTTATTTAATGTTCACTTGTTACCACCGTCAACATACCGTCATTGTTACTCTCATATATGATTTCGCTCTATAATATAGATTGCTGTTCTAATTTTTAAAAAGTTGTTAGTTTTTCACATAATATGAAAAGCAAATGAAAATGTGTTTTAATTTTAAAAAATTGTTCATGGAGTACATGCAGAATTATGTTTGTATTATAATTTATAATTTCATATTGATTGAAATTTATCTATTTGCGAAGTATTTTCCTGTAGGTCGATAAATAAATAAATAAATAAAATTATTTTTAGGGGTCATAAAAATCACTCAGAGTCAGACCTTTTAAGTGCATAGGCATTCCTGATAAATATATTTCTCCTCTTTTTCATATATATATTTCAAATTCCCATTTTGGTCAAACTGTGACTTCAAAACATAGTGGTCTTTTGACCACACAGGTGACGTAACGTTTGTGACTTGCAGTAACGTCACAGTGACGTCACAAAAATAAAAAATAAATATCAGAAACATGTTTTTTACATTGAATATTTATTTTGTAGTGTTTTTGCAATTTTTTTAAGGTTTCTAAGCAATTCACATTTTAGTCACAGTGTGACTTCACTGAATGGTGGTAATTCGGTCACATATGTGACGTGACGTACGTGACTCACAGTGACGTCACTGTGACGTCCCTGTGAACATACATGCTATACGGGATAGCTACGGTTGTTTGACAGTAAATCCCAAATGTAATTTTGTTGACCCTCACAGGTCTAGAAAATATACGTCGGATTGAAAACGGAAAAATACGTGTTCAATATTTTTGAAAAATGGCAACTTTGATATCCCTAAATAGAATTTTGTAAAATATCGAAAACGTGTTTTTCTTTTTTTCAATCCGATGTATATTTCTGGAGTTAATCGATCTTTTCCAGACTTTTCAATGGAAATGATGCTTACTGCATTTTACTCGATTACAGCGCCATCTACGATTTTCCGAAGAAAATATTAAGTATAAAAGTTATGTATTTTTCCCCGTAGAATCCAAATCTGCTATAAAAAAGGGTGGGTTATCATTTAAGATTTCAAAGTTGCCCCCCTTTCCCACTAGGGAGCACAGTTGATGGTGGCAACTTTGATATTTCTAAATAGATTTTTCAGAAATATTGAACATGCATTTTTCCATTTTTCAATCCGATGTATATTTCTGGAATTATTCGACCATTTCCAGACTTTTCAATGGAAACGATTCTCACTGCATTTTACTCGATTACAGCGCCATCTACGATTTTCCGAAGAAAATGTTAAACATAAAAGTTAAGTATTTTTAGCCGTATAATCCAAATCTGCAATAAAAAAGGGGAGGTTATCATTAAAAATTTCAAAGTTGCCCCCCTTTTCCCTACGGCGAGAGTTGGGGGAGGCAACTGTGATATACCAAAATAGATTTTTAAAAATATTGAGCACATATTTCCGTTTTTCAATCCGATGTATATTTCTAGAGTTATTCGACCGTTTTCATACTTTTCGGACACCCTGTATAATAAAACAGTTAGTGAAAGTCTGTAGTTTTAAATGGTTAATTTTTTAAGTGATCACTGTCAAAGTAACAATATTAATTTTTGTCACGTTCCATTTGACGTGAATTTTCCGCTTGGAGACAATTGTTTTGGTATAACAGAAAAGTACCAAAAATTTAAATTACGTTAAATTACGTTCGTCCTGAAAACATTAAACGTTCTCTGAAGACAATGAATGATGACATCACTGAACCAAGTCAATATAATAACATATTCTTCTGCTTGCTCTTTTTAATAATAGCAATATATATTTTAATTAAATTTGAGATTATTCTACATGAATAAACTGAATAGACAATCAAGGGAGACAATATCAGTCATCCGTGACTTTTGATATTCTAACTACTAATAAATATCTCATATTTTATTATTATTATTATTATTATTAGTAGTAGTAGTAGTAGTAGTATTGTTGCTGTTGCTGTTGTTTTTATGAGCTGTATTAGTCTTAAAATAATTTACAATTTATTGTAATTTAATTTTCAGAATTACTTTAACAGAGTATCTGGCAGTAATTGAAAATATTATTCTTCACTTTTTAAATATTATAAAATTTCCCTAACGCCTTAGATAATTTTTGCATATATTGATCTATATCTGTATCATATTTATATAAGAAAATCATTTATTATAGTTAACGTAAAAATTAAATTTACTTAAGGTGATAACAGTATACACAAGGTCTTATAAATACCTTTCAGTAAATAGATCAACAAATTTGTGAGCTTAATAGGACACATTTTCAAGATCAATAATGATAAATAAACTATTTTCGCAAACATTAATTGAAAATGGACTTGATAAACAAAAACCACGAGATCACATGTATAATGAAATTAGGTGCTTAAAAATGCTCAAATGTAACTGTGAAAATATTTTAAAATGTGCGCTTTATTTGCTTCGCTTCTTGTCTAAATATGAGATCAATTCGCTCAGAAAATATATATTTTGTTTATGAAAATATCAAAGTTACTTAATGTAAATATTTACCTAATTAAAAGAGTTTTAGAGACTTAATTCGCAGAACTTCATAGAACCTGACTAAATTTAACTAACTAGATATTTTAGTACTTTAACAATGATTAATGAGTGATAATATTAATAAACGCGGCTTTGTTTACGTATGTCATATGAAAACACAGATCTCTCTTTAAAAATTATGTATTATATGAATGAGGTCAATTAAAATATTCCTATTCTAAAAAGATAAAATTAGTTTATAGGTTAATAATTTCAGAAGGTTCTCTAGTAGATTTCATTTCCATATCTACTAAATAATGGTCATGCTACTTTAACGCAACTTTATGTTAATATAAAATTAATAATTTTACAGGGATTTTATTTTTGTATTTTTTTTAAAGTTTTTTTTTAATATTACTGTTCTCGTAAACGCCTTATTACTTTATCAAATAAATTATAAATAAAAAAACCTTTTTTTTATTATATTGTACTAAAATGAATATCGAAACAGAAATGTAATGTTGTTGTTTCTTCCAACACAATCGGAATTGGGATTAAAATGAGTTCAATAGATGAAGGTGATTGTTAAATAAATTTAATAAAAAAGGGGATAAGTTATGAAATGCAAAGCAAGATGATTTTCTTAACATCGAATTTTAAATTAATTATCTGGAAAAACCGCTAACATTGTGTGACTAAGAAATAGCTTAACTTGTTTATTTCATTAATAAATCAGAAGTGCATAAATTATTTTTTTATATTGCCTGTTTTAAGGAGATGAAAGCAGTTAAAATAATTTAAATTTTTTATTTAATCTTTATAAACATTATTTCCCATTTTCATATGTATTTAAATACTTACATATACATGTCCCGCAGTGGCGCAGATGATTAAGCTCGGTTCCCGTCAAGATCACCGAAAGGGAAGCAGCATTGACCATGGTCAGTGCTTCGTAGGGTGACAACCTCTGTCGACTGCGACTGCTGTAGGACCGTGTACGTTAATGGGAGCTGGTGCACGTTAAAATCTGTTTGTGGCTCCAATGTCCTCCAAGTTTGTAAACTACACCTCTGGGGGTGTCAATCCAGGTGCAGGTTTCTCATCTGGAATTGGTTCAAATTCAGGAGATAAGCTCTGGAAGTCCAATCTCTCTTGAGGCTCTGGCATCCCTTCTTTCAGAGAAGAATGGCAATTTCTCTGACATGACAGCAACAACAACTTACATATACATATATCATAAGTTAGAAATTGAACTATTAACTATTAAAACGTACCACGAGAAGCTGTTACTTGAAATGAAAAAGTATTTAAATATTGTGTGAAGTATAAAAGTTTAAACAATATTTAATGACAAAGAATAAAGTCTTCAGTATAAAAGAAATTTTTAAAAATGCATACATTTTGATTTTGTTTTTTTAATCAAATAACTGCAAATAGGTACCAAAAGTGTGTTTTAGAAAATGTTAAATAATAAAATTGTAAAAATACATAAATTATGGGTATCGCTTATTGTAATTTACATAAAGTCGCTTAACTGTGCTTTGAGCCAGTTATGGAATTCAGTATTCAGAAGCACAATGTCCACTCTTGCAATAACGAATCGCCCAGAATATAAGTAGTGTTTGAATTGCTCTTTCAAATCTACATTATAATTATAAATTTGTGAAATTAAAAAAGCTCTTGAGGCCTTCAAAATCCGCTCTACCGTCTCTAGTTCAGTTTTAAGTAACTATCATTAAAATGCTAAGAAATTCACAGTTCATGAAATTTTTCATTTTCTACAAATTGATTTTTTTCTAAGTATTAGTGTTATTTAAGTACATTTTGAAAAGTATCCGATGTGAAGTAAAATACAATTACATTCTTCTCAATAATGCGAATATTAATCCAAACAATTTAAATGTAATGCGGACGTTATCTCATTGCATTCCTTAAACAGAATCACAACTAAAGACGTTTTTACCCATTTATCAAAGAAACATCGTAGAACAATTGTAAACTGCAGATGGTCAAAAATTTCCCAGACACCATAAAATAATAAATTCACGTTTATTGCCAAGAGTTGACAACAAGTCAGCTGGTCGACAGTGAGAAATTTACAACGACTTCAAAACTTCGACGACCAAAAGCAATTAAGAATAAGGTATAGTAATACATAGAGCTTCCTAGAAAAAGAGGAATGCAATTTCTCAAACAAGGATGGAGCGGGACGTTGACCACTAAGAGAGCAAAGAGAGCAAGACGGAGTGTCTGGAATCGCCATTAGATGGAAGGTACACCCATTAGTAGTATACACTCATTTTGGGGGAAAAGAACTAAAAAAAGGACATTGTGTAATATATATGTTTTTATATAAAACATATGTGTTTTAAAATCTCTCGAGGAAGATGGTTGTATTCATAGTAATTGTCATCATGACCAGTTATTTTGCTAAGTTAAAGAAAAACTGGCCTTGAGGAAGTGTCCCTATTACATGAGCAACTGATAGCACATAACTCATATTTCGGATTCTTTACTATTTATGCTTATGAGAACATTCACACACGAAAATCGAACTCTTTGCTCGTGTCTGTAAAATAAAATTAACAAGAACAATTGTATACGTACATTGATTACGTACATGTTATTTTATTTTTAATATTTGATAGTTTGATTTTCGCTGCTCTGACACTGAACGCCATATTGGAGGTGGAGCTGATCTATCTAGCACAATCTAGTCTGTTTATTGGTCTGAGCTCTGGAAACTACGGTTGTTGCCAACGCTATGCTAGAAATTCAGCCCTATTTCCGCGCGAAATTATTTTTACTTCATTAAGACAGTAACAGATGGAAACAGGTTCAACCTAGACAGTTGATATT
Organism: Maratus michaelseni; assembly: GCA_963931845.1. Lineage (NCBI taxonomy): Eukaryota > Metazoa > Arthropoda > Arachnida > Araneae > Salticidae > Maratus > Maratus michaelseni. The sequence goes on along the minus strand of OZ007589.1, from coordinate 183,045,052 downwards.
TTTACAATCTCCGATTTTTCATGTGAGTGAAATTCGTAAATAAATTCTAAATAAGAGTTGAGAATTCATTTGAAATTAACAGAATTACTCATAAATAAAATGAGGTATCATATCAGACGCTTTGGATTACGTACATGTTATTTTATTTTTAATATTTGATAGTTTGATTTTCGCTGCTCTGACACAGACCGCCATATTGGAGGCGGAGCTGATCTATCTAACACAATCTAGTCTGTTCATTCGTCTGAGCTCTGGAAACTACGGTTGTTGCCAACGCTAAGCTAGAAATCCAGCCCTATTTCTGCGCCACGTAAGAGAAATATATATATAGACATTTTTCTTAATATTAAAAATACATGAATAAATCTGCGTCACAAATATTGACCATTGAGGTCCGAATTACTCGCAAACTAGTTTATGCTTTATAATATTAATTTTTGGCTTTTTTGAGCTCTTATCATGTGCATTGCTTATAATAAAATTATTTTTAAATACTGATTTTCTATGTTATTTTTTTACTGAATAAAACTATGTATAGTACATTAGACTACGCTGTGCCGTTATTGCATGATTCTGTTCAAAGTGTTCGATAGTAGTTGATCAACTACCGCTATTAGTTAAGTAACCATGAGAATCTCATAATATGTCTCACGTAATGTATAACTACAAACCAAGTAGTAAAAACCGTTCGTACAATACTTTATTGGATAGGTTATAACATTAAATGATCAACTACTCAAGACAGATCAACCCTATTTTTCTCTACTTTCAAAATTTTGGGATTTATCAAGCAGTTATTTTATTAGAGAATGCCACGCTTTATATAACAATGTAATTGACTGATTTTGCTTATATTGTAGTGCAGAGTGCCAAAAATCGGCGCTTTCGAAACTATAAATTTTGTCTAACTTGAATCGACGTTGTGTTTTAATAAAAGAATGAAAGTTTTAATCAATTCTGTTATCATTAATTTTTTTAAATAATATTCAAGCATGGATTTAAAAAAAAATCTATCTCTGTCGAAGGTAACCTGATTATAGAAGATAAACACACGTTTGCACTTTAAACGATGTAAAATAGATCAGCATTTGTTTCCAGATAAAATTCAATAGCGGAATTAAAACTTCAGAAAATATAAATAAAACACAAATTTAACAAACATGTAATTGAATTACGCGCTTAAACCACTGAAATTATGAGAATCATAATAGTTAATGTAAGTAACCAAATCTTTGGCAATCTCTTCTGCTAGTATAGAATGCGGCTAGTACAAGTGAAAATTTCAAAACTTTATTTCAATGCATAATTGATATTTTCCTATAAACATGCTTTTTGGTGTTGTTAGTGGGCAATCTAAAAAAAATATATTAAATGTGATATATCTATTAGATAAAACAGACCACAGGCAAGTTTTGTACAGACCATGACGAAATTATGAATAACAGGAAATAATAATGTTTCAGCGTAAAGCGCGTACTATACAGGCGACAATCATGTACATGGACCGATGCGGGAGACTTCTCCCCTAACACCCCCGCCTCAACACAGCTACCGCTTTGACCTGGAGGTATGAATAACACCTGCTCCTGCTTTCATGCTTCTCTTACTCTTTTAGTCTCGTCCAGCTCTTGTATCAGTGCACTCGTTGTGTTTATTTATTTCATTCTTTTTCAGATTTCTTGTAACGCTCAGATTCTTTGTTGCGGCGATTGTGTTTTATTCACAGTACAATAAGAAATAAAGAAAATAATGTTGAGTTGGAAAACAGTCAGTTTCTACCAGAATGGACTGACTAATATTGCTTCCCGATGCCAAACCATGTTGGAAAAGTACCTTTTTATATTATATGTCAGAAAACTGTAGATATAATGAAAAGGTCAAATATTAAACGACATTATGAGACTCTACAGAAAACATTTTGTGATAAACTCCGATAGGAAGTATTCTACGGAAAAGTAAAATTCAGCGTTTATGTTCAGATTACATAATATCGGCACAAATAATGAACCGATCTATAACTGAGCATGAAAAATGTTCCGAAGTTTCTTTACGTATTTCTTGGACTCTAGCAAAACATATGAAGCCATATACTAATGCAGATATTGTAAAATAGTGCCTGATGGATGCGGAAATTGTAAAATAGTGCCTGATGGATGCGGAAACTGCTTTTTTAAAATAAAAAAGGATATTGTTGACACTATCCCCAGTCCCAAGTATTCTATTATCTGTTTCTTCAAACTCAAGTTTTGTCAGAAGAAAACTACAAAATTTTGAAACAAAGTTCATCTGCCCTAAATTGCTATGCTTTGGCTTCGTGCAAATCGTGCGACATTAGAGATACAGAATTGTTGATTACTTTGTGAGTTATCAGGACAGAAACCCCGAAAAATTTTTTGAACAATTTTCAACTACTGACTATTTTGCCTAAGTCAAGAACTACTACTAGAGATTTTTTATATACAAGGCTGCTACGAGTATTTCAATAAAGCTGGATTGGACATGACAAATGTTATATCGATAACAACAGATGGGGTGCCAGCAATGCTTGTATGTAAGAAAGCCTTGGGTCAGCGACTCAGTACTGATTCAAAGTGCAATGAAAATTTGCTATCCTACCACTTTATCATTCATCAAAGTGAGTTGTGTTGTATCTCAACCATAATCTTCAGAATAACATGCAAACGGTGATACAAATAAGTAACTCCGTAAGGTCAAAATCATCTCTAAAGCGCCGTAAATTTAAATCATTTCTCGAAGAGAGTGATGTGCAGTTACTCAACATTCTTCTCCACACAACGTGAGATAGCAAAGTCAAGGCTTGGTGCTTGAAACATTCTTTGCAGTACTCGATGACATTGCAGAGTTTATTTTAACTAGTGATCAAAAAGTAGCAAGTTAGCATTTAGGCTTCCTCCTTGATGTTCAAGAAAATGTGGAAACTATCTTATTTTTGACTCATCTATTTAGACACCTGAATTTATTAAATCTCAAACTACAAGGTAAAGGTAGACTTGCAAGGGAACTTCTCTCAGAATTTTAAAAAAAAGATTGACATCTTCTCCAGAGATACTAGCGAAGAACCTTTGCGCTTGCCATACCTTAAGTCAGTTTGTGACAGTAATGAGTGTATTACCATCAACCAGTTCCAAGATTTTTTGAAAAAACTTAAATTTGAATTTCAGGAAAGCTTTCCTGAATTTGAAAAAAATTGAAAAGGTTGTGCAGCTGTTCATCAACAGTCTTTCTCTTATGCCTAATGGCATATGGCCGAGTGAAGAAGAAATATTTTTAACAGCAACAAAGCTGTCTTACAGTTGGAAACCACCCAGTTCCAAGAAGGTATTGTTTTAAAGGACATTTATGGTGAAGTTCTGAAAACTATTGCAAGTGACTAATTTAGGATTAAAAGTGTGTGAGAAAATAACTAACAAGAACAAAAAGCTTTAGCTATAAAATTATGTACCATGTTTAGCTGAACTTGTGTGCGTGATGCGACTTTCTCAAAAATGAACTTTATTAAGTACTGATACAGATCTCGTCTCACAGATGATTTTGTAGCTTGATGATAATCAGCTACAGCTACAAAACTCAAATTTCTTGCAAGTTATTCAAAATAAAACATGCCATTTTTCGCCATGAACACTAACCACAATGAACTTTAGTGAACAGTCTTTCTGAATTTATATGTATTTATTTGTATTGATTTTTTTGTATTCTAACAATAAAAATAAAAAACTATTGATTTGGTATTCATATGCACCTCATTTCACTGGCGCATTCACTGGTGTTTTTAATTAAAGATAACAAATGATTTCAAAAAAAAAAATTTACTAAGCAAAGCAGGTAAACGGGTTAGTAAAGTAGTTGGTAGCGTGGTGGAGGAGGGTGGTGTCGGGAATTTGGAGCGGGCGGCCTAAGTTTTCTGGACCTCGAAAGTTTGACTATGTTTTGAAACGGACATACAGGGAAAATAATTGTTGACCATTGACCTATATTCTGTAACACGGAAAACCAGGATTTGATTCCCTGGCATTCTTAATTGCTCGAATACTGATGCAGTGTTCCAATTTTGCTAAATATTCTTTCAGTAATCTGATAGTTCATGGAGAAATATTATGAAACTATATAATATTTTAAAATTGAATTCTTAATACGGTGTCTCATGAAACCGATATTCTTGATGTAGCTTTAATCATGCAATTTTAATATTAGGAAATATATTCTTAGTATTGTTTATGGAAAGAAGCATTTTTAACACTTTCCAATCTAGTTGAAAAGTGATCCCTATTGCAATTGAAGTGTGTAACATTTATAGTTTTTTTACAGGAACAGTCAAAAGTACTCCGTTACATTACAGTCAATGGGAAAAAATCGTTTCGACTGCATTTTGATGATGCTATGCCATTTGAAAAATGAGGAAATTGATATAAATTATGAAGCGCACTAAAACATGCTTTTTATAGTATATTATCCATAAAAGCATGTATTGTACATTTACAGGGTTGAACAAAACAATTCTGTTTCACATTGTTCTAGGAAAAATTGTTTGTAGTGTAATTTAATTATGATTCCCTATTTCAAACATAATGAAATTTATATGCATTCCTGAGGTACACTATAAATTGCTCAGTTAAATGTATGACGTGTATTACGGTTATCATTCATTTACAGGGACACGCAAAAGATATCAATTACGGTATACATGAATAACTACAGTCTATGTATGATAAGTTCGTTTTGAACATTGGTTTGCGTTTTTAAGTTTAACTAAATTTTGGCATAGTACGTGGTGTGCATAATTTGGATGATCATATACAGAGTTACATAAGGAAATTCGTAAGTATTGCAGACTATCGGAGTGAATTGCTTATTGCAGTTTTTATTTTTGTTATGCATTTTCTTGCTGGACTATAGTTAGTTGACTTATAGAAGTTTGTGAAAAATAAATTAATTCATATACAAGGCTACGCAAAGAACAAGGTCGTTTGGTTTATTAATTGGTGGAATTTTTTTTAAGTTGCCATATGCGTTTTTTACCTGAATTAATTTTTAGCTTAATATTGGGTGTGTACCAAATGCTTTAGTTAGTATACAGGGTTGTACAAAAAATTTCGAGTGCATTTCCATTGATTGGCGAAAATTGCTAAATGTGAATTTTCTAAATGAACTAAATTTTATCATGCTATGTAGTATATATCGATATGTATAGATCATATACAGGGCTGCACAGAATAATTCGACTACATTTTTGACTATGGAGGATAATTGCTAAAACTGGACTTTTAAATGTGTCTTATGTAATATATACTCTGTGCTTACATATCATCTTTCACCTTATTTAACGGTGAAGTTTCGTTAGTTTTCTGGATGTGTAGGAAAGTGTTTCATAATCTATGCTTGATGCAAGATTTTTCGTCCTTGTTATATTCTAATTTTGAGTTATTTAGAGTTTTAGTTTTTTGTTGTAGTTCATGTTGCTCTCACATTTTCTGTGAGTAAGTGTGAAAGGGAAAACAAATTAATATTTTTTTAAAAGAATTTGTGTAGTTTGCTTGAAACATTCAGCAAAAATTCTTTTCATGACCACTTTGTAAAAGTACTTTACAGCTAAAATGCCTAAAAAAAGAAACCTTCATATTTTCTAAAGTTAATTTTTTTTCTTAATTACAGCAGTTAACTCTTCTGTGAAAGCAATAAAACTGAATCAGCTCATTTCACAAAGAATACAACACTGTTTTTTACGTCTTTAGACACTTTCTTTAATTAAAGTCATTCAATTCATTCGCAAGAAGTTTTTTTATTTTCGTAATTCATTGTTTGTAACCCAGAGTGTAAAAAGAATGCAGCGTAATGATTATTAGATATATTAAATGATTTTTTCTTTTTTTAACGCAGGAAAGAATTTCTAAAAGTTTCACTTTCGCTTTATTATTTCTTCATAAAAGCACATTAACATTTTCAACTGCTTTTCGCAGTTTGTTATGTTATGTGTATTATACTTCGGAATAGAGTTAGAAGACAGTGTATGAAAGGCTAGGATTACTTGTTAACACCCTTGACTTAATTTGATTGTCGTATCCGGCGATATACCACTCATTTCGGCGACATAAAATTATTTTAGGACTGCGCACATAGAAACCTTATTTCAGGGATGCTTTTGTGTGTATGCAGGATCTGATTATCAAAAAGACATGTGAAGCACGTGCTTCCCCTATAAAACTTAAAAGGGGGCCCAACATGACTGAGAAGAGAGCCCTCTAATTCTATTTTTCATTTTTTTACATTGTATTATAAAAAGTTTTGGAAAAGAAAGTTTGTTTAATTCAAAAGGAAATCCACACACTATATTACGAAACTTATTTAACAGGGTAATATGAATATAATCAATAGAATGTTAATTAATCACATAGCACCCTGATGTGTCTTTTAGAAATCACAAGGGAAATTGAGCACACAATGCAGCTATATGTACTAAATCTGGATTCCCTAATAGAAGCGCAAAAGCCACACTTTCATTGAAACATGTATTCCAGATTCAAAGAAACTAATAAATATTTCTGTATAAGACCTTATTTAAAAAATTGCATTTACTTAACAAAACTTTTTAGTCTTGAATGTAATGTCCCAAACGTATATGTTCGCATTTTTTGAGAAAAGGGCCTCATTAACATTTGGAAAAAGGCATCCGCAGAAAACATAACAGATCATAACAACAAAGCGTGATTTTTCTTAAATAAAAACGATTTTTTTTTAATTTTGCGTAGCCATTTCAGTATTTAACACACTGTAAAAAAGTTGCAGCATACTGTCCAGTTTTGTTTACCGTTTTTGTAGAAAAAAATTACATAACCGTAATTTAACTATATTCTGACCGTATTATTGCTCATTTTACGGTCATAATATAGTTAAGTTACAGTTATGTAACTGTTTTCTACAAAAATGATCAAATGACTGAATAGTTTGTTGCAAATATTTAGCAGTGCCTTGGATTGTTATAGAAATATTTCGATATCAGTATTTAAAAATTACTTTAGATCTTTTAATGAATCTAATTCTTTTGCAACGCCACAAAATTTAAAAAACATAGTGAGAACTTCCAACCATTTCTACATTTTTATACACGCACCCCCTCACGCAGTTTAATAAATTTTCCATGGTTTACGACTTAACTGCTTGAAAAACATTCATGAAAATGAAATTTACTGTAAACGTTAAAATCTCTAAACTAACTAATGAACTTAACAAATCCTTTTGATAATTAGCACATAAACCAATGTAAATGAATTTCAAAAAAGAATTCCAACAATTTCTAGGAAAATATCACTATCTACATAAATGACACAAACGTGATATTTTGGAAATTTCATTCTCAGAAATAGCACCGAAAATAAAATTCCTTTTTTATAGTACTGATATGTGTAATTGCTCTTCTAATATGTCTCTTACTACTGTTATGAAATATCGTGCATTTGTAATGGCATATTTACTATAAATCACTAACAGTCTCCTGAGTCTCATTATTATAATTAATTTTTGAGGAAAATCTCAAAACTTTAAAAACATATTATGCTTATTAATAATATTCATTGATTCCAAGCGCAACATAAAACTTGTAATTAGATTTACCATGAACAGATAATATTATTTAAATGTCTGCAGAGATTTCAGAGTTTGTGATGGTGAGAAATACCACCATCTAGAGCTAAACTAGCACACACTATAAAAAAAAAGTATTTGGTTTTTTTTTCTGCATATTAACAGAGTATTTGGTATCATTTTAATCAGTGAACAGTGAACAATACAAATTAATGATCCATTTTAGGATCAGCGCATACAGATAGATAATTATGGAACAAAGTGAACCACGGCAGTCAAGGAAATATTTGGTTTTCCGTTCCCACGAATGATTTAACTACACCTAATAAAAATATCATGGAGAAAATTGTCAGAACAATAATATGACACATTTATTTATGAGAGCTTAAATAGGCACGAAGACCTCCCAAGTAAAAGCATCTTTACCTCCCAGACACAGCACGGCGTCAAGAGGAATCGCTATTGTACCGACGGACCTATGAAACACTCAAGGGGAGTACCAAATTTCTCCCGCCTGCCAATGGTCATCTCTCTAAAATCAGAGGTATGGCCGAAACATGCAAATTTTCAAGAAGTTAAAACGAATAAGGCCTTAATTTTATGTGAAAAGGGAAAAATGGTTCCATCCCTTTTTTTTTGCTCCACGAAAAGAATGTGATTTTTCTTGAGAGTAGAGATTCAAAAAAAAAAAAAGATGGAAAAGTAGAAGGTTGACTGCTCTCTAACTAAAAAACCGATTTTGAGTGTGTGTGCCAATAGATGGAAATGTACGCGCTAAGAAAAAGCGAAAACGCGTCAGCCATTACCTCCTGCTGTCAACGTTATCTAGTAATATAAGGTAACAAACAATCTTCCTTCACCATTGTTCCATTTTATTTAATTAAGCTATATTCTTTTAATAATACGAATTTACGTGTGTATGAAGATCCTACCCCGATCTAAACATAAAAAGGCTAATCAAATAAATACTTCTAGGGTATGGAACTCTGCCTTTCAAAATCGAATTTGTTAATTCAGTAAGATAAACTGTAATTCTCAGAAAATAAATGTTGAGAATACAGTTCTCAACTAGGATTGAATTTTTTTTTTAAACATTTATGTTTGTTTTTAATTATATGTTTATAATTACCTTGTAAATAAACTCAATTTTATATTCAATTAATTTTAGTCAATTTTCATTTTGTTTACTTAATTTATTGAATTAATATTAAGTCTTTTATTTTAGGAAATGTTTTCTTTAATATTACAATCTAGGTTTTAAAATAAGCCATTATCTATTTAACGTTACATAACTCTCTGCAGGTAACCTTTGATGATTGTAATTGGCTCAAAGAGGATCCGAACTTCAAAAATAATTCACAACGCAAATTTTTCTTTTCTATAATTAATTGATAATTTGTCTAATAAAATTTTCTAAAGTATAAATTATCATATCAGATCCTTAGAGTCATAGGTGCAAAATAGATACTATACGTCTCGGATAATTTAAAATACTCATATTAATCAATAAACAGCAATATAGTGGTAAATCCTATGCAGTCAGACTTAAATTCAAATAATTTAATTGATCACTCTGTAGCATTCCATCATAGGGTTTACCGAAATAGAAGTGGTACCGTTACCTCTTTCTAAATTATTTTAATATATTAATTTAATTTTAGAAATAGAACTTTAGGTTATTGTATAATTTTTTTTTTAAATATAAAAATATATATGCAATATTAAGACTGCAAAAAAAAAAAAAAAAAAAAAAAAAAAATCTTAATTTTAAAATTCTTTTAAAAAAATTTTTTTTTGCCTCCTTTCAACAACTAATAAAAAAAAATTTAAGCATTCACTGGGGAATCTTCATACACACTCTGTAACATGCATATACTTGGCAACTCTTTTTGGGTACCTCACTAAATATATAATGATATATTAAATAATAATAAGTGTTATTGGATTGATTTGTATTAACAAAGAATTGAAAATATGACTTGTGTTACATATACTGCAACAGCAGCAAATATAAAATAAATACATAATAATGCTCAAATATTGAAATGATATATATTATATATAATTAATTTCTCGAACAGTGCATAACAATTCACCATTGGGTATATTTTATTTTATGTTAAACAATTTTTTTTTTTGCTCTCTCTCTATTTTATGATTTTTGTACTTTAATTGGATGAATAAGCGTAAAAGTCAAAGAATTAGTAGAATAGATACTGGTGTCAAAACTAGACAACAATTACGCGAATTAAATAATCAAACTGTAGACACTAATATTATTTGTAATAATAGTAATAATAATAATAAGAAAAAAAAGAAAGAGAAGAAAATTATAAATTCTGCAAAAGCTACTCCTAAAATTACTACAATGGACACCCCAAATGCAGATAGCCTAATTAATCTGATTCCATACTATGATGGAAAAAAGGAAACAAATATCAACCATTTTTTCTTACAATTTGACAATCTCATCAATAAAACTGAATTGAATAATGATTCTAAATTAACTATATTAAAGGCGAAAATTGTAGGACCTGCTAAAGATAAATTGATGAGGGATCAAAATTTGTTCGTGGAACAGAACTTAGAAACCTTTAAAACAAAGTTAAAACAATTATTCGAACCCAAAACCACATTTCTAGAAGCGCAAAAGAAATTTTGCAATCTCAAACAAAAACCGGAACAAAACATGAACGAATTTATATTAGAATTTAATGCGGCAGCAGACCTTTATCTAAAAAAAAGTGGGCAAGATATAGGAGCTAACAACAGCTCTACATTCATGGAAATGATCAAATTATCTCAGTTTTTGGAATCAATTCGTAGTGATTTAAGTCTGGAAGTAAGAAAAAACTCTCCGCCGGACTTTAAAACAGCGTGCAACATAGCCTTAAAATTAGAGGAGGCTTATTCACATGTCAATTTAAAGGACATCAACAACATTTCCAAAACTAAAGATTCTGATTTGTTAAATGAACTGCTTAAACTCAATGTAGAAAGTGCAGAGAATATAAAATTATTAACCGCGGAATTAAATAACATAAAATTAAAGGTAAATGCCACTAACAATGATACAACTAGGTTTTGCAAGTACTGTAAATCCACATCCCATACGAACCCACATTGTTGGTTTTACAAGGGCAACGAACAAAACAGCAGTAATTACGTGGACGAAAATAAAAAAATTCCTGAGAATATTCAAATCGAAAAACCAAATTTTTATCAAGGGGGAAACCAACAAGCTCAGGGAAACTTTCAGCAAACCCCAAATTACACGCACCAAAACTTCAACCCTATGCAATATTCTGCTCCTCAGTACATGTACTATGCACCACCCCCACCCCACCAACAATTTATGCCGATATCATATCCCAGTTTCGGAAATTATGGAGGCAATTTCAACGAACAGAGATCATATGACCAGCGAAGAAATTATAGAGGGCATAGAGGGGGATACAAGAAAAATAATTATAAAAAACATGATTATACAAAAAAAAATAATTCACAGCAGACATTTGAAAACAATAAACAAGATAAAGATCATGATCAGAATTCTAGTAACAATAAGAGAAACTAAAGTCGGGACTTACATTCTCAAATACAAGGCACCCGCGTAAGTCTCACTGCGGGTCTAAAAAAATAACAAAATTATTGCTAGTGTCAAAAGTAATGACAATTCTCAACTTCCGATTATTACTTTTGAAATTAATGGTGTTAAGATTAATGCTTTGACAGACAGTGGGGCGGCAGTAACTTTGGCATCACCTATATTGTTCGAACAATTAAAGAATGCACACGTAAAATATAAAAATCTCTGTAACCAGGTAAAAATTCAAACATTAACAAATTCGACAATCTCTTTTAAGCAATGCATTAAATTAACTTTCAAATTGGAAAACGTTTTTGTATCGGGGGCATTCTATGTTACAACTCAAGATTTTGGTCGAAACTACAATATGCTATTGGGATTCGATTTCCTCAAAACAAACAATATTATCCTAGATTTTGAAGATAAAACCATGAAATTAAAAAACAAAAACATTGCACTTCAATTTCTAGAAAATGAACCTCAAAGTCTGATAAGTAACTTAACTGCTAACTCTAATGAGAATCAAAATAAAGAAACAATACGCAAAAAGAAAAAAAAACGTATCTCGCACAAAAATTTTGTTACAGCAAAACTAACACAGACAACGGAGTTACTACCAGGCGAAAAAAAAATTGTTGCATTACTATTAGATCCAGATAAATTCGCAACTACAAATACAATACTCTTGGAACCGATTAAACATAATATGAAAATTTATTATAAAACATCAATTCACGAAATTGCCAAGGATAATAAAATTCATATAATAATCACTAACAAATCACAACAAAAATTAATCTTAACAGAGGGAATGAAAATTGGCAAAATTTCAAAACATTTTGAAATAAAATCAGTTGACACTGAGGGTCAAGAAGTAACGAAGCAGGTAGTGCACATTAATAATCTGAATTTAGAGCAAGTTCGTTAACGGAGAAAAGCAGAACTTAGATCAGACGACTTTAATTTACAACATTTAGACTCGGACACAGCAGAAAAATTAAAAAAAATACTTCTAAATAATGCACATGCCTTTTCTAAGAATTACGATACACTCGGACAATCTTCATTAGTCGTCCCAAGATTTAATTTAATACATAATTATCCTCTGCAGACTAAACCATACAAAACTGCACACAATGTTAAGGAGTATGCTAAAAAAGAAATTGAAAAACTTTTGAGAGCAAATATCATTCGTAAATCCAACTCTGATTACGCTTTCCCTGTTATTTTCGTTAAAAAAAAATCTTTGCAGAAAAACGAACAGGCTAATGAAGTTAAATATCGTATGGCGGTCGATTATAGACTTTTAAATGAAATACTTCAAAATTATGCGTACCCCATACCCGAAATTAAAGAGATTCTGCGGAGAATGAGTGGAAAAAAATATTATACAGTACTGGATCTACACAGTGCGTTTTTCCAAATAAATTTACGTGAAGAAGACACTGAAAAATTAACTTTCATAACGGAGTACGGTAAATTCTCCTTTTTAAGATTGCCTTTCGGAACGCGACTCAGTACTGCGGTGTTTGCAGAATTAATTGATAAAGTGTTGGGCCACTTTAATGAAGATCAAGTCGCTTATTTTATTGACGATGTGATCCTAGCAGCCGACTCACTCGAAGAAATGTTAGATCTGTTAGACAAAGTCCTTAAAGCTTTTATTGAAAATAATTTAACTATTGAGCCTACTAAAATACAAGTCTGTATGTCAGAAATCGAATTTCTCGGTTTCACCCTAAACAGCGAAGGATACTCTCCTTCAAAAAGAAACATAGATAAAATTCAAAATTTAGTTAAACCTAAAAATAAGAAGGGAGTTAAATCTCTACTTGGTCTTTCGAATTATTTTAGATCGCTTATTAAAGACTATTCTAAAATAGTTGACCCATTAATTAATCTTACTAAAGACAAAGTGAAATTTAAATGGTCTGACATAGAAGAAAATGCTTTCAAAGAAATCCAAGCAGCGATAGTTAAAAATCCCACATTAAAACCCCCGGATTTCTCAAAAGATTTCATTTTAATCACAGACGCTTCTAAAACAGCTATTTCTGGAATTTTAGCACAAGAATACGACGGAGAACAGCTGCCAATTGAACATTTTGGGCGAAAATTAAGGGATCCCGAAAAGAACTACCCCAGTTTCAAACTCGAACTACTGGCGGTTCATGAAGCGGTGATGTATTTCAAGCATATTCTCGCAGGGAGAAAATTTAATATTTATACAGACTCCAAAGCGCTAACGTATTTTTTAAATTTGGAAAAGCAACCAGACATTGTAGCAAGGTGGTTGGACAATTTGTCCCCTTTTAACTACTCTTTTCAGCATATCGAGGGATCTAAAAATCCTGCTGATTATGTTTCGAGGAACATTAATAATATAATTTCAAGAGCAAAATTGCAAAATTCATTGTTTACGGTAAACAAAGCTCTATCAGATGAAAACATTAAACTACAACAATTAGAAGACGAAAAATTGAATAAAATAATAAACAAAATTAAAACTGACAAACAAAACAAAACCACTAAAAAATTCACTCTCAATCAAAAAGAAATATTAATATTAAAGCCAGGCTCTGATACAAATGAACTGTTAATTGCTCGGGATAAACTTAAAGCTGAAATAATACAGGAAGCTCATAAACCACATTTCGGATTTTTTAAAACTTATCAAATAATAAAAGCTAGATTCTACTGGTACGGGATGTACAGGGATGTAAAGAATTATTGTACTAAATGTATACCATGTAACACGACTAAACAACATCAAACTATTAAAGTTCCCACACAAAAAATAATCAAAGATAAAGAAATCGGATCAGTTTTGCATATCGATTTAATTGGTTTGCTTCCAATGACGCTACGCAAAAATAAATTTGTATTTATGATTATTGATTCCACATCAAGATTCTTGGAGGCTGTACCGGTTCGCAATTGTGAATCACAAACACTTCTAAATGTATTGAATCGTTATTTTAGTAATTTCGGATTGGCGCGATCCATAAAATTGGATAATGGCCGGTATTTTCACTCCGATTTATTCAAAGAATACATGGATTCTCTTAACATAGACCTAGATTTTACGTCCGTGAATAATCCACGCAGTAATGGGCTCTGTGAGATATCTAATAAAATATTAAAAAATTCAATTGTTGCCATGTGTAAAAACTCTCTGGAATGGGATACCAGAATTGATTTTTTTAAATTAATTATAACAGTACACCGCATAGAGCTACGGGATTTTCTCCGGCACTTCTATTTTTCGGTAGGGAAGTAAGAACCCCTTTTTCCATACACTTGCCTGACCAAGACATAATTGTCAAAACCTACGTTAAAAATAGAGTCCAACATATTGAGGAAATAAAGAAATTAGCCTTACAAAACCAAAAAAAATGATGGCGGAGTACATCGACAGTACTCCAGTCCAAAAAGTAAAATTTCTACAAACGGGACAAGAATGCTACTTAAAAGTTGTGGGTAAACCAGGTGTACTTCAGCCAAAATTCTTGGGACCATTTGAGGTGGTAAGGAAGCTTAGGAATAACAATTACCTATTAAAGGAAATTGCATTCCCAGATAAAGCGACTATTAAACGCCACATAAATAAATTATTCTCACCAACGAAAGTGGAATCACAGACTATACACATAAATTCCTAGATAGGGAAGCGAGAAATTTTTTTTCTCTTTTATTGCTGTCGAGGCAATATGTATATATTTATTTTAAATTTTTATTATTTATAGATGTCTTATTTTTCTTTAGTTTAGTACACATTTTATAATTTTCCATTATTGTTTATTTACAGTACATTGAGGACAGGTTACTATTAAAAAAAAAAAAAAAAAAAAAAAAAAGATCATTTAGGGAGGATACTGCAAGTTTTTTTTTCTTTGCTACACAGTGTACTACTGAGGGACTTGGCTCGTCAGAGGGAGTTATGAATAAACATGCACGTTCAATAAAAAATAATAATAATTACGGTAAAAATAAAAACAGAGGCAGCCTTGCCAGGGTATCACCCTTTCAAACCCATTTTATACTAATTTATATAACAAAACAAAAAAAATTTTAATATATAACCTTACCCCCTCTACTAAAAGTGAAAATAAAAGTCTTTATATGTAGCACAAAACATATAACTAATCGATTTAAAATTACAAGTCAACATCTATTCACTCGGCGACACAAATATAAATAATAATAATACAACATTTTATATTGACCAATATTTATAATAATTCATCCTTTGCTTAAAGCCACGGATTGACGAATCCACTTGAATTATTATAACAAAAAAAAATCGGTCAGATTTTACAAAATTATTTTAGTTTAATATTTATGATATAATCTATAACTTGGTTAGAACAACGCGTTTCAATTTTAATTTTAGAATAATTGTACGATTGCATATTATAAAACAAACAAGTAAAAAAAAAATTTATTAGTTGTCCCTAAGGATTAACATTTCAGATAATTTAATTTTAAAAAAAATTTAAAAAAAAATACCATTGAACGTTTCAATTATTACAAAACATAAATTGGATGTTTAATTTATACCTTAAATATTTAGGTAAATTATTTCATACTTAAAAAATAATAATAATAAAAAGGTGTTGGATACATGTCAATGATCATTTCAGCAATTTATTGGATGTTAAAGTCTCGTTTTTGCAGGCGAAATTGAGACTATCTGCGCAGAGCATCTAATAATGCATTTAGCTGAGATATTTCTAATTAACTAAATTTCCAAACTTTACAAAAAAAAAAAGAATTTGTTTAATCTTTTTTTTTTCTCTAACTATTATATGTAATATTTTATAAAACAAAAAAAAATAAGAGAAAAGAAAAGCGAACGCTCGCTTTCCATTCCTTAAATATGTATATTTACACGTTAATATATTTTAAAATAATAATAATAAGAAGAATAAATAATTAAATAAACATTTTACAATTGCATGCACATTTTCGTTTGTGCAAAGCAACGCTCGCTTGTTCTCGCTAACTTAAATTGTAACTAGAAAATCAATATTATATTAAAAAAATATATATATTATAATACATTACGTTTTTATACACAATATAAATAAATAAGTAAATATATAAATTGACGAGAAGATAGTGCGATGCAAACGGATTTGACCACGTTACACGTGTACCGATTTTTTTTTATAGAAAATATTTTCTGTAATTAAACAGATATACAGATTTAATTACATACCCCATTTTTTTTTAAATCCAAGCCGGGTATACACGACTTTTTTTTATTTTAATCACACATTTAATCTTATTTTAACAATAAAAAACAGACAGCTGGATTTTTGCGAGTAATCCTTTTCACAGACACACGTGCAATCAAATCGTTTCACTGATTATTTTTTTTTCCACTGTCAGTAATCCAGGAGTTTAGAAAACATTACCCACAGGTGAGGAAAGATACCTAATACACGGCTTATCATTTCGCAAATCGTCCCCCGTGTACAACTGAATCCGAAGGTAGGAAGATGGGTCATTGTCCACAGGTAGGGTCATCTAGCTGTCATTCTCTATCCTTCCGCTTAGCGGTGATGGATTAGAGGGAGAGAAGATTACTGTTTTTTTTCTTTTTCTTCTTCTGCCTTTTTTTTTTTTTTTTTTTTCCCAACCCCGTTCATTCCAAGGCAGACAGTTTAAAAGGGTATTGTGTTTGACTTTATCGATGGATATTTAAATTTTTGGTATCGAAAGAAAAAAAAATTTCATTTTTTCGATCTGTTTCCTTTATGAAAATATATTATTATTGAGAATATCTTTCATTCAGAAAAGTAGCCTTTTCACATATTCCAAAACAATTGTTTTAGTAAGAATGATAAGATTTTTTTTTTTAACATAACATTTTCTTTATATATATAAAAAAAATAAAGAAGTTTTCCTTTCTGCTCAAGAGAAAATAATTCATGTGAGAATTATATTATAATGTTTATAATAAAGATTGTAGTACAACAGACATGTGATTATATAGATGTGTTTTCTCTCAATGTTTTTCATATATTATATAATTTTTTTTTGTATGGTATTCATTATCAATGCATACAGCTTACTGATTATATTGAGTATTTGTTTTAAATGATTCTGTATATTGTGTTTCCATTCATGGGTACCTAATTAGCCTGTAATAATTAAAATAAAAGATTTGCCAATTTATATGTATGTAATAACTAAAAATATAAGAGTGGAAAAGAAAATTAATTTTTTTTTCTTTCTTCTCTCGGGCATTTTATTTTATTATTTGGCTTATTCAAATTTTCCTGCTTTATTTGGATTTGGACCTATTAAAACTCAAAATTTTAATAAATGTTTTTGGAACAATGGAAATTGAAACCAACTACACATGATAACTTGCTGAAGAAGTCATGTCTTTCATCAGATTTTTCAACAGTGAACTTTTGATTACGCTTTATTTCACCAATGTGTAAAACTTTTTTCTGGTGTTGCAAACCTACTTACACTCCAAACCTAGTGACACTCCAGCTTATCCCAAGTTCCTAAACTTTTCCATGTGAACATTTTCAGTTTTGATCTTCAATATAATACGACGATGGACTTTCATCGAGTACTTTGTGGCTACATATATATATAAAAAAAAGATACTGTTGACATTTTTTTTTCTAATGTCGGGGGAAGAGATGATGGTGAGAAATACCACCATCTAGATCTAAACACTAGCACACACTATAAAAAAAAAGTATTTGGTTTTTTTTTCTGCATATTAACAGAGTATTTGGTATCATTTTAATCAGTGAACAGTGAACAATACAAATTAATGATCCATTTTAGGATCAGCGCATACAGATAGATAATTATGGAACAAAGTGAACCACGGCAGTCAAGGAAATATTTGGTTTTCCGTTCCCACGAATGATTTAACTACACCTAATAAAAATGTCATGGTGAAAATTGTCAGAACAATAATATGACACATTTATTTATGAGAGCTTAAATAGGCACGAAGACCTCCCAAGTAAAAGCATCTTTACCTCCCAGACACAGCACGGCGTCAAGAGGAATCGCTATTGTACCGACGGACCTATGAAACACTCAAGGGGAGTACCAAATTTCTCCCGCCTGCCAATGGTCATCTCTCTAAAATCAGAGGTATGGCCGAAACATGCAAATTTTCAAGAAGTTAAAACGTATAAGGCCTTAATTTTATGTGAAAAGGGAAAAATGGTTCCATCTCTTTTTTTTTGCTCCACGAAAAGAATGTGATTTTTCTTGAGAGTAGAGATTCAAAAAAAAAAAGATGGAAAAGTAGAAGGTTGACTGCTCTCTAACTAAAAAACAGATTTTGAGTGTGCGTGCCAATAGATGGAAATGTACGCGCTAAGAAAAAGCGAAAACGCGTCAGCCATTACCTCCTGCTGTCAACGTTATCTAGTAATATAAGGTAACAAACAATCTTCCTTCACCATTGTTCCATTTTATTTAATTAAGCTATATTCTTTTAATAATACGAATTTACGTGTGTATGAAGATCCTACCCCGATCTAAACATAAAAAGGCTAATCAAATAAATACTTCTAGGGTATGGAACTCTGCCTTTCAAAATCGAATTTGTTAATTCAGTAAGATAAACTGTAATTCTCAGAAAATAAATGTTGAGAATACAGTTCTCAACTAGGATTGAATTTTTTTTAAAACATTTATGTTTGTTTTTAATTATATGTTTATAATTACCTTGTAAATAAACTCAATTTTATATTCAATTAATTTTAGTCAATTTTCATTTTGTTTACTTAATTTATTGAATTAATATTAAGTCTTTTATTTTAGGAAATGTTTTCTTTAATATTACAATCTAGGTTTTAAAATAAGCCATTATTTATTTAACGTTACATAACTCTCTGCAGGTAACCTTTGATGATTGTAATTGGCTCAAAGAGGATCCGAACTTCAAAAATAATTCACAACGCAACTTTTTCTTTTCTATAATTAATTGATAATTTGTCTAATAAAATTTTCTAAGTATAAATTATCATATCAGATCCTTAGAGTCATAGGTGCAAAATAAATACTATACGTCTCGGATAATTTAAAATACTCATATTAATCAATAAACAGCAATATAGTGGTAAATCCTATGCAGTCAGACTTAAATTCAAATAATTTAATTGATCACTCTGTAGCATTCCATCAGTTTGAAAGGCCAAATTCAAATTTTTATATAATCTTCTTTAAAACAGAAACGTATTCTATTAAAATATTCTAAATACACAATTTTTAATCTACATAAATTAAAAATTAATTTAATTAGAAATTTTCAGCACAAAAGACAAATTAAAAGTGTTTTCTGTAAATAGTAATATTTTGCAGTAAATCAGATTATTATTTTATTATTTTCAACTATTTAAACCATACTTTATTTATAAACTAATTTGACGTAAAATGTAAAATTTTCCATTAAAGTATTTTGTTCTGTGCATTAAACTGCTTATCAATGAATTTACACAAAATGCAAATAGTGATATTTGATTAAAACAAAATTGCTTTGTTTTGAATACTGATCTAAGTTTATTATTACTTATTTATATGAAGAAATGTAAATACTTAAACAAGTAAATATAATAAATTCACAAGAGTGATCTTTTAATTCCTACAATAAATTCTGAAATTATACACTAGTGCATCTACATGCAAGTGCTCAAAAGGGCAAGCAATAAATAATCGAAACCCTAAAAATGTAAATTTGCAATAAATATATTTTATTATTCCATTGTCGTAAATTATAGAGTACCGTGTCTCGTTACTGTCATATTGAGAGTTAATTCCCATAAAATATTTATGTGTAACAAGGATACATAAAATGAGAAGATCTAGTTTATTCGATCAAGTTTCGTCGTAAGCAGATAAATAACGGAAAATATATCAGGCTAATTTGTTTACTCTGGATATTTTCTACCTTGTAAACTAACTTGTACGTAAAGATAATTTTCATGTTTACTTAATGTTTTTTCCTAGAATATTGTAGACATCAAACTGAGAACATAAGTGCATTAGAACTGTCATTTAAATGAAATATATTTTTCTTCTTATGTAAGATTTATGCTGATTTAATGAGTCATTCAACATACACTTAAAAAACAGAGCATAAATAATTGTTTACGGTCATGAACTGTGATTCTTTGAATACATTGCCATGGAAAATATTCTAAATTAGATAAAAAGAAAGTCTCTGCTTAGCTGTTTTAAGGACAGTGTGTGCCAGGATTTCATTTTTTTTTCATTATTAAACGTGTTCGTTTTTAATGCATATAATTAACATAGAGACGAAGCTCGCGTGTTAAACTATTGTTCTAACAGCAAGAACATGTAAGATTTTTATGCTTTACCTGCATAAAAATAAGAATTTAAACCCTGAATTTATTTAAAGAAAGTCTTCTAAAAGACTTTCCACCCAAAACCATATACCCATAAAAATTAACACTGCTTCAAAAGTTGTGATTATATTATGACACAAAATGAATATAGAACATTTGTGTACAATATTAGCTGTTACCAGTGACTTCGTTCACGTAACATTTCAAAAAGAATAAATGCATTATTTAAGCAAAACATGTCACTCCCGTTAATTAACCATTTGACCGCCGAGCAAAAGGACAAAAGTGTAATTTTGTTTTCTATGTAAACTATTGAATATGCTAAAAAATATATAATTTTTCCAACTTGACATAAAAAATATAATTACACGCATGTTATCCTTGACAGTATTAATATTACTCGATGTTTTAAAACTGCACTATATCTCTAGAATTATATTAATTTAAATAACATTTCTATTGCAGTGAAACCTGCAACTTAGTGAACAGATATATCAGTTCACGGCGGTGAGAAGGTTAAAAACATATATAATTAACCACATCGTTATCACATTTTATATGAGACAATACAGTATTTCTTTGCTGTAGGAGCCTTGATATAACTCAATCTTTAAAAAATGAAATTTCGTGCCAAATAATATAAACAATCGCGAAAATGAAACTGCAACCAATGAAAAAAACAGAAGAGCAAAGTAAAACATGCAAATCGACAAATACTTCTTCGTAAAATGAAAAAACAATGCTATGAAAATTCTGCTAAAACAGTGCATTTTAGGTGGTATTTGGTGTGAAATTTGTATATGTATGCAACGTATAAATGTGCATTATTATATTGTTATTTGTATATACATATTATGTTATATATTCCTTAATACATAATTATTTTATGTCTTGTTTATGTATATATTAAATAAAGTGCTTCTCACTAAATTGCGTAAATAGTGAACAAACTGCTTGTAAATTTTATACATTGATAGTATTCCATAAAGATATGACAATCTGATGCGATTCTAAAATGTAAATAAAGGTTGCCGGAAAAGACTTTACATTCTGCCCAATTTAACCTCGAAATTTTCTCTATAGCGTCAAGGACACTATAAACAATGAAATACCGACAATACCAATCTGATTATGTCAATTTGCATATTTATGTTATTATATGTAGGATTATTTAAATTTATTTCGTGAGCTTGAAATTTCATACGGTTTCTTTAGCATTAATTGTCGAATAAATGTACTCTCTTGTTATTTTATTTTGTCTTTTCTATTTATTCTATTTTCCATTCATTCCATTTATGGACATGAATTTAATTTATATATATTCGTGTCATAAAATATTGCTTAAAGTCATTATTAATATCAGGCTTAGGTTAGTATATGATTAGGGTTAGGATTAAGAATAAAAATTGGACGATGGTGGTATAACCGATTATTGTTTAAAGGTTGAATCAGGATGTGTGTTTGTATAATGAAGTAATAATAAAGCTGATATATTTAATATGTTTTACAGTCATAAATGGCATTTAAGGTGAGCGAGGAAATCATCATGTAAAATAGCATTACGTGTTTACCACGCAAAATACAGATTTAATTACAACAATGTATTTACATTTATTCCAAATTTTGATCCATAAAAAAGCAAGTTGGCTATGGTCCCGATTACAGAACCTAACCTTAATATTCTCGGCAATTTTCTACCTATATGTGAACTTTTCTACTATATACAACGCGCTTTCACATTTATAATATTAGGAATTGGCACGATCAGCTTGTTTAAGTTTACCCAATTTGGCTTGAGGAAAAGTTTCATTACTTTTTTATTTCTTCGTTGCTTTTGCATTACGCGAATTTCTCCATAAATTTGATTTTTCGTTTCTATAACATTGTTGCTTTCTAAAATTTTAAAAGTTCTGTAAATTTACTTAAACGTAGCTTTAAAAGCTATGTAATATTCCGCATCTTATAAGATTTTACAAAAATCTATTATAAAACAGAACAATAAAAAAATGCTACATTTAAAAATTACAACAAACTACTTTCTATTTTAAAGCTAAAAGAAATGTAAAATTAAATTCCGGTTGCGAAACGTCGATTTACAAAAGTACCTCGAATGTATCTATTTATTTTAAGTTCTCGCACCTTAATTTCAATTCTGGTAGAAGGAAAATTATGTTACTTCGACGCAATCATATTAAACATTTAGGTATTATGCAAAAAAAAAACAATTTTCTTTTAAAAAATAAAGTAATTTTTATTCAGATTTTTTGATTTTCGACATGGATAATTTTTTGGTGCATATTATTGACGTTTGCTGTCCAATTTCTTTTCAAACGAATTTTTTTCACTTTTTAAAATTTAAATGAAAAATATGATATCTTTATGTTATTCGTGTACCGACGAAAAATTGCCAAGTATTATTCCTATCACCATCATTCGTAATGAATTCTTTTCATTTAATATATAAATCTTTCACTCATTTCATTTAAAATACAGAACTTTAATTTGCAACACATACATTTAAAATACATAGATTACATACATTTAAAATACATTCATTTCGTGTGAAGTAGAAAAAGAAAAAAGAAAGAAATTAATAATAAATAATTTGATAACCCAAGATCATTTTATTTCAACATCAAAATTATCTGCTTTATTTTCTATATATGACGTCATATTCACTTTCTTCCCATACTTCATGCATCTTGTATTATGCATCTTGTATCATGCATCATGTATTCATGCATCTTGTATTATTATCAAATACTTCATAGGACTTCAAAAAAAATTCCAGGCAATAGAGTTAATTTTTTTTTAGTTTTTAAGAATGAAAATAACTATTTCCCACTAATCATGACCTCATTTTCGATATGGATAATTTTGCTATACATGTTATTGACATTTGCTATCATTTTCTTTTCAAACTTTTTTCTTTTACTTTTTAAAATTTAAGCTAAAAATACGATGTATTTATATTAACCGTGCGCAGACAATAAAACAACAAGTATTGTTCCTATACAAAACATAAGAAAAAGAAAAGAAAAGAAAAGAAAAAGAAAGAAAAAATGTAAAGAAAAAACCCAAGATCCTTTTATTTCACCATGAAAGCATATCCGATTTATTTTCGATATATAACGTCATATTCGCCTGCTTTCCGTACTTACTCATATTGATGCATCTTATATTATTATCAAATACTTAAAAGAATACGTTTTATTACTAATAATTATATTTCATCTTCATTTTAATTCTTGGACTTTTTATTTCATTTTCCTTTTTCACGTAAAAATTTTTCAATTGAATATAAGTTGTTCAGTAAAAAATATTATTTCAATTTTTAACTTAGTATTAACAACCATAAAGTAAATTTAACCAGTTTAAAATTTTATACGAAAATAGTGTCCATTTTGTCTCTATGAAAATAATGAGATTTTGAATTAATAAGAAACATATTTGAATAACATAGACAAAATAGAATCTATGTTCATTTTTAGGTTATAATCAATCTATATTCAAAGATACAAAGGAATTAAATTATCCGTTTTGACGCTGGCTTCAGGCAAACATTCACACACACAATCGCATTTTTAATAGTATTAGGATGTGTAATAAAAACGACTGAAATAGTTTTCTTAGTCAAGTAAAGGAGCACTTTATCATTATTCCTGCGTGTAGAAACATGTTTCAACCCATCCTTAATATATGTGTCTAACAATCAGAGCGCTAAGTTTGGTGATCACAGATTGTGATTATTTTTATATACAGGGTGATTATAAAAAAACTATCCCGATATATGAGCCCTTAACTGCCATAGAAACGTTCACAGAAACTGAATGAAATTCTGGCCTAAAGTATTTTGAGGTATGCGCACAAGAATCACGTGAAAAACAACAGTTAAATTCTAATAGTTACGGTTACAGTGACAAAATTTCGAAAATTTCAAATGGCAACACCTACTTTTTTTATTGGAATGTGATCTTCGAAGTGAAAAACCTTAAAAAGCGTTGGAACGGTACCTGTAACACGAAAATCGTCGACGCTAGACAGACTAAGAAGAAAAGTGAAAACAACCAATAAAGGACAGAGAAGCAACAGAAAGTAAAACATTTTATTGTTCAGTGCTATCCACCATCTGCTGCATGTAAAGTGTCGTCGTGTGTAAAATGGAAAATGTTTGAAACACAATAAAATGTTTTGTTTTCTGTCCTTATTGGTTGCTTTCACTATTCTTCTTAGTCTATCTAGCGCCGGCGATTTTCGTGCTACAGGTACCGTTCCAACGCTTTTTATGGTTTTTCACTATGAAGATCACATTCCAATAAAAAAAAGTAGGTGTTACCATTTAAAATTTTCGAAATTTTGTTACTGTAACCGTAACTGTTAGAATGTAACTATTGTCTTTAATATGATTCTTGAGCGCATACCTCAAAATACACTATATTGCCAAAGGTGATTGGTCACTTGCGATTTTAGACGTTTTGTTAACTATCTAGAAAAATACATGAGGAATTAACTTGAAACTGCAGGTGTGTAAACAGGAAAGTATAGCTTATATATTTCCGTGAATATTTTTTTCCGAAACTCCATAGGGGACTGTCAACAAATTGAAAAAGAACGAATATCTTTTGGATTACCCTGTAAAACCCAATGTAGCAAAAATGTTCAAACTCGAGATTATTAATAAGTGGTTTATTGTAATATACTGTGTTAATTTTTATGAAGATAGCATGTATACTCTAAGAGAAATTAAGGTTTTTATAAAAACCGACCCAAATTTCACCAAGTTTTTTGCTTATAATTTGCAGAGTTCTTAATATAAAAAAAAGTTACTTTGAGAAAATATGTCAAACAACATTGTACATAATACTCTGCAATCAGAATTAAAAAATAATAAAAATTGGATGAAAAATGAGCAGCTTTACTAAAAAATGTTTCACTGCGCTTTTGCGAATGCAATCAAAATATAATATGCATAATGTATTAGCTAAGTATATAGAGCAACTTTTGTGAAAGTCTCAAAATCATACCTTGAAAATTCTGAAAATTATCGTCGATAGAATAAACTCGAAATCCGTTGTTCCCAAAAAGAAGCAAAAATATGAGGGGTTGTATCAAATATCTGTTGATTAGTGCCAAGATAGCGTACACAATATTGCACGTACTAATATATTTGGATATAACCCCTCATCTTTTTGCTTCCTTTTGGGAACAACGGATTTCGAGCTTCTTCTATCGACGATAATTTTCAGAATTTTCAAGCTATGATTTTGAGACTTTCACAAAAGTTGCTCTATATACTTAGCTAATACATTATGATTGCATTCGCGCATGCGCAGTGAAACATTTTTTAGTAAACCTGCTCATTTTTCATCCAATTTTTATTATTTTTTAATTCCGATTGCAGGGTATTATGTACAATGTTGTTTGACATATTTTCTCAAAATAACTTTTTCTTATATTTAGAACTCTGCAAATTATAGGCAAAAAACTTGGCGAAATTTGAGTCGGTTTTTATAAAAACCTTAATTTCTCTTCGAATATTCATGCTATCCTCATAAAAATTAACACAGTATATTACAATAAACCACTTATTAATAATCTCGAGTTTGAGCAATTTTGCTACATTAGTTTTTACAGGGTCATCTAAAAGATATTCGTTTTTTTTCAATTTGTTGACCGTCCCCTATGGGGTTTCGTGAAAATATATTCACGGAAATATATAAGCTATACTGTACTGTTTACACACCTGCAGTTTTAGGTTAATTCCTCATGTATTTTTCTACATAGTTAACAAAACGTCTAAAATCGGAAGTGACCAATCACCTTTGGCAATATAGTGTACTTTAAACCAAAGTTTCATTCAGTTTCTGTGAACGGTATGATAGTTAGGGGCTCATATATCGGGATAGTTTTTTTATAATTATCTTGTATGTTGTAAGATAGAAGCTTCTTAATCTCAGGTTCAACGGATTTTATATAACGCTCCTTAGTTCTCGAGAAAAGGGGGGTCTAATATTATAACACAACTTAAATACTTACTTTTTAACGCGTTTACTACGTTAGTCGTAACTCAGTTGTTATGGCGTCTGCTCGTTGATCCTTAGGTTCAAAACAGCGCTACATTTGTTTTTCTCATATTTTGTTTTGAAAATATACTTGTAATTATAATTTAATAATTTCACAATTAAAAATTATAGTATTATGCATTAATTATAATGTTAACCTATTTATTTGTAACTAAATCGATGTATAAAACATCATTAAACTCTTATTTCTTTATCACTTTTAAAATACATTTAATATATTCTTTATCGATGCAATGCTAATGAACAATTGTGTCAATTCGTGATTTTAAAGAAACATCATTCATATATTGCCTTGAAAGGGACAGTCAATGCGATGATAATATTACTCTGTTTTTAAAGTAAGAAGGATAATTATATTAAAAATTAGCATAACAATTAAATTATCACATTTTTTTTTTTTTTTTTTTGCATATTAAACATTTGTAAATTTGCGCTTTGAATTATTTTGCTTTCTCATTTATCTTCTTTCTGTATTTATTTTTATTTTGTTGGAGAATGTTTTGTTTTATTATAACTAGAAGGCGTCACAAACAGACTTTGCAACACACTAAACCCGTTACAAAGTAAGTATTTAAGTTGTGTTATGATATTAGACCCCCTATTTCTCGAGAACTAAGGAGCGTTGTATAAAATCCGTTAAACCTGAGACTAAGGGGCTTCTACCCTATAACATATATCAAAATAATCAAACTATGTGATTACTAAGCTTGGTCCTCTCCTTGTAAGTCAGATAATATAAAAATAAATACAAATTCTATCAAATTTGTATGGTAAATAACTGAATGATAAAAATGATAAACAACTGATGGATAGCTTTAAAATGTTTACATTGAAAATATTATAAATTCTTATTTTTCAATAGAAACAACTAAAATAGTATAAAAAAATTATTTTTTAAAATGTATGTTTTTTTTTTCAATTATATTGACATGATAAAAATGGTTTCACCATGTATTTTCGAAAAACTCAAAATAAACGTGTACAAACTTCAATTTAGCATTTTATCACTAGAAGTTTTAATTTTTTACTTTATTTGACATTATGCGCTTGTTCTTAAATTTATTCTGAAGCTTAAAAAATAAATATGAAAATAGAAGAATATAAAATGAATTCATTATCATTTCTTAACTTATGACTAAAGACACAAAAAATGTCTCATAATGATCGTACTTAAATAGAAATAGAGCACAAAAATTAACTACATGGACGTTTGTATAAAGAATTATAGCTACAATTTAAAAGTGATTAATCATTATGATTTAAAATTTAGTCTTTTAATTAAATGTTTTTGATTTAAATGTTTTAGGTGTTCTAGCAGTTTTGCAAAATTTATTGCACGGACTTGCACAATGTTAACACATGCGAGCAAAATTAAATGATTTTTCACTTATTCGAATATATCAAACGTGGTTAAAATGAAGAATTTTCTAAATAATTAAACTGTAAAAAAAAAACACAATTGTTCCTTAATCTATGAAAATAATATATTACCACGAACGAAAATATACAATAATCACTTTGAATTTACCTACGATTTCGAAAAGCGTTCTTTATCTCAAGAAATTTTAGAAACTAATATAATTTTGAGATGTAAAGAAGAATTTATAAAAAGAAAGATTCTTTTGACGACTCTGAATTTCGGAAACTCTTTCGAGTAGGTTTATATAACATATTAATTAGTTATCTGAAACCGAAATATGATATAGAATCATTTATACATATCTTTATTCTAATTTATTAATCTTCCTGACATAATTTTTAATATATTATTTAATATTCTTTTCGCTAAAATATTTCTGATTCTAAAACCTCAAATGATACTTCATTTTCTCATATGAAAGACTATCTTTATTAAATTCAGCATGTACGTTAGAGATCTATTTTAATTCCAGTGCGGTTATAACAGATGTAATGTTATGTGTTCCGGACATTCATTGACAGCTGCTTGGGTGCCCAACCTTTTTCTGTTCATAAACAAATTGTGCAAGTAATGTAATTTCTCAGATACAATGTTTAGCTTTTTCCTTTGACTAAAATTCCTTTCCCACCGGGTTGCCCGCATGTGCCTCTAAAATTCACAAAAGTTACGGTTTCGCCAAATGTGGTAGCCTTTTCGTTACATCCCCCCAAAACATTTATATTAATTATCCTTAACGTACATAAATTCTTCTGCGCGTCTGCGGTTTGTTGGCTCAATGTATTATCGAATCTTGGCGAGACAATCTACTGCCCAAACGGCAGATCACTCCTAGCTCTTGGTCTGTCAACAACTGTTTTAAGCCTCTAATATCCGAGACCACCCCATTCTTACATCTTATACTGGCTATGTATCAATAAATAACTTCAGCTGAGATGGCTTCGTTTTCTTTGGATATTTCCGTGTCTACCTTCCTGGTGTAGACCCTTTGGGTAATTGTCTGCAACGCAAATGGTACGAACGGACGGCCCAAAAACTATCTCAATATATGCGTTATGCATTAAAATATTTCAGCCCAACATCAATCTTCATCATACGAAATATCGGTATTTAGGGTGTTATTAATTATTAATTAAACATTTTCAGCTGCGTAATGGCATTTATACATATACATGCGATAGTAACAAAATAACATTAATTTTAATGTTAATGTTACTGCTGTTAATTTTTATGTTTGTCTGTAAAACATGTTTGCTGAACATGAAAATGTGTACTTAAAAATGGATAGCATTCAAAAACATGATTATCTTGTTGAGAAAATGGAGTAATACACTATCCAAAACTATTCGGAAAAGTTGCCAAACATCAGTGACAGCAAAACAATCTTTGTTTATATAAATTCTCATATGAATTTCTAAAATACATTAGTTACTGAGGTTTCTAATGAACACTTTTCTGAATCGTAAGCAACTCGGAATAGGTTATTTATATTTTAGTTTGGGGTTATGTTATATTTTTCTAGATTAAGAAACATTTGTCTGTTTTTACATTGCATAACAAATGTATAATGTTTCTACACTGTTAAAAATGACAAATGTTTCTTAATCTACGAAAATATAATATAATTACGAATAAATTTATAATACAAACTCATCCTTGTTAACCACGATTCTGAAAACTGTTTCTTTATCTTTAGAAACCTCAGACATCAATGGCATTTCGAGATTTAAATAATCATTTATAAAAACAAAATTTCTCTTGCTGCCCGTAATTTTCGAAACGTTTACGAGTAGCTTTTAAAGTGTGTTAATCAGTTTTCTAAGCCGGAATATAGTTTTTTCCGATGCTATTAATTCCCGAATAAATATTTTCATGTTCAACAAACATGTTCAACAGACAAACATGCAAAATTAACAGCGTTAACATTAAAATTAAGATTATTTCTTTACTATTTCATGTATAAATTAACTTATGCAGGTGAAACCGTTCACTTGAGAATTGATGACATTCGAAAAACAGGTATTCCCGTCTGAATAAACTGATTAATACACTATAAAAACTATTGGGAAACTTTTCTGAAAAATACGAGCAGCAAAAAATACTTTGCCTTTCCCAAATTTAAAGAGTTATTTATAAATGTATTGGTTTCATGGGATTCAAAAGACAATGTAACACGCTTTTCGGAATTTCGGATAACTCAGAAGATTATATTATATTTTTGTTCGTGGATATAGTAGATTTTCATAAAATAAGAAACATTGGTCATTTTTACAGTGTATATTCAAGCTTCTAATAATTTCAAGGTTGTCCCAACTGGATTTATTCAAAATACAAATGTATGAAATATGTTAAAATGTAAATATTAAATCGCAATAGATCTTACCTTATAAATGATACGAGGAGAAATTTCTCTTCAATAATGTAGTACACAGTGATGTCTGATAAAAAAAATATTTCATTTAGTATAAAAAACTAACTACCGAGAAAGCCCATTTGTCAAAAATAAAATATACATGTATTTTCCCTATTTGATATATTATTTTCTTAAATGTTGAAAAGTAAAAATGATACACTTCCTGTATACACATATTATATTCCAATAAATTAACTAGATATCAAAGTTATTTTGTAATTCCTTTGATATCAAATTTATACAGCTTCCTTTGTCGAAATGCTTATCTTGAAATTTATCTCTGAAAAGTTTTAACCTGGGATATTTATTCACAAACAAGAAAATTTAAGACACTGAATACGTTTCCCAGTGCAACTGAGAAAATAGCAGTGACGACATTTAATACGGTTCTGTTTGCTTGTGGGAATACATTCAGAGATGATATTTAAATAAATTATTTGTGCATTTCAGAGAAAATTTCTAGATTTTGTTAAATTTTCAATCATTTTATGTCCTACAGATAAATACTTTTATTGTAAATTTAAATAAACGTAAGATTTGTATGATTTTCTATTTTCAACCCGATTTTGTGCGATTTCATGTTTCTAAATAAAAAAATCTCGCAAAAATATTCATATTTAGAGGTAAAATAACTCGTACAAATATTTTTTCTTGTTTTTTCAAGGAGTGTCGTTTCATAGTTTTTAAAAAAAAGTTCTTGTTGCCCTAACTCTTTAAAATTTTTATTGGTTATAAATATAACGGTTTTACACACCGTGTAAAAATTTCATAGCAAAAAATTGTAATCTAGTTGCAAAAAGAGAAATAATGTTTTTTTTTCCGTGTTTAACATAAAATTAAAAATTGTTCTCATCGTCGAACTCTCTGAAATTTTAATCTGTTATAAATATAACTGTATCCAAGCTCTCTTTAAAATTTCTTGACAAAATATGTTTATTTGGAAGTGAAAACATGAACGGAAGCCGTGCCCAAAAAAAACTCGCGTTTTGTCGCTTTCATAGAAAATTCTCAGATTTTATTTTCTTTAAATGCCAACGAACATTTCGAAATTTTCTTAGGTTATGTAAATCCGGGCTGCCGAGATACTCTAAAAAGATTGTGTAGGAACACAGACGTTTAGTTACTTTTAGAGTAGAAAAAGTATCGTCTTTGGGAGGCGCGAAATGACATGCAGTCGCGAATTTTTTCGAAAGAGTTTAAATTCGTATTTTCTATAACGGATTCAACCGACAAAAAGAAAAAGGTCTTAAATTTAAATAGGTATGATTTGTGAATTGATACCTCTGAAATCTAGCCCTATGGGGAGTGTTCTTCAAACTGATTAAGGCATTTAAGACGTAAAAGTACGACATTTAAGTATACATCTTCCTTTTTTATCGTCAAATTTGCTGACAAAAATAAATTGGCATAAATGCAGACAGGTTGGTTATAGCTGGCTAGTTTGTCAAAATTCTCACTCAAATTCAGTATTGACGAAACTGCGAATGAAGCTTAAACAAGGTTGGCAAAATAAAACTGGCATGGGAAATATTTATAAGACATACGCAGAATTGACCCATTTAATGAAGAGGAGAACTGCCCATAAAATAAAATGCGGGAAAATGTGACATCGATTCAACAACCTGTTGCTTTTAAGGTTGTAAGAAAATATTGGAACTATATAAAAGCTCTAGTTGCTGCCCCATGTCTGAGCGTACTCTGTCCCGAGTTCTTTGCTGTGTCATTACGTCTGAACGCGTGAGAGGTTCAGATGTATTTAAGCACCAGTTCAAGCGAAGCACAATTCGTGGAAAACGTGTGCGGGACTATTTGCGAAATAGTCTATGAATGGAGGTGTTTTGGCAAAACCTCCAGCAATGACCAAAGTGCAAAACTTAGAGACGAAATGTCGCGAAACAGGCTCCGTAACAAATAGAAACCGTAACTATCCTAAAAAAGTTCGAACAGCAGAAAAAATTGCTCGATTGCAGGAAATCCTGGAACAAAGTCCAACGAAATATCAACGCCGTTTATCTGTGCTGGTGGGAATTAAGAGATCGTCGTGTCGAAAAGAAACATTATCAAGAAGAATCTGCATCTTTATCCTTACAAAATTACTGTTATCCCTGAGTTAAGCCTCAAGACAAACTTTCGCGTATTGAGTTCTGCCGGTGGTTTCTGTGCGAAGTGGAATCATAACTTTTGGATTCTCAGTTTATCAGTTCTTCAGATGAGGCCTGGTTCAGTCTGTCAGGGTATGCGAACTGACTGAACATGCGCCTTTATGCATCAGAAATCTCCATCAGTACTTTGAAGGGCCGCTACATAATCTCAAGATTGGTGTTTGGTACGCACTATCTGGTTTCCGCATCAAAACGCGATTCCTTACCACACTGTTAATACTTATACGTTTATCCATAATCAGTTAATATATTCGTGGATCAACTCGCAGAAGCTGAATGACTGTATGAATATTTTCAGCAAGACGGAGCAACAGCACACATTGCTTTGACAACCATGTCACGAGTGCATGGGATTTTCGGTGAAGAGAGGAAAATCAGCAGAGGCAATGCAATCTCCTGGCCATCTCGATCGCCTGGTCTCTCTCCCTGGGTTTTTTACCTGGGAAAAATTGGAGGTTCAGGTCTACTCAAATAGTCCTCATACACTGGAGGAGCTACAGCAGGACATCGAAAACGCTATTGCAGCTATCCCTCAGGAAGAGCTGCTACGCGTGTCTCACAAATTGATAAATCGAGCACAACACTGCATTGACGTCATCGGTGGCTATTTTCAGCATTTTCTGTGAATGGCAGTTTCCTTGTTCATTAACAAGGGTGAATTTCTCGTCAGTCTTATAAATATGTTTCAGGCGAGTTTTATTTTACCCACACTGAATGTTTTGGGGGACACAGCACTGTACCTTCCCCTCCCGCCACGCGCCGGCTGGAGTCACCCAAACCAATCCCCGCGTTCCGGGGAAAATCCCGAGTGAGGTATCAACGCTCAACGACAAGGCTTCGCCTGACGGAGTAGCCTCACTTAGGCTTTCAATCGGGTACCTCGCATTTTTATTTCGTGTTTTTGACTAAAATTAGCCAAAATGTTAAAACCAAGAAACAGCGAAGTTACCTTTTCCTTCCGTTATTCTTTTTATCTCGGAAGGATTTTTTATCTTTCTAACCTTTCTTTTGATTCTCCCTCAGTCTGCTTCTTTTCACTTGACATGCCATGTGCATATACATGTGTGCGATATGTATGTGTGCATGTGTTTGTATGAATGCCTATATCTATATTTGTGCATGTGGTACATTTAGATATGTATGTATGTGTACATATGTGGTTTTTATTAAGTATATGTAATCAAATGTAAAACTGTATGTTCAGTTGGATGTAATTAAATTGTAATATGTGTCCTTCTTCCCAAATTTGCAATAAAAGTTTAAATATGTATGTTTAACTCCCAGAAATGGTTAGCTATTTAACGCTTTATCTTAACATAAAAAAATAATTGTAACGCAGAAAACCCCTTCCAGTAAAATTGACTCTTCCCGGCGAAACACGCCACGCATCACGTGATCTAAAAATACTTTGGTGCAGTTGACATGTGATCTTTGCCGATGGATGTATGTTTTTTTCGAAGAGCGGTGTTGTAAATAGAACGTGATGTGTTCTTGTTCTCCGGAAATGTGAAAGTGAAGTCTTATATATACGTGTATTGTGGCGTTTTGTTAAGTGTTTTGTGTCAAGAAATAATAAACTATGTGAAAATGCCAGCAATCTCTTATTTCTGGAGTTATAAAAGAACTATTCTTTCAGCCCCGAGCTACTAAATGTATAATTATTCTACAGTGAGTGCTACAAAAATTGGCTACCCAACTCGGGCACGAATCTGCAGTGAAAAAGTGCTATGTTTCCACAACTGCAAATCCGCAGTGATTTAGTTTTAAAATAAAGAAGGAAGCTTACAGAGCTTGTTCTGATTTCATAAGCTACAATCAAGAAATGGCGCGAAGGATCGTCGCCATTGCATCGTATGATATGTGTCATTCGTTTTAAAGTTCTAAAAATTGTTTTGTGTACGCCCAAGAAAATTGTGCATTATATGTGTTTACAGATTTCTACAAATTATGTAACTCATGTGTGTCTTCGAAAAAACGGATCCGTAAATTTTTCTTATAAAAAACAAAGAACGCATTCTTTTCATCAGTTGAATTATTCTTTTCATCAGTTGGATTATTCTTTTCATCAGTTGGATTATTCTTTTCATCAGTTGGATT
This sequence comes from Maratus michaelseni, assembly GCA_963931845.1. Classification (NCBI taxonomy): domain Eukaryota; kingdom Metazoa; phylum Arthropoda; class Arachnida; order Araneae; family Salticidae; genus Maratus; species Maratus michaelseni. The sequence goes on along the minus strand of OZ007589.1, from coordinate 183,010,339 downwards.
ATTCTTTTCATCAGTTGGATTATTCTTATCATCTGAGTTTAATTATTCTTATCATCGTTGGGATATTCTTAACTTAAGTTTGGTTAATCTTAATATTATTCTGGTTCATTATTAACTTCAGTTTGATTATTCTTAAATTCAGTTACATTATTCATAACATTATTTTGGTTTTCTTACATTATTTTGTTATGTTTTATTTTGTTCTTACATTATTTCCCCTTCCCCCCTTCCCTACTTTTGATTTTATTTTTGAATGTTTATCGTGACTGTGTAATATTTTATTGACTAAAATAAAAAAGTAAAACTGATATCAGTTTCAAGTAAAATTATTATATTATCAGTTTCAGGTAAAAGTAATATAAAGTATTCGTAATTTTATCGCAGTTATCATAAAGATGTTTTGTTTTTCTTTTATTATTGATTTTAAAGGAATTGATTACTTTTTGTTTTTCTTTTATTATTGATTTTAAAATAATTGAGTACAGTTTCGATATAAATGTTTGTTCTTATTTAATATTGAACGTAAGTATTTAATTCTGAGTTCTTGATTTATTGAAAAAAGAAGCATTATTGTGAAATTTAAAAGTGAATGAGTAAGTTATGCAAGTTTTGTTGTTCTGATTTTATTAAGGTAGAATGTTTTTTTTTTTAAGTTGTATTGAACAAAACCGATATTAAGCTGTCTTAGTAATTAAAAAATAATATTGGTTGAAAATTTAATTATTCAGTTATGTGTTTTGATTTCATTTAAAATATTATTTAAGGGACAATTATTCAGTTATGTGTTTTTATCTCATTTAGAATATTATTTAAGTAACAATTATTCAGTTATGTGCTTTGTTTTCATTTAGAATATTACTTAAGTGGCAACTATTCAGTTACAGTTTATTTCATTTGAAATATTGTTTTGAATGTGTCGCGTTATGAAATCCAGTTTATTTTTAATGTTTGTTCTGTTTTGTAGTAAGAGTTCATATTATGGTTAAAGCTCACTGTTTTGTTTTATTAAAAGTTATATGTTTTGTAACGGCGAAGCTCACGTTTGGAGTACGGTTTAAACAAATTTTTGGCAGTTATAGGGTTTTCGGCTGGTTGTTTTGCTAAAATTTAAAATGTCTGAACTTAATAAAGCTCGCAAAGAGGATTTGTTCCAGGTTGCGTTAGAAATGAATTTAGATGTGCAAACCAGTATGACCGTTGTCACATTGCGTGAAAAAAATTAAATCCTCCCCCTCGTTCGATGTTGATTTTGTGAATTCATTAGTCAGGAATCAAATTGCAACTCGGGAAGAAGAACAACGTAGGCGGGAATTAGAGGATAAACAAAAAGAAGCAGAGTTAGAAAAGCATAAGCTGGAATTAGAAGAGAAGCGTAGGGCAGAAGAGATGGAGTTTAAAAAGCTTGAGATGAATTTTGAGCTTGAGAAGCTTAAGCTACAGGTTCAGAGCCAAAGTGTTTCCAGTGGAGTGGTAGGTGGTATTGCGACAGGGATACTATCTCACGCGGAAAGTAAGTTAGATGTCCAAAGGTTGTTGCCTACATTCAGGCCAGAAACTAATGATGTTTGATGAACCTTGTTTTTGGTACTACTGGAACGCCAGTTAAAGCTCTCGAAGGTACCTGAGCATCTATGGGTATCGTATTTACTCAGTGTTGTCCCATCTTCTATTTCTACGCTTATCGCTCGTGAATCGGAAGAAAACGCTTCAAATTTTTCGCATGTTAAGGATTTACTACTAAAACGGTTTAAAATTAGTGCCGAAAAATTCAGGCAGCTGTTCTTTGCTCATCGCAAGGTAAAAGAAATCTCTTGGCGAGATTATTACTTCGAACTTCGAGATTATTTTGAAAACTGGCTTAAAGAGTTAAATGTAACGTCTTTTGAAGCACTCCAGGATCTGATCATAGCTGATCAAATGAAAAGGCGCGTGCCTGTTGAATGCAAACAGCATATGTTAGATGACTGGGAAAATTTAAATTCGCCAGTCAACCTCGCCGAAAAACTAGATACCAATGAAATTATACGAAGTACGTTCCCAAAAAGAGATCCGGTTGTACCCCAAGTGAAAAAAGAATTTCCTCGTCGAGATAATAATTGGAAGCAGAATAACCCTCCAAAAGAAGACAGATCTCCTCCTAAGTTTGGTAATCGACGCTTAGAATCGGATATTGTTTGCTATGGATGTGGTAAAGTGGGATTTATAAAGAAGAAATGCCCAAATTGTAGCCCTTCGGTTAAAAAGGAAAATGTGCAAGCACATCGTCTTAAGTTAAATACTTCAACAGTTTCAGCTCCAAATGTGCCTATCACGATATGCAATAAGAAAGTGTTAGTCTGTGCAGATACGGGTGCAAATCGTTCCATTGCGGGAGAACGTATATATGAGCTATTTTTAAAAACTGGTGTTGCACTGAAACCTCATACTCATGATGTCACGTTGGCTGACGGAATTACAGTAGCCAGAGAAACTTTGTCTGCTACAGTTCCAGTAGAGATTGAAGGTCGAGTCTTCAAAACGGAGTTCATTGTATTACCAAATGCTAAGGGTAATAGAACGCTTTTAGGCATGGATTTTTTGCACAATGCTAACATGGTGTTAGATACTGCCAACAAAACGTGGTATTTTAGTAATAAACCTCAGAAAAAGTTTCATTTTGTAGATGAATACGTTGAAGAAAATAATTCATCAGCTGGTGCGGTCGAAGTCAGTCCATACGCCTTACGTGAAGATGAAGGAAAAAATTTAACTTCTGACGAAAGAGAAAAACTGAATGGTCTTCTAAAAAGGTATGAAAAATGCTTTCAACCAGGGGGAGAGACAACCCCGTATGTAGAGCATCGTATCAATACAGGTGATAGTGCTCCTATTGCTGTGCCACCTTATCGGATGACTCCTGCTAAGAAAGAAATTCTTAAGAAAGAAATAGATAATCTTCTAGCTCAGGGAATCATAGAAGAATGTGAATCACCTTATGCTTCACCGGTGGTTCTCGTACCAAAGCCGGATGGTAGTATGAGGTTATGCATTGATTACAGAAAATTAAATGCAGTTACAGTGGCAGATAAATATCCATTACCTCGAATGGACGACCTTTTACATGAAGCCAAGCATACTTCTTATATGTCAACTTTAGATATTCGTTCAGGATATCACCAAGTCCGAGTCTACCCACCAGATCAAGATAAAACTGCATTTGTGTGTCCTTTCGGTACTTTTGTTTTTTAAAAATGCCTTTTGGACTCAAGAACGCTCCTGCTACGTTTCAGAGAATGATAGATCAATTTAGAAGTGGTCTTATGGATGTCCTTGCTTTGTCATACCTAGACGACATCATCGTTTTATCAGGCACCTTTGAGAAACATCTCTCAGATCTTACGGCTGTGTTCGAGAGACTGATAGAACTTAAATTAGATGCCAAGCGCGAAAAATGTCATTTCTTTTGCGAAAAGGTCAAGTACCTAGGGCACTGGATAACACAAATGGTCTAGAAGTAGATCCAGACAAAGTATCTGCAATTAAAGCGATACCTCCTCCTAAAAATGTGAAAGAGATCCAGTCTTTCTTACAGACCTATTCTTGGTACAGAAGATTTATACCAAATTTTGCTGATATCTCGAGGCCCCTTAGTAATCTAACGAAAAAGAAAGTTATTTGGAAATGGGGTAACGAAGAGCAAATAGCCTTTGAAACGCTAAAACAATGTCTCATAACACATCCTGTGCTTAAGCAAGCTGATGGGACCAAACCATTTATTCTGCATACTGACGCTAGTAACTATGCCCTTGGGGCTGTTCTTCTACAGGGTGATGACAAGACCTCTGAACATCCCATAGAATACGCTAGCCGTCTTCTTACAAGTGCTGAAAGAAATTATTCCACTACGGAACGCGAGGCATTAGCTGTAGTCTGGGCCTTAGGAAAATTTCGTGGCTATGTGGAAGGTCAAGAAGTAGTTGTAGCTACGGACCACCAACCTTTAAAATGGCTTCTGAGCCTTAAGTCACCATCGGAGAGATTAGCCCGTTGGGCACTACAAGTACAATCGTTCTTATTAAAAATAGAATATGAACCTGGAAAATCTAACGTTGTGGCTGACATGCTATCACGTCCTGTTTGTAGTTATCAGTCTGCTTTCTGTGAGACATGCAACTTTGTCAGCATAGACATGCCAACAAGAAGCCCAAAGGATATCAGAGAAGCTCAGTTGCAAGATGAAAATCTTAAAAAGATTATAGATTGTTTTGAAGACGAACAGAAAAGTGAAGACTTCGCCAATTGGACTGATAGAGGATTCCTGATGAATCAAGGTGTGCTTTACCGGTATGCTCCTGAATCAGACGCCGAGGAAGCCCAACTGGTCATTCCAGTACAAGAAAGACAAAACATTTTGAAACTTCATCATGACGACCCCTCAGCCGGACATTATGGTGAAGCAGGTACTTATCAGAGAATTGCTAAGAGATATTATTGGACAGGAATGAGATCCTACATTTCTGAATACGTGAAGAAGTGTCCAGAATGCGCGCGTTATAAATCAACAAATCAGAAACCAGCCGGTTTATTGCGAACACCTGCTTATGCTCAGCGGTTTGAGACCCTCAGCATTGATCTCTTTGGACCATTGCCTCGTAGTAAAGATGGGCACCGATGGATTTTTATAGTAGAAGATTCTGCCACTAAATGAGTAGAACTTTTTGCCTTAACAACTGCCACTGCCCAAGAATGTGCGACTACGCTGATTGAAGAGATTTTCCTTCGTTATGGTATCCCAAGAAGACTTTTAAGTGATAACGGCCCTCAGTTCGTGAGCGCTGTTCTACAACAAGTTTGTTACATTCTTGGAATTGACCAGTCATTGACACCTTTGTACCACCCTCAAGCCATCCCAGTCGAACGGAAAAATAGAGACTTGAAACCTCGAATAGCAATCCTTGTTGGGGATGAACACGATTCCTGGATTGATAAACTTCCTTTTATTAGATTTGCTATGAACTCTGCCAAATCTGATACAACAGGCCAAACTGCTGCCTATCTGCATTTTGGTCGAGAACTAAGAACAATCGATGATGTGGTGAACGATTTTAGAGCAGTTGTGAAAAATGACAATTTTGTTCCTGAAATAACTCCATATCTTAAACGTCTTGCAGATGTCTCAAAGAGAGTGAAAGAGCGAGTTGAAATAAAACAAGATCAGCGTAAGAAATATTATGATAAAAATCGTAGAAGAGTTTATTTTACACCTGGTGAAAAAGTATGTGTTACCTTACACCCTGTGAGCAAGGCAAGTAACCAGAAAACAGCAAAAAGTATGCCTAAGAGGGATGGGCCATATGTAGTTTTGACTCAAAAATAACTGGTGACATATGACATTGCCAGTCTAGACAATCCTACTCAGCGAATTGGATCTTATCATGTTTCAGCCTTGACACCATTCCAAGAAACTGAAACTACTCCAGTTGCACCTCTGAGAAAAAGAGAGAGACCCAGAAAACATCCTGTTTCCTCTCCGAGACGTATGTCGGAAACAGAGGGGGAGGATGTAACGCAGAAAGCCTCTTCCAGTAAAATTGACTCTTCCCGGCGAAACGCGCCACGTATCACGTGATCTAAAAATACTTTCGTGCAGTTGACATGTGAGCTTTGCCGATGGATGTATGTTTTTTTCGAAGAGCGGTGTTGTAAATAGAACGTGATGTGTTCTTGTTCTCCGGAAATGTGAAAGTGAAGTCTTATATATACGTGTATTGTGCCGTTTTGTTAACTGTTTTGTGTCAAGAAATAATAAACTATGTGAAAATGCCAGCAATCTCTTATTTCTGGAGTTATAAAAGAACTATTCTTTCAGCCCCGAGCTACTAAAAGTTTAACTATTCTACAGTGAGTGCTACATAATATATTTTAATTTCCCCTCAAAATAGTCTAAAAATATAATTAAATTTTACTCTTTAGTATATTTGTAATTTTTTCCAGTAATTAAAATCACAAAAAACTAATACCTAAAATTAATTACTTTTGATTGAATAAATTTAAATTCATTATGAATATCATTCAGATGTATGTTTTTTAAATGTAAAAAGGATCAAGTCTTTCGAATAACGATAATCCTACGTTTGCGTTGAAAAATGCTATTAAAATTAAATACGTGAGATTTTCTAACAAAATAAAAATTGCAAAAAAAGATATAAGTGGAAAAACTAATTAAAAGGAAAGACAGTGTTATGATTTGCTAGTTGAATTATATATTTTTAAAAAACGAGAATGTTCTCTTGCACACTTTTATAAGCCTTATTAATCTGCAATGTAGTTAAATCAGAATTAAAATGCGTTTTTCCTTAAGGTTATGTAATTTTATAAAAAGCATTTTCAATATATTCAGTTTATATGTAATTGTCGAATACTTATTTAGAAGTGAAGGAAAATCTTTATAAATAATATTAGTACATTAATTTTATATAAGTGTTTTAACTTTATTCTAGTATTTTGCACTTTTTTCATATACCTATATGGATGCACACAAGTTATGCGCATCTTTATATGCATTTTGCATCCGTATATGAATTTAATTACATTCTACAGAATCTTATACAATGCTAAAATATAGTTCATAAGAAAAATCACAACAGTTTCTAAAATACACAAGCAATTAAAGATGATATTCTGTAATGCATACGAATTTTTTTGTGCAGCCATGTACATGCTCTATAGAATTTATACCTATCATGTAATATTAGGTAAGATTACAAAAATAATAACAAATTGGAAAACGAACTTTAATAAATTATCGCTCATAGACAGTAATATAACCAATTTATTTTGTGTGTCCCTGTAAATGACGATAAATCCTATGCCGATCATATGTTATAGGAAGTATTTTGTAGTGCACCTCAGTAATGTGTATAGATTTTGTAGAGTTTGAAGATGTGTAACGTGATTAAAACATAAGTCCTTCCGGCCTGTACCGGGAGGAAAAAGTAGCTTTCCTATATCTATGTTTTAAGATTTTAGCTATTGTTACGCGAAAACAGCAAGCATATTTTCTATCCGCGTCTTCCGATAATTCTTCAAACTTTGGTGAACTATGAAATCAGCATGTCGGAAACAATTTTCAATAGTTTTCTGTGACACCATATTCCAACTTTGGTCGATGTAAAAAATTGCATTTAACACTAACACCTGGAATTGTTCTTTTCAGTCAATAGCAGAAATCATATCTCGCAGAAGAAGCTTTCTATAGGTAGCCTTGAAGTTCTATATTATGCCTTTATCTAAAGGCTGCGATAAACAACACACGTGCTGTTGGAGGCAAGTAAACGAGTTCTATTGATTTCAACCCATCAAGAGTGGAGTGCGCAGCTCAATTGTCTACTGATGTCTAAGAATTGTCTACTTGACTATTGTCTTTTGCAGATTTCTCTCCGATTAAAAAATTTAAGCTTAAATTTTTAAATCGGTTTTAATCTTTTGAATTGGCACTGATGATGGAGCTTTCGGAGCTCCGAAACAGCTGTTAGCCAATTTATATATTTTTATTTGTGCTATTTCACGTTGTTCATTTATTTTTAATATAACGGCACAATGTTAAATCCACCTTTTTAGCTACACTTAATTCTTTAACACTATTTATAGTTTTTCAACGCGAAGATCATTTTACAATGAAAAAGAAGGCGTTTTGCCTTTTGAAAATTGTAACATTTTGTCAGTATCACAGGAACTGCGACAACTTGTTATTCTTTAGCTCATTCTCGATCCCATGGGGTAAAATAACCATAAACAAAATAGCATCGCATTTCCTTGAATGGTATGGTCCTAAGGACTCATATATCGGTAATTGTTTTATAAACACCCTGTATAACCAATTTAGTGTCCCGCAATCTGACATGTCAAATTATCCCCCACACCAGTTTGAACTAAATTTAGACTTATTGTAAATTAACTGTTTAACTCTAACATAAAATGCATATAGCAAATGAACAGCATTGATTAAAAGCTTTATAATCACATGTAAAATTCTTAAAACAGAGTAAGTACTTGTTTAAAACAATCATTTATTAAAAATTAAAAAATTATCCTATTTAGGCTTAGAAAGGTTTTGCTTCTTACTTTGCAACCAACAAATGGAAAAAAATCAATAATTGTTCTTTACTGATACTGCTACCTATTGAAAAAAATCTAAACATTTAACCGACTTACTTTATGAGAAAATCCACTTGTTCTAGCCCCCCATGTCCCATTAGCTCCCTGTCTCCCCTACTTTCAATATATTTTATTTATTAATTCCGCACTTATTTCACAAAAGCTTTATTCTAATTAATAGTCAGTCTTTTGTTAACATTAGGCTACTAGTCCAGGCATTTGGTAGAAAATAAAGGAAAGTTTTGGTGTAGTTTTTTTTGTGGGGTCCCTTTATGTTTTTCGGGTCGCTGAACACGAATCCGAAGATTTCCAACAAAATTTTTTTCGGGAAATATGTTTTTTTTAGAAAAAACGTATAAAAAACGGACTTTTTTCCGTTTTTTCAAAATAATTCCAAAATTATACATTTTACGTGAAAGTCGGCAGTATATGAATTAAATAAAATAAAGTTTCTTACATTTTATGTATTGAAAGTTTTTTTCTCTGATCAATAGTTTAGCCGTGAGAGTGCCTCAAAAATGGGTGGAAAAAACAAAAAAACTGTAAAAAAACGGGAATTACGGTAGTGTATGTCAATGTAACATAGAAACTAATCCTTTTACGCAAATGTTAACTATTAATGTTACTAAAGATTATATGTTTGACTATATTTTATGCATTTGAGGTAGAGGAAATGTGCGGATCCGACACCAGGGGAAGGTGGGAGCAGTGGGGCAGATCCAGCTACTCTCATGAGTCAAAGTTGCTACTTCTCCGGAGAGCTCGTATTCTAAGAGGCGGTAACATTGTAGTCCAGTAGAAATAGCATTTTACCTTACAAAAATTCGGGTAGTTCTGATTTTTGGGTATGTTGTAAAGGTTGACCCTCTAATAAAAAACCAAGTTTTCAACCTTCTAGACCTTGTGCGTTTTTCACAATATTGGAAAACTAATATTTTCCGGCACTTTTTCGATTTTTCTTAAATAACTCAATTTTAGTGCATTTTATAGACAAAAGCAGAGTTACCATTTTGTAGAGCATAAAATTCTCTACAACATGCAGTATTCAGGTTTGTAAATTGTCCAAATAGAGGGTAAGATATGGAGCCGAAAAATAGTGTTAAATTTGGAAAAAAATGTAAAAATCCACAAATGACGTTAGTTTTTGCTTAATAACTTACTTTTAGTGCATTTTAGAGACAAAAGCACTTTCAACATTTTGTAGAGCATAAAATTCTTTACAACTTGCAGTACTTATATTCGTAAATTGTCCAAATAGGGGGTAAGATATGGAGCCGGGAAAATAGGGTTAAATTTGGAAAAAATGTAAAAATCCACAAATGACGTTAGTTTTTGCTTAATAACCTACTTTTAGTGCGTTTTAGAAACAAAAGCACTTTCAACATTTTGTAGAGCATAAAATTCTCTACAACATGCAGTGTTCATGTTTGTAAATTGTCCAAATAGGGGGTAAGTTATAGCAAAAACTAACGTCATTTGTGGATTTTTACAATTTTTTCCAAATTTAACCCTATTTCTCGGCTCCGTATCTTACCCCGTATTTGGACAATTTACAAACATGAATACTGCAAGTTGTAGAGAATTTTATGCTCTACAAAATGGTGAACGTACTTTTGTCTGTAAAACGCATTAAAAGTAGGTTATTAAGCAAAAACTAATGTCTTTAGTGGATTTTTGCAAATTTTACCCTATTTTCCCGGCTCCGTATCTTACCCCCTATTTGGACAATTTGCAAACCTGAATACTGCATGTTGTAGAGAATTTTATGCTCTATAAAATGGTAAAGTGCTTTTTTCTGTAAAATGCACTAAACTTGAGTTTTTTAAGAAAAATCGAAAAAAGTGCCGAAAAATATTGGTTTTTTTCAACATTGTGAATACATGTTACATCGACATACAGAGTCGTAATTCCCGTTTTTTACAGTTTTTTGTCTTTTACACCTCCCATTTTTATAGTATGAGCACTCCGGCGGAGGAGCACCTTCGACTCAGGAGAGAAGGTGGAACTGCTCCACTGCTCCCACCTTCCCCTGGCGCAGGATCCGCACTTTTCCTCTACCTCAAATGCATAAAATACAGTCAAACATGTAATCTTTAGTATCATTAATGGTTACCGTTTGCGTAAAATGGTTAGTTTTATGTTACATCGACATACACTACCGTAATTCCCGTTTTTTTTACAGTTTTTTTGTTTTTAACACCCTTTTTTGCGGCACTCTCACGGCTAAACCATTGATCAGAGAAAAAAACTTTCATTACATAAAATATAGGAAATTTTATTTTCTTTAATTCATATACTGCCGACTTTCACGTAAAATGCACAATTTTAAAATTATTTTGAAAAAATGGAAAAAAAGTCTTGTAAAAAAAAACATATTTCCCGAAAAAAATTTTGTTGGAAAACCTCGGATTCGTGTTCAGCGACCCAAAAAACATAAAGGGACCCAAAAAAAAAAAACTACACCAAAACTTTCCTTTATTTGCTCTTTTTTATCCCCTAATGCCTGGACTATACAGCAAAAAGTCTCAAAATTTATTCATTTTAATAAAAGATATAGAAGACTTAAAATTGAAAAGCTCAGAGTCCATTTGAGATATATTGTATGTGGGAGATGAAAGAGAAAGAAAAATATTTCTAGAAAGTTATATAAGTTCATTTTTTAAATTAAAAATTCAACTCTTTGTAATGTAGTGCTAAAGAGTGTGAAAACTCGGCGAATGGGATTGATATAAGAAGTGTTTGAGGCAACTCTATCTTATTATATTCAATTAAGTTTTTCAGAAGGTCTTAACTTGTAGAGCTATAATTTAATTTTGAAATGGTTTATATCAATTAAGGAGTGGGTGGCATACTGAGTTAAAATTACAATATGAATATCTTAAATACACACAAGCTTTAGAAATTTCTAATTACTAAAAAAAGTAATAATTAATTAGAAAGTTTTTAATTGCAGCGTGATTTTTGTTAACTTTAAAAAAAAGTTTTAGCAGGTAGGTGTCCTAAATGTTAAAAAGCTTTAAGAATGGTTGTAAGATGATCAAAAATGGTTCTTTTTCTAAGCATTATTTACAGAGTATCCGAAAAAAAAACATCTGTTCCAAAATTAAATAATTTATTATTATTTATAGATAAATAAATGACATAAGTTATACTATACCTCATAATTTTTTTAGAGTGTTTATAAGATAGTTAAATTTTTCGGAAGTAGATTACACAAATTTACCGAAACAAAAATTACGCTACAATAAAAGCGAGAATTATACAGTGCAAGCAGAAAATACCGAATGTACATATCTGGGTTATTCAAGGTCACTCCTTATGAGCAATAGCAAAATATAATTAGATGAAGCCACGCTTCGCTTTGAAAAACCGCAGAATTTTCCGGATGACCCAATATTTCAGTTTTATGCATTAAAAAAATTCTTTGCTTACAAAATGGTGTAATTTTCCCCTAATGAAGCATATCCTTTTTACAGTTTCATAAGTAGTTTTAAAAATTATCTCTTTACAAATTGATCTCTTTTATTTTTTATTTTATCAAAAAAGGGCAGAAATAAAGAAGCAATATCCAGCATTGTTTCTATGTTTATTCCGTTTTAACAACAATGAAATGTCGAATTGCCACAATTACAGATAATTGATAAAAGTTTGAAACACATTAATATATAAGAAATTGATTTACGTCTCCGAAGTTTGACAACCAATGTAATATCCTTGCATCTTCCCGAATAATTAATATTTGTTTCAGACCGCATTAACCAGACCTTTCAATCTCCGAGGAGCATATGGGAAATACGTACATACAGTTTAATTATAAATAATGAATTAAAAAATTAATAATTAAACAATATTTTTAAACAACAACAACCAAAATTTCCATTTAAGTAGAACTATTTACTTCTCTGAACCGACACTGTAAAAAAACAAAATATCTACTTAGTGTAGGAAAATATCATATCACAAACGAAAACATACAATAGCTTCTTCCGAGTTACCCACGATTCCGAAAAGTTATCTTTATCTGTAAGAATCTCAAAACCCTTATATTTTCAAGATTTAAAAAAAAAATCATATATAAATAAAATGTTTCTTTTGCTGCCACTGACTATCTGAAACATTTCGGAATAGTTTTTAAAAAGTATTAACCCCCTGGCCGCCAAGCAAAAGGGCAAATTTGTAATGTTGTTTTCTCTGTTTTTCTAAAATGCTAAAAAAAGATGAATTTTCAAACTTGATACTAAAAACGTAATTATGTATATGAGTATTAGCCTTGAGAGTATCAATCGTCACTCAGTATTTTAAAAACTGCATTATATTTGTAGAAATATATTAATTTAAACAATACTATTATTGCAGTGAAACCTGCAGCATAGTGAACGGATATATCAGTAAACGGCGGTGGTGAGAAGGTTTTAATCACTTTTCTCAAACCGGAATATCGGTTTTTAGGAGGCTATCAACTCCCAATTAAAGGTTTTCAGCTACGTAATTAAATTTACACATGCAAGAGTAACAAATTATTCTTAATTTTAATATTTATGTTAATGCTGTTAATTTATCATGCTTGTTGAACATGAAATTGTTTACTAGAATTGATGACAAACAAACAACCTATATTCCGGTTTCAGAAAATTAATCAATACACTATAAAAACTACTCGGAAACGTTTCCGAAAACCTGTGGCCGCACAAAAGAAAACCTTTGCTTTTATAAATGCTTGCTTCTTTAAATTTCGAAAAGATATGGGTAACTCGGAACAGATTATTGTATATTTAATTCATAATTATATTACATTTTCCTAAACTAAGAAAATGTTTTCTTTTTTTTTACAGTGTATATAGACAACATTTCAGAAAACATACATTATGGATATAACGTTTACGCATGTTCTTATATAAATGAAACAAATAATAAAATATAAAGAGCCTGACCTAATTATTCAACTATCTAAGAAATGAAACAAAAAGAAACAACGACTTGAGCTTAAGAGACATGTCACATAATGAACAAAACCGAAATCGTCTTTTTTATTTAAAAAAAAAAAAAAAAAAAAAAAACATAAATTGATGTACCAGAAAAATTTTATCGTACTTTCATTCTGCTTAATGTTGGAATGCTATTTTTTTTTTAATTTATGTATTTAGATTTTTGCACAAAAGATAAAGGAAAATGTTCTATGCAAAGGCAATCCCATAGGGGGGGAAATCTAAAATATTTGACATCTTTCATTTAGTGAAATACTCAGTAATATGTAGCATGCTTTTACAGCTGAATGCCTGTCTGTCTAAATGTATATATTTAAATTAGAACATACTTTGTTACTTGTCATACATAACGATGAGATATAGAAAAGTTATTCTAATAAAGTTATTAATGATATTAAAATAAAAATAATTTAGTAGAATGTTACTACATTTGCAAATAATTTCAGATAAAATACTTTATGCATCTCTTGATTGCAAGTTAATGTTATTCTCAATAAATAATGAGAATAAATAAGTTTAATATCCGCAATTTATTAATTAAAATATGTAAGTAATAAACAGACTTAGATAATTCCATTTTTATAATAACTTTCCTGAGGAATAATAACAAAAGATAGGTTTTCTTATTTATATCATTTTAGCACAAAATGTAGAGTTATTATCTCCCTTAACTCTAAAACAGTTGCCAACTTACCATTTAGACAGCTTACACAGTGTAAGTTTCGACCTCATTTTTAATATTTCCCAACATAGTTGAAACGTATTTATCAAATCGGTCTGTCTTTCTGAGTTCTAACTTTTGTAAAGAACTCGTATTGTCATGTAACTGATATATTATTTTGAGGTTCATCGTTGTATGTTATCTACTGAAAATGCAGTGGGTGGTATTTTTAGTTCCTTTACAGGGACACTCAAAACAATCTCGTTATATTATGGTCTGTAGGGTAAAATCGTCTGCGGTGTATTTTAATGATGTTATACTATTTCAAGAATAATAAAATTGGTATACAATTCCAAGGTGCACTAAAACATGTTTTTGTAGAATGTGGAGTACAAAGCCTTTATCATAACATGAAAAAATCGTTACAGTACGATGCTGAAGCGATAAATGTTGAAAGTGCATTTTGAGTTTCGGTATGCGGTTTTGAGTTTAATTTTTTTTTGGTACTACGTGGTGTGTATAAGTTCTGCAGATCATATACAGGGCTACACAAAATATTGTAAGCATTAGTTTGTATGAGCGTGAATTGCTTAAGGATGTTTTTTAATTGAGTTATGCATTTTCCAGGAAAACTATATTTAGTATATTAAGAGATGTTTGTTGAAAATCAATTTATATACAGGACTACGCAAAGAACTGGATACATTGCCGTCTATGGATGATTATTTTTGGAAGAATGTTTTCAGTTTTTAAGCGTTTTTTAAATTGTTTACTTAAGATATTTTCTTTCACTGATTTAAACGGCGAAGTTTCACTACAGTATTCTGGAAGTTCTGGAATGTGTTCCATAATCTATGCTTGACGCATAAATTTTTCATTCTTGTTTTATACTTTAAATGGTATTAATCTATAATTTAAAAAACGCCAAATTCAAAACTAAACTATATTTAGTCACTAAATTTAAATTATAATTTAATAACGTGTAGTCTATATTTATTTGTTACAATGTTTTGTTTGTAAAAATAGTTGTCTGAAAAACGCACTTACTCCCTACTGCTAAACTGTATTTTAAGGAATCTATATACATTAGAGACAATTATAATTTTACACACAAGTTTTGACGTTCATGTCTGCAGATAGTACAACTACAATGTTTGATTTAACATCTCATATTTTAATTGCTTTTTTTTTTTTGCCTTCTGCCAGATTAAAAACATTGTTTCGTCTCAAAGAATAACAAATGGAGTGCGGAAGACTTAGTTTTACGCAATCATTTCTTTAAAGTAAATACTATATTATTACAACTTTCTTTCAGCCTTCCAATTTAAATTTTTCTGATATATTTCCTACTGAAAACACTTAACCTGAATTTTTTCTTTCGTGGTAAATAATATATCAATTTTTAGTTTACTCAAACATTTGCATGCGTATATTTTTTGCTTCTGATTAGCAGAATCTAAAAGAACAGCTTTATTTATTCAGTTTGAAATTAAAGAAATGTATATCTTCCAATAATAAAAGAAGAATGAATAGTTAGTTGACGGATAACGAGCAAGAGAATACAACATCACCTTCATTTTAAAAAAAACTAAAAGATTAAATCTGTAATGAACAATGGAATATGAAACTTGGGCGTAATCGACAAAATTTCTTTTTCAAATAGTCTTTCTTCAATAATCGTAATTACATATTTTGTTATTTTAATAAACATGAATCGGATAATTATCATATAAAACCAAAAAAATGTCATTTTAAAACGTGTTATAAATGAGTTATTTTATTATTTAAATGATTGTTAGCGTATTATTTAACAAAACAAAATCAACAATACATATTTAGAGAAAATAAACTATGATGAGTTAATTGAAAAAAAGAGAGGATTTAATTTGAAATTTAAAACAAACAATAAATCTGACTACTTAACAGTACTCTTTAGAATGCCCCAGATATAATAAAACTTCCTTCCATATCATTCTAACTTACTAATTTAAATAAAGCAATTATGAACCAACAATTTGGAATTGAAGTTTAACACAATTTCTTTCAATTTACAGTAAACACTGAATAAAGACTATATAGAACAGGTTGTTCGGTATTTGAAGTTGGAGTTAGACAAAAACGTATTTTTAATTTCAAACTCAAATAAAACATTTGATTCATTTCAACTTAATAGAAACTGAAATATAACTATAATGTTCCTGACAAAGAATAAGTATGATAGTGACCCGTGATGCGTGATCAAAATCAAAACTGAATAATTATAACATTTAAAACCAAAAATATATTTTAAAATCAGTCATTTAATAAAACTAAATAAAGAATAATATCACATAATAAGAACAATTGCAGTAGACGTTTCTAGATTTATGCAAGTATAAATCGTCAGTATAAATGCCAATCGAAAACCAGAGCTATTATTTACACATATTCACGTTCAAGAATATGTCATTTAAAAATATTAAGACACCAGAGAATATACATCACAATAGGCCGCATATTCTGATGCAATTATATGCATGCTTTGTTTAGGGGATACATCTGTAACCTTGTAAACCAACCTCCTAAAAAAAATGTACTTTTATAATTATTGCAGCTGGATTTAACAATTTTAATATTTTCAAAATCTGGGATGTGGTCGGTATCTATAGAAAGATTAAAGATTGTAATTATAGATTGTAAATTGCCGAATTTGTAAGAGCATGTATAGTCATCTAAAAGGATATCGCATGATCGTTCATTTTCACCAATTTAAACTGAGTCGCAGTCTTTACAAGGCATAACGTAAAGTATTCTTCCGGTATACTGCAAAAGGGGGATTTTAGGCTTGAATTTGCATAATATATTCTTCATAACATTAAAGGCTAGAATTTTAAAGTCTGTGGCGGTATTAATTGATTTGAATAAATTAATATCGATTTGCATGACTGAAATCGTAATTTATAATCAAGAATTTGCATGCTTGAATTTGCACCCCCTCCCCCTTACAGTATACCAATATAGTTTATAGTACAGCTTATAAAGGCTGTTGGAGAAACGTCATGCGACACCCTCTTTGAAGAGCATAAATAATCTTACAAATAAGGCAATTCACAGACTAAACTTGTTAATCATTTTATTTTTAACGACCACATCCCAGATTTTAAAATATTAAAATTATTAAATCCCTCTGATATAAGTATAAAAATGGATTTTTTTAGGAGGTTGGTTTACAAGGTTACAGAAATCTCTACTAAACGGAGCGTGTACAATCCTACCAGAATATGTGGTCCTACTATAGTTTTTAAATGACATATTCATGAACGTGAAAATGTGTAAACATCCGCTTTGGTTTTTGATTGAAATTTGCACTGACGAGAAGCTTATCTAAAACTTTAAACGTCTACTGTAAGTCTTTTTATTATCTGATATTATTCTTTATTTAATTTTATTAAATGACTGATTTTAAACTGTCTTTTTAATTTTAATAATCTGATTCAGATGTAAGATTTTCTCAAGGTGCAACTAAATATGAAGTTTCATAAAATTTTATGTATTAATTCTTCTTACATCGCTCACAATATCCAACAGACAACACATACAGATGACACAGACAGATGACTTAGACAGATGACAGAGATAAACACAGACAGATGACGGAGATAAACACAGACAGATGACAGAGAGAAATAACATGTAGAGATAAATTTGGATGTTCCTTTTGCGGATTCGGAGCTCGTCACCAAAAGTACGCAATAAAACATTGTTAATAACATTTTTAAATTGTTTCAAGAATCATTTTTACATTTAAAAATTTATTTTTTTATTGAAATGTGTATTAATTCTAAATTCACCCACGACAACGTTTCATGATTTTCAAGTCCTTGAAAAATCTACTTAAAACTGAAAATTTATCATACATTCCTAAACGCTGACAGAAATCTGCAAAAATAACAATTTGTATTGTTTTAAAATATAATTGTATAACTATGTCAGAAACGTACGAGCTCTGTTTTCCAGTAATTCTGTAAAAGGACTTCAAACAGAAAGCAAGGTTGGTCAATGAATAGTATACCAGCTTCTTATTGTGATTAATACCGACAGTAAAAAATCGTCATTATTAGATCGAATTTCTTTTCTTTATATCCCATCAATAACACTCCAACTCCCTTTAGAACTGAATTTTAAATTATTGTAAAACACTTTAAGAAATTTGGAATACATTCTTGTTACTCAAACAGAGGGTTTTTTTTTCAGTTTGTGAATAAATAAAATTTTCACTTTGAGCCCTTTCCCGAAGTCTGGTATAAAAATTGAGTTTGAGCTCGTGTCGGGGCCGGGTTCGGGCTGAGGCTCACGGGCTCAGATGGATCCCATCTCATCTCTAATACAATTTTGCAAAAATAAGTCAAATAGTATTGTAAATATCTGAAAAGGTTCAAATCCATCAAAGAACCGTAGTTGGAAATTTTCTTAAATGCAATACGGTTATTTTTATAAATAGTGATAAAAGTAGAAAAGAAAAGGTAACAATGATAAAAAGAAAAAAAAATGCAACTTTGGAATAAATAATTTTAAAACATCAGTCGGAATTTTTCTTTGTTTGAGCGTGTACATAAATTTTTAATGATAATGAAAAATAAATTGTTATAAATTTGTCAGAATTAACTACAATAGAATCTGAAATGCTATATTTTGTTCACTAACTACCATTTATTTCTAAATAAAAGAAAATCTATATCATCAATATTTGTCTTTTATTAATGCATTTTGTCATCGTTTTATGATCAACTTTAATAACGAAGTATGAATCTTTCAATACTCAAAAATCTCGGAAACTAATTAAGCAATTTTATGGAATCTTACTGCGATTAAACGGTCTAATTAAGATTTATAAATATTTATTCTGGCTACAATATGCAGTTTGTACGTATGTCCTTTTCCCCTTTAAAACACGAAAAGTTCGCAAACCTAAGATGAAAATGTCCTGAGAGTGTACAAGCATTTTTTTTATTTGAAAGTTTAATAATGATACCAAAAAGCTTTGATGAACATTATTTGAGAATTGTTTTTTAAAAAATGTGCTATAATTTATTACAGGTTTACCTTTGTGGTTTATCAATGTTTAAGAATTTTTTTTTAACTTATCAGTATTTTATTAAAAGCAAAAATTACCTAAAGTTCAGCAAATTCAATTTTACAGATTTCATTAAATTTTTAAACTCACTTGTTGAGCAAATCATAAAATTAAAATGGTATTCATTTTATTTTATGTATAAATATTATATATTATATGTTAGATATAAATGTTTTATATTATATATTTAAATGTTATATTTTTTAAATGTGTAGGTTGAAAATGTCCAACAATTTCTTGTAATGTTTGTGTTTCATCAAATTACAACTCCTCTCTGTATTCTTCTCAATCCCACATATTTGTATCTTTTGCATTTCATTTGTTTTATATATCGATCGATGTCAACATATTTATGAAATCGTTTTAATTATTTCATCTTTAGGACAACATCATGTTTTAAAATGTAATTAAAAATTTTAAAAAGAAGGTGCTTCTTCGTTATATATAAAAGAAAAAAAACTAACACTGTTGCAAAACCTGAAAACTAAACAAATGTCAATATGGATACTTTCTAAATTAAATTTTACATTAATCTCAATAAGTTTATCAGTTGATTAAAGCATAAGTACAATGATAGCTAATTTTTAACACCCCTTGTAGAAAGTTTTAATTTTGGATGGGAGTTCAAAGTTTTGAATGATTTGAACCAGAAATTAATTAAATTAATTCTATGAAATTTCTTCCGAGGTGTGTGATTAGTTTTATTTATTATCTGTACGTTACTATTTTTTTTCTAGTTCGAAACATGCAAATTATAAAAGCAAGAAAAAAAAACTGGGGTCAAAAGAGACCCCAGTGGTACTAGGAGGTCAAAGAGCATTTTTGATTTGCACTACACATCCATGAAAAATATTTGAAATCATGCAATTTTTTTTTTCAATTCATAATTTAGTTTCAAGAAAACTATTTATATATAAAGATTGTATGTATATATATATATTTTTTATATATTGAAAATTGTAATACATTCGTCGCTACCATGTCAAACTATCGAATGTGAAAAAATGCCTTTTTTATTACTTTTAAAAATGGGCCGGTTGTCACCACTAAAATTTATTAGAATTCTTTGTCTAGTAAAAATACTAATGAATTTTTGAGAAGAACAGGGTTGCCACTTTGGCCTTGTTTTTTATACAGAGATGCCAAATTCATACCGGGAATTTTGAGAAACTTTTTTTCACTTTAAGTAATTACGAAATGTATGTCTTTAAATAACACAAAAATTAATATTTTAAATTTCTGGTATGGATTCGAAGTTTCTGAATAAACAAGGAGCCCAAACTGGCAACCCTGGTGAAGAATACTATTAAAATTTAGTGGTGACAATCGGCGAATGTTTAAAAGCAATGAAAAAGGCTTTTTTTGAAATTCGATAGTTTGACATGGTAGCGACGAATGAAAATCACTTTGTATATTGTGTCATTTGAAAAACAAATAATAAAATGTATATAAATGCTGCATTATTTCTCTTTTATACATTTAAAGTTATTATTTCATTTATAAAATGCAATTGGTTTAAATTGGAAACAAGTAAACTGTTCTAAAAACAAGGAAATGTAACGGCATTTAAAAAATAAGTATAAGAAAAATTCATATATTCACCGCACGTTAGTAACTAATTAATCTCAAGAGATTGTGGTGCAATTATTTCCAAGTGTGCCAATTATACATATATATTCTGCTTCAGGATAAAACAAAATATTTTCGGAAGTTTATTTCTGAAAGTGACTAATATTTTTTACTTTAGAAATTAAAAATAAGCTGAAGTATCTCATAAAAGCTATTCTCGTAGCATAATATTTTCTTTTTTTTTTATGTAAACTTCAAAAATCATATAAATTTATTAGCGAATTAAATCGCAAAAATATAACAATTTTGAACGAATTATAATTAATCGGGATAGCTCAGTTGGGAGAGCGTTAGTGCGGCAAACCGAAGTACCCAGGTTCGAATCCTGGTCCCTGCATATTTTCGATCTGTTGGAAAAATCTCAACTATGATACTCCAACCATTGGATAGAATTATAATTCTTCGCATAAACAGTGGCGTAGCCAGGGTGGGGGTTCAGATGCTCTTGATACCACTAATTTTGCAAAGTTTACTTTGCCTTACGTAATCGGAGAACTTTCCGCGATATTCAAGGCGAAGAAAACTTTACAATTTTACTGGTATCTAGAGCATTTGGAGCCCTCTCTGGCTACGGCACTGCATAAAGTAATTTCATTTTATTTTTCAATTTTAATGTAATTTTTTTAAATGTGATCTTTTAGAAAATATATATACATTGATAATTGGAAACTATCTCACCTATTTCAATAATTGCCTGATATGAGGCCGGTGACCCCAATGTAACTGAAAAAAAAATCGAAAAGTATAGAGAGTAGCGCAGTGTGGTTTTCGGCGAAAAACACACACACGCACAAAAAAAAGTGGTGATATTTATTAAGATTTTTTTTTTTATCTAGACTGCATACATTTGGCACCAACAATTGCCGCAGTATCAAACCCTTGGCCGCTTCATGTCGCTATTTAAACCATAATGGTATTTATTACTGAGCAGGCTGTCGGGTCACGTCTGGTGTTCATTCTTATAAATTTCACGTTCAGCATTTGTAACTCTGAGTTGTGAACTGCAGTACGCCAATGTACATGTGCAAAGCACCGAAGCATCCGAAGTAACACTTGTTGCTAGCAAATGTACGTATTCGGACAGTAAAGTTTTCTTATTATTGAAAAATTCCCATAATGTTTTCTTCATTTCTGTGAAAACTGCATTTTGAAATGGTTTATGCTTTTCAAATTATTTATTTATTACTTTTCTACTTTTTTTTGGATAGCCAATATAAATTTCAGTGTATGAGTGTACTGTGGATTCCAATACCCTCATGAAATATTCTTTAATCTAAAGTAATTTTATATCATTTCTTTTGCTTATAGAGAAATTATAGTATAAACTTCAATGAAACAGAAAAAAAATGAAGGAGTTGTAATAAACCACAGATAAATATTATATTTGAAGAATAGAATTATGTAGCAATAACAACATAATTAAAAGCATAATATATTCTAATGTTGCACTAAAAATCTACTTTTCCAGTTTCCTAACTTATTTTCGGTAGTTAGGTTATATTATATCACGCATAATAATAAACAATAAGTTAATAGTTAAATAACAGTTTTAAACTATATTTTTAATGTTATATGGAAGATTAATCTTTTATTTTAAATAAAAATTACACCATAGTTTATTTCAAGTAATTATTATTAAATAAAAGAAAGGTATAATAAACAATTGTTAAATACCTAGTCGACAATAAGAAGAGAATAATAAAAATAAAAGAGCTATAAAAGTATGCTAAAATTATATTACGGTAAAAAATATTTTTGCAGTTTATCAGCCTACTTTATGTTGCCAGATTCTATTTCTTCGCGCGGTATACAAAACAAAACTATAACTGTATTAAATTAGAAAAGTAAGCAGTTGGTGAAACCTGTGTGAAGAGTTATGCAATTTAATCATCGTCTGTGAAAGAAAATAAAATCAGTTCTGCGTTAAAAGGGATATGTTTATTTAAAAAGTTACATTATAGATATAGTAAAGTGATAATATCTAAGAATTAAATTATGCTTAAGAGAAAAACATTCAAAAATACGAAAAGTGATTTATTGTTTTATTTTTTAAGCACATCAGTTTTCGCCTTTATTGTCACAAAATTTACTCAACAGCTTAAGATTTTAGAGAAAATTGTGCCACAAGCACAAAATTGAGAAAAAATATTTTTTTGAAAATAGATTCTCTATTATTTGCCTAATAAGACAGATTTAATGAAATAAAGAAGTTATTTTATTTTGTGCTAACAAACAAACATTATGAAAAAATATCGCAGAAAACTAATTATTTTTAATCTCTAGAGTTCGTTCTTTTATCCCAGCGCCTAATTAAAGATAAAAAGGGAAAAAGTACACTTTAATTTTATACATTGTGTGACTTAATTGATAAACGTTATCAATTTTCTAAGTATTAAGTATAATTTTTTATTTCAATGTTCCGTTTACGGTGAATGTTTTATTTATTTTTTTAATTCATCTTATACACTAAACTTATTTAGAAGTTATTATCTCGTACTTAAAAGTAATTTTGATATTTTTTCCAGCAATTTGATGTAGAACTATTTTTTTAGAGACTATATATTCATATATAGTAAATATGAATCCTCGATAAACTAGTTCTTTTCATTATAAATATTTTGTTGTGGATCTATTATTTGCATTTTTAAAAGAAAAAAAAAAGAGAGAAGACAACCAATGATTCTCCACACCCCTCATCTCCTACAGATAGATTATAAAAAATTGTTTTTCTTAGATATTTTAATTGTTTTAACGTAGTTTCGGATTTAACTTTAATGCCTCACACTTATTAATTTTAGCCTAAAGATTGCTCAAATGTGTTATAATAGATTAAAAATATATGTGACATTTATATAAATTTGATTTTGTCTACTATATGAATCGCTTATAACACCATCATAGATTTTACATTATTTAATATGTTACGTATGTTACGTGTTAATATGAAAGTTACGTAAAACATATCAAAAATTAAAAACAAACATATCAAATATTGGTTATGAGCTTTTCGGAAAAAATTATGTTTGAAATACAAAAAGTAAATGCGAAAAATGTATTGAAACATTAGAAAAACTAAAATATCTAACCCGGGCTTTCCGCGTTGGAGAACACAGGTGAAAACCAATTTGTTTTAATTAAAAACTTTAATATATTTTTTTTACATTACCCATTAACAACACGAAAGTGGTTTTAATATGAAAAAATTCAATAATATATTCAAATAAAGATTTAGTATTTATTAAAAGCAATGCTTTCGTATTAGCTGCATGTCCGGAGTTTATAGCCGTAAAAAGTGCAAAAATTTCCCTACTTACAGCAGCCTTATAGATTCTGATAATTTCAGTGGATTAAGCGCATAGTTCGATTAAATGTTCCATTAAATTTGTCTTTTATTTATCGTATTTTATTATTTTATTATCATTTATTAATGAATTATTAATTTCGTTGTGGAATATTACCGGAAACAAATGCTGCACTAATTATCTTTATTTTAATCTCAAACAGTTTATTCATTCGTAATCAAATTGCTCGCGATAGTGATGCATTTTTTTTTAAATCATGCTCGTAAATTATTTTGAAAACCAGAAAAAATCCATAAATTAAGATACAATTTTCAAACAAATTGTATTTGAAAGAACATTGCTTTTCCTAGTTTCCGGTGTAAAAATTGAAATTGTGCGGTGTTTAGAAGTTAAAAAATTGTAGTAAAGGTGAAATTGATCAGTTGTTTCCACTGTGCATGTGACGTCAGTGTTACTCGTGGAGATGATTTTTGATTTATAGATTGCTAAATAAACCTGTATCTGAATGTAACACGTTTAAATAATCTCCAAACAAAACTTGATTAGTGAGGAAATAATTATAGATCGTAAGTTCTATTAAAACACTACCAAAACATATCAAAGCTCTTGACCCAACCGTGGAGGAAGGGAGTAATCAAAGGTTTTATTCTGATCTTTATTTTTTATCTATCAATTTATTGTTCGGAAGGCATAGTTACAGTTTTACAACCAACTTTAGCGTGTATTGTTTTGGTATATATGACAGATTAAATGGTAAAGATAAATAAAATGACAGTCAGCTTGAGCATCAGCGGGGGGTGTTGCCATAGCAACATGGTATAGCTGGCTTCAATGTAAAATAAATGGCATCCCGATTACTGAAAAGTTCCCCATAGTCATTGTAGCATTCGTAATAGAGTCAAACATTATATTTACGTTTTTAAGGGCTGTGCAATACTTCTATGGCAACACTTACAGTACGGCATCTGACTATCAAGTTCATTATCTGAAACATCTAATCTATTATACAAATCTATCTAATCTATATACCAAACTCATCTACGCAAGAATTGACAGCAAATGTGTGACGTTGCCTAACGGATTATTAATCCTGTTAGCATCGGCTCATTTAAATATGCTAAATCTGTCATTGCAAACATCGAAACTCTTAGAGCAAAGTTGATCCGTTATCTTTTGCGTCTGTTCGGGAAAACGTGTTCCGGTAAACTAAATTCCACCCAAGGCTTTTGTTGCACTTGATCTTAAGACTAGAGATCGACCGAAAGTTCGGTTCCGTTTTCGCTTTCGGCGCGTTTCAGCGCAAAATCTGAGTATCGGCGAACTTTGAATTTCAGTGAAGAAATAGCCACTGAAACGATACATATCGATTCGGTGCATACAGAAACGATAATCGAATCTAATAAGATAATCCCTATAGACCATGAACAGTCCACAGGCACAGTCAGAACAGTCAGAAATAATAAATTTTGAAGTGCATATTGGAGGAGAGTTCATCAATTTTAGATGATAAGATTTTAACACGTTACTGATTATAGAGGGGAAAGGGATCAGTTATACATATTTTTAATTTGATTGTTATATAAATAAATTTCTTAAATAAAAAAGAGCTTCTAAAATTGATTTTTTTTTTGTTTAACTATTGGGAAAATGGTTGTTGCTTTCGGTCGAATATGGACGAAATGATGTTCATATTAGACTATTTTAATCGTTTTTAACAAAATTCTGTAACTTTAGAAGACTTTTTAAGCATTTTTAACAAAATTCTGTAACTTTAGAAGAATTTATCTTTGAATAGGCAATAGAAATGCATAAAATCGTTACAAAAATGTTAAAGTTACAAAAAGGATAGACGCAAATTATCAGATATGAAAAATAAAGTAGAAATTTGGTACTTTCGTGTTATAGCGGCCCCCAAGAATGAAATATTTTTGTTTCTGTTTTCATTAATATATTGTAAATTTGTTACTTTCGTGTTATTATTATTTTTTAAATGATTTTGTAACAACAAAAATAATTTGGCCGTGAATGGGGAAACATTTTCGTCAAATATTTGAGATTTTCCATTTCATTAAAAATCACTTAATTTTGAGACGAAATGATTGTGAAAAATGATGAAATATAGCTTAAGAATTGCTCAATCGTCCAAAGTGAGTGTTTTATTTTTGACAGTGAGGAAACAGTTTTGTCAGATATTTAAGGATTCGCGTTTCGTCAAAAACCACGTGACTCTGTGACGAAATGATTGTCAAAAATAACGAAATAAGACTTAAGGATTGCCGAATCGTCAAAATTGAGTGTTTTATTTCTGAGAGTGAGCAGATGTACCTCTTTCAGCAAGCAAATCACTTATAGAAAATAAAATGAATGAATTTATTAAAACATTGTAAACTAAATTAACACCTAAATTACATATACGGGGGCAGACATAATCATCTGAGGGTAACTTTTCAAAAACTCTCCAACATTCTATCTCAAATAGATATTCACCAAACCTTAAATTCAATAAATATGGCAACTTTACCATCATTGATCGATATTTCCTCAAATAGTAATGGCACTTTTATGTTGGCATGTAAAAACAGAGAAGACCTCTTAGATCTAAAAGATAAACTCCAACTAATAAACAGTCTGCCTCATATGGTGGATGTCGTTGAGGATCCACCTACACTTGCTCGCGTCATCATCTTCAGAGCTCCAAAGGCACCGCACTTTCAACGGGTAAATAGTGACATCAACGAAACTACGAACTTTCAAACAGATAACGTTTCAATTACTGCTCCAGCACTCAATAATTATATTTCTACACCCTCATATTATAAAGTTATAAGAGTTCTGCAGTATCGGCACAATAGGATGTGATATCACTATCACGCTTCTATTTTTGTCGCACGTTTTGTTCTTATATTAGCGCGCGCGATGTTGCTAAGCCTGACATCGGCGATCCTTCCCGGCCGACGGTATCGCTCTAATCACCGTCTCGTAAGAGCGTTTTTAGCCAGTGTTGTTCCTCTTGTAATTTCGCTTTCGTTCTGCCAGCACCCGGAGGCGTGGCTTATTAGTTCATATTCTCTCCACGTTAGCGCTGATGCTAGGGGTGTGTTTATTTTAACCTATTATAACCTATGTTCTGGTTTTGGTTAAATCTATTTGTTCATTAACGTTAATCGTCATTTTTTATTAACTAATGAATTTAATTTTCTCGTGCTTTCACTTTTAAAAACCCCACGTCATTCATATAAACAAAAATGTAACGGCATTTCATTTCAGAAGAAGAGGAAAAAGTTAATTCTTGATGATGTATTTTTAATTACTGTTTGTTTTTCGGCGCAAGTTTCTGTTTATCGAACATGCCGAATACTAATTCATTTTTAACGTCTTAATATTCTTGTAGTTTGATTTTAATTTAAGTTATCATGAAGTGACTTTATGTTGTTTTAAATTGAAAGAGCTTGCCGATCCAACAGAAATTCGCCAGTATATTTGGGACTTTAATTTCAACTTATGCCATCTCTCAAGACTTCAAGATACTTTGAATAAGATTTTTATTCTTAAAGAAATTAGCAGTGCAGTGACCAAAAGATGAGATTCTTTTAATCCTTCCTATGTTTTGTTGATGGATTAATAAAATTTCGATTATACCATAATAGTTATTAGAGTCTTCCATCTACGGCCTACTAGTGTCTTTTCTTCAATAGCAAGTAAGATCTACTTCTTTTATTATTTTCTCTTCATATTACAATGTTACATCGACCGAAAAGAATTTGTAACTTTGTTGCATGGGTTGTTGCTCTCACATAAATAATTCCCACATCGCAATGAAAAATTTAAATTTAACACCAATATATACTTATTTTAGCAGCACCCAATTAATTTTCGTCACACAGGCATAAGTCACACTTGGTTATCCAACTTCCAGCTGTGGACGCATCTCAACTCGTGTCGAGAAGACTGTGTATTAATTGTTGTATTTTTAGGTAGCTTTCAATACAAAAAAGTATAAAGCTACCTATTGCAGCCGTTCGGAGGAAAGCAGTTCCGGAAAATTTCGATATATTTCCACCGATCATGACCCCCAGACCCCAAAACCACCCTCCGTTCAAATGTTGATTTATATATATATATATATATATATCTCCATATATATATATATATATATCTGACCTATGTCATACGATAACGCTCGTATTTATAAATCAATTTTGATGAAACTAATTGTGTGTATTTAGCTAACCAATGTCTCGACCGAGTTCGTTGGCCAGCTTGTTCCGCCAGTTTGTTTCAAGATGGCGGCCATTTTAAAATTTAAAACTAAAATAAATATACAAAAAAGTTAAAAATTCACATTTATTTTTTAATTACGTGTTAGGCCTTGATACGAGGATTCCAGAGCATTTTTTGGTTTACCGCTATCTTAAAAAATGGCTGAGATAGAGCAGTTTGAATTCTAGGATGGCTGACATTTTGAAACAAAACAGCACATTAACTCGATTACTCGCAAATTATTTTCTTTCATTGTTGTAATAATTTTCCCAATCATACGCATAAAACTATATATTCATATCCGTTAGCGCTCAAATTGGCGACATTTGGCGAAGTATCGCCAAATTTAGCGACAAAAATAAGTCTTCATAAATGAAGCCAATTTGGCTATTGATCAATAATTTGGCGGATTTCTTATTCAAATTCAGTATTAACGAATCTTTTGTAAACGTTTCTTTGCATTTCAACTTGTTGTTTTCGTGTAACATTAGCTAAAATTTTAAAACGAAGATATAGGCAGGCTCGGACTGGCCCGCCGGCCCATCGGCCCGACGGCCGGTGCGCCCTCAGCCAGGGAAAATTTCGCGCCCTTAAGGCGCACCAATATTTTCCCACACACATGACATATATTCTGATTAGTGTACTAAATTTCGAGAATTTGCTGAGGGGTAATCATCAACTAATAGATAGATAGCAAAACAGAGGTATTTTTATTATGATAAAGAAATTGAAGATATATCGAAAGAATTTTCAGAATCGGAAACCAAAGCGGACGCGTTTGCATACGATTGAGGATAGAAAACGGGCACCTAGGAAAAGTTTTAATAGCCCTGGCGCGCCACGGCTACTAAAGCTCACGCCCATGTGCTATTCCCGCGCCCTGAGAGAGATTTTCTTTCATCGGTTCTTAGGATGATATTTTTTAGGTCCTAATCTCAGATCAAATATTTTATCTAATATTTTATCAATATAATAATACAATTATAATAATACAATATTAATAATATATTTTATCAAATATTTTATTTAAATTTTGCGTACACTCCATTGTAGTACCCAGGGGACCTTGCGCCCTTTTAAAGCTGTCCATTAATGGACCTATAATTGAAACCATAGCTTTTCGAAAAACAATTTTATAAAAAGGCAAAAACGTTTTGTATTGATTATGTTGACGGCTGGAAAACATAACTTTTTCGAGGAATAAATACAGGGCCCGACTAGGAAGTTTTTGTGCCCAGGGCACTTTCAATTTTTCGTGCCCCCTCCTTCCCCCCTAGATTAGTTAATCTAGTGATACTAGTTTTTTTTTTAACATGTTAAACACTTATTTGAAAAGTGTCAAATAAAAAAATTAAGTTTTCCGGAAAATTGAAAAACAGTTCTAGGAATGAAATTTTTTTTTCTATTACTTATTAAAATGTGCCATAGATTGAGAGATATATTGAGATTTTAGCCATAGACAGATATATATTTTTTGTCATTTCATTGTATTAATATCTCAAATATCATATTTCTTTCAGTTGTGTCACTTTTTGAATAAATGTGCAATATGATAATTGAATGACTTGATAAATACAGTACATCAATTACTAGAAAATAATGACAAGAAGCCTACTTAGTAATGATGTTATTAATATTAAATGATAAAACCAAACTGATGCTGAATGTAAACAAAAGTCCTAAAGAAATAAAAACGTTTGCACAGTTATGATTTTTTTAAATAGAAATTTAGATGAAATTATGAAAAAGTTTGTGCCCCACAGAAATTTCGTGCCCAGGGCATGGGCCTGGGTGCCCGTGCGATAGTCAGGGCCTGAATAAATACAACATCGATGACACTTCGGGATTGCAAGCTGGGATCGCGCGGCTAGCGTTTTTTCATTCAAAATACCCACCAAAATTGTCGGTTAGCTTTATTTAAATGACAACCTTTCCGTAATTAAACTATTTTGAAATTCTGGTATGGGTTTTAAGTAAAAATATTGTTTTATTTAATCACGGAAAAATCTATCGTTAAATAAAGCGGTGATTACTATTCAGAAATTTTTGTAGGTTTTTGAATTATAAAACACTGGCAGCAAAATCCTGTCGCTTGCAGGATTATAATCCCCGGAGGATATCTTTCAATTATGAAAACTTAAATTCCCTTGATCTCTAACTATGATAAGAAATTTGCAAATTATGGGAAGAGTGTGCTGAGAAAAGTAAATTTACTCAATTGTTTAGCGTAAACCTTTTTATAGTGCGATATCAATTCAGCATAAAGTCATTTTTAAGCACACGAAATGCCTCTTCCTCCTCCTGCATATCCTTATACCAAATGCTACAAGTGTAATATTTTCACAAGCAAGTGTTATTTCCCCATTCAAATACACCTATATTATTTGGACATTCAAATACTGCTATAATATGTGGTACTTTTTCAAAAGAACAAAAAAATCAAGCATGAGTTTTAGTTTCAAAATTTCTATTTCTATATTGAAAGTACATTTTTATTCTCGATAGAAATATTTTTTGAACGAATTTTGCATACTGAATCTTTATTTTGTATGTGTGATGAGGCAGACACCGTCAGAGACTATATTTAAAGATGTTATTTTACTAAAGAAAAAAAAAAAGCTGTAGTAAATAAACAGCATTTGCTGTCAGATTATATCAGAAATTGTATCTATACCATGTTTATAACTGACTTGATAACTAATTCATATTATGTCAAATAAATATTTTTTTATATATATAAATAGAGGTTGGAGGCTCTTAGTACTGATATTCTTGTATTTTAGTAGTCGTAAAAGTAAAATTTATTTGCCTAATAGTTTTAGAGATATTTGTTTAAATACAAATGCAAAATGAGGAAACATTTCTGAAACCACGGAAACCAAATTAGAAGCACTTTTAATAGGTAATTCTTGAAGCGTAATTAATTTTTGCCTAAAAAAATCACAAATTAGTTGAAGTTTCTAATTAAAATAGAATCTATTATTTGCATATTTTAATATATTATTATTAGCATAGTTTTGCCAGCAAACATAACTGTTAGTCAAATGGGAACTCATATCTTTAAACCGCCGATCAACTAACCGTTGGCTCAGCTATTGGAAGCAGCCAAACTCAATCGTTGGCCAACAAAGCTAGAAAACAATGGAGTAATGATATTCAACAATTCTGTGTTGCTTGAGAGAAAAAATAATTGTATAAAAGAGAAAAGTTAGTCAATTCATATCTCACAGCACGATGACGGTTTAAAAAAAATCATAAATATCGTCAAACTTGTAATGTCTGAAATTGCTAAAAAAAATAAAACATTTTATTATTATTTATTTATTTATTTTGCGTTAATGGACACAGCTATGGATAGATCAAGTGTGTTAATTTAGAGTCCTGGAAAAAAAAAAAAGAAAAGAAAAAAAAAAAAAAAAAAAAAAACGTGATCATTCCCTACCAATTTTTCTAAAACTAATTGTAAAAAAAATCTATAGGTACTAATCTATTGGAAATAATGTCTACTAATTAAAACTATGGATTAAGTGTATTACAAGAAGAGTCGTCTACATATTAAAAATTATACCAACTTTGAATTTTCAAATAATAATACCAATTTTTGAGACCCTATTTGAGTTCCTTGGATCGAGACAGCCCGCGAAAAGGTATAGTTTAAATACTTTATGCTAAATTTTCGTAGAGATAGAAGAGTTTAAAGTTTGAGGATGCTAATGTTAAAATACATTTGTCAATCTTATAAAAATCATCCGATTGAATTTTTATTAATTTTTTTTAGTGAAATACACCTAATAGACCCAAACATATTCCAGGTTTGTTTGTATCCAAAGATATATTTTTAATTATGAAAGTTATTAATACATTCATATAAAAATTATGAATGAACACCTACATTAATTTTTGTATTAAAAAAAGACTGCGTGTAAGTGTACAGCCAGAGGCATAGCTACCGTGGAGCAGTTGGAGCAAGTTGCTCCAGGCGCACGAATCCTAAGGGCGCAAAATTAGAAAAGTCTGAATAAAAAATTTTAAAATATTTGCGTTTTTTTTTTTTTTTTTTTTTTTTTTTTTTTTTTTTTTTTTTTTTTTCAAATCAGATATTATGTGTGGATCAGAACTGTTATATACAATGAGTATATTCCTATGCTATTTTACCTTATTTTCAACTTCAACTACTTTGACTTAAAACATGTTTTTATACTCAAAAGAAATTACTTCTATTCGCTAAGTTTTAATGTTATTTCATACCATATACCGTAGCCTCAAGTAACTTAACCAACACTGTTTCTGCATGTTTAACATTTTTCTTTAACCTTGCCATTGACGGAAGAAGTTTTTCAAATCTTAAAGTAATCAAACTTATTTACAGTGTTCACTGCAGTCATTTTATTTGCTATCACTATTTCCAAACAAAAATATTCCTGCATATTTCTATTGGAAATGGTGTACAAATTTATCGTGATGATTTCTTTACGGAAATAACAATAGCCAAAATATTAATAATAATAGTAATAATAATAACAGCTGAAAAACCTGTATTTAAGAAGCAACATGTAAGAGCATTGCTTTAGCTATTTATATATTTTATCGATTAAAAAAAACAATAGTTTGACAAATTGAAAGAAAATATATTAACCACTAGATGACCCGTCCGACGTTGTCTTGGCGTCAAATAAAAAAATCAGATAAATAATCACAAGAAATAATGAATAGCAGAGGGCAAAATTTACTGTATTGCAGGGTTGCAAAAAATAAAAGCTGGCTAAATTTAAAAAAGCCACACGCCGATGGCTTTTATTGGTTTTAATCGGACTTTTTTGGACAAAATTAGCCTTTTTGACCAAAATTGGATTATATACAGTGAAGCATTTTGGTTATAAACTGTACCTTTTTGAATGCTTTTGAATTAGTTTTAAAGACATTTAATTTAGTTAGAAATTAATAAACAAACTAATTTTTCAATAATGACAAGAGAATAATGGAGACAGTAATATTTGAATAACACTTAGATGGAGCTGCTAGTGATTTGTAATCAGAATTGCAAATATGTCAGCGAAATTTGAAATAGATGTGGAATTAATTAATTAAAAATGTAAAATTCCATAAAAATCGTAAATTAGAACTTTTTGCTCATTTCACCCTTTTAAATTTCGAATTTTTTTAGAAACCATTCTTAGCGAGCATTTGTCTTGTAAAAGTAACCGCCATACCAAATTTCAAGTTTCTTAGTCTCTTCAGTATCACGGAAATCGCAAGTTTAGAACGTCTTTTTTTTTTTTTTTTTCGGCACCATTTTTTATTTAGAATTTAAAAGAGAAACTATTTTGTGCGTGCATTTCCGTCTTAAAAGTCGCAGCCATGTCAAATTTACACTTTCTATCCTTAACAATTCCATGGAAATGGTAAATTAGAAACAAAACCGCTCATTTCACCCTTTTAAATTTCGATTTTTTTTTAAACATTCTTAGCAAGAATTTGTATGTTAAAAGTAACCGCAATGCCAAATTTCGAGTTTGTAATCCCTTCAGTAGTATAAAAAATTGTATTTTTAGAACATTTATTTTCTATGCACCTTTTTTTAATTTTGAATTAAAAAAATAAACTTGTGCGTGCATTTGTGTCTTAAAAGTAGCATATCCATGTCAAATTTCAAGTTTCTATCCTTAACAATTCCATGGAAATAGTAAATTAGAACTCTCACCGCTCATTCACCCTTTTAAATTTCGATTTATTTTAGAAATCATTCTTAGCGAGCATTTGTATCTTAAAAGTAACCGCCATGCCAAATTTCAAGTTTCTAGTCCCTTCAGTATCACAAAAATTGTAAGTTTAGAACGTTTTTTTCCCTCTGCACCATTTTAACCCCTTGAAGGGCGGTGGGATATAATATATCCCACTTAATTTTAATTACGAAACGCCAAATTGACACCGGAATTTTGGAATCAAATTTTGCTTTTATAATATAAGTAAAAAAGAGCTTTTACTTATTTTGAAACAAATTTGTTGTTAAATCCCGGTGTGATTCACTGAATCCAACATTTTAGAAACATAAGTACTTTGCCCCTGAAAGGGTTAAATGTAGAATTTAAAAGAGAAACTGTTTTGTTTGTCTTAAAAGTCGCAGCCATGTGTTAAATTTCCAGTTTCTATCCTTAATAATTCCATAGAAATAGTAAATTAGAACGTTTATCACCTTTTTAAATTTCGATTTGTTTTAGAAACAATCCTTAGCAAGCATTTGTATTATCTTAAAAGTAATCGCCATGCCAAATTTCAAGTTTCTAATCCCTTCAGTATCACAAAAATCGTAAATTTAGAACGTTTTTTTTTCCTCTGCACCATTTTAAATTTAAAATTTAAGAGAGAAACTGTTTTGTGCGTGCATTTGGGTCTTAAAAGTAACACAGGCATGTCAAATTTCAAGTTTCTATCCTTAACAATTCCATAGGAATCAGAGTTTAGAACGCTTTTTGCGCATTTCACCCTTATAAAATTTCGATTTTTTTTAACTGCGACAATTTACGTCTTAAAAGTAACAGTCATGTCAAATTTCAAGTTTATTTCCCTAACAATTCCATAGAAATCGTAATTTAGAACGCTTTTAGCTCATTTCAGCTTTTCTAATTTCGAATTATTTAGAAACTGTTCTTAGAGAGCATTTGCATCTTATAAGTAACTATCATGTCAAATTCCCAGTTTCTAGTCCTACAGTATCACAAAAATCGCAATTTTAGAACGTTTTTCGCTTTTCACCCCTTCCCCTCTGTTTGTGGTGGCACATCGACATAAAATATATACTATGTTGGAGCAGGAACTGTCTTCGTCAATTTGCCACTATTACTTTTGAAATCGGTTCGGTAGTTCCAGAGATTACCTCCTACAAACAAACAATCAAACGTTACTTCATTATAATATTAGTGTAGATTTTGCATACGAAAAAGCGAGTAAACGAAAATTTGGATTTTTTTTTTTTTTTTTGTTCTTTGTGAAAACTAAACATGTATCCACTTTATCAATACAGTTTATAAAATACATAATCAGTAACGGATTTAAGACTATACCGCCTGAGTAAAGGGCGAGAAAAATTAGGGTGGGCGGTAATTAAATTTTGTGTTTGTTATTTGTGAGAGTGTGAAAAACCCTCCAATCTTGAATGGTATATAAGAGTGTCGACTCTTATCACTGTCCATTGGCTTTAGAAGTATATAGTTCCAATAAGAAAAAAAAGTTTCAGCGTTGTTCGTCATCCTCTTAAAAGCCATTCGCGTCAGATATTTTTTGAAAGTTACAAAATTTAATTTGTTAGACGGCCCCTGGGTTCTATAAGTTATATTTAGAAAAACTTTCTCCGTATTCTAAAAGGTAAAACAGTAATAATTAATTTTTTGTACGACCAAAACTTACCGAGTTAAGATACTTTGAATTTTATAAATTTTCAACGTTTCCTTGCACTTAAAACGGAAAAACGTATTTCATCCAAATGCGACAAATCAAAATTAAAAATTTCTTGAAAATAGTGTGTTTACTTTTTAGCGTTCTATAGTGCTTCTAAAGGAACAACAGATGCAGCGCAAATTGTGCTAACCCCATGGGCGCATTTTAAACGGAAATCCCGCCCAATTCGTAATAAATATTAGTAGTTACTCTGCACTTAAAAATGACAGTTTTATTTTTATTCTATTTGTATTTATTACGTTAAATATTTTGCTAAAATGCTTTGAACTCCAAATAAAAATAAGGTTTAAAATCGAAATAAGAATACATGATTTTTAAACTTAAAACAAATTTTGGTTGAACTTTTTCGAGTGACAAGGGGCGCACCAATTTTACTTGCTCCAGGGCGCGAAATATGTAGCTACGCCACTGTGTACAGCTCATTTGAATAATTAGTTTTCGAAATGCAGAGAACTTTCTTACAGTCTAAGGGGATCGCTTTCTATTTTCAAAGAATCTACAGAAAATAACACATAGACATTTACCAGAAACATTTTATAGTAGTTACTTTTATATAAAGAAAGTCTTTTTTATAAATTTAAATTTCCTGTATAATTTTGCTGATGACTAAATGAGTGTTCAGTACTTTTTCTTTCAAGATTTAAATTTTATTTCCGAAGTTTTTAGATAAATCCCTAACACATTTTCTTTTATAACTCTATGAAGAATTAAAATAAGTATATTCCCATGCTATCTTGATCCAGGGAACTCAAACATAGGAGTTACAATTTGAACAAGTGAGTAAGTGTGATCGAAGATCACTCAAAGGTTTCGTTTAATATTCCTTTCAAAACACTTTATCCTTTCTTTAATAAATCCAAATAAATTTCATTTAGCAACCAAAAAAAAAAAAAAAAAAAAATCGTGTTTTTTATAAAGTAAAAATTTACCGGTCTATATTTTTGTTTTTTAGAATATCTAAACCAGCCCGCTATTATATTCTGTCATAATAATATCTGTCATGCGGACTAAATGCGATATTTAAAAAAATAATTTCAAAATTAAACATGTTTTACACCTTCAAAATGTTAAAATATGCGAATATTTCCATAATCGGATTTTTATCATGATTCAATATATTTCACAAACTCATATATTTACTATTCTCTATTATTCATATACTCGCTTTATATTATTCTCAAACATTTGAAAAATTCGTTAAACTTCCAATATGACGTCAAATTTTCATTTAATTCTCTAATGACGTGATATTAATCTGCTTTGTATACATACATATACTCATACTCCTTGTATTATTGAGAAATCTTTGAAACCCCGTTTTATTTCATATTAATCTTTATTTCAATTGGTGAAACTTTTTATTTCATTTTCATATTTCACGTGGAAATCGTTCAATAGAAAATTAATTATTGTAGAAAGAATTTCAGTGTGGATTTTTAATTGTTGGCAACTGCTATAACGAAAAATGTTTAAATTTAATAGGAAAAGGTTGTTAGAATTTTGGTTTTTTATCTCTATTAAAATAATACTATTTTTTTCAAATTTTAATATTTTGAGCTTCATAGCTGGTATTCATCTATATATACATAAAGTTTCAACTCTTTAAGTTACATAATTTCTAAGAATGGCTCTGTGACGGACAGACAACGGAGCGGGAGTAACCACGAAACCCTAAAAATCAACGTTCGTGCATTTTTACTTACCCATCATATGTGGTATAGGGTAAGTCTTATAATCGTTTTGAAAATCGAAATTTTTTTTTGACGATTTACACGTTTCAGACACTGGAGATTCCGAAAAACATATTTTTAGAAGAAAAAAATTGCCATCCGTCTGTCTGTGTGTGTGTCTGTATGTAAACGCTCGATCTCCCGAACAAATTGAGATAGAGACTTGAAACTCGGCATGTACTTAGTATGTAATGGGAAGAAGCTTACTGAATTTCAGTAACCTTGATTATCCGGAAATATTTTTTTCGGACTCTCGAAATATTCGTTCTGATAAAAGGTATATAAAAATTTTCGAAATAGTTTATTTTAAGGAGTGAATATAAAAGACAATAAAAAACAAATTTTGCATAAAGAATGAAGTTGATCGGATAATGAGTTGCCGAGATATTTGTAATCCTATTTGCCACACTCTTCGATTTTTCGTGACCCTGTATTTCATTCAAATTTCAATTCAAAGATATATTTTAATTGGAAATGAGACGCTTAATCCGTCGCAGTAAACTGTTATTTAATATAATTATCAATTTTGGAGTTGTAAGGATTTTTTTTGCGCAATTCAGTAATAGAGCATTTAAAGTTTAGGACGTCATCAAACCATGATTTTATTCGAATTGCAATGCATTTTATAAATAGTTCACACATGTTTTATTTTCATATTTTTTATTATGCATATCCGTGATTGGTAAGTATTACGGTGGCCCCCAACGACTAGTTTAATATGTAGACAACCCCGAAACAAAATTTTCGAATAGAATTTAATAGTAGAAATTATTTCCAATAAATTGGTAACTATGTATTTTTTTATACCGTATTCGCAGGATAATTAGTAAGGAGTGATCACTTTTATACCATGACAGTTCTAAGGTATCTATTGACAAAAGAATAAAATATGATACAAGGTAATCTGTATCCAACTTTCTATAGAGTTTTTGAATATTGCATGACATAGTTTTAAAAAACTGTGTAGCATTGTGTAAATTTAATGGAACTTCAAACATGCACGAGGAATATAGCAAAGTCGTCTATCTAAACTCAGGAATATAATATTAAGCCCTTTTCTTACTTGGTGCTATGCTAATATGTTAAACTTTGTCAAGTCATGCACAGTTAAAATTTTTGCGCCCTCTGAAAATCCAAGGTCTGCGCCCTTTCCCCTTGCCCAGTCCGACCCTGGATATAGGAAAGCTACCTTTTCCTCCCGGTACAGGCCGGAAGAACTTTTTTGGATTGTCTATTTTTTTTAACCTTTAATTGTTACTCCATGAATAAATTTGTCAACATAGTTAGATGTTATAACTGTCAGAAGCTGGAGCATCTGGGAAAAGTCAATATAAATTGGAGATACTCTTTGCCCACTGTACTGGTGAACACCATACTGATTGATCATTGTAAAGCGCAGACAGGTGCGTTGTGCTGCTGAAACTGCCTCGACGATTTGCTTACTTTGGGTGGCACATACCGTGCAACTAATATAATACTAAAGCATACTTCATAGGATAAGAACTGTCCCTCATTCAAAATGGCTTTTAAAGAGCTATTGCTTCAGGAAAATCTTCCAATTAGCGACTCTTGTTGCACTGTATTATAAAAGAATCATCGTAAAAATCACAGCATTGTCTTTTTCACAAATATTGTATTCGCTATATTCATTTATCTTCTGTTCACTACTCCACCCTCTGTCGCGCTTACCGGTGGCCTCAGCTTCGGCGAAATTTTGTAATTTTGAAAGGTGGTCAAGACATTTTAATTTTCATCTCACTTCACACATTATTTAACATCCTGAAATTCGTAATTTAATAATGTTAGATTATATGTATATCTTTACCCAAGTCGGAATAAACCATTAGCGACAGGAAATATATTTTTTCACCATGTATGAATTTCGTACATTTTGTATTGTTCTGTACAAAATTATTTCAAATACAAAGCTTGTAAAAAATTACTTTATTTGATTCACTTAGTCAGATTTTTGGTAGTTTTTTGCAAAAATTAAGAAAAGTTACCGGCTTAATTGTACAAAAATTGCATTGTCGGAAGCAGAAAATGGATCTGCATATCCTCAGAAAATTTCAAATAGATATCTTAATTAGTTTTCTAAAATTCGGTGAGTAGTAAATGAATTTCCAATTCGTTTATTTCTGTTTGCAAATCGAGAGCATGTGTTCTTTTCTTTAGACATTTTGATAAAAAAGATGGCGTTGTCGATGCGATGTTTAATGAGATAATAATTAATATCTTGGGTAATGATCAAAATATAAAATATTATTAAAAAATAATCTAATAAATTTACATTTTCAATCATGAAAGTGATTTTTTCCAGCGTTAGCCATTTAATGAAAAAAGTTATTTCAATCTGTCTAAAATACTTGAAGCAATCTATCATTGTTTATTATTTCTTTTAAAAATAACAGGTTTTTGTCATTTTTTAAATCATTTTTTCTTACATAAATAACAAGTTTCCGTCATTTATTTTCTATTTTATAATTATTTGCCTTTATAGAAATTAACGATTTTGTTACTTTAAAAAAAATCTCACATTATGTTGCCAATAATTAAATTTGCGAAGAAAATTCAAATGAGTTCTTTATATTATAGGTTTTAATGTATAAAAGTTCAATAACTTTTTTTTCCCATACTACAGGTAAAAAGCAAAGGATATATGGTTTTTTATCCCTATTTTTTAAGCTGTAAGACTGAGACTACTGAACCATCACTAAGACTTTCTATAAGGAAAGTAAACAAACCGAAAATTTATGCAAGAGTAACGTGGAAATCTTACTCGGTCTCACTGATAGGTCTAAGAAAAAGGGAAATCGCAAATTTACCTCAAAGTTTATTTATTTCATGAAACGCAAGCAGACTATCTGGTGGAATAGAGAAGGATTAACACTCACGTGTCTAAAAAAATAAGATACATGTGTGATACATGATGTTTAAACCCAGCTTATTACTGGGATTACAAATAATGACTGAACATTATTTACATGGTGTTTTCTAAATGCACGTTAAGTTAATTTTTAAATCAACGTATATCTTACAAATTACGGAATAAATTTCCATTTAAAAAGAAATTTTTGAGTAATTATATTCTAATTTTGAAACTTAAAATATTTTAGGACAAATTTGAAATTCATATAAAAAGTAAAACTACGTGTGTACTCTATAAAAATTTAGAAAAAACAAGAATGTGAATTTATGCGTGAACTGTAGATTATGAAACACTTCCAACACATTCAGAATACTGTAAAAAAACTTCACCTTTTAAATCGGTAAAAGATGATGTTTGGAAAACGCACAACACGTTTGAAAA
This sequence comes from Maratus michaelseni, assembly GCA_963931845.1. NCBI lineage: Eukaryota > Metazoa > Arthropoda > Arachnida > Araneae > Salticidae > Maratus > Maratus michaelseni. The sequence goes on along the minus strand of OZ007589.1, from coordinate 182,969,758 downwards.
TCCAATTTCATCAATTATAATCTACAGTCGAAAAATTATCCGTATTCTTTTGTGCAGCTCTGCATTTGATCTATAGATTTTTATATGAAGGTCTATGACTACATATCATGCTAAAGTTTTGTTGAATTTAGAAACTCATCACACAGTTAAAAATTTACCTTCACCAATTTCCTTCAATAAGTGGAAATGTACTCAAATTATTTTGTTCAGTACTGTATATGATCTATAGAATTTATATAGACCACGTACTATCCCAAAATTTAGTTAAATTTCAAAACGCAAATCATAGTTGAAAACGTACGTCCAGCAATTATCTCTCATAGCCATTACTGTACCCGAATGCTTTTATGTGACCGTGTAAATAAACGATAAATGCAATTCACATACCAGACTTTTCAGTTAGCAACTTATAGTGCATCTCAATAATTTATATAAATTTCATTACTTTTGAAATAATGTAACATCATTAAGATAATGCAATTCACGATAAATATACCTTCGAACGATTTGTTACGAGATTTTGAAACGATTTGTAAACGATTTTTCCCCGTAGACTATTATGTAACGGACTTCTTTTTTGTGACCCTGTAAATGAAAAAGAATAATGCTTTGCACCCTATGTTCCACAGAAAGCATGTTTTAGTGCACCTAAGAAACGCATAAAAATTGCATTGTGTTTGAAATAGTGTACCATCATTAAAATGAACTTAAAACGATTTTTTAGTACTACCGTAATGTAACGGCATACTTTTCACTGTTCCTGTAAATGAACTATAAATGCTACACACTTAATTTTTAATAGCGATCGTGCTATAGTAAACATCAATAACATATAAAAAAGAAAACTGCCCAGTTAAACTGACGGCATTGAGCTCACAGGCTATTCACACTAACTGTAAATTATATTCTTATTTCAAAGAATTTGAAATAAGCCCTCGAAAAATGAAGAAATCGACAATATATTAAGAGGGGGGAACCATCCCCCGTTTCTCCTTATAATTAACCAATGAACCCATAAAACTAATCAGAGAAGCGCCTTACCACAATGAACCTATATACAAAATTTGAAAAAATCGGATAATTCTGCATGAAAAATCCATTTATCTAAATTAAGGAGGGGGGTTAGCCCCCCGTCCCCCCTTTATACTTAACCAAAGAACCCCCAAAACTAATCAGAGAAGCGCCTTATCACAATGAACATATATATAAAATTTGAAGAAAATCGGATAATTCTGCTTAAAAAACCCATTTATCTATATCAAGGGGGGTTAGTCCCCCCCGTTCCCCCCTTTATACTTTACCAGTGAACCCCCAAAACTAATCAGGGAAAGGCCTTACCACAATGAGCCTATATACAAAATTTGGAGTAAATTGGATAATTCTGCATGAAAAACCCATTTATCAAAATTAAGGGGGGGGGGGGTAGCCCCCGTTTCCCTCCTTTACACTTCACCAATGAACCCCCAAAACTAACCAGGGAAGCCCCTTACCACAATGAGCCCATATAGAAAGTTTGAAGGAAATCGGATAACTCTGGATGAAAAAAATCATTTATCTAAAATAAGGGGGGAGGATTAACCCCCCCCGTTACCCCCTTTATACTTAACCTATGAACCCCCAAAACTAATCAGGAAAGAACCTTATCACAATGAACCTATATACAAAATTTGAAGAAAATTGGATAATTCTGCATGAAAAAACCATTTATCCAAATTAAGGGGGGTTAGCCCCCCGTTCCCCCCCCCTTTATAGTTAACCAATCAATCCCCAAAACTAATCAGGGAAGCGCCTTATCACAAGGAACCTATAAACAAAATTGGAAGAAAATCGGATAACTCTGCATGAAAAATTCATTTATCTAAATTAAGGGAGAGGATTCCCCCCCCCCGTTAGCCCCTTTATACTTAACCTATGAACCCCCAAAACTAATCAGGAAAGAACCTTATCACAATGAACCTATATACAAAATTTGAAGAAAATTGGACAATTCTGCATGAAAAAACCATTTATCTTAATTAAGGGGGGTTAGCCCCCCGTTTTCCCCTTTATAGTTAAACAATCAATCCCCAAAACTAATCAGAGAAGCGCCTTATCACAAGGAACCTATAAACAAAATTGGAAGCAAAACGGTTATTTCTGTCAAGAGTTATCGCGTTACGTACGTACATACGTACATACATACATACATACATACATACATACATACATACAGAACGGGCGGGCACATAAGCTCTCAGGCTTTGATAGCCTGTGAGCTAAAAATTACAGGGTATTCCGAGTATATTTACGATAGTTAGAGTACGGCAAGACGACCAGACGGCCAGACAGGCAGACAAACCGAACTCATAAACACTTTTCAACAATTTTAGAAAGTATTAAAAATCATAACTCTTACAAATTAACCTTATATATTTATCGTTATTTAAGTGCGGACGAAGAAACGCTATCGGTGTATTTTCATATTTTATGCATTCTTCTTACATAGAAATATTTTATTGGTAGTAAATATAGATACGACAGTAACAATAAACGTTATTCCATAATTTACGATAATGTAATTTATTGCGAACTGGTATATTTAGGTTTTCGTTCATTTATTATACTTCTGTATAATAACCTTATTTACTTATTTTAAACATTTATATTGGGAAACACTAAAGTATACTTTCTAAATTTATTATTGGAATTTAAAATATATTTTACGCATGCATTTTATTTAGTTGTTTCAATATTTAATTTCCTCGACACAAATCATTGATGATAAATGCATATCAACGTTAAAAATAGATTAAGTATTATTATTCGTATTTTGTGAAACTTGACACACACGCAATTTACTCTGAAGTTAAAGGTGCTTGAACAGAAACCTACTCATGAAAAGCCATTATTGAAAACAGTATAGCTAAAATTATTTAAAATAATTACATAAAAATAGCGATGATCGCATTTATTTCAAAGGATTAAAAATTACAAAAAGAATTTTAAGTTTTGCTCTTCTGATTATGTTTTTTATTTCGTTTGGAAGAGTATAAAATTAAGAACTTTAGATAATTTTTACACAATTTTTTCTGTTTAAAAAAAAAAAAAAAGAACTAAATAGAAAACAGAATTTGATTTTTTATCTCTCTATCACGGAGAAAAATGACACTTTCAAATCTGAGTAAATCCATATTTTCATTTTGTTATGAAACTTTTTGTTTCAAATATGACGACACAATGCTTTAAATTCTGAAATACAAGAAATACTCAAAATTTTGAAACATGGACATACTCAAAACTGAGCACATAAACGTCATCTCATACTCATTTTGGAAACATGAACATACTCAAAAATGATTAGAAGGAGTTCAAACTCATTTTTGAAACGTGCAAATACTCAAAAATGTGCACATAGAAGTCAGTTAATACTCAATTTTGAAACATTTACATAATCAAATATGAGCCCATGATGTTTTATTCTTGAGTGTGTGCATGTTTTCAGAAATGAGTGTATACATGTTTCAAACTTGAGTAATTTTGATTCGGAGCCATTTTGACTATGCGACATACTCAGATTTGAATATATTTTGCTCAGTTTTGAAAATGTCATTTTTAGAGTGTAATCTCTAAACATTTATTTTCATGGTAAACATAACTTCTATTTCCTGAATTTGAATTATACCGAATAGAAATGAGTTCGGTCTCTTTTTCCGGAGCCCCAGCGCGACGATTTAAAATCAGAGCCCGCCCGTGTCTGAAATATTTCGTGTCATCAGAACCTGAGTCCGATACTGAAAGTACGCAGTAGAAATACGTTGTACAAAATTTCACGACTATTTTTTCATTTAAAATCCCTTCTTGCATAAAAATAAGTATTAATTCTAAATACTTTCCCATGACAATATTTTGTCGTTTTCATAATTCTGAAAACCTGTTTAAAATAGAAAATATGTTACTTATACATACCCACTGGCAGAAATTAGCAAAAGTCACAATTCCTGATACTTTAAATTGCATTGTACAAATATGGCAGACATTCTTGAGTTCTTTTTTCTAGTAATTCTGGAAAAGGTCTTCAAACACAAAGTTAACCAGACACAAAGTTAGGCAAAGGATACCCCACGGCTTCTATATGTTACTAGCACTGGCCGTTCAAAGAATTGAGAATCATATAGAATATTTTCCACATATCCCATCAATAATAAATCAATTCCCAATCAAACTGATTTTTAAATGATTGTAAAACACTTTAAGAAACTTATACTACATTCTTGTTACTCACATAGTATTTTTTTTTTCATTTCCCAATTTGTGAATAAATGAAATTTTCACTTTGAGCCCGATCTCGAAAACTGATGGAAAATGGAGCTCATGTTGGGAATGATTCTGAGCCCCATTCCGGAGCTCTTATCTCTAATACTGAACACTTTTTTTGTATTATAAATAAGCTAAAGAGATAAAACTTTTTAAAGATACCGTATAGTGTACATTATAGGATATCAACTGATAATGAACTTTTAGATAAATAATTGGACAAAACATTCTTTGATTATAAACAAATAGTTATTGTTTTAAAATGTTTCTGTTTCATTAAAATAAAAATATATTGATAGTCCTATTTTTTGATGAGTTACAAATGATCAGAAAATGGTCACTGACAATTTACTGTGCAGTTGTGAAGGAACAACCACCTGCAATGCATTATTGAATGAATTATATAAGTCACCGTTGTGGATTTTACACTTATGTGGCCATTGTAACCTCATAATGACACCACCTCGATATTCTGCTACTATGGAAGCGTTAAACAGAGATTTATTAAAAATATATTACAATGCACTTGAAATATATAATAGTGTCTTATTTAAATGCAATAAATGAAGTATCAATTATAAAATTATTACCTTTTTCGGATATGAGTAAAACCTAAATTCATGCATGAAACAAAAATTTATTCACCAATTAATTAAAATATAAATTAATTAACCCGTGCAACAGTTTGAATAAATTGGGAACAATTAGTTTTTCAACATTAAGCTGAATGTAAGATAAATAAATGAAATGAAACGGCAACTAAATTTCAATTTATTGAATTATATTTGATGAACAGGAATGTTAACATTGTTTTGACTTATTATGTTACAGATATTATTTAAAGTATTAGATTATCTTTTGTGTGCTTAAGTGTCTTCAAATATTTATTCAGAAATGAATCTAATGTAAATTATACGCAAAAACAGATAAAAAACTGAAATGACTATTATATATAAGGAATAAACTTTGGATGCACACCATAAGATCAAAGATAAAATCTCAACGATTACTTGGACCTTTATATAATTTATTTTGTCGTCACATGAGTAACATTTGTGTAGCAGCAATAATCACTAAGCACGTAATGAACAACGATAAAAACTAATTCCCAAAAAGCATATCAGATGTCAACAGGGAACGGAAGAATGAATCAGTTGGAAAGAAGGGAAAGGTTGAGTATAAGACAAAGATAACATGTTTGAAATAGGGAAAAATTGTAAGAATTTGTTTAAAAATTTTTGCGTTACAACGGCAATCGATATTACTTGGAGAAGTGTTTTATATAACATTTCGCTCTTATTTTACTTGTTATTTACGACCGAGAAAGAAAAATCATGCGTCCAGCATATATTATGACACAAGTTACAGAGCAATCAGAGTATATTTACAAAAGTTAGAGCACGGACGCAGCGACAGACGGACAGGGGAACCGAAATCATAAACACTATTCAACTTGTTGGAAATTGTTAAAAATGTTGTCCTTTTACATCGTTTATTTTTAAAACTGTTTTAACATTTCCTTACACTGATTAAAATAAAATAAAAATAGCCCTAGCCTCCTGAGTACTAAGATGATTTCAATGAAACGGTCCGGGAAACCGAAAATACTTTATGTTCATTTGTATGCCAAGTACAAAATAGTTGAATATATTACACAATAGTCGAAAATCATTACAGCGTAGTTTTTTTTGTATAGATTAGATGTAGTATGCTGCATTATGCTCAATGCAAATCAATAGTTCTTTTGTATTTTAGTAATATTATCTACTGGTAAATGGGTCCAATAGAACCGATTGGTAATTCTTCTATACTTTTTCTTCAGTAGCCTCATAATTAATAGTTTTCTTTTCAACTTCGTTTTAGGTTCGTTCGTAATTATGTGAATACGTAGCACCTTTCGCAGTCGTCGTCTGATCCGTCCGTCTGTCCGTCTGTCCGCATATAACAGCGAATGGTTGGTTTGAAATTTAATATATATAAACGTTTCAGAACTTTGATGAGTCATTTCAAATTTTATAAAAATCGAATCAAAACTTAAAAAGATATTAATAATTGTTTTCTTCATTCTGTTAGATCCTATCATACGTAATATATTCAATGATATCCCATGATAGGTAGTGATTCTAGATTGCCATATTTAAGATGGATTCTTATTATTTCCGTATTACTAAATTTAAAAACCGAATTTGTATACTAAAATTTCTTAATTATAGCAATCATATAATCTACCGACAGTTTTTTGGATAGATGTTTCCATATAAATAGATATTAAATGGAAAAATAGTCTAAATATGGATTTCGAGTTCTGAAATTTTCAAAGCTAGGCTTAAGTTTCCCATTGAAATTTTCAGTAAATGTCAACAAACACAAAATGTTGTCAACTTAAATTGTACTTATTTTATTACGGAAATTAATCATATCATAATAACACACGATGTAATTCATTTCACTGAAATAATAATGATGATTTTTATTTGTTGCATTATCTTGTATTGGTTATTTGCGCATAGTGTAATTTTAATGTAACAGAATTGTAATTAATTGTTTGAAAAAGTGTATTGAAACTTAATTTCATAAAATAAAATTAATATCTGTAATGTGAAAATCTGCACATAAAATAAATTTTGTATTCATGCATTTTTGCATAAGAATGCAACAGCTGTTATACCAAGACCTGAATATTTATAAAACTAGTTATAGTAGGAACGCACCTCATTTGTCACATTTGACGTACAATTTCCAACTTGTTCCCTTTCATATCATCTTGTCGTTGTCTCACCTTGTTGTCCCACTTTTCTTTTAATAATTTTGTTGCTTTTCCGTTTAGCATAGTCTACGAAAAGAATACATAGATAGTGACTGGTAATACATTTGAAAATAGGAATTATATTCGTGCTTGGCGCTTGTTCCAGGTACAATTGTTTATCACATCTGATGGAAGTCTGGTTTATTTGCACGTTCGAACTATCATTGTGATATAAAGTTTGATCTTTTGGCGTTTCTTCAAATTTTATTTATCGCCAGTTTTAAGCTATTCTTCAATAGTATTCTAAATAAAACTTTCTTTAACAATTTTAAAGCACAAGTTAAAAGTATTTTGTTAAATAATTACTCACTTATTTGAAGAAGAGCATTGTCCTAATTAATAGTCTTATAAAATTAGGATATAACAAAGCCACACAATTTATCCTTTTAAATAAAGGATAAAGCAAAATATTCTTAGAGAGTTATTCAATTTTACTTTATAAGTTAATTAAGATGCTTTGTAAACTGCTCAAAAGAATGTAAACTGATTAAATAAAATTGATAAGAGGGGTGTTTGAAGAAATTGTAGATTATTATATTGAATTGAGTATTTAAAATGATTTTTACTTGAAAGGTATGTTTTCATTTTAAACTAGGTTATACATATTAAATCTGAATGACACATTGGATTTAATCTATAAGTTGTTAATTTAAAATTCTTAAGTAAAAGAAATCTTTTTAAAACTCTAATAAAATAATAATTCATTGGAAATCTTTAATAACAGTTCGATATTTTAGTAGTCTTTAGGATACTTATGATATCCCGAGAAAGAGAACAAATTAAATTTAGCTTGATGTTTATAAATATGCAATTTGTTTCTAAATGTACTTTTTTTTTCATTTAAATTAGATCGATTTTAGGCTACCTATAAATAGAAAAATATACGTTTGACATATAATAGATTTTGTTAATATGATAGTTTAATTTTTACTGTTGTCCATCCTAATATTTATGACTCTAGGTCAGTTAAGTACGGTTTTCTAAAAATGTATTGAGGAACAATTCTTAAAAATTTACATAAAAATTAGATATATATCATTAAATATATAGAAGAAATATTTATTTTTAATTTTTCTCAAAAGTAATGGATAAAAAAATATTTACTGAAACATTAAACTAGTCATAGATATTTTTTCTATATCTTCCGTAAGAATATAGTTACGTGCTAATCTATGATAGTGTTAGAGAAACAAATTAGTTATGCAAACGTAACGTTTTTCCACACTTTAATATCCTCTTATAAAAGTTATACCTAAATATGTAAAGAAATTCATTATTAGAACAACTGAAAAAGAGATTTACACACATAATGTGCGATACTGTACGACTACGTAATGTAAGGGATTTTTTAGGGAATGGGAAGAGGGGGTATACATTAAAAATGCATAGAATGAAATATTTAGACGCAAGATGAACATAAGCCATTTAATAAAACCAAAGAAAAGCAAAATACTGCGAAATAGTGTACACATGTGACAAAAAACACTGTTACTTAAAAATCTAGACAGAAAAGTATGATAGTTTTATGTATGCAGTTTAGGTGTGAGTTGAAAATAATGAGTGACATTCTCGCCAGTTTCAACTATACCAGAAAGACACTGAAAATACCTGACACTGAAAATACCACAATCGCTCCTGTTGCTGACAATGCCTCAGCTACGGACCCTACACCCCAAACCTCTTCCACTAATCCTACAGTTTCTCAAAAAATGTTATCAAATACTCATTCTAACTCTACTAACAGCATTCCAAACACTAGCTATACTTCAGAATTTTCAGAAATTTTCAAAACCTTTCAAGAAATGAAGGAAATTCTTAAATTCAATAAATTCATTCAATGCTTCAAAAACATCTCCAAAAAGACCAAAATTTGTACCGATCCTTTTGAAAAAAATTTCATTATTATGAACAAATTTGACAGTCTTGTCTCGGGATTTAAAAAACCTAATTATGAATAATTCCACTAACTTCTCTTCTCTTATCATCCTAACCTAGAACTGCAACTCCCTTCAATATAAATTTAATGAATTTAAATTTTTTATTCCCGACCACCCTCATATTGACATAATCTTTCTTGACGAAACCCGTAACCCAACTTTCACAATTAACATCCCTGGTATACGATTCACTACACACCACGCGCAGCTGACACCAGATGGGGTGGCACTGCCATTTACATTAAAAATCCCTTACCACATTACATTACACAAAACTACACTATTCCTAAAATTGATTTCACTATTATTGTCCTAAAACTTCCACATAATAACATTAACTTATTCATCTATATACATCCTACAGGACAATTCCCAGTAAATGATCTCACTAACACACTAATGATCACACATTGCTTCTTTGCCGGAGACTTTAACGGCAGAAGCAGGCGTTGGACCTGCCATGGCAACTCTGAAAGAGGTAACTCCCTACATAATCAAATTCAACACCTTAATCTTAGTCTTCATGCTCCAACAACACCAACACACATAAGTACAACGCCTAATACCCACAAATCAATAATTGATTTTACCATAACTAAAAACCTTCCTTATCCCATTACCACTACAGTACTTAACGAACTAATCTCTGACTATCTTCCTCTCTCTTTCAAAATTGATCTCATAAATCTCCTTTCCCCAACTCCATCCATGGCCATTAACTGGACAAAATTCATCAATTTTCCTAATAACAATAATATGAATTTTCCAGAAATTATTAATACTGCTGATATTTATACTGCTGTTGACAATTTAAATTCTCACATAATTAATGCTCTTAACTACTCCACCTTCAAATACTTTAGAAACAACAACTCCTTCACCCTTCCTCCTTATATCTATAACCTCTGTAAACAACGAAATAGTCTTCGGCGTCTTTTTCAAAATTCTAGAGTCCCTACCCTTAAACCCCTCATCAATAAATTTAATAATAGAATAAAAAATAGCATATTCAAAAAAAACAAAAAAGTTGGACTAATTTTCTCAAAAACATTAATAACGACGACAATTCTCTCTGTCTTCTTAAACGTAAAATTAAGAACAACTATACCCCATCTCCCCCTCTTTCGGCCAACAATAGCAAGCTTACAGTGACAAGGAGAAAGCAGAATTCCTCGCCAGAGCTTACTGTAACCACTTCTCTCCAAATCCCACCCTCGCTGGACAAAATCATATCACCCACGTCAGCGAAACTGTTCGCAGATTCCTGGCACACCCTCCTGATGACCCATCTACTGAAATTCAGCCTATCGATATCCACAATATTATTACTAAACTCAAAAAAACGTAAAGCCTCTTGGTACGACAAAATCTCTAATACTGCTCTCAAAAACCTATCTTCTAACTATATCATCTACATTAAGAAACTTACTAACTCTATCTTCAAATTTAACTATTTTCCGAAACCCTGGAAAATTTCTATAATCTCTCCTATCCCCCAACCTGGTGCTAACCTCTCTAACCCAGTCAACTATAGACCTATCTCACTTCTTCCTTCACTCAGCAAGGTTATCTTATGCATCATATGGTCACAGTTTCAGTACCACATACAACGGAACAACACTCTTATGCATGAACAATTTGGCTATCGCCCACAACATTCAACAACACACCAGCTACTTCGTGTAGTGAAGTCCTCAGCGAAAAGCTAAACTCGAAGATTCCAGCTGCTGCCATTTTTCTTGATATCGCAAAGGCATTTGGCAAAGTCTAGCACGAGGGCCTCATATACAAATTAATTAGGCTTATATTTCCTGCTAGACTTATACACTTAATTTTTGTCTTACCTTTTCGATCGCATCTTCCGTGTCCTAATAAAGAACACTCCTTCTAACATCTTTCGTAACCTAACGGGCATCCTTCAAGGGAGCGTCATTGGCCCCTTCTTGTTCAACATTTACTTACGATATTCCTCGTTCACTTAACACCTATCTTTCACTTTATGCGGACAACCCTACACTCTACGCTTATGCTCATCACCTATATACACTTTACAGGTACTTGCAGACTCACATTGATGCCTTCTTGGACTGGTGCGACCTATGGAAACAAATGAAAACAACACCGCTGCTAGCTATTTCACCAGAAAGCTAACCTATCCCAATAGAATTACTATTAACAATACCACAATACCCTGGTCTAAGGAAGCTATTTACCTAGGGGTCACCCTTGACCAAAAACAAACTTTCAACAAACATATTCTTAACATCAGGAGAAAAGTCGCTGGAGCCACGATTGCGCTTAATCCTCTACTTAATAGCAAAATCCTGGCTATCCGTAACAAACTTCTTCTCTATAACTCCTGTATTTTACCAATAATCACCTATGCCTGTCCGGTCTGGGGCTATATCTGTAAAACCTCTATGAACAACCTTAGCCAACTACACAACAAAAATCTTCGTATTGTCAGAAATGCTTCCCGTTATCTCCGAAATAGTACTATTCGTATGGACCTCAAAACTACTACTTAAAAGAAAAGAATCAGTCACCTTTCTATGACAATTTATGAAAAACTCTATGATCTCTCTAACGAAATAATCGCGGAATTACCGGATTACGACGCCTTCGAATCACATCACCGTAAAAGACCAAGATATTCCAGCATTATGGACTGTGAGAATTAGCGCTCACCAGAACTGTAAATTTCTCTCTCTCTCTCTCTTATTTTTTTACTCAGTAATTATTTCCACATTATAACTACCAAATTTCTTAATTAAAACTTAATATCTAAGCTATACAAAAAGAAATGTATGACTCTTTTGAGTGCATTTTTTTGTTTAAGCTTTGCCTGCCTTTTCACCGCACCTGGCATTTATGTGTTGTTTCACGAACATGTTCCGAACCCTATTTTTTACCTTTTCCGCTTCCTTAGAAGTAGTTAGTTATATCTACAGCTATACCATTCGACTTTCTTCTCAATATTTAGATTCTATCATTAATATCTTGCGCTTTACTTTATTATTCCAAATTTATTATCATCTCATTTTTAACACTTTCCAACCTAGTTGAAAAGTGTTTATGACTTCGGTTTGTCTGGCCGTATGGCCGTCTGCCGTCTGGTCGTCTGTCCGTGCTCTAACTCCCGTAAATATGGTCGGATTGCCTTGCAATTTTTATATGTTATTGTCGTTATCTATAGCAAGTTCCCTATTTCAACTGAAGTGTGTAGCACTTATATTTTTTTTTACAGGGACACTCAAAAGAATTCTGTTACATTACGGTCTATGGGGAAAAATCATTTGCGGTTTATTTTAATGATGTTACACAATTGCAAACACATTGTAATTGATATATATCATTAAGGTGTATCAGAAGAAGCTTAAAATGGAATAGGGTATGCATAGCACTTATAGTTAATTTACAGGGACAGTCAAAAGAATTCCGTTACATTACGTCTATGGAGAAAAATCGTCTGAAGTTTATCTAAATAATGTTTCGCTATTTTAAACACATTGAAATTTATATATATCACTAAGGTGCATTACAAGAGGCTTACTACAGAATATTGTGTGTATAGCAGTCATCGTTCATTTACAGGGACACACAAAAGAATTCTCTACTGTCTGTTAACAATAATTCCTGGAAGTGCGTTTTAAATTACTGAACGCGATTTTAAAATTAACTCACTTTTTATTTATTACGTGGTGTGTATAAATTCTGTAGATCCTATACAGGGAAGCACAAAAGTTCGCGAACACATTTCCGTTTATTGACAGAAACTCCAGAAGGATAATTTTAAACTGTGCTACGCGTTTCGTAACTGAACTAAAATTTAGCATCCTATGTAGTATATATACAAATCTATAGATCCTATACAGGGCTGAATAAAAGTATTCAGATATTTTTCCGAATATTGTATATGTTGGAAATTCCTGAAATTATGTTTTGAAATATGTTATGCGTTTTCCAAATTGTTTACTTAGATGTTATCTTTTAGCTTATTAAACGGTAATGATTTGTAAAATTATTTTGGAAGCGTTGGAAAGTGTTACATAATCTATGCTTGACGCATGATTTTTCGTTCTTGTTTAATTTTACATCTATCCTTTATATTGTAATTGTTGCTTTATCATATAGTTAATATTACATCTTAACTTTTCCCAACGGCTCAATTTAATACAAGACACTCTACTTGTAAAAGACTGGGCGTTAAGTTGATTGCAACTCGAAAGCCCCTTAACCGACATCAATTGTTCGGCACTGTTCGGTGTGAGTTGAGAACCAGTTCACTTCTTTCTGCGATTCGGGGAAGTCAAATTGGTCAATAAAGATGACTTTACAATTAATTATTAAGTAAAATATCGACAGACAATAATCGTAGAATTTCAGAAATCAAAAGAAAATATCAAAATACAATTACCCGCATATTGGGATGCAACAGATCTTTCAATCAATTTAACTTAACTTGAAATTAATTGTATGTGCAACATAAAAGGAAAATCTGTCTTTTTATTGACAGACGTAAATTTTGTACGGAATCGCAGTATTTTATTTTTATTGTGATCTAAATGTTAAAATGTTGCTGTTTTTTTACATGCTTTCTTTTAGCTTATAGTTATGTATGTATGTGGCAGTAAAATTTTCTCACTCATTTTTTACCCACCTCCTGTAGACATAGAGCTTTGAAATTTGGAATATTTCCTGAGGACAATACATGAATTGGACGTTGAATCTTTAAAATTCGATCCCTAAGGTGGGGTTGGGGGGCAACGTCGGCCCAAAACTTGTATTTTCCCCATATAAATTGCGATCGTTTAATATGACTTGAAAAAAAAACTGCTCCATTGTTGCAACATTCATCTATTTTAATCACATTGTTACCTGCATCATTATGACATCAGCATTTGTATGATATATATATGAATGAGTATGTATTGATGAATACACACGAACATAATGAGTACTTGCTGAAAAATACTTATGACACGATCTCCATAATAACTCCAATTTTTGGCCAACTTGGTAAAATATCGCCAAATTCGGCGACAAAAATAAGTTGACATATATGAAGCCAACTTGCCGAGAGTTGGCTAATTTAAATAGCTGGCCCATTTAAACCCATTAATCTTCCATAATCTTCTTCCATTGGCATAACCTACCATTTTCTATAAAGTGTCATAAGACAAACAAAATTAAGAAAGCATGATTTTTTTTTTAAAGGCCGTTATACTCATTTTTTAAAATTTGCTTTGGGTTATCCATTGCGTATTGTGATAACTCTGCAATTAGTTTCGCTATATTATTGTGGAAAACATTTATTCCTTGTTGAGATAGGTTTTTTTTTAAATCCATGCTTCAAAATTATTTTCAAAGTCATATACAGGGTGATTCATAAAAGATGGGCAGAACTTTAAGGGGTTATAGTACACTTAAAGACAAATAATATTAAATAGGAGACTAAGGGTCCCAGACGTATTCCCAAGGAGATAGGGGGCATTAAAGTTTAGGGTCCGAAATTTCAAATGATTATAAAACATGGAAAAATTGGTCGATTCGTTTGCGGTTTTTGCAAAAAATTTTCTTTATGCCAGTATTTTCTTGAAATAAAATTTTAAAGTTCAATTTCAAAAAATGCCGATAGGGGGCGCTTTAGACTTTGGAGTAACAAACAACTATTTTTTAACGTTATTTTTTGTATTTCTTTAAATGATTTCGAAAGCTTAGACTTAAACTTAAATTTTGATCTAAAAATCTGAGTCCTAACGAGTAGTTAAGTAGCGTAAACTGAAATTTGAAATTTGAAACCCTTCTCCCCCCAGAACAAAAATCAGTTATTCCCGATCTTTGTGTCGTAGATTAGGCTCTAACTACTGCCGCGTTTTGCTAAAATTATTCTTTATGTCAGTATTTTCTTGAAAATAAATTTTAAAGAAAATTTTCAAAAAATTCCGATAGAGGGCGCTTTAGACTTTGGAGTAACGAACAACTATTTTATACCGTTATTTTTTGTGTCTCATTAAATGCTTTCTAAAGCTTAGACTTAAATTTTCAGCCCAAAATCTGAATCGTTAGACGTGGTTAAGTTTCTGGGGAGAGGGGTTTGAAATTTCTACTCCTGAGCACAGTTCAGTTTACCATGTCCACACATTGTGTGCTGTGATACGAGGTAAAAAGACACAAATTAGGATTATGTTACCAAAGCATTTTTATTAACATGTAATCACAATAAATGTTCAAAATTGTGACCACCAGAGGTTATGCACGCAGAACAACGGCGACGAATGGAACGGCGAACATTCGCGAAAACATCAGGCTTTTCGAGCACTTCCCCTACAGCGGCGGAAAGTCTGGCGACCAGTTCCTCGGGGGGATTCAATGGGTGTCTCACACATAAGAGCCTTCAATCATCCCCAAAAAAAGAAATCGAGGTGTGAAAGATCTGGCGAGCGAGCAGGCCAAGCAACAGGACCACCTCGACCAATCCATCTGTTCGGAAATGTGATGTCCAGATAGTTGCGGACGTCTCGTACCTAATGGGCTGGCGCTCCATCGTGCTGGAACCACATGACCCACCGGATGCGTGGAGGAACAACGTTTAACAGGTCTGGCAGCACATGTTGCAGAAATGTGAGGTATGTTTTACCGTTGAGGCGTTCAGGAAGAAGGTACGGTCCGATTAGGTGGTCTCCGAGGATTCCTGCCCAAACATTGATGGAAAAGCGTCTCTGATGAGCATGTGGATACGTAGCATGTGGATTGACATCCGCCCATACATGTGCATTGTGTGTGTTAAATGTACCTTCACGTGTGAAGGTACATTCATCGGTGAAAAGCACAGTTCGTCCAAAATGTGGATTTAGCGCGTTCTGCTGCAGAAACCAGCGGGCGAATTCAATACGATTTGGATAATCCCCTGGAGACAGTTTCTGGACTCGTTGCACATGAAACGGGAGCAAATGTTCATCCTTCAGTACCCTCCAAGTCGTGGACTGTGGGGTATCCACCTGGCTAGCCACTGTTCGTGTACTTGTACTTGGCTGCGCCGCTACTACATCCAGAATGGCTTCTGCAACAACTACTGATTCGTCCTTTTTTGCACGACCTGCATTCGACCGGGAAGCGAGAAATGATCCCGTCTCACACAACTGTCTGTGCAAGCGCTCGAAAGTTTTGCGGTTAGGCAACCGCCTGTTAGGAAATCGCTCTCCGTACATTCGTTGTGCCTCTGCACCATTTCCATCTGCCGCTCCGTAAATTAAATGCATCTCAGCCTTTTCCTTATTCGTGAAGGGCACCATCTTCCGATTCATTACTACAGCGACTTACACTTGACTCACCGTTCAGTGGTTTTTATGCCTGAATCGTGTCGAAATTTTGCATACGTGTTCTTCTTCTTCCCCATTTGACATTTGCATACTTTCTGTTTCCTTCTTCACCCGGTGACTAGCGTCAGGAATGGAGCTTTAACGTTTGCATGAGCGACGTTTCCAACTGTGCCAGTGCCTTTATGAGTGAATTCCGACTATGCAGTCCTTGACGAAGGTTGTATTTTTGCCTCGTATCACAGCACAGAATCGTTGGGCATGGTTAAGTAGTGCAAACTGAACTATGTTCAGAAGTTGAAATTTGAACCCCCTCCCCTCGCTACTGAACCACGCTCAGCGATTCAGATTTTGAGCTGAAAATTTAAGTTTAAGTCTAAGCTTTAGAAAGCATTTAATGAGACACAAAAAATAACGGTATAAAATAGTTGTTCGTTACTCCAAAGTCTAAAGCGCCCTCTATCGGAATTTTTTGAAAATTTTCTTTAAAATTTATTTTCAAGAAAATACTGACATAAAGAATAATTTTAGCAAAACGCGGCAGTAGTTAGAGCCTAATCTACGACACAAAGATCGGGAATAACTGATTTTTGTTCTGGGGGGAGAAGGGTTTCAAATTTCAAATTTCAGTTTACGCTACTTAACTACTCGTTAGGACTCAGATTTTTAGATCAAAATTTAAGTTTAAGTCTAAGCTTTCGAAATCATTTAAAGAAATACAAAAAATAACGTTAAAAAATAGTTGTTTGTTACTCCAAAGTCTAAAGCGCCCCCTATCGGCATTTTTTGAAATTGAACTTTAAAATTTTATTTCAAGAAAATACTGGCATAAAGAAAATTTTTTGCAAAAACCGCAAACGAATCGACCAATTTTTCTATGTTTTATAATCATTTGAAATTTCGGACCCTAAACTTTAATGCCCCCTATCTCCTTGGGAATACGTCTGGGACCCTTAGTCTCCTATTTAATATTATTTGTCTTTAAGTGTACTATAACCCCTTAAAGTTCTGCCCATCTTTTATGAATCACCCTGTATATAGAAGCTTATTAGCAAAAGGGAATATTCTGAGAAAATCATTATTTTCACCACTAGGCGCTTCTTTTCGTCATGGATTTTCAATCCCTAATGTATATTATGAAACATTCTTCATTTTCAAAAATGTTTTTTTAGAAAAAATATTATATTTTTATTATTAAGGTTTTTTTGTTGTTGTTGTTATAATTTGGCGTAACCGGATTATTACTAAAATAAATCATAAGTGGGCCCTTACTCTGCAGTTTTAAGTGAATACCTAATCAACAAATAATTTTTTGTGATTCGCAATAATTGTAGTTATTTTAAGGATCTTGGCCATATTAGCTTAGCTATGGTTTCCATTTCGTTTAAAAGGGTGAAATTCTACACTAAGTTCTAAGCAATATTATGAATTTTCTAACATTTAAGAAGACGCTAATTTCGTTTTCGTAAAATTATGTGACAATAAATAAATACAATTAGTATTTTCCAAGCAAAACCCTTTCTATGTTTATGATACACTGGCCTCCCAAAGTTAAGGTACAACATGTTTTTCGAAGCTCACTAGACAAAAAATGGCAGTCAGATTAAACTTCATAGTTTATATGAATGACAATAATAAGCTTTAAAAAAACTTACGTAAAAATTACAGCTACCACTTTTATTTTATAGAAAAGAAAAAGTATTTGTGAAAGAGAGAAAAATATGCAATTACGAAGCTTTCGTAATTTCCCGTGTAAGTTTTGTTGTATTCGAACTATTGTTGTCAGTTTTGTTCACAATAGCCAGTAGAGTCTAAAAGAAGTCTTTTGCCCGATTCATTAAGGTGGCGGGTGGTAGGATGGATGGAAATGGGGTTGTCACAGGCCGATACTGCTAGACGGCTCAAGGTGTCTCGCAGGGTAGTCCAACGACTCTGGGATCAGTATGAATCCGAAGATTCTGTGTCCAGAAGACATGTTCCAGGCCGCCCACGTGTTACAACACCTGCAGAAGACCGGTTTCTAGCTCTTTCGGCCCGAAGGAGAAGACGCACTACTGTGCCGGTTTGGAGAGAATGGAATGGCCAGCTCACTCTCCAGACTTGAATCCGATAGAACATCTTTGGGACTATCTTGGAAGACAGGTTGCGGATTTAAGTCCTCCTCCAAGGTCATTAAATGAGCTGGAACAAGGCTTACTCCAAGTCTGGTTAGCGTTACCTATTTCGGTGTCCGACAATTTAATTGAGAGCATGGAAAGTCGATACCGCCAATGCATTTAAGTCCGGGGTGGACATATTCCGTATTAGAACCAGTTTTTAATGTTTCTGTCACATTTTACTGCATAATACTGCGATGTACGGATTTCTCCAAGAATGGAATTTTCCACCATGAGTGCTCTTTTGTTGTAATTTCATTTATACATTTGACTTATGTAAATTTCTATGTCGCATTTAATAAATAACAGTTTAGCGCACATTTCCTCGAAATTTGTTGTTTCTATATTCATTCATTTGAAAATTAGATGCAAAAAAACGGTTGTACCTTAACTTTTGGAGGCCAGTGCAGAACATAGTTATGAATTCTGCATTTCATATTTGTCATAATATCAAAATCAAAAGCCATACTCTCAAAATTTTCAATTGACGGCCTGGCTTGGAGCCATATAGCATATGCTTAAATTCAATCGTGACTGCCATTTTTCGTAAACTAAATTAACAAAATAGCTTCGACTTGTTTATATTTCACATAAAAAAAATGTTTTGGTTTTAATGCATTTCAGTTTGTTAAACTATCAATACCTGCTTCAAGATCTAGTTAAAAGTTACTTTTTTGCGTTTAACAAGCTAAGCAAAATCTAGCGCGATGTTGTAACATCAAAACTTCATAAAAAATTTTTTGAAAAACTCCTTTCTGCAGTCGCTATCTCCAACGGTAGAGATATAAAAAAAAAAATCAGGCAAACTGGAATAATGTTGGAAAGAATCACTTGAGGCGGAAGTGTTATGTAAATTAAAATTAAAACTGCACACTATAGTAATCCAAAGCAAAATTGGACACCACACGCCTTGATCATATAATTATAAAGCTATCAAATTTTAGATCAACACCCAGAAAAAGGAATTGATTAAAACAACAAAACATGTTTTGTTGAGTACATTTTGGTTGTTTCAGGAAAATTTTTAGTTGAAGTAAAAAAAAAAAAATGTTTTTGTTGTTTGGACAAAAAAATATTGTTAACACTCTTACAAAATTTTAACAAAATTTCATCAATTTTACTTGAATTAACAAAATCTGTTTTTTTAATTTTACAATAATTTTGTAATTCCACCAATTTTTTTCGTGTTTGCAAAATTTAAATTGTTGTGTAGTAGCCATAACTCTCTCACGTAACTCGATTTATTTGACTTATACACCTATATAATTAAAGGATTAACATAATTTTTGGATAATAAAAACTTTTTTTTCATTGGGACGGACCAAGGTAGTTTTAAAAATCCCACTGTCCCATTTATTACTTTCTTCTATCTTTGCAAGAAGAAAGTACTCTGGTACATAAGTACTCTGGTACTGGAAGAAAGTACACTGGTAAAATATAACAGTGAATTTTTATCCTGCTTTTTGCAGGCGTAATTTACTGCTGAAAATGAATTAAAAATGAACTATGTGTTGTCGTATGCTGGGCTTTGTATTATCGTCTCATGTTTGCCGCGGAAATTTGCGTGCTCCTGATGACATTTCCATCTTGTGCTGCGGTTTCAGCCGTTTCGACATATATAAGAGTGAGAAATGCCAATCTCAGCAAATTCTTTGTAGCGCAGTGGTAGTGCCTCAGAGCGCTGTGCTGAGGACCCGGGATCGACTCCCGGCTTGGGCAATTTTCACTCTCTCGGTTTTCGCTTGAAAAAAAGCAGGATAAACATTCACTTGTTATTATTCAAGGTTTAGAGGCGTAATTCACTGCTGAAAATGAATTAAAAAATAGTTAAAATTACATATTAGATTGGTTCATTTAACAAAAGTTTTTGTAGTATAAACAAAACAAGTTTGTAATATAGCATATTTTATTATTTAAACAAAAAAAAATATATTTTGTTGAAAAAAGAAAATAGATTGTTAAAATAACACGTAGCATATATCTATGTAACAAAAAGAATTTTCTTAATTCAAAATTGAACCATTTTACTTGAATTAACAAAACATTTTTTTGTTGACGATACATTTTTTTTTTTTTTTTTTTGAATTGCAAAAAAAATTAACAATATATTTTTTGTTGATTCAAACAAAATTTCCATTGACCCATATTTAAACGAAAAGTTTTGTTGGGTCAACCAAATTTTTGTTGATTCAACAAAACTTTTTTCTGGGTGTAAAACGTGTTTTTTCTCTATACAATTTTAGTAAATGCTACTTTTTTTAATATCAATAATGTAGACTTCCCCCTCATTTAATGTTTGTGTTAAAAAAAATCTTTCATGCTAAACATCTTTGTCTATATGACATCGCAATCAAGGAAGTGTTAAACGCTAAGAAGAAAGGAAAAATAACCGATAAGACGAAAAAAAAATCCGAAACTGTAAAAATTTCATTGCACAAGGAAATAAAATGACAAATATTGTATTATAAAAATGTTTTATTCATCAACATAACCCGACAGCAGTACAATCCTTAAGCAAATGTATAATCATTACATTCTTAATTCTAAGTTCCTTAAATTAAAAGTACATCCGCTTGACATTTTAATTTCGTCACCAAATTACGGTGTTAGAATTTACGAATAACATATTGTTGTTTAAGATTAAATTTAATTACAAATTTGGAAATTCCGTCTAAATTTTCTTTCCTGTCTAGAAATTGTACAACACTTGTGATTCCTGATGTTAAACATTTAAAGTATTAAACTGAAAAGCGATACGACAAAACATTTTTGATAACTTTATAATAATAATTAAATATTCCCCTTTTCTTTCATTTATAAGACAAATGTTTTATTATATGCATTTATTTAAAAGAAACTCATGCAAAAAGGGACTTAAAATATTCCTAATTGTGACTACTACGATATGGAAGAACAATTAAAAGATGAATATAAACTTTTACTGAAAATCACACATTAAAAATTATATGTATACTCGTAAGTGAAAAATAAACCCCTGTCATGTGAGATAATGGGCACTGAGCTAAATAAAGATTGAAGTCACTGGGTTTATTAGAAAGTAACACTGTTTGTGAAGAAGTAGAATACTTTAACGACAGATAAGTGTTTAATTTTCAGAATTTTTTTATCTATCACTTAAAGATTTTTTAAAACTCCTAATTCTAAAATATTTCAAGAATTACGTTTTAGAGAAATATCATTAGAGACATCCTTATTTTCGTTTATTGAAATCGTTGCTATGAAAAATAATAGAAAATTCTTCTTACGGTTAGACCAGGAAGAGATTAATGAAGTGCCACATGGACAGCAGACATAGAATGACAAAACTAAAAAAAATCTTTCTTACTTTTGAAAATGATAGCAAGTGTATAAAAAATCGTTTTTCTTGCATAATCTATACAATGAAATGTTCGAAAGGTACAAAGTGATTATTGGTACAAGAGCAGAAAAAAACTTTGCAAATTCCAGTATTCACTTTTTCATATGAAATATTAAATAATTCCTTGAAAGCATATTGTCTTGTAACTGATTGACGACACTTCGCTTCCCAGGAGAACAGATCACATAGCGTTATCCTCGACGACAACATAATGTTTACCACCTTTATGCTTACACTCAAAAAAATCCCAACTCGTTTATATTTTAACGGGACACATGCATATATGCTTCCATAGTTCGTGCTTTTTAGCTTATGTTTTGTGAGCTGTTTATTAAAAAAGATATGTACTTATTAAAAATTAGTTATAGCGATAGAGCCTATGTCCACATTCATAACTAACTTTACACTTAATCCTTTATGCCATAGAGCAGGGACGGCAAATCTATGGCACACATGCCATGAGTTTAAGTGGCACGCGACAGAATAGTTTTGACATGTCGTTGACTGGAATTCTAAAACAAAATAGACAGAAATTAAACAAAATACACAAATATACAAGCTAAGTTTTTATATTTTTATAAAAGTTTGTGAAACTGGAGAAATTTAAATGCAACTTATTGGATTTCATCCTATTTCAATATGGGCTCAATAATTTGTCAAATGAAGTAAAGACTTCGATAATATTGCAAAGAAGGATCATCGAGTGTTATAATCAAATATGCCAATGGTGAAATTACAGTGACGAACTTTCCATTTTGAAAATTTTAAAAGTAATTGCATTTACTTTTTTATTTACTTTCTAAAATATCAAGCAGGGCGGTCGCCCTGCCAAGCCAAGCTTTAAAAAAAAACGCCACACAAACAACGCCAAGAACTGGAATAAAGACCGCTAATGCTTATATACAGAAAGCAACTTCGCAATGTTAAATCGACAAAACATGCCAGATTAAAATATCAGATATCAAACAAACCAAGCGTCGTAGAAAAAAAAAACGAAAACTAGAAGAATCTAAGGAAGAATTTCTTGAATTTAAGACCAAACTCACCTTCATAAGTGATTTATAAACAGAGATATAGCTTTTTTTTAAAAAACGTCGAGTTACTTAAAATGATCACTATTTTCTTCGTCAAACTTTTTTTTTTCAAACAAGCTACAGGCCATAATATTGGGCAGAATAAAAAAAGGATTGCATTTTTGGACAAGTAATTACGTAATCTATGTGCTTTTATAAAATTCAGTGTAAAAAAAATTATTTTCTATCCTTAATTAGCAAAAAACTGTTAATTAACTTGGCGATTAAAAAATTATGCCAAAACAGAGATAAAACCCGCCAACGACCATGTACCATCTGTATTAAAATAGCACAAATCAGTTACAGGTTATAATATAACCACATCAAATTTCATCTGCAAGTCAGCCATTTTCTTCTGAAGATATTTTTTTAAAAATAAAACTTCATAATTATAAGAACACATATTTTATCAGACAATTAAATATGACTGCAAACTGTGGGAGATGACAGTTTCGTTTCCACCATGAATAAGTATGAGAAATTGCTGCTCAAGGATATCGGTCTGGGTGGTTCAGTCGCAGCGCGTCAGCACGGCATGCACAAGGTCTCAGGTTCGAGTCCTACCCCTGGTCAGCATTTCATTCAGTATATTTAATTGTCTGATAAAATGCGTGTTCTTATAATATTGTAAAATAAAGTAATCAGACGTAGTGTTTATGCTTTACAAAAATAATTTAAATATATAATTTGCGTTTTTAGAAAGATCTTTAAAAATAAATTAGTTTTTGAGGGAAGATGTACCTTCTAAAATGTATACATTAAGACTTATCGGCATTTAAAATTTCTTTCCAAACGTATCCAGGAATACCTTTCACGTCATTTTCCTATAAATTAACGTAATCCAATTGTTAAATTATTTTTGTTTTAGACGTGAAGTTTCCATTTAAATTTATTGTAACAGTACAATGTTTAATTGAATAAAATATTGTAAATCTAAGAAATTGCTAAGAAATTCTAAACATGCACAGGGCAACGCAAAAAATAAATAAATAAACAAAAAATAAATAAATAGGTAAATAAATAAATAAAAATCAGCTTTCAGAAATTCTAAAAATAGTCCGTATATCTTAATTACAAGCTAAAGGAGGGTTTATTTCTATATTATTCTATATATATAATCAAGCAGGGCGGTCGCTCTGCCAAGCCAAGTTTTTAAAAAAACGCCACACAAACAACGCCAAGAACTGAACTAGACCGCTACTGCTTACTTACAGAAATCAACTTCGCAATGTTAAATCGACAAAACATGCCAGATTAAAATATCAGATATCAAATAAACCAAGCGTCGCAGGAAAAAAAACGAAAACTAGAAGAATCTAATGAAGAATTTCTTCAATTTAAGACCAAACTCATCTTCATAAGTGATTTATAAACAGAGATATAGATTTTTTTTTTAAACGTCGAGTTACTTAAAATGATAACTTTTTTCTTCGTCAAACTTTTTTTTTTAAACAACCTACAGACCTTAATATACGGCAGAATAAAAAAAGTATTACATTTTTGGACAATTAATTACGCAATCTATGTGCTTTTATAAAATCCAGTGTAAAAAATATTATTTTCTATCCTTAATTAGCAAAAAACTGTTAATTAACATGGCGATTAAAAAATTATGCCAAAACAGATATAAAACATGCCAACGACCATGTACCATCTGTATTATAATAGCACAAATCAGTTACAAGTTATAACAACATCAAATTTCATCTGCAAGTCAGCCATTTTCTTCTGAAGATTTTTTTTTTAAATAAAACTTCATAATTATAAGAACACACATTTTATCAAACTTTTAAATATGATTGCAAACTGTGGCAGATGACTGTTTCCAACAAGAATAAGTATGAGAAATTCCCGTCAAGCGCATAGATCTGGGTGGCTCAGTCGCAGAGCGTCGGCACGCTATGCGTAAGGTCCCAGGTTCGAGTCCTGGCCCAGGTCAATTTTTCACTCGTGTTTGTTTAGTGCATTTAATTGTCTGATAAAATGCGTGTTCTTAAAGTATTGTAAAATAAAGTAATCAGACGTAGTGTTTATGCTTTAAAAAACATTTTAAATATATAATTTACGTTTTTAGAAAGATCTTTAAAAATAAATTAGTTTTTGAGGGAAGGTGTACCTTCTAAAATGTATACATTAAGAGTTATCGGCATTTAAAATTTCTTTCCAAACGTAAACAAATTTTTTTTAACCCTTTCAGGCACAAAGTAATTCTTTTACTAAAATGTTGAAAAGATTGAATCACACCAGGATTTAAGAACAAATTCATTTTAAAAATTACAAAATCTTTTCTTCACGTACATTATAAACGGCAAAAATTTATTTCAAAATCCTGGTGCCGTTGTGGCATTTTATGATTAAAATTAAGTGGGACAGAATTTGACCCACCATGCCGGAAAGGGTTAATTAATTAAAAGTGATTCATTTATTTTAAAAAAAGAAAAAAAAAGGAAAAAAAAAACATGGTAAAGGACAGGCATTTCGTTCGCAGGAATACCTTTTACGTCATTTTTCTATAAATTAATGAAATCCAGTTGTTAAATTATTTTTGTTTTAGAAGTGAAGTTTCCATTTAAATTTATTTTAACAGTACAACGTTTAATTGAATAAAATAATGTAAATCTAAGAAATTGCTAAGAAATTCCAAACATGAACAGGGCAATGCAAAATAAATAAATAAATAAACAAAAAATAAATAAATAGATAAATAAATAAATAAAAATCAGCTTTCAGAAATTATAAAAATTGTTCATATATCTTAATTACAATCTAAAGGAGGGTTTATTTCCATATTATTCTACATATAATAGTAATTTCAGCAAATATATTAAATTTCAATGCGATCTGTTTTAAACTTTAAGATAGTTTATAACACATGTTAAAAAAATTATAAAAAAGAATGCCGCATCACAGTTCGGGGAGGGGGGTGAACAAAATTTGGAAGTATAATAAGGCTATCTGTTTGAAACTTTACGATATTTTATAACACATAACATAAATTTTAAAAATAAAGCTGCGTCAAAAATTATAGGGAGTGGCGGAGCGCGTTTTGCCTACACAAGGGGGGGGGGGACACTTCTCTAAATTTTAACGATATCCGTCATGTCAGATATCGTTACGAAGGGCTGTGACCACTTATTCATGTTATGTACCACAGGTGAAACCCCACATATTGCGCCCCCCCCCGACACTACTCATGTGATATACTGTTCGAAAGGCCTGTGACCGCTTGTTCATATTATGAATCTTCGGGGTCCATCGTCCCATTTTCACCCCCCCCAAAGGGGGCACTTTTCTAAATTTTGCCGACACCTCTCATGTGATATATCGTTGGAAAGGTCTGTGAACGCTTAATCAAATTATACAGGGGGGGGGGGATTTTCTGAATTTTGCACTTATCCCTCATGTGATACATCGTTGGAAAAGTCTGTGACCGCCTAATCTTATTATGCATCTCCGGTGGTCATCCCCCCAATTTGCCCCCCAAACGCGATTAGCTTTCACCACCAGTGGGCGCTTTCCTATCTCTGTTTCTATGGGTCGGATCACGACAGGGTATGGCTCATTCGACTCGACATCTGTAGAGCTTTCCGATTTTAGTTCATTTTTTCACCACCAGGGGGCACTTTCTTATCTCTGGTACTATGGGCTAGATCACGACGGCGTGTAGCTCATTCGACTCGACATCTATAGCCTTAACGATTTCAGTGCCCGAGGTTCATATAGAACAGATTGCGCTACCTGGTGGTGGAAGATAGAACTTGAGCGTGCGCAACACGACTGCTATACGGTGCCGAAGGCAGCGGGGACCCGTGTCGGAAGTTCGTTTGTTTAGAGGTTTATACAATTCGATGTGCAAATTAAGGGATTATCTGGTGCCGAAGGCAGCGGGGAACCAGGTCGGAGGTTCGTGGTTTATCTTATTCGAGGTTTTACAAGATTTGAGGCCCCGGTGTAAATTAGGGGCCCGCTAGCGGGCGAAGCCAGCTAATGCTAATAATAAAAGAGCGTGATATCACGTTTGATTTCAAATGCAGCACTGACACGCTATGTACGTATTCCATTTTTATTCATTTAATAGATTAGTCAGTGATATTTTTTAACGGAGGATAACAAGTATTATAATAAGCCACATTTAGTATGTTGTTTTTAACAATGTAATTAGTTTAATGGAAAAATCTACTGGTATTTCTAGTTAACCCTTTAAACAATGACTGAAAGTAAAATGTAATTTTAAATTATTTCTCATGTTTAGATTATTTAATTTATGTTCAATATATTTAAAAAAAAAGAAATGATATCTACAAAAACAACTTTTCAAAAGTAAAAAAAGCCAAACGTAAAAAAAAAAAAAGTTGTGGCTAAAAAATGGTGTGATATCAAATTTCCAAGCTATTATATTGCTTATTTAACTTTTTTCCATTAAATAAGTTATCATATTTATAAGTCGAGTGCCTACGTATATGTTAATATAAATCGTTTTCTCCTGTACTAAATACATCCTAACGAGTTTCTGAAAATTCAATTTTTTTCAAATTATGCATGATGGGCTTGGCGGCCATCTTTGCATATTATTCACAAAATTCTAAGCACCCAAATCCGTAGTTAAAATCCGAAGTTCAAAATTGTTATTTAAGCAAATATTTTAAGCGTTTCATTTATAGACTTGTATGCTCTGAAAATTGTGTCTTAAGATAATGATGACTTATCTTAAAGATTCATCTTATGATTTATTTTTTTAGAGTAATTAATAATTTCGAACTAGTAAAAATCAATTTCTCAAAATATCAGTCGTATCTAATTTATCTGTCCGTAGTTAAAATCTGAAATTCGAAATTGTTAAAAACATATTACATTGCAAACATATTACGCTTTTAATTTAGAAATTTGGGTGCTTAAAAATATGGAAAGATGGCCGCCAAGCCCATCATGCATAATTTGAAAAAAATTGAATTTTCAGAAACTCGTTAGGATGTATTTAGTACAGGAGAAAACGATTTATATTAACATATACGTAGGCACTCGACTTATATATATGATAATTTATTTAATGGAAAAAAGTTAAATAAGCAATATAATAGCTTGGAAATTTGATATCACACCATTTTTTAGCCACAACTTTTTTTTTTTTTACGTTTGGCTTTTTTTACTTTTGAAAAGTTGTTTTTGTAGATATATATTACTATAATTATTACACTGTAATACCAGCATGTATGTTACCCTCATACTTTTTACTCCTAATAATAATCAATTTACGTAATTTTGGCTCATTAATGTTATTTTGATACAGATTTTTAACTGTTTTAATTTTTTGCTTAAGGACATGTATTACGTTTAAAATAAATTTAAAACAAATTTGCAATACCTGACCATGTTTACTATAAAAATAGGTTTTAACCAGTATTCTTCAGGTAATTTTAATTCGAAATAATCTAAAATGTCTTTCGGTTGATTTAACATGTTTTAAATTTTCTTTGTATTTGAAATCATTTCAGTGCGACACGAAACAGGATAAAAATAAAGATTTTGTCCCATTTATTACTTTATTCTATCTTTGCAAGAAGAAAGTACTCTGGTACATACGTACTCTGGTACTGGAAGAAAGTACACTGGTAAAATATAACAGTGAATTTTTATCCTGCTTTTTGCAGGCGTAATTTACTGCTGAAAATGAATTAAAAATTAACTATTTGTTGTCGTATGCTGGGCTTTGTATTATCGTCTCATGTTTGCCGCGGAAATTTGCGTGCTCCTGATGACATTTCCATCTTGTGCTGCGGTTTCAGCCGTTTCGACATATATAAGAGTGAGAAATGCCAATCTCAGCAAATTCTTTGCAGCTCAGTGGTAGAGCCTCAGAGCGCTGTTCTGGGGACCCGGGATCGACTCCCGGCTTGGGCAATTTTCACTCTCTCGGGTTTCGCTTGAAAAAAAGCATGATAAAAATTCACTTGTTATTATTCAAGGTTTACAAGCGTAATTCACTGCTGAAAATGAATTTTTAAAAAGTTAAAATTGCATATTTAGATTGGTTCATTTAACAAAAGGTTTTGTAGATTAAACAAAACAAGTTCGTAATATGACATATTTTATTATTTAAACAAACAAAATATATTTTGTTGAAAAAAAGAAAATAGATTGTTAAAATAACACATAGCATATATCTATGTAACAAAAAGAAGTTTGTTAATTCAAGTAAAATTGAACCATTTTACTTGAATTAACAAAATATTTTTTTTTTTTTTTGCTGACGATACAAAATTTTTTTTTGGAATTGCCAAAAAAAAATCAACAATATTTTTTTTGTTGATTCAAACAAAATTTCCATTGACCCATATTTAAACGAAAAGTTTTGTGGGGTCAACCAAATTTTTGTTGATTCAACAAAACTTTTTTCTGGGTGAAGTATTTTTTATTTATCTGACAACTTTTTTACGCATGTTTTTACTTAAAATAATCTTTTCCTATTAAAAATCTTCGGCCATTCTATAATAATTTTTAATGTTTAATAAAAAAGATTCTCTGGTTTTTTTTTTATTGTTGTATATTCTTGGATTAAACTGTGTCACACACATTGCGTCGAATACATGTACTGATTAAAAGCGACAAATTTTTAATCTGATAAAGAACATTATATTTGTCTATTTTATATGTAGGTAAAGTTATTTCGATATTTTATAATTGAAAAAAAAAATTCAATCTTAAATTTTTAGGTTTTTCAATTACAAAATTGTTATATTAATCCGTATATGTTATTGTATCATTTTTCGTAATTTAGATAGCAGTAAAATTATTTTAAGCGTCAATGAATAGTTGAAGTATAATGAAATAAATAATTATTAAATCTTACAATGTTTAATTTCATAAATTCCCAATCTTTCATATACGGTTATTTTTAATCACTAATATATTAAACTAACGTATTATTTTAATTAAGTACATATTTTTGATTTTTAATTACCTTTTTTTTAATGATATTGTTATGAAGCGTTATATTCAATATTAATTTGTAGTTAGTAGTGCGTGTACTAATATAGGAAGTATAATACTAACAGAGACATAATTTTCATTTCGAGAGGACAATGCTCCTTTCAAAAAAATTAATGAGCTGCTTCATATTTCTGCTGTTTTCATAGTATATACAAAAGTACGCGAAAAGTAATTTTTGAGAAACAATCCTCTCTTAGTTGTATCTAATTACACCAAGTTAATTCGGTTATGCAGAATGTTTAAAAAATAATAATTCCGAGTTAACTCGATTACAATGCAATAATTTATATGTAAATGTGCTTTTAAAATGAAGTAATAATGACGCTGTAAAATACGGAACAGTTTCCTGAAAGCATGATATAGAGTGGCGTAAAGATTACTAGGTTATTTTAAAATTTATAAAATTTGACTTAGCTTTAATTTCCATTTTACTTTTAACATTAAAAAAGTATTACAATGCAGAGATATTTGGTTGGACAATTATATTTATTGCGTTTCATACATAAAGAAACTTAACAAATAAATTTTCATCTTCTTTAAGGATTTTCCTCAGAGCTGAGGTTTTCTTCCACAGAAGATTTTTTTAATTGAAGGGGTCGGAGCAAAAAAGTGCCAAGCCACTTTATTTCGGTGAAATAAATCATTTGTTTCTAACGTCACTTGGTGGTAGAATATGTGACAGGTTTCGTTTTTGCCCCAGATGTTTATACCCCCAATGAAGATAGCTAATTTACAAAAAACATAATAGTAATATCATTAAAGTAGTGCCATATTGTTACTCAGAATATCTCAAATGTTACTAAGAGATTGGCACAAACATTTTAGGTTATATATCTTGATTTGAGTATTTGATAAAATTTTCAAGTTGAAATATCTTAGAAGTTCAAAAATGTGGATTGACACTCTCTTGCCCCGACCCTCTCAATTTCTCTCTTTCAGAGCAATTTGCCGCTTCATTTATGGTGTTTTCAATCATAGTGATTTTTAATTTTTCGTTTCATTTATTTCTTTGGCTTCCTTCTGTTTCCTTTACTAGAGGGCTGCCAATCAAAAATAAGCTTTGGTAGTCTCTTGTTATTATTATTTTTTTTAAGGTCCATATATTGCCAACCTTTTTTCGTCTCTTTAAGTAATAATTTTTCATTCTATTTTCATAATTTTTCCCATTTCTGTATTTTTATTTTAGACTGTCTAGCAAATTTCCTTCAATAGTCTATCTCTGCCGAGTTTCTTCTCTTTCGCAGCTTTTATAGTCCATCTTTCGGGTTTGTTGAAAATTATTATAAAATCGGTGTTCACAAATATGAAGTTCTAAAATGAATATTTCCAATCCTTGATCTTAATTTTTTTTTCTTGCGTGGATGGCTGAAGCTTTTTAATGACGGTACCAGTCATTATAAAGGAGAAAACTTCTTTTGTTATTTCAGGTCCTTTAACATACTTAAGCAAAGTACACAAAGACAAAAATACGAAGGCAAACATAATAACCCAGTGGCAGCCGAGGACAATACATCTAAAAAGTTAAGCCCTAGATATCCAGTATGGAACTGGATCTTCAAGGTTCACTTAAGAAAACAACTCAGATCGCCTCTGGGTCTGAATTGATTTAATAGCAAAGGCAAGTAGGTTTGCTGGAGAAATAAGACGGTTGAGCCCTGAGCAATACAGATTTTAAAAATTGATTGCCATACACCAAACCTTATCTTTTGAAATGGAATGAATTAGCTAAAATAATCGTTACATTTTTTTCATTTGATATAGATGATGGAATGAAAAACGAAACTGTTAAAATGCCGACTCAAAAGGCATCTGGCATTTTTAGAAGAATTAAAATATGCACTAACTGGCTAGCATGATATAAAAACATATCTACCAGCGGAAGAAATTAAAAGCAATAATGCAAAACAAAGATTTTGTTTTCGCTTTTATTTATTTTGTAAACAGACGAAGATGAGTTCACGATTTTCCTGAAAATGCATTTTTGCAGATAATAAATGAAGAGGAAATTATTTGTATTTTATATTACTACTTTTTCAGATTTTAAATGAAAAATGAGATATTAAAGTAAAATTAACGAAGTAATAGTATAGTTCTTTAAAAACGATTTGAAATATGTAGGTAGTTAAACATCGTAGAAGCCACAGAAAATGATACTCTACAAAGAAATTAATGAAGGTAGTTCTTTTGTTTTTTTAAATTAATGGAACATTGTAAACTTTTATGGACTTCTTAGTTGCGATGCAACTTTGTATTCAAGAGATATGTAACCGACTTCACGATACAATATTGAGACCTCGAAAAATTAAATTTAACTGTAGAATAAATCTACTAGGAAAAAATAGTAATATATGTAAATTACCAAGGGATAAGAAATTCAAAATGTACAAATTGACATTAAATGTAAAGTTGAAAAATGGAAAAAAAACAAATTTCATTAATTTGTAAGTCAGCTAATTAGATGGTAGCCAACAGTTGTCGTGATCTTATTGCATAGCTGTTTAAAATAAAAGGACACTTTTCAAAAACAATACATTTTTTGTTACAAATTTTATAGATTTTTTATATTAATTATATTATAACAAATACAAATAAAATGAAAATTGAAAAATGGAGGAAAAATGAAAGAAAAAGTTATATTAAGTAACAAAGTTAAGTTTAAATTTAAGAGAGAGAAGCAAGCCAGATTTCGTCATCAAACATCACACGACCCTCACTCTGCATCAAATCGTTAAAGATAGTTCTTTTAGTTTTTCAAATTAATAGAACAGTGAAAGCTCTTTTATGGGCTTCTTAGTAGCGGTACAGCTTTCCATGCAAGAGATATGTGATCGACTTATTACGTTTAAAATTAAGATAGAGAAACAGGATCAGGTTTCATCATGAATAGTCGAAGGACTTCCAGGGCGTAGAGGGATCTGAGACATGGTAACTCAACAATAATCTCATTTTTTAAGTTCTTTTTTTTTTCAGTTTTTCAAGTTTTTCATTTTTTAATTTTCTTAATTTTATAGGAACTTTTATAAAAATTTTTAGTAAGATTTCTTTTTGTCTTTTAAGGAGATAGTACGAATATCTATATGAATAGTTATATTTCATAAATGTGGATGACCATTTCTAATTGTCCTAATATATTTATTATGGGTTCAGTAAAGAGATTAGTTTTACTACAAAATCCCCACATAGGACAAGCAGAAGTAAGAACAGTGCGAATGCAAGCATTGTAAATAAGAATTTTATTTTTGACGGCAAAAATATTACTGCTGCGAAAAGGAAATTGATGTGTGGAAATGTCGGCAATTTTACCCATGACCTTAAGGATATGCTTATTCTATGTAAGTATTCTGCCGCGGAGGACCCACCAGTATTTAGTATCTTTTGCCCAGGGAATGGTAACATTATTGTTCTATATACGGTTAGGATAGATAATTTTTTTACATAAGTAAACTGCAGCAGTTTTGTTTCATTAAGTTTAACACGCCACAATATATAGCAGCTTAAATAAAATTTAATGTGTTTCTTAAAATTTTTGTATAAGTAGTATGGGTGATATGGAGCGAAGTAGATAGCTGTGTCGTCTGCATACAGAGTAACAAATGTCCTCAGTATACGTGGTACATTGCTAAAATATATGTTAGACAAACTAGGCTCTAAATCGGAACCCTGAAGAATGCCTGAGAGAATTAAATACAGTGTACACGAAATGTTATTGATGCGGACAAAGAATTTGTGGTCTCTACTGTACGATTGTATTAAGTGTAGATATCCAGCTTGAAACCAAGCTGAAATAATTTGCAAATTAGGTCATCGTCGTAGACTTTATCAAAGGCCTTATCTTAGAAATTCTGAGATTAAATAAAGACACAAATTAGTATTCGGAAATAGTCGTATTTAAAACTGGAAAGTTAGCAACTATGCTATTGGCGTCGTGATAATGAAATACAAAAACTTGTACATTTATGCATTCTTGCGCATTTTGTAATCGAAATGGCATTAATAAACACTTATCCAAAAATATTTTAATTCTGAATGTAATTAAATACATATAGATAATTCTATATTTTGAACAGCATATTCACCTTAATAAGTTAAAATACACAATGTAAATACATTGATTTCGCAATTTAATCCGACTTAAATTAAATAAAGACACAAATTAACATTCGAAAATGGTGGTATTAAAAACTGGAAAATTAGCAGCTATGCTATTGGCATCGTAATAATTAAATAAAAAAACTTTTACATTTATTTATTTTTGCACATTTTTTAATCGAAATGGTATTAATAAACTCTTATTCTAAAATATTTGAATTCTGTATGTAATTAAATACATATAGAAAAGTCTATATTTTGAACGACATATTCACCTTAATAAATTAAAATACACAATGTAAATACAGTCGTGTCCGGAAATTAAGGGGTAGTGACCAATTTCAGACGTTTCTTCAGATATCTACTGAAACACGTGAGGAATTGTACAAAATGCCCTTGAACTTTGAAGATGTAAAGAACATGTTTGACTTCATGTTTTTCAGTTTTTCAGTTTTTGTCGCGAGGACAATTAGGAGAAGGCAATAATGCCATGTAATCCTATGGTATTTCCTAATCAATTTATCAATTATTGCTGTAACATTTAGAGTTTTCACGATATTTCTTTGGTCTTTTTAATTCAGTTGCCCTATAGTATTGACTATCAAATCATTTGCTGTCAAATCATGTTCGTCTATGCGCAGATAAAATTTATTTCATACAAATACCAAAATCTCATCGAATATTCAACATATTAATATTTTAATTGCAGTATGCTATTTCTACTGTTTTGTGTCAAGATTGTGGAAAGCGGTGTTAAATTTGATTGAATACTCTGTATGCTATAAACAAAAATCATTTAAATTTCTCACAGAAACGTCAACATCTTCAAGAATATGCGTGCTATTCTTACACAAATGCAAAAAAACCTTGAACAGAATCGACATAGTCTTTTGTTGCAGTGACGGACCATTTTGAGCATTTTCTGTATCTTGGGTGATCGAAAATATTATTTAATTATTAAAATTATTATTGTCCTACTATTCGTCCTCGCGAAAAAAAAACCTCACTGAAAAACATGAAGTCAAAAATGCTTCTTACATCCTCAAAGTTCAATGGCATTTCGGACATTTACTCACGAGTTTCAGTAAATATTAGACGAATCGTCTGAAATTGGTCACTGCCCTTTAATTTATGGACATCAGTGTACATCGATTTCACAATTTAATCGCTACTAAAATATATGCAAATACAATTACGACGAAAACTGATTTTAACTCCTCTGATGATGGCTAATGCAAAGCTGAAAGCGGTCAGGATATTTTTGACATCTGTGTTTTTAACATCGTAATTTATCGTATCGTCGTTTAACTTTGATATTGTGTTTGCAACTATTTTAGTAACGATTAAATTGTGAAAACAATGTATTAACATTGTGTATTTTTATGTATGTAAAGTATGTAAATAAATTTATGTGTTCATTTGAAAATTCTTAATTTGGATGAAGTATAAGCGGGTCTTCAAACAGACATTTTCAGAGTAGTTTATTATTTTTAATTAAACGTATGCTTGTTTTAAGTTAAAAGTGCTGTAATTTTATATAAGGATGCGAAATACAGAACATAGCTAGTCCAAATGGTTCCGGACTGTTTGCCCTGTATTGTATTAACAATAACTTTTAAATATTTTTTTTAATGTAACATTAACCGTATGTCTTTATTTTTATGAATACTGATAGTTTCATATGCATTTGCACTAAAATATATTTAACTGTAAATTATTACAATTGAGGGGGTCGGGGCAAGAAAGTGCAAAACCACATTTTCGGTGAAATATATCTAACACTGTAATCTGTTGTTTAATATTGTAAATTTTAATATAGTCTGTCTCAAAAGTTTAAACACTCTGCAAATCTGGTTTAAAATAAGTGAAGAAGAAAATATTTTATGCTAATTTACAATAAATTCTCGACATTTAATCAAAATAAAATAAAATAAGCCATTTTGGGTGGTTAAAATAAAAAATAATTAATTTTTATTTAATTTTTTTTTCTTGAAGAAACGCTGTCTCAAAAGTGTAAGCACTTTATGCAAATTTTTTTAGAGACACAGGATTGGCCGTGTGTAATGACGTTGTATGACATCATATTGCACTTTTATAAAAGTATAAAAGGTGGAGAAATTATTTCCTCTCGTTTTAAAAATGCCAAAGGGTAAAGAATTCACAAAATGTGAGATCTTGAAAGTTTTAAAATTGAAATTGCAAAATAAAACTGTTTCTGAAATTGCAAAAGTTTAAAATCGATCAAAGCGAAGTATGTATCAAGTACTCTCTAGAAATGATAATTTTAAGCGGAAACCAAGATGTGGACGACCACGTATGACGACTATTCAGACTGATCGGGGACTACGGAGATTGGTATCTAGACAAAATATGTCCATACGGCAAATTACAAATAATCTCAGTGTACAGGTGTCCAAAGACACTGCATATAGATGTATTAAAGAGTGTGATTACATCATACTAAAGAAAATGGCTCGCAAACCGTCTCTCAACTTACACCACAAACAGGCTAGAATGAACTGGGCTATAAAACACATAACCTACGGGGACAAATGGCTTACTGTTTTATTCAGCGATGAGAAAAAGTGGAATTTAGATGGCCCTGATAGTTGGAACGCATATTGGCATGATTTACGAAAGAAACCAAGGACATTTTTCAGCAGGCAGCAAGGCGGTAAATCTGTTATGGTTTGGGGGGCATGGGGATTGAATGGCCAGACCTCTCTGGCTTTTCTAAAAGGAAGATTAAAAAAATATCAAGCGACGCTAAACCAACATTTGCTCCTATTTGGTGACATTTTGGGGGGTCCAGAATGGACTTTTCAACAAGACAATGTCACAATCCACATATCACATTCTACAAAACTTTGGCTTTCTCTGAAAAATGTTAAACTTCTTGACTGGCCAGTTTTAAATCCAGACTTAAACCCGATTGAGAACGTCTGGGGTATTTTAACCCGCCAGGTTTACGGCAATGGAAAGCAGTATGACTTTATTGAAGAACTCCAAGAGGCTATTGAGAAAGCATGGTACTATTTACCACCAGAAGCCCTCCAAAAACTAATAAATTCGATGGACGCACGTTTATTTGAACTAATCCGAAATCACGGAAAAATAATTTGTAAGTAAAAGTTCTGTAAAAATTATAAATCGTTTTTGGCATTGTTTTGGCAATTGTTTTTGGCATTGTGCATAAACTTTTGAGACATTTAAAAAAAAAAAATTTATTATATATTTTACAATTATGTAATTTATTTTTTTCTACTTTTGATATCATTTATTTAAATAATGTTGCGAAAACCGTAAATACAAAAATGTTATTCATTCTAACTTTTTATAATTCTTTGAAAATCGACATTTTAGGCTTGGGCTTAAACTTTTGAGACAGACCTTATCATACATATAATTTGTTTCTAATGTCACTTGGTGGCAGCATATGTGCCAGGTTTCGTTTTTGCCACAGATGTTTATGCCCTCAATGTAGGTAGCTAATTTACAAAAAACGTATTAGTAATATCAATAAAGTAATGCCATATTGTTATTCAGAATATGTACAAATGTTACTAAGACGCTGGCGAGAAAACTTTATGTTATATCTTGATTTGAGTATTTGATCAAATTTTCAAATTGAAATATCTCAGAAGTTCACAAATGTGGCTTAGCACTCTCTTGCCCCGACCACTTCAATTGTTATTTGTTCATTTCTAAAATGTTAAGAAAATAACAATAATTTCTATGTAGAAATAAAGCAGAACTACGGAGTTACATTCTATTTTAAAATTTTGTTTTAATGTTCATTACAGAATTTTTAAATATTCACTGAAAAGTTAATCAGTTGAGAGTTATTAAGGAAATGATGTATAACCAGTCACGCAATTATTCAGCTATATTAAGTTACAGATTATCAGAGACAAAACATTTGTGTTGTATTCTTCAAAAAACATGCAGTTAAAATGAAAGAATACACTACGTCAGACCATTAGACTGAAAATTTACATAATTAGATAAACTTGAAGCAAATAATAACGCTTTGCAGAATGTGATGGTATTCCATTTGATTTTCATATATAAAAAAAGATATCTTAATATAAAATTGATAGATTTTAGAAGACAAAATATAGTTATATTGAACATATACAATTATTTAATATAAGCATTTATTAAGATTTGATGTGAAATAATGTTTCATTTAATGTTTGAAAGCTTGCTTCGTTATCCTAACTAATGATAAAATTGAATTTTAAATTTAAATGTAATTTTGAGGAAATATTTCTGGTTTGCATGCAAATTTTATCCTAAATTAATTCAATGACTTAAGAAAAAACAGAGAAAGTTGTATTACTATAGATAAATATACAATATACCCACTAAAGTCCCTTGGCACCCTCTTAACTTCTAAACGGCTGCTGCTATATTCATAAAAGTAGTGTCTAGATATAGTAAAGTAGCCATGCGCTACTCAATGAAACCGCTAACGGCGCCACCTGGTGGAAAACTGCGGAGTTATAATTCCTATCTCGAAAACGGAAAGCGATAGAGAAAAACAGAGATTTACAAAGTTGTAGAGCATCATCGATTTAGTACATAAAGACACCTTGTGGTTATTAGTGCGAAGAACAGAACGGTTAAAACGCGGATTTGTTTTTTCATGATTTCCAGCAGTGACGTGACAAAACGATCTTAGAAAGAAAAAAACAATTATTTATAACAATATACCTTTATTTGAGATGCTTAAAATTCTCATCTTCAGCTCCAATGCACATTTGGATCATTCTTTGAATTTCACGTTGCACACGCTGCAGCATAGAGGGTGACACGTTGGCACAAGCGTCCGTAATGCGTAGTTTAAGGTCCAACAATATTTGTGGAGGGGTCGCATACACCTACTGTCTCATAACTGGTTGTCTCTTTCTTTATAAGATCGCTTTGTAACATCACAGTGTAGGAAATCACGAAAAAACAAATCCGCGTTTTTACCGTTCTATTCTTCGCACTAATGCCCACAAGGTTTCTTTATGTACTAAATCCATGATGCTCTTCAGCTTTGTAAATCACTGTTTTTCTCTATCGCTTTCCGTTTTCGAGATAGGAATGCTAACTCCGCACCTAGCCACCACTTCTATGAATATAGCAGCAGCCGCTCTGCAATTAAGAGGCTGGCAAGGGACTTTAGTGAGCATACTGTGTCGTATAGTTATAGACCATACATGTATATTTCTACAGAATATTTATTATGAACAGAAACCTTTTTTTTTGGTTTTGTGGTAAATATTTTGTGATAGAATAAAATGTTTTAGACGTTTTACATACCATAATACATTAATAATATATTTTTGATGAAGACTGATGATTTGTGAATTTGTTTATTTATTTATTTATACACACACACACACACACACGCACACGCACACACACACACACACACACACAATATATATATATATATATACAGTCCCTGGCCAAATTATTAGGCGCAATTGTTTTTATTATAATTTATTAAATATCTGGAAAGATACATGAGGAATTATCCTGAAACTTCAGGAGTGTAAACAATATAATAAACGTCATATATTTCCGCGAAGATTTTTTCTCGAAACCCCATAAGGGGCCGCCAACAAATTGAAGAAAAACGAATATCTTTTGGATAACCCTGTAAAAACTAATATTGCAAAAAGCATTCAAACTGTAGATTATGATTACGTGGCTTATTGTAATAATTTGGGTTCATTTTTATGAAGATAGCATGTATAATCGAAGAGAAATTCACGTTTTTATAAAAACAGTCCCAAATTTTACCAAGTTTTTTGCTTATAATTTGCAGAGTTTTTAATATAAAAACAAGTTATTTTCAGAAAATATGACAAACAAAATTATACACAATACCCTGCAATCAGAATTAAAAAATAATAAAAATTGTATGAAAAATGAGCAGATTTACTAAATATTGTTTCACTGCGCATGCGCGAATTCAATCAAAATATACTGTGCATAATATATTAGCTTAATGTATAGACCAACTTTTATGAAAGTCTCAAAAACATAGCTTGAAAATTCTGATAGTAGTCGTCGATAGAATAAGCTCGAAATTCGCTGTTCCCAAAAGGAAGCAAAAAGATAAGGGGTTGTATCCAAATATACAATGAGATACACTTCATTCTTATTATGTCAACTTTCATAAGCTAGTATATTTGGATACAGCCCCTTATCTTTTAGCTTCCTTTTGGGAACAGCGAATTTCGAGCTTATTCTATCGACGACTACTATCAGAATTTTCAAGCTATGTTTTTGAGACTTTCATAAAAGTTGGTCTATACATTAAGCTAATATATTATGCACAGTATACTTTGATTGAATTTGCGCATGCGCAGTGAAACAATATTTAGTAAATCTGCTCATTTTTCATACAATTTTTATTATTTTTTAATTCTGATTGCAGAGTATTGTGTATAATTTTGTTTGTCATATTTTCTGAAAATAACTTGTTTTTATATTAAAAACTCTGCAAATTATAAGCAAAAAACTTGGTAAAATTTGGGACTGTTTTTATAAAAACATGAATTTCTCTTTGATTATACATGCTATCTTCATAAAAATGAACCCACATTATTACAATAAGCCACTTAATCATAATCTACAGTTTGAATGCTTTTTGCAACATTAGTTTTTACAGGGTTATCCCAAAGATATTCGTTTTTCTTCAATTTTTTGACGGCCCCTTATGGGGTTTCGGGAAAAAATCTTCGCGGAAATATATGACGTTTATTATGTTGTTTACACTCCTGAAGTTTCAGGATAATTCCTCATGTATCTTTTCAGATATTTAATAAATTATAATAAAAACAACTGCGTCTAATAATTTGGCCAGGGACTGTATATATATATTATATAATGACCGAAGGGATAGCTGCATACCTCCATTATATTTGTTTCCTTCGTCACTCAGTTTCTATATTTACATTTTCACTTATATTGTGATTGTGATAAATAAATTGTTCATTTAACAAAGTAATTTTTTTTCTGAAATATTACTTTGAAAAATTATTTTTCATTGCATATATATATATGTTAAATTGTATTATAATGTTTTTTTTTTCGAAATTTATGTCTGAATTAATTTCACAAACCTTTCTTGTAACCTTTCTTGTAACCTTTCTTGTAACCTTTCACAAACCTTTCTTGCCTTTACAATAAGATTCTCTGGGATATTTTCAAAAATTTAGTTGCATTCGTCACTTAATTAAAATATTCAGAGACAGGAGCCATCCATTTTTGTTTTCCGTTATAAACAGTGAATGTATACGTTGTAGATTGTCCTTAATTTTTAGCTCACATGCTATCAAAGCCTGAGAGCTAATGTGCCCGCCCGTTCTGTATGTACGTATGTATGTATGTATGTACGTATGTATGTACGTAACGCGATAACTCTTGATAGAAATAACCGTTTTGCTTCAAATTTTGTTTTTCGGTTCATTGTAATAAGGCGCTTCCCTGATTAGTTTTGGGGGTTCATTGGTCAAGTATAAACGGGAAAACGGGGGGGAGGGCTAACCCCCTCTCAAATTAGATAAATGGGGTTTTCATGCAGAATTATCCAATTTTCTTCAAATTTTGTATATAGATCCAATGTGATAAGGCGCTTCCCTGATTAGTTTAGGGGGTTCACTGGTTAAGTATAAAGGGGGGTAACCCCCCCTTAATTTTGATAAATGGGTTTTTCATGCAGAATTTTCTGATTTCCTTTTAATTTTATATATTGGTTCATTGTGGTAAGGAGCTTTCCTGATTAGTTTGGGGGGTTCATTGGTTAAGTATAAAGAGGGGAAACGGGGGTCTAATCCTCCCTTAATTTAGAAAAATGGATTTTTCATGCAGAATTATTCGATTTGCTTCAAATTTTGTATGTATGTTCATTGTAATAAGGCGCTTTCCTGAA
Organism: Maratus michaelseni; assembly: GCA_963931845.1. NCBI lineage: Eukaryota > Metazoa > Arthropoda > Arachnida > Araneae > Salticidae > Maratus > Maratus michaelseni. The sequence continues at coordinate 182,927,786 of OZ007589.1, read as the reverse complement.
TCGTTTTGGGGGTCGATTTGTTAATTATAAGGGGAGATGATCCATATATTTTCGATTTATTTATTTTTCGAGGGGCTTATTTCAAATTCTTTGAAATAAGTGTATAATATACAATTAGTGTGAATAGCCTGTGAGCTCAATGCCCTCAGTTTAACTGGGCAGTTTTCTTTTTATTAAGTATTCTCACTGAACTAGAAAATGTCGTGGGCATAAGTACCGTCCATTATAAATTTTAAAATTAAGCATATATTTATTTTTTTTTAAATCCTATACATAAAATTTCTTTTTTCGTTTTGGATGTTTTTCATATCGTACCCTAAACTAAATAAGAATGGCATTATGAAACAAAACATTATGTATTTGTATCCTCCGTAGCTGTATCCCCGTTGTAATATTATTGACGATATTCTTCATAAAAGAAATTAAAAACAAACTAATGATAAGCCTATGCAAACAACTATATAAATTTCAGAAGACATGAAAGATGAAGCAAAGATATATAAACATTTTCTGTTTAATGTTTTTGTTGAAATTTGAATGCCTAAAAAATAACGATTTCTACAGAATAAATCCTTACTAAAAACAAAGATAAATTAGCAATAACAATGATGCTAAAAAATGTTACATTTCAAAAACTGCGTTAAAACTTTATCAGTTTATTTTATGCTGCCAAATTATGTTACATCACACGGGATGCGAGAGCGAAATTTTTTCTATTTTTTTTTATTAGAAAAATAAGCAAATGATAAAAATTTCGAAGCGCGTAATCTAATCGTCACTGCAGCAACGAAAAATCAGACAAGCATTAATAAGAAAATATTTACTACGAACAAAGGCATTGAAAATGAAATAAAAACATAAGTACAAAAGAGTTAAAAAAAGTTTAAAAGACAAAAAATTCCTAGAATTTTTTTTTTCTAGAAACGATTTTTTTTATCCTCATTGTACAAAATGTATTTTGCAAATTACTTTCTAATAAAATTATAAAACGAATCTCTATTATTTTTCTACAGTTATAACAGAGATAACAGAAATACATAAAAAATATAGAGATTTTCCATTTTCTGCTTAATAGGATATATTTCATGCAATAATAAATGCTTTTTCTTTTTAATCTATAAAATACGAATTATAAAAAAGTGTCTGAGAGAGCCAATTATTTTTAATCTCTAGGGATTTTCCTCTATCCTAACGTCAATTTGATGATGGTAAAAAAAAGTGTTTTTAGAGTGTGATTTTATACATCTTATAATTCGTTGTTGATAACATCATAAATATTTGAGTATTATAAGTTTTTTTAATTGCTATGTTTCCATTTATGTTGAATGCCTTTATTTTTATTTCGAAGCTATATAAAGTAAAAACATAAAAGTAAAAACACAACTAAGAACCGCCAAATAAGAGGAAATTTTATTTATTTTATTTACTTATTTAACTTTATTTTATTTTGCATGCATTTGAGAGTAGAGCTAATATCTTATTGGTGATATAATCATATATACTACAATTATGAAACTTCATAAAATTAGTTATTTTTATTATTATAGATGTACATTTATGTATCTGTTAGTTACACATCAAAATACAATTTTTTTTTGTATCTATCAACTTAAGTTTCATTTTAAAACATTACATAATGCTTGTAAACAAATTAAAATATTAGTATTAGTCATACAAATGTAATTATGACTCCTGTGGAGTTTTGTATTATGGAAAACGGTAACCAGGTAAGACTTGAATAAGAATTGAAGCAATATATGTATAGTTAATGTTAAGGAATAAAAAGTTAAACAAAAATAATTAAAAAAAGAAAGAAAGAAACTGAAACGTCTTATAATGCATACTTATGAAGCAAGTTTTAACTTTTGAAAATACATTTATAGAAACACTTCAATGTAAAAGTTATCGAAACGCATTTATTAATAAATACACATGAATGTGTTGTTGATAAATACATCTAAATTAAGTTACCAAGGCGAGTAATGTTCTTGATAATTTTCGGAGACTAAAATTTGATTATTTTGGTTTTAAGAAAAATTAGTTGTATTTTATGAATTATTCGTCGATAAACATTTTAAAACGAAAATGGATAGCTTAAATGTTGCATAAAAGGTATTTGTACTTCTTTATATTTACCTAATAAATAATACAGCGTGTAATATTTAAAAATATGCTATTCATTTTGTTGTGCTTCTTTTATATAATGGTCTCGTCATCATTCGAGCTGAAGAAATGCGATTAATTTCCAACTGTTATAAGAAGTTTGAAAAATGAAACATACTAAAATAAGAGCTGCATTAAAAGTAATAAATAAAATAAATACTTTTACTACTGAAATAGTCATGTGCATACTTGAAAAGAAAAAGCATAAGTCTGTACATAATCATCGGCTTCTGTAGGTATCCCATTGGCGGTATATATGCCCCTCGGATTTTACCGTTTACCGGATTACCGTTTACTCGGATTTTACCGTTTGTACTTATTGTACCTATCCTTGTACCTAAAGCCTGTTGTACCTAAATGAGTTGTTGTTGTATCGTACCTATCTCCGATTGTACTTATTTCCGGTTTAGTTTTTCCGTTGGTGGTCTATCTTGCCATTTTATTATCACATTTTCATGGCAAATGCTTTTCACTCAGATTGCATATAAAAAAAAACATTTCATTATTAGGTTAGTTTTTTTATAGATTGTGCAACTATTAAATTCCTAATGTGAGAATTCATTTATATAGAATTGATGCATGATTTCACTTTTTCGATGCAAAATGTAATTTTGTAGGAAGCATATTGTTCTTCTACAGTTTCTGAAATTATATGGGAGGACTGAAGTCATTGGGTGATTTTACCCACATTCATTTGTGGCTTTGACGATCTCTAACAATTTTTACATCATACTAATTACTAAGCAGCTGGGTAGACTGAGCTATGGTCGGTTAAAATTAGTTTTGTGTTCAACTAGATATATGAATAAATTATCTGTACAACATATAACAATCAATTATATGTACCTGATTGGCTCAGTTCTGTTTTTGCGAACTTTTCATGGACTGTCATTGTTTGAATCATGTATTTCGACTCCTATTAGGAAGTTCTAGAAAATTCCTTCAGATTTTGAAAGTCAAATTTTAAGTTGCAAACTTGGCAATATTCTTCCGTTTGGCACCAAGCATGTGTTTTGGCAGTGGTGATCTTGAAAGTTGATTTTTCACACTAAATTTGCCATTGTCACCAACATTTTGCTAAATTTGGCGTACTGTTGCCAACTTTGCGACTTCGTTTACTGCCAACTCTTCAACAACTTAATAACTGTTTCAACCACCATTCACATTGAAATAAATTGAACCTGACCCAAAAATGACCCACTAATCGAAATTCCTTGAACATGTGACCTATCCCAATGGTCTTCTCGTAACCCAAAATGGTAGGATACAAAATTTAGTCACAATCGTTAAAGATGTTTTTAGATAAAATTAACTTGACCCGCAATGAGTCCAAAATGACCCACTAATCCAATCTTATCGAACATGTGACCTACCAAATTGTCTTCTCGTAACCCAAAATGGTAGGACACAAAATTTAGTCAAAATCGTTTGAACCGTTTTTAGATCAAATTAGTTTGGCCTGTAGTGAGCCAAAAAAAAACCACTAATCGAATTTTCTTGAACATGTGACTGAGCCCACTGGTCTTCTCGTAATCCAAACTGGTAGAGTAAACTGTGTTGAGCCGCCAGACGCCTACGGACGACCACCAGACATGTTAACTGCCGTTCCCAAGTTCTAAAGAACTTTCACTGAACACGACCGTGGGAGTTCCTGTATTCTCTACGAACAGTGTGGGGTGCCTCCACCTGCTGACCGCCTCCATTCTCTCAAGAGATTGGCGACATAGTTAACTGAGACTTGAAGTAGATCCGACCCTCTTTGGAAATCACTACATTCAGACTTGCGAACGGGCGGAGTCCCCCTACAGCTTCGGAGCCAAACACCCAAAAGGGAACCAGGTATGCCTTAAGTCGGGTTTACTCGATCCGTACTTGTTTTACCATAGCTCAATGGATGTGAAGATAGTCACAGACTCCTCCCGCAGTGGATTAATCCAAAATGATAGAATAAAAAAATAATCAAAATCATTTGAGCTGTTTTTAGGCCAAATTAGCTTGACCCTGGTCCGTTGCGACCCAAAATGACCTAGTAATAATATTTTCTGGAACAGTTGACCCAGCCCAATGGTCTTCTCGTACCCTAAAACGGTAGTATACAAAATTTAGTGAAAATTCGTTTCAGCGGTTTTTTACATAAATTTAATATTTCTACACACACCCGCAACATTTACTTGTACTATAATATATGATACGTGATGCCGATCATCACAGTTTTGTTAACACTTACTTTTGAAAATAAAGCTGGTATTTTTGTTTTATCGTCTAACTTGTTATGTTTTAATTTCATTTGAAAGTGTTTATGAAAATGTAATTAATCAAATATCTATATAATGTTTTGAACATTTAATCTACATTTCATAATCTAACACACGCTAATAATAATTTTAAGATAACTGATTTTAATGATCTAGTACAAAGGTTCCCAAATTTTTAGCCCGATGTACCATAATCTTGAAATTCGCAAACTTTTGCGAATTGGATAGTTTTTAAAACATAATTCATAAAAAACTTGAGGGAAAGAACTGTAATTCTTGATTCACATATTTGAAACTTCCAGAAGCTGATTTCTAATTTTAAAAAAAAAATAACAAAAAATAAAATAAAATAAAATAAAAATAATTTCATTTTTTTTTCGAAATTTAATTTCGAAACTACACATCTTTTGAAATTATTTTTTTAAAATAAATAAAAAATGTTACTTTTTTTTATAAAAATTTTAACAGAAATGGAGTTGTAGAAGCTACGAATAACTCCAAAATTACAGAGAGAGAGATGAGAATTTCAAAATTACAGCTCATTTCGCTAAACAAATTTTGAGTTTTTTTGGGAAGTCAGATGTGACGATTTCTTATGCAGATATCTGGTGAATTCAACAGAACATTTAATTATTTTGTATCTATCATTTATAAACTTGTATCTATCTTTTTAACATCCAAGTGGCATTTTTTAAATACTTTACGTGATTATGGAATGCCAACAACCGAAACATTTAATGGATCAAATAATAATAAATCACAATTACTTAAATTTTTATTTACAGGATTGAACAAGTTGGAAATTATACGTGAAACGTGATAAATGAGGTGCGTTCGTACTTTTATTATTTCTGTAAAGTAAATTATATCGTCTGTTATTATGATATGACTAATTTCCGTAATAAAATAAGTACATTTTAAGTTGGCAACATTTTATCTTTTGTTGATATTTATCATTTATCATACATGTCAGATAACTTGGCGATGCCCTTCACGATTAATCCTCGGAAACTGTTATAACAAAGACGTAACGATTTTTAAAAAATTCAAATTACTTAATAAATATTTTTTATTAATATATTTTTAAGTTTTGATTCGATTTTCGTAAAATTTGAAATGACTCGACAAAATTCTGCAACGATTATACATATTAAATTTCAAACAATTCGGTTAAGTAGTTTTTGCGCTGTTATATGCGGATAGACGAACAGATAGACGGACGGACCAGACGGCGATTATAGGTGCTACGTATTTATATAATTACGAATGCACCTAAAAAGTATAAGTAACATTCGGTGCTATACTTAAAAAGTAAATTAAAAAATACCATTTCTGTTATTGCATCTTCGATGCCAAATAATTAATATCAGCTTTGTATTTAGTTATTTTTACAAGAATGCAAAATGATCTGGAGTCATCTAAGAAGAGGTTTCTACTTCAGTTTTTAATATTATCTATTTCAGAAAATAATATGGCTTGCAAAAGAAATGTGAAAATGGCAACCGCCATTTTGAAAGTTCTTCGTGTATAGAAATACATTCCAAGTCATCCTAATTTTTCCATCCGCATTTTTTCTTATAGTACCTTATAATGTTTCCTTTACAATAACATACAAATCCTCTAATAATATGAAAATTGTTTGAGACAATATTTGGCTACATTGGGATTCATTAAACTGCATTTCAGTTTGTTCAATCTCTATCACAAATACACCAAATCTAACCAATTGAATTCATTCAAACTCAGCTAGTCTTAATTCATGTATTTTGAGCAACTTCACCATATTTTGATTTAGAATTTGAATCTATGCCGTGCCGTAAATAAACTGTTGCGGTTCACGTAAAGTCTGCGTGCTATGGCTTCCCCTTCCCTGATCGCTATGAATGCATTTCTAACGGCCTACCACAAACGGACTGTCAGATTACGTGACTGGAATGAAGTTAAAAGACACAACGGGAGTTAACATATTTAATATTTTAAATATATACATTTATTTTAATTTTTCTGTTAAAAGTTTTTAATAAAAAATTGTATTTTATTCCGCATTAAAAGGTCATGTGTTTCAGTTATTAAGGAATGTAACAACAAATTTACCATTATTAAATTAAATAAAATTACAATAAAAATAAAATGTTAAAATTTCAATTTAACATTAACAACAAATTTGAATAAAAGAAACAATGTTCGCGTTTTTTTTTTTTTTTTTTTTTTTTTTTTTTGCATATAGGGTTTAAAACCAAATTTAATGCCACTTTCAGAAATCATGACACATTGCAGTAGAAACAATATGCTGCAATCAGAATATAGATACATTAAATATTTGATGAACTATAAATATTTGTATGAAATGATTTTTAATTGCTCCTGCGCGAACGATAACAAAATGTATTTTGGATAATTTAGTAGCCAACTATATAAGGCAGCTTATATAAAAGGACCAATCATATATCGTGACAATTCAGAAATATATTAATGATATAGTGCACTGCATTTCAGTTGCTTTTCGAAAGTAGCTGAAAAATAAGGGATTTATCACAATATAGTCTTATTTATAAATATTTAGTTTTCATTTTTTATTGTATTATATTTATTTATTTATTTATTTTTGGAAGAATCACCAGAATGAGCGCATTCCGACACAAGAATAATTATCAAAATTGAAGCATCGTGTTCCAAAGCTATGCGTGAACTTACGTTAAACTCTAGATACTTTATTGGAAGTCAGATAATAAAAAATGGCAATTTGGGAAAAATCTATTTTTACCAAGAAACTTTTAGAAGAACAAAAGATTTTGAAAGTAACAAAGGATTTTGAAATGAGAAAATTAATCGTAAAGCTATTTTAAAATGTTATTAAGAATTTTATACTGCTTGCTTTCGGCGGAATCGGGTTCTGATGACACAAAGGTTTTCGGACTCGGGGAAGGTCAGATTTAAAATCGTCGTGCTCGGGCCACGAAAGCAAAGGCCGAACTCATCTCTGTTATAGACTGCCCTCATCTGGTTTGATGACTTTCTTTGGTATTGTTTTTTAGCACCATTGTTTGGCGATAAGCAATTTCGTATTGACACTCTCTTCGGACTGTGACGCAGGTCAGGATTACAGAAGTTTCAATATGTGGCTAGCAACTTTATATTACATCTAGAAAATATTTATCGCGTCTAATCAATCCTTTTATTGGTGACCATTTGTAATATTGACTTCGTCAAAGCATAAAAGCTTCTTGCAGATATTCAGATCTAGATAGAGAAAGACACAGAATTTCATTTAGATTCCTGAAAGATAGATTAACTGCATAACTTGATAAATTAACTGCAACCATTTAATTGTGAATCAGGAGGTATTTTTTTTTATGATTCCCATATGGTTACATTAACACTAAATTCGTTGGAGGAATGTAGAAGTCTCATTACTAACTTATAATCAGCTGTGTTTGTTCAATTTTATGTGGCAGTTTACATGTTTCATCATTCATGTAGAGAAAATGGGGTGACGAATCTAATTCAATTATTCGTGATTGTAAAGAAGAATATTTTTAAACCGGATTTTTTTTTATTTAAATGGACAAGCTATGTCTGTATTCCTATTGTTTTTATTTATTTATTTCATATATTTTGATGTAATTTTATATGTGTATTCATATTATGTAAACCAGAAATCAAATTTTGAAATACGCTTATTTCTGATAGTTCGATCCATCATAAATCCAGTTTGACGGCCTGTTTAAATCTACAAGCATTTTAAAAAAGATAATCTTAGGAACACAAATGACTATTTTTTCTGTGTTAAAAGGATGAACTCATATCGTGAAGATAAAATGAGAAAAAAAGGATGCAGAGCTTTACAGATATTTGCTACCAAATTCAAACCTTTACACCGCAAGTATAGAATGGATTTCTCCTTTTTATACCTGCGCGAAAGTGTTATTTATTGAAAGCCATTTGATAGATATCAGGTAACTAATATTTGAAAGAAAAAATCAGACAATGTTACAAAACAATTCACTGTTGTTAGTAATCTGGTTAGAATCTTTTCGAATATTCCATAAAATAATTTCCAATGTAAAAATACAAAAGAAAATTTTGTTTTTCCTACTTGAATCACTGGACTTGATGGAATGCAATCGGAATGTAAAACAGAGGAATCTTTCCTTAAATAGATGAATATGAATGGAAAGAGATAAATTTTACAAATAACACAACCAAAGATATAAATGAGGTAAATGAACTCTAATAATAGATGTAGGTCTTAGCAAACAAATTCTTAATTATAACATCAAAGTTAACTATTTTATTCATCATAAATAAATTGCTTTCTCTTTATTGAAAATATAGTCATTATAAAAAAGAGTTTTAAAATAAATAAATTTTAAAAAAATAAAGAAAGTATATAGAGATGACAGAAATAACACAATAAAAAATATAATTATTTGAACATCCGAAGTAAGTTTAAAAAACATTTTATTCACTTCTGTTTCTTTAAAATACGTCTTTTCGTGTTCCTTATAGGTATAGATATTATAAAAACATATCTATATATATATTTGTCTTACGTGGCGCGGAAATAGGGCTGAATTTCTACCTTATCGTTGGCAACAATCGTAGTTTCCAGAGCTCAGACCTTTGAACAGACAAGATTGTGTTAGCCCCGCCCTCAATATGGCGGAAAGTGTCAGAGCAGTGAAACTGAAGCTAGCAATTATTAAAAATAAAATAATATGAACGTAATCCAAAGCGTCTGAGATGATTCCTCATTTTAATTATGAGAAATAGTGTTAATTTCAAATGAATTCATTTTTTTTTCAAATTAATTCATTTAGAATTTATTTACGAATTTCACCCACACAAAAAATCGGAGATAATAAAATATAAACTTTCTAGAATGCCCTGCTGCCATCTGTTGCCGTTTTATTGAAGTAAAAATAATTTATTTTGCAGAAATCTATAACCAATTAGAATAATAAAATGTTGAACGAAATTTAAACAATCATTGATGATAAACTATCTTCCTACCACGTAGTGTTTTTTTAATGAATTTAAGCCGTGCTGTGCTGTACAATATTATAGGTGCTAATTATGTTTCCAAGATCCTCTTTTCATAGTATTTAAATTATTTATATGTCCATTAGTAGCATCAACTAAATGCATTTTTAGTTGTGTTTTCAACGGAGTTTTCAATTACTTTTTTACATAAAAAAAATTGTCAATTTCATATGTCTAAATGATTTATTGTAGTACTTATTCCGGCTATAATTACTGGAAAAATAAAATGAGGCGAGCGAGCAAAGCGAGCTGTGACCGCGTAGCGGTCTCAATGTGAATTGCCTTGCAATTCACTGGGTGTTGGCGAGCGCTAACGAGTAGGGGGCTGAGCCCCCTAGTTTCAAATAATATTCCTTTGAAATTTTCTAATGGAAGGTACAAGTACTGAGTTTTAAATAAAAAGTCCGAAGACGGGACACGACACAAAGTACACTGTTAAAACTACAGGTGACACATGGCACCTCCAAGGGGTGAACAGCTTGTCTGACTGGTGACACCCCTTGGGGAACCAAAACGGCACCCTTAACTAGGGTGAAAGGATGGCACCCCTAACCTAGGGTGCCCCAGGAGGTGAAAGGATGTCTCCCTAAGGGAGAATAATGGCACCCCTAACCTAGGGTGCCCCAGGAGGTGAAAGGATGGCACCCTAAGGGAGAATAATGGCACCCCTAACCTAGGGTGCCCCAGGAGGTGAAAGGATGGCACCTTAAGGGAGAATAACGGCACCCCTAATCTAGGGTGCCCCAGGGAGTGAAAGGATGGCACCCCAAGGGAGAATAATGGCACCCCTATTCCAGGGTGCCCCAGGAGGTGAAAGGATGGCACCACAAGGGAGAATAATGGCACCCCCAATCATGGGTGCCTCAGGAGGAGAAAAGCTGGTACCTCAGGGGAGAATAATGGCACCCTTTATCCAGGGTACCCCCAGGGGTGAAATGAGTGCTCCTTTATTCCAGGGTGATCCAGGGGGTGAAAGGACAGCAACTCTGGGAAGAATAATGGCACCCCCCCCCCCCTTGTCTAGCAATTGCAATGGTTTGAATCATGAAATACAAGGTGTTAACCCATTTTCAAATTTAATTCAGTAGAGAAAATGATCAGGATCACTCAATATTGTAATTTAACGCATTTGACCACTTTTGAGTCTCTCTCTTTTTTTTAATGATTGATGGAATATCGTATTTTTAAACTCATTTTATGTAAAAATTACCAGCTGTGCAAAAAAACTGTAACATATTTCTGTAACTATAAGAGAGATAATGCAAATTACAAAAATAATCATAGAAATGCAGAGAATTTGAACACTTTCATCTACATGGAGAGTATTTTAAGAAAAATTCAATTTTAACTTTTGTACAGTCCCTGTATTCTAAAATGTCTTATCACAAAAGTAATCACTATTACACCTTAGTCATACCCAAAAGGTTTTGCTTGAATACCTCCAAAAATCATAGAGTTAAAGTCAAATATTGTGACTTATTTAACTTTGCCACACACTTTGAAGATTGATCTCTGATTTCATGGTTGGAACTTCTTGGCAAAATGAAATAAGTCACGATTTTTGACTCTCTATAACTCTGATTTTTGGATCAAACTTTTTTAGGTATGAATAAGAATGGAACAGAACTTATTTTTGTGATTGGGCATTTTTTGATACAGGAACAGTACAAAAATTTGTATTTTTCTCCCCCAAAATGAGAAAAAATACAATTGGAATTTTTCTAAATTATCTACCTTCTTATGAATATTTTTGCAATTTATCTGTCTCTTATAATTTCAGAAATAAACAGTGTTACTACCTTTTTTGACACCCAGTATGTTGCTTGACATATATTTTCATTATTTTATATATAGGGCAGCTGAAAAGTATAGGCACACAAAAAAATGCTATATCCTGAAAAATATAGGCTATATTTTAATGCAACAAAACAAAAATATAATAAATAACTATATTTTGATAAATTGTTCACCATTCATTTTTACAAGTTTACAAGTTTTTTTTTTTTTTAAACGAAGGATCACATAATTTACAGTGTGCTGCAGGTAACTCTGATTTAAATCGTCCCATGCCTTGATAATTCCGTACTACATACCATGCAAACTGGAGATTTTTTTTGCTCTTTAACGTTTCTACAGAAGTCGAGTGGGTTAAGATCTGATTGTTCGAAGGATCGAAGGCAATACATCCATTGTTAAATATCCACAGAGATGGGTGTTGAAGGCCAATGTTGTTTTTGTTCCATGTGAAGACCCTAATTCTACTGAAAGATTCCATTAGGATTATATTGCATCCATGAGGCCAACACATCGTCTTGCTACATTTTAGCATTAATCTTTACAGTTTTTATCGATAAAAATTAAAAAGGTGTTTTTCCGTGATGGTAAGTCTTGCCCAAACTATTAATCCTTTGAAAAAAATGCCATAGTGTGATTTATTTTTTTTTTGTATCGAACATTGGACATAACAATTGCTGATTGATGATTTTTATGGTTGTGTACCTTCCCGATGGTTAAGAATTTCTTGTAATAGAAAAATTTAAATAAGCATGATTTCTCAGATTTTAGTTGTGAAATATCAATGTCAAATAACGCACCCATCCCATACTACTTTGTATGTATTTCTACTTTTAAAAAAATGTAAAACACAAATTAGAGATGAATATACATAATAAATGCTGTAACTTTTAAATTCGTATAAAAATTTTCCAGAAAGTTAGCCATCAAGCTATGAAATGACCTATAGAAAATAAGATAATTTTATAGTTGTGGTAAAATCAGTTAATAATAAAAGTTAATTTTTATGTGTTGAAGGCAACGGGGGAGGGGATTTACATATTAAACACTTTATCTTACTAAAACCAAATAAAAACTGGCTTTCTATAAGTATGAAACCTGATTAAACTACAATATTTGGATTCCTGAAAAACTTAATACTTTTATATGCATACAGAACAGATAATCAAGCAATTATGTCCACAGAGAGAAAATTTGAACTTTTAGATACAACCAAGGATAAGCCTAGTTAAAAAAAAAAAATTCCAGAGACTAACAGTACATCAGAAAAAAAAATTAGCAAATAAATGAATCTTTGGTTACCAATTATGGTGTAGTATTTAAAAACATTCACAAATCATACATGCTTTTTTTTCTGGTGGGGGGGGGGAGGGGGAGGAAGGAAGCACAAAAATTTTTGCTCTTGAAGTGTATGCTGCAGGGGGCAAAATGTATGTTAAAATACAAATGAAAGCATTTGTTAAATAAAAATTAAAATAAAAGATAGCTAGGCATGAAAAATTGACAACTAGGCATAATTTTGTGATCATGAAATGCAATAATTTAGTTGCATTTGACGACTAACGACTGCTAATTTCGAACCCTGTATCCACATCAAGACACTTTCTGCCAAATTTTTTGTTTTGACTTATTACATATGAAACTTTAGTCCACAGGGTAAATATAATGAAATGAATAAAACACTGAATAAAAAAAACCTTTTAGTTAAAATAATATATTTTTATTATAAACACCAAAAATAAATTAGATCATATTAAACAAGGATTTTACACTACGTGGAACTGGTGCCACTGAAAAAATTTTAAAGACATATGTGTCCAAAAATGTTTAAAATTTAAACTGACTTTTGCTGTACCCCACATCAAACAGTCAAAACAAAGTATAATATAATGTGACCGCTTTAATAAAATCTTCAGTTTTTGTGACTAGCTGCTTATCTAAATATATTTCATAGGGTGAGTCGTTGAGAACATTGCTTGACTTGCGGTGAACAATCACAGGCTGGAACACAGAAATTTCTACACCTTCTTCAAGATATAGTGAGGGAAACTTTTCCTGCAGCAGGCATGGCAACACAAGTATAGCAAATGCAAGTTCACTATCTGAAATAATAATAACTTTATTAAGGAAAACACACAACAGACAGTCCAATTAAAGTGTATCACCAAAGCACAGCAAAAACAGATAGATGAACAAAAAAAAAAAGATTTAAAATTAAACAAGTTGGAAATTGTACGTCAAACGTGACAAATGAGGTGCGTTTGTACTATAGCTAGTTATATAAATATTCATATCTTGATGGTTTTTAATTCTGTGAAATAAATTATATCGTCTGCAGATTAACTTCTGTCATAAAATAAGTATCTCGGTCGCTTGAGCATTAAACCTCTGAAGCTCCTCTAACAAGAACGAACCAAATTGTTTTTTTAAGTCAAATTTCTTAATAAATAATTTTATTAATATTTCCTAAAGTTTTGATTCGATTTTCATAAAATTTGAAATGTCTCGACAAAATTCTGCAAAGGTAATATATCTTAAATTTTAAACCATTTGGTTGGGTATTTTTTGCGTTGTTATATGCGGACGGACGGACAGACCAGACGATGACAATAGGTGCTACGCATTTATATAGCACCTAAAAAGAAATTATTCATGGTGTTTACAGTGCTAAAAATTAAAATTCATGACTTGTTTAGCTTACAGACTATCAAAGCCTGACAGCTAATGTGCCTGCAGGTTCCGTATGTATGTATTGCAATAACGCTTGATAGAAATATCAGATTTGCTTTAAATTTTGCATATAGGTTCATTCGAATAAGGCGCTTCACTGATTAGTTTAGGGGGTTCATTGGTTAAAGTATAAAGGGGGAATGGAGGTCTAATCCCCCCCCCTAATTTATTGTTGATTTCTTTATTTTTTGAGGGGCATTATTCTTTGAAATAAGAGTATAATATACAATTAGTGTGAATAGCCTGTTAGCTCAATGCCATCAGTTTAACTGGACACTTTTTTTTTCATAGCCTATTTCCGAACTTCACAAGAACATTATTGTGCTGTCCTCTAAAAAAAACCCATTTTTTTAAATTTTCTCTATAACGTCTAATAAAGAATTTATAAAAATTGAACATGGCCAAATAATTACAGCTTGTTCTGATTAAGATTTTAATGTTGAGCATTAAAAAAAAAACACTTTTCCAAAAAATGCCCTATGTTACCGAAAACAACCTACACCTCAGCTGAAAATGAAGCATTTTATTACACATTAATGATTTAACATAAAAAATAAAATAAAATTTTATGTAGATAATTCTAAAATTCTATTATAAAAAGAAAATCTGTAAAAATTAAGCTATTGTTTTGCCAGAATTCTGCAATTGTTAATTTAAATTATTTTTAAACTAAATAAGCACTCCCTAGTATTTTTAACTTTTTTATTATTCTAATGGTGCATAAAAACATAATAAAACAAAAAAAAATTGACTTTAGCAAAATATTTGGTGCAATACTAGGTTTTTTTTTTTTTTTTTTTTTTTTTTTTTTTTTAAGGAAACATTTTAGTGTGGTTTTTTTTTTTAGAGAAGAGCACAGTACATGACCAACTAATGCTTGTCTCTCAGATATTCTTTTTCTGTGTTATTATTAAAAGTTTAAAAATTATTGACATTATTAACCATATTTACAAAATATTATATTTTGCAACAGGGTGTCTATTCCACATCAGCAATGAATTTCCCTAACATTTCCAAGTTTTCCTTACCAATTCAAAAAAACTCCAGGTATAGAGATTCTGTAACATTACACACTCAAAAAATTCGAAGTTGTGAATTTGAGAGTGGAACTTTCACAACTGATTCTGAAGCACAAATTACTGATTTGTTATTTGTTGAACATTTTACATGCTAAACATTTTACAGATACACACTTTTAGCATCAGGTTCTATCCATTTTGTCAAATCAGTATGAAATTCATTATCACATCAGTCACAGTTAAATACAGATTGCTTTGACATACTTTAATAGAAATAATAAATATTTAATAAATTAAGCTAACAAATGTTCAGTTCCCAAACAAAGATAAGTAAGCAGAGTGTAACACCTAATCCATCCTACACCGTTCAGTAGAAAGTTCCAGTGAATCTTGAACTGAAAACCTCTCAGTTACAAAGGAAGACTGAAAGGGGACAGACAAAATTATTTGCACGAGAGGTTGAAATACTCGTTACAGTGCTTATGAAGAGTAAAGTTTGATTTTAATGGTGCTTCAATTTCAAATCCTCAGTTTTATAAGAAACATTTTCCTCTTTTTTACTTGAAAGTTAAAAAATTTCTAACTTTTTCTCAGAATTTCCAAATTTCCCTGAAATTTGTCCCCCCAAAAAATTTCAGAAATGATAAATTACCCAGACTTTTACAGTCCATATAAATTTCCCTGACTTTTCCAGGTTATCCAGGTGGCTAGACACCTTGTTTGCAATATCTATAAAACTAATCCACTTTAGCACTAATGCATTTAGGGAGGGGAGAGGGAAGATATTTATATAAAATATATTTTTTTGTGAAAATCAATTGAATGAAAGTTGAATTTTCAAAACAAATGCTAACATTGATTTTTAGAGTAGAATGAACAACAATTAAAGTGATCTAAAATGAACATATCAACAGGGGCAATACGTTTTTAAAACAATTGTAGTATGCATATTATGGTAAATTTTGCATGAGAAAATCAAATTGAGTCACATTCCAGATATTTTGTTTAATTAAACTCGTGGATTATTTCCAGAGAATAGGTATTCTAAAATGCTTTTTTTTTCACCTGTGGGTTACAGGATTATATATTTTATATATCACTCCATAAAGTATTGTCTGGAACAATTAAAGCAGGTCTGATAACACTGAAAATTCCACACCTCAGGGTTGATAAAAATCATGATTCTTTTTTATATATAAAAAAAAATAATATTCGATTTAAAGCAGATTTTTTGTTATATTTCTGTATATATGCCCGAAATTATACATTTTTTCTTTATATATATTTATTAGATCAGGGACTAACTGAATATAAAGTTTTATTAAATTCCGTGCAGTAGCTCTTGAGATAGAGCTTCCACAAAATTTGTGTCACATACATACAGACTCACAGACAGACATTTTCTAAAAACAGTCAAATTGTGTTCAGGACCTTCTAAGACATATAAATCCGTCGAAAATTTTCATGAATCCAATACTTTCTTCTTGTAAAGATAGAAGAAAGTAAAAATAAACGTCTTAAAAGTGAGTGATATTAGTCAGTATTTTACTTTGTATCTATAATTGTAAACTTTTTTTTAATGTTGGGTTTTTTTTTTTCATAAAATAATGAGCTATATCTTTTATTACATACATTTTTTTAAACAATTATTTCATTACATGCTAATTGCATTTAAATAATCAAATATAAACGATGAACTTTATCCTTATTCCAATAATAATCTATCTAAATAAGAAAAGCAGATTAAATCAAAGATTTAAAAAAAAAAAAATTAATCACGATTTAAATTGGGACAAACAACTCGGCACCCCCTCACTTGCTGAGGTGAACGACTAAAAACTTTAAACACACTTTTACCTTCTGTGCATGTACATTCTGCCTGTGCTGTTAGCAGCTGTGATAATCCTCTGTTTTTCGATTTTCGTTTTTGTGCCAGTTGTGAAAGACTATTCTTCTTAACGACTAGAAACTCTCTCAAAACAGCTTCAGATATTCTTAAGCGTTTGGCTTCATTCAGTAACTAAAAAAAAAGGGGGAAAAAGTTGCCTAATTTTTCAAGCTGTTTGTAAAATGACTACAAATGACTTGTGACAAATGACAAATGAATGTAAAATGACTACAAAATAAATTTGCAGTTATTGTAACTGAATATACCTCATTAGTTTGTTGTAGTGGGGGAAAACATGTTAAAGTTTCAGTCACAGAATGGGTTGTTATGTACTTAGCCCTGTGTAGAAAAGTTCGATCCATTTTGTCCCGTATTATGTCATCATTTTGATGGCGTTTCTTGCACTCTTCTTGTAAAGCTTTAATATGGATGTTTACTGAGAAGTCATCCTCTTCATATTCACTTGATTGTTGAACCTGTGAGTAAAGGAAAATAACTCTGTGATGTAATAAACAAACAACATATTTGTTATAAAACAAATGTAACATACCAATGAATGAAATGTTGTAACATCAGGCTTTCAAATGACTTTTAATGATGGATAAAAAGTAGGGCCAAAAAGCAAGTTCTGTTAGCACACTTACAATCAAATTAATATTTTTCTTTCAAACTTCTTATCAATTTTTGAATTTATTAAAAAAAATATGGTATTTAATTAAAATGTTGATTTATATTGCTAATTAAAAAAAATAATTTAACCAAAATGAGTCTTTTAAAGGACCCTCCAAAATTTTTTTCATTTCAAAACAGGAAGGACCTTCCACAATTTTCTTTATTTCAAAACTAGACCCTTCACAAAACTTTTCTTCTTCATCTTAAAAATAGACTTCAATAGAAAACATTTCCTTCTTGAAACTGAATCTTTCACAAATTTTAATCATTTAAAACTAAAATCTGACTGTCACTTTAACATATATAAGAAAGATATATGCATGTTTTACATACTTATCTTATTGTTATGTTATATATCTTATTAGAAAACAATAAATTCTACTTGTAGACATGACATAATGCTAAAATAGCAAGCAAACTCAGAATTAAATGATTGTTAAATACTTTCAGAAAATTAAATATTGTTTTTACTATTAGATTTCAGTAAAAATTAAAAAGATATTTAATTAAAAAATAAACAACAATGGAAAAAAAATAGAAAAACCATGGAGGATCTTGGGAATTATTGCCCAAATTTTAATTAGGGATGCACCGAATAGTGATTTTGGCTGAATAACGAATATTTGGCTGGCCGAGTACTAGGGATGTAACGAATATTCATTTGGCCACTATTCGGTATTCAGCCCTTTTGCCGAATGTTCGGCATGGCCGAATATTGAACCGAATATTTGGCCGAATACCTGTAGCCAAATATAATTTGATATTTTGCCAAATAGTTGCATATTTGGCCGAATATTCTAAGATATTTGGTTAAAAATAAAATCAAAACAAAATGTGATTTTAAATATTTTCAACAAACAATATTAAAAATTATATCTAAATACATTAATTATTATAAGAAAAAGAAATTCTAATACTTATACAATTTTAAAGCTTCATGACAACTTATAAATAACTGTATATAATGATATTACATAAATAAAACTATTTTTCTTGCTGCATATTTAGGCATCATGTGAATTTAAGTAAGTATTGCAACATTAATTTATTTTACATTAAAATGCAAAATATATACTGCATTTAAAGTTTTAATCTCTTCAGTGAATTTAAAAATATTAACTTTATATCTATTTTTGGTACTTTTCGGTTAGCCGGGCGCCAGTGATATATGTACATATATAAATACATATGTATATACATATGTATATATATATACATACATATATGTATACGTAGATATGTGTATATGTATATACATATGTATTTATATATGTACATATATCACTGGTGCCCGGCTAACCGAAAAGTACCCTATTTTTTTTTTTTATCTGATTTATAATGATGTTAACAGTTTCTTAAACAATAAAATTCATAAATATTAAAAATAAATATTTTACTGTCTTGTAAAAATGTTTAATCTTTCACAAATTAAATCATTTTTCTAGTTTAGTTTTACTTTTAAATAAACAATTTTTAATAAATATAGGACTATATAATTACTTTATTAATTAAAAATTAAACATTAGATGTTGATTAAACGAACTAATGAGTTTGATACATTGAAAAGAAAAAAATACTATTACCTATACTGAAAAAGCATTTAATGAGTTGCTTCAAAATAACAGGGGTAACAAAATAATTTATCACTGTAAAGCCTGAAATTGTGATGCAAAAATAATAATTTTTCAGCATTTTCAAGAAGTCTGTTTCGTTTGGTTTCATATATATATTACCAGCTTCAAAAAACAAACGTTCACTATATACTGTGCTTGCAGGAGCTGAAAGATGATTTCTTGCTAAATTAGCAAGCCTTGGAAAGTTTTCTGTATTTGTTTTTCACCAGTTAAATGGACACTCTGTCCTAGCTATTAAATGTTTATCAAAATAGCAATCTACCTCTCTTAATTTATCTGCTGTATCATTAACTTTACTTGACAAATTTGGCAGTGATGCTTTCATATTTTTTATTTCTGTAAAGCAATCCCAAAATGAAAATGAAATTATATTTTAAGAAAATAACCCTTTTCTTGACATACAGAATGTAAATTTACTAAGTTTGAGTTGCATGAGAAAGGATATAAAAAGACAGAGGACACATGCAAGTTCTTATTTTTGGGGGTTAAATGATTTTACTAAAATAAAAAAAGTTAGAAATTGTACGTCAAACGTGACAAATGAGGTGCGTTCGTACTATAGCTAGTTATATAAAAATTCAGATCCTGATGATTTTTAATTCTGTGAAATGAATTATATCGTCTGCAGATTAATTTCTGTCATAAAATAAGTATCTCGGTCGCTTGAGCATTAAACCTCTGAAGCTCCTCTGATAAGAAAGAACCAAATTGTTTTTTTAAGTCAAATTTCTTAATAAATAATTTTATTAATATTTCCTAAAGTTTTGATTCGATTTTTATAAAATTTGAAATGTCTCGACAAAATTCTGCAAAGATAATATATCTTAAATTTCAAACCATTCGGTTGGGTCGTTTTTGCGTTGTTATATGCGGACGGACGGACAGACAGATGGATCAAGCGACAATAGGTGCTACTTATTTATATAATTACGAACGCATATAAAAAGGGTACTTTTCAGTGAGTCGGGCACCAGTGATT
Organism: Maratus michaelseni; assembly: GCA_963931845.1. Classification (NCBI taxonomy): domain Eukaryota; kingdom Metazoa; phylum Arthropoda; class Arachnida; order Araneae; family Salticidae; genus Maratus; species Maratus michaelseni. The sequence goes on along the minus strand of OZ007589.1, from coordinate 182,907,609 downwards.
TATATACATGTATATATACACACATATATATATATAGATAGATACACATATATCTACATACACATATATATACATACACATATATATACATACATATATGTACACACATATATGTATGAACAGGGCTTTACAAATTTGATAAAATCTGGTAGCCAGCAAAAAATTCTTGTCGCCAATAAAAAAATATCACCCCCCCCCCCCTCTCCCAAGTCATTTATTTTCAAACTGCACAAAAGTTTTTTATGATGAATTAATTGAAAAACAAATTAAAAAGCATAGTTTAGTATAGTTACATAATTTAGAAAGATAAAACAAACTAAGTTTTCTAATGAAACTTATAAAAGTCACATAATCTCTGGCAAAAAAAAAATAAATAAATAAATAAAATAAAAAAGGCTTAACTAATCGGCATGTTCGAGAAATGCTGATTTCCGAATGATACAAATGTCAAGATAGTTGATTTCTACAAATTCTATATCTGATGAAGGGGCATTGATGAAATAGTGAAGCAGAAAATTATTTTTTGTTTGTTTTCCGGTCGAAGTCCGTGATAAAATTCTGATTTTATTATTTTAAAATTTGCATTTGATGAACTTATTTTTTCTAAATTAAAAATAAAAGTCAAAAATATATTTTGTTTAAAGATAAAAAAAAACTTAGTCACCATATAGAAAAACCTGGTCGCCAGTGGCGACCGCATTTGTTAAGCCCTGTGTATGAATATACATATGTATATGTACATATATCACTGGCTCTCGGCTAACCGAAAAGTACCAAAAAAAGTTTCATTTTTTACAGAGGTAATGAGTTTCTATTTTAGGTAAAAAAAATATAAATTACTAGAACTATCTATGGATTAAAAAAAGATATGAATTAAATTATTAATAACATTTTTGAAAATCAAATGTTATCTTATTGGCATCAAAGTATTTCAAATATTACAAAAAATACATTCAGCTGTTATGATTTTTGAATAAACTCAAAACAAAAAAATTATTTCAATTAGTTCTTAATTTAATTTTTGATTTTAAAATTGAAAAAATAAATAAACAATTAAAATAATTTTTTTTAAGTCAGTATTCGGCCTAAAATTTGGCCAAATATTCGGTATTCGGCCAAATCACTATTCGTTACATCCCTACCGAGTACTTTTATCTTTCACAGTTTACAGGTATAAAAATTTTAAATTTTAAAACAATATTTCATAATATTTAACACACATACTTTCATTTTAATAAACAAGACCTTTTTCTGCAAGCAAACTTGACACTAAAAGAATCTGTGCACTGAGTTATTATTTAAGACAAGAATAGTTTTAAAACTTTTAATTAATAAAACTTTCAATATCATGGCTTCTTTTGTGAATTAAAACAAATGAATAAAACGTTATATTCAATAACAAATATTTTAAAATCAAAGAGAAATTTTGAAGGAATTGTGACAAAAATTATCTGTCATATATTGTTTGTTTGTACTAAGACTAAAAGTAAAAAATAATTATATAATACAGTCACCATTTGATAGATTGTATTATCAAGAGGCAAAGAATGATGGTCCTGTTCCTTTTGATATAACAAGGAAAATTTTAAATGTGCACCAAAGAGGGGATGCACCTGGGATGAGCTATCATTTTAAATGTTGTAAATATACAGGTTATTCCTAAAATCTTTTAACAAACTTTCAGGTGATATAATGTATTCAAGACAAACATTATTTGAAGAAACCTCTCAATCCACTTATTCCATTAAAAATACAGGATGTGTCACTACAAGAGAAACTGCATTTTCGTTCACAACCTTAACAATAATGAAGATATTTTAGCGAGATTTGCATCATATTAATATTTTTTGTATAAAATGTGATAATATCATTGGAAGTGACAAAGTTGGCCAGTGAGACAGTATAAGTACTGTTGGCTGCATTCTGAAAAAAGGAATGTCTAGCTCGGTGTTGTTTAGATCAAACAATTAATCAGACATAATTTTTTTAATTAAACAATTACCTTCATACGCTTTACGGATCTTAATGAATCATCCAGGCCATTCTCTGTATTAGATGGAGTTCTGTCCCTTTTTTTCCCATATTTATCTTTCATTCTCTCCAGCTCATCAGTATTGCAAAGCTCTGCATTTCGAGAGCGATGTTTCTTAAATTTATCCCTTAATCTTAACACCCAGCTGTCCTGCAATATAATTCAGAGAAGATTATTTGTAGCCGAAATGCTTTTTACATGAAACTTATTTCTTAAAATTCATAAATGTTTACATGGGGTTGGGCATTGACAAACTGCTTGTCCTTGAGAATCGGATGCTTTTCCACCAATGCTCGCGATGTCTCTTGAAACATTTGGGATGTTGGGTAACTGTAAAACATGATATTCTCAATGATACAATTGCTGACTATTAATCATCATTATTTATTAACAATATAAATATAACACTAATAACAGACCAAAGCATTATGCCTGATAACAAACATTCAACATGCCACCTACACATTTTTTTCCAGATGTTGCCAACTCACCAGAGGTGGAGAATTACCACTGGCAAGTGCACTTTTAGGTAGTCTTAAAAAACACAGGCTATAGAAAATATAACAGAACTGCATATTTTAATTTTTAGCCATATATTGCATCTCTCCCAATTGCCAGTGTAAACTGGCACCAAATTCTATTCTACATTAAACTTTTTCTGTTGTATACGTTTCTTAAGTTTATATATATTTTTTTTAATTAAGAAATATTGAAAGATTTAAGAAAATGTTAGTACAAAAATGCACTTTAGTAATGAATTATTTTTGAAGCCATGTTGTACATTTTGAACTGTATGTTGTATTTTCTGGCTTGTAAAATAAATCCTTGGCTAGTAAGATTTTATGAAAATTCCCCTTCCCTGCTTACAGGGCTCAATCCAGGCAAAATTTGGGGCCTATTTAGGGCCGCTTCACAAAAATCAATTTAATAAAATGGGCGGCCCCTTCACAAAAATCAATTTAACAAAATGACTCCCTTCACAAAAATCAATTTAATAAAATGGGCGGTCCCTTCACAAAAATCAATTTAACAAAATGGGCCCCTTCACAAAAATCAATTTAACAAAATAGGTCCCTTCACAAAAATCAATTTAACAAAATGGGTCCCTTCACAAAAATCAATTTAACAAAATGGGTCCCTTCACAAAAATCAATTTAACAAAATGGTCCCTTCACAAAAATCAATTTAACAAAATGGGCCCCTTCACAAAAATCCATTCCATAAAAACTTGCTATTTATAATTTATTTATTGTTTTGTGATGTATTAAAATGTGTAATTTGTAAACAAAGAAGTTCACCAAAGAAGAAAACTTCACCAAAAGGATTTAAAAAAGTTTGTTTATAAATGCTTGGTTCGAATTTGATTAACTGGATTTCAACTTCCGTTACAACATGTTATTTTTCACAAAAATATAATAAATTTCACAAAAATAACCTTTATTTTTCACAAAATGGGCCCCAAGAAAAAAAAACCTGCATCGACCCTTGGCTTATCACATAAAACTCTTACAATGCAAATCCAATTCTATATCAATATATATGTCACAGTAACTTATTGAATAAAAGTAATTTGTAAACATTAGCATTATCCACAAGTGCAGTAAAATGGTATAGTGCACTTACTAGCCATAGCGAAGCAAATCATCAAATAACGCATCTATAACACCACGCCGACACTTTGCTTCCTTGCATAGTGGACTACGTGTATCGAGCATGGTCTGCAACCACATTGGGAACTGCGGCAACTTGTAAACATAAGGAAAGTCTTCACTGCAAGAAACCAGAATATGCAAGATCAGTGTTGATTTCAACATAGTTAAGTATGTAAAAAAGTTTGAAAGTGAAATTTATGATTTTCATAAAACAAGGTAAAATTCATATGCAATGTCATATGAGAGGGAGTGGTGGAGGTTACTGTTTTGTGACGGATTGTGTAAAGTGGTATTAGGGTGTGTTTATGGTTTTATAACATCCAAAAACCAATACCTATTACAGGGAAATTAATTAATCAAAACAGTCAAAATCTTCCACTGTTTGCATTGCTACTCATTCGGCAATAATATAATAAACCATTTTTAAATTTCTCAGTTTAAATACTATTTTTGGAGCATGTGTTTTATTCAATTTTTTTATTGAAAGTACTTTTTGGTAAGATGTTGGATTTTGTAATTCTATAACAATTTTGAAGAGAATTTGAATGTCTAAAACTTTAGTTAAAATATTCTAATGTATGTGTGTGTGTGTGTGTAGAAGGGGGAAGGGATAATGAAAATTTTGGACATCCTATAAAGGGAGAGTTAATTATCTTAAAAGGTACTTCTTTAAATGACATCATATGTGAACAACCACAAAGGAAAAATATATATAGTTTAAAATAATAGTTGTCATCTATAAATATATATATTTATAGATAATAGATAATACATAATACAATTATCTGATTATCTGTAAATGTATATTATGTAATGTATGCATATTTGTACTAATGTAAATCTATTTCGGTAAATATAAATATTCATATTTCTGAAAAAGGTTAATAATTCCGATATTTTTTATGAACTATCACATATTAAATAGCATTTCATGTTTAAATTCATGAGTGCATTTAAATTTAAAATATAACATATGACTAATGAGTACCTATTTTAGATAAAATGTTTCTTAATTACTTTCCTGTAGATAAAATTATGCTATCATAACTTAGATGTAATAAAAGTTGTTTTATTATTAGCATCAAGGTGAAATATTAGAAGAAATAAATCAAGCTATTAAAAATTTTAAACTCATAAATAAAACATCCATTTGTGTTTAATTATTTTTCTATTTTAAAAATATATGTATGTATCTCGTTAACATTTTCCATTTTAAAAAAAACTATCACCAAACAATAGGATTAAATGTCAAACGTGCATGATAGTGACATCAAATGCGTTTGGTATTTCACCAAATGATTTTTAATTCGACATTTATCTGTATTTTTAATAGTGTTTTGCTGACTTAAGTATTTTGTTAGTTAAAATAACATTTATGTCATTAAACAGTGATATCATGCAATTTATAGAAAAAGCATTGAAAAAATGTTCTGATGCACAGTTAAGTATAATAAACAAGTTCCAAATGGCATCACAAACATTTATCCACCAACTGAGAAGGATAATTAAGAAAAATTGATGAAAAAAGAACATTTAAAAAAAATGATTTGAATGAATATTTATGATTTAAAAATTAAATCACGTTTTGCCCCCCCCCAAAAAAAAAAAAAAAATCTTGTTAAATACTCCAAACATCACATAAAACAAACTTTTGAGGAAATTTGGTATTGGACATAAACTTGTCAAAATACTTGTTAAAAAAATTTATATAAAGTATCACTTAAGCACAATATCTAGTTATTAAAGCAATTAAAACGTGAAAAGTAGACTTACAGATTCATTTGTTCAGAAGGTTGTTCATCCTGCGAGTATTCTTTAAGCGTAGTCCATGATGTTGAATTTTCAGTTGGTGTGCTGCAACGCAATCCCATATTTGACGGTGGTGGTGCAGACAATGAAGACGAATCTAGTTCTTGAAGATCAAGTTGTTGAACGCTGTGACAAACAAAACAAAACATTGAAAAATAGGCTCAGCTGTAACACACCTGCCAAATAAAATGTTCCAGATAACCACTTACTTCTGCCAGACATTAAGTTTGGTATCGTTAGTCATTTCATCAGTCTCTTCACAGTCAACCCAATCATTATGCCTTACATGAAAGTACTGCAAATGTAATGAGCTGGTTGAGTCTAATAGGAAGGCTTTTTTGATTGGCTCATGAATATCCTTGGCTATATTGCTTCCTGATTTTATGATTTTCTTGAATGCACCATATGTAACGTGATATTCATACATTTTCACTAAAAAAATAATTTCTGAAAATAATCCACAAAAAAAAAAACAATGGAAATTGTAGCAACATACTTTAGAATTAGTAACAAAAGAAGAAAAAACTCCAGCACGTTAAATTATAGATTTTGATTAAATTTAAGAATATTTATATATTTATATGTCTTAATGCTTTAAATTATAACAAATATATCATAAGAAAGAGATAATTAGATCAATTAATAGTATAGTATCTACAGTGCTTTAAGAAATTATAAGACCATTTTGATTTTGAAGTAAATAAAGGTTCTAATTATAGTTTAAACACATGAGATATCAAAATACAACATATTTATTAAAATTAGTTTGAAATAATTTTGAATACTGCAATAAATATGTTAACAAAATATAAGCAATGATTAAAAAATACACTGTTATTAGAAATTACAAATTATATACAAATTATAAGACCACTTGTCTAAAAACAAAAGTAAGTAAATTAATACGATATTGGTCTTCCATTTTTCCTTATAAACCTCAAACACTGTTTTTCATAGAAGTGACCAGGTAATTAAATAAAGAATAAAAAATATTATGCCATTCTTTTACAATGGCTACTTCTAGTTGATTGGCAAATAAAAACTGTATATTATTTGCATAAACTTTTTGCGACTTAATACGCCCCAAAGATTTTCCATAGGGTTCAAGTCTGGACTTCAACTTGGCCGACATGATTATAATAAAATGTAACTTAAATTTTAATGTAGCAATTATAACAGAAAACATTCTACGATCAATTTTAAATACACACACTAAAAATTTGCATATTGTGCCTTCTTCAGAAGTGCACCAATTCGTTAGTAGTCTTATAATTTCTTAACGCACTGTAAAAGGTGGCATATAAAAATAGCTAATAAACATAGTGGTGGGGAATGATAACTTTCTCGTCATTAACAATGTACATCATTAACTCTGTTGAGTCACATTCCTCGCCAGGGTGAATAACACACCATGTATCGTTCTTGATAACATAGCCAAAAGCAGTGGAACAAAACTTTGATGTATTGTAAACCTTACCAGCTATATCAACATGTGAATCTGTCAATATAAAAATAGTACATATTTCAAAAAATATTGGTACACCATCGGCAGTCTTCCCAAGTGTGATGAATGTACCTTTTGTATACAATACATTGTGACAGGACACTGATGCCACTGTGCTGAGTGTTCCCTCACTGGTACAAATAGCATCCAGAATTTCACTTGGCAACTTTGTCCTAGAAATAGGTTTGACAACAGCCTGGAGGTCTGTGTCACAGCCAAAAAAATTGTTTCCACTTAAGTTATATGCCTGAAGCATACAGTGTCTTGTACAAAGAGTTTTGCTTACATTGATAAAATTTCTCAAGTGGTTCACCACACTTTTGAAATACTGGTGCTTTGCTTCAAAGCGCATGCACCACAAATTTCTAAGTGGGCCGAACATTGTTAATGCTCTTGGGTAATGGATGAGAAAATGGAATTTGGGAGTCAAGTGTAAGCAAGGTAAAACAACTTGTACAGCTCCAAGAAACTCTGAAATATGTGTTTCTAAATATGCCACACTTGCCGTTGGAATTTTAGGGGCCAACAGATGATCAACTATGACACGTAGTTTCACATAAATGGAAAACAGCTCCTCATCCTGTGCAAGCGGGCATAGCAGTGGCAGAAGTCGTAGCAGGCACCATTTCTGTGATGCAGTACCCACAATTTCGAAACCAGACTTAAAAGCCTGCGGTTTGTTTTTCAGGTCAGACCCTTTGTATCGAAAATTCTCAATAGAGTTGTTTAAATCTCTTAGTCGACAAAGACCTTTATGAGACAGCTCCTGAAGCAAAGCAGAAATAAAAGCTGGTACAACACCCTCAAGAAGGTCGTGCATAGGGTCAGGAGGCAGACATGTAACTGGGTTAAAATTCTTCAACTGTGACAGAACTGAATTGCCTGCTACACCATATGCTGATACATTGTCTGCACTCATTTGTGCAGCGGTCACATGATAGCTGTGGTTTGTAATATTCCGCAATATGACATCTTTCTCTGAGGTGACAGAAGAAATAGCATCATGGGTTATCATGCGAAACCTACAGATACGGCCTGAGCTAAAACACTGCCGGAACCCACCAATTGCGTGACTTGACAAATTATCACCTGACAATGTTGCTACTCTCACCTCAAACTTATGTTTAACACCACTGTTCGATGTAACTATTATCCCAACCTCTTCCAGTGCTGCTAAATCTTTCACTAATGGGCTGAAAACAGCATCATACCCATGCTGAGTTACAAATTTATGGCGTGTCAACATTGCCAGGAAAATATATTTCAGTTTTGAATGGTGATTCACAGAAAAATTACCGATGGTAAAATATACAGCATTTAATTTTTGTTTGCCCCGTTTTGTGCCAATTGGGTTGACCACCTCAAACTCATCATTGTACATGTTCAAAAAAATGGTTGATTTATTGTATTGTTCAGAATTTTTGAACAAAACACCACTCTTAAAATCACACAACATGTGTGGACTATCAACTGTTGTATTGTTTTGCAACACTTCTTGCAAAACGTCTTCTTTGGACAGAAGTGTTTTTAATTGCTCAAATATAGGCACAATGTACACTTTAGCACTACCATTGATAACGTATTCGGTGGGTTCTTTAAATGTAAGAAATTCCCGGCAAAATTTTTTAAGCATAAAATCACTACGGCTGAAAGTGAACATGGCATCAACCATTAGATCCAGTTGGAACACCTCGAACACCTCATCTATATGTATACCTCTATTTCCAAACTCACAAACTACTGTTTTCAGCACCTGTTCCATTATCACTCTAATAATTTCTGCTACACTGTTCATAATGTCTGTATAGACAACAGCAGGAACACAATGCATTTCTCTCACTCTGAGTGAGAACACCGCAAGAACACTTTGAATTTTTTTAATAAATTCATTTGTGTTAAGTAATGGCTCAATAACAGCATTGCCCTCTTCCACAAAACTGTCATTGCCCAAACTACTACTTTCCAACTCATTTGTTTCAAAATTTGTACTGTCTGTATCAAAACAGTTATCACTAGTTGATTCCTTATGACATCGCAAGCAATGTCTTCTGTACGAATGGTACAGCTTAAACCGATTCTGGCAATTATCAATACCACATGAAATCGACAGTGTTGGATCGTCGATATGAATAGTACGAATGTGAAAACAAAATGAGCGAAACGTACCAAAAGTACGATGCCCACAATTTCCATTGTTGCAAATAAACACGCCCATAATAATTAAAAATTTCCCTCTTGTTGAAATAAATCTTGAGCATCAATATTGAAACAAGGTGGTTTGTTACAGCATCACAGAGCCTGAAACAAATTGAAACCAAATGACCAATTTTAAAAGTTTTTCGAAACAAGTCAGTATAATACATTTTTTTAAAGCTTTGAGTATGAATGTTTTGAAAAGGTATGCTGTAAACATGTAAAAATAATTTAAGTAAAAATTTTAGCACTAAAAATTTGAGAGTAGTGAAATTGAAAAAAATTTCCCTCAACATCCAGTGAAAAACTTGAAATTTAGCTTGCAGTAAATATTGGTACTCCAAAACTATTACAGGTATTGCCTTATGACAGGTCACTGCTTTAAACATGCCTGAAATCAGGATTGAATGATTTTTCAATTTTAAACGAAAGTAATGTTAGAGGCCCCACCGCCATAGACAGCATACACTGGGCTTGCTATGCACAATCCCATATGTTACTGTAAGCAAACCAGGAAACCTGAATTGAACACTATACTCCATTCGCTGAAAGAAGATTAACAGAAGTAAACAAATGCACATGCAGATTGGCGATGCTTAAACCTGGTGCTGTGCCAGAAGCACCAAACAGACTGTCTGAAGTGTTTGAGCTTCTGCTTTAAATAAAAAATAAAATTCGCCAACATAGGGATTTGTTCCAAATGTGTGGCTCCTTGGCAATTTTTCTGCAAGCCTCCTTTCTCTTTTTTTTGTGTCAATGCGGACTAATAAGAATGGCTAGTCCGCTGTATGAAAAAAAAATTATTTTTTTCCAAAAAGGAAAGAAAAACATCAGCACTTTTTTCATATCACTTTCGAAAATTTCAGGGGGCGGGGGGGAGGAGGACTGTAATCCCACCAGCCCCTCCCCATCTTTGGGTATACTGTGATGTCAATGTGGACTAATATGGGGTTAACGAGAATGTCTATTTCGCTGTATGACAGAAGAAAAAAATACAGCTTTCTCTAAAAAAGTAAGGAAAAAACACTTTTTTCATTTAATTTCCGACTATTTCGGAAGGCGGGGGCTGTATCCCCATCAGCCCCCTTTCTCTTTTTTTGTGTCAATGCGGACTAATGTGGGACTAATAAGAATGACTAGTCCGCTGTATGAAAAAAAAATATTTTTTTCCAAAAAGGAAAGAAAAACATCAGCACTGTTTTCATATCACTTTCGAAAATTTCGGGGGTGGGGGGGGAGCTGTAGTCCCCTAAGTTTTACTAAAGTCTTGTTTTGTTTTGTTTTTATGCACCATTTAGAAAAATAAAAATAGTTAAAAATACCTAAGGAGCGCCTATTTAGTTTTAAAATAATTTAAATTAACAATTGCAGAATTCTGGCAAAACATGAGCTTCATTTTTATAGATTTTCTTGTTATAATTGAATTTTAGAATGATCTACATAAATATTTATTTATTATTATTATGTTAAATCATTAATATGTAATAAAAGCTTTATTTTCAGCTGATTATGTCAGCTTTAAAAAAAAAAAAAAAAAAACTAACATTGGTAATTATTTTGAAAAAGCGTATTTTTTTTCCTTCTAATTCTTGCATAATTGGCTGATATTTTGTAATAAAGTGATAAAATGAAAAACGCTCAACAGTAAAATCTTAGTCAGAACAAGCTGTAAAAATTTAGCCATGTTCAGGGCTTGACAATTACGGTCGTCAGATCGCCACTGGCGACCCAATATTTCTATCTGGCGACCAAGCTATTTAATCGAATGGGGGTTTTGTTGTTGTTTCTTTTTTGTACAAAAATTGACCTAAGTTTTCTTGAAATGAACACAAATGCCACCCCCAACCCTTTCCTAATATTAAAAAATAAATTCTGAAACTTTATTCACTCAAAAAATATTTTTAACTTTTGTTTTTAATTTGGTAAAAATAAGTTCATCCAATGTAAATTTTAAAATAATCCAATCGGAATTATTGGAGACTTCGACAGAAAAATAGGCGAAAACTTGTTTTCCTGCTTCACTATTTAGTCGATGCGCTCCTCAGCACATATAGATTTTGTACCATTCAGCTAATCGGGACATTTGAAGCATTCGGCAATCAGCATTTTTCAAACATGCAGGTTAATTCACTCTTTACAGTATTTTTTTTTTTTTTTTTTTTTTTTTTTTTAAATATATGATTTTGATAAGTTTCATTAGAAAACTTAGTTTATATTATCTCTCTGAACTATGTAACTAATAATTCTAAACAATGCCTGTTATTATTTTTCCTCAATTAATTCATAAAAACTTTTGTGCTTTTCGAAAATGAATGACGAGGAAGGAGGGGGTGGTAAATATTTTTTACTGGCTACTAGATTTTATCAAATTTGTAAAGCCCTGGCCATGTTTAATTTTTATAATTTTTTTATTGGACTTTATATAGAGGGGAAAAAAAAAAAGGGGTTTTTTTTTTTTTTTTTTTTTAGAAGACAGCACAATATTAGTTTCATTGCTACTATAAATTGAATTATTAATATTACAACTTTGTTTTTTTTTTTGTCAGAGGTGAATAAGCAAACAATCAACACAGAAAATAATAGATTTTTAACAAAATACAGACAAAAGAGTCAATAATAAAATCAGGGCTAAGCTTCGGGATTAGCCTGATTGGTCAACAATAACCCATATTATAAAACATGCAAGGAAGACTAATGAAAAAAAATATACAAGGCTAAATTTTTATTGGTTATTTTTTTTTAAACCAAAAACTTCGAAGGCGGCTCATTACTGGTACATAAATAGCTTTATGTATTACTGGTATTAAAATAGCTTTTTTGCAAAACTAGATACTTGTTTAACTTTAAAGTCAATATGTTTAAAGCTATAAACAATATTAAATATGATTATTTATTGAACTTAAACATGGGGCACAGTGGTCCACAATCCACTCTGCCCCTGTAATGCAAAATGTTCAAAATATTTAATAATTGCTTATTTTCTATAAAGGAATATTGTTTTAAAGTATAGTTATTTAACTGTAAAATAAAGTAAACAAACAAAATAACAATTTATTTAACATAGTAAGAAATATTTTGTTTTGTATTTACTGCCTTTGATAAATATAACTGTAGTGTTGTTGATGATTCTCTTCAAGTAAAATTCATGAGATGCAAACTGAATGAAAATCAGTTTATTTTTTTGTAAACTGTATTATAACATTAACTGTAATGTTATTATATAGGGTAGATGTGCCAATAATGGACCTCCTTCCAGTAATGGACACCCCTCAATGGTTTTGGTTTATAAAAAAATAACCAATAAATATTCAGCTTTTTTTATTTCATTAATATGCTCTCTTTAAATTCTAGTTTTAAATACAATCATAATATCAATTATCTATTACTTTTTGTGGGGTGTTCATTACTGGAATTTAGGGTGTTTTGATTTATTTCTATTATTTCCAATTAAATTTCGATTCACATTGGGAAATGTGACTATGAGCATGGTTAAGTATTGTTGGTAGATTAATATAATATTAAAAATGTGGAATGTAACAATTATAACTATTAATTAAAAAATAATTTTTAAAGAAATTCCTTAAGGGTGTCCATTAATGGCACATCTACCCTATATATATATAGGATATATATATTTTTTAATGTATTGAAAATTATGTTTTTTGTAAATTATGATGAATATATAAGGGTTTAAGGAATATTCAAACATATTTTCATGCAGATCGAGTTTGTCCGTTAAAGATTTAAAAAAAAAAAAAAAAAAAAAAACTGAAAAAGTGGTCTACTGCGTGTGTGTGTACCAGTCTCTCCTATACGTTATTACTATTGAAATAAAAAACGAGAAAGTATTTGGCGGATTCCGAATATTCCGTAAAATTATAAAGGAATATTCGGTATCTGGCAAAAATCCACATCTGGTGCATCCCTACAAAATATACCAGAAAACTTGAGAAAATTTAAAAGAAGCATCTCTAATTATGAAGCTACTTCAGTCTTGCTCGCTAATATTAATCCTATGGGGCAGTTATTTTACAATGTTTAATTTGCATTTCAATATTTTTAAACGATTTTTTTTTTGGCATTGGATAGCTGAGATAGATCTATGCATTCCTTTTTTTTACTTTTTCTATTTTGTTCACAGATTTTTCTTATGTGGATACTTTCACTTTTGGAATCGGTTTCGAAAGTAAAAGTACCCTCATTTAAAAAAAAAAAAAAACTGCAATGAAAAAGTAAACAAAGGCATGTCTAGCGATCAACCACAGCTATCCAATGCAAAATAATAATAATAATAATAATAATAATAATAATAATAATAATAAATCGTTTAAAAATATTGACATGCAAACGAGAAATTGTAAAACAACTTCCTCATAAGAATGACATTAGCGAGCGGGTATTTTCGCCAGAGTGTAGCTTGTAGCTTATACATAATAAATTCACCGATTTATATAATAATAAACTCACTGATCAATTAAAAATGATTACATTTGCAGATAAACGATAAAATAACCTAACTTAAAATAAAATAAAGTTAAAACTTACCTTTTAATCGATGTAAATATCTAAGTACGTTCTTCTTGCAGACGGAATGACACTGACGAGGCGTTCTTTAATTCTAAAATCCAGCGCACGCGCAGAGGCCACTGAGTACTTTAGGAACTTCGTCTTCGTATGATATAATAAGCGTATTTGGCGCGTAAACATCCTATTTTATAACAAGAGGGGGGGGGAGGGGGGATCGACTCTGCGATGTTTGATCATGTGATCATCTGGAAGTTTCTTTCGAAAATTTTCTGGAACTTTCTTTTGAAAATTTTCTGGAACTTACTGTCGAAAGCGAAACTTAAGTCGTGGCTGGGGAAGGAGTGGACAGAATCGGCTTCTAATTTGCTCATAGGCTATTTCATCATCTGATCTTTCTAGAAGTTTCCACAGTTAACCAGAAAGATTTTTTTTTCGAAAATTTCGCCGTGGGTGGCATAAGCAGGGGTGACCTTACAAAGTAATTGTTCTGTTCGACATGTTTAAGTCAATTTTTCATGTTCTCCAAAGTAGTCTATTCTCTGGTTAGCTGAGATTAGTGTCAAGAGAGTGATCTATGCATTTCTTTTATATACCGCCGTGGGAAAAGGTGTGGAAAAGGTCACCCAGAATATTTTTCTGGCCTAGAAACCTTTTACATGAGAGATATAATGCAATATATAGAGATTTCAGTGTAAATCCTACAATACTTCTGGGAGTAAAAGTAAAAAAAAAGTAGATTAAATTAAATTTCAGGCTTATACTTTCGTATTTTTTGTTTAAAAACTTCGGCTATCTGACGTGATTTCAGTAAATGGTGCTCAGAAAATACTGTGAACTGTGATTTTTCCCTTTTCGTGAAATTATTTCAACATTTTCCACTGTTATTTTCACCATTATTTTTTACAGTGTATATACAAAAATTCATACTAGTTGAACAGTTTATAAAACAACAGAAACAAATCGCCGACGCTAAGCAGCAGTGTTGAATTCTGACACATTTCTCTGGGAGGGATTTCTGTGGGGGGGGGGATTGCCCTTTTTAACCATTAAAAGCAACAAAAACTCAAATTTTCCGGAGGGGACTAACCCCCCCCCCCTCCCGGGCAACCCCATGAATTCGACACTGCGAAGCATGTTCGACCTCACCGAGACCGAAAGTCACATGTAAAAACTAAAAAGTAAACAGTCTCAGATTTCAGAAGTAGTATCTCAAATGCGAACAATAATAAAATGTTTCAAAGGAAATTTAAAATAAATAATTTAATAAGAATTATAAACTGTTCATTTGTTTTTTGAAAGTAGAAGTAATTTACATTAAAACTGGAAGTCATGTCTCATATATGGTGGAAAGGGGGGGGGGGTCAAATTATGCAGTTAGTATAACGCCACCTGTATTTTTAAGCTTTAATCATGGGCTCCTCCACCTGCAAACAGGGAAAAGGGCGATTGTCCCTCCCTCGCTTTTGAAATTTAAATAACTAAATTATATTTTTCTCCTATTTTGAAAAATAGTAAAATTGGTTCTTTTCAAGCAGCTTAAAATAAATTAGGAACTAAGAATTTTTCCTTTAAGAGCAGGGAGGACCATTACCCCTCACTGGATTTTGAAATTTAATTAACTAAATGTTCTTTTAGTCTGGTTAAGACGTAATAAAATTTATTCCTTTCGAGTAACTAAAAATAATTAAACATTCAGAGAAAGAATAACTGAGAATTTTCTGTGTGTGGGAGGAAGGGGCTTTTCCACGTAACTAATATCCTATTACAGTTAATTTTAGTTCTGTTTTACATTTTACGCATGCGCAAGGTGCTAGTCACCCGATGGGGTGCCACATTTTTACCAATGCGAAATGCATGGCACCTTATTTAGCTCCAGTCACCCAGTAAGAGATCAATCGGCACCCCAACCACATTTCCAAGTTTCTAGGCACTCTAGGGTTCCAAATGACACCTTCTTTTCACCCCGGAGTGCCAAACAGCACCGGTTTGTCACCTTTAGTTTTAACAGTGTAGTTCGATTAAATGTTCCATTAAATTTGTCTTTTATTTATCGTATTTTATTATTTTATTATCATTTATTAATGAATTATTAATTTCGTTGTGGAATATTGCCGGAAACAAATGCTGCACTAATTATCTTTATTTTAATTTCAAACAGGTTATTCATTCGTAATCAAATTGCTCGCGATAGTGATGCATTTTTTTTTAAATCATGCTCGTAAATTATTTTGAAAACCAGAAAAAATCCATAAATTAAGATACAATTTTCAAACAAATTGTATTTGAAAGAACATTGCTTTTCCTAGTTTCCGGTGTAAAAATTGAAATTGTGCGGTGTTTAGAAGTTAAAAAATTGTAGTAAAGGTGAAATTGATCAGTTGTTTCCACTGTGGATGTGACGTCAGTGTTACTCGTGGAGATGATTTTTGATTTATAGATTGCTAAATAAACCTGTATCTGAATGTAACACGTTTAAACAATCTCCAAACAAAACTTGATTAGTGAGGAAATAATTATAGATCTTAAGTTCTATTAAAACACTACCAAAACATATCAAAACTCTTGACCCAACCGTGGAGGAAGGGAGTAATCAAAGGTTTTATTCTGATCTTTATTTTTTATCTATCAATTTATTGTTCGGAAGGCATAGTTACAGTTTTACAACCAACTTTAGCGTGTATTGTTTTGGTATATATGACAGATTAAATGGTAAAGATAAATAAAATGACAGTCAGCTTGAGCATCAGCGGGGGGTGTTGCCATAGCAACATGGCATAGCTGGCTGCAATGTAAAATAAATGGCATCCCGATTACTGAAAAGTTCCCCATAGTCATTGTAGCATTCGTAATAGAGTCAAACATTATATTTACGTTTTTAAGGGCTGTGCAATACTTCTATGGCAACACTTACAGTACGGCATCTGACTATCAAGTTCATTATCTGAAACATCTAATCTATTATACAAATCTATCTAATCTATATACCAAACTCATCTACGCAAGAATTGACAGCAAATGTGTGACGTTGCCTAACGGATTATTAATCCTGTTAGCATCGGCTCATTTAAATATGCTAAATCTGTCATTGCAAACATCGAAACTCTTAGAGCAAAGTTGATCCGTTATCTTTTGCGTCTGTTCGGGAAAACGTGTTCCGGTAAACTAAATTCCACCCAAGGCTTTTGTTGCACTTGATCTTAAGACTAGAGATCGACCGAAAGTTCGGTTCCGTTTTCGCTTTCGGCGCGTTTCAGCGCAAAATCTGAGTATCGGCGAACTTTGAATTTCAGTGAAAAAATAGCCACTGAAACGATACATATCGATTCGGCGCATACAGAAACGATAATCGAATCTAATAAGATAATCCCTATAGACCATGAACAGTCCACAGGCACAGTCAGAACAGTCAGAAATAATAAATTTTGAAGTGCATATTGGAGGAGAGTTCATCAATTTTAGATAAGATTTTAACACGTTACTGATTATAGAGGGGAAAGGGATCAGTTATACATATTTTTAATTTGATTGTTATATAAATAAATTTCTTAAATAAAAAAGAGCTTCTAAAATTGATTTTTTTTTTTGTTTAACTATTGGGAAAATGGTTGTTGCTTTCGGTCGAAAATGGACGAAATGATGTTCATATTAGACTATTTTAACCGTTTTTAACAAAATTCTGTAACTTTAGAAGACTTTTTAAGCATTTTTAACAAAATTCTGTAACTTTAGAAAAATTTATCTTTGAATAGGCAATAGAAATGCATAAAATCGTTACAAAAATGTTAAAGTTACAAAAAGTATAGACGCAAATTATCAGATATGAAAAATAAAGTAGAAATTTGGTACTTTCGTGTTATAGCGGCCCCCAAGAATGAAATATTTTTGTTTCTGTTTTCATTAATATATTGTAAATTTGGTACTTTCGTGTTATTATTATATTTTAAATGATTTTGTAACAACAAAAATAATTTGTCCGTGAATGGGGAAACATTTTCGTCAAATATTTGAGATTTTCCATTTCATTAAAAATCACTTAATTTTGAGACGAAATGATTGTGAAAAATGATGAAATATAGCTTAAGAATTGCTCAATCGTCCAAAGTGAGTGTTTTATTTTTGACATTGAGGAAACAGTTTCGTCAGATATTTAAGGATTCGCGTTTCGTCAAAAACCACGTGACTCTGTGACGAAATGATTGTCAAAAATGACGAAATAAGACTTAAGGATTGCCAAATCGTCAAAATTGAGTGTTTTATTTCTGAGAGTGAGTAGATGTACCTTTTTCAGAAAACAAATCACTTATAGAAAATAAATGAATGAATTTATTAAAACATTGTAAACTAAATTAACACCTAAATTACGTATACGGGAGCTGACATAATCATCTGAGGGTAACTTTTCAAAAACTCTCCAACATTCTATCTCGAATAGATATTCACCAAACCCTAAATTAAATAAATATGGCAACTTTACCATCATTGATCGATATTTCCTCAAATAGTAATGGCACTTTTATGTTGGCATGTAAAAACAGAGAAGACATCCTAGATCTAAAAGATAAACTCCAACTAATAAACTGTCGTTGAGGAGCCACCTACACTTGCTCGCGTCATCATCTTCAGAGCTCCAAAGGCACCGCACTTTCAACGGGTAAATAGTGACATCAATGAGACTACGAACTTTCAAACAGATAACGTTTCAATTACTGCTCCAGCACTCAATAATTATATTTCTACACCCTCATATTATTAAATTATACGAGTTCTTCAGTATCGGCACAATAGGATGTGATATCACTATCACACTTCTATTTTTGTCGCACGTTTTGTTCTTATATTAGCGCGCGCGATGTTGCTAAGCCTGACATCGGCGATCCTTCCCGGCCGACGGTATCGCTCTAATCACCGTCTCGTAAGAGCGTTTTTAGCCAGTGTTGTTCCTCTTGTAATTTCGCTTTCGTTCTGCCTGCACCCGGAGGCGTGGCTTATTAGTTCATATTCTCTCCACGTTAGCGCTGATGCTAGGGGTGTGTTTATTTTAACCTATTATAAGCTATGTTCTGGTTTTGGTTAAATCTATTTGTTCATTAACGTTAATCGTCATTTTTTATTAACTAATGAATTTAATTTTCTCGTGCTTTCACTCTTAAAAACCCCACGTCATTCATATAAATAAAAATGTAACGGCATTTCATGTCAGAAGAAGAGGAAAAAGTTAATTCTTGATGATGTATTTTTAATTACTGTTTGTTTTTCGGCGCAAGTTTCTGTTTATCGAACATGCCGAATACTAATTCATTTTTAACGTCTTAATATTTTTGTAGTTTAATTTTAATTTAAGTTATCATGAAGTGAATTTATGTTGTTTTAAATTGAAAGAGCTTGCCGATCCAACAGAAATTCGCCAGTATATTTGGGACTTTAATTTCAACTTATGCCATCTCTCAAGACTTCAAGATACTTTGAATAAGATTTTTATTCTTAAAGAAATTAGCAGTGCAGTGACCAAAAGATGAGATTCTTTTAATCCTTCCTATGTTTTGTTGATGGATTAATAAAATTTCGATTATACCATAATAGTTATTAGAGTCTTCCATCTACGGCCTACTAGTGCCTTTTCTTCAATAGCAAGTAAGATCTACTTCTTTTATTATTTTCTCTTCATATTACAATGTTACATCGACCGAAAAGAATTTGTAACTTTGTTGCATGGGTTGTTGCTCTCACATAAATAATTCCCACATCGCAATGAAAAATTTAAATTTAACACCAATATATACTTATTTTAGCAGCACCCAATTAATTTTCGTCACACAGGCATAAGTCACACTTGGTTATCCAACTTCCAGCTGTGGACGCATCTCAACTCGTGTCGAGAAGACTGTGTATTAATTGTTGTATTTTTAGGTAGCTTTCAATACAAAAAAGTATAAAGCTACCTATTGCAGCCGTTCGGAGGAAAGCAGTTCCGGAAAATTTCGATATATTTCCACCGATCATGACCCCCAGACCCCAAAACCACCCTCCGTTCAAATGTTGATTTATATATATATATATCTCCATATATATATATATATATATATATCTGACCTATGTCATACGATAACGCTCGTATTTATAAATCAATTTTGATGAAACTAATTGTGTGTATTTAGCTAACCAATGTCTCGACCGAGTTCGTTGGCCAGCTTGTTCCGCCAGTTTGTTTCAAGATGGCGGCCATTTTAAAATTTAAAACTAAAATAAATATACAAAAAAGTTAAAAATTCAAATTTATTTTTTAATTACGTGTTAGGCCTTGATACGAGGATTCCAGAGCATTTTTTGGTTTACCGCTATCTTAAAAAATGGCTGAGATAGAGCAGTTTGAATTCTAGGATGGCTGACATTTTGAAACAAAACAGCACATTAACTCGATTACTCGCAAATTATTTTCTTTCATTGTTGTAATAATTTTCCCAATCATACGCATAAAACTATATATTCATATCCGTTAGAGCCCAAATTGGCGACATTTGGCGAAGTATCGCCAAATTTAGCGACAAAAATAAGTCTTCATAAATGAAGCCAATTTGGCTATTGCTCAATAATTTGGCGGATTTCTTATTCAAATTCAGTATTAACGAATCTTTTGTAAACGTTTCTTTGCATTTTAACTTGTTGTTTTCGTGTAACATTAGCTAAAATTTTAAAACGAAGATATAGGAAAGCTACCTTTTCCTCCCGGTACAGGCCGGAAGGACTTTTTTGGATTGTCTATTTTTTTTAACCTTTAATTGTTACTCCATGAATAAATTTGTCAACATAGTTAGATGTTATAACTGTCAGCAGCTGGAGCATCTGGGAAAAGTCAATATAAATTGGAGATACTCTTTGCCCACTGTACTGGTGAACACCATACTTATTGATTATTGTAAAGCGCAGACAGGTGCGTTGTGTTGCTGAAACTGCCTCGACGATTTGCTTACTTTGGGTGGCACATACCGTGCAACTAATATAATACTAAAGCATAATTCATAGGATAAGAACTGTCCCTCATTCAAAATGGCTTTTAAAGAACTATTGCTTCAGGAAAATCTTCCAATTAGCGACTCTCGTTGCACTGTATTATAAATGAATCATCGTAAAAATCACAGCATTGTCTTTTTCACAAATATTGTATTCGCTATATTCATTTATCTTCTGTTCACCACTCCACCCTCTGTCGCGCTTACCGGTGGCCTCAGCTTCGGCGAAATTTTGCAATTTTGAAAGGTGGTCAAGACATTTTAATTTTCATCTCACTTCACACATTATTTAACATCCAGAAATCCGTAATTTAATAATGTTAGATTATATGTATATCTTTACCCAAATCGGAATAAACCATTAGCGACAGGAAATATATTTTTTCACCATGTATGCATTTCGTACATTTTGTATTGTTCTGTACAAAATTATTTCAAATACAGAGCTTGTAAAAAATCACTTTATTTGATTCACTTAGTCAGATTTTTGGTAGATTTTTGCAGAAATTAAGAAAAGTTACCGGCTTAATTGTACAAAAATTGCATTGTCGGATGCAGAAAATTGATCAGCATATCCTCAGAAAATTTCAAATAGATATCTTAATTAGTTTTCTAAAATTCGGGGAGTAGTAAATGAATTTCCAATTCGTTTATTTCTGTTTGCAAATCGAGAGCATGTGTTCTTTTCTTTAGACATTTTGATAAAAAAGATGGCGTTTTCGATGCGATGTTTAATGAGATAATAATTAATATCTTGGGTAATGATCAAAATATTAAAATTCTGAGTCTTAGGTGCATCAGATCAGATTTTGGGCTACCGAAATACAAATTTTCAGACTTCTAGGTGCGCTAGTTTTCGCTGGCCATCACAGACAAACAGACACACTTACACACACAGAGAGAGAAAGAGCGAAACTTTCTTTTATTAGTATAGTTAAGTTTTTTTTTTTTTTTTTTTTTTTTTTTTTTTTTTTTTTTTTAAAGAAAATAACGAATGTTTAATTGACACTTTTGTATGTGAAACAAATAATTTTCCTCCTTAGTAAAGTACATAATGTAATTTAGCATTTAAAAAATATATAAACAACTAAAATAATGTAACTAGCTAAGGAATAAAGTTATGTAGGTATACAACAACAACTAATTAAATAGCTAAAGGTTTATTTTTTAAAGATACGACTCAAAAGATTTATTATTGCAAATTTATGTTCTAAAATTCTTCATTTCTGCATTTCATATAATTAATATATTTAAAAAAATATGACACCAGAGTCTCCCGCTTACGCTTTGCTTTCAATTATGCGCAGACCGTATTTACATATCTACATACTAAAATAATACAATCCTACAATCGCGCATACGTGACGTATCACTGTATTAAAATTAGCAGAAATATCGATAACACATTAAATATCCACAGCATTTAACTGTAAAAAGGTAGATACACACACACTCATATACAGTGTCTCACAAAAGTGATGGGACACTTGTGCTTTATAAAAAGAAACTGCAATAAAATAAATAAACAAACATGTGCAAAAATTTTTTGGGTGTGTTTCATATTTAAAGTTAGTAACAATTATTACATAACATACATTTTGTCAAAATATTAAAATATTAATTTAGTAAAAATACAATTGTTCAGAACGGAGCAAAAAATGGCTCACATAAGTGATGGGACACTTACTTTTCCATCAAATATTTATCCAAAAATTTTACTTTTTAAAAGGTTTTAATATTTTGTTGGATTTCCTTTTACTTTTAAAACATGATTTAATCTTTTTGGGATGGATTCGACTAATTTTTTTGTGATTTCTGGAGTGATTTTACCCCATTCTTCTTGAAGCACCGATTTTAGTTGTTGTTTTGAAGAAATGGTGTGTTTGCGAATTCTTGATTCCAATTCTTGCCAAATATTCTCTATGGGATTTAAGTCTGGAGATTGTGGTGGTGTTTTTATTATTTCAGGACAGTTATATAGCAGCCAGAGTCTAACGTTCAGAGCAGTGTGCTTGGGGTCATTGTCCTGGTAGAATTTAAAATCGTTATGAAGGTTCAATTTTCGTGCTGAAGATTTCAAATTTTGCTTTAAAATATCAATATACTTGTACTGATCCATTATACTGTCAATAAAAACAAGATTACCAACTCCAGCGGACGACATACACCCCCATACCATAACTCCTCCTCCACCATGTCTTACTGTTGGTACCAAGTTCTGTTTGCGAAATTCTTCCCTGGGTTTTCTCCACACCAAGATTCTACCGTCAGAACCAAATATATTAAATTTACTCTCATCAGCAAATATAACTTTATTCCAGTAATCAGAATTCTCATTTATGTTGGATTTTGCGAAAGCTAGTCTGAGTTTTCTATTCTTTTCACTTACGAAGAATTTTTTCCTGGCTACTCTACCGTGATATCCAGCAGATCGAATTACCCTTCTAATAGTCTCAGGATTAACAATTATTCCATATAATGCTTGTAAATCAGCAGCAACTTTTGAAGCACTAATTCTTGGATTTTTTTTAATATTTCGAAAGATAATTCGCTTTATTCCATTGGATAGCTTTGATGGTCGGCCAGGTCTTCTTTTATCCTGAATCATATGATTCTTTTTATATCGTTTAATGATATTGAAAACTGTTGAACGACTCAAGTTAACTGTTTCAGCAGTTTTTCTAATAGATTTTCCACGTTCAATATGCAAATTAATAACTAATTTTGGAATTTCAGGCGAAGTTTCTTTTCGTTTAGCATTCATGGCTACACAGAGCTAAAAAACACAAAAATTCCAAAACAAACTAGAGAGAAATACTGCAGACGATTTTATAAATTATTGCCAATTGCTTTTAAGTAAAAATAAAACCCCAAAAAATATTTTTATTGCTTATTTCAGACGATTTTTGTTGCATATATAATGGTGTCCCATCACTTATGTGAGCTATTTTTTGCTCCGTTCTAAACATTTGTATTTTTATTAAATTAATATTTTAATATTTTGACAAAATGTATGTTATGTAATAATCTTTACTAAATTTAAGTATGAAACACCTCCACAAAAAAATGTGTACATGTTTTTTTTAATTTATTTGATTAGTTTCCTTTTGTAAAGCACAAGTGTCCCATCACTTATGTGAGACACTGTATATGCATATACGTATATAGTTATTTAAATTTCTATTGAAGAAATAATAATTGAAATTGAAAATAGCTGGTCATCACCCCGTCCTCGAATAGTATGCTATTATCTTAAATCGGCATGTTTTAAATACTTATTTTCAATCAAGCTTAAAAACAAATATTAAGTATTTTGAAAATCTTTGTGAAACAATTTACTGTATGTATTGTTGTACAATTAATAATTAATAAATGGGTGTATGCTGACATTTTTGGTTATACAATTTTTTAAAAAATGATTGTGTAATATTTCTGCTTTTATTGAATTCAAACAAATGCACATTCACACATATGCAAAAGTAATTCTGTAGATATGTATGTATATTTGTGAATAATTAACTAATAATGTTTTGGTATATATGTATGTATTAATGTCCTACAATTTCAATTGAGATAATTTAGTGTTCTTTTTCATACGAAACTGAAGAAAGTATCGAAATTCGATTTCAGCCTAAAAAATGTATTTCGGTCGGCCATTTCTTAAGACCATTAGCAATTTCCTAACATTTCGACAATAATTCCTAGCAGGTTTCCTAAAAAGGAATAAATTGATCTGTTCCCGTTATGAATATGAGGATAGGTAGGGATCATTGGGAACTGGTTAGAGGGTTATTGAAGTCCAATCCAATTTCGATGCTATGGATATTTTATATCAAAATATCAAATATATCTCATAAGGCTCGCAAACAAAATAAAAGGAAAAGTTACGAATATTAAAAAGAAAGAAGAAATTAGTTTTAATTTGATTAACTGGTATTCATGACAAAAGTTAACTTTTGTAATTTACAGTTATTTCCCCTTGTAAAGACAGATATTTAACTAATAATCCAAAATTTAATAAAATTAATATCATACTATTTTTTAAATGTAGAATAAAATTTTATTTCTCTTTTTCACAAATTTGAAAGGTGTCATACAATGCAAATGTTACACATCGGGTTACTACACTGCTAATCTTTTACTTTCACTACCCGAGAAGAACTACTGAGATTATCGGGACCATTTCTGTAGAGCATAGATGTTCCTGCCAGGCCCTTTTATCGAGGTTTAAAAGACAAAATTACAGAATCCCGCAGGTCGGGGTAGTGAACAATAGATATCACTATATGAATATAACGAAAACAATATTTGTGCAAATATTTCTGTAAATGTCAAAATACAAAATAATATCACTGCTGGAGAATACAAAGCTCCGACCCGACATGGGGCAGTAAATAAGGGTTTAAACTGAGTCCCTGGCTCAGCTTTAATAAGTATTTAGATTTTTAAGAAGTGGTTTAATCTCAAGAACTTGAGGATTTGTTGATCTAAATGCATAAATTATTCATATGATGATTTACTTCTGAATTTGTATGGCAGATTGCATATTTTTTCAATACTGTATATGACTGTGAATTTGGTATAAAACGCGTATTACATGCTGTTCTATGCTACTTTTAAAAAAAATTGATTCCTGAACATACTAAATTAACTAGCTATATTTCTATTGTCCATGTAATCGTTTCATAATTCAACTTAACTTTTTTTTGTGCAATGGAACAAATTAATTAATGCTATACTGTGATTTGTGTTTTATTAGTAGTAATATCATATTATGAGTTAATGTAATTAAAAAAAAGCATAAAAAATACCAACCAAGCAGTTATGGATGCTTGTTCTGACAAAACTACATACAGATTGTTTAATTTACTGTGTCTTAAAAATATTTGACAATAATTCCCTACTGCAATGTCCGTTGTAGATAATAAAGAAAGAAGGTATAAAAATAGAAATTGAAACGGAATCAGAATAATAAAATGGAACGTGCAGTAGCTAAAATTTTTTTGGTTCTATCAAACAACAATACATTTACAGAGCACAAGCGAATGAATGGAGTGTAATATATGGGATAGTACTATCTCAGAAAATCCGTGAATTGTACGAATTTTTTCCTTGGTTATATTTCGTTAAAATACAACCTTTTCTACTTTTTTTTTTGTTAAGTTCTCAGCAAAATACGGAAGTTTTCTCAATATAATGTAAAAATTACCTGATATCCTACAATTTAAAGCTACGTTTTAGTTCACACTACAGAGGTGTTCCGGCAACTGTGTTGCTTAGTACTTTTTCGTATTAGAAAAATAATTTTTACGTATATGGTTTTTCCTTCAAAACACGAAAAACCTACGCTCAAAATTTTATGAAATTCTCCGATCAAAAGATGAAAATTTTTTCAGATTTCAGAAAAAAATGTCTTCCAATCAAAGGGGTGTTTTTTTTTTCAACTTTTTGCTTTGCTACGGTTGCCAATGGATATTGCACATGTGACATGCTAGTTTGGTAAATGATAATACAAAAAATTATAGAAACTTTTCCTGAAATGTGCACATAATCATATATTTGAATATCAAATATATGTATTTGACTTCATTACCAGACAAAAACCTATCAATAATCAATGGTGTCATTGACTTTGTCACAAATCAAATCGCAATACTTATTCATTGTCGAATTTCACTGTTTGTGAGCACATTTTAGAGATTTATTATTTCCATGCACACAATTATATGTAAATATTATAACATTTGAAGATACAAACATTTCGTTTATAAAGAATTGAGCAGTAATTTTGATGTCTTAGATGATTTATATCTGCCAAATACAGTGTTTAACCCTATCACTATTTCCTCTCAAAACATGCCCTGTTGTTGCCCAGGACAAATATGCTATCTATTTTTTTAAAAAAAACTACCATTTATATTTGTACAGTTTAATTTTTATCGTGTGTTACAAACATTATGATATGAGATGTCACCGGCTGAAACTACTGAGTGAGTGATAGATTTTTTTTACAACTTGTTGAAAGTGCTTGGGGTCCACGTGGACCCCAGGACATAGTGATAGGGTTAAAAATTAATTAAACCATTTTAAAAATCAATTTAAAGTCATGTAATTGCTGCACGGAGTAGAGTTTAGACTATCATGTTTTCTATGATGACCTATGTGTTTAATCAAATTTAAAAAATACAATTCTAAGATTTATCGATTACTGATGCTATGCCCAAGAAAACAATTAAAGTATTAAAAACACCCACCAAGCCGAAATGAGGCATTTATTTTGTCACAAGTAGATATAAAACAATTACATTGTGCAACTCACAAAAATAGTCAACTATATTTCAACATATGGGCGTTTATTACAGTTTACCATGTACTTAATCCGAGGCTAACGAAAAAGAAAGGCTACTACGGTGCTTCTTTACGCATAACTTTTTTTAAAGACCGCGGAAGTCGCGTGATGCTCGAATGCACCAATGCAGATGTACAAACATCACGTCACTCTAGCAGTCTGTAAAAAAAGATAAATGGAATGCACCGCGGTAGCCTGTCTTTTTCGCTAGCCTCGACTTAATCCTAACGATCATGTAAATTGAAAGTAGAGTTTGCACGTAGTTCGAGTTACAATCAGCATAGTGCCCAATGTCAATGTTCAATAACTGCCTGATTTTGGGTTTTGGTCAGGGATGAGATTTCTCTGCTTTTTTGCATACCAGTATAATCTTAGAGAAAACACTGTTGTAAATCGCAGAATGTCCCGATTAAATATAAAAGCATTTTCTGTAAGATTATACTGGTATGCAAAAAAGCGGAGAAATCTCATCCCTGGTTTTGATGCCTTTTTCTTTGTTTTCTTTCGTATTTTCGGCCAATATCGGAAGTAAATTTCGTATTTGCTTAAATAAAAATTTCATCATAGATACATTTTAATTAAAATAGCACGCTCGAACCTGAATGTCTTTATCCACTCATGTCCAGAAATTAAGGGGCAGTGACCGATTTCAGACGTTATATCGAATATCTACTGAAATTCGTGAGGAAATGCCCGAAATGCCTTTGAACTTTGAGCATATAAAAACATGTTTGATTCATGTTTTTCAGTGAACATTTAGTCCCGCAGGCAATTAGGGGAGTAATAATAAATTTAATAATGAAATATTATTTGCGTTTCCCCAAGAAACAGAAAATGCTCAACGTGATCCATTACTGCAGAAAATGACTGTGTAGATCTTGTTCAACGAGTTTGTGCATTTATGTAAGAATAGCACTCATATTCTTGAAAATTCTAACGTTTGTGTGAAAAAATCAATTTTTTTATACTATATTGGGAGTACTTCTTGCAAATTTTCAACCGAATTTAACACCGCTTTCCAAAAAACTTGTAGAAATAGTATACTGCAAATAAAATATTAATATGTTGAATATTTAATGCGATATGGGTATTCGTATGAAATAAATTATAACTGCGCATGCGAGAAGTACAGCAAAGATTTTTTTGTCAGGATTTGATGGTCAATACTTTAGAGCAACTCATATAAGAAGAGCAGTCAAATGTCGTGAAAACTCAAAAAGATACAGGCAAGAAAGTGAGCTAATTGATGAATTGGGGTGGAAATCCCATAGGATTGTATATGATTTCCTCTTGGTAATACTCTATTGCTGCCAGATATGTGTTTTAGAAGCAACAATAATAGTTTTATATAAATCCGTTATTTAAATAATTATTTTTATTGTTTGTGTGTGTGTTCTTAATGTTTGTTATTTGTGATATGTAAATGAAGTACCATTGTTTCAGACGCTATACGTTACATTAAAAAAATACTACCCAGTTAATTTTATGAAACAGCATTTATCGCCAATTATTTTTCCATTCTTTAAAATATATCAAAGATCTATATTTTAAATAAATGAAGTTGGAATCTTTTTTTTTTCACTAGTATAAATTTACACATACAATCTCTCGAACTTTGTTAATTTTAACTAGAAAAATCTTTGTTTTAATTATTGTGGACACTTTCTAGTAAACAAAAAATCATTTAGGATTTTCTTTGTGTGAGTCCAAGAATTAAAAGGTTTTAAAATGTTCAAACAGCCTAATGTTTAACGTTCCAAAATGTTAATTAATAGACTAAATACTAAATCATAATGATTGATTGGTTTTATGATGATTTAATGAAATCGTTCTGCTGACTAATTTGCTCCCTTAATCATCATATAAAAAAGATCGTTCTGATACATATTTTGGTGGATTTCTAATAACAATTTAAAAATGATAATGGCTTAATTTTTTGCCTGTTTGTTTTTCAAATTTCAATTTTTGACGTTTGCAAAAAATGTAAGAACAAACACGACATTTCTTTTTCAGGAAAAAATTGTAGCTTACAAAATGTTAAGATAAAATTCAAACTTGCGTATTTTGAGATTTTAGAGATACTTAATCAAACATATATTCTGTGTATCAACAGTCGCTGATAAATAATAATAATAAATTAATAGTAAAAAAATATTATTAAAAAATAATATAATAAATTTACATTTTCAATGATAAAAGTGATTTTTTCCAGCGTTAGCCATTTAATGAAAAAAGTTATTTCAATCTGTCTAAAATACTTGAAGCAATCTATCATTGTTTGATTATTATTTCTTTTAAAAATAACAGGTTTTTGTCATTTTTTAAATTATTTTTTTCTTACATAAATAACAAGTTTCCGTCATTTGTTTTCTATTTTATAATTATTTGCCTTTATAGAAATTAACGATTTTGTTACTTTAAAAAAAATCTCACATTATGTTGCCAATAATTAAATTTGTAAAGAAAATTCAAATGAGTTCTGTATATTATAGGTTTTAATGTATAAAAGTTCAATAACTTTTTTTCCCCATACTAAAGGTAAAAAGCAAAGGATATATGGTTTTTTATCACTATTTTTTAAGCTATAAGGCTGAGACTACTGAACCATCACTAGGACTTTCTCTAAGGAAAGTAAACAAACCGAAAATTTATGCAAGAGTAACGTGGAAATCTTACTCTGTCTCACTGATAGGTCTAAGAAAAAACGAAATCGCAAATTTACCACAAAGTTTATTTATTTCATGAAACGCAAGCAGACTATCTGGTGGAATAGAGAAGGATTAACACTCACGTGTCTAAAAAAATAAGATACATGTGTGATACATGATGTTTAAACCCAGCTTATTAATGGAATCACAAATAATGACAGAACATTATTTACATGGTGTTTTCTAAATGCACGTTAAGTTAATTTTTAAATCAACGTATATCTTACAAATTACGGAATAAATTTCCATTTAAAAAGAAATTTTTGGTAATTATATTCTAATTTTGAAACTTAAAATATTTTAGGACAAATTTGGAATTCATATAAAAAGTAAAACTACGTGTGTACTCTATAAAAATTTAGAAAAAACAAGAATGTGAATTCATGCGTGAACTGTAGATTATGAAACACTTCCAACACATTCAGAATACTGTAAAAAAAACTTCACCTTTTAAATCGGTAAAAGATGATGTTTGGAAAAAGCACAACACGTTTGAAAATCCAATTTCATCAATTATAATCTACAGTCGAAAAAATATCCGTATTCTTTTGTGCAGCTCTGCATTTGATCTATAGATTTTTATATGAAGGTCTATGACTACATATCATGCTAAAGTTTTGTTGAATTTAGAAACTCATCACACAGTTAAAAATTTACCTTCACCAATTTCCTTCAATAAGTGGAAATGTACTCAAATTATTTTGTTCAGTACTGTATATGATCTATAGAATTTATATAGACCACGTACTATCCAAAAATTTAGTTAAATTTCAAAACGCAAATCATAGTTGAAAACGTACGTCCAGCAATTATCTCTCATAGCCATTACTGTAACCGAATGCTTTTATGTGACCGTGTAAATAAACGATAAATGCAATTCACATACCAGACTTTTCAGTTAGCAACTTATAGTGCATCTCAATAATTTATATAAATTTCATTACTTTTGAAATAATGTAACATCATTAAGATAATGCAATTCACGATAAATTTACCTTCGAACGATTTGTTACGAGATTTTGAAACGATTTGTAAACGATTTTTCCCCGTAGACTATTATGTAACGGACTTCTTTTTTGTGACCCTGTAAATGAAAAAGAATAATGCTTTGCACCCTATGTTCCACAGAAAGCATGTTTTAGTGCACCTAAGAAACACATAAAAATTTCATTGTGTTTGAAATAGTGTACCATCATTAAAATGAACTTAAAACGATTTTTTAGTACTACCGTAATGTAACGGCATACTTTTCACTGTCCCTGTAAATGAACTATAAATGCTACACACTTAATTTTTAATAGCGATCGTGCTATAGTAAACATCAATAACATATAAAAATTATAGGGTATTCCGAGTATATTTACGATAGTTAGAGTAAGGCAAGACGACCAGACGGCCAGACGGGCAGACAAACCGAACTCATAAACACTTTTCAACAATTTTAGAAAGTATTAAAAATCATAACTCTTACAAATTAACCTTATATATTTATCGTTATTTAAGTGCGGACGAAGAAACGCTATCGGTGTATTTTCATATTTTATGAATTCTTCTTACATAGAAATATTTTATTGGTAGTAAATGTAGATACGACAGTAACAATAAACGTTATTCCATAATTTACGATAATGTAATTTATTGCGAACTGGTATATTTAGGTTTTCGTTCATTTATTATACTTCTGTATAATAACCTTATTTACTTATTTTAAACATTTATATTGGGAAACACTAAAGTATACTTTCTAAATTTATTATTGGAATTTAAAATATATTTTACGCATGAATTTTATTTAGTTGTTTCAATATTTAATTTCCTCGACACAAATCATTGATGATAAATGCATATCAACGTTAAAAATAAATTAAGTATTATTATTCGTATTTTGTGAAACTTGACACACACGCAATTTACTCTGAAGTTAAAGGTGCTTGAACAGAAACCTACTCATGAAAAGCCATTATTGAAAACAGTATAGCTAAAATTATTTAAAATAATTACATAAAAATAGCGATGATCGCATTTATTTCAAAGGATTAAAAATTACAGAAAGAATTTTAAATTTTGCTCTTCTGATTATGTTTTTTATTTCGTTTGGAAGAGTATAAAATTAAGAACTTTAGATAATTTTTACACAATTTTTTCTGTTTTAAAATAAAAAAAAGAACTAAATAGAAAACAGAATTTGATTTTTTATCTCTCTATCACGGAGAAAAATGACACTTTCAAATCTGAGTAAATCCATATTTTCATTTTGTTATGAAACTTTTGTTTCAAATATGACGACACAATGCTTTAAATTCTGAAATACAAGAAATACTCAAAATTTTGAAACATGGACATACTCAAAACTGAGCACATAAACGTCATCTCATACTCATTTTGGAAACATGAACATACTCAAAAATGATTAGAAGGAGTTCAAACTCATTTTTGAAACGTGCAAATACTCAAAAATGTGCACATAGAAGTCAGTTAATACTCAATTTTGAAACATTTACATAATCAAATAGGAGCACATGATGTTTTATTCTTGAGTGTGTGCATGTTTTCAGAAATGAGTGTATACATATTTCAAACTTGAGTAATTTTGATTCGGAGCCATTTTGACTATGCGACATACTCAGATTTGAATATATTTTGCTCAGTTTTGAAAATGCCGTTTTTAGAGTGTAATCTCTAAACATTTATTTTCATGGTAAACATAACTTCTATTTCCTGAATTTGAATTATACCGAATAGAAATGAGTTCGGTCTCTTTTTCCGGAGCCCCAGCGCGACGATTTAAAATCAGAGCCCGCCCGTGTCTGAAATATTTCGTGTCATCAGAACCTGAGTCCGATACTGAAAGTACGCAGTAGAAATACGTTGTACAAAATTTCACGACTATTTTTTCATTTAAAATCCCTTCTTGCATAAAAATAAGTATTAATTCTAAATACTTTCTCATGACAATATTTTGTCGTTTTCATAATTCTGAAAACCTGTTTAAAATAGAAAATATGTTACTTATACATACCCACTGGCAGAAATTAGCAAAAGTCACAATTCCTGATACTTTAAATTGCATTGTACAAATATGGCAGACATTCTTGAGTTCTTTTTTCTAGTAATTCTGGAAAAGGTCTTCAAACACAAAGTTAACCAGACACAAAGTTAGGCAAAGGATACCCCACGGCTTCTATACGTTACTAGCAGTGGCCGTTCAAAGAATTGAGAATCATATAGAATATTTTCCACATATCCCATCAATAATAAATCAATTCCCAATCAAACTGATTTTTAAATGATTGTAAAACACTTTAAGAAACTTATACTACATTCTTGTTACTCACATAGTATTTTTTTTTTCATTTCCCAATTTGTGAATAAATGAAATTTTCACTTTGAGCCCGATCTCGAAAACTGATGGAAAATGGAGCTCATGTTGGGAATGATCCTGAGCCCCATTCCGGAGCTCTTATCTCTAATACTGAACACTTTTTTTGTATTATAAATAAGCTAAAGAGATAAAACTTTTGAAAGATACCGTATAGTGTACATTATAGGATATCAACTGATAATGAACTTTTAGATAAATAATTGGACAAAACATTCTTTGATTATAAACAAGTAGTTATTGTTTTAGAATGTTTCTGTTTCATTAAAATAAAAATATATTGATAGTCCTATTTTTTGATGAGTTGCAAATGATCAGAAAATGGTCACTGACAATTTACTGTGCAGTTGTGAAGGAACAACCACCTGCAATGCATTATTGAATGAATTATATAAGTCACCGTTGTGGATTTTACACTTATGTGGCCATTGTAACCTCATAATGACACCACCTCGATATTCTGCTACTATGGAAGCGTTAAACAGAGATTTATTAAAAATATATTACAATGCACTTGAAATATATAATAGTGTCTTATTTAAATGCAATAAATGAAGTATCAATTATAAAATTATTACCTTTTTCGGATATGACTAAAACCTAAATTCATGCATGAAACAAAAATTTATTCACCAATTAATTAAAATATAAATTAATTAACCCGTGCAACAGTTTGAATAAATTGGGAACAATTAGTTTTTCAACATTAAGCTGAATGTAAGATAAATAAATGAAATGAAACGGCAACTAAATTTCAATTTATTGAATTATATTTGATGAACAGGAATGTTAACATTGTTTTGACTTATTATGTTACAGATATTATTTAAAGTATTAGATTATCTTTTGTGTGCTTAAGTGTCTTCAAATATTTATTCAGAAATGAATCTAATGTAAATTATACGCAAAAACAGATAAAAAACTGAAATGACTATTATATATAAGGAATAAACTTTGGATGCACACCATAAGATCAAAAATAAAATCTCAACGATTACTTGGACCTTTATATAATTTATTTTGTCGTCACATGAGTAACATTTGTGTAGCAGCAATAATCACTAAGCACGTAATGAACAACGATAAAAACTAATTCCCAAAAAGCATATCAGATGTCAACAGGGAACGGAAGAATGAATCAGTTGGAAAGAAGGGAAAGGTTGAGTATAAGACAAAGATAACACGTTTGAAATAGGGAGAAATTGTAAGAATTTGTTTAAAAAATTTTGCGTTACAACGGCAATCGATATTACTTGGAGAAGTGTTTTATATAACATTTCGCTCTTATTTTACTTGTTATTTACGACCGAGAAAGAAAAATCATGCGTCCAGCATATATTATGACACAAGTTACAGAGCAATCAGAGTATATTTACAAAAGTTAGAGCACGGACGCAGCGACAGACGGACAGGGGAACCGAAATCATAAACACTATTCAACTTGTTGGAAATTGTTAAAAATGTTGTCCTTTTACATCGTTTATTTTTAAAACTGTTTTAACATTTCCTTACACTGATTAAAATAAAATAAAAATAGCCCTAGCCTCCTGAGTACTAAGATGATTTCAATGAAACGGTACGGGAAACCGAAAATACTTTATGTTCATTTGTATGCCAAGTACAAAATAGTTGAATATATTATACAATAGTCGAAAATCATTACAGCGTATTTTTTTTGTATAGATTAGATGTAGTATGCTGCATTATGCTCAATGCAAATCAATAGTTCTTTTGTATTTTACTAATATTATCTACTGGTATATGGGTCCAATAGAACCGATTGGTAATTCATCTATACTTTTTCTTCAGTAGCCTCATAATTAATAGTTTTCTTTTCAACGTCGTTTTAGGTCCGTTCGTAATTATGTGAATACGTAGCACCTTTCGCAGTCGTCGTCGGATCCGTCCGTCTGTCCGCATATAACAGCGCAAAACTACCCAACCGAATGGTTGGTTTGAAATTTAATATACATAAACGTTTCAGAACTTTGATGAGTCATTTCAAATATTATGAAAATCGAATCAAAACTTAAAAAGATATTAATAATTGTTTTCTTCATTCTGTTAGATTCTATCATACGTAATATATTCAATGATATCCCATGATAGGTAGTGATTCTAGATTGCCATATTTAAGATGGATTCTTATTATTTCCGTATTACTAAATTTAAAAACCGAATTTGTATATTAAAATTTCTTAATTATAGCAATCATATAATCTACCGACAGTTTTTTGGATAGATGTTTCCATATAAATAAATATTAAATGGAAAAATAGTCTAAATATGGATTTCGAGTTCTGAAATTTTCAAAGCTAGGCTTAAGTTTCCCATTGAAATTTTCAGTAAATGTCAACAAACACAAAATGTTGTCAACTTAATTTGTACTTATTTTATTACGGAAATTAATCATATCATAATGACACACGATGTAATTCATTTCACTGAAATAATAATGATGATTTTTATTTGTTGCATTATCTTGTGTTGGTTATTTGCGCATAGTATAATTTTAATGTAACATAATTGTAATTAATTGTTTGAAAAAGTGTATTGAAACTTAATTTCATAAAATAAAATTAATATCTGTAATGTGAAAATCTGCACATAAAATGAATTTTGTATTCATGCATTTTTGCATAAGAATGCAACAGCTATTATACCAAGATCTGAATATTTATAAAACTAGTTATAGTAGGAACGCACCCCATTTGTCACATTTGACGTACAATTTCCAACTTGTTCCCTTTCATATCATCTTGTCGTTGTCTCACCTTGTTGTCCCACTTTTCTTTTAATAATTTTGTTGCTTTTCCGTTTAGCATAGTCTACGAAAAGAATACATAGATAGTGACTGGTAATACATTGGAAAATAGGAATTATATTCGTGCTTGGCGCTTGTTCCAGGTACAATTGTTTATCACATCTGATAGAAGTCTGGTTTATTTGCACGTTGGAACTATCATTGTGATATAAAGTTTGATCTTTTGGCGTTTCTTCAAAATTTATTTATCGCCAGTTTTAAGCTATTCTTCAATATTATTCTAAATAAAACCTTTAACAATTTTAAAGCACAAGTTAAAAGTATTTTGTTAAATAATTACTCACTTATTTGAAGAAGAGCATTGTCCTAATTAATAGTCTTATAAAATTAGGATATAACAAAGCCACAAAATTTATCCTTTTAAATAAAGGATAAAGCAAAATATTCTTAGAGAGTTATTCAATTTTACTTTATAAGTTAATTAAGATGCTTTGTAAACTGCTCAAAAGAATGTAAACTGATTAAATAAAATTGATAAGAGGGGTGTTTGAAGAAATTGTAGATTATTATATTGAATTCAGTATTTAAAATGATTTTTACTTGAAAGGTATGTTTTCATTTTAAACTAGGTTATACATATTAAATCTGAATGACACATTGGATTTAATCTATAAGTTGTTAATTTAAAATTCTTAATTAAAAGAAATCTTTTTAAAACTCTAATAAAATTTTAATTCATTGGAAATCTTTAATAACAGTTCGATATTTTAGTAGTCTTTAGGATACTTATGATATCCCGAGAAAGAGAACAAATTAAATTTAGCTTGATGTTTATAAATATGCAATTTGTTTCTAAATGTACATTTTTTTTTCATTTAAATTAGATCGATTTTAGGCTACCTATAAATAGAAAAATATACGTTTGACATATAATAGATTTTGTTAATATGATAGTTTAATTTTTACTGTTGTCCATCCTAATATTTATGACTCTAGGTCAGTTAAGTACGGTTTTCTAAAAATGTAT
This sequence comes from Maratus michaelseni, assembly GCA_963931845.1. NCBI lineage: Eukaryota > Metazoa > Arthropoda > Arachnida > Araneae > Salticidae > Maratus > Maratus michaelseni. The sequence goes on along the minus strand of OZ007589.1, from coordinate 182,870,658 downwards.
TGAGGAACAATTCTTAAAAATTTACATAAAAATTAGATATATATCATTAAATATATAGAAGAAATATTTATTTTTAATTTTTCTCAAAAGTAATGGATAAAAAATATTTACTGAAACATTAAACTAGTCATAGATTTTTTTTTCTATATCTTCCGTAAGAATATAGTTACGTGCTAATCTATGATAGTGTTAGAGAAACAAATTAGTTATGCAAACGTAACGTTTTTCCACACTTTAATATCCTCTTATAAAAGTTATACCTAAATATGTAAAAAAATTCATTATTAGAACAACTGAAAAAGAGATTTACACACATAATGTGCGATACCGTACGACTACGTAATGTAAGGGATTTTTTAGGGAATGGGGAGAGGGGGTATACATTAAAAATGCATAGAATAAAATATTTAGACGCAAGGTGAACATAAGCCATTTAATGAAACCAAAGAAAAGCAAAATACTGCGAAATAGTGTACACATGTGACAAAAAACACTGTTACTTAAAAATCTAGACAGAAAAGTATGATAGTTTTATGTATGCAGTTTAGGTGTGAGTTGAAAATAATGAGTGACATTCTCTCCAGTTTCAACTATACCAGAAAGACACTGAAAATACCTGACATTGAAAATACCACAATCGCTCCTGCAGCTGACAATGCCTCAGCTACAGACCCTACACCCCAAACCTCTTCCACTAATCCTACAGTTTCTCAAAAAATGTTATCAAATACTCATTCTAACTCTACTAACATCATTCCAAACACTAGCTATACTTCAGAATTTTCAGAAATTTTCAAAACCTTTCACGAAATGAAGGAAATTCTTAAATTCAATAAATTCATTCAATGCTTGAAAAACATCTCCAAAAGAGACCAAAATTTGTACCGATCCTTTTGAAAAAAATTCATTATTAAGAACAAATTTGACAGTCTTGTCTCGGGATTTAAAAAACCTAATTATGAATAATTCCACTAACTTATCTTCTCTTATCATCCTAACCTGGAACTGCAACTCCCTTCAATATAAATTTAATGCATTCAAATTTTTTATTCTCAAGACATAATCTTTCTTGACAAAACCCGTAACCCAACTTTCACAATTAACATCCCTGGTATATGCTTCACTACACACCACGCGCCGCTGACCCCAGATGGGGTGGCACTGCCATTTACATTAAAAATCACTTACCACATTACATTACACAAAACTACACTATTCCTAAAATTGATTTCACTATTATTGTCCTAAAACTTCCACATAATAACATTAACTTATTCATCTATATACATCCTACAGGACAATTACCAGTAAATGATCTCACTAACACACTAATGATCACACATTGCTTCTTTGCCGGTGACTTTAACGGCTGAAACAGGCGTTGGACCTGCCATGGCAACTCTGAAAGAGCTAACTCCCTACATAATCTAATTCAACACCTTAATCTTAGTCTTCATGCTCCAAAAACACCAGCACGCATAAGTACAACGCCTAATACCCACAAATCAATAATTGATTTTACCATAACTAAAAACCTTCCTTATCCCATTACCACTACAGTACTCAACGAACTAATCTCTGACCATCTTCCTCTCTCTTTCAAAATTGATCTCATAAATCTCCTTTCCCCAACTCCATCCATGGCCATTAACTGGACAAAATTCATCAATTTTCCTAATAACAATAATATGAATTTTCCAGAAATTATTAATACTGCTGATATTTATACTGCTGTTGACAATTTAAATTCTCACATAATTAATGCTCTTAACTACTCCACCTTCAAATACTTTAGAAACAACAACTCCTTCACCCTTCCTCCTTATATCTATAACCTCTGTAAACAACGAAATAGTCTTCGGCGTCTTTTTATAAATTCTAGAGTCCCTACCCTTAAACCCCCCATCAATAAATTTAATAATAGAATAAAAATAGCATATTCAAAGAAAAACAAAAAAGTTGGACTAATTTTCTCAAAAACATTAATAACGACGACAATTCTCTCTGTCTTCTTAAACGTAAAATTAAGAACAACTATACCCCCATCCCCCCCTCTTTCGGCGGCCAACAATAGCAAGCTTACAGTGACAAGGAGAAAGCAGAATTCCTCGCCAGAGCTTACTGTAACCACTTCTCTCCAATCCTCATATACAAATTAATTAGGCTTATATTTCCTGCTAGACTTATACACGTAATTTTTGTCTTACCTTTTCGATCGCATCTTCCGTGTCCGAATAAAGAACACTCCTTCTAACATCTTTCGTAACCTAACGGGCATCCTTCAAGGGAGCGTCATTGGCCCCTTCTTGTTCAACATTTACTTTAACGATATTCCTCGTTCACTTAACACCTATCTTTCACTTTATGCGGACAACCCTACACTCTACGCTTATGCTCATCACCCATATACACTTTACAGGTACTTGCAGACTCACATTGCTGCCTTCTTGGACTGGTGCGACCTATGGAAACAAATGAAAACAAAACCGCTGCTAGCTATTTCACCAGAAAGCTAACCTATCCCAATAGAATTACTATTAACAATACCACACTACCCTGGTCTAAGGAAGCTATTTACCTAGGGGTCACCCTTGACCAAAAACAAACTTTCAACAAGCATATTCTTAACATCAGGGGAAAAGTCGCTGGAGCCCCGATTGCGCTTAATCCTCTACTTAATAGCAAAATCCTGGCTATCCGTAACAAACTTCTTCTCTATAACTCCTGTATTTTACCAATAATCACCTATGCCTGTCCGGTCTGGGGTTATATCTGTAAAACCTCTATGAACAACCTTAGCCAACTACACAACAGAAATCTTCGTATTGTCAGAAATGCTTCCCGTTATCTCCGAAATAGCTACTATTCGTATGGACCTCAAAACTACTACTTAAAAGAAAAGAATCAATCATCTTTCTATAACAATTTATGAAAAAATCTATGATCTCCCTAACGAAATAATCGCGGAATTACCGGATTACGACGCCTTCGAATCACATCACCGTAAAAGACCAAGATATTCCAGCATTATGGACTGTGAGAATTAGTGCTCACCAGAACTGTAAATTTCTCTCTCTCTCTCTCTCTTATTTTTTTACTCAGTAATTATTTCCACATTATAACTACCAAATTTCTTAATTAAAACTTAATATCTAAGCTATACAAAAAGAAATGTATGACTCTTTTGAGTGCATTTTTTTGTTTAAGCTTTGCCTGCCTTTTCACCACCTGGCATTTATGTGTTGTTTCACGAACATGTTCCGAACCCTATTTTTTACCTTTTCCACTTCCTTAGAAGTAGTTAGTTATAACTACAGCTATAGCATTCGACTTTCTTCTCAATATTTAGACTCTTTCCTTAATATCTTGCGCTTTACTTTATTATTCCAAATTTATTATCATCTCATTTTTAATTTTACATCTATCCTTTATATTATAATTGTTGCTTTATCATATAGTTAATACTACATCTTAACTTTTCCCAACGGCTCAATTTAATACAAGACACTCTACTTGTAAAAGACTAGGCGTTAAGTTGATTGCAACTCGAAAGCCCCTTAACCGACATCAATTGTTCGGCACTATTCGGTGTGAGTTAAGAACCAGTTCACTTCTTTCTGTGATTCGGGGAAGTCAAATTGGTCAATAAAGATGACTTACAATTAATTATTAAGTAAAATATCGACAGACAATAATCGTAGAATTTCAGAAATCAAAAGAAAATATCAAAATACAATTACCCGCAGATTGGGATGCAACAGATCTTTCAATCAATTTAACTTAACTTGAAATTAATTGTATGTGCAACATAAAAGGAAAATCTGTCTTTTTATTGACTGACGTAAATTTTGTACGGAATCGCAGTATTTTATTTTTACTGTGATCTAAATGTTAAAATGTTGCTTTTTTTTACATGCTTTCTTTTAGCTTATAGTTATGTATGTATGTGGCAGTCAAATTTTCTCACTCATTTTTAACCCACCTCCTGTTGACATAGAGCTTTGAAATTTGGAATATTTCCTGAGGACAATACATGAATTGGACATTTTAAAATTCGATCCCTAAGGTGGGGCTGGGGGGCAACGCCGGCCCAAAACTTGTATTTTTCCCATATAAATTGCGATCGTTTAATATGAATTGAAAAAAAAAACTGCTCCATTGTTGCAACATTCATCTATTTTAATCACAATGTTACCTGCATCATTATGACATCAGCATTTATATGATATATATATGAATGAGTATGTATTGATGAATACACACAAACATAATGAGTACTTGCTGAAAAATACTTATGACAGGATCTCCATAATAACTCCAATTTTTGGCCAACTTGGTAAAATATCGCCAAATTTGGCGACAAAAATAAGTTGACATATATGAAGCCAACTTGCCGAGAGCTGGCTAATTTAAATAGCTGGCCCATTTAAACTCATTAATCTTCAATAATCTTCTTCCATTGGCATAACCTACTATTTTCTATAAAGTGTCATAAGACAAACAAAATTAAGAAAGCATGATTTTTTTTTTAAAAAGGCCGTTATACTCATTTTTTAAAATTTGCTTTGGGTTATCCATTGCGTATTGTGATAACTCTGCAATTAATTTCGTTATATTATTGTGGAAAACATTTATTCCTTGTTGAGATAAGTTTTTTTTAAATCCATGCTTCAAAATTATTTTCAAAGTCATATATATAGAAGCTTATTAGCAAAAGGGAATATTCTGAGAAAATCATTATTTTCACCACTAGGCGCTTCTTTTCGTCATGGATTTTCAATCCCTAATGTATATTATGAAACATTCTTCATTTTCAAAAATGTTTTTTTAGAAAAAATATTATATTTTTATTATTAAGGTTTTTTTTTTTTGTTGTTGTTCTTATAATTTGGCGTAACCGGATTATTACTAAAATAAATCATAAGTGGGCCCTTACTCTGGAGTTTTAAGTGAAAACCTAATCAACAAATAATTTTTTGTGATTCGCAATAATTGTAGTTATTTTAAGGATCTTGGCCATATTAGCTTAGCTAAGGTTTACATTTCGTTTAAAAGGGTGAAATTCTACACTAAGTTCTAAGCAATATTATGAAGTTTCTAACATTTAAGAAGACGCTAATTTCGTTTTCGTAAAATTATATGACAATAAATAAATACAATTAGTATTTTCCAAGCAAAACCCTTTCTATGTTTATGATACACTGGCCTCCAAATATTTAGGTACAACATGTTTTTCGAAGCTCACTAGACAAAAAATGGCAGTCAGATTAAACTTCATAGTTTATATGAATGACAATAATAAGCTTTAAAAAAACTTACGTAAAAATTACAGCTACCACTTTTATTTTATAGAAAAGAAAAAGTATTTGTGAATGAGAGAAAAATATGCAATTACGAAGCTTTCGTAATTTCCCGTGTAAGTTTTGTTGTATTCGAACTATTGTTGTCAGTTTTGTTCACAATAGCATGTAGAGTCTAGAAGAAGATGTTTGCCCGATTCATTAAGGTGGCGGGCGGTAGGATGGATGGAAATGGGGTTGTCACAGGCCGATACTGCTAGACGGCTCAATGTGTCTCGCAGTGTAGTCCAACGACTTTGGGATCAGTATGAATCCGAAGATTCTGTGTCCAGAAGACATGTTCCAGGCCGCCCACGTGTTACAACACCTGCAGAAGACCGGTTTCTTGCTCTTTCGGCCCGAAGGAGAAGACGCACTACTGTGTCGGTTTGGACAGAATGGAATGGCCAGCTCACTCTCCAGACTTGAATCCGATAGAACATCTTTGGGACTATCTTGGAAGACAGGTTGCGGATTTAAGTCCTCCTCCAAGGTCATTAAATGAGCTGTAACAAGGCTTACTCCAAGTCTGGTTAGCGTTACCTATTTCGGTGTCCGACAATTTAATTGAGAGCATGGAAAGTCGATACCGCCAATGCATTTAAATCCGGGGTGGACATATTCCGTATTAGAACCAATTTTTTCATGTTTCTGTCCCATTTTACTGCATAATACTGCGATGTACTGATTTCTCCAAGAATGGAATTTTCCACCATGAGTGCTCTTTTGTTGTAATTTCATTTATACATTTAACTTATGTAAATTTCTATGTCGCATTTAATAAATAAGAGTTTAGCGCACATTTCCTCGAAATTTGTTGTTTCTATATTCATTCATTTGAAAATTAGATGCAAAAAACCGGTTGTACCTTAACTTTTGGAGGGCAGTGTAGAACATAGTTATGAATTCTGCATTTCATATTTGTCATAATTTCAAAATCAAAAGCCATACTCTCAAAATTTTCAATTGACGGCCTGGCTTGGACCCATATAGCATATGCTTAAATTCAATCGTGACTGCCATTTTTCGTAAACTAAATTAACAAAATAGCTTCGACTTGTTTATATTTCACATTAAAAAATGTTTTGGTTTTATTGCATTTCAGTTTGTTAAACTATCAATACCTGCTTCAAGATCTAGTTAAAAGTTACTTTTTTGCGTTTAACAAGCTAAGCAAAATCTAGCGCGATGTTGTAACATCAAAACTTCATAAAAAAGTTTTGAAAAACTCCGTTCTGCAGTCGCTATCTCCAACGGTAGAGATATAAAAAAAAATCAGGCAAACTGGAATAATGTTGGAAAGAATCACTTGAGGCGGTAGTGTTATGTAAATTAAAATTAAAATTGCACACACACACACACACACACACACAGACATATATATATATATATATATATATATATATATATATATCTTTTTCTGATTCGTTCTTTCCAATTTGGTTCCCTAATGATTTGTGTGTATCAAATTTTAGCTCAACACCCAGAAAAAGGAATTGATTAAAACAACAAAACATGTTTTGTTGAGTACATTTTGGTTGTTTCAGGAAAATTTTTAGTTGAAGTAAAAAAAAAAATGGTTTTGTTGCTTGGACAAAAAAGTATTGTTAACGCTTTTACAAAATTTTAACAAAATTTCATCAATTTTACTTGAATTAACAAAATCTGTTTTTTTAAATTTTACAATAATTTTGTAATTCCACCAATTTTTTTCGTGTTTGCAAAATTTAAATTGTTGTGTAGTAGCCATAACTCTCTCACGTAACTCGATTTATTTGACTTATATACCTATATAATTAAAGGATTAACATAATTTTTGGATAATTAAAACTTTTTTTATTGGGACGGACCAAAATAGTTTTAAAAATCCCCCTGTCCCATTTATTACTTTCTTCTATCTTTACAAAAAGAAAGTATTAGAATCATGAAAATCTCCGACTTCCAGTTTCCGACGGATTTTAGAAGGTCCTGAACACGATTTGACTGTTTTTAGAAAATGACTGTCAATGACTCTGTCTGTCTGTATGTGACAAAATTTTTGTGGGCGCTATATCTCAAGAACTAATGCACGGAATTTAATAAAACTTTATATTCAGTTACTTCCTGATATAAATTGTTGCTGATTAGTTTTTGGTAAAAATCACGCAACAGGTGGCGCTGCTATGTTGCATTTTTTGCGATTTCTGCAATAGCTCTATCTCATTTTCAGCAGTGAATTACGCCTGTAATCTTTGAACGTAACTCGATTTATTTGACTTATATAGCTATATAATTAAAGGATTAACATAATTTTTGGATAATAAAAACTTTTTTTTCATTGGGACGGACCAAGGTAGTTTTAAAAATCCCCCTGTCCCATTTATTACTTTCTTCTATCTTTGCAAGAAGAAAGTACTCTGGTACATAAGTACTCTGGTACTGGAAGAAAGTACACTAGTAAAATATAACAGTGAATTTTTATCCTACTTTTTGCAGGCGTAATTTACTGCTGAAAATGAATTAAAAATGAACTATGTGTTGTCGTATGCTGGGCTTTGTATTATCGTCTCATGTTTGCCGCGGAAATTTGCGTGCTCTTGATGACATTTCCATCTTGTGCTGCGGTTTCAGCCGTTTCGACATATATAAGAGTGAGAAATGCCAACCTCAGCAAATTCTTTGTAGCGCAGTGGTAGAGCCTCAGAGCGCTGTGCTGGGGACCCAGGATCGACTCCCGGCTTGGGCAATTTTCACTCTCTCGGTTTTCGCTTGAAAAAAAGCAGGATAAAAATTCACTTGTTATTATTCAAGGCTTACAGGCATAATTCACTGCTGAAAATGAATTTAAAAAAGTTAAAATTGCATATTTAGATTGGTTCATTTAACAAAAGTTTTTGTAGTATAAACAAAACAAGTTTGTAATATAGCATATTTTATTATTTAAGCAAAAAAAAATATATTTTGTTGAAAAAAGAAAATAGATTGTTAAAATAACACGTAGCATATATCTATGTAACAAAAAGAATTTTCTTAATTCAAAATTGAACCATTTTACTTGAATTAACAAAACATTTTTTTGTTGACGGTACAATTTTTTTTTTTTTTGGAATTGCAAAAAAAATCAACAATATATTTTTTGTTGATTCAAACAAAATTTCCATTGACCCGTATTTAAACGAAAAGTTTTGTTGGGTCAACCAAATTTTTGTTGATTCAACAAAACTTTTTCTGGGTGTAAAACGTGTTTTTTCTCTATACAATTTTAATAAATGCTACTCTTTTTAATATCAATAATGTAGACTTCCCCCCTCATTTAATGTTTGTGTTAAAAAAAATCTTTCATGCTAAACATCTTTGTCTATATGATATCGCAATCAAGGAAGTGTTAAATGCTAAGAAGAAAGGAAAAATAAACGATAAGATAAAAAAAAAATCCGAAACTGTAAAAATTTCATTGCACAAGGAAATAAAATGACAAATATTGTATTATAAAAATGTTTTATTCATCAACATAACCCGACAGCACTACAATCCTTAAGCAAATGTATAATCACTACATTCTTAATTCTAAGTTCCTTAAATTAAAAGTACACCCGCTTGACATTTTAATTTCGTCACCAAATTACGGTGTTAGAATTTACGAATAACATATTGTTGTTTAAGATTAAATTTAATTACAAATTTGGAAATTCCGTCTAAATTTTCTTTCCTGTCTAGAAATTGTACAACACTTGTGATTCATGATGTTAAACATTTAAAGTATTAAACTGAAAAGCGATACGACAAAACATTTTTGATAACTTTATAATAATAATTAAATATTCCCCTTTTCTCTCATTTATAAGACAAATGTTTTATTATATGCATTTATTTAAAAGAAACTCATGCAAAAAGGAACTTAAAATATTCCTAATTGTGACTACTACGATATGGAAGAACAATTAAAAGATGAATATAAACTTTTACTGAAAATCACACATTAAAAATTATATGTATACTCGTAAGTGAAAAATAAACCCCTGTCATTTGAGATAATGGGCACTGAGCTAAATAAAGATTGAAGTCACTGGGTTTATTAGAAAGTAACACTGTTTGTGAAGAAGTAGAATACTTTGATGACAGATAAGTGTTTAATTTTCAGAATTTTTTTATCTATCACTTAAAGATTTTTTAAAACTCCTAATTCTAAAATATTTCATGAATTACGTTTTAGAGAAATATCATTAGAGACATCCTTATTTTCGTTTATTGAAATCGTTGCTATGAAAAATAATAGAAAATTCTTCTTACGATTAGACCAGGAAGAGATTAATGAAGTGCCACATGGACAGCAGACATAGAATGACAAAACTAAAAAAAAAAAAAAAAAAAATCTTTCTTACTTTTGAAAATGATAGCAAGTGTATAAAAAATCGTTTTTCTTGCATAATCTATACAATGAAATGTTCGAAAGGTACAAAGTGATTATTGGCACAAGAGCACAAAAAAACTTTGCAAATTCCAGCATTCACTTTTTCAAATGAAATATTAAATAATTCCTTGAAAGCATATTGTCTTGTAACTGATTGACGACACTTCGCTTCCCAGGAGAACAGATCACATAGCGTTATCCTCGACGACAACATAATGTTTACCAGCTTTATGCTTACACTCAAAAAAATCCCAACTCGTTTATATTTTAACGGGACACATGCATATATGCTTCCATAGTTCGTGCTTTTTAGCTTATGTTTTGTGAGCTGTTTATAAAAAACTAGCGGCCCTCCCTCTCTTTGCTTCGGGTTAACCTTGAAAACCTTCATCTCTTTGTGTTTTCTGTAGACCTTTTTAATGTGTACAATAATTAGTACATTATTTTGATAAATCTTGTAGGGTTCAGCCTGCGTTTGCAATGTATAAGCGGAAAAAATGAAATTATTTACGACATCACATTAAAAACCTCAAAAATAACAGTATTTCTCCACTATTTAATGGATGTTATTATACATATAAACCTTCCTCTTGAATCACTCTATCTATTAAAAAAAACCGCATCAAAATCCGTTGCGTAGTTTTAAAGATTTAAGCGTACATAGGGATATAGGGACAGAAAAAGCGACTTTGTTTTATACTATGTAGTGAAGATATGTACTTATTAAAAATTAGTTATAGCGATAGAGCCTATGTCCACATTCATAACTAATTTTACACTTAATCCTTTATGCCATAGAGCAGGGACGGCAAATCTATGGCACACATGCAATGAGTTTAAGTGGCACGCGACAGAATAGTTTTGACATGGCGTTGATTGGAATTCTAAAACAAAATAGACAGAAATTAAACAAAATACACAAATATACAAGCTAAGTTTTTATATTTTTATAAAAGTTTGTGAAACTGGAGAAATTTAAATGCAACTTATTTTATTTCATCCTATTTCAATATGGGCTCAATAATTTGTCAAATGAAATAAAGACTTGGATAATATTGCAAAGAAGGATCATCGAGTGTTATAATCAAATATGCCAATGGTGAAATTACAGTGACGAACTTTCAATTTTGAAAATTTTAAAAGTAATCGCATTTACATTTTTATTTACTTTCTAAAATATATATGTTACTATAATTATTACAGTGTAATACCAGCATGTATGTTACCCTCATACTTTTTACTCCTAATAATAATCAATTTACGTAATTTTGACTCATTAATGTTATTTTGATACAGATTTTTTAACTGTTTTAATTTTTTGCTTAAGGACATGTATTACGTTTAAAATAAATTTAAAACAAATTTGGAATACCTGACCATGTTTACTATAAAAATAGGTTTTAACCAGTATTCTTCAGGTAATTTTAATTCGAAAGAATCTAAAATGTCTTTCGGTTGATTTAACATGTTTTAAATTTTCTTTGTATTTGAAATCATTTCAGTGCGACATTAAACAGGATAAAAATAAAGATTTTGTCCCATTTATTACTTTGTTCTATCTTTGCAAGAAGAAAGTACTCTGGTACATAAGTACTCTGGTACTGGAAGAAAGTACACTGGTAATATATAACAGTGAATTTTTATCCTGCTTTTTGCAGGCGTAATTTACTGCTGAAAATGAATTAAAAATTAATTATGTGTTGTCCTATGCTGGGCTTTGTATTATCGTCTCATGTTTGCCGCGGAAATTTGCGTGCTCCTGATGACATTTCCATCTTGTGCTGCGGTTTCAGCCGTTTCGACATATATAAGAGTGAGAAATGCCAATCTCAGCAAATTCTTTGTAGATCAGTGGTAGAGCCTCAGAGCGCTGTTCTGGGGACCCGGGATCGACTCCCGGCTTGGGCAATTTTCACTCTCTCGGGTTTCGCTTGAAAAAAAGCAGGATAAAAATTCATTTGTTATTATTCAAGGTTTATAAGCGTAATTCACTGCTGCAAATGAATTTAAAAAAAGTTAAAATTGCATATTTAGATTGGTTCATTTAACAAAAGGTTTTGTAGTTTAAACAAAACAAGTTCGTAATATGACATATTTTATTATTTAAACAAACAAAATATATTTTGTTGAAAAAAGAAAATAGATTGTTAAAATAACACATAGCATATATCTATGTAACAAAAAAGAAGTTTGTTAATTCAAGTAAAATTGAACCATTTTACTTGAATTAACAAAACATTTTTTTTTTTTGCTGACGATACAAATTTTTTTTTGGAATTGAAAAAAAAAATCAACAATATTTTTTTTGTTGATTCAAACAAAATTTCCATTGACCCATATTTAAACGAAAAGTTTTGTTGGGTCAACCAAATTTTTGTTGATTCAACAAAACTTTTTTCTGGGTGAAGTATTTTTTATTTATCTGACAACTTTTTTACGCATGTTTTTACTTAAAATAATCTTTTCCTATTAAAAATCTTCGGCCATTCTATAATAATTTTTAATCCTTCTATATATAAAAAAAAGTTTTGGCTTAAAAATGGACCAATGAAAATATGCGTAGATATTCCGGGTTAGTCTCATCGCTTTTTTATTAGGGACTTTTTTGAGGAGCGATTACTTTTTTTCTAGGCATCCTACGGATTCGAAAATCATACCACCAGACGCGAAACATAACAAGCTTTCAGAAATTCAAAAAATTATCACGGTCGGACAATAAAAACTCAAAAAATCCTTAAAAATCGAGTAAAAAATCTTTTACTGAAAAAGTCATTTTCTATTTTGTTGCCAAAAAAGCGCAAATGATTATATTTTATCTCAAATAAAAAATGTATTTGCGCGAGACTATTAAAAACAATAATGAAAGTTTAAAATAATAATTAAATGATCACGTGTTGAAAGCAGGAAATAAAGAAAATTACGTCTTAAAAATTGTGTTTACACATGAATCCTTCTAATACCTCCTCGAAACGTATCTGATTGATTGATCAGAGCTTTCTGACTTTTCTTAGGGGGAATTAACATGAAAGTAGAGAATATAGATAGGATGGACGCTATTAGAGGGGTTGCCAAGAGGAAGAGACCCAAGTCTGTCGCCAATTTTAGCGCCAACTTGGCGATATATCGCCAAATTTGGCGGCCAAAAGTGGCGCCAACTTGACGCTATTTCCAATATTTCGCCAAATTTCCATAGATTCCTATTGAAATCCAATAGCGTTTACTCGCTTACAAAAAATCACCAAATTAAGATATTGCAATGCAACAAAAATTAGTATTAGCTAACGAAGAGAGCTTAATTGAACTATTTACATTATTTTTAAGCACAAACACTAGCTATTTACAATATTCGTAACACTATATATACAATTGGTTCTTGTTAGTTATCCTGTCGACCAAATTACTGTCGCCAAATTCATATATATTAAACGAGCAAGAGATTTTCCCGATTATTCATATATATTAAACGAGCAAGAGATTTTCCCGATTATTCATATATATTAAACGAGCAAGAGATTTTCCCGATTATTCATATATATTAAACGAGCAGGAGATTTTCCTGATTATGAATGATATCGTAAACGACGTGGAAGATTTTCACGAAAATTGTCCCCTGTACTAAATCGAGCACGAAAAAAAGATCTAGCTAGGTTCCGAATACAAGAAAATTCGTTTTTACAGGGTAAAACAAACTCAGCCCTGAAAATGTTTTTTGTTATAAATGGAAAAATACTCAAACGATTTACACGAAACGTGTTGCCTATGCTAATTCGAGCACGAGAAATCAATCTAGCTAGGTTTCGAATTCGGGAAAGGTCATTTTGATCTATTACCTGATCTGATTTACCATCAGAAAGTTCTTTGTCCAGATCGACTTTAGCTATCCAGTGCCAAAAAAAGTGGGTGCTTTTCGAACCAAAATGTACCAAAAAAAGAAATAAAGGAAAAAAACATTCATAAATATTGAAATGCAAACGAGATATTAAAACAAATATATCCCACAGGACTAAAGTAAGCCAGCGAGTATTTTTGTGTGAGTGTAGTATCCTCTTTAACTAACAATTGTGTTTTTAAACAGCCTTGACAAAATTTTAAAAGCGGTAAAAGAATTGAAAAAATTTAGTGATGCATAGTTACATAGATTAGATCAGTTTCTACTGACGTCACAAACATTCACCTGTCGAGAGGGATAATTATGAAAAATATTGTAAATAAATATCTAGTATTATTTTTTTTCTGTTTTCCTTAATAAATTTTAAAATTTATTTTAATAAAATATTGATAGTTGACACTTGAGTGAATGCAGCTTTTCCGATTTTTTTTTTTTATTCCAATGCCAACATTCACCCATTTGTTTATTTGGCGTTAGAGTCTGGGTCTGGCGATTACTTTGGCGATAGTTTATTTTATGAAAAATGGTTGACGGGATAATGCGGAAATACCAAAAATAGTTTTTTAAAAACACTCTTTTATAAGCAACCAATGGTCATCTTAAAATACCGCGGAATTTTTTTAACCGCAATTCATTTTTTTTACGTAAAATATCTATTACAATGCATTAATTTGGCCTGGGCAAAGACCTCTATTATGAAAAATTCACTTCTTTTTTATACGTTTGCCAGGAAGCTCAAAATAATGAATTTATTTGAAATATATACTTTTTGCTCTGTTTATTTATCAACAAAAGAGAATCAGAAAGAAAAATGAAACATTATTTAAATTATATTTTTACTCTTTTAAATTTATTTGTCATCGTGTAATCGTAAATTTATTGATATTTAATTATTAATTGATGAAAGCGTATTCTGTATGTTACATTTTTTTTAACAATTTATTTTTTACTTTTAACTCTTTAAAATATTGACTTTTGCCATTTCACAGCGCTTTGGCCTATTTTGGCGAGCATTTTACTGTCACATAATTAAATCCGTTGTTTTTCAACTCCCATACAATTGCACGAGTTACAGAGATATTTGGCGATTTATCCCCTGTGACCGCCTAATTGAAAAAGAACAACCAATTTCAAGTGAATGTATCATATATATTATTTCTCCTGTCCATCCCTTTTTTCTGAAAATACGAAACGCAGAACGACGAATGAGATAGCATATGAAAGGATTTTGAAAACGCTTCTGACATAGCACACTTAACATTTCGTTAAAACATGTTTTCGATAAAAAATTGCTGATAATTAAAAATTAAATCGGCATTGTTTTCCTAAATGAAATGAAAGGTTTTCCTCAAAACATTGTTGTCAAAAAAATAAAATACCACATTATTGATGCTCAGCAATTATTATGAAAAACACCGCACGGGTTTATTTTATATTTATGATTAAAAAGCGAAATTTAAATTGAAATGTTTAGATTTATATTTCTATGTCCCATGTTTTCCCGAAGCGGATGACGTCATCCCCTAATGCAGTTAAAATACGATTGTTAATTTTTTTTCTCGCGCGTGCCTTTAGCAATCTTGGATCAGTTTTTACTGTAACTTTGATGGAATAAATTAGATGATATTCTGGATTGACTAACAACTAAATGTTGTTTACAGATATTTTTATCCTTGCTTTTTCTTTAGAAGTTTAAACCTGCATCTAATAACTATTACATATTGATAAAAAATGGTACTTCTCTTTTATCCCGTCGACCACTTTTCATAACAAAAAACTATCGCCAAATAAACGGGAGAACGTTGCCATTGGAATATCAAAATAAATAAATAAAATATAAGAATTTAAGGACACAATTGTTATTTTAATTAATGAAATAACTAATAAACCAGTAAAACATAATGAAAAATACACGCAAATGTCGAATTAAAAACCACTTGATGATTTAACAAACACGTATAATGCTTCTGACATCAAGTAAATGGGACTGCATTTTTGGCGTTTAATCTTACAATTTGGCGATAGTTTTTTGTTATGAAAAGTGGTCGACAGCATAATAGAGAAGTATCTAAAAAATATTAGATTTCAGTGCGAAATCCTTGCACGGGCCCTCTGGTTAATTTATAATTAAGTTGTAAAGATATTAAAATGTTGTATTGTCATCGGCAAAACACTTTTCAACATAATTTATATAATTCTTGCCTATCAGGAATTGTGTTAAAAATCAATTGGAAAATTCCATGAATAAAAAAAAGTAATTAAAATAAGCTAGCAAAAAAAAAAAATAATAATAAAAAAAAAAATACCTGTTGAAAAAAATTACCGAGCGAGGATTGGTCTACTAGGTACTTGTAAGATTAAATGCCAATAATGGTTGATCGAAAATGTCACATTCACTTGACAACACGTGTTTACGTCATCAAGTTATTTTTATTTCGACGTTTTATTTATATTTTTATTAATTTTATACTAATTTATTTGTTTTTTCGTTATTTAAAATAAAAATTATGTCAATTTGTATAATTTGGTGAGGGAGCAGGAAAAAAAAAGAAAATTACGTCATAAAAATCGGGTTTACAGATGAATATTAAAAATAAAAAAGATGAATTAAATGAAAAAGCATTAAAACCAGTTAAATGAAAAAGCATTATAACCTGATTACAGAAGAAAGTCGCCGTTCGTGATATCACCATCATCTTTTTAAAACAGGATACATTACCAGGTTTTAAGAGGCTGTGAAATCAGAACGGGGGTTGGTGAGCGTAGCGAGCAGGGGGCAGAGCCCCCTAGTGTTTAATAAAAAAGATTCTCTGGGGTTTTTTTTATTATTGTATATTCTTGGATTAAACTGTGTCACACACATTGCGTCGAATACATGTACTGATTAAAAGCGACAAATTTTTAATCTGATAAAGAACATTATATTTGTCTATTTTATATGTAGGTAAAGTTATTTCGACATTTTATAATTGAAAAAAAAAATCAATCTTAAATTTTTAGGTTTTTCAATTACAAAATTGTTATATTACTCCGTATATGTTATTGTATCATTTTTCGTAATTTAGATAGCAGTAAAATTATTTTAAGCGTCAATGAATAGTTGAAGTATAATGAAATAAATAATAGTTAAAATTTACAATGTTTAATTTCATCTTTTCCCAATCTTTTATATACGGTTATTTTTAATCACTAATATATTAAACTAACGTATTATTTTAATTAAGTAGATATTTTTGATTTTTAATTAGCTTTTTTTTAATAATATTGTTATGAAGCTTTATATTCAATACTAATTTGTAGTTAGTAGTGCGTGTACTAATATAGGAGGTATAATACTAACAGAGACATAATTTTCATTTCGAGAGGACAATGCTCCTTTCAAAATAATTAATAAGCTGCTTCATATTTCTGCTGTTTTCATAGTATATACAAAAGTACGCGAAAAGTAATTTTTGAGAAACAATCCTCTCTTAGTTGTATCTAATTACACCGAGTTTAAAAAATAATAATTCCGAGTTAACTCGATTATAATGCAATAATTTATATATAAATGTGTTTTTAAAATGAAGTAATAATGGCGCTGTAAAATAAGGAACAGTTTCCTGAAAGCATGATATAGAGTGGCGTAAAGATTACTAGGTTATTTTAAAATTTATAAAATTCGACTTAGTTTTAATTTCCATTTTACTTTTAACATTAAAAAAGTATTACAATGCAGAGATATTTGGTTGGACAAATATATTTATTGCGTTTCATACATAAAGAAACTTAACAAATAAATTTTCATCTTCTTTAAGGATTTTCCTCAGAGCTGAGGTTTTCTTCGACAGAAGATTTTTTTAATTGAAGGGGTCGGAGCAAAAATGTGCCAAGCCACATTTTCGGTGAAATAAATCATTTGTTTATAACGTCACTTGGTGGTAGAATATGTGACAGGTTTCGTTTTTGCCCCAGATGTTATACCCCCAATGAAGATAGCTAATTTACAAAAAACGTAATAGTAATATAATTAAAGTAGTGCCATATTGTTACTCAGAATATCTCAAATGTTACTAAGAGATTGACACAAACATTTTAGGTTATATATCTTGATTTTAGTATTTGATCAAATTTTCAAGTTGAAATATCTTAGAAGTTCAAAAATGTGGATTGGCACTCTCTTGCCCCGACCCACTCAATTTGTCTCTTTCAGAGCAATTTGCCGCTTCATTTATGGTGTTTTCAATCATAGTGATTTTTACTTTTTCGTTCCATTTATTTCTTTGGCTTCCTTCTGTTTCCTTTACTAGAGGGCTGCCATGCAAAAATAAGCTTTGGTAGTCTCTTGTTATTATTATTTTTTTAATGTCCATATATTGACAACCTTTTTTCGTCTCTTTAAGTAATAATTTTTCATTCTATTTTCATAATTTTTCCCATTTCTGTATTTTTATTTTAGACTGTCTAGCAAATTTCCTTCAATAGTCTATCTCTGCCGAGTTTCTTCTCTTTCGCAGCTTTTATAGTCCATCTTTCGGGTTTGTTGAAAATTATTATAAAATCGGTGTTCACAAATATGAAGTTCTAAAATGAATATTTCCAATCCTTATCTTTTTTTTTCTTGCGTGGATGGCTGAAGCTTTTTAATGACGGTACCAGTCATTATAAAGCAGAAAACTTCTTTTGTTATTTCAGGTCCTTTAACATACCTAAGCAAAGTACACAAAGACAAAAATACGAAGGCAAACATAATAACCCCGTGGCAGCCGAGGACTATACATCTAAAAAGTTAAGCCTTAGATATCCAGTATGGAACTGGATCTTCAAGGAGCACTTAAGAAAACAACTCAGATCGCCTCTGGGTCTGAATTGATTTAATAGCAAAAGCAAGTAGGTTTGCTGGAGAAATAAGACGGTTGAGCCCTGAGCAATACAGATTTTAAAAATCTATTGAGATTGCCATACACCAAACCTTATCTTTTGAAATGGAATGAATTAGCTAAAATAATCGTTACATTTTTTTCATTTGATATAGATGACGGAATGAAAAACGAAACTGTTAAAATGCCGACTCAAAAGACATCTGGCATTTTTAGAAGAATTAAAATCTGCACTAACTGGCTAGCATGATATAAAAACATATCTACCAGCGGAAGAAATTAAAAGGAATAATGCAAAACAAAGATTTTGTTTTCGCTTTTATTTATTTTATAAACAGACGAAGATGAGTTCACGATTTTCCTGAAAATGCATTTTTGCAGATAATAAATGAAGAGGAAATTATTTGTATTTTATATTACTACTTTTTCAGATTTTAAACGAAAAATGAGATATTAAAGTAAAATTAACGAAGTAATAGTATAGTTCTTTAAAAACGATTTGAAATATATAGGTAGTTAAACATCGTAGAAGCCACAGAAAATGATACTCTACAAAGAAATTAATGAAGGTTGTTCTTTTGTTTTTTTTAAATTAATGGAACATTGTAAACTTTTATGGACTTCTTAGTTGCGATGCAACTTTGTATTCAAGAGATATGTAACCTACTTCACGATACAATATTGAGACCTCGAAAAATTAAATTTAACTGTAGAATAAATCTACTAGGAAAAAAATAGTAATATATGTAAATTACCAAGGACTAAGAAATTCAAAATGTACAAATTGACGTTAAATGTAAAGTTGAAAAATGGGAAAAAACAAATTTCATTAATTTGTAAGTCAGCTAATTAGATGGTAGCCAACAGTTGTCGTGATCTTATTGCATAGCTGTTTAAAATAAAAGGACACTTTTCAAAAACAATCACATTTTTTGTTACAAATTTTATAGAATTTTTATATTAATTATATTATAACAAATACAAATAAAATGAAAGAAAAATGAAAGAAAAAGTTATATTAAGTAACAAAGTTAAGTTTAAATTTAAGAGAGAGAAACAAGCCAGATTTCGTCATCAAACATCACATGACCCTCACTCTGCATCAAATCGTTAAAGATAGTTCTTTTAGTTTTTCAAATTAATAGAACAGTGAAAGCTCTTTTATGGGCTTCTTAGTAGCGGTACGGCTTTCCATGCAAGAGATATGTGATCGACTTATTACGTTTAAAATTAAGATAGAGAAACAGGATCAGGTTTCATCATGAATAGTCGAAGGACTTCCAGGGCGTAGAGGGATCTGAGACATGGTAACTCAACAATAATCTCATTTTTTAAGTTCTTTTTTTTCAGTTTTTCAAGTTTTTCATTTTTTAATTTTCTCAATTTTATAGGAACTTTTATAAAAATTTTTAGTAAGATTTATTTTTGTCTTTTAAGGAGATAGTACGAATATCTACATGAATAGTTATATTTCATAAATATGGATGACCATTTCTAATTGTCCTAATATATTTATTATGGGTTCAGTAAAGATATTAGTTTTACTACAAAATCCCCACATAAGACAAGCAGAAGTAAGAACAGTGCGAATGCAAGCATTGTAAATAAGAATTTTATTTTTGACGGCAAAAATATTACTGCTGCGAAGAGGAAATTGATGTGTGGAAATGTCGGCAATTTTACCCATGACCTTAGGGATATGCTTATTCTATGTAAGTATTCTGCCGCGGAGGACCCACCAGTATTTAGTATCTTTAGCCCAGGGAATGATAACATTATTGTTCTTTATACGGTTAGGATAGATAATTTTTTTACATAAGTAAACTGCAGCAGTTTTGTTTCATTAAGTTTAACACGCCACAATATATAGCAGCTTAAATAAAATTTAATGTGTTTCTTAAAATTTTTGTATAAGTAGTATGGGTGATATGGAGCGAAGTAGATAGCTGTGTCGTCTGCATACAGAGCAACAAATGTCCTCAGTATACGTGGCACATCGCTAAAATATATGTTAGACAAACTAGGCTCTAAATCGGAACCCTGAAGAATGCCTGAGATAATTAAATACAGTGTACACAAAATGTTATTGATGCGGACAAAGAATTCGTGGTCGCTACTGTACGATTGTATTAAGTGTAGATATCCAGCTTGCAACCAAGCTGAAATAATTTGCAAATTTGGTCATCGTCGTAGACTTTATCAAAGGCCTTATCTTAGAAATTCTGAGATTAAATAAAGACACAAATTAGTATTCGGAAATAGTCGTATTTAAAACTGGAAAGTTAGCAACTATGCTATTGGCGTCGTGATAATGAAATACAAAAACTTGTACATTTATGCATTCTTGCGCATTTTGTAATCGAAATGGCATTAATAAACACTTATCCAAAAATATTTTAATTCTGAATGTAATTAAATACATATAGATAATTCTATATTTTGAACAGCATATTCACCTTAATAAGTTAAAATACACAATGTAAATACATTGATTTCGCAATTTAATCCGACTTAAATAAAGACACAAATTAACATTCGAAAATGGTGGTATTAAAAACTGGAAAATTAGCAGCTATGCTATTGGCATCGTAATAATTAAATAAAAAAACTTTTACATTTATTTATTTTTGCACATTTTTTAATCGAAATGGTATTAATAAACTCTTATTCTAAAATATTTGAATTCTGTATGTAATTAAACACATATAGAAAAGTCTATATTTTGAACGACATATTCACCTTAATAAATTAAAATACACAATGTAAATGCAGTCGTGTCCGGAAATTAAGGGGTAGTGACCAATTTCAGACGTTTCTTCAGATATCTACTGAAACACGTGAGGAATTGTCCAAAATGCCCTTGAACTTTGAAGATGTAAAGAACATGTTTGACTTCATGTTTTTCAGTTTTTCAGTTTTTGTCGCGAGGACAATTAAGAGAAGGCAATAATGCCATGTAATCCTATGGCATTTCCTACTCAATTTATCAATTATTGCTGTAACATTTAGAGTTTTCACGATATTTCTTTGGTCTTTTTACATCAGTTGCCCTATAGTATCGACTAAAAATTTGACAAAAAATCTTTGCTGTCAAATCATGTTCGTCTATGCGCAGATAAAATTTATTTCATACAAATACCAAAATCTCATCGAATATTCAACATATTAATATTTTAATTGTAGTATGCTATTTCTACTGTTTTGTGTCAAGATTGTGGAAAGCGGTGTTAAATTTGATTGAATACTCTGTATGCTATGCACAAAAATCATTTAAATTTCTCACAGAAACGTCAACATCTTCAAGAATATGCGTGCTATTCTTACACAAATGCAAAAAAACCTTGAACAGAATCGACATAGTCTTTTGTTGCAGTGACGGACCATTTTGAGCATTTTCTGTATCTTGGGTGATCGAAAATATTATTTAATTATTAAAATTATTATTGTTCTACTATTCGTCCTCGCGACAAAAACCCTCACTGAAAAACATGAAGTCAAACATGCTCCTTACATCCTCAAAGTTCAATGGCATTTCGGGCATTTACTCACGAGTTTCAGTAAATATTAGACGAATCGTCTGAAATTGGTCACTGCCCTTTAATTTATGGACATCAGTGTACATCGATTTCACAATTTAATCGCTACTAAAATATATGCAAATACAATTACGATGAAAACTGATTTTAACTCCTCTGATGATGGCTAATGCAAACCTGAAAGCGGTCAGGATATTTTTGACATCTGTGTTTTTAACATCGTAATTTATCGTATCGTCGTTTAACTTTGATATTGTGTTTGCAACTATTTTAGTAACGATTAAATTGTGAAAACAATGTATTAACATTGTGTATTTTTATGTATGTAAAGTATGTAAATAAATTTATGTGTTCATTTGAAAATTCTTAATTTGGATGAAGTATAAGCGGGTCTTCAAACAGACATTTTCAGGGTAGTTTATTATTTTTAATTAAAATGCTTGTTTTAAGTTAAAAGTGCTGTAATTTTATATAAGGAGGCGAAATACGGAACATAGCTAGTCCAAATGGTTCCGGACTGTTTGCCCTGTATTGTATTAACAATAACTTTTAAATATTTTTTTTAATGTAACATTAACCGTATGTCTTTATTTTTATGAATACTGATAGTTTCATATGCATTTGCACTAAAATATATTTAACTGTAAATTATTACAATTGAGGGGGTCGGGGCAAGAAAGTGCAAAACCACATTTTCGGTGAAATATATCTAACACTGTAATCTGTTGTTTAATATTGTAAATTTTAATATAGTCTGTCTCAAAAGTTTAAACACTCTGCAAATCTGGTTTAAAATAAGTGAAGAAGAAAATATTTTATGCTAATTTACAATAAATTCTCGACATTTAATCAAAATAAAATAAAATAAGCCATTTTGGGTGGTTAAAATAAAAAATAATTAATTTTTATTTAATTTTTTTTTCTTGAAGAAACGCTGTCTCAAAAGTGTAAGCACTTTATGCAAATTTTTTTAGAGACACAGGATTGGCCGTGTGTAATGACGTTGTATGACATCATATTGCACTTTTATAAAAGTATAAAAGGTGGAGAAATTATTTCCTCTCGTTTTAAAAATGCCAAAGGGTAAAGAATTCACAAAATGTGAGATCTTGAAAGTTTTAAAATTGAAATTGCAAAATAAAACTGTTTCTGAAATTGCAAAAGTTTAAAATCGATCAAAGCGAAGTATGTATCAAGTACTCTCTAGAAATGATAATTTTAAGCGGAAACTAAGATGTGGA
The DNA here is from genome assembly GCA_963931845.1 of Maratus michaelseni. Classification (NCBI taxonomy): domain Eukaryota; kingdom Metazoa; phylum Arthropoda; class Arachnida; order Araneae; family Salticidae; genus Maratus; species Maratus michaelseni. The sequence goes on along the minus strand of OZ007589.1, from coordinate 182,847,404 downwards.
CGACCACGTATGACGACTATTCAGACTGATCGGGGACTACGGAGATTGGTATCTAGACAAAATATGTCCATACGGCAAATTACAAATAATCTCAGTGTACAGGTGTCCAAAGACACTGCATATAGATGTATTAAAGAGTGTGATTACATCATACTAAAGAAAATGGCTCGCAAACCGTCTCTCAACTTACACCACAAACAGGCTAGAATGAACTGGGCTATAAAACACATAACCTACGGTGACAAATGGCTTACTGTTTTATTCAGCGATGAGAAAAAGTGGAATTTAGATGGCCCTGATAGTTGGAACGCATATTGGCATGATTTACGAAAGAAACCAAGGACATTTTTCAGCAGGCAGCAAGGCGGTAAATCTGTTATGGTTTGGGGGGCATGGGGATTGAATGGCCAGACCTCTCTGGCTTTTCTAAAAGGAAGATTAAAAAAATATCAAGCGACGCTAAACCAACATTTGCTCCTATTTGGTGACATTTTGGGGGGTCCTGAATGGACTTTTCAACAAGACAATGTCACAATCCACATATCACATTCTACAAAACTTTGGCTTTCTCTGAAAAATGTTAAACTTCTTGACTGGCCAGTTTTAAATCCGGACTTAAACCCGATTGAGAACGTCTGGGGTATTTTAACCCGCCAGGTTTACGGCAATGGAAAGCAGTATGACTTTATTGAAGAACTCCAAGAGGCTATTGAGAAAGCATGGTACTATTTACCACCAGAAGCCCTCCAAAAACTAATAAATTCGATGGACGCACGTTTATTTGAACTAATCCGAAATCACGGAAAAATAATTTGTAAGTAAAAGTTCTGTAAAAATTATAAATCGTTTTTGGCATTGTTTTGGCAATTGTTTTTGGCATTGTGCATAAACTTTTGAGACATTTAAAAAAAAAAAAATTTATTATATATTTTACAATTATGTAATTTATTTTTTTCTACTTTTGATATCATTTATTTAAATAATGTTGCGAAAACCGTAAATACAAAAATGTTATTCATTCTAACTTTTTATAATTCTTTGAAAATCGACATTTTAGGCTTGGGCTTAAACTTTTGAGACAGACCTTATCATACATATAATTTGTTTCTAATGTCACTTGGTGGCAGCATATGTGCCAGGTTTCGTTTTTGCCACAGATGTTTATGCCCTCAATGTAGGTAGCTAATTTACAAAAAACGTATTAGTAATATCAATAAAGTAATGCCATATTGTTATTCAGAATATGTACAAATGTTACTAAGACGCTGGCGAGAAAACTTTATGTTATATCTTGATTTGAGTATTTGATCAAATTTTCAAATTGAAATATCTCAGAAGTTCACAAATGTGGCTTAGCACTCTCTTGCCCCGACCACTTCAATTGTTATTTGTTCATTTCTAAAATGTTAAGAAAATAACAATAATTTCTATGTAGAAATAAAGCAGAACTACGGAGTTACATTCTATTTTAAAATTTTGTTTTAATGTTCATTACAGAATTTTTAAATATTCACTGAAAAGTTAATCAGTTGAGAGTTATTAAGGAAATGATGTATAACCAGTCACGCAATTATTCAGCTATATTAAGTTACAGATTATCAGAGACAAAACATTTGTGTTGTATTCTTCAAAAAACATGCAGTTAAAATGAAAGAATACACTACGTCAGACCATTAGACTGAAAATTTACATAATTAGATAAACTTGAAGCAAATAATAACGCTTTGCAGAATGTGATGGTATTCCATTTGATTTTCATATATAAAAAAAGATATCTTAATATAAAATTGATAGATTTTAGAAGACAAAATATAGTTATATTGAACATATACAATTATTTAATATAAGCATTTATTAAGATTTGATGTGAAATAATGTTTCATTTAATGTTTGAAAGCTTGCTTCGTTATCCTAACTAATGATAAAATTTAATTTTAAATTTAAATGTAATTTTGAGGAAATATTTCTGGTTTGCATGCAAATTTTATCCTAAATTAATTCAATGACTTAAGAAAAAACAGAGAAAGTTGTATTACTATAGATAAATATACAATATACCCACTAAAGTCCCTTGGCACCCTCTTAACTTCTAAACGGCTGCTGCTATATTCATAAAAGTAGTGTCTAGATATAGTAAAGTAGCCATGCGCTACTCAATGAAACCGCTAATGGCGCCACCTGGTGGAAAACTGCGGAGTTATAATTCCTATCTCGAAAACGGAAAGCGATAGAGAAAAACAGAGATTTACAAAGTTGTAGAGCATCATCGATTTAGTACATAAAGACACCTTGTGGTTATTAGTGCGAAGAACAGAACGGTTAAAACGCGGATTTGTTTTTTCATGATTTCCAGCAGTGACGTGACAAAACGATCTTAGAAAGAAAAAAAACAATTATTTATAACAATATACCTTTATTTGAGATGCTTAAAATTCTCATCTTCAGCTCCAATGCACGTTTGGATCATTCTTTGAATTTCACGTTGCACACGCTGCAGCATAGAGGGTGACACGTTGGCACAAGCGTCCGTAATGCGTAGTTTAAGGTCCAACAATATTTGTGGAGGGGTCGCATACACCTACTGTCTCATAACTGGTTGTCTCTTTCTTTATAAGATCGCTTTGTAACATCACAGTGTAGGAAATCACGAAAAAACAAATCCGCGTTTTTACCGTTCTATTCTTCGCACTAATGCCCACAAGGTGTCTTTATGTACTAAATCCATGATGCTCTTCAGCTTTGTAAATCACTGTTTTTCTCTATCGCTTTCCGTTTTCGAGATAGGAATGCTAACTCCGCACCTAGCCACCACTTCTATGAATATAGCAGCAGCCGCTCTGCAATTAAGAGGCTGGCAAGGGACTTTAGTGAGCATACTGTGTCGTATAGTTATAGACCATACATGTATATTTCTACAGAATATTTATTATGAACAGAAACCTTTTTTTTTTGGTTTTGTGGTAAATATTTTGTGATAGAATAAAATGTTTTAGACGTTTTACATACCATAATACATTAATAATATATTTTTGATGAAGACTGATGATTTGTGAATTTGTTTATTTATTTATTTATACACACACACACACACACACACACGCACACACACACACACACACACACACACACACACACACACACAATATATATATATATATATATATACAGTCCCTGGCCAAATTATTAGGCGCAATTGTTTTTATTATAATTTATTAAATATCTGGAAAGATACATGAGGAATTATCCTGAAACTTCAGGAGTGTAAACAACATAATAAACGTCATATATTTCCGCGAAGATTTTTTCCCGAAACCCCATAAGGGGCCGCCAACAAATTGAAGAAAAACGAATATCTTTTGGATAACCCTGTAAAAACTAATATTGCAAAAAGCATTCAAACTGTAGATTATGATTACGTGGCTTATTGTAATAATTTGGGTTCATTTTTATGAAGATAGCATGTATAATCGAAGAGAAATTCACGTTTTTATAAAAACAGTCCCAAATTTTACCAAGTTTTTTGCTTATAATTTGCAGAGTTTTTAATATAAAAACAAGTTATTTTCAGAAAATATGACAAACAAAATTATACACAATACCCTGCAATCAGAATTAAAAAATAATAAAAATTGTATGAAAAATGAGCAGATTTACTAAATATTGTTTCACTGCGCATGCGCGAATTCAATCAAAATATACTGTGCATAATATATTAGCTTAATGTATAGACCAACTTTTATGAAAGTCTCAAAAACATAGCTTGAAAATTCTGATAGTAGTCGTCGATAGAATAAGCTCGAAATTCGCTGTTCCCAAAATGAAGCAAAAAGATAAGGGGTTGTATCCAAATATACAATGAGATACACTTCATTCTTATTATGTCAACTTTCATAAGCTAGTATATTTGGATACAGCCCCTTATCTTTTAGCTTCCTTTTGGGAACAGCGAATTTCGAGCTTATTCTATCGACGACTACTATCAGAATTTTCAAGCTATGTTTTTGAGACTTTCATAAAAGTTGGTCTATACATTAAGCTAATATATTATGCACAGTATACTTTGATTGAATTCACGCATGCGCAGTGAAACAATATTTAGTAAATCTGCTCATTTTTCATACAATTTTTATTATTTTTTAATTCTGATTGCAGAGTATTGTGTATAATTTTGTTTGTCATATTTTCTGAAAATAACTTGTTTTTATATTAAAAACTCTGCAAATTATAAGCAAAAAACTTGGTAAAATTTGGGACTGTTTTTATAAAAACATGAATTTCTCTTTGATTATACATGCTATCTTCATAAAAATGAACCCACATTATTACAATAAGCCACTTAATCATAATCTACAGTTTGAATGCTTTTTGCAACATTAGTTTTTACAGGGTTATCCCAAAGATATTCGTTTTTCTTCAATTTTTTGACGGCCCCTTATGGGGTTTCGGGAAAAAATCTTCGCGGAAATATATGACGTTTATTATGTTGTTTACACTCCTGAAGTTTCAGGATAATTCCTCATGTATCTTTCCAGATATTTAATAAATTATAATAAAAACAACTGCGTCTAATAATTTGGCCAGGGACTGTATATATATATTATATAATGACCGAAGGGATAGCTGCATACCTCCATTATATTTGTTTCCTTCGTCACTCAGTTTCTATATTTACATTTTCACTTATATTGTGATTGTGATAAATAAATTGTTCATTTAACAAAGTAATTTTTTTTCTGAAATATTATTTTGAAAAATTATTTTTCATTGCATATATATATATGTTAAATTGTATTATAATGTTTTTTTTTTCGAAATTTATGTCTGAATTAATTTCACAAACCTTTCTTGTAACCTTTCACAAACCTTTCTTGCCTTTACAATAAGATTCTCTGGGATATTTTCAAAAATTTAGTTGCATTCGTCACTTAATTAAAATATTCAGAGACAGGAGCCATCCATTTTTGTTTTCCGTTATAAACAGTGAATGTATACGTTGTAGATTGTCCTTAATTTTTAGCTCACATGCTATCAAAGCCTGAGAGCTAATGTGCCCGCCCGTTCTGTATGTACGTATGTATGTATGTATGTACGTATGTATGTACGTAACGCGATAACTCTTGATAGAAATAACCGTTTTGCTTCAAATTTTGTTTTTAGGTTCATTGTAATAAGGCGCTTCCCTGATTAGTTTTGGGGGTTCATTGGTCAAGTATAAACGGGAAAACGGGGGGGAGGGCTAACCCCCTCTCAAATTAGATAAATGGGGTTTTCATGCAGAATTATCCAATTTTCTTCAAATTTTGTATATAGATCCAATGTGATAAGGCGCTTCCCTGATTAGTTTAGGGGGTTAACTGGTTAAGTATAAAGGGGGGGTAACCCCCCCTTAATTTTGATAAATGGGTTTTGCATGCAGAATTTTCTGATTTCCTTTTAATTTTATATATTGGTTCATTGTGGTAAGGAGCTTTCCTGATTAGTTTGGGGGGTTCATTGGTTAAGTATAAAGAGGGGAAACGGGGGTCTAATCCTCCCTTAATTTAGAAAAATGGATTTTTCATGCAGAATTATTCGATTTGCTTCAAATTTTGTATGTATGTTCATTGTAATAAGGCGCTTCCCTGAATCGTTTTGGGGGTCCATTTGTTAATTATAAGGGGAGATGATCCATATATTTTCGATTTATTTATTTTTCGAGGGGCTTATTTCAAATTCTTTGAAATAAGTGTATAATATACAATTAGTGTGAATAGCCTGTGAGCTCAATGCCCTCAGTTTAACTGGGCAGTTTTCTTTTTATTAAGTATTCTCACTGAACTAGAAAATGTCGTGGGCATAAGTACCGTCCATTATAAATTTTAAAATTAAGCATATATTTATTTTTTTTTAAATCCTATACGTAAAATTTCTTTTTTCGTTTTGGATGTTTTTCATATCGTACCCTAAACTAAATAAGAATGGCATTATGAAACAAAACATTATGTATTTGTATCCTCCGTAGCTGTATCCCCGTTGTAATATTATTGACGATATTCTTCATAAAAGAAATTAAAAACAAACTAATGATAAGCCTATGCAAACAACTATATAAATTTCAGAAGACATGAAAGATGAAGCAAAGATATATAAACATTTTCTGTTTAATGTTTTTGTTGAAATTTGAATGCCTAAAAAATAACGATTTCTACAGAATAAATCCTTACTAAAAACAAAGATAAATTAGCAATAACAATGATGCTAAAAAATGTTACATTTCAAAAACTGCGTTAAAACTTTATCAGTTTATTTTATGCTGCCAAATTATGTTACATCACACGGGATGCGAGAGCGAATTTTTTTTTTTTTTTTTTTTTTTTTATTAGAAAAATAAGCAAATGATAAAAATTTCGAAGCGCGTAATCTAATCGTCACTGCAGCAACGAAAAATCAGTCAAGCATTAATAAGAAAATATTTACTACGAACAAAGGCATTGAAAATGAAATAAAAACATAAGTACAAAAGAGTTAAAAAAAGTTTAAAAGACAAAAAATTCCTAGAATTTTTTTTTTCTAGAAACGATTTTTTTTATCCTCATTGTACAAAATGTATTTTGCAAATTACTTTCTAATAAAATTATAAAACGAATCTCTATTATTTTTCTACAGTTATAACAGAGATAACAGAAATACATAAAAAATATAGAGATTTTCCATTTTCTGCTTAATAGGATATATTTCATGCAATAATAAATGCTTTTTCTTTTTAATCTATAAAATACGAATTATAAAAAAGTGTCTGAGAGAGCCAATTATTTTTAATCTCTAGGGATTTTCCTCTATCCTAACGTCAATTTGATGATGGTAAAAAAAAAGTGTTTTTAGAGTGTGATTTTATACATCTTATAATTCGTTGTTGATAAACATCATAAATATTTGAGTATTATAAGTTTTTTTAATTGCTATGTTTCCATTTATGTTGAATGCCTTTATTTTTATTTCGAAGCTATATAAAGTAAAAACATAAAAGTAAAAACACAACTAAGAACCGCCAAATAAGAGGAAATTTTATTTATTTTATTTACTTATTTAACTTTATTTTATTTTATTTTGCATGCCTTTGAGAGTAGAGCTAATATCTTATTGGTGATATAGTCATATACTACAATTATGAAACTTCTCAAAATTAGTTATTTTTATTATTATAGATGTACATTTATGTATCTGTTAGTTACACATCAAAATACAAATTTATTTTGTATCTATCAACTTACATAATGCTTGTAAACAAATTAAAATATTAGTATTAGTCATACAAACGGTAACCAGGTAAGACTTGAATAAGAATTGAAGCAATATATGTATAGTTAATGTTAAGGAATAAAAAGTTAAACAATAATAATTAAAAAAAGAAAGAAAGAAACTGAAACGTCTTATAATGCATAGTTATGAAGCAATTTTTAACTTTTGAAAATACATTTATAGAAACACTTCAATGTAAAAGTTATCGAAACGCATTTATTAATAAATACACATGAATGTGTTGTTGATAAATACATCTAAATTAAGTTACCAAGGCGAGTAATGTTCTTCACAATTTTCGGAGACTAAAATTTGATTATTTAGATTTTAAGAAAAATTAGTTGTATTTTATGAATTATTCGTCGATAAACATTTTAAAACGAAAATGGATAGCTTAAATGTTGCATAAAAGGTATTTGTACTTCTTTATATTTACCTAATAAATAATACAGCGTGTAATATTTAAAAATATGCTATTCATTTTGTTGTGCTTCTTTTATATAATGGTCTAGTCATCATTCGAGCTGAAGAAATGCGATTAATTTCCAACTGTTATAAGAAGTTTGAAAAATGAAACATACTAAAATAAGAGCTGCATTAAAAGTAATAAATAAAATAAATACTTTTACAACTGAAATAGTCATGTGCATACTTGAAAAGAAAAAGCATAAGTCTGTACATAATCATCGGCTTCTGTAGGTATCCCATTGGAGGTATATATGCCAGTAGTATATGGTACCTACTCTGGAACACTTTTCATACTCCACTAAATGCAAATATTGAACGATTATTGTAAGATTTTTCATCAAAAATTTGTCAGTCTGAATATCGAGAGTTGTAACGATTATTCATCAAAAAGTTCGTCAAAATGTGTGCATTTTTGAACAAATTTTAATATTTTTAATGAAAAAGTTTGCCTGTCGACTAATCCGATTATTGTAAGATTGTCCAAATGATGATTATAAAACAACCCTTGAAAATCCAATGGAATGCTAATATTTTTCATCAAACTTTATTAATCGTCTATCAAATGCTAATAAACAACCTTCCTCTAGGATGATATTGATAGGAATAATGAAAGCAAAGACCAGCGTTATATAATAAGTTATCAGCATTATAACCAATCCTAAAATCTTTAGTTGCATTAAAAGCTATAGAATAATATAAGTCATTAGCTCCAGGACTATAAATATCAAACCATTCTTTTGTTTCTGGTATTATATTCCAATTGTCATCCCATTTACTTTCTATCCAAAAATAAATTCCAAGTTGAGAAAATTTAGAGGGTTGATCCATTTTGTATATTTTTGCGGTCAAAGTTAATTTTATTGTATCATTGAAACTATTAAATATAGTATAATTATTAGAGTTATCGATGCTATAATTTGTAATAACGGGGTCAAATTTGAAATAATGAAAGGTAGGCGAAAGACAATTAAACAGTAAAGTACTTATCACAAAATATTGTAGCATTTATATAGAAAAAAATTTTCGATAGATGATTCGAACAAAGTTTAGACAGATTAAATAAATAAGCTGTAAGAAAATATTAATTTATCAATTCTCTCCTTTTATTTACACTTATAAATGCTATTCTCATAGTTTGATATTTTCATAGTTCGATAAAATTAAAAAAAATAGTTTGTGTCGAAATTAACACATTTTTGATAGAAAAGAATTTTGTACTTAAAACAGATATATTTTTAATTTCAGTAAATACTATTCTGTTAGTTTTCATAGATGATATTAAATAAAATCCATTCGATATTGTAAGATTTAAAACAAATAGTATGATTAAGCTTTTTCTAATTCATAATCATAATAGCCATCATTATTTTTTCCTTTAAAATGAAAGATATAACCCCCTTTATTCAGTTTTGTTATTGCATTTTCAGATATTTTTCCATGACTCTTTTTAAGAAAATAATCTTTTTCTACATCATTAACTTTCAATCTCGCAATAGTCGTATTTCCAAATTTAGTTTGAATTTTCTTCAACGAAATCAGTTTGTATTTCCCTTTCTCTAAATCTTTTAGCTTATGAGTTACTGGGAACGATCTGAGACTGTTGAATTCTTCCATTTATTAAGGAACAATTTTTGAAAGACAATTTTTATAGTACAGGCATCTGTACATAGAACATCCAGGTCCTAATATTCTAACGCATCTCGGTACATCTAATATTTTTATAGGAATTCTCCATTCTTCAAAAGTACTTTTCAGAAAAACGCCTCCTTTAAAAGCAAATGTGCCGCTAAAAGCGCTAAATTCTTCATTTCTTTCAACTGCTAATAGAGGGCAGCACTAAAAAAATTTCTCGCTTGTACAAGGAACGAATTTATGATGTATTCCTAGATTTCTGATAGAAAATGCTTATTTTAAGTAAGAATTAATAAGAATTTTTCTAATATTTATTTAATTTTGTATAGGAATTTTACATTTACTTTAATTTAATTTAATAGAAGCAAGAACGGATGAATATTGATTGTTGTTTAAAGGATTCATTCATGAATGATTATTTTTAAAAAATGATATGCAAAAGAATACTAATAATTTATTGATTTCAGTTAATGTATTATCATATATTCTGGTAGTTTGATATTTTTATACTCCACTAAACGCTATTATTTAATCATTATTGTAAGATTTTTATCAAAAAGTTTGACTATCGAACAATTTTTAGACAGATTAAATAATCATAATTTGAAATAAGAAATAATATTCATCCAATGCTAATATTCAGTTAATGTAATATTAAATTTCAGTTTTTATTGTTTCTGTTTAAAGAAAATTTAAGAAATGGTTAGAGACTTGTAATTTCTGAGAAGAAGATGAAAATTTTTTAAATTTTAATATTAAATCCAAACATTTTTCAAAATATATTACATTCCAAATTCTTAATAATTGATGTTTTACCTAAGTGTGGTAGTTTAATAGTTATATATATTAAAAAAGACTTCCTCGCTGAGCTCTCATCTGTATGGTGGTTAGGACAACGCGACTTTATCGGCATTCTTCTTCGGATGCAGAGGTTGCGAGTTCGAACCCCTGACAAGCAAAAACCCAATAGACGCGCACCAAGCGCAAAAAGCCCCCCATTTTTATTAGCGCTTGGTGCGTGTCAATTGGGGGGCATTTTGCAAAAATTTGTAAGAATAATGACGTCACACAGTCGATAAAGTTGTATTATATAAATAGTTGTATTATAAGCCGGTAAAGTTGCGTCACTAAGAAGACTGTATACAGATCAGAGCTCCCCCTCCATAGCAAACTCTCTCTAATTATTGTTTAAATAATTATGAGTTGATGTAAAAAGAGCTATGGAGGGGTAAAACCATATAACTCTCTCTAATTATGTTTGAATAATTATGAGTTGATGTAAAGATGGAAGAGATGGCGAAGATGGAATGGTCACAAATGTGTTGTCACTGGAGATGGCTATAAATGCTCGCAAACATAGATCATTTGTGATTGTGGTGTATGGTCCCTGGAAAGTTGTAATGACTTGCAAACCTATTCTGTTCGTAAGTGTATGGTCCCTGGAAAGTTGTAATGACTTGCAAACCTATTCTGTTCGTAAGTGTATGGTCCCTGGAAAGTTGTAATGACAAAAATTAAACAAACCTATTCTGTTCGTAAGTGTATAATGGAGTACCTGCGGACGTAAAGTTCCACTCCATTTTTAGAAATAAGGGTATTGAACTTTTATCTTTTCTGTCCCAGTCTCTTTAAATTTTCTTATAAATTCAATAGGTAATTTCATAACTTTTTCACTTAAATGAAAATCAATTTTATTGAGATATAATGAAATAAATGTGTAAAATTCTTTACATTGCGATTAATCTTTGAAAGCATTTTTATAAACACTTTTATTTTTCATCTTTATTCAAAAGTTGTATCAGTTCATTAATAAATCGTATTAAAATATTTTTTAATTCGAAAATTTCATCCATTAATCTTTCTCTATGAGGTTCTTCTTCTTCATAATAATGGCCAAATTTTTTATTTAATTCACCCAGTTGAACGGAAAGTATTTTTTTTCCAGTTATCGTTATAAAAATTATCTGGTAATTGATCAAACTTATATTCGATCAGATTACAAAAATCTAGTCTATGCATATATTTTTCTAAAAACCTTTCACCAAATGTTTGAAAACGAGCTATTTGCAACCAATTTAGTCCTTCTTCCAGTTTGCACATAGTGTTTTCTGAAAGTTTTTGAAACATGGATACTTTATGTAAATCTAATCTTTCATGATAGGTTTGAATAAATTCGTCACTTAAAGTTGTATATTGAGATATAACAACCCAATTTATATAATTCGAATGTTTTAGTATAAATCCTTCAGACAGCTTTTGATTCTTAGATACTAAATTCCAATCGAATTCTTCTTTATATTTTTCTAGAAATTCTTCTGAAAGTTTTTGGTGTATACATATAACATTCCATTCAATATAATCTATGAGTTCTTCCATAAAAGATTCGGATAATACTGAATATCTACAAACTAACTTCCAATTGAGTTGATCTTTCAAATTTCGTAGGACATCTTCGGATAAATTTTTAGTTTTAGAAAATTCGTCCCAGTTGATATCCATTTAATAACGAACCCATTTTAAAAAGCAATTTTTTCAATATGCATCCAAGGTTTTAAAGTGATTGGTATTTTGGGTTTTATCCAGACTGTAATGATTTCACCGCGATTTCCATTGACAAAACAAGTTTCATAATTATCACTTGTCTCTCTGTGTAAAATTGTTTTATCTCCGAATTTAAGTTCTATTTCTGTATCAAAATATCTACTATTATCTATTAAATATATAGTAATTTTGATATACATATTTGTAGATAATCTCATATCCTTATTCAATAAGTTAGAACTCATCAAGTCGAAATTTATTTTGGTAAATTCTTTTTCTGTAAAAGTCTGAAAATCATCTTTTATAGTAACCCAGATATCTTTACTGTCTACATATATTTTATTGACTACGTCTTTATCGTTTTCGGGTTCTGAAACATTCGTAATTATTTTATTTTTTGCATCAAATTTATCATTTTTTAATATTAACGCATTTTTTTCTAAATATCGCTTATTGATAACATTTTTTGCATCTAATGGGTCTGCGACATTGCCTATTTTTTTCCTTTAGCATCGTAAGCTTTTCCTTCAATTAGATGTAAAGTATTTTCATCCAGTTCTTGTATTCTCTCGGCTGTTTCTTTTGTGAAAGTTAAAAAATTACTGTCGTAATTGGTATTATTTTTGTCTATAAAATCTTTTAATTCAAAATGATTGTTTTCTATTTTATTCAAAACGAAACTTTTAGTGGTTAAATCTAAATCATCGATTGGATCTGAAGAATTTTTTAATATTTTATTTTCCATATCGTAATGACCCTCGTCCGTTAATTTAAAACCTATACCGGGTGGTCCGATAGGGCCTTTTCGCTCTGGATTATCATACGGCGGATAATAAACAGCCATTTATAAAGACTAAAAAATGTTATTCTCCTAAGGTTTTAATCATAGTAATTTCTTTTTTATTCATATTTAATATACATTTCTTTCTTACTTCTAAAATATAGTAAAATACATATTCTTTGGTTGTTTCTTTTTCTAATTTCCAATTGAATTCTATTCTCAAATTTTCCAGAGTAGTATAGTTTACATGATTTGACAAATCAAAATGAATTATAGGATATAATTTACCGAAATCTGAGTAATTTACCATACAACCGGTTTCTGTGTTTAGATTATTGAGACCTGATTCCAGAAAAGATTCATATAATCTATTATATTCCTTTTTACCAAAATCCATAGTATATCGCTCTGCTGGTAACGGCGATCTGTTAATCATCAACCAACATTCGATCATATCCAAATTATCAAATATCATATTATTCTTTTTAGGATTTTCATTTCTTTCGAAATATTGTGGAATTACAAATAATCTTAAAACTTCATCGGATGTAGCAGATATAGAATCGGAGCCACTTTTATATTTATTAATAGGACTAGATCTGTTAATTTCATACTGATTCCAGTTTATTTCTATATCCGTATTAGATAATTTTAACTGATTATAGAGAATCTCCGCACCATTTTTAAAGTCGACGTATCTCACCCACAGTGCTATGTCTTCAATTTCTACTTTATAATCTGGATTTGCAGCGTCTGTGTAAATCATATTTCTACTATCGTCTCTTTGGAATTCCAGTCTTATTATGAATCCAGAAATGGCTTTTTTATATTCTGTGACAAAATCAAAAATTTCCTTTAAAGGCGTCCATGTTGTAACTGAATTACTATTTTTCGACAATTCCCATCTTTTTTTAAATCCTTTATTGTAGTTTTCATTTTTTACAATTTTTAATTTATTGACGATATCTGTTACAGGTGTGGTAGCCGTTATCGTACCATCGTCTTGAAGTAAACTTTTATTTCTATCAGCACTATCACTGGTATCTGGATAAAAACCTATATTGGTGGCTTCAGATGTTGAATAATCTGTGGTATAATCCTTCAGTCTCTTAACCTGTAGAATGTAGGAGTGATAGTCTCCAACTGATTCGATTATTTGTTTACCTATCTGAAGTTTTACGCCTTTCATAGAACATACAGCTGCGACATTTTCATCATTTATAGATGCGCCACTGGATTTTACAATTTTCCACTTTGTCTCCAGATAACTCTCCGATAATGAAACAGGATCATTGGTATCAGTAATTTCGAAATGAAACGTCGTATTTTCTTTTTTGTCATTATGGCTTGTACTAGGTAATCTTATTTTTTTTAATTCGCTACTTTTTATATCGTTATTATAAAAATAACGAGTATCTCTCAGATCATAAATTTTTTCCATTTATTTAGGAAGAATTTTCAGACCTGTTCCTTTCATCTTTTTTGAAAATATTTCTTTCAATATGTCAGCATCCGTCAATCTGTCATTCAAATCTACTTTTTCAGCTTTAAAAAATCCTTTTCCTTGAATTCTTTTACTTTTCCTATATAATCTGTGTTTATTCATTTATTTATTGAGAAAATTTAGTTAATATCAATTGATATATTTTTTCAACATAATCTTCTTTTTCACCTACGACTCTAAAATTATACTCAATTAAACCTTTATTTAAATCAATTAATTCACCATTTTGATTCGTAACTCTCATCCTTATTCTACGAATTGAATCCCTATTCAGAGGATAATATATTAAATTATTGAATTCTTTCGAAATGATAACACCCGGTACATCCCTCGGTGTAAAAGAATAAATAACTTCTGAATTATTCTGGTTGATTAAAGATCCATTCACTACATCACAATGAATATATATAATGTCATTTCCGTTTGTTATATCCGCTATATTTTCACCTTCTATTACAGTCTCTTCATCATGACTTTCGTAGACCTTTTTTTCAAAGCCTATTAACTTATGAAAATCGCTTTTTGTTAAGTCGATATTCCAACCTTTAGTTAATTTAATAAGCATTCTTAGTCTAGATTGTATTCTACCAAATTTTACCGGAGGATCGTCTGAACCAAACGCTTTCATCACATCTATATTTAAATCTTCAACGTTTTTATTACCGTAAGGAATAATGATAGATTTAACATTATTCTCATCTGTGTATACGTCAAACATATTAGTTTTATCTGTTATGTTAAACCATGAAACGGTCATAGTAAAAGATTGCAATGCTATTTTTTTTATTTTAAGAGGTTTTGGAAATTCAACAGTGAAGTCCTCTGATTTTTCATGACTTTTTGGTTTCAATTTGATCATTTATTAGACAGTAAAAAATCTTTAAAGATGAAAAACAAACTCTTCGTTATAATCGCTAGGCTGTTGAGTAAATGAATTAAGTACACATTCTGGACATTTACCTTTATTTCTTTCCTTTATATATTTCATACAAAATAATCCACAATTTACAGAAGTAGGTTTTTGTAAAAAACTATCATTGTGAGCTATATTGACTTTTTTATTGGACAGTTTAAGAAATTTCATAATATTTTCGGGAATATATTTTTCTTTGAGTTTAATATTTTTATATATATATTCCCCAAAAGGATCGAAATATTCTACATAGTTATATTTTGGATCATTATAGTAACAAACCCAATGTGTTCCAGGACCCGTCGAAATATCTAAATTAATAATCCCGCTTTCAAAATTTCCAATCTTTTTAGGAAGTAAATCGGAAGTGAAAACACCCCTGAATCCTCTTTCATCTTTCATATTTTCTTTAATCGTTTCATCGGATATACCCAATTCTGTTACCGGGATTTTTTTTTTTTAGACACTGACGGTTTTAGACCCGATCCTTTGTTTTCCCAAGGCTGAAAAACTCCAGATCCCGATATTTTATCTAGGATTTTTTTAGTTCCCCAACCCGCCGCACCGCTTGCAGCACCGAGTCCTAGTGATGTTAAAATAGGAATTAAAAAGGGTAAAAATCCACCGTTTTTATCTAATTGAGTTTTGCTTATATTTATTCTTTTACCTTTGCTAATCTGATTTATCTGTGTTTTGGTTAAATACATCTCATAATTGGGAGTTTTAGAATTGTCTATCTGCAGTGTCAGTTCTTCTTTTTTTCTGAGCGCTGATTTCAGTTTACTAATCTGCCCGTCACTCAAATGAATCTTCTTTTTTACATAACTCATTTATTAGGCAGCAAAAAGCTGACGCTTTCAAAGAAGAAATTGATTGTATAAGCGTTCTTTATCTCCGTTAGTTATTTTTTTAGCTTTAATGAGTTTGTCTATTAGCAGTTTGACTTCATTTCTTAATTTTTTCGACTTGCTACCTTGACATATTTTATCCAATAATTCAGATAATAAATCTAATCCTTTTCCCACTTTCATTACTTCACTACCTTGAATTGTAGTTAATATACCCAGATATCTTTGTAGTTCCTCTTCGTTATTTTTAACAGCGTCTAATTCAACCTTTTTCTGACTTAATTCCTCCTCTGAAAGATTTCTAGCCCTATTAATTGTACTTTGTAAGTTGCCTTTTTTCCTCGATAATTCTTCTTTTAACTGCTTTGCCTTTGCATACATTTCATCTAATTTTTCTTTATTGTCTAGGAGTTTCGAAGGTTTGTATAATTGTACAGATTTTAAATAATTAATATCTAAATTTTGATCAACATTGTAAGTAAGTGGTGGTTCTTTATATAATTCTTTGACATCTTCGATCGCATCAGGAATAATTCTAGATGATTCTGCAATAGGCTGTAAAGATATATTTAATTCGTCCAGTTTATCATTGATAGCTTTAATATTTTCTTTTCTACTTTTATCCTGTTCTTCTAATTTTTTAGTGACAGGTTTATGAAATTCAGTTAAACTTTTGTCTATACCTAGCTTTCTATCACGCTGTTCTTCATTATTTTTTCTAATATCTGCTTGTAATTTGACAAGTTTTATTGCATTTTTTAATTCTTCTTTTTGTTTCTTATTTCGATCTTTTTCTAAATCGTTTATTTTATCCATTTATATGATTTGAAAATAGAAGCGACAGCTTCGCCGTCTATTTTTACTGACAGCTAATATGCTTTTACTGGCAGTAATTTTATTTTTACTAGCTGTAAATTTTCTCAGTAAATAAATGATTAAAATTAAAGATTACACAGAACCGGAAGAATTGCCTGACCCTAAACAACATCGTTTTTTACCCAGACATCCTTTCAGATTATTAATAATCGGCCCATCTGGTTGTGGAAAAACAAATTTACTAATAAATTTATTAAACGGTTTTGAGAATCCTAGTAATTTAAGATTAGATTTCGACGCTTTATATTTATGCGCAAAAGACATTTCTGAGCCAAAGTATTCTAAATTGCAAGAAGATTATACACTGTTTGAAGGTGTTGAAAGAGACGATATTTTAAAATGTAAAAAAATAAGTAAAAATAAAATAAAGGAATTATTAAAGCAGTATGATAAATATAAAAAGAAAGTACTATTTTCTTTAGATTTGAGTGAATTTATTACTGTTGATGATCTAGAGTCCTCAGAAAAAAATCTTGTTGTGTTTGACGATTGTGTTACAGAAAAAGATCAGAAAGTTATAGAGGATTTGTTTATAAGAGGCAGAAAGAAAAATGCATCCATTATTTATTTAACGCAATCTTATTACTCAACTCCTATAAATATTAGAAAAAATTGTAATTACTTCATATTTTTTAAGCTACAGCCTAGGGAAATTAATCAGATAATCAGAGAAATAGACGGAAATCTTACAAAAGAAAAATTTCTAGAAAAATATAGTTCTTGTAAGGGTAATTTCTTTATGCTAGATTTAGTAAATTCTGAAATGAGATACAGAAAAAATTTTGAACCTATATAAATGGAAGAATATTTAGAAAAGAGATTATATATTTATCGGAAAAGTTACAATTTGTATCAAAAGATAAGTATTT
Organism: Maratus michaelseni; assembly: GCA_963931845.1. Lineage (NCBI taxonomy): Eukaryota > Metazoa > Arthropoda > Arachnida > Araneae > Salticidae > Maratus > Maratus michaelseni. The sequence goes on along the minus strand of OZ007589.1, from coordinate 182,829,694 downwards.
CCTTATCAGTTAGCAAATTTATGTTAAGTGCTTCGGGATTATCAGCTTTTGCGTTCATACCCCTCGCTGCTTTGAGTTTAAGTTCTGGAATTGTAGAAGTCATTGAGAAATCTTTAAATATTTTAGAACGAAAAGAAGAATACAAGCAATGTTATAATTTTTATAAACAACAGTTAAATTTATTGAAAGCTAAAAAAATTTCAGAAGAAGAAGTGTATGTCAGAGAACAAGATTTTATAAATAATTTAGTATACTTCCCAATCGAAAAGTATGTGAAAAAAGTACAGTTGAATGGATATAAATATTCTTCTTAGAAAGCGTCAGCTTTTTGCTGCCTAATAAATGAGTTGTAAAAGTAAAAAATTTGTTGTTACGTCTTTAACTAAAAAGGGTAATTTTAAAGGTGGATGTTTAAAATGCGGACAAACTGGATCGGGTCTTCTGAATAAAGTCATTAGTAATTTACCTTTCGAAATGCATTTACCTGGCCATAATTTTACAGGCCCGGGGACACAATTATTATGGGGAAAAACACGATTAAACCCAGATTTAACGTATAAAAATTCGTCTAAACCTGTTAACAGAGTGGATGAAATTGCATATAAGCATGATAAATGTTATTTAGAAAATAAAGATACAAAAAGTAGAAATGAAGTATGCGATAAGAATATGATTGATGGACTAGATAATATTCAAAATCCTACGATTAGAGAAAGAATTGAAAGAGGGATTGTAAAACCGATTATTCAAGCTAAAAAAACTTTCGGTATGGGAAATACAAAGATCTATTGTTTAAAATGTAAAAACCATACAGAAACAAAAGATATTAAAGATGCAATTTCTAAAAATAACAGGCCAATGATGAAAGGTATTTGTCTAGATTGTGGTTCTAAAAAGAGTGTTTTTTTAGGAAAACCCCAGGGAGGAAAGATCCTAAAAGTATCTTAGGGATGAAAGATCCTAAAAGTATCTTAGAAAAAATATATTATCATCCTGAAAATGGTTATTGTGGGATCAATGAATTAAAACGGAAAACAGGTTTCAGTCAAAATCAAATTACAGATTTTTTACATAGCCAAGATGTTTATACCAGACATAAGCCTTTAATTCGTAAATTTAAACGAAGACGCTTTTATGTCAGTCATATCGATGACCAATGGCAAGCAGATTTATTGTTTATCAAACCTTTTAGTAAATATAATAACGGAACTAATTACTTATTGACAGTGATAGATATATTTAGTAAATATGGGTGGGCCATACCGATAAAAAGAAAAACAGGACAAGAAGTAACTGAAGCATTTAAAAAGATATTTAAAGAAAGAATTCCTGAAAAACTGCAGACAGACAAAGGATTAGAATTTGTAAATAAGTTAACTTTAAAATTATTTAAAGATCATAATATTCAGTGGTTTACAACTGAAAATGTTGAAATAAAATGTTCTATAGTCGAACGATTTAACAGGACAATTAATAAAAAAATTAGAACCTATCTAGCAGCCAACAATACTAAAAGATATATAGATGTTTTGGACCAATTAGTTAAAAATTATAATAATTCCAAGCATAGGTCTATCAAAATGACGCCTGCCGAGGCGAGTAGAGACGAAAACGAATCTGAAGTTTATAAAAATTTATACGAAGAAAAAATAATAAGAAAACCGAAATTCAAGGTTGGCGATAGAATAAGAATTTCGAAATACCAGACTGCTTTTACCCGCGGATACCAGCCTACTTTTACGGAAGAAATTTTCATCGTTTCACAAATATTAAACACTGACCCCATTACTTATAGAATAAAGGATTTGAATGGTGACGAAATAAAAGGAACTTATTATGAACCGGAATTAGTTAAATATAATAAAAAAGATAAAATGTTTAAAATTGAAAAAATAATAAAAAAGAAAGGAAAGAAATGTCTAGTTAAATGGTTAAATTATTCCGACGAATTTAACTCATGGGTTGACGAAAAAGATATCAAGTCAATTTAATTTTTCCGCTATAATATCAAAACTCCCGCCTAGACGGGACTTTTTCAAATATTATTATGTTATTAAAATAACTCATCAAAACTCCCGTCTAGACGGGACTTTTTCAAATATTAAAATATAAAAAAGCTATAATATCAAAACTCCTACGAGGAAATGCATTACATTAAAATAAGTTTAAATAAATGAATTGTGACTTTTTTAAAGACGTTTTAATAGATGATTCTAACTTAATGGATTCTTTTGACAAAGAAAACAAATGTCAAATACCCGAAAAATATCTCAAAATTTATGACCAGATGAAAAAATGTGAAATAATGTACGATTCGGATGGTGAATATTTTACATATAAAAATATAGATGGTTTTTTAAGCGAAAGACGCAAATCCCGAATAAGTCGTTTTAAAGCATTGAAATGGAAATTGAAGTTAAATATTCCATATAAAGCTGAAGAAATGTTTATTCAGCTTTTAGATTTAGTGTACTATAAAAAGTCGATAAATTACCTATATTTCATAAAGAAAATATTAGATTATTATAATATTGATAATAATTTGAAAGTAAAATTTAATAAGAAAAACGAAGACATTTGGAATAGCTTTCTAAAAAATGTTTCTTAATAAATGGAGTCTAAAGTTTGCAAGCATTGTCAGATGACAAAAAATTTAGACCAATTTTATACTAGATTTCGTTACGGTAAAACAGAACATTACGCTAATTGCAAAAGTTGCCATTTAGCTATGAAAAATAAAAAAATTGATTGCGAATGTGGTAAAACATACACTCTAGCTCATAAAAAACGACATTTAAAAAGCAATTATCATATCAAACGAACGTCGAAATAAGTTTATGATATTGAATGTCGTGTTTTTATTCAAACATATTTTATTTATTATTTTAAACAGATAATAAGATATTGAATGCTGTGTTTTAAATTGAACATATTTTTTTAGATGAAAATATTATATTAAATGTTGAGTACTTATTTGAACGTATTATACAGAATGTTGTGTTTTAAATTGAACATATTTTGAATGAAAGTATTATACAGAATGTTGTGTTTTAAATTGAACATATTTTTTAGATGAAAATATTATATTAAATGTAGAGTATTTATTTGAACGTATTTTGAATGAACGTAAAATAGAAGTGCCTGATTATGACAGTGATTTTTCGGCTAAATAAATGGGTAATTCAAAAAGTACAAAGATTTTGACAGGTAATTGTACAACTGAAAGAATAAATGTAGATTGGAATCATACCTTTAATGTTCATCCTAATGTTCATATAACGCCTGTATGTAAATATGGCGAACCGTTTTTCGTTAGAATAACAGAAATAGATAAAAACGGATTTCGATTTGAATGTTTAAAATTGAATGGCGAACCTGTAGAAAAAAATTTAGATTTCTTTCAATGGACAGCAATTAGTCCTTTTGAGTAAACGATGGAATATATTTTTTAATAGTCGTTTTCAGAAATTATTCAATTTAATTTAATTCATAATTTTAACGACATTCATTTTAAATCGCTTAATCTAAAATTAGCTGCAACCGAAATTGGATCGCTATTAAAAATGTATAGCAAAAAGTATTCATAAAATTTCTTCTATATAAATGGAGGAAACTCTAAGATTGATATCTGTTTCAAAAATACATATTTCAAAATTAAGGCAAGTCGTAAAACTTTTAAATATAAACCAACCCCAACATTGTAAAAAAGATGAATTAATTAGATTGATAATAAGATATATAAAAGAAACTGGGGAATATAAATATGTTTTAGTAGATTTATTAAATTTAGACGTCACAGATTATTTGAATGAAAAATTGAAACAATTTATAAATGAACCGAAAAACCGTCCAAAACTTAAGAAACTCTTTGATTATTACGGATTGAAGTATAAAGATGAAAAATTGATCAAAAAGACAGAAAAAAAAGTCAAATTAGAAACAAATTTGGAAAATCTGTTTAGACCCGATTATGAAATTGTTGAGAAAGACAAAAAATTTGTAAAAAAATTTAATACTTATAGATATGTTTATAAAATAAGACAAATAAATAAACTCACACCGGGCCAGTGTTATAGTATCTTAAAAGATTTATTCAGGAGAGCAATTGGAAAAATCGAAGGAAAGGTCGATATTATAGTATTCAATCCCGATTTGACACAGCCCTTTCACCCTAAAATGATGTCAACGAAAGAAGCCTATGAGACCTACTTAGATGTTTTAACGCACAAAATGGAATACAAAGAGTTGGATATTAAAGATTGTGAATTTATTTTTACGGTTGTTGATTTGCCTAAAGGTGGTAAACATTTGAAATTACTGAACAATAACGATGTTGTCGATAAAAAAAGTATAATTCAAATTAAAAATGACGATAATATCTGTTTGGCTAGATCCATCGTTACAGCCTTAGCTATTCTAAATCGTAAAATTTTATGCGAAAAATTGAATCTAGAAAAACTTACAGATTTAGATGTTAAATACATAAAAATGGGTAGAAAATTACAAAAAAGTTTAGCGATAAAATTGCATGAAATTTGTGATATTCCGTTAGAAATGTGTAATTTAGAGCATGTTAAACAATTCGAAATTTTTTTAGATATTCAAATAACTATATTTTGCAGAGAAAATTTTAACGAAAAAATATACAGTGGTACCCATAAATCTAATTGTGTTTACATTTTAAAAAATAGAAATCATTTTGATGTCATTACAACGGTTAAAGGATTTTTAGGAAAAAAGAATTATTGTGATTATTGTAAAGTCAGTTATTATAGAAGTGATCAACATAAATGTCCTTTAAAATGCAATAGATGTTTTAAGAAAGAGAGTAATTGCGAGGGAGATGATATTCAGTGTAATGATTGTTTTGGATCTTTTAAAGGAAAAAACTGCTTCGAAAATCATAAAAATGAAGCAGTCTGTGAAAAACTGTGGAAATGTTTAAAATGTAAGAGAAATATCAATAGAAAACAAAGAGGACCGAAAGATCATAAATGCGGAGAAAGACAATGTAAAAACTGCAGAAAGTGGGTTTTGGAAGATCATCAATGTTATATACGTAGGAAAGAATCTAAGGGAGGAACTTGTAAAAATATCTGTCCTAAAAATATAAAAGACAGAGAGAAATGGTGTGAGAAATGTAAAAGGTCAGAATTTACAGAAAAATATATGTTTTTTGACGTTGAAACGAATCAAGAGACAGGAAATCACCAAGTCAATCTAGTCATAAATCATGATTTTAATGGAAAAGAAAAAATATTTCAGAATGAAAATGAATATTGTGAATGGTTATTCCAAAGAAAACACTGCGGTTATACAGTATTAGCGCATTATGGAAAAGGATTCGATTTTCAATTTCTAGCTAAATACTGCTTTAAAAATAAAATTAAAGTGTTTACAATATATCAAGGAAATAAACTCATATATATGCAAGCAACCGCTTATAATATAAGGTTTATCGATTCTATTAATTTTACACTGATTCCGTTAAGAGAATTTCCTAAAACATTTGGACTAACGGAATTGGCTAAAGGTTATTTTCCTCATTTGTTTAACACTAAGGAAAATCAAAATTATGTAGGGAAATATCCTGAAAAATACTATTATGGTTATGATACTATGACTTTAGATCAAAGAAAAACTTTTGATAAATGGTATAAATCGGTAAAAAACGAAACATTTGATTTTCAAAAAGAAATTATAAAATATTGCAGATCTGATGTTGATATTTTAAGAAAAGGATGTTTAGAATTGCGAAGATTATTTCTAAACATTGCTGATATTGACCCTTTTAAATATGTCACTTTAGCTGGCGTTTGTATGGCTATATACAGAGATAAATTCATTCCAGTGAATACAATAGCGATTGATGAGGAGTTTATTCCAAAGGATCAATACAGTAAGAAATCGATCATTTGGTTAGACTATCTGTCTAAAAAACACAATATCAAAATACAGCATGCTTTAAACGGTGGTGAGAAAAAACTGAAATTAGGTGATAAAACTTATAAAGTAGATGGTTTTTATAATAAAACCGTTTATCAGTTTCAAGGATGTCATTGGCACGGTTGTCCTCGCTGTTTTACAGAATCCACTGTCAATCTTCAAAATCAGATATGTATGAAAGATTTGTATGAAAGAACTCAAAAAATAAATAAAAAAATAAAAGATAAAGGATTTGAATTGATTGAAATATGGGAATGCGATTTTGATAGTGACAAAGAAATTAAAAAATATATGAAAAATGAATGGAAAAGAGATTTTGTAGAACCTTTAAATCCTAGAAACGCATTCACCGGCGGTAGGTGCGAACCTACCAAATTAATCTACGAAATGAAAGAAATCGAAAAGGGTAGATATATCGATGTTTGTTCACTTTATCCAACAGTGAATTACTTTGATTACTATCCTGTTGGTCATCCGGTAAAGATTTATAATCCGGAAAAATATGATAAAAATTGGTATGGTTTGATACAATGCAAAGTACTTCCACCTAGAAAGCTCTATCATCCTGTTTTACCTTATAAAGGAGAAAAATTAATATTTAGTTTGTGTAAATTATGCTCAAAACCTATAAAATGCGAAAAGAAACAATGTAAAAAATGTTATGATATGCGGAATAATGAATGTAATCATACGGATGAGGAGAGAGCTTTTACTGGTACGTGGACAACTACCGAAGTTGAACTGGCTATTGAAAAAGGTTATAAGATTTTAAATATCTATGAAGTTTGGCATTTTGAAGAAAAATCTAATATATTATTTAAGGATTATGTTAAAATGTTTTTGAAAATCAAATTAGAAACAGATGATAAATGGTCTGAAAATTTCAAAACTGAAAAAGAATATAAAAGGTGCGTAGAAAAGAAACTGGGTATAAGGTTAGGAGAAATCAAAGAAAACCCAGGAATGAGATTTATATCTAAAATTTGTTTAAACTCTTTATGGGGAAAGTTCGGACAGAGAAAAAATATGAAACAAACAGAGAATGTAACAGAATTGGCAGATTTTTATAGAATTATACTGAACGACCGCATTAAAGACTTGAATATCATATTTTTAAATGATGAGTGTGTGCAAATGGATTATAAGATGAAAGATGAATATGTCCAGAATAACTTTAATACGAATATTTATATAGCAGCTTTTACAACCAGTTCGGCTAGAATAAGATTATATGAAATGCTTGATAAATTAGGAGATAAAGTAATGTATTACGATACAGATAGTATTGTTTATATCGATGATGGCTCTAATAAAGTAAAAACGGGCTGTATGCTAGGCGAATGGACCGATGAATTAGGAGAAGATAAATATATGAAATCGTGGATATCCGGAGCAAGTAAAGATTATGGTTATATTCTGAACGATGGTTCTGTAAGAGGAAAAGTAAAAGGATTTAAAATGAGTTATGATAGCGAAACTAAGCTCAATTTTGACGAGAGAATGAAAACAATAACGGGGGAAATTGACCATATAGATGTAGAAATAAACCAATTTCAGATACAAAAAGATAGAAATATTAAAGTGAATAAAATGAATAAAAGATATATGTTTGGATATGATAAAAGAAGAATTTTAGATAACTTTGATACTGTACCCTTTGGATTTTAAGCCGAATTTTTAATTTATAAAAATTGTTTTCTAATAAATGGACGATGTCACCCTTATCATAAATGTTCAAGGTTTTATATTTCCTTTTAAATCTATAGCGAGAGAAATAAGCTGGGTTCATTTAAAACAAGAAATAGGTGAAACGATTTCTGTGTTTACACCTAACTATGAATTAGGTGATCAAGACCATGGAATAGTTCGTCGATGTACTAACGATGTCCATGGTTTAAGATTTAAAAGATATTCAGATAATACAGGCTTATGGATTAGTAGTGACAATGTAAAAGATTATTTCATACAATTGCATCAGATATACGGTGGGACATTTGCTTTTAAAGGAGGCGTTTTTCTGAAAAGTACTTTTGAAGAATGGGGAATTCCTATAAAAATATTAGATGTACCGAGATGCGTTAGAATATTAGGACCTGGATGTTCTATGTACAGATGCCTGTACTATAAAAATTGTCTTTCAAAAATTGTTCCTTAATAAATGGAAGAATTCAACAGTCTCAGATCGTTCCCAGTAACTCATAAGCTAAAAGATTTAGAGAAAGGGAAATACAAACTGATTTCGTTGAAGAAAATTCAAACTAAATTTGGAAATACGACTATTGCGAGATTGGAAGTTAATGATGTAGAAAAAGATTATTTTCTTAAAAAGAGTCATGGAAAAATATCTGAAAATGCAATAACAAAACTGAATAAAGGGGGGTTATATCTTTCATTTTAAAGGAAAAAATAATGATGGCTATTATGATTATGAATTAGAAAAAGCTTAATCATACTATTTGTTTTAAATCTTACAATATCGAATGGATTTTATTTAATATCATCTATGAAAACTAACAGAATAGTATTTACTGAAATTAAAAATATATCTGTTTTAAGTACAAAATTCTTTTCTATCAAAAATGTGTTAATTTCGACACAAACTATTTTTTTTAATTTTATCGAACTATGAAAATATCAAACTATGAGAATAGCATTTATAAGTGTAAATAAAAGGAGAGAATTGATAAATTAATATTTTCTTACAGCTTATTTATTTAATCTGTCTAAACTTTGTTCGAATCATCTATCGAAAATTTTTTTCTATATAAATGCTACAATATTTTGTGATAAGTACTTTACTGTTTAATTGTCTTTCGCCTACCTTCCATTATTTCAAATTTGACCCCGTTATTACAAATTATAGCATCGATAACTCTAATAATTATACTATATTTAATAGTTTCAATGATACAATAAAATTAACTTTGACCGCAAAAATATACAAAATGGATCAACCCTCTAAATTTTCTCAACCTGGAATTTATTTTTGGATAGAAAGTAAATGGGATGACAATTGGAATATAATACCAGAAACAAAAGAATGGTTTGATATTTATAGTCCTGGAGCTAATGACTTATATTATTCTATAGCTTTTAATGCAACTAAAGATTTTAGGATTGGTTATAATGCTGATAACTTATTATATAACGCTGGTCTTTGCTTTCATTATTCCTATCAATATCATCCTAGAGGAAGGTTGTTTATTAGCATTTGATAGACGATTAATAAAGTTTGATGAAAAATATTAGCATTCCATTGGATTTTCAAGGGTTGTTTTATAATCATCATTTGGACAATCTTACAATAATCGGATTAGTCGACAGGCAAACTTTTTCATTAAAAATATTAAAATTTGTTCAAAAATGCACACATTTTGACGAACTTTTTGATGAATAATCGTTACAACTCTCGATATTCAGACTGACAAATTTTTGATGAAAAATCTTACAATAATCGTTCAATATTTGCATTTAGTGGAGTATGAAAAGTGTTCCAGAGTAGGTACCATATACTACTTATGCCCCTCGGATTTTACCGTTTACCGGATTACCGTATACTCGGATTTTACCGTTTGTACTTATTGTACCTATCCTTGTACCTAAAGCCTGTTGTACCTAAATGAGTTGTTGTTGTATCGTACCTATCTCCGATTGTACTTATTTCCGGTTTAGTTTTTCCGTTGGTGGTCTATCTTGCCATTTTATTATCACATTTTCATGACAAATGCTTTTCACTCAGATTGCATATAAAAAAAAACATTTCATTATTAGGTTAGTTTTTTTATAGATTGTGCAACTATTAAATTCCTAATGTGAGAATTCATTTATATAGAATTGATGCGTGATTTCACTTTTTCGATGCGAAATGTAATTTTGTAGGAAGCATATTTTCTTCTACAGTTTCTGAAATTATATGGGAGGACTGAAGTCATTGGGTGATTTTACCCACATTCATTTGTGGCTTTGACGATCTCTAACAATTTTTACATCATACTAATTACTAAGCAGCTGGGTAGACTGAGCTATGGTCGGTTAAAATTAGTTTTGTGTTCAACTAGATATATGAATAAATTATCTGTACAACATATAACAATCAATTATATGTACCTGATTGGCTCAGTTCTGTTTTTGAGAACTTTTCATGGACTGTCATTGTTTGAATCATGTATTTCGACTCCTATTAGGAAGTTCTAGAAAATTCCTTCAGATTTTGAAAGTCAAATTTTAAGTTTCAAACTTGGCAATATTCTTCCGTTTGGCACCAAGCATGTGTTTTGGCAGTGGTGATCTTGAAAGTTGATTTTTCACACTAAATTTGCCATTGTCACCAACATTTTGCTAAATTTGGCGTATTGTTGCCAACTTTGCGATTTCGTTTACTGCCAACTCTTCAACAACTTAATAACTGTTTCAACCACCATTCACATTGAAATAAATTGAACCTGACCCAAAAATGGCCCACTAATCGAAATTCCTCGAACACAATCGTTAAAGATGTTTTTAGATAAAATTAACTTGACCCGCAATGAGTCCAAAATGACCCACTAATCCAATCTTATCGAACATGTGACCTACCAAATGGTCTTCTCGTAACCCAAAATGGTAGGACACAAAATTTAGTCAAAATCGTTTGAACCGTTTTTAGATAAAATTAGTTTGGCCTGTAGTGAGCCAAAAAAACCCACTAATCGAATTTTCTTGAACATGTGACTTAGCCCACTGGTCTTCTCGTAATCAAAACTGGTAGAGTAAACTGTGTTGCGCCTCCAGACGCCTACGGTCGACCACCAGACATGTTAACTGCCGTTCCCAAGTTCTAAAGAACTTTCACTGAGCACGACCGTGGGAGTTCCTGTATTCTCTACGAACAGTGTGGGGTGCCTCCACCTGCTGACCGCCTCCATTCTCTCAAGAGATTGACGACATAGGTAACTGAGACTTGAAGTAGATCCGACCCTCTTTGGAAATCACTACATTCAGACTTGCGGACGGGCGGAGTCCCCCTACAGCTTCGGAGCCAAACACCCAAAAGGGAACCAGGTATGCCTTAAGTCGGGTTTACCCGATCCGTACTTGTTTTACCATAGCTCAATGGATGTGAAGATGTACGAAGACAGTCACAGACTCCTCTCGCAGTTGATTAATCCAAAATGATGGAATAAAAAAAATAATCAAAACCATTTGAGCTGTTTTTAGGTCAAATTAGCTTGACCCTGGTCCGTTGCGACCCAAAATGACCTAGTAATAACATTTTCTGGAACAGTTGACCCAGGCAAATGGTCTTTTCGTACCCTAAAAGGTAGTATACAAAATTTAGTGAAAATTCGTTTGAGCGGTTTTTTACATAAATTTAATATTTCTACACACACCCGCAACATTTACTTGTACTATAATATATGATACGTGATGCCGCTCATCGCAGTTTTGTTAACACTTACTTTTGAAAATAAAGCTGGTATTTTTGTTTTATCGTCTAACTTGTTATGTTTTAATTTCATTTGAAAGTGTTTATGAAAATGTAATTAATCAAATCTATAATAATATTATAAAGGAGTAAAGATTGTTTGTTTGTTTGTTTATTTGTTTGTAGGGGGTAATCTCTGGAACTACCGAACCGATTTCAAAAGTGATGGTGGCAAATTGATGGTGACAACCCCTGCTCCAACATAGGCTATATTTTATGTCGGTGCCACTAACCCCAAGGGGTGCAGGAGCAAAAAACGTTCTAAAATTGCCATTTTTTAGCTATCAAACTGGCTTTCAAGCCCTGAGAACTTGCCAGCCGGTTCTGTATGTATGTGTGTACGTACGTAATGCGATAACTCTTCATAGAAATATCCGTTTTCCTTCAAATTTTGTTTATAGGTTCACTGTGTTAAGGCGCTTCCCTGCTTAGTTTTCGGGATTGATTGGTTAAGTATAAAGGGGGGGACAAGGGGCTAATTCCCCCCCCCCTTAATTTATATAAATGGGTTTTTCATGCAGAATTGTTCCGTTTTCCTTCAAATATTGTTTATAGGTTCACTGAGTTAAGGCGCTTCCCTGATTAGTTTTTGTGATTGATTAGTTAAGTATAAAGGGGGGAATCGGGGGCTAATCCCCCTTAATTTATATAAATGGGTTTTTCATGCAGAATTATACCGTTTTCCTTCAAATTTTGTTTATAGGTTCATTGAGTTAAGACGCTTCCCTGATTACTTTTCGGGATTGATTGGTTAAGTATAAAGGGGGGAACGGGGGGCTAATCCCTCCTTAATTTATATAAATGGGTTTTTCAAGCAGAATTATTCCGTTTTCCTTCAAATTTTGTTTATAGGTTCACTGTGTTAAGGCGCTTCCCTGATTAGTTTTTCGGGATTGATTGGTTAAGTATAAAGGGGGGAACGGGGGCTAATCCCCCCCTTAATATATATAAATGGGTTTTTCATGCAGAATTATCTCATTTCCTTCAAATTTTGGTTAAAGGTTCACTGTGTTAAGACGCTTCCCTAATTAGTTTTCGGGATTGATTGGTTAAGTATAAAGGGGGGAACGGGGGGCTAATCCCCCCTTATTTTATATAAATGGGTTTTTCATGCAGAATTATTCAGTTTTCCTTCAAATTTTGTTTATAGGTTCACTGTGTTAAGGCGCTTCTCTGATTAGTTTTCGGGATTGATTGGTTAAGAATAAAGGGGGGGGGGAACGGGGGGATAATCCCCCCTTAATTTATATAAATGGGTTTGTCATGCAGAATTATCCCATTTCCTCCAAATTTTGTTTATAGGTTCACTGTGTTAAGGCGTTTCCCTAATTAGTTTTCGGGATTGATTGGTTACGTATAAAGCAGGGAACGGGGGGGCATACCCGCCTTATTTTATATAAATGGGTTTTTCATGCAGAATTATTCCGTTTTCCTTCAAATTTTGCTTATAGGTTCACTGTGTTAAGGCGCTTCCCTGATTAGTTTTCGGGATTGATTGGTTAAGTATAAAGGGGGGGGGGAACGGGGGGATAATCCCCACCTTAATTTATATAAATGGGTTTTTCATGCAGAATTATCCCATTTCCTTCAAATTTTGTTTATAGGTTCACTGTTTTAAGGCGTTTCCCTGATTAGTTTTTGAGATTGATTGGTTAAGTATAAAGGAGGGAACGGGGGGCATATCCCCCCTTATTTTATATAAATGGGTTTTTCATGCAGAATTATTCCGTTTTTCTTCAAATTTTGTTTATAGGTTCACTGTGTTAAGGCGCTTCCCTGATTAATTTTCGGGATTGATTGGTTAAGTATAAAGGGGGGAACGGGGAGATAATCCCCCTTAATTTATATAAATGGGTCTTTCATGCAGAATTATTCTATTTACTTCAAAATTTGTTTATAGGTTCATTGGGTTAAGACGCTTCCCTGATTAGTTTTCGGGATTGATTGATTAAGTATAAAGGGGGGGAACGAGGGTCTAATACCCCCTTAATTTATATAAATGGGTTTTTCATGCAGAATTATCCCATTTCCTTCAAATTTTATTTATAGGTTCACTGTGTTAAGGCGCATCCCTGATTAGTTTTCGGGATTGATTGGTTAAGTATAAAGTGGGGAACGGAGGGCTAATACCCCCTTATTTTATATAAATGGGTTTTTCATGCAGAATTATTCCGTTTTCCTTCAAATTTTTTTTATAGGTTCACTGTGTTAAGGCACTTCCGTGATTAGTTTTCGGGATTGATTGGTTAAGTATAAAGGGGAGGACGGGGGTAGCTAATCCCCTCCTTAATTTATATAAATGGGTTTTTCATGCAGAATTATCCCATTTGCTTCAAAATTTGTTTATAGGTTCATTGGGTTAAGACGCTTCCCTGATTAATTTTCGGGATTGATTGGTTAAGTATAAAGTGGGGGAACGGGGGGATAATCCCCCCTTAATTTATATAAATGGGTCTTTCATGCAGAATTATTCTATTTGCTTCAAAATTTGTTTATAGGTTCATTGGGTTAAGACGCTTCCCTGATTAGTTTTCGGGATTGATTGATTAAGTATAAAGGGGGGGAACGAGGGGTTAATACCCCCTTAATTTATATAAATGGGTTTTTCATGCAGAATTATCCCATTTCCTTCAAATTTTATTTATAGGTTCACTGTGTTAAGGCGCATCCCTGATTAGTTTTCGGGATTGATTGGTTAAGTATAAAGTGGGGAACGGAGGGCTAATACCCCCTTATTTTATATAAATGGGTTTTTCATGCAGAATTATTCCGTTTTCCTTCAAATTTTGTTTATAGGTTCACTGTGTTAAGGCACTTCCCTGATTAGTTTTCGGGATTGATTGGTTAAGTATAAAGGGGAAGAACGGGAGGCTAATACCCCCCTTAATTTATATAAATGGGTTTTTCATGCAGAATTATCCGATTTTCTTCAAATTTTGTATATATATTCATTGTAATTAGAGATTTACCTGATTAGTTTAAGGGGTTCATTAGTTAACTATGAGGGGGTAACGGGGGGATGACCCCCCCCCCTTAATATATTGTTTATTTCTTTTTTCTTCGATGGGCTTATTTCAAATTATTTGAAATAAGAGTATAATATACAATTAGTGTGAATAGCCTGTGAACTCAATGCCCTCAGTTTAACTGGGCAGTTTTATTTTTATTGTTAATACTGAAGGAGCTAGAAATTTGAAATTTGTCATTGTAGTTACTTATAAGATGTAAATGCTCTCTAAGAACAAAATATAAAAGAAATTGAAATTTAAAAGGGTGAAATGAGCGAAAAGCGTTCTAAAAACAGTCTAAATTACAATTTCTATGAAATCTCTGGAACTACAGAACCGATTTCAAAAGTAATGGTGGCAAATATATGGGGACAATCCCTACTCCATCATAGGCTATATTTTATGTCGGTGCCACTAACATCAATGGGGTGCAGGATCGAAAAATGTTCGAAAATTGCGACTTTTTATACTGAAGGGGCAAGAAATTTGAAATTAGCATTGTAGTTACTTATAAGATGTAAATGCTCTCTAAGAATAAATTTTAAAAAAAAATCGAAATTTAAATGGGTGAAATGAGCAAAAAGCGTTCTGAAGTCATTCTAAATTACAATTTCTATGGAATCTCTGGAACTACGGAACCGATTTCAAAAGTGATGGTGGCAAATTGGTGGTGACAATCCCTGCTCCAACAGCCTCTTTAATAAAAAACTATGCGTTGCTGACGACTGGGTTTTTCGATAATTGTTGCAACAGATTAATCTCGGAAAATGAAACATTTAATGTTACTGAAAAAAATGATAGCTCAAAAAGTATTTGTCAGAAAATTGTTAGACAAACTGCGTTTGAAAGGTAAAAAATTGTATTTTTCTTGATATAAATTTCAAATCTAATGATTATGCCGTTTTTCAAATATTGAATTTCAAAAATTACCAAATTTTCCAATGGAGTACCATAGCGAAACCTTCATGCGTAAAAAGATAATGATAGGGGCGACGTGTCCTGACGTGTATATTGGCTATAGCACGAGTCACAAATTATAGTAGCCTTATTATTCTGTTAAAATATAAAAGTTATTTATGAAATGTCAATATATTGTTTGATTAAAGGTTCGTTAAAAGAAATTGACCAGCGTAGCGGGCGTAGCTTGCTAGTATTATATAATGTTTTGAACATTTAATCTACATTTCATAATCTAACACACGCTAATAATAATTTTAAGATAACTGATTTTAATGATCTAGTACAAAGGTTCCCAAATTTTTAGCCCGATGTACCATAATCTTGAAATTCGCAAACTTTTGCGAATTGGATAGGTTTTAAAACATAATTCATAAAAAACTTGAGGGAAAGAACTGTAATTCTTGATTCACATATTTGAAACTTCCAGAAACTGATTTCTAATTTTAAAAAAAATAACAAAAAAAAAATAATAATAATAATTTCATTTTTTTTTTCGAAATTTAATTTCGAAACTACACATATTTTGAAATTATTTTTTTTAAATAAATAAAAAATGTTACTTTTTTTTATAAAAATTTTAACAGAAATGGAGTTGTAGAAGCTACGAATAACTCCAAAATTACAGAGAGAGAGATGAGAATTTCAAAATTACAGCTCATTTCGCTAAACAATTTTTGAGTTTTTTTGGGAAGTAAGATGTGAAGATTTCTAATGCAGATATCTGGTGAATTCAACCAAACATTTAATTATTTTGTATCTATCATTTAATAATTTGTATCTATCTTTTTAACATCCAAGTGGCATTTTTTAAATACTTTACGTGATTATGGAATGCCAGCAACCGAAACATTTAATGGATCAAATAATAATAAATCACAATTACTTAAATTTTTATTTACAGGATTGAACAAGTTGGAAATTATACGTGAAACGTGATAAATGAGGTGCGTTCGTACTTCACGATTAATCCTCGGAAACTGTTATAACAAAGACGTAACGATTTTTAAAAAATTCAAATGACTTAATAAATATTTTTTTATTAATATCTTTTTAAGTTTTGATTCGATTTTCGTAAAATTTGAAATGACTCGACAAAATTCTGCAACGATTATACATATTAAATTTCAAACCATTCGGTTAAGTAGTTTTTGCGCTGTTATATGCGGATAGACGAACAGATAGACGGACGGAACAGACGACGATTATAAGTGCTACGTATTTATATAATTACGAATGCACCTAAAAAGTATAAGTAACATTCGATGCTATACTTAAAAAGTAAATTAAAAAATACCATTTCTGTTATTGCATCTTCGATTCCAAATAATTAATATCAGCTTCGTATTTAGTTATTTTTACGAGAATGCAAAATGATCTGGAGTCATCTAAGAAGAGGTTTCTACTTCAGTTTTTAATATTATCTATTTCAGAAAATAATGGCTTGCAAAAGAAATGTGAAAATGGCAACCGCCATTTTGAAAGTTCTTCGTGTATAGAAATACATTCCAAGTCATCCTAATTTTTCCATCCGCATTTTTTCTTATAATACCTTATAATGTTTCCTTTACAATAACATACAAATCCTCTAATAATATGAAAATTGTTTGAGACAATATTTGGCTACATTGTGATTCATTAAACTGCATTTCAGTTTCTTCAATCTCTAAAACAAATACACCAAATCTAACCAATTGAATTCATTCAAACTCAGCTAGTCTTAATTCATGTATTTTGTGCAACTTCACCATATTTTGATTTAGAATTTGAATCTATGCCGTGCCGTAAATAAACTGTTGCGGTCCACGTAAAGTCTGCGTGCTATGGCTTCCCCTTCCCTGATCTCTATGAATGCATTTCTAACGGCCTACCACAAACGGACTGTCAGATTACGTGACTGGAATGAAGTTAAAAGATACAACGGGAGTTAACATATTTAATATTTTAAATATATACATTTATTTTAATTTTTCTGTTAAAAGTTTTTTAATAAAAATTGTATTTTATTCCGCATTAAAAGGTCATGTGTTTCAGTTATTAAGGAATGTAACAACAAATTTACCATTATTAAATTAAATAAAATTCCAATAAAAATAAAATGTTAAAATTTCAATTTAACATTAACAGCAAATTTGAATAAAAGAAACAACGTTCGTGGTTTTTTTTTTTAGCATATAGGGTTTTAAACTAAATTTAATGCAACTTTCAGAAATCATGACACATTGCAGTAGAAACAATATACTGCAATCAGAATATAGATACATTAAATATTTGATGAACTATAAATATTTGTATGAAATGATTTTTAATTGCTCTTGCGCGAACGATAACAAAATGTATTTTGGACAATTTAGTAGCCAACTATATAAGGCAGCTTATATAAAAGGACCAATCATATATCGTGACAATTCAGAAATATATTAATGATATAGTGCACTGCATTTCAGTTGCTTTTCGAAAGTTGCTGAAAAATAAGAGATTTTTCACAATATAGTCTTATTTATAAATATTTAGTTTTCATTTTTTATTGTATTATATTTATTTATTTATTTATTTTTGGAAGAATCACCAGAATGAACGCATTCCAACACAAGAATAATTATCAAAATCGAAGCATCGTGTTCCAAAGCTATGCGTGAACTTACGTTAAATACTAGATACTTTATTGGAAGTCAGATAATAAAAAATGGCAATTTGGGAAAAATCTTTTTTTACCAAGAAACTTTTAGAAGAACAAAAGATTTTGAAAGTAACAAAGGATTTTGAAATGAGAAAATTAATCGTCAAGCTATTTTAAAATGTTATTAAGAATTTTATACTGCTTGCTTTTGGCGGAATCGGGTTCTGATGACACAAAGGTTTTCGGACTTGGGGAAGGTCAGATTTAAAATCGTCGTGCTCGGGTCACGAAAACAAAGGCCGAACTCATCTCTGTTATAGACTGCCCTCATCTGATTTGATGACTTTCTTTGGTATTGTTTTTTAGCACCATTGTTTGGCGATAAGCAATTTCGTATTGACACTCTCTTCGGACTGTGACGCAGGTCAGGATTACAGAAGTTTCAAAATGTGGCTAGCGACTTTATATTACATCTAGAAAATATTTATCGCGTCTAATCAATCCTTTTATTGGTGACCATTTGTAATATTGACTTCGTCAAAGCATAAAAGCTTCTTGCAGATATTCAGATCTAGATAGAGAAAGACACAGAATTTCATTTAGATTCCTGAAAGATAGATTAACTGCATAACTTGATAAATTAACTGCAACCATTTAATTGTGAATCAGGAGGTATTTTTTTATGATTCCCATATGATTACATTAACACTAAATTCGTTGGAGGAATGTAGAAGTCTCATAACTAACTTATAATCAGCTGTGTTCAATTTTATGTGGCAGTTTACATGTTTCATCATTCATGTAGAGAAAATGGTGTGACGAATCTAATTCAATTATTGGTGATTGTAAAGAAGAATATTTTTAAACCGATTTTTTTTATTTAAATGGACAAGCTATGTCTGTATTCCTATTGTTTTTATTTATTTATTTCATATATTTTGATGTAATTTTATATGTGTATTCATATTATGTAAACCAGAAATCAAATTTTGAAATACGCTTATTTCTGATAGTTCGATCCATCATAAATCCAGTTTGACGGCCTGTTTAAATCTACAAGCATTTTAAAAACGATAATCTTAGGAACACAAATGACTATTTTTTCTGTGATAAAAGGATGAACTCATATCGTGAAGATAAAATGAGAAAAAAAGGATGCAGAGCTTTACAGATATTTGCTACCAAATTCAAACCTTTACACCGCAAGTATAGAATGGATTTCCCCTTTTTATACCTGCGCGAAAGTGTTATTTATTGAAAGCCATTTGATAGATATCAGGTAACTAATATTTGAAAGAAAAAATCAGACAATGTTACAAAACAATTCACTGTTGTTAGTAATGTGGGTGGGATCTTTTCGAATATTTCTGTAAAATAATTTCCAATGTAAAAATACAACAGAAAATTTTGTTTTTCATACTTGAATCACTGTACTTGATGGAATGCAATCGGAGTGTAAAACAGAAGAATCTCGCCTTAAATAGATAAATATGAATGGAAAGAGGATGTTTTACAAATAATACAACCAAAGATATCAATGGTGTAAATGAACTCTAATAATAGATGTATGTCTTAACAAACAAGTTCTTATTTATAACATCAAAGTTAACTATTTTATTCATTATAACTAAATTGCTTTCTCTTTATTGAAAATATAGTCTTTATAAAAAGGAGCTTTAAAATAATTAAATAAATTTCAAAAAACAAATAAAGAAAATATATAGAGATGACAGAAATAACACAATAAAAAATATAATTATTTGAACATCCGAAGTAAGTTTAAAAAATATTTTATTCACTTTTTTTTTCTTTAAAATACGTCTTTTTGTATTCCTTATAGGTATAGACATTATAAAAACATATTTCAAATAATATTCCTTTGAAATTCTGTAATGGAAGATACAAGTACTGAGTTTTAAATAAAAAGTCCGCAGAAGGGACACGACACAAAGTAAGTTCAGAAAAAAAGTTAACTACAACTGTTCTAATACCAGAATTATGATTAAGTATGCTATTATAGTATAGACAGAAATTTCAAATGCATTCACGTAATTTTTTTTAATATTGTTAGTTTTTTTTTTTTTTTTTATCGTTTCAGATATATCAGTTTATGATATCTCAAGCAATCACAAATATATAATAAGTATACTTTTATAGTGTGGACACAGAAATTTCATAACGTAATCACGTATTTTTTCTTTATACCATTGCTGTTTTTATTATCGTTTCAGATATCACAGTTTATGACATCTGTAACAATGTAAAATATGTATACTACTAAAACTGATTTTGTGATTCACAAAAGTAATTATAAAACATACATATCTCCGGAACACGATGCTGAAACATAAAAATGTTTCATTTTGTTGAAACAAAATATAAGAAGATTGATTAAGAGAGAAAAAAATAATAATATAATTTAAGATAAATAAGCATTTTCAATATTGTACATATTTTTTAAAAAATAAATTCTTAAATATAAGTAATATTTTAATGCATGTATTACATGTAATGTATGTAGCATGTATTACACACATTAATACAAAGATCATTTAATATATACATTAATGTTTTGGAAAAACATTTCTTTTATGCCAGGAAACATTGAAAACTTTTGGTTGTACGAAAATGTAATTTTATTGTTTAAATTTTATGAGCAGAGAGAACGTTTTTTTATAATTTTTTTCTTTTTCCTTTTTATCTTAATATCTGCTTTTTTCCTTAAACTTATTGGACCAAGGGAGCATATAAAAATTTAAATATCGTAATTTTTGAAAAAAAGACATATATGTATTGATGTAAATGTCTTTTGATATCCTAAAGATCAGCATTTGAAAAGTTTCTTGCAGTTGGAAATTTAACTGTGAAATTTATGGTTTAGAAATTAACTGTTAGAGAAATTGACGTATGCAGTAAATGAACTGACATATTTATCACATTTGTCATTATTGTATATAGCGTATAATTTTATTAAAATGTAGAAACAGAGGAAAATATTTAAAACCCATCTAATTGCAATATTGATCGAATATTTAAAAAAAAAACTAGTTTCATAAAGACCATAATTTACACCAACGACGTGAAAGCGAAACATTTCCTAAAAAAAGCAGATGAGGCATTAAATTAAATTCTGCATGCAACGTAATGTGAAAAGAGCATTCTTCAGTTTTAACGGAATCATAGTTGCAGCTTGATTAAACAACTAACTTATTCAAGAGATTTAAATGTAATTTTTTAAAACTTGTTTTAATTAATACTTCTGATATATTTTTTTCGGTGCTTATTCCGGTATTTTTTTTTCCTATCTTTCATATTTAAAAAATAAAAAGAATATAAAAAACAAGCTTTTCTTTCATCTTTGTTAGTTGTTCAGTTTCTTTCGTAAAGAGCTTGTTTTGCGTTTTTAAATTAAAAACAGGCATTAAAGAATGTTTTCTTTGCAGTAGCATAGAGGCTGGGAAGCATTCCATGTGATAGGGTTTCAGCTCCTAAAATGCTCTGCCACCAGAGTTACTTATCAATTTTTAAAGGGAAAAATTAGTATAAAATAGGACCCCTACCTGTGCACATCCTGGTCAACTGCTCCCTCTGTCCCATCCTTCCACCGGACCTGCATATAAGGATATATATAATTAAAATACAATTACATATGTGTAAAAATCAAAGAAAATATAATACAAAAAATAAACACATTATATATACAGGGTGCGGCAGGTATTTGAGGACAAAATCACGTCTGGAGAAAAATAGGAACGGATAATGGAAATAGAGCGTATTTTACATTTTAACATTCTGTACAGGTTACCACTTACACAATGGATGACATTAATTATTGAAAATTCAGGCGCAATAACGGACTCTGCACCCAGAAAGTGACTGCAACAAAGCGATGGGTATTGGGAATGTTTGACATTGCATACACAACGGCTGCCCTGAGAGACGCAACAGTGTTATGTGGATGCCTATTGGAGTCCCTCTCGACTACGCCCAATACGGAATAGTCCATCGGTTTAACATCTACGGAGCTGGGTGGGGTAAGGGGGGCACAATTTGGGGATGACATGGTCATTAATTTTTTCGAATATCCATTATTGGGTTGCATGGGCTGTATGGTTTGATGCCGAGTCCTGTTGAAAAACGTACAGCGTCCCACGTGCTACATAAGTAATCATCAGCTTTAACACCGCGGTATATATAACGGCGTAGACTTTAGAACCGTGAAGAAAGAACTGTGGAGGTATCAGGTTATCTTCGATGCTCACAACCCCCAAATCATCAGTGATGCTAACCATTTTTTGTGCATGACGGTCGAATTCTCTTCAAGGTTTTTACTCAGCCACTGATGTTTTTGCAGTTCACCTTCTTGACCGGGACAAAGGTTTCTCATCGGAGAAACAGCAGAGCATTCCTGGCTCCGTAGGATGTTTCAGCTTATTCGGGAGTCGCTTGGCTTTGGTAAGGTGATTCTCCCTGGTCCTCTCGGACAAAAACTGCCCTCTCCCCATCACATAGGACTTCTAAAGAATGTCTTCATGAATCACACGTTGAATGGTGTCCTCGTCAACCTGCAGCTTAATGCGAGTTCCCTCATCAACTTGCTAGGATCCTCATCAACACAACTGACGAATTTTGGCGTCCTTATAATGACAGATCACCGACAATGTCGTTTCCCGTAGAAAACGCTGGTCACGTCACATATGGCAGCCTTCAGTTCAATCCTTAAGCTAAAGAAGAAATTACCGGGCGAGTTAAAAAAAAATTACAATCTCTGAATTAGAGTGGTCTGCTGCCAGGGAAACGATGGCCGCTTCATTACCATGCCTCTTCATTATGCCCTTTCATCAGTTAGTCTAGGTTTTGCCATGTCAGTTAGTACAGTTTACATGTAACACAAAAGAATTTGTAACTATGAAGTACAGGGTGGCATTTTAACTATAATATGTGTTCTCAAATACCTGCCACGCCCTGTATATCGAATTCACACATGCCTATATACACAAATGCAACACATATGCAGTTATGTACGCGCTCACACATGCAATCACATTTAAAAGACTCATTTATACTGTAGATATTGGTCAGTGTTAGTTTTCTCAAGTATTAACTTCTTTTTTTAAATGCAACGCCAATTAACAAAAGATTTTAGACTAAGGCAATTAAGAGAAAAAAAAATTATTTAGATTATTTTTCTAATCTCTGCAATCTTTTAAACTCTGAATACTGTCAACTCTAAAATGAATATTTCAATCAACACAATACATGCATAATACTTATATGTATTTAATTTAACATCTGCTCAACAGACTTTAGGAAATTCTTCTCTGACAATTTATTTTTTGTGTAATATTTGTTAAAGTTTAAATTTAAAATGCGTATATATATATATATTAATTATTAAAGTCAGTATTTGTATAATTTACAATTTATATTCCTGTAAAAATAGTATATCACGTAACTATTTTAGATCGCTCTTTTTTAGAATTGTTTTTATTCCTTTGTGGTATCAGAAGTTATCGCTCTTTTGTTCTAACTTCAAAGAAACAAATGGCTGGGCTTTTACACTTAGGATTTAGTCTGAACATTTTCTGAACCGCTGAAAAATAGCTTTTTGTATTTTAAGAATTATATAAACGACATTAGAGAATTTCTATTTTAAAAATTGAACTCATGTAAAACAAGAATCAGAATTATAGTCTTGTAATTTATCTTTTAAAATTATTTTTCAGATCTTAAAAATATTTATTTGACAATAATATTAGTATTTTTAAAATATGGGAAAGAGGAGCACTTTTGGACACAGCCTATTCTGTAGCACCTTACGTTTCAGAAGTTGTTACAAATAAACAGTAGTACTCATAGGTAGTTATAGATGACAAAGCAATTTATTCGTGAGTGCAATATGAAATTCGATATACAGATTAGAAATACAGATTAAAATACACATAACTTATTTTGTTTTGACACCATTCTATTATCTTTATTATATTGATTTAAAAGTACGTTTGTTAATAAAGAGCAATATTTATTTGTAAAAAGTATTTAAACTATTAAGTGTTAAAAAATCTTATTGTAACACCCCTTACACGCAGAAATTTTAAAACCAGAAGACAGGAAGAGAGGCACGCTGGGGCATATAGTAATCGGACTAGCTGTACACAGTAAAAGAAACTCAAAAACTTTTGCATTTTTAGTACCTAAAAGGCAATTATTATGTAATTAAAACTAAAGAATATTACAACAATTATTTAATAAAAATACATCATTTACGATAACTAGGGTATTAAACCCAGGCTACCCGGATTATAAAACATAGGTAAAAATCGTTTTGAGTTGAAAACTATAATAGACTCTTTACAGTTAATATGTGCTTTTAAATCATCAAAAAATATTTTTATATGAAAGAAAATTCAATTAAAAGGTGCTCTCGGCAAGCTTGGGGGTTAAATTGCGCAAATGTTACTTAAAAAGCAAATTCAGTTAGAATTTCGCTATATTGGCCTTTTAGCTAAATTTTTATCTTTCTTTTAGTACCAAAATTTGGCAATTCTTTGCCTGCAAGCGCGTGCGGATGTTTGTGTGTATGTGCGCTCAAGTATACCTGTACATACACACATCTTGGCAATCAGTTCCATAATTGGGTCTGATAGGTGTATTTTAAGAGAGCGCACTTTATCAAATAATTAACTCCATTTTTAGGGTTTCGTTCATCTCACGAAACCCTATTGCTCCCGCTGCGTTGTCTGTCTGTCACAGAGCCATTCTCGAAAACTGTGTAACTTACAGAGTTGAAACTTTGTGTATAAATCAGAATATCAGCTGCGAAGAGCTGAAAATATTAAAATTTGAAAAATTCGTGTTATTTTAATAAATAGAGATAAAAAACCAAAATTCTAACAGCCTTTTCTTATTAAATTTGAACATTTTCCCTTGTAGCAGATGCCAAAAATTAAAAATCCATGATGAAATTCTATCTACAATAATTAATTTTCTATCAGACGATTTCCACGTGGAAAATAAAAATGAAATAAAAAGTTTCACCAATTGAAAAAAAAGATTAATATGAAATAAAAAAGATTGACGTCATAGTGGTAATAAAACAGAAAGATTTCTCAATAATACAAGGAGTATGAGTATGTGTGCATGTACACAAAGCAGATTAATTACACGTCATTAGAGAATTAAAAAGAAAATCTGACGTCATATCGCAAGTTTAACGGATTTTTCAAATGTTTCAGTATAATACAAAGCTAGTATGAATATGAGTAATAGAGAATAGTAAATATATGAGTTTGAGGAACGTATTGAATCATGATAAAAACCCGCTTATGGAAATATTCGCATATTTTAACATTTTGAAGGTGTACAACAACATGTTTAATTTTGAAATTATTTTTTTAAATATCACATTTAGTCCACATGACAGATATTATTATGACAGAATATAATTGTGGGCTTCACCCGCTATCGGGCCGGTTCAGATATTCGAAAAACCGAAAAAATAGACAGTTCTTTTTTTTTTAGAAAATGAAATTTATTTGGATTTATTAAAGAAAGGATAAAGTGTTTTGAAAGGAATATTAAACGAAACCCTTTGTGCGAACTTGGATCACACTTACCCACTTGTTCAACTGTAATACTGTTAAAGCACTTTGTTGCGAGCATCTTTATGACCTCAGCGTTTCTGGATGCACATGTCTGTGCTTTACGATATAGATATATTGACTATAATATATTTAAATGAAATTTTTAAAATGCCTATTTCCTGTTCCGTAAAACTTTCGTAATATTTAATCAGCGTATTTCAGCAGGCGTAGTTTGGTACAAAATTATATATGTGGTGTGTTTAAACCAATTACCTTCTTCATATTTATATATTCAAATAATAAAGATAAAAACTACATGTTTCCTAATCTTGTTTACATTTTATTTAATTAAAAAGCTTCAAAGGAATTTGGTAAGCCACTTTTCCGTTTTACGAAAGATTATCTCTCAAGAAAGGTAAAGAAGAATATCTCGCAATCGTTCGCCAATAGTAGTAACTCTGCCAATCTCTTCTTAGTTTTGCTTACTGTAGATGTTACTTTTCATCATTGTCTCAAAAGAAAGTTCTTTGTTGCGGTAGATTTTTAAAAAATCATGCATTAAAATTGTTTAAAAAATCATAAACAAAATTAGTAAATTAAGCTGCAGGTTTTAATTGAAAGTATATTTTGTGTTTGTTCGTTGGTATTTGATGGTTTAAAAATTTTAATTGTGCTATGTTTAGAAATTAATTAATTTGTGATAAAATAGATATTGATTGCTCATTTTTTTATCATTGTCGATTAGATTACAATTGTCTTCGTAAATATTTTACATAAAATCATTCTTCTTTAATGATTCTCATTTATTATTTAATAGCTGGTGCTTTATTATCATATATCACAAGATCAAAGCCTTCATTATTGATTTATGTATCTCTGCTGCGTAAATAAATTTTAAAGGGAGTCTTCTAACTTGTACCAGGGGCATATATTTATGTTAATAACTAGGAGACCACGCCCAATACGAACTACAATCACAAACCACCGTCCAAATCCTCCAGGCTAATAAAAACATGCTCATTTGATGTGTTTTACAAGAATACCCGATTACTGAAGATTGAGAGATATTATCAAGACCAGTGATAATCTTCAGTATTACGAATGCCATTCATTTACCTCTGATTGAAAGATTTTTCGGCACACTAGGACGCATCTACTGCTGTCTCGACAACTGACTGCTGTTTTCATGAATGATTAAGCAAGATCTATTACATAATGGAAAATAAGCTTGTATAAAATGGTTAAGTAAAAAATTATGCTGCCTCACGGACTGTTATAACGTCTAGAAGAAAAGTTTTCTTTCAGACGTTATAAGAAAATCGTTTTAAATATGACGTAATTTTAATATTAAATTCGTTTCGCACGTAATAACTTAATGATTTTAAAGTTTATTTCTTTTGCAATGTTCATGTGTAAATAAATTGAAAAGACAGTGCTTGGTAATATTATTATTAGGGTTTTTTTTAAATATGGCAACTGTAGATAAAAACGGCTATTTCAAAATATGAATTAAATCAAAATTCAAATAATGAAATTTTGAGTAAAAAAAATATATAAAAAACTCAAAACTTTAGATAAAATTAAAAACAAAAGTGATTCAACATTGCATACCACAACCTAATCAAGTATATGGCTGCAAAAAGATGATAGAAATAATTTTTGATCATGTACAACTTATGTAACCGAACTATTTTGTCCGATTTCAACATTAAAAAGCCCTTAAAATCATATTTCAGTTTAAAAACTGTCTGCATCAGCGTGTTTATCAAAAATTTGTCTATAAAACTACCAACTTTCATGTTTTTATATTTAATAATATTTGTATGATAAGGCGATAAAATAAAAAGGTCACAGTAGATTCAATTATGGCAGCTACAAAGTTTGTAATTTTTTAGAAAAAAGAGAAAAATTTTCTAAAACCCTTTCTTGAATTACTTTTTAATTTACTACACCAATGGCTAAGAAATATGTAGACACACTCATTGTGTAAAAATTGAGCAAAAAATAAAATGTACAAAAAATTGTAATCAAAAAGTTTTCCAAAGTGAAGTACACTAATAATATTTTTTCCTGAATGGAGTATTCTGTAAAAAATCACAATATTATAAACTGCACATAAAGGATATTTTATTCTTTTCAACGTTCAAAAAGATTTTTTTACATATTATTGAATTTCTTGTATATCTTATTTGTTTCTTCTAGTTTTAAAGACACAGGAATTATTTGTATAAATTCGCGCAATATTATTTTGGTAAATATATATTTAAAATAATAATAATAATAATAATGTTTAAGCATAAATATTTGTTGTGATAAAAATCAGAGCATTTCAGAAAACTTATATAATTAAGATATAAATATTGAGTCAAATTATTAATACTCTAATTACCAAATACATTGATAAAACAATCTAGCCACAAATCATAAATTACGTATGAAAAATAAGGTGATGATTTTGATTAAAAATATCGAATAAATAAATTACATATTTATCTTAATTTATTTAAAAAGACATATTTTTAGATATCTCAAAGAGATTCTTTCAACTGGAAAATTACTTCAAAAGAAAGGTATTGCATCAAAGAATTGTTTATTAAATACATATTTGTGTATCGTTACGCATGAGATCAAAACATTTCTTATTAATACATTATAAAATTTAAAAAATAATGTTAAAATGTTTTTTTAAAACGTTGCCACTTAAAACAACAAATATGTTTAGATTCAAGATTTTGTTGACAGAAAGCATTATTTTAGCTTGAAGAATTTTTTTGAAAGTGCCAAAAAAATATTTAAAATATTACATGATTCCTTTCATCTATCTTTCATAGTTTTTATGTTGTTTTTCTGATAAACTGTTTAAAATAATTTTAAATTTACAATTATCTATTGCCAAAAATTCGGTAAAAATTTGAAGCTTTGAACTTTGATTCACTTACATTAAAAGAAATATTTTGGCAATTTAAAGAATATGAAATCACCAATGGACCAATATGATCATATCATGTCTTTTACAATCTTAGTGCAATCTTTTTTTATTATTTGATAAAACATTATTTCGTCAATTTCTAATTAATTGCTATTTTTAATAAAATAACGCGTTTTAACGAAATGTGAGTGTACTATGTAATAATCATGTTCCAAAATCTTTCGTTTGATGCCTTATTCATCGTTGCCAGTTTTTTATTTGCATAGAAAATGCAGTGTTGACATGAGGAAAAATAAATATATGACTATATTATTTCTTTATAGGCAATAAAACAATACTTAGTTTATTTTATAATTCAGTTAGATTATGAGATAAAAGAAACTTCGTTCTCAGAGCATACTTTCTTATTGAAAGCATGTTCAAATAGAATATTGTGCTTAGGTATATAATATTATTTTGAAAAACGTTTCAGATACTTGTTACATAAAAAATTCTAATTTAATATAAAATCTAGTTATTAATTTTTTCTGGTATTATATACTGAATAAATATAAATGTTTAACGAGTATCTTAGTAATTAGCGAACATTTAAAAAATTAAACTTTAAGTGAAAACATATGTTGTCTCACAAGTGTATTTTTTTATTTTGGCAGTATCAGATTAGGTGATATTCCTGAACAAAAAATAAATTCAAAAAAATTTGTTTCTTTCTTTGTTCTCATGCTATAAAATGACTTTCCCTTAGATAGACAATTGCAAAAGCATTTTCATATATATATATATATATATATATATATATATATATATATATATATATATATATATATATATATATATATATATATATATATATATATATATATATAATTTCTTTTAATGTTTTAGTTACGTGAAATTGAAATTGAATAAAATAGCGTTTTATGAATATGTGGAAAATCTTTATCTATAGTCAATTGCTACTTGAGGATCACTTTTGAGGATGCCCCAAAAATATTTCAACGCGTTTTAATTTTTTACCTGTCGGCGATATATAGCCAATGCCAATTGCAAAAATGTTCAAAATAACGTGTGATCTAAGTTTATATTAGTGAAATAATCCTGCTATTAATTTCCTAAATTTTACACTTAAAAAAAAATACGGTCCTATTATCCTATAAGTTATATTTGTAAAAATGTTCTCCACGCTCTGACAAGCGAAACAGAAAAAAATTCATTCTTCTATGGCCAAAACGTTACGATTATTTTAATTTTACAAAAATTTTCAACTTCTCGGCACTAAAAATGGACTGATGATTTTTAGTGCCGGAAGGCTTCGAAATTTGAACGCGGAATGAGTATTTATTGCATATGCTCGTATGGCAAAAGGCGATCTCAAACACCAATTTCCTCGGCAATTTCGAAAAATGAAAACGTTTTTAGATTTCTTGAGGGAAAAATATTAACATATGAAAAATTTATGGATATAAGAAATAAAACTAGCTTACGATTATGCCCCAAAAAAAGATACAAAAAGCAGTTTCACTAAATACATCTATGTAGCAAATTATCCAAGCGATATATCAGAAATATGACATTTATGTCTACAATAATAGAAACCTAGTAAATCGTCATGATGCTTGTTTTATATAATCGGATGTTTAATTAAAAAAACAATTTTAATTTTTTAACCTACGTCCTTAAATCAAGTGTGTACATACCTTAAACAGAAAATCTCATTGTCCTGACAGAAAGAATAAAATACCGTACCATAATAAAAAGAAATTTTCCATGGTTCGGTTTAATTCAGTTTTAGTAGGATTTTTTAACTTTTATTTTAAGATTATTTAAAATAATTTAAATGTATAAACGGAAAGATTTGCTTTTTAGAATAGTTTAGGGTGATCACTGCAATATGTATTTCTATATAAATCAATTTTTAACACACACAAATATATTTATCAATTAATTCGTATTAACAATTTCAATTATATTTTTATAAAATACCACGATTTTATAACGCAAAATGACTTCAAAGGTGTTTATTGTCTTACACCTGACTTTCAATGTATGGTTATGAACTTCTTTTTGCTTCAGAACAGAAACGGTGACGAACATATTGTGATTTGGCCGCTTTTGGCACGTGAAAGAATAAATTTGGCCCTGAGTTGTTTGGAGTTCTAAATCAAGGTACATTGAGATTAGACAAAATACACAAATTTAGATCATCTGATCTTTTCTATATTAGATTGACTGTGTAAATTGAAGAAGTTTAATTCAGGCCTATTCAATTCCTGTCTATTTCAATATGGGCTCAAACAAATTATCGAATAAAGACAATGTTTTGAAACTATTGAAAACGAAAGGTTATCAGACATTATAGATATTATTACAACAATGTCAATGCTAAATTGCGGCAACTTTGGAAAGTGAAGAAGCTATTTTAAGAGCTAGTTGAAGAGGCTGACATTTGCCATTTTAACAATTTTGTCGTCTTCCGATAGCTGTTTTCAATTTTGTAAATGCATAATATTAAAAAAAAACTCCAAATTATAACACTTATCAGATAACTATAGTTTAACTTACATTCTACTAAATTTAACTTGGTATGAGCCTTTAATTAATTATTTTTCCTCTTAGATGCGACAATAGAAATAGCATTTAATCGAATTAATTTTTTTATTATTGATTACTAAAATGTATTTTGATTTATTTTTTTATTTGTATTTTGATTTATTATTAAAGTGTAATATCTACGTGCATTTTATCCATATTTTTTAAATCATAAAAAATATTTTTCAAGTAGTTTTAATTTATTATTTTTCGATCCACTAATTTTTTTTATTGGCATGTCATGATCA
The DNA here is from genome assembly GCA_963931845.1 of Maratus michaelseni. Classification (NCBI taxonomy): domain Eukaryota; kingdom Metazoa; phylum Arthropoda; class Arachnida; order Araneae; family Salticidae; genus Maratus; species Maratus michaelseni. The sequence goes on along the minus strand of OZ007589.1, from coordinate 182,798,350 downwards.
TTTACGATATTTACTGAAGAAGAATGGACACGCGGATGTAGGAAGGTTCGCTAACCCTCCTTTAGAACAGGCCTGTCCAACCTTTCAATAAGCAAGGGCATATCTCAAGTTGGGCCACACAATGAAGAGCTGCATTATACACATGAATGGAAAAATGCAATAATTATTATCCCACTTTAGCAGTGGTAGCGATACATAGATGTCTACACAATATAATACATATTACAGTGGTGAACATAAGCGTCCTATGATGGAGGTGGCGCATGTAAAAAAACATTTAGTACATTTTTCTAAAGATTGGGGGGGGGGGGTCTTTAAAAACTTTTGCTGATTAAGGAGCCAAAATTTGTAATAACAGTTGTAAGAAAAAAAAAAAAACAGGCAAGCATTAATAATTTTAAAGCAAGTATCTATTGAGAAATTTTTCTTTTAAGAAATCTAGACAAATGAAACATTCGAAGGGGAACCAAGAAAACGTTCAAAGGGCGCCATGGTGCTCGCGGGGACCCTGCTCTAGAACATCGATAAAACTCGCAATAATAGTATTGGAAAAAAATTATAAGAAGATTTCTTCCACAGATGAAACAAAAAACACTTACAATATTCTGTCAATAATTGCAGCGCTAGATTGCACTTAAATATAAGTAAAAACTGTTGTAACCTTCTTTTGATAAATCATTGAACTATATAAAAGTACTATGTTTAAATTCTATTCACTGATTCATTAATTTCCCAAATCAAAGTCACAGCAATTCTCGTTCATAATTTGATTCAGTGAAGCATTGAAATTTTTAACATCATAGAAAAGGCAAAAGCAAAAGCGCAGAATTGATTTACCTACTCTAGGTGTAAGTGATCATATCATCATCAGAGAAGGATCTAACATTTAATACTGTGTTAAATAGTTAATCTCACCCTATTATTATCTTTACAAAAGTTAGTCATTCGTGAAGCGTTTCTTGCAGCTGAAACAACTGTAGCGCAATACACCTCTAAATGCTTGAATTACGTTAAGAGAACTCCCAAAATTTAGAGTTTTAAATAACACTGTTTACTAACAGAGATGTTTGTCTTTTTTAATTTAACCGCAAATTTACTAAATTAAATAAGTTGAATATTTCTATTTAGGAATAAAGGCAACAAAAAGTGTAAAAATTGATACTACATAACAGATGAGTGACAGTAGACCAAAGTAAACAATCGAAGAAGCGTATCCATCTGATGGTTATCGACTGATAGTACAGAAATGAATAAAAACGAAAAGTGATTGATTAAAACATGTTTTCATTCCGCCTTCCACCATCGCCATCGGAAGGATCATTCGGATCTAAACAAATCGTTTAAAATTGACGAGTCTTATACTGAATAACTTTATGGTTCATACTGACTGTGTTAAAATACATTTTATTTCGCTCTTTATATCTTAATATGATATTATATATTATGTATTTTGCTTTTATCTAATATATTTTTTGAAAAAGCTAAGGTTTTGCAAAATCACATCAAAATAACATACAATTCGCATAACATGTGTAATTTAATGTTTAAAAACTAAATAAAAACTTTCTCTTCTGGATAGTACAACAATACAAAGTAGAAAAAAATTAATAAATATATTAAATTTCTTTTTAGAAATCAATATCTAAGCTTTAGGATTTATTCGCTGAAACAATACAGCATAAGTAATATTTATTTATTACGATTGTTAATGCTAACATCGCTGTCCTTTCTATATCAGCGCAGAATATAAAATAAAACCTTATCTATTTTCTGCATCACATATTTTCCATACGTGCCTTATGCCATGTACTAAGAAATGTTCCATTAACTTCCTTATTTATCCGTTCATTTATCATCAGGAATTCTGCTATACATCTATCCTGTGCATATGTATGAAATTGATTTTCTTTTATTACGAACACGAACACTAAAACGAATTCTCTTTTTAGATTTAAACATGAAATATTTGAAACAACTAGCTACTTTGCATTACTAAACGAAGATATTTTTTAAAATATTGTTTCATTAATGTGACAGGATATTATAAATGTAGCATAATATCTCACAAAATGGTAATCATTTTATATAAAAACAAATACCATTACAATCCTACACATCATTGCTTTCACAAAAACATAAGTTGTAAAAAAGAATTTAAAATTAAAGCATGTGTTTTTAATTACTCACAAAAATTTGGCACTATTTTCCTCAACTAACTAGGAATATCTGGATCAATTCTGGAAAACAAATATTCCAAGCTCCTTACTGCTTTAAAATTACAAAGACTGAATTTCATTTCAAAATTTTAAAATGCAAAGTACTAAACAAAACAGTCTTGATTATAAGTATGTATATGTATGTTTGCTTCACATCTCTAACCGATTCCACTTATGCCAGTAGGCGGCATCCTTTATTAACATAATGTCCTAATCCCGTGTCACTAAGACGATGGCAGATGGACATAACTATCACAGTTTATAGACAAAGTTAAAACATAGAAGAAAATAATAATAAAAATATGTCCCATCATTTAATTAATTTTTATTTAATATTTAAAGATGATTACAAATGTGACAAATGAATAATTAGTGCGACATGTGGTGCTGATTACCTCTCGACTATCTCTTAATATAAGACAGCAGATTTGAAGTGCAAACTTTACATACCATGACCCATATAAATGACCATGATTCAGTCAATTTCTTAGATTGTTTTAGTTTTGAAAATAGTTGTTTGCATACGTGAATGCTCTCAAACATTATTAACGTTATCTTTCTTGATGGATACATTTGCTTCAAGATGCCTGTTGTAGAAGTCTAGCAGTGATTCGTTAATTTTTGGCATAATGAATTACTGCAAGTTATTTTCGTAAGCTATATATATATATATATATATATATATATATATATATATATATATATTTAAGGTAGTTGCGATGTGTACATCAAACGAAAGAGGGGGGGGGGGAGAGTGGAGAAATATTGCAAGTTGCTTCTGTATGACCGAATGTAAGAGAATCCAGGATAAAATTTTGCGAAATATTTTTAAAATATATTGATCTGGACCTAGAGGATATCAGTCTCAAGGCGTTCGACCTATTTATGCCATAAACATTTTGTAAAGTAATTGAAAAGTAGCACTTTTGGTGATGGAAATGTCTTCTACGTCAACGATCTGCATTGCAGACAGGAAACCACTTCTAAGAATAAACGAAAATTTCTATAGCAACGATTTTTAACAAATAAAAAGTGATTGTGTTTCTGAAGAACTACTTATTTCTTATATATGTCTCTTTTTTTTACTGTTTAGTCATCTGATTCAGTTACAGTAGAGTAATGATAATTCGTACTTTCACTTTATTCAAATTATCCAGACATTCTGGGAAATCTTGCATAGAACAAATATTAAAACTCAGTTTTGTTAATTCGAACTTATTTTTATGATTTCCATTAATTTGTACTAAAAAACTTCAACTCTTTCAATCAACTCTTACTTTCTTTTAGGGTTTCGTTCGTGTTACGAAACCCTATTCGTCTCACTTCCCTGTCTGTCTATCTGTCTGTTCGTCACAGCATTTGTACTCGGAAAATGTATAAGCTAGAAATTTAAATTTTTGTGTACTTACAGCTGAATACCTCCTGTCAGACTACAAATAATACAATTTTGAATACAATATTAATTATCGGACATATCAATTAAAAACTCATTAATATAGCGCAGAAAATTTAAAAAAGTACATTCTCACTTAGATTCCTACCATCCGTCCAGACCAGTGTTGGGCATGAGCGCGTTCATTCAACGAAAACTCGCGAACTTAGTTCACTTTCTGTGAACGTGAGTTGAACTTGACTCACTTTTTGATAAACGAACGTGAACTGAACGAAAGCTAAAAAAATCTGTGAGTTTGAACGAAATTTACCACTCAAACTGAATTTTTTTCATAATTTATTTAAAAATTTTCCAGCCATTTAGAACACCTTTTTCCCATTCAAATACCATTTAAGCATCGTTTAGAAACTACACTGGAATCCTGTTTCAATCCGCGTCGATTCCATCATTGTATTTCCGAACCCATTTACAATGAACAAGCCGGTTTGAAGATGAAATTAGCCTAGGTCATTTTCACCCCTGCTAGCTCCTAGGGCATTAGTCCAGCATTTACCCATGATTCCTGTCGGTTAAACAAACAGCGCCCGTTCACCCGTCAGTGTGTTGTTGTGTCCATTGTTTAAAAGTTTTGTCAGTGCTTTTATTTTTGCGCTATTTATTGTTTTTTTACAACTTTATTTTAAATTCTTTTTTGTTTTCAAAAATGCAAAATTACGTCAATTCTTCGCGATGGACGGTCGAAAATTTTGCTTTCTGCGATTTTTGAATTTTTAGCTTTTTTAGCGTACCGCCGCGATTTTTCTGATCTTCATGAAAATAATTTGTTTTTAAACTTTTCGACTAATATAGTAAAGTTTGCTCCCCAGTTTTTTGATTTTTTACCGATTTTTAATAAGATTTTCAATACGATTCTTGGCGGGGTTTTTCCGTTCTGCTGCGATTTTTTACAATCGTTAAGAAAAAAAAAATCAGTTTTAAACTTTTAGCCTAATATAGTAAATTTTGTCCGCCACGATTTTGGAAGTTTTTGCATTTTTCAATGCAATTTTTAGCCCCCCCCCAATTTCTTTTTTCTTTCCGCGATCATTTTTTGATAACCACAAAAAGAATTCTGTTTTAAACATTTAGCATTATAAATTAAATTTTGTTGATTTTCAATACGATTTTTTGCGTTGTTGCGCTTTTGCGCCAATTTTTTTATATTAAAAAACGAATTCCTGTTGGAATGTTTTAGCTCTCACTGTTACTGTAGTAAATTTCAAAGTAACTTGTAGTAAATTTAACTAAAGTAAAAGTAAAGGGTTTTTTCTTTCTTTCTTTCTTTTCGTTTTCTCGGCGATTTTTTAACATTAAAAATAAGGAATCCGGTTTTAATCTTTAAGTTTAATTAAAAAAAAAAAAAAAAAAAAAAAAAGTTCTCTTTTCAATAAAGTTTATTCACAATTACGCATAGGGATTTTTGGAATTTTATTAGCATGGCAGAGATCTGCAAGGGCCGAACTCGGGCCAGGCCCGGCCATACTTTTTCTGAAAGCTCGGGCCGGGGCTTACTGTTTTCCTGAAGGATTGGGTCGGGCCGGTCTAACTTATTTTTTCCGTACTGAGCCGGCACTGGTTTCATTCTTCCTACTCTTCACGGGCCGAAATTTTAAGTCCCGGTTTTGACCCGGCCCGTATGAAAATCATTGTCTCGGCGTCCGTTCAAAAAAAAAAATAAATAAATAAACAAAGCATACATTTCTAAATCACCATTATTCTGTAATTAAACATTAAAATTTATTCTTTTTAAAGAATAGTAGATTTTTAGGCTTATTAAAATATAACTAAATTAAAATATAGTAAAACGTGTGAAAAAAGAACCTGCCTATGACGAAATCCTGTCTTAAACTGAAAACTGTGTTGATCCATGCAAAATGAATATACGTAAGAAATATACGTACAACGTAAGAAAAGAATATATAATATATTTACACCTGCGAAGAAGGGAACTTGTCTATAACACATTTTTTTTCTTTCCTGTGCAATTCCGTCTTAGAAGATTTTACTGTACAGCATTTTTCAGATTTTTAAATCTCCAATACATGGCATACGGATTAACAATATTAATGATAACTGGAACATTTACATACAACAAATAGAAATTCATTAAAAAAATAAATATCGCAGGTTACAACATTTCTATAAAAATTAAGATTATAAACATGAAAAAAAAGCTAGATAAGTGCTTTTGGTCAGAACTCCCCGTACGAGATAAATTTTTAACCAAGTCGACGTAAAAATTAACATTTAGTAGAAATTAGCTCGGGCCGGGCCGATGAAATTTTAACTTTTTTCTAGTCCGGCCGGTCTCGGGACGAAGTTTTAGCTATTACACCGGGCCGAACCAATAATTTTTTCTACGGACAGGCCGGACACGAACCAAACTTAACTTTTATACTGGGCCGAACCGGGCTTTGGCCGAACTTTTAATTTTTATACCGTGAATATATATATATATATATTCTTTCTATGGGTCTGTTTGGCCCGTGCAGACCTTTATAACATATTATATAAATTAACATATAATGGGATTTTGTTTTGTGTATACGATTTCAAAAAGATATTTAACTTGTTACTGATACCTTTATTTATCTATTTGAAATTCATACACAAATTTTAATTGATTTGATTGATTAAATGCTTGACATATTTTGGCTCAATACTTTTTATTAAATTTAGCCACAGCCCTCGCTAAGACGGGGGGGGGTTAGCCCCCCCCCGCAAACTTTCGCGAATGCTGTTACACTTGACAAATTTACAAACTTGATTGGCAAATTTTTTTAAAACTTTAATAAAAACTATAATACACTTTCTATTTCTCATAGACATGGCATAAAATAGAAATATAATTGTGAACATTATTAAGCTTTTTACAAATAAAAACTGTTTATATTTTCTAATTGTGGTAACTTGGCAAAATTATAAAACTAATTGGCAAACGTCAAGAACTATTTATCTTTGTTTGCCAATGGGTTGGCAGATACTGAAATTTCACTTGCTAATTTAAGGTCCCCTCCCCTCCATTAAAATCTCGTAGCGATGGCCCTGAAAGGGCCGTAGCGATCCCATGGGGGTGGGGAGACTCGGGCAGAGTCAGGTCCCAAACTAGAGAGGGTCAGTTGGGGCTTGTGCCCCAGGCGCCAGAAATTCATTTTCACAGATAGTGAAAATGAAATTAGTCAAAAATGCTCCCACAGTCTTAACATTAGCTTGCCATTAACTGTCTTCGCTTAACATTATGTGTCCTCATTTAGATAGATAATGTTAAGCATGTAGATAATATTTTATAATTAAGATGAAAATGTTTTATTTGTAATAATTAAAATTCTAGTTTCGGTTTAAGAAATAAAATGGAATTTTAGTCTTTTCTGGGACCCCCTAGAAAAGGGATTTTGAAGTGTAAGTTTTACTCTTTGTATGAGGCTTTCCTGTAAATACTAGTAGAATATGATTTATTCATTTAATGCCAAGTTAGCAGTATTAGTAGTATTTTTTTTAATGCAAAATATCTTACGTAGTTTGATTTTTTTAAATTTCTTAAATGTAAGCAAATTGTATACATATTTGTTTTCTATTAAAAAATATATAGTTATATTATTTACTTATTTTTAAAAAATGTTTGAGTAATGGTGAAAAAACGATTGCGTCATAAGGGCGGAAAAATAATGTTCGCCTCAAGCAGGAAATTGTCTAGCGGTGGTCTTGGCTCTGGTGTTACAAAGATGTCAATCAAAGTTTGCATTAACAAAAAGCGGCCAGACATTTTAATTCTCAATAAAGCAAAAGAACGAAGATTATCACACGCGAAAAGGACTGTAGGCGGTTTCTGTTTATGTTTACACCGGAAGTTTGTACCGCAGTTCCCTAATCAGCCAATCATAATTCAGAAGGAAAAATTACGCAGTTTCCGGTTTTTTGCAGAGGAGGGGTTTTATGCTTGCGTTTGTAAATGGGTGCAAAATGAAAGCAGGAACGATAGCGGCATATTAACACGTCCTTTGAATCCGGTTTGATACCAAGTGATATTGTAAACGCTGCTTTAGATGCCTACATGGACTCGAGACGGGTCGAGTCTGATCATTAGTTTTTCTGGGTCGTGCCCGGGTCTTGCTTTCTCTGGAGGCTCGGGCCGAGCCGAACCAGGCTTATTTCTGGTCCTGTACTTTATTTTTCCTAGAAGTTTGCACCGACCGAAATTTTCTGGCATGGTCGTCACAACAACCCTGCTTGTATGAAAATCATTGATCCGCCCTGTCTGATTCATGCAAAAATCTGTTTAAGGAACAAACTCCTTGGATCAACAATCTTTGCCGAAAATACAAAAATTTTAAAATTACCATTATTCTACAATTAAAATTTACTTTAAAGAATAATACGTACATATTTCTAACGGGGGAAGGGGGATATACAGTACTGTAAAACAAATTATAAGAATCTGTGTATGATGAAATCCTGTTTTAAACGGAAAAATTTCTTGATCGGTGCAAAATGGATATAATAATCCGTTTGAAAATAAATAATACTTTGCAAGAAACGACAGACATTGTAAAGAAGGAACTAAACCATAACGATTTTTTTCTCTCCTATGGGATTCCGTCTTAGAAGGTTTTTCGATATAGAATTTTTCAGATTTTTAAGTCTCCAAGCCGTTTAAATGGATAAATGGATTAATGGTATTAATAATAATTCAGATATTTACATACAAATAGAGATCCATTAAAAAATCAATACATTTTGCAATAAGATATATATAGAAAAAAAATGTGACAGAAACAGTATTTTGGAACGGAGGTCTCTGTACAATGGAGTCTAAGATATAGAGGTCTGCACGGGCTGAAAATTCAAGGCCCGATCCATAAAAGAAAATTCGGCCCGGCCCGGTATAAAAATTAAATGTTCGGCCCGTGCCCAGCCTGAACCGTACAAAAAAAATATTGGCCCGACCCGGTATAAAAGTTAAAACTTCGACCCGAGCCTGGCACGTAGAGAAAAATTTATTGGCCCGATCCGGCCCGGCATAACAGCTAAAAGTTTCGCCCGAGACTGGCCCGGCCCGGAAAAAGGTTAAAATCTCGACCCGAGCCCAGACAGAGATAAATCCTGCGCGGGTCGAGACCGTGAGCTCGACCCGAAACCGAAAATTCTATTTGAAATCAACCCGCAATCCGACCCGAACCCGACAACAAGAATAAGTTCGATCCGCAACCCCCGAACCCGAAATTAAAGGAAAGGAAATTCTGTTTTAATGCAATTGTGAAAAGTGACCTACATTTATATATCTATTACCAACTTTATGTTTTTATAGAAAAAAAGGCAAGTGTTTAATATTCAGATATTCATAAAATTATTTTTTTAATATTCAAATATAGTAAAACTTCTGGATAGTAGAGACATCGGGATCATTGAATGGAGTCTTGCATCGGGTCAGGTTGCACATAAATTTCTGTTTTCAGGTTTTAATGATTGTAATATTCTTTTTGGGGGTTAGGTAGCCTAGAATAATTCTTGCGAGTCATAATTAGATCTTTTGGAATTCGGGATGTTTGCATTTTCACAAAAAGTTTGAGCACAACTATGTTTCAGATGAAAACAAATATGTTTTTGAGTATGAATGAGCATATATTCAAATTACTGCATGAGAAATAAAATTTATAAAAAATGTGAATATAGATTATTCTCTTTCTTTACGGTACAGTTAAGAACATTTTTTCTTCTCTCGGAATATGAAAAATATTGCTAACATTTAATTTTTGATACACACAAAAAACATGTATGATACTTGTGATAGTTTATGCACACATACACATGTTGCATGTGTGTAGATTGGGAGGTGCCCATATTCAGAGATATAAGCATATAAATATATAAGTATTAGGAATTGCAAAAGTGTTCGCTGACTAGATGTGTACTTTCCGGAGTATCCATTATGAAGATCTTACTGTATATAGATTTTTATTATGAAAAATATTTTGGATATTCTTTTGAAAAATCTGGTCAACACGAACCCGAATCACAAGAGTCAAAATCTAATCCGAACCCGAAAAAGGATAGTCAACCCGACCTGCAGTAAAAAAGTAGAAATGAACTTAACCCAAACGAGACTAGCAACGAAAATATATAACGCCAGCCCGACCCGAGCCGCTGGTCGGGTCGGGTGCGGGTAGCTCGACTCGATGCAGGATTCTAATTAGATGTAAATGAAATTCAATTTACGGTAACTGTATCTTTTTCGAATGAGAAAGTAAAACAATTAAATTAAATCTTAAATATTATCTTTCATGTTTAAAAAATTAAATCAAAACGTACTTAAATCAAACGTAGTACTACTAATCGTACTTAATAAAAAATCTTCCTTTTTTTTTTCTTTTTAAAAAAATGTGTAGAAAGCATGAGGCAATTTTGCATACAATTTTTTTTATTTTGTATAAATTAGATTAAAAAAAAATATATAATTTTTGGAAATCTCAAAAATGTATATATTTTTTAACTTATTCATTGCAATCATATTTTCTTTCGTATGAAAATACGCTAATTTTAAAATTTGATAATTCGCGATCAAATTGTCACAGCACAATGAAATTTTGTGTGAATGAACAACATGACATAATTTTTCCGGGTACATCAACCCCCCCAGCCCCCTTCCTCTTTTTTACAGAGGCTAATTAAGTTTTAATATAATGAAAATATAAAAGCCCGATAACCGCAAACACTTATAATTAGGATCGAAAATTCTCCCAGCCCACATAAACATCCCCGTGGGAATAAAGGTCTCTTTTGAAGAAATATGAGAATTTGTGGAACAGATAATATCTTCATCCCAGGTCCCAGACAGACTAGTATAAGAAAAGAATAGAGAAAAGAAAGCATATAAAGGAAAACTCCACGCTGTGCAAGGACAAAAAGTCATGTACATTTTCGGTTAAATTATATAAGCAACACCGTGTCGATTCGATACGTACGGTAATACAAGGCGAGGCGCCAGACACGTTTGTTTTGTGCTTTGTTGCACAGGCTTTAAGTAATTGGTGAATTTCTTATTATATCCATTTTAAAAGCTTTTTACAAATCATGCTTCAAACAAAATCCTTAGATGTGTGATATTTTTTCCCATACTCTGATGAGAAAACGTATTTGACTCGGAGCGACTGTTTGTTTTCCCTTTTTTCCATTTTCAAGGTTGCTTTTGAGTCAGCCCATTTGACCCACGCAGCGCGTATCGCAGGAACTGATTGCTAGTGATTTTTAATAGCTTTCCTGGAATACTCTTGCATTATTCATTAACAAAGAGTTTTCCGGATTTCTCTGTTAATTTCTGTGACAGTCAAATATATATTTCAAACATATGAATATTTGTATTGTGTCAACAAGTCGTAATCGAACGGATAAAAATCTCAAATCTATCAGAAATGTCTTTAAAAAAATTTATATAAAAAAATAATTTTTTTTTTGTTATATGGAAGTGTATGTTGGTAGTTAAAATTGATATGCGTGAGGTGCTACGCGGAATGTCAGTGTCTTCATATAAATGCATCGGAGAAGCTAAAGATTACAAGCTATTTTTAATATATTTTACTGAAATTCATTTAAAAAAAATAATATTTTTGATAATCTAGGAGGAAACAAAAATGACATTTTAAAATATTGCACACAAAACATAAAAAAATATCTCGTAATAAATATTTTTTATATTAGAACACAATTCATTAAAATAAAAATAGCTACTCTAAAGAAACTCATAAAAAGTAATAGTTTATTTTATTGGAATACATCATTCATTCAAATAAAAACAGCTACGATTTCTAAAATTAAATTTATTATTAGATAAATTTTAGCTAATATAAATTAACAAAATCTCAAACCAGTATATTGAAATAGAAATAACATGAAGTGTCTCAGAGAAATACATACTTAAAATATACTCTATAGTACAGTTGTATATTTGACGTGAATGCATATATTGATAAAACATAAAGTATAATTAAATGAATTTCTAATTTTGTTTTGTTTGATTCATCTTTAAACACTACTATTTCAGAATAAAAGACAAAAAAACATGCATTTCGTATAGGATATGAGATATGATGCACATTTAATAATTATAAAGATATGTATTGCTTGCTGGCTTACGATACTTTAAATAGCTTCCTCCAAAAAAATATGAAACTTCCTTTAATGAGTACAATCTCCAGTATTTCACAATAAATTTAAGAGATTTAAAATATTTTATTTTTTGTATTTTTCAAAGCAGCTGAAATTTATTAAGCATGGAAATCTTCTCTGAGTATAAGAGGGACTAGGATGAATTGCGATTCTGAACAAACATCAATTAAAACTATTATATATGTCTTATTAATATTAATATAATAATAATAATAATTATTATTATTATTATTATTATTATTATTTTCCAATAATACTAGTGAGTTCCGAATCTTTATCCATGACATTGTTTAATAAATTAAAATGGTGGTTACAGTTTTATTCTATTTTTAAGGGGGGAGGGGGGATAATAAGGACTATTGTTTATTTGATGCATTTCATTTTCTCTATGAAATTAAAAAGAGACGAATTTTTAATATGAATGTATGATGTGTTGAGTATCCGCCTTAAAATACATACTTTCTCGATAAAATTTTTATATTTTTTAAAACAAAGCGTAAATTTCAATTGGTAAAATCAAAATACTATTTTATAAATTTGAACACATATTTTTTAAAGACCTGCTCCAAAAATACGGATTAAATTTCCAAAAGGCAAATGTTTGCATTTGCATCCTTGAAAATGACATCAATAAAAATTTGTATTTTTATTGTGAAAACTGCAAAGTATTATTATAAAGGTATCACAATGAAAAAAGATCACTATGCCAATTTTGTATTTTCTTTCCAAACTTACATTAAATGGGATATGGTTTTGTGTTTAAAATTAATATTGTATATATTTTCTAAACGTAGAAATGAATTTAGGCGATTCTTTTCTTTTTTTCATTCCTTTTCTTGCTTTCTCGCCCCCCCCCCCCCACCACACACACACACACACTTTTTTTTTCAAAGTCAAAGTATTTTATGCAGTCCAAAGTCAACACATCTAATTTTCCAGTTGTTATTATTTCTGATAAACGGAAACATTTTTTCATCAAAAGAAATCTTGCATACATACGTATCACAGTTTTAGGTTTTAGACAAGTTTTTATCATTTTTTTAATCTATTATTATTATTATTATTATATTACAAAGAATCTTCATATTAAAATATTTACAGAATTTTTTTTATGCTATTTTTAGGCTCTCCTTTATAGCTTATACCATCAGTACTATATGCTTTCATGATAGTGATGAAATTTTTTCCCCAGGAAAAAAATCCTATCGCATTTCCCTTCTTAATAGAGGCGGTGGACTTCCTAACGCATGTTATAACAATTTTTATAAAATTGCCTAAAATTTTTCAACTTTTTTTTTAAACGCAATTATGAAATATTTATTTTATTTTTTTGCAAATGAAAGAGTATATCTTGAAGTTTTAAAAACAATGTTTCATTTGGAAATTAGTTGAAAAATAGACCTCTGGAGGTCTTTGGTACCGGGATGTTCAAAAAAGTGAAGCGTTCCGCGCGCGGTATAAGATGAATCTCTGAATTTGCTTTTGCTTATCTGCCAAAAAAAAAAAAAAAAAAAAAAAAAAAAAAAAAAACTTAAAAATTACGATATTTAATAGTCCTCGGATGGGTTTATCAATTTTTTTATCCTGAAAAAAAAATGGCGGCCGTTCAAATTTTAAGTTGTGGATTTTAGACAAAAATTTTAGGATTTAAATTGCGCAAAAAATATTTACAATTCGAATATTGAATAGTTCGTGTGAGACTATAACATAGTATATACTAGAAAAGCATGAAAATTCCAACCAAACTGATGGATCCAATCTCGAGTTCTACTTGGTATCGATTTGTAAAACAGAGTTTCTAGAAAAAGAGCCTTACAGATTTAGAACGACATAGATAAAGTAAATTAGTAACATTGAAGTTATTTTATGAATTGGTACCAAATAAATAGTTTTGAAAGCTGTAGAGTTTTTAACTGCGCGCCGCACACAATGCCACAATGCGCTAAAAATGAGCCTGTTCAGTGCAGCACCAAAAGGCATATAACATTATTTAACCAATACGAATTTCGTGAAAATTGTTTCGCCACAAAGTTTTTGAGGATTTAAGAAGTAAAAAAGCGTAAAAAAAGGAATTTATATATATATATATATATATATATATTTAAAAATGAAAACACATGTGAAAAACAAAGGATAAGACATTATAAAAAGCAATGGAATGGTCACTGCAGGAATTATACTTGATAGGATAAACAATGGAAAACTATGAATATCTTATAGAATCTACAGAAGGGCTTTATAAGAGTATTCATAGTAAATATATGTTATTCCATCAAATATTGTCAGCAATATGCCTAAAATCAACAATATTAAGCCCCTAACAACATATATATATATATATATATATATAAAACAAGACAATTAATAACCTACACGAGTTCAAATAACAAAATAAATAAATAAATAAATATGCAACTTAAATAGAAATAGGATAGATAAACAATTATACAACTTAAAAAGAAATTAGATCATGAAATAATGTGCAAGACTCACTAAAAAGACTAATGTTACTGTAGATTGAACAAGATTATAAGTACTTGACGAGCAGCCAGTCATCATTAACTCAAAATGGCTGCTATATCTATACAAACATTGCTTTGAAAAAAAAAATGATAGTAGGAAATAAATTGATTACAGCTGCCATCTATATATATGCATTAATTCAGGACTAATAGCGATTTAAAAATCCGTGCATTTTTTGAAAAAAAAAATTGGGCCAAATTTTATTGATATTTTTACTGGACAAGCCTGAGCCGTCAAATGATTTTTATATGAGCTGGGGATGAAAATTTTTGCCTTTTCAGACCTCAAGAAGAATGAAGTCCAGCCCCGACGTGGGCCGGAAAATAAATCTAGTCTAGGCCCACCTGGGTCCGAACATAGATTTGGATACAAATATCTAATTTTTATAAACATCGGACCATAATTACCAAAGATAATTATTAGTTTTTGATTTCTTTTTCTACACGTGCGCAGGTTGCTGACAATATGCCGAAGATTAAAAACATGCTAACAATAATTAACTACATTTTTTTTTGTTTTTTTTTACCTATGTTCAAATTTTAAAAACTGTATAAGACAGGGATTTGAAAATTGGTATATCAGTATATTGGTCAAAATCATATTCTATTTAAGAAGTTCAAAAAATCGAAAAAATCGACTGGTAAATTTTTATTTTATAAAACAATAACTGTTTTTCTGTTGTTATTGTTGTTTTTATTATGGAAAATATAATTTATTTGGATTTATTAATTAAAGTATAAAGTGTTTTGAAAGGAATATTAAACGAAACCCTTTGTGTGATCATCGATCACACTTACCCACTTGTTTAAGAAAGAATAAAATTTCATATATTTTTACGGAATGTTTAATCCCTTTTTTATTTTTTTGTTTAAAAGTATTAATGTCATGTAGAATCACATATATTTTTCTTAAATTTATCATTTTCTCTAAATTACTTTAAAAACTGACTTTTAAAAACTTATTTATTTTATCCTAACTTTTATTTTAGGTCCTGCTTACTGAATTTTCCTTCATTAAAAGAAAATATATTTAAAATATGACTTTATCAATAAAACTGCTCTCCCGTAGATAGAATTCATTTATATTATTTTTCACCCCTGCAGTAGATATACATAGATAACAAAAAATAAAATAAATAAAAATAAAGATTGACTTTGCATTAGGTCTGCATTTTATTCTCATTCCGTTCAACGTTGTTTAGAAATATCATTTGCCAGTTCAATTTTTGAGTTTAGCTTCCTCGGCAAATCATAAATATTTCCAGTACATGAGATTTGTTTTGTCTATTTTAGTTAGATTCTCAAAACGTTGCTCTCAACGTTCATTTGGCGTTCGAATTCTTGCTGGCTTACTTTTTAGGACTGCTTTTCCGGTTGCCCTGTCATGAAATTCAAAATTATCCCAATTGCCTAAAGGGCAACTGATAATTTCAGCTCGGATAGGACCGCGTAATTCATATGTTCTTTCACCAGTTTTGTGATGCCAATATGAGTATTATAAAAATCACCATGTGGCGGAGTTGACTCACACTTTCTTGTAAGATTTCTCTTCAAGAAGTCAATGATGTAAGCTCACCTTGCTTTACAATGTTCTCAGGCACCATCCCAACCCTTTATATACGTGCTTTGTAACACGTACACCTATAATTTTAACTTTGAATAAACAAATATCGTTAAGTATCATTTCAGAGCATTTTTTCTAATAATTACTACAGTCTTCAGCCTTTTTGCAACTTTCAGTGGATGCATATTGAACCTTGATTATTGATCACGCAATATACTTTTAATGACGTCTCCCACGCTACAGTTACACCGTTTCTTCAGTAACTGATAAGAAAAAAAAAACTACAGCAAACTTTTAAAATTATGATCAATAGAAGATTAAGATCCCACCGTCTTTGAACAAACTAATGAAAAATCAGCTATGAATATAATTATCATTTTGAAATCTCTTATTCACTTGAAGCTTTAATCAGACAAAAAATGTAAATGTTTTTTCGAAATATAAAGAATGGCTGAAAAACGTTGAAATAACAATTTACAACAAACATAATATTTTTCAAAAAAAAAAAAAAATCCCTATAGAGGGAAAATGAAACTTCTCCATAACGGAATACTGCTTAAAATAGAAAAATACAGAGTAACTTCCTAAAAAATGTCATACAATTACACCTTCTAACACGAAAACCTTGCTAAACGGAATGTTTACCCGTTTTTTGGAGATTTCATATTAGCAAGTTTTACTGTAAAATTCAATCACTTTACCTTAAAAAAAATGATTTAGGCATGTAACAAATCTAAACGCCTAAATATAACATACTTCTTAATTGCTAAACGGTGTTAAATAAAAACCATTAAAACAGCAAAAATATTTTATATATATACATTTTTATGTGTTTCAGCTTCACCAAAGCATTTTTCAAGACAAATGAGAAGTTTCTACAGTTGCAAGTGTAGAAAATCCACATTTGTCTTGAAAAAGGCTGTGGAGAAGCTAAAACATGTAGACAGTTTTTACATAAAAACTTTTATACTGTTTCTGTGTTTTTTATTTAACATACTTTAGCAATTAATGAAGGATATTGATATATATTTCTTGTTTATTAATGATTATGTTTTATTAATTTTAAGTTTAGACTGTAATATATTTTTAAAAATTTCAATTAAATAAGAAATGCACATATTTTCTAATGTTAAGTAGGCATATTTTTTTGACAGATAGCATGAAAAGTCATTTTCTTTATTATAATCGAACTGGTATTTTTCGCCTTTTTGAGTTGAAATTAATAAGCGTCGACTGCGCAAGTCATGTGAAATTGGATCAAGATTCTAAAATGATTTACCTAAAGATATAAATATTGTGGTAAATATAATGATTCCTCTATTTTTTATTTATATTTTTTTTTATATATTTGCATTTTTGATTAATAATTAATAATATTGGATATCAAAAACCTTATTTTTTATTAACTGAGTTCATTTGATCAATATGAAAAATAAACTCGTTTTAAAAGTATCAATTTAAATGAATATAAAATTTTTAATTCATTGTATAGTTTTATATGGTGTCGCATCAATTCGTCGCACACAATTCATTGCGGAATAATTCATCGCGGACAATTCGTCGCCCCGACAATTCGTCGTGGCGATAACTCATCGCAACGTCAAATCGTCGCAGCGTCAATTCGTCGTGTTGTCAATTCGTCGCCACGTAAATTCGTCCAAACGAAAAGGTTTTTGAAGGTTAAGATGATAAAATAATGATAATTTAGTAAAAATATTTAATGATTATTTGTTTTTTAGATATAATCGCATGTAAATTGTTGGTTATAATTCTCTATATCTGAAAAACTAATTATCATTAAACATTTTTACTAAATTGTCTTTATTTTATCATCATAGCCTTCAAAAACATTTTAGTTGCGACGAATTGACGTCGCGATGAATTAACACCACGACGAATTGACGCTGCGACGAGTTGTCGCTGCAACGAATTGACTTTGCGATGAATTGTGCGCGATCAATTGTTCCGCTATACTTCGTATTCAACTGAAAACTAAAATAAAAATATTTTTTCTTTTATTTATTTATAAAACATAATGTTATGTTTTCTGCTAAGAAACTAAATGACCTTAATGGAGAAACCTTCATCTAGTGCTAATAAAAGAGTTAAATAGAATAAAATATTACTTATTATTGGTTTTTAATATATGCAAGTTCGAAGTTTTCTCATTATATATATTTTTAATTACTTAATTAACATTTTGACATAAAGATATTTTTATTTTCTTATATCATTTCGTTTATTTGTTTTCGAAATGCAAACACGAGATCACATAATTTATGAATGCATAAGAAAAATCTCCATTTATACTTTTAGAAGTAATGAGATTTTTTCCCTCCAATTCTCATTAAATATTCACAATTTATTTCAGACAACAGATGCCTTTGATATATTCATTAAATTCTTCAACGGTCAATACAAAAATTTTCAATTATTATATACTATATAATTAAGCGTTCTTGTTTCACTGGTAAAATGTTAAAATTATAACTTTTTAAAATAATAATACCATTTACTAACTATTACCTGTAAAAAATCTAGTACTAAATATGAAATCATAAAATACTCTTCAAATTATTAATGTTAAATATTTTCGAATATATATATATATATATATATATATATATATATATATATATCGTGGTTTACTTAAAAAAAATTGTAACTAAAGACATTTAATGCAAAATTTTATTAAAAATGTTTTGTCGAAAAACAAGCACAGATTTTTTTTTTTTTTTTTTTTTTAATGACGTTTTAAACTTACTTCATATATTATCTTCAAACAATTTTACATCAAAAACTCCTTATTATGTTAAGTTTAAAATTTTTCCCAATTAGTTTAAAATGTACATTGTAACCCTTCAAAGGTTAAAGAATGTGTTTTTTTAAGTCAATTTTATTTTAAAAATGTATGAAAAAGTAATGAAATTTTTAAAATTATGAAATGCATTTAACTTTTCTCTTAATGAAATTGATAATGGTGTATGTTAAAAAGAGTCATTTTGTTCATCGGTGCCAGATTAAACAGTGACAGGACTTTCTTCATTAAAAACTAATTCAAAGTGTTTTTTTATATATATAACTCAATTTTTAAAAGAATTTTATGAAAATCTTTTGTTATAAAAAGTAATTTATAAAAGTAGTTAAAATGTTTTTCTATTTTACTGATTATTGTTTAAGCACAAAAACTAAGTTACATGATTTTTTTTAACTTTCCATAAAATATGCAATACTTTTTTTGACAGGCAGGAACGCTTTTCAATGTTTGACACAGTCGAATTCATAATAAGCAAACTGATATCACTTTCTTAATTTTCTTAATTAACAAAGTCCTTTATTTATTTTGTTTTTAAGCATATTTCGTTTTAATTTAAAATTTAAATAAATATTTATTCCATTATATATATATATATATAAACTTAATTTTGGAGATACATGTATATGATACACTTACAGACGTGAATGGAATATAGATTTGCTTGTTAATTGCTTCGATTATTATTTTGAGAAAAATTAGATAAACATTTTATATATACCAACGTAATTAGAATTTTTTCAAATTTGTTAACTCTACAAATAATCACTAATTTAGGGATGTCGTAAATTTTTACGTGACTGTGCAAAAAATTCAAAACAAATATCTATGAATATTGTAACAAATTTTAAGTTAAAAAATAGTGCAGCATATCCTTCTTATGCGAAACATTTATGTCGCTTTCATACATTAAATAACTAAGCGGAAAAATCAAAATGCGAATTTTCTGAATATTGGAATGAGCCACGAGTTTAATAAAATTTTGATCTACAATGCATGTACAATGTATGATGTACAATGTATGTATGAACAATGAATCGTAACCGGGTCAGTGTGAAATACCATTTTGTAACCAGCATCATCAAATGATTCAAAATTTCACAGAGGATTCGCAAAGTCCCATAAGATATATAATAAAACCAAAGAAAGAAATCACGTTTTGGTTACAGTTACGACTGTGACTATTTGTAATGATTGTGATATTATACTAACATCGCATGGACTACAATCTGTGCTATTAAGAGTTATTTTAACTTCTAGTATTCTATCATTTTTGGGATGCGTTTATGAAAGGCACACTTGCGGTATATAATATATATAGGTCGTTAGCTTTTGTTTTATCTTTGATAACACACCTGTCTTAGGAAAGCGTACTGCGCCACTATGCAAAGATACTTGATTCTGTGTTGACAATGAATTTGTCTTAATTGCCTTCATATCCATTTGTTTAATTTTCGATATTTTTCTTAAATTTCGTGATTCTGTTTTCTGAATTATTATAATCACATAAGTTTTTTTTCATAATTGAATTTAAATGAACTAAAATATAATAATATAAGGAATTGTAAATCTTTATGTTATTGGAAATAACAACTTCAGAAATTGTAATTCTTAATGTAATCCTTTCTTAAAAATGGATGTACAATATTTAAAGCTAAAATATTAGATTCCGAGAATTGTAACAGTAGAATGTATCATGTAACCATTTAACACATTTCAATTTTCGATTTACATTTTGTTCAATTCAATAATGGAGCCATTTGCTCACTTTAATTGCTTCAGAAATTATGGACAACAGTTGACATTTGCATTTTCATGTATTTTACTTTTACATATGGAGTTATTGGAATTACATAATTTAGTTTTTGAGAATGGGGGGGGGGGTTAAATTCATGCAATGAAGGATTAATGTTTGAAGAGCACAAATTTTTTTCTTGAAAATTAAATATTAAATACATAATTAGTAAGAAGAGTAATATTTCGTTTAACTCTTTTTTTCGTTCAGCATTGGTTTTACTGATTATTCGTGTTAAACGATAGTTATACAAATATAGTAGGATTAAAAAAATGGAAATATATACATCACACCTCAAATAATCTCAAAGAGCCACACCCAAAATCGATGGAGATTTACGAACTTCATTAAAGAATGACTTAATCATGAGATTCGTCGCTGTGATCATGTAGTGATTAGAATCCAAAACATAATAAACACTTCATCTCACTTACCTTAATAAGATTATTTTAAAGTGAGTATTTTAAATTAAAATTTAGTTACATAAATTTATACTATCATTTTCTATAATAATGACGGCAAGTGTTTAATGTCTAAAATATACAGATGTTTCCTATTCTAGGTAAATATAATATAATCACAAAGGAAAATGTACAATACGATCTTCTGAGTTTTCACTGATTCCTAAAAGCGTTCTTTGTCTTTAAAATCTCAGAAACTAATATATTTTAGGGATCTAAAGAATTATTTATAAAAATAAAGTTGCTGTTGCTCGTAATGATTTTCGGAAACGTTTACGAGTAGTTTTTATAGTGTATTAATCCGTTTTTGGCGCAATTAAAATAAATTATCATTTTATACAATTTATGTTCCTGTCATTAATTACCATTGCAATTTATTACTGTATTCATAAAATGTTTCTTATCTAATACACGATTAAAATAGTATATGATCCATCTGTACGGGTTTATTTAAATTGAATAGTTTAAACTATAAACGCAGTTACGTATATTTTTATTATTTTTATATTTGTATTCTACTCCTTATT
The DNA here is from genome assembly GCA_963931845.1 of Maratus michaelseni. NCBI lineage: Eukaryota > Metazoa > Arthropoda > Arachnida > Araneae > Salticidae > Maratus > Maratus michaelseni. Next base: position 182,776,858 of record OZ007589.1, on the reverse strand, counting down.
TATTCATGGCCAGTATTCATAACATTTTGCAAAATGAAAACATATCGTTATATTACATTGATATTCTTGTTAAATAAATGATTATTTTAATTTCTGAGATGTTTCTTTATTAGCATTCAATCACCGTGAACAAGCTCGGCGCGTAGTGTGTGAAAGGTATGCGATAAAGGCTGGCGTCACGCTGCAGTGTAAAGAAAGCACTTCAAGGAGCAGAACACCATAAAAGTTCATTGATTGAATAAAAAAAGGCAGTAAAGGATTATTTTGTTTATAATCAAAAGTGCAATTTTTAAAAGTAATTAAATATATAATTAGTATAAGTATAAAAATCGATTTCTGTTACAAAGGACAAATGTCGATATCTCGTCATTATTGTTTAACTTGACTATTAATCGGACTATAGATTTAATAATATCAGTAGCTGCCGTTATATATATCAATTGCATCAATTGCCACAGCTAACTCGTTCAAACCTTGTTTGTTTCTCTTCCCTATAGCCAACATCCCCTACGAATTTACCATTCTTGCAGCATCGATAGACGTTTAAAAATAAGATTATTGTTTTAGACCAATTATCTGTCTACTGCATTTATACTTTATAGGTTGCGTAAAACTAAACTTAAAAGTTAGAAGTAAAAGGAAATTTCCAGTAGCGTTTGATTAAAAATAAGTAGTGCTGGTTCAACCCAATTTCATCACAATTATAATGTAAACACAATTTTTAAAGTATGAATATAGAAATGAGTAGAAATATTATCTATTCATTACTGATACTAAACTAAGTTGTTACATGAAACACACAAACACAAGGCATTTAATATATCCTCTGGACTGTCCATCTATACACAAGTTATATATTTTTTAAGATGTTCTTAATCTAAGAAATTTTAATTAGTTATTATGGTAGATTACAATGTGTTTCCAACAATGGATGAATTAGGAACAAATATGCAACCCGCAAGTCCTCTGCCAGCCCGAATCCTGGCGAACAAAGGGGTTACGGACAGAGCCCCCTAGTATACATACAAACTTTCTCAGATCTAAATACACATAAGGCATTTCTAATAAAGATTGGATTTTATTTAACTAAGAAAAATACCCATACAACTTTGAAAAGTTTATTATGCTTTTTACTTGCTTCTAGGCATTTAACAAATATATGCTGTATCATTTATTTCAAATTTGCACCGATAATAAGTAAATTAATTTTCCCCCACTATTTAATCTTCCTAACATCTATCGTATAGAAGTTTAATAACGAAGATTTCGAAATTCCTTTTAAAATTTCATTAATTTTAAAAGTTAGATTTTATAATTACTTTTTAACAGAATTACATGTATATTACTGAAGTTTAATAACAAACAGTTCAAAATTAGTTTTCAAAATTTCATAAGCTTTAAAACATATAGTTCTTAATACTTTTTTTTAAAATTCGCCTTAAATTTTACTTTCATCAATAGTATTTTTTTTTTGTTTATAAGTTTTTAATAACTTTTTCAGCACAATTCTTACATTTGATACTATTAGCTAATTACTTTACTCCCCACAGATTTCTTTTAAATTAGTTACATTCATGAAAGTGACATAACAAAATTATCTAAAGAAGACTTTTTAAATAGAAGAAGGAAATGAAATCTTTCTCTCTGAAATAATTTGGAAATTTATCAGAAAGGTAAAAGCTCGCTGAGAATTTATGGTTATTTATGTAACTCTAATAAAGAATTAATCGTGCATTTATTTTAATAAAAAAGTAATTATATTACGAAACTGATTAAGCAATTCACTAAAATGATATCCAAGATTTGTTTAAGAAAATATGGCACCGATTTGATAAGTCTTTTATCCCATTTTATTCAACAATGGACATGGAACTTCGAATATTGCAATCATCAAAATAGTACAGCCAGAAGATGTGACTACACTGTGACGTCACAAATGGTCACAAATGTCACAGTTACAACGAGGAACTAAATGTGATTTTTTTTTAATTCGTCACATTATAACCTTCACAGGACCGAAACATCGTGAGTCCACTGTGAAATCTTTGTGAAGACATTGAACCCAACTCGATGTCTACGTTAGTCACGCAACGGCACTTGCAGGATAATGTTAAATTTATGAGGTCATTCTTTTCAAATTTCTTCTTTGCATGTCCATATTTTTAAATGATTTCTTTTTGCATTAGATATGTCAGGTCCATGTCTAACGCTTATAGTTGGATTCTACATAGCAAATCGGATTCTAGAATCTCATTCGTCGAAATGTACGATCACGTGATCAAAGATCCAGTTTCGTTATGAATTTACATTTGCCCAACTTTTGGCTAGTTTTTAAGACCAAAGCAACTTTAGCAAGTTTGTTTAGAATTTTTGTTTTAAGCTGTTTTGGAATGAGTGTATAGTAGCTATGTGGTATGATGTTTGCTCCCGCTTGGAAATAAACAGTAGAAAATTTTTAAAATGGAAAGTTTTTATTTTTGAAAAATTAACTAAGTTCTAAAAAATAAATTGAATGAAAAATGGAAAGTTTCATTTTTTTTCAAATTTTAATTAAGATATGAAAAATAATTAAAATTAAAAAAAAGTTTCTATTTTTCAAAATTTAATTAAATTATAAAAATGATTTGAAACGCTATTAACTATTTATATAATGGGAATTTTCTTAAATATTCATTATAGTGAATACGGTTTTCCTATTTTTAGAAATTCCAATATAATGAATTAACGGAATCCAGTGATATATATTTTTTTGTTTTCAGGCGCGCGAAGCGCTCATACACGAGTTATGGATCCGCTATAAAGAATTTCGTATTTTTAGGGATTCCAATAAAACGATTTAGCAGAATCCAGTTTTTTTTTCTTTGTTTTCATGAGCGCGAAGCGCTCATACACACCTTATAGAGCCGCTATAAGAAATTTCATGTTTTGAGAGATTCCTATTTTTTAGTTTGACGGGGGAGAAATGTGCATTATTAAACAATCGATTTTTATAAAAGTAACTATTCAATGTTAATATTAACTTAGTTTTTCTATCCCTAACAATTCTTGAACAAAATTAATGAGAATGATAAAAATATCAATCGCTTAATTCCTAAGAAAGCAATTGGGCACAAAAACTTATAATCTCCAGGCATGAGTTTTCGACGAATAGGAATTCAGAATCTCATGAAAATAACATCTACTATGTAGCATCCTATTATATGCATATCTAACCGGAAAACGTTTTCCTTTTTCGGTTTTGGTTGTAGTTTTTTTTTCTTTTTTGTGTGTGTGTGAACACACATTTAGCTTCGGACCGGTTCCCAAGCACTGAGCTCTGTATGTAACAGGAGATCTGTCTTCCTTTTCTCCAACATTATTTCCAGCGATCAGCGCTGAAGGATAAGATGACCAAAGTTCGCTCGGGACCGGTTTTCAAGCACTGAGCTCCCTATATAACAGGAGATCTGTCTTTTTATTCCACAACATGATTTCCAGCGGTCAGCGCTGAAGGAAACGATGACCAAAGTTCGCAGTGTTCCTAAACATTTCTACCTTTTCAACCACTATTATTAACATTAAATTTTCTGGTATATTTCTATTACATATATGAAAGGAATCTTCTACGAGGATTTTTTTTTAAATACATTAGTAGCAAATGTGGAAAGTTTTCAGAGCGCTGTGATCTCTGAATGGCGATAGTTTTAGTTCGCATTTATTGGGAAAAAAGGCTGTTTATTGTATTGCCTTACATGGTTAGAGAAGCATGTAATTATTACAGAAGCATAGTTTAACATGAGAAGCATAAGCGAGGATGATAGTAAATGAGAACACAATTTTCTCTAAATTAACCATTTGGACAATTTTATCCCTCTGCTTTACAAGCTTCATCGGGCTGTAATTCGAGTAAACGCCCAGTCAGGTCTACTGTTATATATGGAGCTCAGTGATCCCAAATAGAAAGCGTCCTATAAGAAGTGCGACGATTTTCTGAATCATTTACACTTCATTGCACAATCGGGCATATCGATTTCACAGAAATCTTACAGTGACTTATTTTTCATATTACGTGAAGGCAATGGGGTACCTAACAATACTTTCCCAATTTGATCAATTTCGGTCAGAGTCCTATAATACATTATCCGACGTACAGGTGATAGACATTTTTATTGAATTTTGTGCACGACAATTGGTATATTTTAGACATAGTAGTTTAACACAAAAGAGGGGGGGAGGAGACTCTTATTATTATTCACAATTATTAGATCTCCCGCTCTTCACATGCAGTAAACAATCATATATTAAACTTTTTGACAAGTCTCTGTAAAAAAACTAAGAATGGTACAACGACTGTTTTTAAAACCTAAATTCGTACTGCATATCACAACCACATAGTCCAATTTCGTGCCATTTTGTACAATTTTGTGTGCAACAAAGTGTGCTCAATAATTTGGATTATACAAAAATTGCCATTGATTAAATTACGATGCATTATAAACACTTCCAATGATATCATCTCAATTAAAACAAAGAAAAGTTAATCTGATGAATATCTCGTTAAAATAATTTTATTATTGTTGTTATAAATATATATTATATATATATATTATATATATTATATATATTATAATATATATTATGTGTATATATACATATATACTAAAATACAATTATAAATTTACACTAAATATAGCCAAAAACAAATAACAATATATCAACTGAACACTAAAATATAACCAATTGAAACTATAATATGAATATAACCAAACACAAAATGCTAACGAAAAATCAATACCAGGAAAATTAAACCTGAAGGAAGGAGAGCATGGCTAACGACATGCACTGCAGGGTTAAAACCGGTTTCTACGCAAGCAACGTCCCCCTTTTCCTGCCGAGACCAAATTAATTCAAACTATCAACCAAAACACTAAGCTACACACAGCAGTAACCAACCCTATCTGAACTCATCGAACAACTGATCTAGACCACCCTTAACATTCAAAAATGAATTCAGTTATATATTGTTAACGAAAATTCAGATTTAGAATAAAGTGTGACAGCTTGTGATTTTGAATGAATGTGTGGATTGCGATCTTGGTTTCATATGCAAAAATTGTTTTCCTTTATGCTTATAATCACTCTTAAATATCTGTTCTTTTAATTTAGGAGCACCCTCTACATCGCTTGCTCAATATAGCACTTGACCTTCCTTGGAACAGAGATGTATGTTGTGCAGTAGTGTTAGAAAAGCTCAAGATCCGCGTATACACCCACATTTAATCTTCCCATCAAAACCGTTTAATCCTGCTACGAACCTCCTGCTGGCCATGTATACCACTTTTTCGAAAAAATAATACTTCAAAATCGTTGTACTGAATTTTTACCGTATTGTTTTATTAGAGTAACTTTACTCTTAAACGGAATCACCGAACTTGTTCGACCGTCAACCCCTTCTCCACCCTTCTCAAATGTTTATCGATCCTCACTATTTTCCTACTTCCTAATTATAATAAACCAATCAAAACTTATGCAGTTTTCACATTGTTTTTTTATTGTTTATATTACATATATTTAATATATTTATATGTAGTCAGATTCATTGTAAAGGTACTTTTTTCAAGCATCTAAAATGTTTTGACATTATCAATGTGAACGATGGTAGGTGGTTCTTGACAAAATTACGAATGTTGGGTTCAAAATTCGAGAGTATCAACACTACGAAATTCAATATCTAAATTACTTTATTAAAAAAATTATCTAAATTACAAGAGTAACATCCATATTTCGGGTATGTGTCGAGTTTCAAGTGGTTGTGTTTTCTAGTCACCTTCAAATGTATAACTGAAAAATTAACCATTGAAACTTGACAATTAAGTCACGAACATTACAGCGAAATGAATTATTTTTTACCACTGTTGTGACTGTGACATTTATGAACATTTTTGGCGTGACAGTGACGTGTCATCAGGTGACTGTGCTGTTACAGTTGGAACAAATTGGATATACTTTCAATAATCATTATTGTTGGAAACGGGAGCTGCTTTAATGTAATTAGTTATCAACTCTGAGAAGGCCGTGCAGGCTGCTGATCCAATGCAGAAAGAGGTGGTTAGAAGTGTTTTACATAGTAAGATGAGATCATTTGTTTACAGACCAAACCCTCAACACGAGAAGTTTAAGAAAATAGCAGGAAAATTGAGGAAGGATAAGGACATTGTTATTATCCAGACTGATAAAACTAACCGTATTGCTATTTTAAACAGACAGGATTATCTCCTAAAGATGAAAGTTTGCATTGATAATATGGACTGTGTGCCGTTAAATAAAGACCCCAATTTGAAAATAGAAAATAAAGTTAAAGAACTTATCGGAAAAGGAGTTTGGCCAGGATTTATGAAAAGTAAACTAAGACTTAACAAGACCGCGACCACTCCTTCCCTCATAGGTAGACTAAAGGATCATAAAACGGGCTTACCAATCCGCCCAATTGTTACAAAATGCTCCTCTCCAACATATTTTATGGAAAAAACCTACACGCATCTGTTGAAGCGATATTTACAGCCATCTGATTTTGTTATTGAATCAACGTCGAATTTTATTGAGAAAATTAAATATAAAAAGCTTGAAAATTCCAGTTTTATGGCTAGTTTAGACGTGGTATCTTTATACCCGTCTATCGATATAAAAGAAGTTACTAACACCATAGAGAGTCTGATCGATTCTGATCCTACGTTTACAGAAAATATTAAAAATACAGTCAAGTCGGGTTTAAATTTAATTATCAACAACAACGTTTTTGTTTTCAACAATCAAGTTTACAGACAAGTCAATGGGGTCCCAATGGGTTCCCCCATTTCAGGTTTGCTTGCAGAGTTTAAACTACGTCCTCTTGAAAATATAATCATGGAGACCATAAAACCGGGTCCGGATTGCTGGTTAAGATATGTAGATGATATTTACATTATTTGGAATCACGGAAAAGATCAGTTATACTCCTTCTTAGATAAAATCAATAACCTAGACAATAAAATAAAATTCACACTAGAAATAGAGCAAAATCAAAAGCTTGCATTTTTGGATGTACAACTAATCAGAAATATGGATAAACAGAATCTTGATTGCACAGTGTTTAGGAAAATTAACAGATCTAACTCCACCATCCCGTTTCATTGCAGTTCACCCATTAGTTACAAGTTAGCACCTTTCAATTTTTATGTAAAAAGAGCGTTTGAAGTTTGTTCATGCCTTTACCTTAATGAAGAATTGGATGTAATTAGAAAAATAGCAGCCGAGAATTCAGTTCCATCCCGTTTCATTGAAAAAATCATAAATAAATTTAAAGTGAAAGATGAAGATAATCGGAATACAGGTACAATTAAAAGTTTGAAGTTTTGTAAAGTTAACTACATCCCACGGTTTTTTGAAAGTATGAGACATTCACTCTTTAGGTTTGGCATTACATTAATAGCAGTCCCTCCCCCAATGTTGCGGATTTTGTTAAACAGAAAAATAGACCCAATCCAGGCTATCAATAGATCAGGAGTATATATTATACCATTCAAAAAAGATAATAAAGATTTTATGTACATAGGTATGACAATGAGGAAATTCCGAGACAGAATAAAAGAACATGAAGCAGATCTGAGATTAAATAGACCCCACACTACCTTAGCAATATTAGCGCAAACTGAACCTATAAAAGTTGATTTCAATAGATCCAAAATTATATTCCGCACAAATAATCACCTGGAAGCAATTATAAGAGAGTCTCTAGAAATAATGTCTAAAAAAGAAATAGTCTGTAACGATGTATTATCATATGATATCCACGCAGTCTGGAATGAATTAATGCATCATTGATTACCTTTCCCATCCCACCTTTTTTCCAAACCCTTGAAGTGAAATAGTTTATTCCGGGCAAGCAAGAAAACGCAAAGAGGTAACAACTCAACTCAACAGAATTAGTTTTTTTCCACTGATGATGACCGGGTTTCGGTTGAAAACGTTTTGGAATTTTTAAAAGGACTTTAATGTGCTTTTAAATGTTTTTTATGTATGTTTTTACTCACCTTCAAGCAATATATTTACATTTAGTTGTATCTTAATGAATGTTAGTTAGTTATGAAACTTTCGAGATTTTTTTCTTCAAATTTTGTACATATTGTTAATTATTTTTTAAATATTTGCTTTATAGATATTTAAATATAAATATGTATAGTGGAGCTGGTATTTTTTTGTTGTTACGTATTCCGAGTAATCTCTATAATAATTATCTAATATATAGAGGTGAGATTTTAAATCGTAACAACTTTGACTTCTGAAATAAGTAATTTTGTTTTGTAATTTTCCTTTTTCATGCTAAGAAATCTTCCATATATAAATATATGTGCATGTAACACCGCAATAATAGACCAGAGCACCTTCATAAGATAAACAAAAAAAAAATCTATTGAAGGAAACAAAGGCTCGCAATGTTGGTGGTTCTTATTTTTTTTCATTTAACTGATTTTTAATTGCAATTACCTGTCCTGAATGACGCACATCCTGCCTGTGACAAAGGGCAGTACCACAAATTAGACCTATGTTTAAAGAATAAACAAGGCATGAAATTCCTACCCATATGGATAAACGTTCAAAGTAACAATTTACACTTTGGGAAAAGTTATAGCAAGGCGACGCCGAAATTATATCATTCACTATAAGTAATAGACCCAAACTCCTTCTATTATAACTCTGATCGCAACATAACTTGCGTCATGTGGGGTATTATACATAACCTATAATAATTATTTTTTGACAGAGAAATAGTCAGCAATGAGGACCATAAGTTTCAAATTAAACATAAAAAGGGAATATCAAAAGATGCACAGTTATGAATAATCAGAATTCTATAGAAGTAACTAAAATACGTGACAATATACAAATATCTGTCCTAAAGATGTTAAGGAGCGTTGTGTAAAAAGATTTGTCTTATTCTCGATTCCTAAATTTTATATTAATAATTACTGACAAAGATTTTCTAAAATTACCGTCATACCGCACAAATGCGTGGGGCATCATGGTGTGGAGGTCTATAGGGTATAATTGCCGCGACTGTACATCTAACACAGAAAAAAATAGACCAGAGCACCTTCGTCAGATAAACAATAACAAAAACTATCGAAGAAAAGAAAGACGCGCAATTTAAATACACCTCAAATAAAAATCTGACTTTACTCTATATGAAATGTTACAAACGCGAATTTGTTCACACAACCACACAGTTTTACTTTTTGGAAAGTTTATTGACTTTATATTGTAAACAAACTCTTAGATGCAGAATATCTAAAGGATACAATTCTTTCTGTGAACTTCAGCTTTCAATTTACATTAGCGTATTTCTTTCATAATGGTTTTGGCATGCTTTACTCGTCCTGAAAGCATTAGAGTAGTATTCACGTAATGCTAACTATTATAATCCCACTTTAAAGATATTGAGCTTTTATCTGTTTCTGTGGCGAATGGTAGAAAATTTACTGCATATTCTAGTAAAATAAATGATTTGGAAAATGCGTTCGCTTCATTAAACGCCTCATTAAGTGTTAGTTACTTTACATATTTCATTAGCCTAAAAGCTTAAATGGACTCGAAGAAATGGCATGACCTAATTGAACATCTAATTTATAATTGAAATAGCCTTGTTCAAGAAATTTTGTCGACATCATTTTGTATGTAGTTATATGCATTTTGTATGTATGAGAGATATTTTTCAAACTGTAATGATAATACTACCGTGAATTTAAACATTCTAAACAGTATAAAATTAAAACTGAAATTATTACGCGCAAAACATTCTTGTCTAGAAGCATACTGAGAGGATTTCGTTAGTCCCCAAAAACAAACGAGATTAAGTTTGTACTATCGAAAATAAAACTGAACTAGTCATCCGGAAGAAAAATTAAAAACATCGAATATAAGAAAATGTTTCTTTGTTAAAGATATAATATTGAAAATTATATTAATGCTTACTAAATATTTGATAATATTTCTTGCCTTAAACAAATAGAAATTTATAAACAAAATATTTGCAATATTATTTTTTTTCTCGTTGTTTAAATTTTTAGCCGATTACCCATGTTAAAAGAGGCGTATTTGAAATGTTTAATATTATAAACACAGCGTGAAGGGATTTTATTCATATAATGATTCAAGGGGAAATAGATCGCCATTAAATCATGAAACGCAATCATTGTTAAGCGAAATTGTACGACAAGCATAATTCTTTTTTAAGATTAAAACAAAATGTTTCATGTAAAATTGAATGAAAAAGTTGTTAATTTTTAATTTTACATAGTGCGTAAGCAATTCCATTTCTAATAATAACACTTCATGATTGTGAAGGATGATGGATACACAACAAAAAGAATAACTTAGATTTAGATTTATGGGAATTTGTTCTAAATACTTAGACAACAATATGAACTTCATTATAGAATTATATTATGTAATAACCTGTTTAAACCAATGCTCGTTTCATTCGTCTAATAATAGACATACTTTCATACAAATTTCTCAATTAATGTAAAATAAAAATCGGTATTGTAATATTTCTAATAATGATATTTACTAAGATTATTTTAATTTAAAGACAAAACAATTTAATTATATGTATAATAAGTATAGATAGATTCATCAACAACAGAACATGTATATATAGAAAAAAAATATATATATACATAGGGGTCTGTAAATAAAGAGCAAAACATCTGTACTGCACAAGGTGTCCCAAAAAGATTGAAACATGCTTTAACATTTTATCCTCACATAATAATTTTTTGAACAATACAAGAATTTATGTATCTGTAGTGTGAATGTTAAAATAAAAATAGTTGAATCCTATATCTTATATGTTTAAATATATATTTAAGTTTAGTTTGAATATATCACAAATGTACGTTCTAAATATAAAACCTCTGAATAAACTTTCTAAATTCAGTTCTTTTGTAAATCTTCTAGGATTTCACTAGGATTACTCGTGTTTGCAACACACTTTAAAGAAACGGGAAGCTTTTAACTCTAAAAGAGTTTACACAAGAAAAAGCTTAAAAGATAAATGTAATGGAAAATAATTCATTGAATAGACATTCAAGACGTTTCTTTAAAAAAATATCGGTCGGCTTAGCAAGATATTTTTGAAATTTCTCTGTTATTTTTTTTATATAAAAATGAAGATTAATTGCAAGACATGACTCTCTTAAGTTCACACAATTGTAAGTTTCTAACGTTTAACAAGCAGCTATCTGATAGCAAAAAAAAATTAAATTTATTAATACCTACAATTTAAGGAAAAAATATTTCTTGTGTTTATGAAAGGTTTCTTGACAGTCCAGAAATCTACGAATGCTACTTTTATTATTTCGAATAAAGATTACTTTAATGGGTAAAACAGTCTTTATAAGAAGGACTTTGTAAAGAAAAACTAACATTGTACATCGAAACTGAATATAAGATTTACCACATAAATTAATTTAAAAAGAGTAATGATATACGATGTAATTTTCTGTATCAAAAATAAAGCGTGATCATCCTAGCACTGTGCAATAATCTTCGCCTTATTTTATCGTACATTTCTGCTATTAAATAAGGCAGCATACTTTTCGTATTTCCTCTGATTGCGCAGACACCTATAATTTAAGACTGCAATTACTAGTATCTTTCAGAATATCGAATACAGGATGTACAGGGTATAACAAACAGGTTGATACGCATAATAATGTTTCACCGTATGGTGATACATAAGCAAGGATAATTGCAAAGGTCTTCAAAATAAGGTGGGATTTAAGATTATTTTGATGAAATAGTTCTATCATTAATTTTCCAAAGCACAAGAAAAACGGTAAATATTTCATTTTTCTACGTTCAAAACTCACCGAGTTATGATACTTTGAATTTTATGAAATATCGGAGCTTTCTGGCACTAAAAAATTATTCTTTTTTCTACCTGAAGTTTCATAAAATTCAGAGTATCATAACTGTGTTGAGTTTTGATCGTAGAAGAATAGAGTTTTTACTGTTTTACTTGTCAGAGCACGAAGAAAATATTATTAAATATAAGTTTTAGGACTCAAGAAACGTTTAAAAATTAACAGGGGTAACTTTTTTAACAAGGATAACGTATGCAAGAAATCGCTGAAAGTTATTTAATATTCAATTAAAAAGCCTAGAAAAATATATTCGTACTGAAAAATGAAATAAATAGATATGTTGATTCGTGATATCTGAAGCGACACGAAATTAAATTTGTGTAAAATAAATGTAAATAATAATTTTTTTCATTATTATATACAAAATGAGACATATGAGGTACTGTCAGTACATGAGCTTACGAATTCAGCTAGATAAATCCTTATCATTTTAATATTTTTTTTTTCTTATATATGAGTAATTTTATTTGTTTGGAAAAAATATGTTGTAAATATCTTTTTGAATAAATGAATAAACTTCAATATGCAAAAATGCACTTCATCACCTTTTAATAAAGAAAACGCTTTGTTAATCAAACGTACTTTATTGTACAAGAAGTACAATACTGCTATCATATTCTTTTAAAAGTTACAAGTTTCACTGTGTAAATAGTGCATGTAAAAGGAAAATTCATAAGTTAAAACAAACTGTGATATATGTAATGATTTATTTTTTTAAAATAAAAGAACAGAAACAATTTTTTTAAATATTTTCTACCTAGTAAGTGCATTATTAGACATATTTATCCATTTAAGCTTGAAAATGTTGAGCGCACATGATTAATGTCCTTCAACTTCAAAATTAGACTTATTTACTTGGTTTTCTTTAAATGGCCGATTAATCATAGGTCTTGACTGACATATTTTTGTAACTCACTTCCATTAATTATACCGAGGGCATTTTTCTGTATTAAATAACTTTACATGAATGTTTCAAATTTACTTTTAATAATGAAGCTAAATGTAAAGAATGAAATTTTCTGCTTAGGTTATGTAATAGAGAAAATTTCTTTGTTGAAATAATTTATAGTTTTCTGATGCTGTCGGCAATTTTTCTTATATCTTTGTTTATAAGATTTGCTTCAGAATTTTTTTTAACACGCTCTTAATGTCTAGCCACGGCCTAACTCGATTTTCTCCTTCCCTTTATACGGCCGTAACAAAAAGTCATTTTCCCTTTGTTCAAGAGGAATAAGAGTTTCTCCCCCGGAAGAACGTAGAGGGCGCTATTACTTACCATTACTAATGGAGAATTTCCTTATCTTTGCGTTTCGTTCGTCAAAACTATTTATGAATTGATATATCCAAGACTAATAAAAAGCCCTTATGGGGAATGTGACTTAAACGAGCATAAAATAAATATGTGCTCATTAATATGTGCAAAATTCTTGCCCATCATTTAAAAAAATATGGCAAGGTATTTTACAAATGAAACCAATTTATCTGCATGTAAGAACTCTTTATCAAGAAAAATTTTAAAGTTTACTTAATTTTAATTTTATAATATTTAATGTATATTTCACTGTAAAAATTATCAATGTTTAAAGTCTAATCAAGAAATAGAATCTGCATATACCTATAGATACATATATATACACAAGTAGGGTGGATAGATTTATGAATTAATATTTTAAAAATCTGAAAAATATTCTGTAATTTCTGTAACCACACAATATTCTAAAATTTCCACAAAAACTATTCTCTCATAAATGGAGTACATAATGCTACAGCACAAAAAAAAAAAAAAAAAAAAAAAAAAAAAAAAAAAAAAAAAAAACTTTTTCATTCTCTAAAATAATAAAACCTGTAAAAATTATTATGAATTTGTTAAATAATCCATGTTTTGAGAAAAAAAAAAGCGATGTGAGTTGATTGCCGGATATTGGCGAAATATGTTTTCTTATTCTGTTGATATTATGAAACATGAAAGTATATTTTTATTTTTATATACATACTTTTATACCATGACTTTCCAGAACTAGAATATAATATTTAATTTTATATGTAATTCTATTATATTTCTATATGCTTATATATTTCAGATCAGCTTAATTTTCTTACTACTATTATGAAACTAGTAATTATTTTTTTAATTTTTTGCTGTGTATTTTACGCTCAGAATTATCAATGTTTCAAGTAATCCAGAATTTTAATGTATTGAAATTTACTTATAATGTTTGTTTTACATTTTGTAGTAGGATGTTATTTAAACTATTTTTAATTGCTTAAAGCGTTGTATTTAGTTATTTTATCTCTAAATCTTTTAGTTTTTCCTGTTTGTCCTGTTTGTTTTGTTTAGTTTTTTCCTTTTAGTTTTTCCTGTTTGTAGTAAAGAAAACGCCGAAGTAAAAGATAGATATGTTACATATAATGTTTATATATTTCAGATCAGTACCTATAATGATTAAATTTATTGAAAATTGTTTTGAATATACATATATATATATATATTTTAAATAATTAAGAATCGTGTAAAAATAATCCATGTTTTGAGAAAAAAAAATCGATATGAGTTCATTGCCGGATATTGGCGAACTTGCTTAATTTTCTTACTACTATTATGAAACTAGTAATTATTTTTTAAATTTTTTATTGTGCATTTTACGCTCAGAATTATCAATGTTTCAAGTAATCAAGAATTTAAATGTATATAAATATCGAAATTTACTTATAATGTTTGTTTTGCATTTTATAGTAGCCTGTTATTTAAACTATTTTTAATTGCTGAAAGCATTGTATTTATTTATTTTATCTCTAAATCTTTTAGTTTTTCCTGTCTGTAGTAAAGAAAATGCCGAAACAAAAGATACATATGTTATATATACCTTTTATAATGAATATATTGCAAAGATTCTTGTATTTTTATGTATAGAAGTAACATTTACTAAGCATTATTTATGGTAAGTATATCGCGCCATCTACCGGCGAAGCAGCCTTTTAACGATTCCGAAACTAAGGGGTGATTGTGAAGGCCGTATGAGGGAAGGAAGAAATCGAGTTTGGCCGTGGTCTAGCAAAATAGGAAATTGTAAAGGTTTTATTTTTTGTGTATTTTTTTTAGTATACTAAAAAGAATATTATCCTAACATGACATGAAAAAACTGAATATGTGCGTATTGAACTTCAAAATATTAATAATTAATTAATATATTAAAACTGTTAAAAGTCTATAATTATGTCAAATGAAATAATTTATTGCAATGAAAACTCCAATTCACTCAACGTGAATATTTAGTCTGGACAATATAGGGGAAATTAGGGTAAAACCGTGTACCTAAAGGTTTTCATTTGTTGACAAAAGTCTATAATGGCGGAAAAATCGGAACACTCCACAAAAGTATTTGGGGACATCAAGGCTATTAAATAACCACACCTGTTGCTACAAAAAAAATTCTCCCCTACTTGGGAAAAGGCGTTTTCTAGGATCATCCGTAACAGCTCCGTATATTGGTGGTAGAGTAAAACCGAGTACTAAACAGAAATTAAGTCCTTTTACCTTTCCAGTAACAAAAGTCATTATTGTAATAAATTTTGAATCAAACTTTAAAACATATATACATTTTTTAAAGTCAGTAATTGCTTTTTTCAGGTTTAAAACAATTTTTAATTTTGTCATGAAATGGCTTTCTCAGATTTTACGTCTCGTATCCGCTGCACTTCTCATGTGTCCAATCTTTGCGAACTGAACGTTGTACCCATCCTTCATCACCTGTTGAGTGGTGAAATAATTCATTGCAGAATTCAATTCAAAACCATGGGTACCCGGTTTTGCCCCAACAGACGACCGAAAATCAACTTGGTCATTCTCCTAGATAGCTGAACGTACATACTTCTCTTTCGCATCAACATATCATGTGAAAGCCATAGAAAACAGTGTATTACTTACCTAAATCAATCCGTCATGATAGATTTATTTCAAAAGCAATACAGACGGTGAAAAAGAAAATTTTTTGAGGTAAATTACTTACCAATAGGACTGCACGGACACTAATTAACGGAGATTAATCCACTTCAAAAGCCGACGGCACACTGTTAGGGGACGCTAAGGAATGTATTTAAGAAGGGTGCTGTTTACAGCGCAGCACCCATCAGCGAGATATTAGGGTACCCTGTTTTACCCTACTCTCCCTTAATATATGTAAGACTTAAAACGAAGCATAAAACTTTATGTTTAAAGCCATTGTTGCATATGAAACAGACATACTGTTACATTTAAAACCAATTCGCACTTTCTTAAATAATAAAAGGCAATAAAAAGTTAAAAGGTTTGGTCTCACCTAATTTTCTGGTTCTTGTCTTTGTAGCTTCAAATGATGTAGAAACATCTTTCACTAATTAGGATTATTTATTCGAGAGACGATACACTTAGATAAATGACGATCACAGAACGAAAAAACAAACTTTGTATAAACGTAAACAGAAACAACAGTCAGTCTGTTGAAGAGATTTGGAATTATAGTCAGCTGCTGTAAACCTATTTTTCTCTCTTCCAAATTTTGAATCACCAATTATTTCAGGGGCAAATTTGGTGGCCTTTTAATAAAATGTAAGGTGATCGTACAACCTGGGACAATCTTTTCGGAATAGCAATAATTTTTCTATAACTAAATAATATAAAATTAGAGTGCTATCTCCCTAGAAAACGTACAGCGTTGTGATTATTTCGTTGAAGGAAAATGTCCTTATGGTTGAGCCACCAAGCCCGCTGTTTAGTTCTGCTAACAAATATTGACTAGAAGAATATCACACTATGAATGACTATGATATAAACATGAATGAGGAGACTAAGTTAAAATTAAACACAAAAACTTTATTTAACAAAAAATTACTTAAAACATTACTTAGAATTAAACAATAGAAAAGAGAATAATTTACAAAATATTTACATAGCCCATTATTGAATACTTGCATCATAAAAAAGAGAATAATGATGTTGAATAGGGAAAAAATATTTTTCTTAATGGAAGAAAATAAGCATGTTTCATGCATTATTTATAAGATGTAGAATTAGAATCGTAAACACAATTTTACAGTGCATTTTTCTACTCCGAATGAGAAACCACAAAGTTCTTTCTACTCTTTGCACTATCGCTTTATTTTATTGCCGACGTGAATAATAGTTAATCATTTCGTTGCAGTAAAAATAAACTGCACAACCTTCCTCAGAATTTCTTTAATTTTGTTTATTATCTATTGTGACTAACATGCATTACGTTTTAAGAAGCTATTTTACATTATCCTTTGAATATATAAGATGTTCCTTCTACTCGTTGAATATTAGCTAATTACTGCAGTTTTAGAGTATTGTTCCTATTACAGAAATATTTCCAATGTTGTTGTTCAGCGTATGAAAACCCATTTATATCAAAATACATAGTTTTGAAATTGTACAAAATTTACATTTTTATATGGTCCCTGGGTTCTATATGTTACATTTAGAAAACCTTTGTCCATGATTAAACAAGTACAAAACTAAAAATTCTTCTGTGAGAAAAATTTATCGAACTTTGACACATTGAAATTTATAAATTTTTGTCTTCTTCTGACATTAATATTATATTTTAATTCTAATGAGGAGCCCTTTTTTAATAATACGAGCTTTAAAAAAACAATATCCTATATACTTAAATAAGCCTGAAAAAAATTATTTCCCCAAACTTATTAACTATTAGTGTTTTACAAAAAATTAAAGGTAGAAATTAAAAACTTTAATAAAATCCATTTTTCCACATTGTGATAAAAGTTGTTTAAATGAAAAAGAAAAAAAAAACGGATTTTTCTGTATTTTGTAAGAGTGTGAAGTTTGATTTTTTGTTTTATTCTCTTTTCGGGAATTTAAAAAAAAATATTCTAAGACGCTGTCATTACAATATTTTTAAAAACAATAATAGCAGTTTATTACATTACAAATAAAACAGTCTTTAATTATTAAACCACAAAACTTTTCTATAAAAATCGTCTGTAGATATTTGTTTAAGCACAGAACAAATAATTTTGTTAAGGAAAATAAAATGCACACGACTTTTTAAAAGGACATTTAAGGTAAATAATTGAGTATTTTTAGAATGCGTAATTATCCTTTTTATTTTACTTTAAAGTCATGGACGTTTACAAACTTTTCTATTGACAAAGTAATTTGAAAGAATAAAGAACATTTTGGTATTTCTTAATAATCTGTAATATTTTGTTTTTCTTAATAAGAACTAAAATAAATTGTTCTGATTTATGTAAGTATTATAAATAGTAAATTACGTTAATTTTACATAAAAAGTAAACTATTAACTATTAAAATAAATTTAAACGTGTCCCTTTTAAACTATATATTTTTACGTTACATCAATAATTCGTTTATTGTTTGCAACAACACAATTTAATGAAAAAAAATCAAAGGCAAATTCAATTTTTTTCTTAAGTCTTTTAAAATAGTATTAGTTTAATGAAAAACATATTACGATCTTTCTATTTATATATATATATATAAATTAAAAATCGTTATCGAAAAAGATATTTTAAAAGATAATATATATATATATATATTGCAAAGAAATTATTTAAGTTTGTATGTAAATAAATTACTTAATTGTTGAAAATCTTGGTGGAAACACAAGGACTTGAGAAAACTTCCATTGTATACAGATGTACGCCTTAAAAGGTGCAATGTTTATTAAAATTTTATATAGCATCCATTTCTCTAAGGCAGTAAAATTTTTTTGTTTACCGCAGAACCATCATAGACAGGTTCCATTTTCAAAGGGTTTTTTAAATGATATGCTTAATTTAATTTTAACGTTTATTGCATACCCTCTCTTTAAAGCATTTTGAGTATAAAACTTAATGGTACTTGAAAATACAATCTGTTTACAGCGTCAAAATAACTGGCATTATCTTTGCTTGTAGAAGGCTTCAGTTATTTAATAGAAACGGCTTAAATTTTCCTTTTGTTTTATTACAAAATAGAATTGTTACGGAAATGGAAGAAATTATAAAAAGTTTTTTTTTTATGTAATATAAAAAAAAATTATTTTAAGTGGACGGTGTACTTAGAATAGGTAAAAAATATGAATATTTCGTTTTGTGTGAAACTTTATTGTTAAAATTAAAAAAATTGTAAATATATTGTCATATAGGCTGAACGTGTGTTTGCAAATTTCTTAATAAAGAAAGTAATGAAAATAGCATATCATAACGCATGTCAAATGCTTTAAAAAAAAAAAAAAAAAAAAAAAAAAAAAAATCTCAGTTTTTACATCTTTAAAGTATTTTCTGCGTTTTAGTCTTGTTAAAAATGATTAAATTGCTATTGGAAAACCTTGATAAATACTACAAAACTCTGAGCTTACGTTTTGAATGCTAGTTTATTAATTTCCTCAAATTTGCACTAAAGTCTATTAAAATGTTAAATTTTAATCAAAATTCAGTTTCAAATAATGTTTGCGATAATAATGAATTTCTCTTAAAAAATAGAGGTGACTCATGGGAATTTCTTTTAAGTTACACTCTCTTGGTAGAAAATATTTCCTATTAATTAAGTTTACAGAGGAGTTTTTACAATTTAAATTATATGAGAAATTTTTTCAAGAAATCAGCAACTATTTAATATGAAGTTTATTTCAACTTTTGTTGAATTTCCCCGCATGGATTTATTATAAAAATATTTTTTTAATCATATTAATACTTTTCTGAAATACTTCCTGTATATTTTTTAATTAATATACACACACATATATATATATATATATATATATATATGTATATGTAGGATTTCAGTTTGAATACTTCATTTCCTTTATGACGTAAATGATCATCAAATTAACTGACACTCTAGTGTACTATTATTATCCATGATTTAAATGCACGAGTTATAAATATTTTGGATCGTGAGATCAAGATTTGAACAATTTCAAAATTGGAAAAGAGCCGGTCTTCCCATTTTTATTGTGAAGCAAGCATCAAAGTGAGAAATAGCCAATAAAGGCGTTAGTTAGACCTATTTGGTTTTTTGGAATATAAACATATTGTATATATTGGACGAAAAGTGTATTAGTTGAAGAGAAATTATGAGTAAAGTATTGTAGAGTTATCTGTCTAGGACTCTATTAAAGTTCATATTTTGTTATTCATCGTCTATTTGTTCATATAATTCAAGTAAATCTACTATTTACATATCATCTTCTTACATTTATATATATATATATATATATGTATAGAGAAACGCAATGCGATTCTGGCGTGAACTTTCATATAGATAATTTTATAATTGAAAAAAAAAATGTAAATAACTGATTTGATTACTCGCTACTTTTAATTAAAATTAAATATATTAATTAATAAGAATATATTTTTCAGCCTAACAATGAAAATATGAGATTAGAATATAAAAGATCTACTTTAGAGTGATAATAATTTTTCTTTCGTTGGTATTTAATAATTTAATGCAAAATAAATGCCTGAAATTAAATACTATTCTTTTGAAATTTTTATGTAGAATAAGAACGGAACTTCAAAATATTATGATAAATGAAGAAAATATGGAGAATTTACTGAAGAATGTTTTATAAAATGACCATGAGAATGAAAGCTTTCCGCCACCATTTTACTGTTTATTATTAATAAAAATTATTTTTTTAATTGTAATCCTTGAATAATATTAATTACTCTATTGATCTAATTTGCTGGATTTAAGTCCATTTTTGATTTTTCGGTTTATATTCATCCTCTGGGGCAGGGTATGGTAGACGGTTTTATATTTGTCACCACTGCTTTCTATTGGTAATTTTACTTTATTTTAGCACAGAAAAATTTCAAAAATTGTGTGCGATTAAATAAGGCAACAATCATTATTAGGATTTAATAATAATCACCATTCTTTCGAGAAATATGTTTCAAAAGTTAAAATACTTGTAGCCGATGCAGATTTGACTGGAGAATATGCTTCTGAGGTAGTGTGTTCGAGGACAAGACATTTTGATAACTGTACTAGATTATTTTGAGTATAATGGTCCGAAATCAAAATGTACAAAACAAATTCCTCATACATTACTTTCAACAGCAATTGCTTCGATAAACGAGCGTTTTGGAATCATTCATCAATACTATAAAACCTTTTGTTTTTTGTACAGTGTTAATGAATGTTACAAAATAGAAGCAAAAATTTTAATTAAAAAAATGTAAGACACTAGAAAAACCATAAAGCCAAACTGAAAGTATAGATATCGAAGCAGAATAATATTAAATGAATAGGTGTCTGAGAAAAGCGCCTATGTTACAAATTTTGGTCAGTTGGGTTTTTTTGTTCAAAAGGTATCTATATAGAATGATTGATGATTACCCAGTGTTAAAAATTGAAATTTCATAATATACAAATTTAATTGTTTTAAAGAAATAATTAAAACAATAAACTAAATATAGTGTTCTTACTTTCCTTACTTATAGTATTCTTACTTTCCCTCCTAATCATTGACTTTAATAGTTTTTCCTCATTTCTCGAAATTTTTAATTTGTAACAGAGGCCCTTCTTCTAGACACCCCCTGAAATATAACTAACATTGTTGTTTCAAAAATGCACCCTTCTAAGAGGAGGCAACACACCGCAGATTGCTTTGGAATGGATCGACGACTAAAACTTTGAAGAATCTTTTTCCATATGCTCTAATTGTATTGTGAATTATATTCACATTGCCTTTATCCGTTGCTAAAGGGAAAGAACTTTTTCAAAAAAAAAAATATTAAACATTATATACGATCAATCATGAGCCAAGAAAAATTAAATGGTTGAGTCTTTATTTCCATTGAATATGACATTGCTATGTCAGTTTACATTTTTAGTTATATAAATTGCAAGTTGAGCACGAGTGAAGTAAATTGTAAGTGTTTTTAATTTTTTTTAATAACGCTTGTTTTTATAAGAATTATTGTTTCTGTAATGAACATCACTTTTGTCAATTAAAAGCAACTTTATTTTCTGAGTTCCCGTCTTATTTGCCGTAAATGAGAGAGTAAATCTGTCCTTTACTTCTTTGTATCCTGAAGTTCCAGGTACACTTTTCACTTCCTGTGTTTTCTTTGGCAAACATTTCCAAAATACAGCTGCTTCTTCAGAATTATAAATCTGTTCAGTTACATAGCCTTATTTTCTTTATTTATAATGCCTCTTAAATCGACAGAATTTTATTTTTACGAAATCATAATCAGCCGATTGTATTTCTGTGTATTAAAAGTTGTCCTATTCCATGTCGTTTCTGACATCTCCAAAACCACGCATCACTTGCTGTGAATTTGTAGTTTGGATCATCTTTTATTGTTTTAGCCCAAAGTTTAACTTTAGTTTTGATGATACGTCCAGATAAAGGAGCTACAATGGCTCTTTGTTCCATCAACCACAAAAACAAAGCTTCAACAATTTCTTCTTCATCACTGACTCTCGTACTTTTTCTCTTTAACTTGGGGTTTCATTCACGGCTTGCAAAAAATTTCGTAGTTTTACTTCATCATTTAACAATTCACGAATAGTTGCTGAAAACCGGAATTTTATCGGGGGACAACTAAACAAAGAGTGAAATAGCCGAATGCGCGACATACCGAGGTGCGATTTAACAAGGAGTTACTGTATTTAATTTTTGCACAAATATTTTCAAAATTGTATAGCAAAAGCGAACTGATTTCTTTGTTTTTGTGCTGTCCCCTTTATTTTACACTCTGCTGTATAATCGCTATATTAAAATTATATTCCTATATTGGAAAAGTTTAATTATTAGTATTTTCTTAATATTTTGAAGAAAAGCAATACAATCCAAATTCCTTATTTTCTAAACCTTCGCACATATATATTCAGTTTTTGCATAAAATGTAAGATCTTTAATTACAAAATTTCATTTACACTCTAACTGTAATTACAGATTTAAGGTAATACCTTTTCATTTCAAATATTTAATAAGTATATCCTTTTCCTTTGAAGCTAACAATTTGGATTTGTCATAATCGCTGTTTTTTCTTGTAGTTTTCTTGTAATTTTCTTGACTCTACATATGCTTATGTTACTTTGAAATTAATTACGAGCAACTATCATTATTGATTTCAAAAATCGAAAACAAAATACTTAGATTTTAATAACATATTCAATTTATTATACCATGGCAGCAATTAAGAAATACGTAAGGTAAAAGTTTTTCATAATGAGAATCATTACAAAATTTTAAAATTGTATTGAAAATATCTTAAAAAGATCAGACATTATATGAGACCTGGCGACGTCATATGTAATTAAAAAGATTTCCAAATGTTTTTAACTTGAATCAATTAAAATTACAATTTTTAAACTGTAATCTGTTCGTTAATTGAAACGTTTTTGAACACAAGAGATAAAGTCAAAAGAAGACTTCGATATAATGAAGTTTAAAATTATTAGAAGTACGAAAGTACAGAGTGAAATAATTATAAGCGATGCTGTCAAACAAAATTATTTCCCTAAATATTATAGATCTCAAAAATGATTTCTGAAAAACGCTTCTTTCTATCGTTTATTATAGTGTTGAAATTTCCAAGCGAGTCATAGTCTGGAATAATGTTACGTACTTGCAGTAAACGTTAGTATATCACGTAGGAATATTGTAATATTTGATTTGCAAGAAAAGGGTATAGCGCGATTAATCACATCTCAATTATGTGAAACAGACAGTTATGCAAACTTTTTAATGTCCAGAAAACAGATCTATAAGAAAGAATGATTTTTATTTTACACTTTTACTATCTATCTATGCTATAAAGGACAAACGTGTTCGTGCGTAACGCTGACGTCATTTTGCGAATGGCAACAACAGACGATTAAACTTCGCTTTTACTGCAAATTTATTAACTTCTAAACATCGTACATTATCAATTTTTACAGCATCAAAAAAGGAAAAAAATGTACTTTCAAACGCAATTTTTTTTGAAAACTTCATCGGAATTTGTTTGAAAACTATATCGCAATTTACGCATATTTTTTATAGTTTTTAAAATAATTTTCAAGCATGACTTTTTTAAAAACATCTATTTCTATCGCTTGCAGATGATTACAAAAGGTAAATCCGTTTGCACTTTAAATAATATAAATTGTTCAGCAGTTATTTCTGGCTTATATACCACGAAAGCATTGATTTTAATTTCAAAACATTATTTGAATACATAATAACTATTTCTCATATAACAATGATTTTCGGTGTTGCTAGTGGATAATCTAAAAAAATATATTAAATGTAAAAAATCTATAAGAGTTTTCAATAATAATAATAATAATAATAATAATAATAAAAGTTTTTCCCCCTACATTCAGTAACCCAGGAGACCCGGCTTGGATCCCCTAGTTATAATAATATCCAAAGTCACATACGTCAATATAAATATATTCGTAAAAATCGTTCTTTCTTTCGTTAAGCGAGTTCAATGTTCGTCATTATGTGAAAAATGACGAAAAATAACAATTTTCCAACTATTTGATGAAAATGAATTTAGACATTCGAAGTATATTTTTTAGAAAGTGTTCTAAAGATCTGAAAATTAAAAATTTACATAGAAGAATTTTTACTCCAATCATATTTCTTTAAATAATTCAGAGTTCCAATCTTTAAATTCATTTTCCAAGTTTGTGTTTTTTCAATACATCAGTATGTTCTAAGTGACAAAACTTTTCGATTTACTCGCTGTTGTTCTGTGCGTTCCTTAAAGGGCATATAATAAAACAAAGGACTGAACATTCAAAAATATAATCAGTTTAGTTTAAGATATACATAAATGATAAGTAAACAGTAATTTTTAATGTAAAAACTGAAACTAAAAGTTTTTAAAATAATGTGTTTAAAGAAACTCGTAACAAAGTTTTTGAAAAGAGTTTTTGAGAAGTTTTGAATTTGTCTGAAATATGAAAATGTAATTTTTATCTTTGTAATAATTTTAAATGAATAAGAGAGAAAGAATGAAATAAATAATTAATATATATTTTTTAAGAAGAGGATTAGTATGCTTTATTATACATTCCTGAAGTGACCACTAATGTTGATTTTGTTATTCAAAAGGGAGACAAGTATTAAATTCAGTAACCTCCTTAAATTTCACTAAGTATCAATACAGAGGATCTAGCGACGAAGTAATGTTAATTTGTGTTCTAATACGTTCAATGGAAATTAACCCTCTTGGATTGTTCCTTTATGCTGTTGACAAAGAAAAATAATTAATTGCCTATATTTCTAGTTTAGTGCGAAACAACATACTAAAAATTTAAGATTAATCCGCATAGAAAACGTCCCACCATAAAGTCAAATTGGTTTTACATATAAATAATTCCAAAAGCGGAGCATTTGCAAATTTATGCTTTAAACACGAATATCAATCCAGCAAAGAATGAAGGAATGCATGACGAAATATTTAGTGACATGTAAAAATGAATACACTAGAACGAGTTCATTAATCAGAATCCCTGGAGCCATACTCACCGTATCTCTAGTAAGAGCAATGTGGATCTTAGATTTATGACCATAGCCGAAGTCCAGAACTACAATGGGAAATAAATAAATGGTACCCCAAAAGAGAAAAAAAAAACGTAAAGACTGTTTTCGGCCAAAAATAAATAAAGTACATATTATAATAAATTAATGATATAAAAATAAAAAATGTAAAATAAGTCTACAAAACATTTACAGTCAAAAATAAATTAAAAAGATAAAATGCTATATACAAAATCTATATACAAATAAATATATACAAAGTCCGACGAAGGTACCCAGCGCTAGTAATAGCTAGCGGAAGAAACAAGAGAATGAAATTAGAGCTTAATAACTTCCGGGATGTGGAGAACAGCACAAGGCTGCCTATTACTTGTCTGTTCATCAAAATCAACGACATTGAACAGTCAAGGATTAGAAATAGAATTATTTTTGTAGAATAAATTTTGTCAAAAAAGTTTATTGCAATATTTTTAATAACTTTTAGAATAGGATTTACTTTAAGGTTATTATGAATGGTTTGACTCCTACAATACCAGGGGCTTTTCTGATACCTCTTAGAGTTCTTATTCTGAATAACCTATTTTTTTATATTGGAATTTGCTGCATAATCGCAGATCGCAGCAAAATAGAGAAGTGTGGGGTTAATTACAGTTTTATATAACAGCAGTTTGTTTGCCATACTAATCTAATCGCTATACATCAAGTGAGCAAGATCATTTGTAAAATTTACAGACGCTATATTCGATGTGCCTGTGCCATATAAAAGTACTTTATATATACACACCCGTATATTTAACCTCCCTGCTAAAGTGCATTAATTAATCATTTAAGTTCAGAGGCGAGGATAGAATACGTGTTCTTGAGAAAAAGACGGCAGTAGAGTTAACAGTTAACTTAATTTTTTTAATTTCTTCAATCCTCCATTTAGCAGAAACGTTTTGAAGTAAGTTTATATGGGACGGAAGGTGTGTGTGTAGTTGAAATGTATCACTGTTGCGTGCCATGATTGTAGTATAGTCCGCCTAATGTGACAATAAAGTTCGTGGTTAACGTGGTATATCATGTATATAAATATTGTGTACCAGGACCAAATTTTGAACTCTGTGGCATGCCTGAATTACCAGGGCGTGATGTGGAGAATTTATTGGCATAGCGGACAATAAATGCTCTGCCGCGAAGATACGAGAAAATAAACTCAATATAAGCAGTAGGAATTTTATAAGGCCATAGTGCCTTCGCGATATCAATGAAAAGGGCACCAACAATTTCCGAGTTATCAAACCCATCGTGGATGAATTCTACCATTCTAAGCAGCTGATGCGCAGTAATATGTTAAGTCTGAAGCCAAATTGTTTAGGCATGTCAGTGTAGGACTGTTGGAGATCAGTCATAAAAATATAATTTAACCCAATATATTTTTATTTTTATACAATATACTTAATTAATTTTTCCGGTGTCTGAAAGATTTAATTGTAAACATTTTTTTAAGAATGTGGTACCATGTTAGAAAATTTAAACCAATTTTTAACAACCACTGTTGTTAAGCAAAATGGTTTAACATGTATTTGCTGACTTTAAAAATTATTAGAGAACAAGGACATTTTCATAAATTTTGTAGCTATTTTGACACTAAATTCTGTTTATTAAATCCTGTTAAACTAGATCACGAAATGTCTGAAGATTTTTCAGTAAAGGTGTAATAGTATTAAAAAATGAAATATGTATCTTTAGAAAAGGTAAGTAAATTTAGTGGAGGCTGATATCCAATTTTTTAAAAGCAAGTATTTGCAGGTTAAAATCAGTTGCTCTCAAAGCGACATTCAGTGCTTGAATTATTATTAAGATACTGAAAGGAAGCAGTCATCTCCAGAACTGTATCACTTCAGTAAGAAACAAAATTTTTTCATGGGGTTTTGATATATTTTTACATTTAAATTCAAAGCACGTAAAAATACAAAACAGAAATTTTTGAAAGCCAGATGTGTTAGCATTTTTTTTATGTCTATAGTTGTATCCATTTACTCTTTATTAAATTTTTAATACTTTATGGCATGTGGATACTACATTGGATACATATGTTTTTATTACATAATTTCACTCTGGTTCCATAAATTTATTTATTTTTTTCAGTGAAATTATAATAAGAATAAAAGTAAAAAAGTGTCTATGCGTAGAAGCTAAGAAACTTATGTGGTGGAATCTGATATATCACAGTTCGGAGGCAAATATCAGTATATCAGAATCAGTTACTTCAAAAAGAAATAATAGTCTTGAATAATTACCAACGAGCTTTAGAGAAGTATTCTATTTCACAATTCTCTAATTTTATAATTCTCACAATTCTCTAATTCTCTAATTTTAATCTTTAATTCACAGAAACTGTATTGCTCCAATAAGAACTGTATATTGGTGGCATTTCAATGTCGTCTAAATTTTTTATTCAAGGCATACATGTTTATTGAACAGAAATTTAAAATTTTCAAATTCAGAATATCACAGTATACTTTTGTTCATTTAGTTATATTTAGTCTACTATTCCATAGTTGTATTAAATCAGACTGCCTTTTTAAAAAATCATTTCAATCTAGATTTCCAAATCTCTGCAACTTTTTCACTAAAGCTGTAATAGTATAAAATAATAACTTTCCAAAGAAGCTAAGCGATTTATGTGGTGGGATCTGACATACAACAGTTCCGAAGCAAATATCTTCAGTTCAGAATCAGTCGCTGTAAAAATGAAATTCAATGCTTGGATGAATACCAAGGAGCTGAAAGGAAGCAGTCAACAATTTTTCGCTTCAGTGAAGTTGTATTATTATAATAAAAATAAAATTGTCTTTTCATGGGATTTCTGAACCATTTTATTTAAAATTCAAATTATGTAGAAATACTGCAAAGAAATTTAACATTTTCGTATGCATAAGCTAGAATTATTTTATTACTATAGTTTTTATTCAAAAGACATTTTAAACCAACAATATATTTTCATACAGTTTTAAAAAGCACGTTCACTGTTTGTCACAAAATTAATTTGACTTTCAGTTCTAAGTGATCCTTTAGTCCAGAGTAAATGGATACAATTTCACACTGCACAGACACACCAAACCATTCATTGTACGTGAATGAACTACGGATAATTTGAATAAAAAAGTCCAAAAGTTTCAAACGCTATTCCAGTGCTCCTAACCCCCCCCCCCCCCTTAGTGCGCACAAGTTTCGATTTTGCGCAAGATGACTGCAATGCAGCCTAAGATTTTTGCATGTGTAACCCCTCCCTCTTAAATTATTCAAAATGATTTTTCTCATGAAAAAAGACTGAAAATTCTGTAAATATGTGACTTTTTCTGGAATGTTCTATTCTTTTTACATAAAGTTGCGATTAAATTCTTTTGAATTTTTTTTTTTAATTTTTAACTTGTTTCATTGTTTACCACACGGGTCGAATGGGCCCGCAGATTGGATATAATAAAACTTCAAAGTTTTATAGGGTTGCCATTATTTATGATTGTGTACGATTACCAGAATTGACTATTTATCGCCAACTTGGGAATAATTTGTGTCGCCAAGTGTCGCCACTTTTGGCGACTTTATAACGATGTTTTGAGAGCAATCTGGATTGATCACGATAATCTTGTGTACATAAAGGGGTTTTACTGGTCATTTATCAGCAACCACAATTAGTATACAGACTGCATTAGACCATAGATGTTTTTTAGTTTTTTCCTTGTAATGAAGACTTGATAGGGTAAATTGGGTGAAGATGGCGTAGTTTTTGATTTATTTTTTTATAAAATCGTATGTTGTTTTTATCTGTTTTTTTTGTTAAACTTGATATATTTATGTATGGTTAAGAAACGTATTTAATTTTACAAATGTCATAGAACGCATAAAAAATGTTACTTTTGTAAATGCTTGCATTTTGGCATCTTACCCCAATCTTGGGGTAAGATGGCCAACTACATAGGAACTACATAAAGAAAGAGCATAAAATATTTTGTACATTTACCAAAGGTGTTAAGACGAAATAGCAATATAAAAGCACTATCTAAAACTTAAATAAAACAACGCAAACTGCAATTAATATATCAGTTGGGAATCCTCTTCCACACGACTGAGTGACGTTTCTTTACAGCGGCTGCGAATAGGAAAACCACGTGACGCGGCATCTCTCCCCAAGTTACCCTATTTGAAAACTTTGGTGCTAAGTTTAGTTTCTACGTTCTATATTACAACTTTTTATCATCTTCCTTTTTACTTTGCTTCTATTGTTTGTTACGTAAGGTTGAATTGAAGATGAACTGGTCAAAAATTTTGACTCAAGACGAAATTAAAACAATTATGGAAAATCCGGACAATATAGAATACAAAACAGATGAAGATGAAAAGATTTCGTCTCACGAAGGTGAAATGGATAATGTTGAAATATGTTATGAATGTTCAGATTCTTACTCTGAATCCGATAATGATTGTACCAACAATCTAGAAGAAAACTTAGCATGCACAAGTACTTCACATAATTCTTTTGCTTCAAGAAATCACAGCCTTACTTGGTATAAGGATAAAATTGCCAGTCCATAAGGAAGATGTACTAAAATTAATATTTTAATATTAAAAATCAGGACCTAGAGGATTTGAAAATCCTGAAGTAGAATCAATTTCACCTTCATTCCTCCTCTATTTTCATAAAAGACTTTTATATATGGACAAATTCTGAAGGCAACAGGGTAACTGGTAATGATTGGCAACCGATCGATATTATAGAACTAAAAAAATGCATTGGACTTTTATTGCTTATTGGACTTTATCAATAAAAAATGAAGAAATATGCGAACATTGGAGTATGAGAAGCGTTAGGCAGATCTTTCATGATATTATGAATCGCAATAGATTCACAAGTATATTACATGTTATAAGATTTCATAATGTTGCTGAAAGGCATAAAAGAAGATTGATAAATTAGAGCCAATAAGGGGATGCTTTGAGTTGTGGAACAGTTATTTACAGGGCCCTTATATTCCTAATTGGCCTATTATATTCCTAATACCCTTATATTCCGATGAGCAATTAGTGGCTTTTCGCGGAAAATGTCCATTCCGGCAATAAATGCCATCTAACCCTGGAAAGTATGGTTTGAAATTTTGAGTAATTTGTGACAGTATAATATCGTGTTCTTGTAAATTGGTAGTACATACAGGCAAACAGGACTAAAGAGAATCGCATCAAGGTGAAAATGTAGTTAAAAGATTAACAAAGGAAATTGAAAACTCTGGTTGTAAAGCACTTAAGATAACTTTCTTACATAATAGGAATTAGCAATGCACCTTTCTTTAAAAAAATTATCTCTTATTGGAACAATTCTATAAAATATCCACCGGAATTACCTGTTTCGTTCACAAACCCAAAAAATCGTACTGTGTATTCTACATTATTCGGATTTCAAGAAAAAACAACCATCGTCACTTACTATCCCAAAAATTTAAATGTTGTTACTTTCCTTAGTAATATGCAAAATACACTGTAAAAAATTCTAGGAACGTTTCGCATCTGAAGCGAAACGTTTAATTTCTGAAAAGATTTTCAGGTTTCATTTTATTCCGTTTTTAATACGGAACATCTCAAAAGCGATGTGAAATCTTTCAGCTGGTATCCGTGTAATGACGTATTATCAATTATGACGTAAAACTTTTCATTCTCAAAATGAATCTATTCATTTCAGAAAAGACAACTAGTTGCCTTTACCAAAACGGAACATATGAGATTTTTTTTTTACAGTGTACGTATGGTGTTGATACTAGCTTGCAAAAACAACCACAAATTATTCTAGACTATAATAAACCAAAAAGACGCATAGATGCAATGAGCAAATTGGTAAGAACTAATGGTGGGAAACATATGACATGCAGGTGGCCTTTGATTGTATTTCAAAAAGTATTAATGTTAGTGATACGAATACATACATAATATGATTACCATTGAACGCTGAATGTGATCAGAAATTAAAGAAAAGCCGGAATTTCATTATTCAACTTTCAGAAGAATTAGTCGGATAGGAAAAAGTTGTCGCGGTGTCATCGCGGATACCAGATATTTTTATATAACTTACACATGCTCAAAGTTCGTATTATTCTTAGTTTTTGATGAAAAATACACAATTTCTCCTTATTTTATCGCAATTTTTAATATATCTTTTAATATTTTGCTATGAGCGCAACTTTGCAACACTTTTATTTTTACATATATTGTACATTTTTATGTATTTTATAATATATGTAAAGAAGAAAATGTTGCACGATTGCGCTCATATAAATAATTGAGATAAATTAGGAGAAATTGCGTATTTTTCATAAGAAACTACGAATAATACGAACTTTGAGCTTGTGTAAGTCACATAAATCCGAACAAAATGCAAAAACTAATGTTGAAATCAAACAGGACAAAGCTTCTAATATTAAAAGGGAAATAATTAAGTCATTATAACAAAATCGAATTTTATTCTTATTTCATGGGTCAAAAACACGGCTTATGGACCCTGATCCTTTTTTTGTTCTCTTTTATTTGTATTTCAAAGAGACAGGTAATTATTTTTTCAATATATGAGTTTCATATTCTGGTAATAATTTAATGTTAGTATTCTAATGATTTAACCTTTTATCTTTATTTTTATAAGAGAAAACTTTTATAATTCATCACGAAACCATGACCTAATTATAATGAGGTTCATATACAGTAACATTAGTACATTTTCACTTAAATGATAATATTTCCTTATGTTTCATTCGGTAGTACCATATTATAAATGCATTATGCTTGACAATTCAAATATATATATATATTTTTTTAATTACATGATTAAAATTGATCTTTATTAAACAATATGACAATCATTATGTGCTATTTACAAATATCAAACAGTTTATATAATACCATAGTCATAATGCATTTTTTACACCGCTCAAAACAACTACTGGATATTATGATTTTAGATATAAACTGCGGATGAGAAAATGTTTTGTTGACTGTTGTATAATCTATCTGTTTTGTAAGATAAGTGAAGAAAAAACTAAGCAACGAACATGGAATAATTAAATGTTTATTTGTCGGTAAACAGATCGTAACAGCAATTCGTACATATCATCCGAACGTACAAAAATTGTGATTTATCATATACAAATGAGGGTAAAGCTTCCCTTCACCGAAAGCAATGTTACACATCTACGAGGCATGTAATAAATGAGGTTATCAAAGAGGGATTGGGGTATTAGCTCCCAATCATGTATAAGAAGGCTTTCCAACTGCTGAATTGTTTTTGGGTATGATAAGCGACCAGCAACCCTTCTTGCTAGAATGTCCCGAATATGTTCTGTGGAATTCATGGCTGGTAAATATGCTTTCCAATCCATTCTAAGTATTCCTTCGTTGCAAAAAAAATTGTCCATTAGCCGAGCACAATGTGGTCTGGTGTTATCATCCATGAGAACGAATTCATCCCCAATTTCTGCAACGTAAGGGAACACAATATGTCCGAGGATCTCATCCCTGTATCGCTGAGCCGTAAGTGCTCCATTCCTGATAATATACAGGTTGGTGCGGCTATTGATTGAAATACCAGCCCAGACCATCACTCCGCCTCCCCCAAATCGGACACTTTCGTGCACAAACGCAGGAATATTCCGTGTGTCACATTCTCTCCAGATCGTAATCCGCCTGTTGTCTAGTTCTCCACCAAAGCAGAACTCGGCCGTAAAGAACACGTTGTTCAACTCACCACGTCCCCATCTGAGATGCTCTTATACTTATACCCATCTTCTGCGGGCAGCACTGTAGCCCGCTGTTAAAGAAACACAAATCATAGGTTTGCGAGCACACAAACCAGCTTGATGGAGTCTGATTCGAACAGCTTGAGTCGAAATTTTAATACCATTAGCCCCCTGAAGGTGCTGTTCCAATAAAGTAAAATTCATAATGAGGTTTCCTCTGGAAGTTAACGTTATATACCGATCCTCATTTTGGTGTTGTTGCGCGCGTACGGCGATGTCCTGTTCTTTGGCTAACATTTTCAGTTTCTAAAAATCAATTCCATAGTCTGGAAATGACACTTTGCGAAACTCCTAGCGCTTCCACTACAACGGATTGTGTTTGACCCGCCTCTAAACGATCATTGTCCCTCCAGGCTACCAGTTCAGCTAAGTTATTGAGACATCGTATTCACTGTTACAAAACATTCAACGCCTGTCAATTGTTTATAATCGCCTCTTTATAAGGAATACTGAAGGTCGCTTTTCACTCCTTATCTAGAATGTATTGCTTTCTATGTCACAGACAAAATTTGAATATTCTCAAACGTTATAATTTTCCTTTTAAAACTCTTTTCTTTCATTTTTGTTAAAAGAGTTGTCTGTTGATTATATGGTCGTTTCCTACCAAACTTAAAATATCCCCTAATTATTTTATGCAGTGTATTAATTTCTCCTATCTATACTGAAGAAAATATTCTATTCGTGAAAAATTTAGAAGGTCCTGAATACGATGTAACTGTGTTTAGAAAATATCTTTCCACGAGTCTGTGTTGCTGTCTGCCTGTCTGTATGTCTGTGTTTGACATAAATTTTGTGTGGTGCTCTAACTCACGAACTACTGCGTAGAATATGTTAACATTTCATATTTAGTGCTATACTTATACGAACTGGTGCTGATTAATTTTGGGGCAATGCCCCCATGAGGGAGTGCCAGAAATAGATGATTTGTTCGATTTATGCGATACTTATATCTCCAGTTTATTTGCGCAGAATTCGACGGAACATCAAATTTAGAATCCTTTTGATAGGAATAGATTGTCATTCAATTTTGGCTACGGTCATCTAAAAGATGGGTGCCAAAATTCGATGATGCGAATATGCGATGCTTATATGACCAGTTTAAATGCCCAGAAATCAACGTATACTTATCATCCTCTTAGCATCATTTAGCAACCTCTTACGCTTAGTATCCTTTAGCATTTTCTTATGCTTAGCATCCTGAATATGTAAAAAACGTGTTTGCTAAATCGATCTAATTTTTTGTGCTATTTAAATCATTTATTTATTAGATTTATGTAGAAGAAAATTTTGTGGTGGCCACAACATACTAGTCCTATCTTCATAAACGTTTTACAGAACAGCTTTAATATTCTTTTATTATAACAGAAATAACTATGACTCACGCTGTATAATATAATAATTTAACATTAAGTATAAAATGTAGATTTACATCAGTAATGAGAATTTCAGAAAATTATTATTGTGAGATAATTTATTTTAATTTACTTTTGAAAGTGATATGCAATTTTTCTATATTATTGAAAACAGTAAATACATTCTGTGGAACATATTTCAAAACTTCTTTATGAGT
Source organism: Maratus michaelseni (assembly GCA_963931845.1). NCBI lineage: Eukaryota > Metazoa > Arthropoda > Arachnida > Araneae > Salticidae > Maratus > Maratus michaelseni. The sequence goes on along the minus strand of OZ007589.1, from coordinate 182,742,012 downwards.
AGCTGAAACAGATTTTGTTCATTATTGAAGTATGGTACAAATGTACTAATATTATTACATTTTTTTCACTTACACGATATAGTAGAACTTTCATAACGAAAAAATTCGAATAAACATTCTATATAGTGGATGCTTTTTGCACACCAAACGCTTATATATTTGTATGATTTTACCTTTAAACATCAAATACGCTGTATAATAAAACAATTTATGTTATGTGATATATTGAATACAAAACATACATTTACTACCGTAAATGAGAATTTTAGAATATTATAATCGGGAAATCGGTCGTTTGAAAAAAATGCAATGTAATGCATATTTAATTTACTTTTCAAAACATATTTTGTGTCACATATTTCAAAACATTTCTTGGGAATTGATTGGGTTTTTGAAATGCCTTATTTTAATTTTATATTCTTACAATAATTGAGTAGTCGATTCCATTAATGGATTCACATTTCAACTTTAATTTCATGAGGAACAATGCTAATAATTGGTCCCGAAAGTGTAGCATTATTACTTTATTAATATTAAAGATAGTTTATTTATACTAACATTGTTATATTTATCCCTTACATAATAGCATCCCCTTCGTAGGTTTAATTTAATATCATCTTAAAATTCCTTATGCTTAGCATACCTTTATCAGTTTTCCAAGAATATAATTAATCTTTATTTAGAAACATTAAAATATGTACACGTTACTATTATTGTTATACATTTTATATCTATTATTATAAGTATATTTCAGAAGAGCATTAGTGTACTTTCATTGTAGCGATAATGAATATGAAACATGATGTATTGCATAATCAATAGATGACAGAAAATACCTTTGTTGAATACAAAGTTGGCAAAAACTGCAATTTTCGAAAGAGAAAAATTATTCTTAACTTGTTTTTTAGCTGCCATTTGGATTTCGAAGAAAGGAGATTTTTTTCAATTAATTAAATAATACGAGCAGGGAAGACCGAGCTATGCTCGGTCAAAATTAAATTTGAGTTCAAATATCATGACCCATGACCAAAATGTCCCACTAATTGAATTTTCACGAACATGTGACCTAGCCCAACAGTCTTCTCGTGCCCGAAAACCATAGGATGCAAAATTTAGTGTAAATAGTCTGAGCCGTTTTTAAGATAAAATAGCTTGACCCATAATGACACATGACCAAAATGACCCACTAATTGAATTTTCTCGAACATGTGACCTAGCCCAACAGTCTTCTCGTGCTCGAAAACCATTGGATGCAAAATTTAGTGTAAATTGAGTCTCTTTTTAGATCTTGACCCACAATGACCCATGACCAAAATGACCCACTAATTGAATTTTCTCGAACATGTGACTTAGTCCAACAGTCTTCTCGTGCTCGAAAACCATTGGATGCAAAATTTAGTGTAAATTGAGCCTCTTTTTAGATCTTGACCCACAATGACCCAGAAATGACGCACTAATAGAATTTTCTCGGACATGTGACCTAGCCCAATGATTTTCGCGTGCCCGAAACTCGTAGGACACAAAATTTCGTCAAAATCGTTTGAACCGTTTTTTAGATACAATTAGCTTGACCATGACCCAAAATGATCCAAAATGGACCACTAATCGAATTTTCTCGAACATGTGACCTAGCCCAACAGTCTTTTCGTGCCCGAAAACCATTGGATGCAAAATTTAGTGTAAATTGAGCCTCTTTTTAGATCTTGACCCACAATGACCAAGAAATGACGCACTAATCGAATTTTCTCGGACATGTGACATAGCCCAATGATTTTATCTTGCTCGAAAATCGTAGGACACAACATTTAATCAAAATCGATCGTTAGAGCCGTTTTTTAGATAAAATTAATTTGACCCGCATTGACCCACAAATGACCCACTAATCAAAAGTTCTCGAACATGTCACCCAGCCCAATAGTCTTCTCGTGCCCGAAAATGATCGGATACAAAATTTCGTCAAAATCGTTTGAACCGTTTTTGAGATACAATTATCTTGACCATGACCCTAAATGACCCACTAATCGAATTTTCACGAACTTGTGACCTAGCCCAATGGTTTTCTGGTGCCCCAAAATGGTAGAATACAAAATTTCGTCAAAATCGTTAGAGCCGTTTTTAAGATAAAATTTGCATATATATATATATATATATATATATATATATATATATATATATATATATATATATATATATATATATATATATATATAACTACACACAAGATTTGCTCGTATTAGAATATATGATATGACTATTTTGCGTGTCATTTTCTAAATCCTTGCCAAATTTAATTCATATTCTGTTTTAACATTCCATAGTTGAATCATTATAGCTTTTGTTTTTAATATTTTTTAACTCAGTGTATAATTTTGGCTTTTATAAAGAAAATGTCATAGCTCAATAGTTAAGTTGATTTACATAAAAACACTTTAAATGTGGATAATAAAAATGTTAAAATTGTAGATAATAATACATTATATGTGTGTGTATCCTTTTATACTAATTATAGGGTGATATTTTATTGTAAATAATAGTAAGTTTTTATTTCGTATAAAAAAAATTAAAAAATTTAGACGTCCATGATTTATTGTAAGAGAAAAAGGAAAATTGTTTTGCTTTTTCAGAATAAATGTTTTTGATAATTTATTTTTCGTTAAATCTTACTATAAATAATTTATGTAACACAATAAACAAATTTTGTGTGGATGTAAATGTTTCAAAGAAAATATACGGAGTGATCGAAATTTTTACAGAAAATTTTAAGAAAAGATTGTGCCCCGTTGGGCAGAAATGGCACCTGAAATATATACTATATAACATAGAGTCGCAATACACTTATTTAGTCAAAATTACAGACTGTTTCCCTTCAAAGCGAACTCGGATGTTTGTATTTAATTTTAGCAACAATGAAGATATTTTAACGAAATTATCAACAGACTATTTTTTTGTGTGCAAAATATGATTACATTATAAAAAATATGTAAGACTACTCTAATTCGGTCAGTGTCAACGCCTGTTCTGTCAGCTACATTCTGAATAATGAGCCGTATAGCTCTGAATGGTTTGGAAGTGAACAGTAGACATTTTCAACATTCCTTATGATATTATCACTTTGCATAAAAAATAAAGTAAGTTTGTTCAAATTATTGTTACAATATTTCCTTTATTGGTAACATTATGACCGTAAATCTCTGTTTGGATGGAGTAAGACACTCTGAATGTTTGTCTGAGTAAGAGTTTTGCAACTCTATGTTTGATTGTAAATATTGTTCATCTTCATAGGTACTATGATTTCTCTTAGTTTGTTGAAAGTTCACCTGTTTTCAGAAAAGTACGATCACCTTGAATACCCTTATAAACAGTGCATTTCATGGACAAAATGAACACAATGACATTGTAAGATGGGAATTTTTTAGGCATAATCAACTCAACGTCATTAAATTTTATTTTTCGCTATGAAGGATCATAATTATCTACTTTATACAACTCGGGGCAGCAAAGTTCATTTTAAATTGAGCCAACTACAACAAAAATGACACATAAAGTTTACTAACAATCGTTAATTAAACAGCACACAGAATTGGCACTCATATAAGACATTCAGCATCATAAATTATAACAACGTCATTATTACCACGATGCAATACAATTCCATATACAGGGTGTTCTAGAAAGGACTCCCCAACTTTGAAATGACATAACTTCGAAACAGTGAGAGATAGAAATGTGAAACAAGTTGAATGTTAAACAGATAGGTCTGGAATTTGTTATACACGAATTTGAAAAAAATAGTTCCAATATTGGATAATAGGTGGCAGCACAAGCACATAGAACTTTAAATGGTACTCAGAAGTACAGAAATTTCATTCGTGCGTCTGTTTCATTGCTGACACGTGTAAAAAAGTTGTATAGAATTAGAGAATAATTCGGTATTCAAGAATATCATGCCGTATTCCTTGGAACAACGAATTTTTATTGTACTTGAATACCATCGATTAAATCGAAGTCCGACGATGACAAAGCGAAGTTTAAAAAAAATAATAATGTTAAAAAAGGCCCAGACGTGAAAACAATTTGCAATTTATGCAACAAGTTTGAATGGACGGGCAAGTGTGGCCGATGATTTAGGCGGAAATTGGGGATGCAGTCGATCAGTCATGACACCTGAAAATGTGCAAGCAGTCGAAGAAATTGTTAGACGTTGTCCTCTAAAATCCATAAGGCGAGTCGCTGCTGAAGCAGGATTGTCAAACACCACTACGTACAGTATAATGCGAAAAGGCTTGAAGCTGTTTCCCTATAAAATACAGTGCCATCAAGCGATCACAAATACAGCTCTACAACAAAGCGAAGTTTTTGCAAATGAGTTCCTGCAGATGATTGATGAAAATAAAATTGATGTCGGTCATGTATGGTTCACCGATGAGGCCCATTTTCATTTAGAGGGATATGTGAACAAACAAAACTGGCGAATATGGGACACTGAAAACCCGTTTGTGTGTCTTTCAAAACCACTGCACTCAGTAAAAATTACAGTGTGGGCAGGACTGTCCAGTAAAGGAATCATTGGGCCCTTTTTCAGGAGGGAAACGATTAACGCATCTTGATATATTGAAATTTTACAGCAGTTTATTGGAACATTTCAAGCTCTAGAGGATGCACCAGAGATTTCATGGTTTATGCAGGATGGGGCCCGATGACCGCACCGTACTATTGCAGTATTTGAGTTCCTCGAAAAATACTTCAGTGAGAGAGTCATTGCTTTAAATTATCTCAAAGTGACAGGTATTGGTATGGATTGGCCACCATATTCCCCGGATCTGAATCCATGCGACTTCTTTTTGTGGGGTTACTTGAAGGACGCTGTTTATTCTAAGAATCCCCAAACGTTGGAACAGCTTGAACAATTCATCTGTGAGGCATGTGCATCCATTTCAATAGAAGTATTGCAACAAGTGATTTCGAACTTTACCTTTAGGTTGCGTCATGTTGTTGCTGAAAAAGGTAACCATACCGAAACCATTGTAATGTAATTTTTATCACAGTTCAAACAGCTCACTTTCAGGAACTATTTCAAAGACACAGCTTTGTGATTGCAGTGCCCTCTCGTGTCCAATATTGGAACTATTTTTTAAATTGATGTATAAAAAAATTCCAGACCTATCTGTCTAACATTCAACTTGTTTCACATTTTTATCTCTCACTGTTTCGAAGTTATGTCATTTCAAAGTTGGGGAGTCCTTTATAGAACACCCTGTATCTATCCCAAATAATGCGAGAACGGAAACAGAAATACAAAATCACAGTGATGAATTTTTAAAATTTTCCATAACGCTGAAATTGCCCTCTTGCATCAACTTAAGAACCAACGAGCTTATTGTTGACGAAGGTAAATGCTTTAAATTTACCAGTATATTAGTACATCATTTTATAACCTGTGATGATATAATAAATAAATAAATATATATATATATATATATATATATATATATATATATATACAGGGTGATTTTTTTTGAAGTTGTGAAAGTAAAACCCTATAATAAAAGAACCACAGATCCAAATGACCTGAAATTTCACCAGTATGTACCCAAAGCAATGGGAATTTTTTTGGCGTGGTTAAAAAAAACCCTTAAAATTGCACCGACAGATGGAGCTGTATATGCAGTAAAGTCGAGAGATGAATTTGCGCATGACACACGCACATTGGGGATAAAAATGTGAAGTACGCACAGCTCGTGTTCATTATTCTACAGATATCCTCGCAATGACTGTGCCATTGACAGACTGTGCGTTGTTAGTGAAACTCTATTATTAGAATAATGACAGCGCAGCAACTGCTCTTAGGAGATTTAGGACACTTAAGATTTTAAAAAAAGGTCCAATGATGACAGAAGGCCTACGGAAGATGGTTTCTCAAAGTACAGTCCATTGTTTTCCTCCCACTGACGATATTCTTTGTTTCTGTTAACTTACAGCGCCATCTGTCGGTGCGATTTTAAGTTTTTTATAACCACGTCTTAAAAATACCCATTGCTTTGAGAGCATACTGGTGAAATTTCAGGACATTTGGATCAGTGGTTCTTTGGTTATAGAGTTTTACTTTCACAACTTTAAAAAAATCACCCTGTATATACATATATATAAAATGAGAGAATGGTTTAAAAAGATGCATAAACCTGTTGCGCGAAAATTAAACTTGTGTGAGCAATTTATCATCAATGGAGAATTTCAATCAATGGAGAACTTTTATTTCTGTACACAGAAATCCGGAAGATGCTCTCTCTCTGTCTCTCTCTACCTACGCATCACCTAGAAAAATTAACATTTTGTAATGCTAATGAGTTTTTTCGTTCAAATAAATTAATCTTAGTTGCTGCAAAGCAAGATAAGATATCCCACTACATTCCTAATGGTTAATATACCCCTTACGATGCATCATCAAATTTTTAAAAATAGTGCGGCAAAAAGGAAAAACGCTAATTTGTCCTGTTCTTTAAGTGGTCAAATGATGGCTTCGTATATTCAATTGACGCAAGAAAAAAAATGTGTGATGCTTGCTTCAGTTAAAGAAGGATATTCGACACGTGTGATCGCTAAAAAAATTGGTTGCAATGAATCGACAGTTTGGAAGACGATTAATTAGAACGTGAAACTGGTAATGTTGAGAGAAAGGGTGGATCTGGCCGGAAGAGGGTGACCACAAATTCTGATTATCGATATCTGAAACGGATGTCACTAATTAATCGTCATGCAAGTGCTCCTGACATAAAAGTCGAATTTGAGAAAGTCTGGGGTGTTAATTTAATCGCAAGAACTATCCAAAGATACATTGTGGAATGCGGTTTGCATGCGTATCGCTCAAAGAAAAAGCCTTTACATAAAAAAAAAAATGATGCAGAAACGACTTTCTTGGGCAAAAGAGCATGTTTCATGGACAAAGGCTCAGTGGGATTCAGTATTTTTTTCGGATGAATCTAAGTTCAACCTACATGGATCAGACGGTAAGCGGTATGTTCGGAGACGTAAAAGCTTATCATCCAGACTGCATATCGCCTACTGTAAAATTCCCAGTCAGCCAAACGGTCTGGGGATGTAAATACAGCAAATGCGTTGGACGACTGAAACTTATTACTGGAGCTGTGAAGGCATCCGTTTATACCGAGATTTTGGAGGAATGTTTAAAACCAGCTAATAAGGATAATTTTAAAGGAGCTAGAAATTGTATTTTTCAACAGGACACTGCACCCTAACATACAGCGAAATCGGTAACTACAATCTAATTTATTAATGAACTATTTTGTTGCCTAATTTACAAGTTTTAATCTCCATAACATTAAGGATATTGGAAAAGTAACTTTCACCCAATTTCCTCTCTTTAGGTGACGGCCTACCTGACAAAATCTGGCATTAAAGTTTTGGAATGGCCTGGGAATAGTCCTGACCGGAATCCCATTAAAAATTGTTGCCATATAATGGGTGCAAAAATTGCTGCTCAGAAGCCTGCTACTAAGATAAAACTGCAAGAAAGCATTATTGGGGTCTGGTTGCATGAAATTAGCCAGGATTACATTCAGAAGTTGATATATTCTCTGCCAGACCGCTGCAAGGCTGTCATCGCAGCTCGTGGAAGATCTACTAAATACTGAAGTGATCCTTATGCATGTATACACATCTAAGTATATATATAATATGACTGCATTTATGTAGAATTTACATTAACTACAGAATTTGTGCAGTTATAACTTTGTTCCAAATTTTTTTAAATATTGCGTTTTTCACTTTTTCCATTTTTCCAAATAATTATGTGTACATAATTTATAAATCCCACTAAATTTAATTGAGATTAATCCTACAACTGTATTTTATAGTAAAAATATCATCCTTCCATAATACCTGTACTTGAAAAACATTATTTGCAGCGTTTTCCAATTTTTCGCAGGTGATGCAGTTTTTTCTTGTCCACCACTGTATATATATATAATACTAATGAAAGCAATTTGTAAAACGATTTTATGAAATAACTGATTAAACATTTAGATAAACGACTCATTAAACGAATATATGTTAAATTCGGGGTTTGCAGAATTCTGGGCGGTAATGTAATTTTAGTATATTTTTACAGTCACGTACAGCATGTATTTTCTTGAAGAGGCTGTATATAGCAGTTATAGTTATTTTACAGTGACGCACAAAAGAATACAAATATATGTTCAGTGTGAGGTCTGTAGAACGCTGACGTAACGTAATTTTAGTAGAGTGTTACGGTCCCCTACAGCATGTTTTTTTCTTGAAATTGGTGTATATAGCAGTTATACGTATTTTTGGGGCACGGATATACGAAATAGGAATATACGAAACGGATTATGATTAATGAGAAGTTTGTAAAACGCTCACGGAAATGTAATTTTAGTATGTTGTTACACTCACCTGCAACATATTCTTTCTAGAAGTGGGTATATACAGCATTTATGGTCATTTTACAGGACGGCACAAAATAATAGGAATATATGTAACAATTTTATGAAACGAATGTATGATTAATTCTGAGCATTTTTAATGCTGACGGTAATGATATTTTACTATTTTTTTCCAGTCACCTACATCATGTTTTTTTAACTGGGCGTATATATCATTTATAGTTATTTTACAGGGCCGCATGAAAGAATACTAACATATGTAACGATTTTATGAAGCGAATGTATGTTTAATGTGGGGTTGGCAGAATGCTGAGGGTAATGTAATATTAGTATGTTGTTATAGTCACCTACAGCATGTGTTTTCTTGAAGAGGGTGTGTATCGAATTTATAGTTAACTTACAAGACCGCACAAAAATATGAATATATAAAACGAATATATGTTAAATGCGGCGTTTTTGGAACACTGACATATTTTAGTATGTTGTTACATGTTGTTTAGAAGGTTTTGTCTTGTGTATATAAATTCTTTAAAATTGCACAATTCTAACTAAAATATTTATAAATAATCTTCTCGTTTATGAATAACATTACATTTCATTATTATATTAATATTATAATATTTATATTATTATATTATATTAATATTAACATTTAATGCATATCAAACTAATTTAATTATACGCGAAAAATTCGTAAATAATTCAAAAGGGTCTTATTCTAACTATATCAATATTTCTCTTCGAATTAAAAGCCGTGTTTAGTAATGAAATCTTACATTCTCATTCTATTTTGTTCAAAAGAACATAAGAATGCAATAATGTAAGAAGATATATGTATTCGGAAGGAAGCAATTTAAAATTCTTCTTTTCATACTATGCCCTGCGAATATAGTTAATTTCGTTTCATAAGACTATTTAATCTTCTCCAACATATATTTGGTTAGATACGTATCATGTGATGTAAAACTGTTGTTTATTCAGATTATAAATTTAGGTGCTACGATATAAAATTACACATGTTTTTATTTTATTTTATATGGTTATTTAATTAAACGTACCATAATTATTTAATGATTTAGAATGTAAAAAGAAGTGAGCTTACTGAATATATCCTCATTTAATTAAGAAACTGAAAGGCACAATAAGGAAAGGGAATCTAACTTTACTATGGGCAAAAAGGGGATCTGATTTGTTTAAGAATATGGAAATGTTTGTTTGATTTGCATAATAAATGGAGAAATGGATAACGAAAGTATCTTATTGAAAACGAACCATTCCTTATAATTATAAGACATACAGATAAATTCATTACCATATGAATAACTTAATAACTTCTTTAAAAAGAATGTGTTCTACTCATACATTCGAAAGTTTGAATTCTAATCAAACTTTTCTAATTTAAAATCTAAATTATGTGTCGTAATGCTCTTTGCACTCACAAATTAAAAAGTACTCCATGAATAGTTCAAAAAGCTCAATTTTTCAGTTAGACCACCAAAAGTTGGCGTATGTTTCATGCCATTTTAAACAAATTTATTTGGTTTGTTGGTTGGTGGTTTGCGTGCGATACGGCCATTTTTTGCACACGAGAGCTAAACAGACTGGGACCTCGGTTTAAACAAATCGCTCTGTAAATTCGTTCAATAAATTTTCCGTTGAATAAAATGTTTTCTATTTTTCACCTATTTTACATTAGCTACTTTCTTCTAAATTTTTTAAAACTATCCATTCCGTACTTTTACTAAAACACCCAGAAGTAGTTATAATCACGTATATTATTCATTCAGGTCTATTATTCAATATAATTAGCTACATTTGGGTTTAATTATCGATATCTACTTCCAAATGAATCCATTTTTGCAATAACTCATGCATCGTTACTTGATAAATTGATATTCAAAGTAAAAGATGAATAATTAAACTATGCCACAATGCTTGGTAGCGTAAAAAGACTTATATCTTTCAGTTTACATTTACGTTTCAAAGGCATAAATATGCTAATTTTCTATAAATGTTTCGACTTTTCATTTTAGACGCATATGCGTAATCACGTTCGATATTTGTTTGGAAAATGAGATAACATATCATTCACAGCATAAAAGAGAAGATGGCAGAGAACGTAAAATTTCAATTTTGCTAGAGACTGCTAGAGACTGATTATGGGAGTAACACTTATTCATAATTCATTTATTATTAACAATAAAACCTTTTATTAACGTTTAAAAATATATAATTTTCATAAAAAAGATAGAAATACCAGGAAATCTAAACACGCTATTCATATGTTATTTATTTGTCTGAATAGCTGTCATTTTTTTTTATTTTGTGATTATATAACAGCGTATTAAATTCGTTCATTTCCAACCTGTTGTTAAATAATCAGTTCAGAAAACACTTTGAAAAAATAATTATCTATATTATATTGCATTCCAAAAAAGTTCCCATGGAAACAAAATTGCTCACAACACAACACTGATCCACAACAAAAACATTTTATTAGGATACAGCGTACAATGTAAGGAGGTATAACAATCATAATCCCTTAAATCAAACTCTTTGTCTATTCCATAGTTCGTGTATCTATTTATTTGTATAATTTTTCGCAAGAATATTTATAACTTCATTATTAATGTTTTATTCCACTTGAATGTTTTTTTGTCGACTTGCTGAAAATTTCCGAAAATAATGTATTTGTACGAAGAGGTATTTTTTCCTCCACAATTTAAATTGAATAAGAATATTTCTTCCCCACATGCCGTTTATTATTTATATCGAAGCTTCACAGAGTTACCAAGTCTCCGGCTATTTGCACAACAGTATTTTCTTACGGTAAATGTTGTTCTTATAAATCACAGAATGCTCCGATTACACAAAACAACATTTTCTGTATTAAAATACTGGTATCCAAAAGGCCGGAGACTAACTTTGCGTAAAGAAAGGAAAACTTTCGCAAACGTTGCAGCTAATATTTTAAATTACTTCCTCCTTAACTTTAATATAGAAAACGCATTTATATATGCACATGTAATACATTTTCTATATATATACTAATTAAGTAGTTACAATAGAAAACTCAATAATATTTGATAATTTAAAGTGGATTATATTTGTGTGATTATATTTGTGTAGATATATATACAAAATAAAACATTCTGACAATAAATATTTCAATTTTTGGACTTAAAACGCCTCATTTGATAACAATAATAACAAAGAAGATTTTCTGTAAGTGTAGAATCTCGAAAAATATGAATATCTTATACTAAAGCTAGTTATTTGAAAATATTTTACATATATTATAAATATATTTTAAGATAAATCTCTAAACAGTGTAACAGTTTCCTATGAGATGTATGTTTGTTTTACTATGTATGCCCCACCTGTGCTTGAAAAATATATTTAATATCTAAAAGCAATTTGACATAATTACTTTTTTAATTGCATATTTACGTGGATTTAATCAGTTTAAAAACAGAGAAAGAAATAATGAGCACTTCATTTTTTTGTATGTATTCTGCTTATTACATTATAACATCAATACAGTTTTATATAGAGTTTTATATTTTATTAAATATATTTAAAGTACTTTATTTAAAATAAAATATATTTAAAATACTTTATTTAAAATAAAATATTTCTTCTTTTTATTTAGATTCCAGTCATTTTCAATTGAACATGTATTCGATTACTATTACAATTAAATGTAAAACATAATATATGTAACAGTACAAATTATTTTTTTTAAAAGGAGTACATCGCTGAGCCTAACTTTCTATTCTTCTAAATCATATTTTCATTGCTAGAATATATTTTGTACTATAAAAACATTCTTGGATTATATCTTTAAAAGATAACAGTTATTCAATATTTTCTTTTTCAGTGTTTGAAGCATGCAGAAAAGTCTCATTTTCCTGATAATGAAATAAATTTTTCACTTTCATACACGAAAATATGTTCACTTTAACCCATTAAGGACGGAATTATTTTTCTTGTTTAAAATGCAAAAATTGCCTTTTATACCACTATTTTAAAACAGCAATTTTTGTAACAGTTTATCACGGGCTTTTTGATATCAAATAAAATGAATATTACTTCTAAAAAATACTGGTACTCAAATAACAAAATTGTTGGAATTTATTCCAAAATCATAATGGTACCGTTAGGCCTTAATGGGTGAACAGCAGTTAAAATTTTAGTATATAAAGTGTTTTTGAAGACTGTGTATTTGGAAGAAGGTGTTATGTCCCAATTTTTTCTTTTACAAATTGTTTTGTTTTTTATAGATCAAGGTGTTATGAGACATATTATCATATGATAAAACTAGAAAATTGAAGTTCTATTTATTGGCGAAGATATGAGGCTTTACACTTTAATATTTAACATATTTGTAGTTACTAATCTATACTATAAAGCAAAAATAAGTCCACAAGTACACTGTAAAAAAAATTTCCTGAAAATAACGGAAATTGTACTGGCAATCGAGACGCCAGTACTATTTCCGTATTTTAACGGAAAAAAAATTCCGTAAATTCCAGGAAATTTTCCGTAATTTCTGAAATATCCGTTTTTAAATTTTCCTTTTATAACAGTTATCTTCCGTATTTTTTTTAATTTTTTATGTCGTTAAAATAAATTTTATAGAACCAAACAAAAAGTTATCCCGCAAGGAACAGATACGTTTCTTTTTTTTCCGTTCATTTCTGAGCGCTTTTTTAATAAACAACCACCATTTCCCACGATAAGTATCGAACCCAAGACCTTCCGTTTACTAAACCAGCGCGCCAAACCACTACGCTACGGATGGACAGGACACGTATTCAAATGTTGTTACTTATTTGAGAAGTTTTTAATGATGCAAAAAATTGCTGTTCCTATAGTTAGATGGATATTTTCAGAGTTCTATTGTTTTTAATATTTTCCTTTCAAAATTGTTCTATATTCTGCTTTATTATTTGATGCTTTATAACATATAAATTTAAACTTTTTATGTATTATATGCGTAAAATATTGTATTAACAGTAATGATTCTTTCTTTTTGCAATAGTACATATACTTTAATAATTTGTGTGTTGATTTATTTATCAATTTCAGTAAAATCAATAATTATTTTAAGCAGACGTATTATTACATGCTATTAAAGTAAATTTTCTTTATCTCTTAGTTCAAAAACTTATGTGAATAAACAAATTTATAATAAATTAAATTATTATATTTAAGCTTTGCTGCGAGCTTTTGTGTATGGTTCTGTTAAAATGAATAATTTTTAAAATATCAAAACGAAAAAATAGATTTTTAGAGAAAATTTTGAAATTAATAACTTTAGGTTAGGTAAGTTTAAATTTGGACTTAATAATTTAGTTTAATTTATAAAAATTATAAACTAACAAAATAAATTATAAACTTTTATAAAAAGGATATATATAATTTTATAAAGTAAACAAAAAGTTATTATTTTTAATAAATTTAAAGAGAAAATTATGAACTTTGTAAAATTATGATTTATAAAATAATAAATTTTAGTTTAATTCACAAATTTATAAGACAAATCAGTTTAGTTTAATACCCACATACCGATAATTTGCAAAGATATTATTTTATGAAACCTTAAAAATATTAAAATAAAAAAATAGATTTTTAGAGAAAATTTTGAAATTAATGACCTTGGGATAGGTAAGTTTAAATTTGGACTTATTAATTTAGTCTAAATTAATTTAGTTTAATTTATAAAATCATAAACTTGCGAAATAAATTATAAACATTATAAAATCATAAACTTCATTTTTATGAAAGTAAAGAAAAAAATGATTAATAACTTTTATAAATTTAAAGAAAAAAATATAAACTTTGTAAAAAATTATAATTTATAAAAAATTAAATTTTTAGTTTAATTCACAAATTTATAAGACAAATCAGTTTCGTTCAATACAATATACATATCGATAATTTGCAAAGATAATATTTTATGAAACCTTTAATAACCTAATATTGTCTCACGTTAATAAAATTAAAATAAAATTTTAAAACGTCTGTGAAAAAATTCACAATTTAAAGTACCATAAAGAAAAAAAAAGTAGATTAAAAAAAAATATTTTTCTGTAATTTAGGGACATAAAATAAATTTCTAAAGATTTCACTAAAAAATAAAAATATCACTGTTATCACATAAAATTACCACCCAGACACAACCAGAATATTTTATGAAACCTTTAATAACCTAATATTGCCTCACGTTAATAAAATTAAAATAAAATTTTAAAACGTCTGTGAAAAAATTCACAATTTAAAGTACCATAAAGAAAAAAGAAGTAGATTTAAAAAATATATATTTTTCTGTAATTTAGGGACATAAAATAAATTTCTAAAGATTTCACTAAAAAATAAAAATATCACTGTTATCACATAAAATTACCGCCCAGACACAACCCTGGTTAGAATGAGTTCCAGGATTGGCCCGAGTCTAATAACAAAAAATAGACCCACGGGTAGGACTGGTTCAGATTTGGATCCTAGAAGAACTCTAGTAAATACAACAATCTTAATTCGCATTTCAAACAAGGCGCTTTCTGTACGCAAACCTCTGAACGTCATTTACGGAAATGGCACTAAAAATACGGACATTGTACAGTTTTGTAAGAAATACAGAAAAACCATTAAATTTATGGAAAACTTTCTGCATATTTACGGATTTGAAATCTCCTTTACGGAACTAATGCCATTTACGGAAATTGTATTGTTGTTTTGGAAAAATGAAACTTCTCCGTAAAATTTAACGGAAAATATCTTGTATTTTCACGGATCTTTTTTAGAGTGTAACGCTAACATCATATTGACAATGACAAACACTAGACTAATAGATTTCGCTTCTACAGCAATTTTTTAGGTGCATTCGTAATTATGTAAATACGTAGCACCTGTAGTCGACATTTGGTCTGTCCGTCTGTCTGCATATAACAGCGCACAAACTACCCAAATGAATAGTTTGAAATTTAATATATATAATCGTTTCAGAATTTTGTCATGTCATTTAAAATTTTATGAAAATCGAGTCAAAACTTAAAAATATATTAATAAAAGTTTTCTTCATTCTATTAAACCCTATCATACGTAATTAATTTAATGATATCCCATGACAGGTAATGAGTCTAGGTTGCCACGGTGATTACGTCATATTTAAGATGGAGTCATATTATTTCCGTATTACTGAATTTAAAAACGGAATTTGTATACTAAAATTGTTTAATTATAGCAATCATATAATCTACCGACAGTTTTTTGGATAGATGTTTCCGGAAGAATATATATTAAATGGAAAAAGAATCTAATTATGGATTTCAAGTTATGAAATTTTCAAAGCTAGGTTTAAATTTCCCATTGGAAGTTTCAGTAAATGTCAACAAAAGATAAAATGTTACCAACTTAAAACGTACTTATTTTATTACGGAAATTAATCTCATCATAACAATATACGATATAATTAATTTTTTTCAGTGAAATAATAACGATGATTTTTTTTTATATTTTCTTGTATTGGAAATTTGAGCATAGTATAATTTTAATGCTACAGAATTGTAATTAATTGTTTGTAAAAGTGTATTGAAACTTAATTTCATAAAATAAAATTAATATCTATAATATGAAAATCTGCAAATAAAACAATTTTGCATTAATGTATTTTTGCGTAAGACTGCAACAGCTATTGCACCAAGATATGAAAATTTATAAAACTAGTTGTAGTACGAACGCACCTCATTTGTCATATTTGACGTATAATTTACAGATGGTTTTTGTTTCTAAACATTGCACAATTTCAATTTTTGCACCGCCAAATAGGAAACAAAATGTACTTTCAAATGCATCTTGTTTGAAAACTGTATCTCCGTTTACTGATTTTTTATGGGTTTTAAAATAATTTTCAAACATGGATTTCATTAAATCTATCTGCGTGCAGCCTCATTACAGAAAATTGACCCATTTGCATATTGAAACAATAAGTTCAGCATTTTGCCTCCGACAAATATTCCACAACGAAAAGAAAAGCATATTTATAAATAAATAAATTTACAGATTGTTTTTGTTTCTAAACATTGCACAATTTCAATTTTTGCACCGCCAAATAGGAAACAAAATGTACTTTCAAACGCATCTTGTGTGAAAACTGTATCTCCGTTTACTGATTTTTTATGGGTTTTAAAATAATTTTCAAACATGGATTTCATTAAATCTATCTGCGTGCAGCCTCATTACAGAAAATTGACCCATTTGCATATTGAAACAATAAGTTCAGCATTTTGCCTCCGACAAATATTCCATAACGAAAAGAAAAGCATATTTATAAATAAATAAATAAATAAAACACAAATTTGACAGATATATAATCGAGTTACGCACATAACAATAAAATGATCAGAATTAAAAAGGGTGCAATAAATAATGAAATCTTTTGCGATTTCTTCCGCTATTAACATCTGGCATGCGAAATCTTTATTGCTTTTAATAAATTTCAAAACTTTATTTAAATTAAATAATATTTGATATTTTTCATATAAAAATAATTTTTTGTTGTTAGTGGGCAGTCTAAAAATATATATTTAAACTAGTAGTATGTGCCAATCCCAAAACTTTCTTCTATCTCACACAGGTTTCGCATACACTAAAAACGAATCTCTCAGCACCAATTTATATCAAAGTCTAACTGATTCAAAAGTTTTGTTAAGTTCCGTGCATTAGTTCTTATCGCTAAAATAGTGTAAATTCTGAAAAATTGCGCATATCAGCGCCACCTATTGGGAGATTTACACCAAAACCTAATCAACAACAACTTATGCCAACGTTTAATTGAATCTGAAGTTTGATGAAAATTCGTGCATTAGTCCTTGAGATATAGTTATCGTGAACAGAATGGTAAAAAGTAGCGTAGCGGCGCCACCTGTTGGTCTATTTACACCAAAACGTAATCAGCATCTATTTATGTCAAAGTCTAAGAGAGTCTGAAATTTGATGAAATTCTGTGCATTAGTTCTTGAATTATAGCTATCGTGAAAATCATGAAAAAAGTAGCACAGCAGCGTCATCTGTTGGCATATCAAAACGTATTCAGCGCCTATTTATGTCAAGGTCTATCTGAATCTGAAGTTTGATAAAAACCAGTGCATTAGGTCTCCAGATAGAGCTATTGCGGAATACGTGAAAAATGCAGCATAGCAGCGCCACCTGTTGGGCGATTTACAGCAAAAACTAGTTAGCACAAATCTATATCAGGGACTAACTGAATCTAAAGTTTTATTAAATTCCGTACTTTAGTTCTTGAGATACAGCGCCCATAAAATTTTTGACACATACAGACAGACAGACAAGCAGAGTCACATACTCACAGACAGACATTTTCTAAAAACAGTCAAATCGTGTTCAGGACCTTCTAAAACGTATAAATCTGTCGAAAACCGGAAGTCGAAAATTTTCATGAATCCAATACTTTCTTCTTGTAAAGATAGAAGAAAGTAAAAAAAAAAAAAAAAAATCTAATACAGTTTTCAATAAAAAATTGTTTTATATACATCGGGAAGTATATTATGTAACCCGGCGTCTTATGGCTTAAATTATAGTAATATTTTTAATATTTAATAATTAAATATTAATAATTTTTTGAGAAAGTTTAGTACCACCTTCTTCTACTATATAAACATATGCTCCAAGAAAACGACATATCAAAGTAATTCTAAATAAAGCTTTCACTTCACTTTCACTCTCACGATATATTTTTTATTACACAAATTCTTAATCCACTCGTGTTTTCATTTATCCTACTAAAAGTTTCATTCACAATGAGTCAATATGTTTTTAAATAATCCTTTCCATTCACATTTTTAAACGATTTCGAAAAATTCACAGTACTTTTTTTTTTTTTAAACTATGCAGTAATCACATTAAATATATATCGCATACCATATACAGCATGAAATATTACAGAAATAAAGTTTTCAGGTTTAAAGTTAAAGATTTAATGTTAAAGTTTTAACTTTCGAAACAAAGTTTGTCACAGAATTACCCACTTATATACTAAGAATTTTCAACTTCAAAGCAGAACACTTATAACAAACTGTCCGGATGCAAATTTAAAAAGTATTATTTATAAACTTTTTTAAAGATTTAATGGCATACTAAGATTCTAAATGAAACTTAAATTCCAACTTCTCTAAATTCTTAAAGTTTTTATTTTCAATCTATAAAAAAATTGCAAAAGGTGTACACCATTTTACTTTTTATGAGATTTTCGATTCTCTTATCTGTGTTGTTCAGATTTCATGAAGGAGTGTTTCCTCTTGTAAGGAAACTTTCAAAAGAACTTAACAGAAAGTATTTACCAAGAACTATTCAAAAATTAGAAAGAATTACTTTTTTTTTTTTTTCGTGGAGCCACCGTGTGCATCATTTATTAAATAAAGAAAATATTATCAGATCAATAAATATGCATGAAGTTTTTAAATTTTCTTTAACCGTATCGTGCAAATATTTTAATGTTAGAGAAGTTTCCTTATGATAATATATTACCGTAATTCAGTTATTTTAAAATAAGAAATATGTGTATTTAATAAACTGTCAAAATCAACGTTTTACTATGATATGGTATAGAATTTTTAGCAGTTACATATTTTTTTAAAAACTTATTCTAATATTTTGGTGTGCAACTTTGTGAATTTAAATTGTAAAATAACCAATTCCCCGTATTTTGTGTGTTTGTTCTTTTTAATCCAAAATTTAACATAAGATAAAGCTAGGAGAGTATCCGCACAATTCAAAAGAATAACAATAAGAAATCTAAATATTCATTTTTTGTTAAACTAGCCATAAATAATTTTTCCTTCATTTGTTTTTTATGCATTTCCATTGCTATTTTGTTGTTATGTTGCAATTTAATAGAACAGTTGTAATAAAACCAAGAAAGTTATTTTGCGCAATCTGTCCTTACAGGGTTGGTGTGATTGCGCACATGGGTAGGAGAGATTGTTACTAATAATAACAACAATTAAATTGTTAACAATAATAATTACACTTAAATGACATTGTTGTAAGATTTTTGTGAAAAAATATTATTCTTTTAGGAGTGAATGTTTCAACCTAATGATTAAAGAATCAGAAAAAGGAAATAATTTTAAAAACGATTAAAAAATTTTAATTAAAGGGGAAAAAATAAAGAATCAGAAAAAGCAAGTCCAGATAAGATTACAAAATAACATTAAGTTATTTGATAACACGTTTAACTTAAAATTAGTCCATTTTTATTTTTCATTTTTTAATGCAAATTTACCAATAAGCTGCGTAATCTCTCCTAGCATGGAAACTAATGGGAAAATTGCGCCATCTCTCCTAACAAGGAAGGTCTCCATAAGCGCATACTCAGAAATTTTTGAAAAATTACAGAATGTTCTTCTCATGAGGATATATAAGTCTATAAAAAATATTTCTGTGGAACCTCAATATAACGTCCACAAAAAAATATGAAAATTTCGTTTATTTGGTGATTTATCTCCGGTTGGCGACGGAATGAAATTAACCCTTTCAGGGGCAAAGCACTTATGTTTCTAAAATGTTGAAATCATTGAGTTTCACCGGGATTTAACAACAAATTTATATTCAAATAAGTAAAAGATTGTCTTCAAGTATATTATAAAAGTAAAATTTTATTCAAAAACTCCGGTGTCCCTGTGGCATTTGGGCATTAAAATTAAGTGGGATATATTATATTCCACCGCCCTTCAAGGGGTTAAAAAAATACGCTTTTATGACAAATACTCTTTAAGGAAAACCTTTTTCATACTGAATTTGTTTATGCATGTTTAACTTACATAATAAATAAATATTTATAACTACAATTTTGTGTACACATTTATATGTATATATAATGGAATTTACGATTGTATTTTACGATTTGAAAAAAAATTTAAATTGATTAAAATTGTTTCAAGTTAAAAAAAAAAAGCCCGAATCTGGACATTGTCAATTCAAGAAAGTTTTTGTTGATATGGAAACAACGACTTCTTCGATATAGAAATGTATAACGAATCCGTTTGTCATCGGGTTTTTCCTTTTAAAATACATTTAAAAATTACTTGTACAACCGTTGAAGTCATTTAAATTAGAAGAAGTCGTGGAATGGAGGATAAAACAATAGGCAAAATTTCATTCAATCGGTAATAAATAGCGAAAAAAACGTGAGTGATTTATTTAATCGGATGTAAAAAATATTTTTAATTAGAATTAATGTAAACGTACAGAGAGTTGAAAATCTTGAACACAAAATGCAAACGATTCTGAACAAGAGGGTATGGTATCATGAGCCATAGAATTAACCCATTCATATAATTTTTTAAGCTTATGACAATTTTACGCTTTCAAATTTTACAAAAATCTCATAGATAGGTTTCATAACAAGAATTTCTTCAAACTGTTCGCTTACTTTAATATGCCTTTCAGATTCATATATTTTTAAAATTTCGATTGTTTACTAAAAGTGAAAATAAACATACAGATTTAATAATTCAATAATGCACATAATTTAAATGCCAGCTTCGCTATAACATAAAATCGATATTTGCAGCTTCCAAAAAATAGAACATATTTTTTCAGTGGTAAAAATAAATAACTGCAAGAACGAGCAGCTTGTATGTATTATACAAAAAATAATAAATATTTCATCGTTTAAGTTTAAATTCATTAAATATTGCGCATTCGAATAATCATTTTACAAGCAATTTAAAATGCATTAAAATCGTTTGCGTTTGGCGAAGGAAAACTGTTGCTAGCCAAATCGGTGTTTTGCGCCAAATACTCGAAAGTATTTTATTTTTTTGCAGATTTTCTACTGGGATTCCGCAGCTAAATTTCACTGTTCCTTTATTACATACATGAGAAGCTCCATTAGTAGTTTTTTTTCAAAATTTCCTGAGTATGCGCTATAAGGAGACCTTCCTTGTAAGTAGCAGATGCGCAAACTCTCCAATTTCGGTAGGAGAGATTGCGCGGTCTTTTATTTAAACATGGCCGTTACTAAAACGAACCGTTGAATTTCCATTTCCCCCTTAGTTGCAAATTATTTAAATAATCGCGCTTCCAAGCCTCCCAAATTTGCTGACTAAATTTGGTGATTCTCTGCCATTTTGCTAATCTATTTTCATTAACGTTATCTAATGGTGGTTCGGAGATCGAAGTGATAGGCCTACCGATTAAAAAATGAGAGGGTGTCAAGGTTTCAAAATTTTCGAAATCTGGGGACAGTGGGGTAAGGGGTCTGGCGTTCAAAACTCCCTCAATTTCCGGTAGTATAGTAAGAAACACTACTAAGGTTAATTTTTGATCGCCTATTACCCGTTTTAAATGAAACTTGAATGATTTTACAGCCGCCTCCCAGAGGTCACCAAAATTCGGGGATTTGGGTGGAATAAATTCCCATTTGATACCTTCATTGGTTAAAAAATTACACAATTCCTCATCTGGGAAACTAGTCAGTTTATGCAATTTTTTCAACTCGATGTCAGCTCCGATGAACGTTTTTGCATTATCCGATAGGATTTTTGCACATTTCCCCATTCTGTCAAAGAAACGTTTTAGACTAGCTATAAAAGCCTGAGTTGTGAGATCTGAAACAATGTCCAGGTGTATTGATTTGGTGCATAAACATACATAAACTACGACATAAATTTTATTCAATACACCCTTCCTTTGATTTTTAAATTTAATAGAAAATGGGCCACAGTAATCCAGACCTGTCACCGAAAATACGAAATGTGGTGTCACACGTTCCCCCGGCATATCAACCATCAATTGGGAGCTGACAACAGGTTTATTCTTGAAGCATGTCACACATTTGTGAACAATGCTTCGGCAATTATTCCTGCCATTAAGTGGCCAAAATTTTTGTCTTACATGGAAAAGCTACGCTTGTGGGCCTAAATGAAAGTATTTGAGATGGAAGTAATTTAAAATAATATCCGTTAACTTATGATTGTCAGGCAAAACAATTGGAAACTTTGAGTGAAGCGGCAAATCTGCATGTGCTAAAAGTCCACCAACTCTAATTAATCCATCCTCTCCTACAAATACGTTTAAGAACGATAATCTACTTTTATTGTGAACAGGCTTACCTTTTTCAAGACATTTTAATTCTTCCCTAAATTCCCCGCTTTGTGCTGACCGAATTAGAAAAGATTCGGCCTCTCTCACCTCGCCGAGGGATAGTAGTCCACTTCTTCTCTTCAATCTATTACGACAGTTAAAGGTGAATCTAAAAATAAAACTCATTATACGAATTAATTTTACAAAATTATTAGTACATGCACAAATTTGGTCAATTACAGAATTTTCGTGGGAAATAGTTAATGTAATAAAGTTATCGTTAATAATGTTCACGGAGTCTCTTTTTAGTTCCTTTATATAGATCTCCTGATCTGGAATCACTAGACATTGTTCTTTATTGCACATATCTAAGTCTTTCAGAAACTTCTGACTTGTCCACCATATAGAATTGTGAATAAGGCTTTCACATTTAACACCTCGTGTCAGCAAATCTGCAGGATTCTCAGAACCTGCACAGTGAAACCACCTGGATGGGTCTGTGAGTGATTGAATTTCTCGTACTCTATTAAACACAAACGATTTCCACCTATTTGCGGAGCCTTTGATCCAGTACAAGACAATCTGCGAATCTGACCACAAATACGTAGACGATGGTCTCTTGCGATCTAGTACTTTTTTCACTTCACAAGTTAAGCGTGCAGCAAGTAATTCTGCCAATAGTTCCAGTCTTGGAAGTGACACTTTTTTCAATGGTGCCACTCTGGATTTAGATGTAACCAAATTTATGGAAGATTAGCAAGCTACGCCCGCTACGCTGGTCAATTTCTTATAACGAACTTTTAATCAAACAAAATATTGACATTTTATAATTAACTTTTATATTTTAACAGAATAATAAGGCTACTATAATTTGTGACTATAGCCAATATACACGCCAGGACACGTCGTCCTTATCATTATCTTTTTACGCATGAAGGTTTTGCTATAGTATTTCATTGTGAAATTTGGTAATTTTTCAAATTCAATATTTGAAAAATGGCATAATCATTATATTTGAAATTTATATCAAGAAAAAAACAATTTTTTACCTTTCAAACGCAGTTTGCCAAACAATTTTCTGACAAATACTTTTCAAGCTATTATTTTTTTTCAGTAATTTCAAATGTTTCATTTTCCGAGATTAATCTGTGGCAACAATTAGCGAAAAACCCAGTCGTCAGCAACGCATAGTTTTTTATTAAAGAGGCTGTTGGAGCAGGGATTGTCACCACCAATTTGCCACCATCACTTTTGAAATCGGTTCTGTAGTTCCAGAGATTCCATAGAAATTGTAATTTTGAATGATTTTAGAACGCTTTTCGCTTATTTCACCCTTTTAAATTTCGAATTTTTTTAAAAATTTGTTCTTAGAGAGCATTTACATCTTATAAGTAACTACAATGCCAAATTTCAAATTTCTAGCTCCTTCAGTACAAAAAAAAGATCGCAATTTTAGAACGTTTTTCGCTCCTGCACCCCCCTGGGGTTAGTGACACCGACATAAAATATAGCCTAAGTTGTAGCAGGGGTTGTCACCATCAATTTGCCACCATCACTTTTGAAATCGGTTCGGTAGTTCTACAGATTCCATAGAAATTGTAATTTATAATGTTTTTAGAACGCTTTTCGCTCATTTCACCCTTTTAACTTTCGAATTTTATTTTATTTTATGTTTTTAGAGAGCATTTACATCTTATAAGTAACTACAATGCCAAATTTCAAATTTCTAGCTCATTCAGTAAATAAAAATCGCAATTTTAGAACGTTTTTCGCTTCTGCACCCCCCTGGGGTTAGTGTCACCGACATAAAATATAGCCTATGTTGGAGCAGGGGTTGTCACCATCAATTTGCCACCATCACTTTTGAAATCGGTTCGGTAGTTGTAGAGATTCCATAGAAATTGTAATTTAGAACGCTTTTCGCTCATTTCACCCTTTTAAATTTCGAAGTTATAAGTAACTACAATGCCAAATTTCAAATTTCTAGCTCCTTCAGTATTAAAAAAATCGCAATTTTAGACCATTTTTCGCTTCTGCACCCCTCTGGGGTTAGTGTCACCGACATAAAATATAGCCTATGTTGGAGCAGGGGTTGTCACCATCAATTTGCCACCATCACTTTTGAAATCGGTTCGGTAGTTGTAGAGATTCCATAGAAATTGTAATTTAGAACGCTTTTCGCTCATTTCACCCTTTGAAATTTCGAAGTTATAAGTAACTACAATGCCAAATTTCAAATTTCTAGCTCCTTCAGTATTAAAAAAATCGCAATTTTAGACTATTTTTCGCTTCTGCACCCCTCTGGGGTTAGTCGCACCGACATAAAATATATGCCTATGTTGGAGCAGGGGTTCTCACCATCAATTTGCCACCATTACTTTTGAAATATGTTCGATAGTTCTAGAAATTCCATAGAAATTGTAATTTAGAATGTTTTTAGAACGCTTTTCGCTCATTTCACCCTTTTAAATTTCGATTTTTTGTTTTAATTTGTTCTTAAAGAGCATTTACATCTTATAAGTAACTACAATGCCAAATTTCAAATTTCTAGCTCCTTCAGTATTAAAAAAATCGCAATTTTAGAATGTTTTTCGCTTCTGCACCCCTCTGGGGTTAGTCGCACCGACATAAAATATAGCCTATGTTGGAGCAGGGGTTCTCACCATCAATTTGCCACCATTACTTTTGAAATATGTTCGATAGTTCTAGAAATTCCATAGAAATTGTAATTTAGAATGTTTTTAGAACGCTTTTCGCTCATTTCACCCTTTTAAATTTCGATTTTTTGTTTTAATTTGTTCTTAAAGAGCATTTACATCTTATAAGTAACTACAATGCCAAATTTCAAATTTCTAGCTCCTTCAGTATTAAAAAAATCGCAATTTTAGAACGTTTTTCGCTTCTGCACCCCCTTGGGGTTAGTCGCACCGACATAAAATATAGCCTATGTTGAAGCAGGGGTTGTCACCATTAATTTGCCACCATCACATTTGAAATCGGTTCTGTAGTTCCAGAGATTACCCCCTACAAACAAACAAACAGAAAAACAATCTTTACTCCTTTATAATATTAAGTATAGATTCACTTAGTGAATTAATTTGTAAGTATACGGATGGACCGTATGCTCTTGAACTGGCATCGGCAAAGGTATGTAATGTTAGGATGTAATTGGAGTCATCGGGAAACTGAAATATGTTCCTTTGAATTTTTAGGTTTCTGAACTGGGGAAGTTCGGAACTCCATTCTTCCCACGTTTTGTAATACCGGAGGGCAGTTCTTCATCCCATGTTAAATTCCTACTCCACAGTTCTTGAAATAAACATTTAATTCGTATTGTAAATGGCGATAGGAGATCCAGGGGGTCAAAAATTCTGCCTGCTACCTGTAGAACTAACCGCTTTGTGTTTTTTGCCTTGCACAAAAATTCTAATAAAGGATCGATCTCCATTATTAGCATGTCCTGTTTAGGTTGCTACGACAGTCCTAATACCATATGTGTTTTATTGTCATCAAAGGGCTGAGGTAAAGTACTAAACCCATTCTTCTCCCACGTTTCCATTACTAATTCGGTATTCGATATCCATTTCCATAAATTCATGTTAGCTTCTTTCATTATTTTATGAGATTGTTCCGAAATGTTCACCGCATATTCGACAGTGTCTGTCCCGGATATTAGATCGTCCACATAAATACAATTGTGGAGTACTTCTGTCGCTAACGGTTATTCCGTTTCAAATTTACTAAGATGATGCTTAATTGTAGCAGATAGCAAAAATGGGCTTGTGTTCAAGCCAAATGTTAGGCGTAAAAATCTGTAGACGATAACATTAAATGCGTCATTGTCGACAGGATTCTTATCTATAAACAGGAATCTCAAAACATCCCTGTCCTTTTCGTTGATGGAAATTTGTAGAGAAGCCTTCTCTATATCTGCTAGAAAAGCAATTTTGTTTAGTCTGAAGAAAATCAATAAATGAAAAATATTAGGGTTTAAATTAGTTCCTGCGTCAAGACAGTCATTCAAAGACAATTGTCCTGCTTCATGGGAACTTGCGTCAAAAACTATACGACATTTAGTATAAACACTGTCTTGTCTAAATACTGTATGGTGTGGTAAATAAAAAATCGGGTTGTTAGAAATTTCTTCTGACTCGGGAACAATTTCAATAATTTTCATCTCCAAATATTCATCTAAAATTTTACGATAATTTTCATATAAACTTGTGTCGCGTTTCATTATTTTTACGAGACTAGCGAGCCGCGTTTCAGCTGTCTTGTAATTATTGTCTAATTGTTTCCCATCCCGTTACCATGGGAGATTAATTTCGTATCTACTATTTGTAAACCGCACCGTTTCTTAAAATCTGTCTATGATCTCTTCGTTTTTTACTCTATCTGGATCATCTTTAATTCCCAACGTCTCTAAATCCGAAAAGGTTTTCAAATCTAATTCATCTTGATTTTCTATTAAATGACACGTAATTTTACTTTCATTTCTATCCTGTATTGTTCCACCGGCGATCCATCCTAAATGAGAGTATTGTAAAATTATAGAAGTTTTAGGAATTTTTATTTGACCAGCTAATAACAATTCGTAATATACATCTGCTCCTAATAACACTTGAATTCGCTGAGGTTCAGAAAATCTTGGGCTCGCGTAGGTTAAAATCTGTGGTACGTGAAAAATAGAAATGTTTACGGCGCTTGAAGGGGTTAAATCAGTGATTTTAGGAACCAAAAACATGTTAGATAATTTTTTTAAACTTCTGTCCTTGTTGGAAATTTCTACATTTATTCTGTTTTTAATTTTACAGACAGAATCATTTAATCCAGTAATTAATGACTTGACCTTATATTTTTGCAACCCAAACATATCTGCTACAGAAAACGTGACCGATGAGACATTACTGGCAGTATCAAGAATCGCAATACGAGGAAAAAAGGAATCATTACTTCCCCTTAAATAAATCACAGCTGTCGAAATCAAACCATTATAACTGATGCCAGACAGATTTTGATCATAATTGTTTTGACAGCTCAAAGTTAACGCATTTGTGGCAGGTTCTACTGAATTAGAATTTAAGTTATCTTCCGTTTTCAACTGCGGTTCATTTGCAATACAATTAACTTGTCTATTTTCATAAGCAGGTTTCGAAAAATTAGCTCCATGAAGAGAACTATAATGGTTGGAGTAACAAATCCTACACTTATTATTTAATTTATTACATCGATTAACAGCCTGGGATAACGATAAGCAGTTATAACATAACTTCAACTTCCTTATTTGGTTCAATTTCTCTTGAACCGATAAATCTAAATACTTCTGACATCGAAATATCATATAAGGTTGTTGACATAATGCGCAATTAAATTTGTCATTCTGTAATACTAAATTTTTTGTTTGTGAGTAATTTCATACCTAGGTTTCGTAACGGTGTTGCTTTTTTGTAGGTTTTCGAGAGCTTGAGCCCTTTTCAGTAAAAAATCAATAAAAATATTTCATTCAGGCAAATCATTACAATTAAGGCTCATTTCAAAAGCCTTTCTTGACTCATCATCGATTCTTTGTAACACAAAATACATTAAAATTGATTCCGATAAGTTATTATTTTCTAGTCCTAATTGTTTCAGAGCCCTCAAATGACTCAATAAATTATCTACCAGATTGCGTATTTTTGCGCATTTTCAATTTTTATTTTGTTGTTACTCAATAACTCTGAAATATGAGAATTTACAATTAACCTTTTGTTTTCAAATCGTTTTTACAAAGCTTCGAATAAGGAAGCATAAGAATCATCAATATTTTGTAATTGTTTCACAGGGCCTGTTAAGGTCGACTGTAAATAATATAATTTTTGAGCGTCATTTAATTCATCGTTGCTATCAATCAAAGTGGTGAATTGTAGTTTAAAATTAAACCACTCTGTGTAGCGAACGGAAAATTGGGGTGAATTAATAGACGGCAATTTAATTTTTGTCTCATTAGAATTAATTCTATCATTATTATTTTGACTTTCAACATTAGAAACACTAGGCTTTATTAAGTCAAGAAGACTTACTTCGAGAGTTTCTAACTGTTCTTCTATCTCCGTCAAAGAATTTTCAAATTCCGGTAAATCATCTACGGAAATTATAGAATACGATTCGTTTCGTAGTTCATCTGTCTTCTTTTTTAACGTCTGAAGATCATTTAACTTTAGTTCTAATTCTTTCTGTCCACGTTTTGATTTTATTGCATTTGATATTCGTGTAACTTGGCCGCGTTTCCGATTCAGGACCACAGTACCTGAAATAGTAGTAGCCATTACAATTCTATCTATAACTATGTACAAAAAATCCAAAGGCGATGATTCTTCACAGTGTTCTAAATGAGCGCTGCAGCTCGGAGGACCAAAACATGATCCGACGATAGCTCAGGTACTCTCTAGATTGGACTGTATAATTAGGTAAAAAAACTAAGATGATCACTTCTTACTCAATAAAAAATTGAATTAAAACTTAACAAATTATATTTATTTACAATGAGAACAAAAGGGACTGGCAGTGGTTGATGCACTATGCTTACGTCTAAGCTGGCGGGAATCCGCTCCACGCAGCCTCCAGTCTTGAGGGCTCAGCAGCGCCCCCTGGATAACAAAATGTTCTACGGAGGAAACACCAAGTATGCAAAATTTTGTTTGCTATTTCAAAAGGAATACGTGTTCTTATAAATTTTCCCGAGAAAGAAGCTATTAAAACCTTTTTTAATTCATGCCTTTTAAGGATTTTCCAAATTTTCAACTTAAAGTTTGTTTGGAAATGTTCGGTTTCAAGCATTTTTATAATACAAATATTTGCATAATTTTCTAGCCAAGCGGCGCCTACATTTGGCGACTTTTCGCTTGTCCTTATAATTTTTCCATGGCTGTAATTAAAAATATATATGTATTTTTCTAATTAAAAATGTTTATCAATACTGCTTCAGAAATTTTTAACAGTACATTTTAGTGGTTAAAAAATTGATGCTGCAAGCCTAGATTTCATACCCATTGAAATAATAATTAATTAATTTCCTACGGACTAAATACCGCACCCAATCAAATTGTAAAATAAATTTATATCTAAATTATTTGATTTATTTTATTCAATAAGAAAGAAAAGGCAAAAATCCCATTCGTTAAATATATATAATTAAAATTTCTCATTTTGAAAGTATTGATTCACTAAAACTTAATTGAACGTTTGAAAAAGAAATTATTAATAGAATAAATATTTTAATTACCTTTCTCATATTCCTTCATTTTAAATACAGTTCTATCGAATAGTATTTGCAACTTGTTATTATTTAAAAGTCTCGGAAATAAAATAAACAGGTTGTAAATAAGTATTTAAGATTGTGAACTGTTTATTTACTTTTAATGCAGCGCCCGATAAAAAGCGCCGATCCGAACTGAACCATTTCCGGCACGTAATATAACGAAAAAAATATGCTATTAAATAAACTTCTTGATCCTTAATTAAATTATATGCTATTTTCCAGATTTCGCATGAATTAAAACTGTTTAATTTACTTTTAATGCTCGCCTTATAATACTGCATCTAAAATATAAAAATAAAGGTGGTTTTATTAATTAACAAAACATCATACCAACAAATAAGTGCACAGTAAAGAGAATATTTTTATGTATACAGAATGTCATTCTATGCACTAATTACTTCAGTACTGATATTCATTTACAATCAGTTATATAACGTTCGGTTAATTTGTTTTTGCTTCAAATATTTTCTGTTAAAAGTAAATTAAATGTATTATGAATATTAAGTATGTGGTATCTTTTAATTTGATCATTAAAAATGTATTCTTTAGAACTTTATTGAAGCTTAAATAAAATACAAATATTTAATTAAAAATTTAAACATATAAAGCAGACCAGCATGCCTTAATATATATTATAAATTTTGAGTAATTGCTACGTATTCATTGAGATTTTAACTCTTTTAAATTATTTTAAAAACCACTAATGAATAGGATTTGTCATATAACTTTAATTTTCCTCTTTTAATCAATTCTTCGAGGAAATTAATGTTTTGTTTTTTTTTCTTTAACGCAAACTATATGTTTAAAAAAATCTAATTATTGTAAATATTAAACAAAAATAAACTGTAATTAGTATTCTTTACAATTTATCCTGTTTAAATACAATCGATTAATCAACAAAAGTATATATTTCTTTTCATTTGTCTTGATTTTGATTGCAGATTTTTTTTTAAGTCAATAGTCTCATTAAAAAAGAAAAAAAAAAGCTGGAACCAAAATCGAAAAAGTAAACATTAGCCCGGTTCGAGATCGACCTCAGCAATCCTATGCAAAAAAAAAATATAAATAAATAAATATTAAAATGCAAGCGAAAAATTTGTAAATAATGTTCCCATAGACTTAACATGAGTAAACGTGTGAGTATGTGAGTATTTTCGCGTTCGTCACGCGAAGAAACTCGCACGCTAATGTTAAACAGATGGTAGCGTTCTTTTCAAATATCTCGCTTACATTTTAATATTTTTAAATCATTTTTTTGCATTGGATATCTGAGGTTAATCTGTGACGTTGCTACTTGTAATTTTTTCGATTTGGGTTGAAGTTGTTGTTTAATGAGGTTAATTTCACTTTCGAAACCAGTTTCGAAAGTGAAAGTAACTTTTAGCCGGTTAGAGATCGATCTCAGCGATCATATGCAAAAAGTTCATTGACAAATATTAAAATGGTAGCAAGAAGTTTGAAAAGAACTCTCCCATTACTGTTAACATTAGCTTGCGAGTGCCATCGCGTGACTAATGTATGTACGCGAAAACACACGCTTGCTAATGTTAATCCTATGGAGCATTATTTTCCTAATATCTCGTTTGAATTTCAATATTTTTAAACGATTTTTTTTTTTTTTTTTGCATTGGATAGCTGACATCAATCTCTATTTCCGCCGTTAATTACTTTTTCGATTTTCTTTGTGGATTTTTTTTACGAAGATACTTTCACTTTCGGAACTGGTTTTGAAAGTGAAAGTATCTTCGTAAAAAAATTCCGCAAATAAAATCGAAAAAGTAATCAACGGCGAAAATAGAGATTGATCTCAGATATCCAATGCAAAAAAAAATCGTTTAAAAATATTGAAATGTAAACGAGATATCAGAAAAATATTGCCCCATATGATTAGCATTAGCGATCGTGTGTTTTCGCGCGAGGAGATAGGAGCCTTAAGACGGCAACAACAATTGCGAAATCACATGTGAAATCAATTATATTTATGTGTCTCTTTTTCAGGATCTAGTGAAGTGGTTTTAATAGTATTTTTTGTGGTTATGTCAGTCGTTAAACTATTAACTGATCATCCAGAAAGAAACAAAAATCAAAAACACAACAGTTACGCGATTTCTCAAACAAAAATAAAGGTTACATGTAAAACGGAAAATATTGATGTACCTTTTTGTCGGAAAAATTTCAACGGATTTAAGTATTTTTTAATAGTTTCGGCAGAAGATTAATTACAACTATAAATTGGTCATTGGGCAAGAAATAAAAATAAGAAAATGCATTAATTACAAAATTGCAATTCTAATTGGAACAATTAAAAAAAAAACTACACTTTCTTTGTTTGCAAAATTGCGTAACTACTGTATTTTTAATTTTTATTTCTTATTGGACGATCATTTTATAGATTGGCTATTGACAAAACAGCAAAACAAAAGATTGTGAAATCCCTTTTGCAGTTCGCGAGAAATAGGCAGATCAATGTCATCGGTTTTTCTTGTTGTTGTTGCTGTTTGCGAAATCGCTTACCTATGATACTTTTATTTTTATTTAATCAATCATTATTCAACGAAATAATGAATTTATAGTTTAAGTACTGACAAAACTATTTTTTGAAACAATACTGAAATCTTCTTAGTAATTTCCCCGAAAAAGGTACAGTCAGTATAAAAAGTATCACATAAAATGCAATATCCCATAAACTGCAATCAACAAATTGTCAAAGAGAAAACAAAAAACAGCAATTTGAGGAGTTTTTTTTTTTTTTTTTTTTTTTTTTTTTTGTCTTCTTCAATGTATGCTGAAGAAATAACCTTAGGGAGCAGTCTGCATACTGAAATTGCACCAAACTCTGAAGTTTGTAATATGAAATCCAATTTTTGACAACACATTTTACCTTCGGATATCAAACAGAAAATCTGTCGGTCAAGTAGCTTAGGAATGGTTAGGGTTTAAAATTTGAAACTCGTAATGTTTTTTTTTTCTTTGTTTTTATTTTTAATTGTCTCAAAACAGATTGAAGTGCATGTAGTTTTCACAGCATAACTCAAAATACTTGTCAAAAATTAAACTACAATTTTGAATTCGCATACTTGAAGCTCTCAGAAATCTATTCCTGTTAAAAAATGTATAAGCTACAATTCATAATTCTTTTTTAATTAACGTTTCGAAATATACACATTTTAAAAGTAATTTTCGAAACAAATGTGAACTGTAAACTATATTTGTTCCAACAGAAATCGATTACTGAAACTTCAAATATGCAAATCATTTACAGCTCATTCTGAGAAGTAGTTTTAGAGTTATGCTTTAAAAACTATCTGCATTGAAATCTGTTTTGCAGTCATAAAAAATAATTTTAATCAAGTTCCAAACTTTAAACCTTCATAATTTCTAAAGGGTTTCTCCGAATAATTTCCCGTGTAGTATCTGAAGATAAAATGTACTGCTAAAAACAAATATGCTGTTAAAATAGAGTGTTGGTGTTAAAAATATCAAGGTTTGATACAATTTATTATGAAGTTAATTTTTACTTTCTTTTATTTTTACAAGAAGAAAGTATTGGATTCATGAATATATTCGACTTCCGGTTTTCGACGGATTTATACGTTTTAGAAAGTCCTGAACACGATTCGAGTGTTTTCGGAAAATATCTGTTTGCGAGTCTGTTTGTCTGTCTGTCTGTGTGTGTGTGTGTGTCTGCATGTGATAAAAAGTTTTGTGGGCACTCTATCGCAAGTACTAATGCACAAAATTTATAAACACTTCAGATTCAATTAGACCTTGATATAAATTGGTGCTGATTAGTTTTTGGATTATATCGTCCAAAAAGTGACGCTGTTATGCTGCATTTTGCACGATTTCCGCAATAGCTCTATCTCAAGAACTAATGCACGGATTTTCATTAAACTTCAGATTCAGTTAGACGTTGACATAAGTTGGTACTGATTAGGTTTTCGTATGAATCATAAAACAGGTGGCACAACTATGCTGAATTTTTGGATTCTAAAATGCATACCGTATATTTCCGTCTATAAACTGAGAATTGTTTGAATTTTTATTGGCTCCAATGACGGATTGGATTATACACGAGTCAAAGAAAATTTCCAAAATTTATATTGTAAAATGAAAAAGATTAAATATTAATAACATAAAAAAATTACGAATTTCCAAAAAAATGTTTCTATCCAATTCTTTTACGGTGAAAAATTCACTTATCATCATTCCCTATCCAAGTCATTATCTGTACAACTCCTTAAAATTACTTCCTTTCATTGGGATATATAGGGATGAATGTCGTGAGCGTTTTCTTCGTCCTCCTCATCGTCGCTATATTCTTCTAAAATGGCACTATCCTCAGTTTAATCCATCGTATTACTCGTGCAAAATTGATTGAAAGATATGACGATCATTTTTGTAGTATTTAAAGCCAAGCTTCTTTCACTCATTCAAGCAATGGTGACGATCCCCTTTTTGTTTTTAAATTACCGCTCTCTGAATTTTTTCATCACCTTTTTTTAACATCAGCTTTTAAAGAAAGTTTCTGAATTTGGTCAATTTTTTACTGAAAAGTCGGATACTCGGCTTATACATGGATCGGCTTATAAACGGAAATATATAGTAATTAAACAAATTACACTTTTTGAAGTATTAACATGTATGAGATAGGCGGAAGTTTTGGGAGTGGCACATCCGACTAGTTTTAATATAAATTGAAAGAAGATATTCTTATGAGCTAAATTCCTCCATGCTTTTGTACGACCATAATTCCTGCGAAAATCTACTAAAACGGCTGTTTTCGTTTCTATGGGTAATTATTTGCCTATTAAATTTCATGGTGAGTATCGATTATTTTTATACTTACGGTACCTCAATATCAGGTGTTTTACATGTTATTTAGCAGCTGTTGTCGCCCCTATTAGACTGGAATGAAAGTTATCCGTTACAGACCTTACATAGCTCATTTAGTTTCAACCTTTGTACAGTCTATGAGAGTTTTGAAATGCAGCAGTTCTAATGCCGATTCAATTTATGATCTTGCAGTATGTTCAGGGCTCTATTGACACTTCTTGTAGTTCCAATGCGCAACGATTCAGTTAGGGACCTCCAGGATTTCTTTTGCAGCTGTAAATTGTTAACATTTTAAGAAGAAGCACCCAGTTTTTAGCTTGGTGGAGAGGGGTCCCAATAGAAGTAGATGACCGAGACAAATGCCCTGTTGTCCTTGCAATGTTCCAGGTCTGACTATGTAATTAAGAATATATATTGTAATATAATAAGTTATTCGTTACAGACCTTACATAGCTCATTTAGTTTCAACATTATGTATAGTCTATGAGAATTTCGAAATGCTGATTCAATTCATGATCTTGCACTGTGCTCAGGGTGGCTCTATTGACCCTTCTTGTAATAGTTCTAAGGCGCAACGATTTAGTTAGGGACCTCCATGATTTCTTTTGCATCGGTATTAAGAAGGAGCACCTAGTTTTTAACTTTGTGTGGAGCGGGCCAATAGAAGTAGAAGACCAGGCCAGATACCCTGTTATACTTGGAATGTTCCAGGTCTGACTATGTAATTAAGAAAATACATTGTAATATAGTATTGTATTTCAATATATTATTTAAATTTATTGAATTATTGAATTGTATTGAATTATTGTATTATTGTATTGCATACTTCCGACATCTGCACAACGTCAAAACATGTTTGAAACACATATTTAAAGGCTTGTTATCTAAATATTAAAGGCACAGCTATTATAAAGAGTAAATAATTCTGAATTTTATGGTCATATATATATTCTCTAACATAATATAATATACTAAATGAAGCATTAATAGTGTAGTAGTGTAATTAATATCTATTTTCTTAAATAATATTTAAAAATTGGCAAGTTATTTATAAATACATTTTTATTTATAAGTACTTTTTTATTTATAAGTAATATCATTTTTTTTTGAATTACAGTCGAAATTAACATTCTATAAAAACGTTTATAAATTTTAGATTTTTAAAGGAGATAAATAGTTTAAATAGCATAGTACTATAATTTTAAATGGCTTTCGAAATAGTTTAAGATTCAGACATATCAATGTAGCTCCAAGACTTGTGTGACTACGGAAAAATTTAACTTACATTATTATAACTTTAAACGAAAATGCAATACCATAAATTTAAAATTAGGAAAAATTAGCATTTTTTATCATAATAATTTGTTTAATATAATGTTTCTAAATATTTCTAGAGTTTAAATAATCAAGGAAATGTATGTGGTGATGAAACATTCAACACTTTCGCGTAGCACTTACTTTCTATATATAAAAAGACGAAAAAGAAAAACAGAACATCACATGTCAAAATTTCCATCTTACTTTTATTTTTAGAATGGAATTTAAGGCCTATTAATTTTCAGAATATAATTACAGTTTAATTGTTTTTGTAATAGATCTCGTTTTTCTCATCGTAACTTAAAAAAATTTCAACATACTGAAACTCGGCATGCAATGAATTTTCTTTCCTTGTTGTAGAGAAAAATATAATTGCTGAATAGTTCACTTTTTTAAAAAATATTTCATACTCTTCACTAATGAACTATTTCATACTCTATGAGTAATTCCATCCCCATGTTACACACTGTTACGTAAAATTATTTAAGCTTTGAAAACCAGATTGGGCTTTGTCTTACACATTCATAGTGTGGTGTTTTTGAAAACGACGCGCGAAAGGTGGAGTAGTAGCGTGAATATCGCGTTCAAACACAGAAAATATGTAACAAAAAACAAAAGATTTAATTAATCCATATTCGTTAACCGCTGAATACATTAAGAAATCGAAAGTGTGGATATTATAGATTATAGTTCTGGTTAACCTAGGAGATTATCTAAACAAAGTCTGAAATTTAATGTTCGGTGCTAAAGTCTCTAATTAACAACTCTTTAGCTGTATTCTTTTAGAAGTGTCGTTGCCGGGGAAGGTTTTTCGCCATAACACACAAGGCGCGTTCATACTAAGATTACTTGATTGATCTCCTATTCTAAAATCTCTGGACGGATTTATGCACTCTAAGTTCATATTTTCTCTCCGAATCCCTCTCTGCTCGTCGAAACCTTTTTCTTTCTCTCTTCTCTGGAAGGAAAAAAACAAGAACGAAAAATCATGCGTCAAGCATAGATTATGTAACACTTTCCAACGCTTCCAAAGTAATTTTACAAATCATTACCGTTTAATAAGCTAAAAGTTAACATCTAAGTAAACAATTTGGAAAACGCATAACATATTTAAAAACGTAATTTCAGGAATTTCCAACATATATTTCCAACATATACAATATTCGGAAAAATATCCGAATACTTTTATTCAGCCCTATATATGATCTGTAGATTTGTATATATACTACATAGGATGCTAAATTTTAGTTTAGTTAGGAAACGCGTTGCACAGTTTAAAATTCTCCTTCTGGAGTTTCTGTCAATAAACGGAAATGTGTTCGCGAACTTTTTTGCTGCCCTATATAGGATCTACAGAATTTATACACAGCAAGTAATATACAAAAAGTGCGTTAAATTTAAAATCGCGTTCAGCAACTTAAAACGCACTTCCAGGAATTATTGTTAACAGATAATAGATAATTCTTTTGTGTGTCCCTGTAAGTGAACGATGACTGCTATACGCACGATATTATGTAGTAAGCGTCTTGTAATGCACCTTAGTGATATATATAAATTTCATTGCGTTTAAAATAGTGAAACATTATTTAATTAAACCACAAACGATTTTTCTCCATAGGCGTAATGTAACGGAATTATTTTGACTGTCCCTGTAAAGTAACTATAAGTGCTATGCACACCATATTCTATATTAAGCTTCTTGTAATTCACCTTAGTGATATATATCAATTACAATGTGTTTGAAATTGTGTAACATCATTAAAATAAACCGCAAATGATTTTTCCCTATAGACCTTAATGTAACGGAATTCTTTTGAGTGTCCCTGTAAAAAAACTATAAGAGCTACACACTTCAGTTGAAATAGGGAACATGCTATACATAATGACAATAATATATAAAAATTGCAGGGAACTCCGAGCATATTTACGGGAGTTAGAGCACGGATAGACGGCCATACGGCCAGACAAACCGAAGTCATAAACACTTTTCAACTAGGTTAGAAAGTGTTAAAAAGGGGGGGAAGGAGACGTCGAATAACTTTTCGTTTCTATTATGTAATCTTTAACTCAGTTTCTTATTTGGTAGGGGATTGTCTTGTAATCGTCCTTGGTATCTTCCACTCTGGATGTCCTAGGGGACTTCAAGTCTGATGACCTGTTCGTTGGTGGCCCTGACGACTTATCAAAGTGGTACTGTAACGAATTTATGCCTTCATCTTCTATTTTCCCGTTTTCTCGCTTGTTGGTTATTCGAGGAGTTATGGCTTCTTATGATGTACCCGCACCGTGGGAAACTTCTCAGAGCTAGGTTTTTAGAAAATTTTTCTGGAAAATTCGAATCGTTACAATAGGCATCCATTTACAAGAAAGATGTTTTTTCTTCCAAGAAAGTTATGTAAATATGTGTACTGTACTCACGTCTATTGCAATGCATTTTTTTAATTTTTCTATTTTATAAAAGCATTTTTAAAATTATCAAATTTGAATTTTGAAAAATAAAATTTTAGTACAAATTTTTGGAACTCAAGTTACTTCATAAAAAATGATTTTACTTTTATTTGCAGTTATGCTTGAGAAAATTTGTACCGATGAAACGGCTGAATTTCTTTTCAAAAAATCAATTTTTAAAGTTTCTTTCATGAAGAAAGATTTTTGGATTGAAAAACTGAAAAGTAAATCTCATCAAAAGATTTTTTAATACTTCTTTTCCTCAAGAACAAAATGTTTTCTTTTTTTCTTTTTTAGGTTATGATTTATTTCACCAATTTTTACTTCTCTGTTTCTGAAGTTAAAACACATCCTATTGCAAAGTATTGAAAAATAATCGACTTTGTATCCCAGTATTGTTGTCTATCATTAAAAAATCATCTATTTCACTGCACTTCATTTTTTTTATTAACTGACACCAAATACTGGAAGGTACAAAATTCTGTTTTGTGTTATGTTTTTTAATGTATGTCTACGTATGATTTTAGAAAAGATGCTCCAATTTTGAAAATTACTTTTTATAGAAAAATGCTCGTTTTGAAAGTAGTCCCGTATAAATTTCATCATGCTTAAAAAATTATATGCTTGTCTGCCTGTCTGTTTTCTCGTTATAATATTTTTTTAATTTTAAATTTACTTTCAAGTCTCTAACCTTTGTAAAAATTGGTCAAACGCCCCAAATTTTTAATATGTTCACGAAGTAACGTGAATAAAACCAGTACAATTCTTAAATTTTCCCAAAGACCAGAGGTTCCCAAAGTGTGCTCCGCGGAGCCCTTGAGGCTCCGACTATGCTTTTCAGGGGCTCCGCGGCGTTCCAGAAAAATAAATAAAACATGGAATAAATTAGCATGTTGCAAGGGAAAATATTTCGAAAGTATGTTGGAATTTTTGTGTGAGTGTGTGTCAAAAATAAATACATCTATCTCTGGGTTGAAAAAAAACTATAATGTATTTTTTATAATCATATAAAATTTGCATTATACCTGTATCCACTTTCTATGTAATATTTTTGGTTTGAAATACTTTATTTTATGTTTCTGCATTTAATGTGTTTTAAAAATTCGATTCAAAATAAGCTACAAGAAATAGTATTCTGAATCGAATGCACAATATGAATCAAAAGAGCTAAGGCGCACAAGTGCTGTTCAGTTATTTCTGCTTGCAGAACAAAAGGAAAAACAGTTTTGTTTTTTGGAGCTCTGCCTATTCATATGTTTATACTTAGTTCTTTTTTGCTTAGTAATCAGGTTCTAACTTCCTAATGAGGTAAGTGTGTCTCATATTGTTTATTTTCTTTCGATTCACTCTTTGCGATGTTTAAAATGAGATATTTTATATTTCCTTACTTGCTACGAGCAGGAAAGATCAAGCTATGTTCGGTCAAAATTAGCTTTGAGTTCAAATGACCAAAATAAGCCACTAATAAAATTTTCTCGAACATTTGACCAAGCCCAATTAATTGTCTTCTCGTGCCCGAAACCCGGAATATATAAAATTTTGTCAAAATAGTCTGAGCCTTTTTTTAGACAAAATTAGCTTGATCCACAGTGACCCAAAAATAACCCACTAATCAGATTTTATCAAGCATGTGACCTAGCCCAATGATTTTCTCTTGTACAAAACCCGTAGGATGCAAAATTTAATTCAAATTGTCTGAGCTGTTTTGAAGATAAAATTAGCTTGACCCATAATGACCCATGACCGAAATGACCCACTAATCGAAATTTCCCGAACATGGGGCCTAGCCCAATAGCATGTGGCCATGGCCAATAGCATGTGACCTAGCCTCGTTCCCTAAAACTGTAGGATACTAAATTTAGTTCATATCCTCTGAGCCGTTTCTTAAAAAAATAGCTTGACACATAATGACCCCTGACCAAAATGAGCCACTAATTGAATTTTTCGAACATGTGACCCAGCCCAACAGTCTTCTACTGCCCGAAAACCATAGGATGAAAAATTTAGTCTAAATAGTCTGAGCCGTATTTTAGATAAAATTAGCTTGACCCACAGTGACCCAAAAATGACCCACTAATCGAATTTTGTCGGACATGTGACCTAGCCCAAATGTTTTCTCGTGCCCGAAACTCGTAGAATATAAAATTTAATCAAAATCGTTCGAGCCGTTTTTAGATAAAATTAACTTGATAAGCGTTGACCCAAAAATGACCCACTAATCGAAAGTTCTCGAACATGTGACCAAGCCAAATAGTTTTCTCGTACCCGAAAATGGTAGGATACAAAATTTAGTCAAAATCGTTTGAACCGTTTTTTAGGTACAATTAGCTTAACCCTGACCCATTGTGACCCAAAATGACCCACTAATCGAATTTTTTTAAACATGTGACCTAGCCCAATGGTTTTCTGGTGCCCCAAAATGGTAGAATACAAAATTTCGTAAAAATCGTTAGAGCCATTTTTAAGATAAAATTTGCATATATATATATATATATATACAGTAAAATCTCGTTACAACGAATTCCATTACAACGAAAAATCCCGTTATAACGAAATGCAAGCGAGTCCCGTTTTGAAATCTATTCAAATAATGTTAACATAATCTCAGTATAACGAAATATTCAATTTTTTATAATCTCGTTAGAACGAAATAATATGACACGGCAAATACTTTCAGTTGTACATTTTTATCGCTTGACAATTTTTGCTTTCGATGCCTAGTCTTAGGGACAATCAAGCTTATCTCTAAAGCAATCGCTTTTCTCCGAGCTTTGTTGTAAAATCGGTGTGCATAGGCATTTCACTGCAGAAGGAATGTTTCCTTTGTTCGCTCTCCCCTTTTCTCCACCCCTTTTTCTTGGAAGTCCAAGTAAGCTGTAACCAATGTAGGCAAACTTAACAAAACGTGAAATGAGTATTGCACATTCCCCCTTCCCTCGCCTCCCTACCTGAATAACTTTCGCAAAGGAATTTCCAAAGCTCGAAATCAGTTTGAAAATTTTCATCTTACCAGTAGGTCATAAAATGGCGGCTGTTAAGCGAAAACAGTTTAGTTTGGAAGAAAAAAAAGCCATAATTTCTGAAGTTGAGAAAGGAATGAAAAAATCTGATGTTGCTAGCAAATATGGAATTTCGCCGTCTACTTTATACACTTTTCTAAAAGATAAAGAAAGCATTTTGAAAAAAATTCAAGTTAAAGTCTTTGATCCAAGCAGAAAACGAATTCGAAATGCCCAGTTTCAAGATGTGGATAGTGCTGTTTACAAATGGTTTATGGATGTTCGTTCTAGAAACATCCCTCTAAGTGGCCCTTTAATTAGAGAAAAAGGTTTGGAATTTGCAAGAATGCTAAACATTGAAAATTTTCAAGCCAGTGTCGGATGGTTGAATCGATTCCGAGAAAGATACGGTATAGTGGCAAAATGCATTTCAGGAGAAGCAAAAGACGTCCCAGTTGAATTTGTAAACGAATGGCGTAAAGGTGAAATACAAAAAATAATCAAGACGTATAGTCCTAACGATGTTTTTAATGCCGATGAAGCCGGAATATTTTTTCAGTTAGAACCAAGGAAGACTTTAGCGTTAAAAGGAGACAAGTGTATTGGAGGAAAGCTTTCCAAACAAAGGATTACAGCCCTATTTTGCTGCAACAAATCAGGAACAGAAAAACGAAAAGTACTCATAATCGGCAAATCTGAAAAACCCCGTTGTTTCAAACATTTTAAGTCCTTACCATGCATCTACAAAGCCAACAAAAAATCATGGATGACGCAAGGATTCTTTAATGAATGGCTGATAAATTTTGATAAATATATGCAAAAACAAAAACGTAAAATTCTTCTACTCATAGACAACTGCACAGCACACAATGATCCTCCTATATTGAATCACATTCGTGTAGAGTATTTCCCGCCTAACTGTACTGCAATACTTCAGCCTCTTGACCAAGGCATTATCAGAGCCGTAAAATCACGATACAAAACTATGTTATTAAAACGCATTCTCTGTGATCTGCAAAATAACGTAAACAGAAAGTGCAACATGAAAGAGGCAATTGATATGATCTGTGGATCGTGGGATGATATAAGCCAGAAAACAATAGCCCACTGTTGGAAACACGCGCAGATTGACCAGGATTTAAATAAAGAATCGACGGCTCAAGGATCTAGCGATGTAGTACATGATGAGGAGCAGACAGTCGAATATGAGATCGAATCCACTTGGAACTTAGTAAAAGAAAAATCTGGTGTGTCTCAAAGCATAAGCTTTAAAGATTTTTTAACTGCAGATGACAATGCTGCAACTTGTTATTCATTAACAGAGACAGATATTGTGCAGTCTATTGTTGATGATCGCATTTTAGAAAATGATGAAGAAAGTTCTGAAGATGAAGAAAATGAGGTTTCAAAAGTTACATCTGCTGAAGCCTTAGAAAGCTTAGAAAGAGTGCGCAATTTTATTTCTTTACAGAGCAGTGTACCAGATAACATTTTTTCTAATATTAATCATGTACATAATTTTTTATTGTCCGCAGCTTCAAACTCCCTTGTACAAAAAAAAATCACTGATTTTCTGCATTAAATTTTTTCTTGTACAATTTGAAGATCATTGAAATGGTGGTAAGTCAATTTTTCAGTTCTATAAAAAATATTATACATTGTATTATACTAACTTTACGTTATTAGAAGGTACTACTAATTTTTATTACTATTTTTAATAATTAATTATCTACTAATTTGTATTATACTACTATATTTTTATAATTAACTATGATATGAGGATCTGAATTGAAATGTTTAATTTTCTATTGAATTCCGTTACAACGAAATTCCCGTTACAACGAATAAAATTTGCTGTCCCGTGAAGTTCGTTGTAACGGGATTTTACTGTATATATATAACCACACACACACGATTTGCTCGTATTAGATTATATGATATTTACTGAAAAATGTGTTAGTTAAGCTTTTATTGTTTCAGCGATAGACTTATAATTGGTTTTCGCTTTTCGTTAATAATTAAACATTAAAAGTGGTTTAATCTCAAATTTCATCTTCTATTTCAGTTTAAAATTCAAAACTGCTTGAATTTTTTTAATCTATTCAGTTTTTTAAAAGTTGTAATTAATTTTGATATCCTGTTCGCGAAAATGGAACATATATATTTACGAAATAAATATTTATTTTCATTTTCATAATTGCTTGGGCTGTAAATTTTATTTATAGTTATCCTTTGTAGTCAAATTACTCTTGTAAATTATAATTTGTTCCAAAATTTTTATTACTGTAATATTTAATGTTTTTATTTTAACTTTACAATGTCATATTAATGATGTTAACATTATTGCTCTTGATGATTTCAATAATATCGCCTCAACACCGGATAATTCGAAGTTTATTGTAACATTTAAATGAATACAGATTTCTGAGAAACCTTTCTATTCTAATTAGCGGTTAGCCAAGTATTTGGGTTCTTTACATTTCTCATTAGACTAACAATATAAACTTTTGCTCAGCTCCACCCTTTGCTTAGACTGTTCGTCAACGAGTACCCTGATATAAATTTAACCGCACCCATCTATCCCATTTTGTTAGTAAAGTTTTTCTACTAGTTGCAGTTCTTTTAACGTGTGTAGTTTTTAACCGTATATCTATTTTAAGGCAAAAACAATGGTGAAAGAAAGTTTCTTTCAAAACTATAATTAATAGCTAAATACTTCAAATAAAACTTCCATAAAAAGTGAATGATGCTGCACCTAACAATACAGGTTATAGATTTTGCGCCGCCCACTTAAACACTAAAACGGTGATCTGCTTCTAAATGTACTTTTAAAAATGGTTCAAACGAAGAAGTTCAGAGGCGATTCGTTTTCGTTGCATGTTTACAAGTACTAGAAACGTGAAGAAGAACGAATAAAGAATCCGTAAACGCATGATTCTATGCGATCGGTGGGACTAGTGAAAACGTGTTATATAATTACTCATGGGCGACTGGGCCTACCCATTTTCTTTCTTTTTGCGAGTAGCCTATTGGGATTCTACAGAAGTTTCTCTTTGTAAACAAAAACTATACAAGTTATCTTTCTTCTGTGTGTGAGTGGTTTTCATCCTAAATAATAATAGTTTAACGTAAGCCCCAGTGCAATGCATGACCCAGACAGATCCTTTTTTATCTTTAATTCCGGGTTCATACTGGAAATCCCGAAAGAATATTTTTTATTTTAAAAATGGATGCTATTAACCCCTTAACAGTATTGCTCGAACGTCACTCGGGTAAGAAGAGTTTGTTTTCTACGTTACTAAAAGCTCTCAGAAACAACAATTTTTAACTATAATTTTTGCTGTGTATTTGGCCGACATATTTGAATTATACAAGGCAGATATTTTAATACAAAAAAAGTGTTTTTTATTCCTTATTTTTAATTTATCGTGTTCAATAATAGTAATATTATTTAAAACTGTTAAGGGGTTAAATAATAGAAAATT
The DNA here is from genome assembly GCA_963931845.1 of Maratus michaelseni. NCBI lineage: Eukaryota > Metazoa > Arthropoda > Arachnida > Araneae > Salticidae > Maratus > Maratus michaelseni. Next base: position 182,697,101 of record OZ007589.1, on the reverse strand, counting down.
TGATTTTCAAAATTTCTAGTATGAATTCAGAATTTCTGTATCAAGAAAAGGGCCAAACTAAGAACCCCATGTTGGAAACAACTGGTTCGGACTCTTATCCAGCAGATCTTTCTCTGCTCCATAGGTATAAAAAGGACAATTTGTAAACCATACCGTGAGGTTAAGGGGCTCCGCCTTAGAAATTCTTCCCAAAAAGGGCACCGCGAGCCCAAAAGTTTGGGAACCACTGCTATAGACGATTCTTTTATAGACATTTGTGCTTGACTTAATCACGTAATTTCTGCGATTATTTTAGATAAGAATTTGTATTTAAATTTTCTGGTGCTAAAAAATTAAAAATTGTGTCCAGGATACTCTTCGCGAAGGTGTTAAGGAACACAGTATATTATTAAAACAGTGTTTGTATCAAGAAAAGATTAAAGTTGTTTGGCGGACTAGGGAAATCAGATTTTTTTAATCAAGATGATTAAACAAAAATTGGACACATTTCAAGGGGTTGTAGAGCAATCTAAAACAAACAATTTTTGTCTAGAAAACCAGGATCGCAATCCATATTCTCAGTCAAACGTATGGGATGTCTGACTCCAATCCGAATATGACTATTCTCAACTTTACAAAAAGAAAGATATTTTAATTAAATTTTAAACAGACTTTTCTGTCTTTGTCTGAAATGTAAGGGTACCACGAGAAGTACTAGAAGTGACTACCATCTAAATAAAAATAGCGTAGAACTAGACGTTCCCTATTTCCGAATCTGCTTGACAGCTCATATGATTTCACTTACTAAAATGATGTACAATTTCATCGCTTCTCAGGATATCATTGCATTATTTCACACGATAGTAATTGATATATATTTATTTGATATATTTTTTTTTATTTAAAAAGTAAACAACTTATTAAACAGCTTAGTGGCAAAATCATCGTTATTTGCTGCAAGATCATTTTATATTAATATCTGTTTCAAAGTTGTTGACTATTTTAATGACTTTGTGCCTATATTTTTCAACTTAAGAGAACTTTCTGTTTCTGATATATTTTTAACCGCACATTACACAACAGTGTTTACTATACATAAATACAATCATAAAAATATTTTCAGAAATCAAATTTCATCTAATACACAAATTTATTTCCAACATTCCTCTTATTTTATTTTATATTTTTAAGACAATATAAGAATCTACAAAGTATTTTTATAAAACTTTCATAAATAAAAATTTAACACATTTGCATCATTGGTCATTAGTTTCTTTTTATACTCTTTTATATAACTTAATTTTTGTAATCGGTTTTTCAATCATTCCTGATATGCTAGAATTATTAAAATTATATACAGAGGTGTATTTCCAATGACAATACAACATTTCAATATTTTTAGAACTTAATTCTAAGCATTTCTCCGTTTGCCAGTTGCAGGTGATGAATCGCCAAACATTCTTTAGGGTTACAACAGCTTACGATTTGCAAAAACAATCGCATTAATTATACGCCAAACTACGCTCATCTACATATGCCAACTGGCCGTGAAACGACAACAATGACGTAATTTAAACACTAAAAAGTAGAAAATATAAATAAAAATTAAAGAGTGTAATATTTTTAATATACCCATCTATCATTTAATAGTTTAATATTAATTCGATTATGATTAAACGTTGAAAAAACAATTTAGAAATCCTGAAGAAGCAGTTTAATTGATGTTTCTTTTCTTTCCTCTTCCCTATCTTACAAAAAAAAGAGAGAAACAATTATTTTTTTTAAAAATAAATTCATTAGTTTCCGATTTCTACCAAAAGCAAATCAAAGCGTTATTTTTTTTTTTTTTTTTGTTAATCCAGGACCACGCCAAATTAACGTATTAAAACGGAATTGTTTTGTAATAAATTTCAGTCATACAATTGGGCGTGATTTTTAAGATAAACTTTTAATGCTTCTCTGTGTAATCTATTCTGTGTGTAATGTAATCTATTTGCACTTTTATTTGATAATAGGATATATTCAAATCAATTTTCTTATTTTATTTTTATTTGTTATTCCACTTGTCTTTAAATTTATTTTGATAATTTTGATAACAAATCTGTCTTTTTAAACCCACACTTTATTTATTGATCTAAACATAAAAATTCTATTACATTTCTCTTTGTAAATACTTGGCTCGATTTGATATATCCTCACAATTGAAACTACTTATATTCAACATCATTTATTCTATCGACTGACAGAAAGGAACTTTTTGTTAAGAAAAAAATTGTATATGTTAACATGTAAATGCAATAAAATGTTACATAATTTTATATGCAAAACTTATTATGCTAAATTCCAAAAATGTCTGTTTTCTATATCATAAATCATAAAAATAAAAAAATTTTTTTGGAAGCTCAGAGTAAATTCTATTTTAAAGTGCAAAAATATTTATTCGCCGGAAAGTGTTTATTATAATGCACATATAATCATTAAAACAATGTTTACTAAGTTGCCAATATAACGACACAGAATATTGTTAAACGCGTAATAAATATTTGAAATTGAAAGTAAAATCACTTACAAATACATTAATAAGATTATTAAAGTGTTTCATTCTCAATCATAAAATTGTTTTATTCTACATTGGTTTTAATATGTAAACAGAACGGAACTGTTTATGTTGCTGTTATTATTTTAAAGTTACGATTTTCTCTAAACTGCTTTCTTTCCAAACAAATCTAAATTATGTATCAGCATTCAGTTATCAGCACAATTAAACGAGACACAGAATGTTTAAATACATTTTTAAACATGTCTACATCGGATCTAAATCGGACAGTAGTAATGACAATTGGATTTCACTAGAAGTTCTTAAGGATTATAAACAATACATTTTGAAAGTTATAACTTAATCAAATTCATCACATACATTTTAGAAATTAATAAATAAATATTTTATCAATGCTTAAGAAAATATAATACCTTACACTACAAAATATTATTTTTTTAATTATATTGTTCACATTTAGGATACTACAATATGAAGGATTTATATTACAATACATCTCAAATTTGTTTATTTTCAACCAGACATAAATAACAGATTATGTAAAATACTTTTTCTTTCTACACTTCTGGCCATCCAAAATGCAACTCCATGACGGAATCATCCAAACAGCGTGAAATTTGCACCATGCGTACACCTGGATAGGATATACAAATGATTACAATTTCAGTGCACGCGCACATCATGGGTGGCTGCAGCGCCCCTTACAAACTGTATATAAAGGGAGAAAAGATTGCCGTTTTGAATAACGTGAAATGTTCTCGCGTGCGATGTTTTGAGTGAGCAGCTTCAGTATGCCTCGTAGAAAAACACGACCACCATTCGAGCCCATTTCTGAGTTCGACCGCAACAGAATCGTTGTATACAGAGATTTCGGATTATCCTTCCGTGAAATTGGTCATCGTGTCGAACGTAGCCAAGCAACAGTCATGCGAATATGGAATCGGTGGATGCAGGAAGGAACGACTGACCAACAGCTGTGATTGCAAACGCCTCGTCACACCACTCCACGGGAAGACAGACATATTGTGCGCATAGCACTGATAGAGCGCAATGCCACATCCGTACAACGAATACAATCTGAAACACAACAATCGGTGTCCGCCCGAACAATTCGACGTCGTTTGCAATATAGTAGATTGTTCTCTAGGCGATCATTGCTTCGCGTACCTTAGACTTTAAACACATAGGCGTTTGAGTTTGAAATGGTGCACTGAAAGACGGAGATGGAAATCTGAACGGCATGACATTTTGTTTTCGGACGAATCACACTTCTGCCTGCAGTACCACGATAGTCGAATTAGTTTGGAGACACCGTGGAGAGAGGCTTCTCAACTGTTGTGTTATGCATCGTCATACTAGTCCTTCACCCTGTATTATGGTGTGAGGTGTTATTGGATTCCACTCACGCACCCCCCTAATATGCATTAACGGTGCACTTACCAGCCAGCACTATACCTATGAGATTTTGCAGACTTTTCTACTTCCTTACTTTCAGGGTTTGCATGCGTTTCAATTGGACAATGCGCGCCCTCATGTTACATGCAATGTTAAAGCTTTCTTCTTATCCCACCATATTGCATTATTACCTTGACCTGCCCGATCTCCAGATTTATCGCCCATCGAACATGTCTAGTCAAAGATTGGAAAACGCCTATCCCGGCATGCCGCACCCGCGGGTACACCAGATAAACTTTGCCTACGTGTGGAGGAAGGATGGCTGGCCAGCCATTTCCCAACAGCATATCCAAAACTTCTTTTATTGAACACCGCGGCGTGTAACAGCGGTTATTGACAGACGTGGAGGCAATACGTCTTACTGATTTTCTCGTCTTCCTCACTTCAAAAAATTCAAATCAATTAACATTGATACCATGTGTAATCTCTAAAATAAATTTGGCTTTGCTATCTCTTGTTCTTCTTAATGTTGCATTTTGGATGGGCTGCAGTGTATTAAATGCAATAAAAGTCTAGTTTTCCGTTGTTGGTCCATAATACGTTTTTCAGATAAATTTACATAGAAATTCTGCTGACATTGGTTCCTGTTCTATACCTTTCCACGTAAATCTTATGTTCGGATAGAAAGGAAATGAAAATGCATATTAAATGTTCGTGGCAGCATTTTTTTAAATTACATTTGTGCGTAGTAATTTATGAAAGCTCCTACTGCTTGTGTGGAATTATATTTTCATAACATTTTATGGTTTTGTAAAATTATTTGATAGTTCTTTTATGTGTAATAAAATTTAGCCATCTCAAAAAGTATAGCAAAAACTATTTTTTTTTTATCAATTTGATTTAAATTTGTTTGTGTATATCTGTAATATAAATCATATTTATTTTACATTTAATGCAAAATGTAATGACAGATTTTTTGATGTGGCATAAAACTGTTGGGACACAGTTAATGTATGCTATAGGACGAACATTAAAATCAATCAAAGTATTCTATACTAGCTGTTGCCCGTGACATCGTTCATGTAACATTAAAAGAAGAATAAATTAATTAATTGAGGGGCCCGGAGCAAGAAAGTGCTAAGCCACATTTATAAAATTCTAAAATATATCAATTTGAAAGTTAGATCAAATACTCAAATCAAGATATATATCATAACGTTTTTTTGCCAATGTCTTAGTAACATTTGAGATATTCTGAATAACAATATAGCATTACTTTAATGATATTACTATTACGTTCGTTGTAAATTAGCTTTCTTTATTGGGGACATAAACGTCTGGGGCAAAAACAATACATGGGACATATGCTGCCACCAAGTAACAGCAGAAACAAATAATATCTAGGATATTATAATTTACAAAAATAAGTAACAAATTACAGTGTTAGATTTATTTCACTAAAAATGTGGCTTGGCACTTTGTTTGCCCCAACCCCTCAATTAAGAAATACATTTCATTCCCGATAATTAAAAACATATTTAATTAACCAACGTTTTATCACTTTTTATAGGAGACAATACGGTATTTACTTGTTATTATAGGGGCCTTGACATAACTCGGTCTTAAAAAAGTGAAATTTTGTGCTATATAATATAAAAACAATTGCAAGATGGAAACTACAGCCAATGAAAAAAGGAGTCAAAGGTGAGCGAGGAAATGATCATCTCGAAAACCAAAAAGTGCTTACCATGCAAAAAAACAAACATGGTTAGAAAAATGTATTTACTTTTGCACCAAATTTCGCCCGCTAAAAAAAGCAAATTGACTATGGACCTAGATGCTTATGGATTCTAGAGCCTAACATTCCTATTCTCGGTTATTTTCTACATATATATGAAAAAATGTCTACTATATACATATATGCTTTAATATTTATAATTAATATTTATAATGCTTTAATATTAAATATTTGCTTTTATAATATGCTTTATTTTTTATAATATGCTTTAATAATTAATATTTATAATGCTTTAATATGCTTTAATATTTATAATTAATCTCTTAGAATAGGAATTGGCACGATCGGCTTGTTTAATTGTCTACGCAATTTGGCTTGAGGAAAAGTTCCATTACTTTTTTATTTCTTCTTTGCATTACGCGAATTTTTTGATCAATTTTATTTTCGTTTCGATAACATTGTTTTGTTTTTTATGTTTTTTAAAAATATTGTAAATTTACTTAAAAATTTCATTAAATGTTATGTCGTTTTTTCTATTCTGTAAGACTTTACAAAAATCTATTATAAAAAAGTACATTCAAAAAAGCTATTTTTTAAAATTACAACAAACTTTTTATTATTTTAAAGCTAAAAGAAATGTTAACTTAACCACAATCTACAAACGTGTCTCGATTGCACCAATACACTTCAAGCCCTGTTTTTTTTCAGGCAATTGAGTTATTTTTTTAGTTTTTAAGAATAACAATTTACCGCTAACCATTACGTCATTTTCAACATGAATAACGTTGCATATTGTTGACATTTACTATTTATTTATTTATTTTTTTTTTTTTTACTTTTTTAAAATTTAAATTTAAATGTTTATATTAGCCGTGCGCAGGCGATAAACCGCCAAGTATTGTTCTCAACGCCATCTTTCGTGTTGGTTCAATTTAATTTAAAATGCAAATCTTTCACTCATTTCATTTAAAATACAGAACTTTAATTTTAAATATATACATTTAAAATGCATATATTACTTACATTTAAAATGCATATATTACATACATTTAAAATACACTCATTTCACGTTATATACAAACGAAAAAAAGAAACAAACAAAGAAAAAAATATTTTAACATCAAACCATATCCGTTTTATTTTCGATACATGACGTCATGTTCGCCTGCCTCCCGTACTTACTCAAATTCATGCACCTTGTATTATTGTTAAATACTTGAAAAAGTATATTTTATTTCTAATATGACGTCATTTAATCTTATTTGTAATTCTTAATATTGTTTATTTCATTTTCATTTTTCACATGGAATTTTTTCATTTGAAAATTAATTGTTGAGAAAAAATTATTATTCCAGGTTTTCTATTTATTGGCAGTGATAGTGCTTAGCAACGTAAAATGGTTAATTAAATTTTACAGGGAAAATATACATTGTTTCTCTATGAAAATAATAAAATTTTGAATTATTAAGAAAATTATTTAAAAATAATAAATAACACCTAGCCTATGTTTATTTCTGGGTTATAATCTATCTATATGCAAAGATACAGGGCCATTAAATCATCCGTTTTGACGTTTACTTCAGCCAAACATTCACACACACTTTCGCATTTATAATATAATTAGGATTTTCAGTAATTGTCAAGGATATGGAGTATTATGGGGCTTAAACACATTTAACATATGAGCACGTGTGCCAAATGGTTGTCATATATGACGGTACTCACAAAAATATCGTTGACTTTAAGAGTCATTGCATGAGCATATCAGGCAGGGGGTTTCCATCACCATCTCAGAATTTCTTTATTTTTTTTTTCTTGTGTTGTCTTGCCCAAGGAAAGAACAAATCTCAAATATTTTTGTTATATCTCTTTTAGTTTTGGAGTTAGGGGAGGTCAAAGTTCCCTAGACCAGGGGCGTAGAAATAATTTTGTGTCATTTTTGCCACTTTATTCTCTCAACTGTAATTGGCTCTGATGTGCTTCAGAGATTTTTTGTTCTCTAACTGATACTATACCTTGTAAATTAACATCTCAAATTGAAAATTCATTTGAAGATGGTCAGAGCCCCCATACAGGGCCCTCCCAAATACCCTTAATTTCGTAAAAAATCGGTTTTTAATAATGCTTTAAATCTTGGCTCTGATGTGATACAGAGAAAATTTTTGCACAATGTACTTAGACATTTCCATATAAAATGAATTTAAGCTTAATATTTTTTTAAAGTCCCCGGAGCCATTCGGTATGGGGGCCCAAACACGGACCTGAACGCTAATTTATGTAATTTCAAAGCATTGGTGTAGCAGGCTCTGACCTCCTACATGAAAACTTTTTGCATGGAGTTGTAGCATTAACATAGTAGTTTCATATTATGAAAAAATATATTTTGAAGGTAACACCATTTTCAAGGAAAATCCAATAAAGCACACAGGTTTTGGTGGGGTAATTATGTGTTTGAATTTCTTTTTTTTTTAATGTAACTATCAAATATTTAGTTAATTAATAAGAACAAAACTATATATTTTGTAAATGTAGAAAAATATAAATGGCAACACACCAATTTCAGCTCCAGAATCGTTTCTGGAGCCTGATCACGTGATGCCAAGCGTCTCCCGAGAAAGTTCCACACGTGTTCTATGGGATTAAGGTCCGGGGACTTTGCAGACCAATTCATGCGTTGAATATCTTCACTCTCCTGGAGCTCTTCGACAGCCGGTGTACAATGAGGGGGGAGCGTTGTCGTGCATGAAGAGGAAGTCCGGACTCACAGCACCTCTAAAAAGATGCACATGAGGCAAGAGAATCTCGTAGCAGTAGCGGAAACCAGAGACTGAACCTCCTTGGAATACGTGGCTACCAAGCATGATACCAACCCAAACAAGATCTCCGGCATTTCCAAAACGTTCCCTTTTGATGATAATGGAGGGGTGATTAAGTGTTCCCTGCTCTCTCCTGATGTGTATACGTCCAGAATCGCTCGTCATACTACAT